>JAUCEB010000016.1:4800000-6000000 GCA_033557925.1 Phytophthora x cambivora | reverse complement strand
TCTCGTGGGAAAACTTGCATTTGTCTCCGTCACGACACTTGTCCCTGGCGAAAAACTTGCACTTCCGTACGCGCGTTTTCCTCTTCTTTGGTTTCGGTGCCGCTACGGCTTTTGACGCATCGGGTTGTTGTGCTGGTTCAGTTTTGTCGGCATCCGCATCCAAACCAGCAGATGCTTCGTCACCCTTCCCCTCCTTCGACTTCGGTCTCTTTTCGTGCGAGAACTTGCACTTGTCACCCTCTGTGCACGTGCCTCTCGCGAAGAAGCGACAGAGTCGTCGACCGCGCCTTCTCTTCGGAGTCTTCTCACTCTCGACGGTGGCCGCAGGTGTCCCCTGATCTGTAGCTTGGTCAGTCGTCATCTCTTGTTTAGTATCCGGCTCCGAATGGCAGGTTGAGCGGATCTCCTCTGTTTTGATGTCGGTCATGCTGTTTTCTGCTTTGTTTCTCGCTGTTCGACAGGTGATGCTTCTCCTTGTCTTCCACTGCCAGTAGGTGCTCTTGTCCTCGAACAAAAGTTTGGAAATGTTATAATTGGAACTTCCTATTTGGAAGGACGCAATGCTACTGGCTGATTATCCGCCGGACCGATTGTTCCCAGAAAATTCGATCGGATGTTTACAAATTCCGAAGCTAATGTGAAAGTTTACCAACACTTTTGGCCCAAGGGTGTTGTTGACCAACTTGGTACACGTAAGGATACTACAATTCGGGTAGAATGATGAAAGCATTGTTATTATCGAGCACTGTTGGTCCGTTGAGGTATCGCGGCTGTACTCTAGTCATCTCGCTAGCGCTATTACGCGTTCGTTGAGACGCCATCCTTGTACTGGGGCTTGAGCTCGTAGCAGCTCTTGTTGGGGCCCTTGCGGTGGTAAACGCAGATCTCCTTCAGCACCTCCTTCAAGAACGACTGCAGCACCAAATGAGCAAGAAAAGAAATACAAGCAATTAGATAATTAAAACTGAAAAAATGTGTCCAGCAAAGAGGCCAAGCACCGTACCTCGGGCTGACGGCAATGATAGTTGAGCTCCTTGAGCGGCCAGTACTCGCGCTCCTCGAAGTGGTGGAACACAAGGTTCTTCAGCTCGTCCTGTGTTGCCGAGCAGACATTTCGTATTTGCTCGAACGCACAAACCAACCACAAAAAACGCGACTCGTACCTTGCTCATCTTGATCTTCTTGTCCGACCTGTCCAGAAGCTTCGAGTCGGCATCGTCCTGAGCACGCAGAGACCACACCGAGTCACTTCGACGCAATCAACAACAACAACACTTGTTGCAGCAAGATACAAACCTCCTCGTTCTCAGCATCGGCTTTTTCAATAGTGAACTGGATCCGCGCCTTCTTCACACGAGGCAGGTCCTCCAGCGGCTGCACAATTCTGTAAAAAAAATAAAAGGCAACAACATAAATCACCCTCTCCCCAAAAATACCAGTCTCCATCAGTACCCGCACCTCGTCTTGACCATCGACTTGATCAGACGCTGCTTGCACATCTTGCTGTACTGGTCGTTGCGTTGGGCCATGATCGTGCAGCTGTTCTTCACCGTGCCCTCAATCGCCATGCGCCCAGAGCCATCGAGCGAGAAGACCTTGAGCTTCAGCGGAGTCTCGCTGATCTCGATGCGGTACTCGGTCGGGATGTCGTCCTCCAGCGTGCTCGGGTTCACCGTCAGCATACCCTACACACCATCAGCCACGGCCACAGCCAGCACTCAGTACGTTTCTGCAGTGGCTCTGTCAGCTGTCAGCTCTCGAACCTTGCGGCGGCCCAGCACGCTCTTCTTCTCCAGCTTGATGGAGCCCAGCATCAGCTCGCTCTCTGTGACCAAAGTACTGAAATAAGTCATTCATATAATGTATTGGAGGGTGGTAGACGCGTTAAGTACCTTGCACGTTCTTCCACGACGTGCCGAGAGCCGTCTGGCCAGTGATACACACGATGAATCGTTAGTTTAAGGGCCAAAGACTGCGCATACCCAACTCCAGACGCAGCGTATAGCAAGGTAGAGTGGCGGAGAAGTAGGAGACGCACCGGGATTTTGGCCAGGTACACTTCGCGGTCCTCTAGCTCGAGGTGCAGCGGCTCCACCACTTCCTCCTGCTCAGCCATGTTGACCTTAGCGTTTTGTATCGGAAAGTGAAGCCGGAGGACAGACCAAACCCAATAGTAACCTCTAAACTCATATATCCGGATTAGACAGGGTATCGATAATAGCAATATACTGGTAACGTTGGATATCCTGTTGAAACCGATGTCAGATGTCATTGTTTTATGGTACTAACCTCCATCATTTCTGATGTCAGATCAGAATCGCGAATCAGCACCATGACGGCGTCGGTGCTGCTGCTGAAGGCGGCGGATGAGAAGTACAAGGCTGCGCTGGAGCAAAGTCCCGCTTCAGGTTCATCTCGACGCAAGTTAGAGGCGCATTTCACGGACGTGCTGACATTCGAGTACCTGCACTCGGCGGAGCTGCTGGACGTGTTGACGCACTTGGAGCGCTACAGCGGCATCCTGGTCACGAGTCCGCGCAGTGCAATTGCAGTGGACACTGTGGTCAATGCACTGGACGCGGAGCTGAAGCAGCAGGTGCTGGCCAAGTTGCGAGTCATCCCCGTGTTCTCCGTGGGCGCTGCCACATCTCGAGAGCTGCTGCCACTTGGAGTGATCTGCCGAGGCGATGAGGCCGGCTCCGCTGACGTGCTGTCCGAATACCTGCACCAGGACGGCGTCCTGCCTGCGGATTGCAAGGACAAGCCGATGATGTTTCTGTGTGGCGACAAGCGTCGCGACACGCTCCCCGACAGCTTCCGGTCGCGGGGTCTGCCGCTGGAAGAGCTCGTCGTGTACCAGACTTGCGCCGTGGAGAAGGTTGAGTTCCCTGCCCAATGCAACGTGCCCGACTGGGTCGTATTCTTCAGCCCCAGTGGACTCAAGGTCGTGAAGGATCTGCCTCTGCCTTGGCAATCGATCCGGAAGGCTGCTATCGGTACGTAAGCTCAGCTTAGCACACACACACACTTTTTCAGTCTCTCCAGCAGTTCAACCTAACAACATCTCGTCGTATTTCGCAGGCAAAACAACTGCAGCAGCTCTCCACGAGCACGCCGTGTCCACAGCGCAGCCCTTCTGGGAAGCTGACGTCGTAGCCCCCAAGCCGAAACCGGACTCCCTCGCCAGCGCCATCTTCGCCTTCGAAGACGAGCACAAGCTGTGAAAAATGGGTTCAAAACGCAGCGAAAAAAAGCACCAGCTTCTCTACCAACTGCACGCAATGGACAAAAGGCTCAATGCTCATTGTAGATTTAGCATCACTGCCTCCGAGCATCGGCTCCGACTGTGCCGCGGACTGCCGCGTGTCTTCTTCCTGCTCTGCTTCTTCTCCCGGGGGAATTAACCCTTCTTTTAGGCGCATGAATTGCTGATTTTACTCGTCGTCCTCCGTCTTGCGCGGCTGCAGCGCGAGCTTCAGCGCCTATGGAGGAGGTTAGAAACAAATATCGTGGAATTAGTCCGAGGATTTAAGGGCTTAATTGGTAGGAATAGGGCTCCCGCACCTCGGCTCCTTCCCGTCGCGCGTTCCAGTCGGCGATGGGGCCGGTGATGATCTGCATCGTGGCCGCGACGAGGCCGCCGGTGAGCAAGTAGCGAGCGATTCCGTTCATACTGGGGACGCGACTTGGGGCTTCTGAGGCTGCGGTGGAGAGGGCACGCTCGGCGGAATTATGTGCACTACATCAATTCCAAATGTAGGTGATACCAACGTGCAAAAGTGGGTAGTAATACCAAGTTGAAGTGAGCCGTTGCAGCCGTTGACAACCACCAACCTGCTGCCGTTTGACTCTGAAACTGCAGGACGGCAGCATGCGCTCGATGTATCCAAGTCCAACGGTGGCCAGCGAGTCGCTGGCAGCGACGCTCACCGTGTTTTTTGCTGTGGACAGACGATGGGCCAACGGAGAACTGAACTACGACGTCATTTGGGGACACAACGCTGCGTTGTTGGATGCACGCAATTGGATGCATTGGATGCATTCCCTGTTCAAACGGATTGATGGTACACCACTTACACCAAATAGATTGGATTCAAAAATGCATTTTCGAAGGGGATTGCGGTCGCAAGTTTCCCGCCAAAACTTTTCTCTCGGTGATCGCGGCAAGCTCGTCGACTGCCAGCCTTCGCGCCGCTGGCGCAGGGTACCAGTGAGTATACGCTGCTCTGTTGCTTGGTGCTGGTTTGTGACTAATGCGGGACTCTGATGGTGTTTATGCATGTCTAGATATGGCGGGCGGGCGCCCGTTCACCGCTCCCTGGGAGCACTTCAAGATCGTCAGCGCAACGCGGCATTTGAAGTACAAGAGTGCCCACTGTCGGTACTGCGATCAACTCCTCGCCCAGATCCAGCCGTCACGGCACCTCAAGAAGCACATCATGACCTGTGAGCGGATGCCCGTTGAAATTCGTGAGGCGTACGCTGGCGAAGATCTGCTGTCTAAGCGCTTGAAGACTGGCAAGGCGAGCGTGCCTCGGCCTGCAGGGTGTGATGATACAAGACGCCGCAATACGGGCGACGTACTGCTAACGGCAGAAGACAAGAAGCGCTTCCGAATGCAAGCAGCGATGGCATTCTACACGAACTGCTGGGCATTTCGATCGGTTGAAAACCCTGAGGTGCGAGCGATACTGGCTGGAAGTTGCCCAGAGGAGTTCCTCCCAACTCGCCAGCAGCTTGCTGATGATCTTCTTGTGGAAACGTTCGGCTTGGAAAAGGCAGAGCTTGTTGAATTCCTGCTGAGCCAAGGCTACGTGGCATTAGTGACGGACGGATGGTCGAATTCAAGGCGTGAAAGTTTTATCAACTTCATCCTCGTGGGGCCTAACATGCGGCCACTGCTTTGGACGTGCAGAGTGACTGGTGAGGACACCAAAAGCGGACCCTACATGGCCAACATGATCGCTGAGGTGATTGCAGATGTGGAAGCGGTCATTGGCGTTGGCAAAGTGGTTGCCGTGACAACTGACAATGCGAGCGCTATGAAGAGCGCGTGGGCTATCCTGCAGAATATGTGCCCCGGTCTTATGGCGACAGGATGTACAGCACACACTCTCGGTTTGCTCATGAAGGACGTGCTCTGCGATACTGAGCTTGCTGAAGTTTTGGTACAAGCCCAAGAAGTAGCTACTTTCGTTCGCAACCACACAGCAACGAACTCTCGCTTTGCAGAAGCTATCCGTTCTCCTGATAACATCGACAACCGCCGCAGCTTGAAGATTCCTGTTGCTACACGCTGGTACTCTCACTATGAGTGTGTCAAGTTGGTTGTTGAAAGCGAGCGGATTATTCGGGAACTGGCTTCGGACGATGAATTATTGGCAAAGTACAATGCCATCAAGGTCACGTCGTTCAAGCGAATTGTTCGTTCGGAATCATTTTGGATCCAGGGTGACATGGCGCTGAAACTGTTAAGCCCGATTCACAAGGTGCTCGCTCATTTTGAAAAAGAATCACTGTGTCTATCGGTTGTCTTTCAGCAGTTCGTCGAACTGCAGCGGGACCCCGTTTATAATGACGACATTCCTGGGATCAGCATGGACATGCAGGCGATGTTCCGCGAAAGGATTCAAGCTCGGTGGGAATTTATTAATTCCAGCCCAATGCGCATTGCATACCTGCTCGACCACAGAAGGGATACAAGGCTTTTCACGACACAGCAGCAGAATGCTACAGTTGCAGATCTTGAAAGTCTTGCCGCGCGACTTCAGTACACGCCGACACAAGTAGAGGTCCTTCGCAAAGAGCTGGGGAAGTTCATGGAAGCCAAGAGGAATTGGGGAGGAGAAACCAAACGCAGTTACCACGCAGATTCGCCGATAACGTGGTGGACGTGGATCGGGGACAAGGACTATCCCATACTCTCGACAATTGCTCAACGGATCTTCACCATCCCAGCTTCATCAGCTGCTGCAGAGAGGTCGTGGAGCGTTTTCAAATACGTACACTCGTCGCAGCGCAATCGATTGACCAACGACCACCTGATCATGCTGGTGTTCATCTATTCGAACCACGGCGTGAAGAAGGCACGGTCCGACGTCGTCGCAGTGACGGTGGCCGAACTGGATCCAGGTCCAAGTGAGTTAAGACCCCCAGAGCGTTGCGATGCACAGATACAGGACGCAACAGCAACGGAGCGTTCTGCAGCCGTCGAATATCAAGCTTCAGCGTCGACGGTGATACAGGTTCGTGGCCTGGGGGAGTATGAGCATCACCGAGACTGGGCAGATGACGATGATCAGTACGCATCTGTCGAATGGTGGGGCAACATTGACCGGGGCTTTGGATATGAAGCTTGGGTGTGAGGTGAGGCTGTTGCGAGCGTCGAGCTATTTGAAGTGCAGGATAGTGCATGTTCGTCTAACGGGCACTAATAATACATTATTAATTTATGGAGGGCAGTCATGGTTAGATGCAATGCATAATATGCGCATCCAATGCATCCAATGCATCCTTCGTGCATCCAACTGCCTGCATCCAACAACGCTAATTGGGGTCAGCAGCGATGTGGCCACGAAGCATTACGACGGAGCGTCGATGCTAACGACAACGGCGCACGTTTTGCTTTCTGCTAGTCGATCGCAATGGTCTGAACCACCAAAACCAAGCCTCTACAAATGCACGCAACAGCTGCATCCACCTGTCCTATCCGGACACTAGAATCCTCCGCTTCTTGACACTAAGAACTGGTCCGTTCTCATTTTACAACTCACCTTCACAAGCTCAAGACCATGAAGACATCAAGCACCGCCGCAATTTTGGTCATTGCTGCGGCTCTGTTGTCTTCGAAGGCCGACGCCTCGAAGGAGTTCGTGGCATTGCTTCCCAACGGCGCCAACGTCCCCGGTGCATCCGCCATCGGTCACTCGGACAACACTGGGAGATCGTCCGCTACGAACGCGTTCGGCAACGCCTTTGCCGACGCCGGGAAGTCATGGACGCTGAGTTTGTGCCAGGCTGACACTGATGGCGACGGGCAGACCAACGGCCAGGAGCTGGGCGACCCATGCTGCGAGTGGAGCGTAGGGTCGACGCCACGCTGGACGTCGGGGGTATCGCACCCGAGCGACGCATCCAAGACTTCGAACGAGAGCCTATGGGCCAACATCAACTGCACCGGCGTCACGACCGTCTCGAGCTCAGATGCAAGTGGGCTGCAGCCGGCAGGATTCCTGCTCATTGCTTCTGCGATCATGCTAAACTTGGTGTGAGCCAGCAAATACACTCAACATCAAACTTTTTGCCAAACACCATGCATCACTGCATATTTGTTGTTATTCTTGCGGTGCATTTCGTGCATTCCAACTATTATAGCTGCACCTTATGAAGCACTGGACGACTATCACATCGTCCGTTAGCAATGGGATATGTCGTCAGTTTCGTGAACATCCGCGTGGTGCTCCCTGCAACAGTCCGAGTTTCTGGTGGTGCGAGCCCAACACCATCCACATTTGCAGAAAAGCACAGCCCAAGACCGACCAATCCTCTCGAGACTCTGCACAATGAAGCTCCTACTTGTTGCTGTCGCCGTTGCGACGCTGTCCACCGTTGAAGTCGAAGCGAAGCAGGAATTCGTCAAGCTCATACCGAATGCTGCTCGTGTGTCTGGGGTTACAGCCATCGGGCACACGGACGGCACAGGCGCTTCATCCGCCAACAACGACTTTGGCAAGGCGTTCGGCAGTGCAGGGAAAGTGTGGACTCTGAACTTGTGCAAGGCCGACACGGACGGCGACGGACAGACGAACGGCCAAGAGCTCGGTGACCCGTGCTGTGAGTGGACCGAGGGCGCACAGCCTCGATGGACGTCAGGGGTATCTCATCCCAGCGATGCCTCAAAGACCTCCAACGAAAGTCTGTGGGCCAACATCGACTGCTCGAACGTGACGACGATTGCAGCGTCGTCTGCTGCGACCGCAATGGCGTCGATGGCGACGATAGCTGCTTTGAGTGTGGCTGCCATGCTGAATTTTGTTTAGACGGTAATGACTCGCACCTTCGGCAGTGGCGTGAGCTTCGGGGTCATCTCGAACTCGTTCGTTTACTAATGAAAAAGCCGTAACTACATACATACCTTTCAAGTGCTGTGCGTTGCCTCACTTTACTGACTGAACGCATCAAGATGCCAGTTAGCGCGTGCCGATGGCCACTCGAAACCAAAGTGTGTGGTCTGGGGCCTATCGCCGTCGTAGAGGCGTGCCTCTGGCTAATTGAATTGGGCTAGTGAGACCGATGGAGGGGCTCACACTGAACGGACAACACCGGCAACATCACTTGCTACGTAGTGCCATTTCCCCCACCGTTGAGAACGAATTCCGTCAGAGTGTGAAGAGCGTTTTCATTATTCGCCAACGCATCATGATCTCATCTTGGACTCTCGCAAAATAACCACATACAGGCACATTTGGCGCGTTCACGCTACACTGGTATGTCTTTTGGTGTCCGAACACGGAATACATCTCGTTGACCCCTTCAATATGAGAGCCCCGCGCAGGTTCAGAAAACTATCTGAACGAAGTATATAATGGTTTTCACAAAATGAGCGAGTGGATGTAAGCTTTAACTGACACTATAAGCCACCAACATGCTGGTTTCGCTCATTGAATAAGCAAGCTATGGCAGGTGTACAGGTGCAACCGGTTGACTTGCACCACCCAAATCCCCTCTTTCGACCAGCAGAGCGATGTCTTGCACGTGATCAGGATTCATTCTCAATGCTCAGTTTCGAAAACACCGTCCTTCAAGTAACACCTGCTTACCTCACTAAATCCTCAACTGATACCTGCGATTCTCCACCAGCCATGAAGGTCTCAATCGTCAGCGCTACTCAAATTGCAACTGTACTAGCGTTAGCTGCGATTCGCTCGTCGGGGGTTGAGGCCTCGAAGAAGTTTGTGAAAATGCTTCCGAATGGTGGGAACGTGCCGGATACTCCGGCCATCGGACACCCTGACGGCACCGGCAAGTCTGCAGCTACAAACGCCTTCGGGGACGCCTTTGCCGCTGCTGGTTACAAGTGGACCAAGGAACTCTGTCAGGCTGATACCGATGGCGACGGCCAGACCAACGGCCAGGAGCTTGGAGATCCGTGCTGCGAATGGGACAAGGACACGAATCCGGTGGTTCTCTGGACGACTGGAGTTTCCCACCCGGACGATGCAACCAAGAAGGCCGACCCAAGTCTGTGGGCGGGCAAGTGCGGCTTGTCGACGTCTTCAACCGCATCTACGTCGGGGGCAGCGAACACGGCGACTACCAGCTCCAAGGAATCTGCCGGTGCGTCAAGCGGCTCGGCAGCGACCAACACCCCAACCACTACTGGGGCTCCGAATCCGGCGTCGTCGAGCTCAACTTCCCCGAGCTCGGGCTCTATCGCTTCAAGCGCGAACTCGCGAAGCGAGGATAGCAGCGCCTCTAGCATGCGTATGCACATGGACGATTCAAGGCGCTCTGCATCTACCACAGGTAGCCTGAATGCCTCAGGATCGAACAGCTCAGTTGTTGACGTTGGTAGCCCAATTGCTTCCAGTGCGAGTGGCCGAAGCTCGATTCGAAGTGCAAGCAGCGAAAGTTCGGCGAAGGCCACGCCGAGCTCGTCCTCTTCGAGCTCAAACACTCCTGCTACCAGTGCTGCATCGGCATTGAGCCCGATGATTCTCACGATGGCCGGGATTGTCGCCACGATGGCTTTCCTGAGCTAGCCTCGGTAAAACACTGACCAGCGACAATTTTGCTAGTCGGTACCAGCATCAAACGCAATCAACGATCGATGATGCCACACCTGACAGGACGCTACACGGTTCGTTGCGTACTTTTCTCTGTCATTCATTGCAGACGGTTGCCACCGCGTTTTCACCTCGCTAGAGACATAAGCTTGAAAATATAGCGTTTGCATTCGCGTTGTCATAAAAGATGATAAAACACATTGTCAATCGAAATGAAGAAATGAACTCATATTCGACTACCGGTAGTGTTGATGCGTACGGTTGTGGTAAAGCGAGAAATAGGCAAATTATCATGGGATATTGGTACAGGGCCGATCCTTGCAGTCTTGGTAAGTCCCATCAACGCAGTTCGAAATGCGGACCATCACAATTACTTCAGTACTCGTGTGCTGTTGATACTAGGGAGTAACTGTGCCAAATAATGTCCAGCAGGACTTTTCTGGTACGAGCGCGTGCTAAGTTAGTCCTTGTGTCCGGGCATATCACTTATCGGCAGAAGAAAAGTCAAAGCAAAATATATGTTATGGACACGTGCACCCGGCATTCCAGTGTTGTACCGAATTGATAAACCACCCACACAAATTTAATTGGTTGCCTGCACCACCGAACTCAAAATTCGGTGGTGTTCGTGCTCAAGAGGTAAGATAGCACGGTCTTCACTCCTCAAAACTCCATCTGGAAGCCACTTCAACCTGACCACACTCCTGCAAGTACCAACGCAGCAACCCAACATGAAGGTTACCACCCCGTGCATGCTTCGCTTCCTCTCTACGCTGGCGGGAACTATGTTGTTTGCCCCTGCAACTGAAGCTTCGTTAGAGTTTGTGGCGATGCTCCCTAACGGCGGTAACGTTCCCGACACTCCAGCAATCGGCCACCCTGATGGCACCGGTGATTCTGCTGCTACGAACGCCTTTGGCGATGCCTTCGCCGAAGCTGGTCACAAGTGGACCACGGAACTGTGTATGGCTGACACAGACGGCGACGGTCAAACCAACGGGCAGGAGCTCGGTGACCCGTGCTGTGAGTGGGATATGGACGCGAACCCTGATGTGCAATGGACCGACGGAGTTTCTCACCCAGATGACGCGACCAAGACTTCGGACGAAAGCTTGTGGGCGAATATGGTCTGCGGTGGATCTGGCGCAACGTCCGTGTCGGGGACCACTGAAGCAGCGGAAGGATCGTCGTCGTCTGCTGGCAACTCAACTGCCTCCAGCTCGGCTAGCAGCAAGAAAAGCAGCACTCCCACCTCGACTGCTGCGGCCCCATCTTCAAGCTCGCAGAGCTCAAGCACTCCAAGCACCAGCAGTGCTCCTGCCCCCGTCAACTCGATCTTCATCACCGCCGCCGGTATTGTCACCGTTGCAGCTTTCAACTTCGTTTGATTGTTGGTTTTAGCAGCACAACAAAACACTTTTCACTTCTCTCGCTTCCTCCTCTCGACTTTTTGACATCCACGCAGCATCTTCGAATAATGCTGCGAGTGAATGCCATCTTTGACGCCTTTTCTCTCTTTTACTACAGCACATAGTATTTGGTAACAACGAGCGCGACGAGAGCGAATGGCAACCATGTCTTGACGAACCCACGAGTGTCAACATACTTCCCCCGGAAAAACATCCAAAAGCAGAGAACCACCATGTTCCAAGTCCTGCGCCCGCTGAATGGAAATCCCGTCAGGCACTCGGCGACGTACGAGTGACAATTGTCCAAGCTGCAAACAAAGACCCCGATTAAGAAATGCGATGCACCCCTTTTCACATAAAACAAACGAAAATTTGCATACAAGAAGTTGTAGGTACCGTATATGAGCTCTCATAATTCCTACCCTTGATTCTTGAAGTTGTGTCGTCGTAAACCGAACACGAGATGTACATGTACCGACGACTCTATGTTCACAAGTTGAACGACAAGGAAATCGGGTAATGAATGCAAAGAAAGCTGCTACATGTATTAATGCAGTTTATCTAATTTTCGGCGATCAATGTGTCGATGTCGCGGCTACTGTCAACTACGTGCCGCACCACGGGAACTTCTGCGAGAAGTCTGTCGAACAGCGCCCAATCTGGCTCGGTGTCAAGCAGGTCTTGCATAGGATCACTTTCAGACGCCGGTGCAAGTTGCGTTGGTAGGATGTTAGCTTTGCGAAACTTACTAGTTATCACGGAGGCGGTGAGCGAGTTCCACGCGGTTTTAGTCCACGCAATAATCTGCTGCCTAGTCGGGGCTTTGAGCTTGAACGGAATAGTAGCCGTGCAGTTGCGCAGTTCATGCAGGATATAATTCACCCAGTTCTTTCGCATCAAGTCCTTGATGGGCTTATTCCATGAGATATCGGCCGGCTGACAAGTTGCTGTGTAGCCGGCCGGGATACCCATCAGCTCAACATTTAATAGCCGAGCGATAATTTTAACATCCATTCTCCAGTACCCGGAGAAATCATCGAGCAGCAGCAACACGGGGGTATGCATGTCTTCGCGATTCAGAAAGTGGTAGAGCAAAAACTGCACTGAGAGATCGCTATTCCACCACCCGGCATTATTGCCGTACACCTGCACGCCAATTTGCTCACCACGTAGATCCCGCCACAATTGAGCCCCGAAGCCATGTTGGAACGCCTTATTTTCCCGAGCTCGCTCTGGAATCGTCGATTCTTTGGTTTTAAAAACCATGAAAGGATCGTACCGCTTCCCCGTACTATCTCCCAAAACCATGAGAGTAACTCGCTCTTTATCTTTACCAGCACTCTTCATCCACACCGTTTTCGACCCAGTCGCTGCAATAGTTTGTGTTGGAAGATATTCGTAATTTATTGCTACAAAAAAAACTTGAGTTAATATTTGTGATGCCCGCATAAAAATATAATTTGTACAAAACAATTAGTTTGTACCTGTTTGATCAGCGTTAAAAACTCGGTCTACACCAAGCTCTGCCATTTTTGCTTGCACTTCCCTACCGAATTTTTCTGCTTGTATCGCGGCGTCCTCCGGTGATTTCTGGCTCTGGCGTGTTCGCCGACGGATTGAAAACTTGTTTCGGCGAAGGAAACGCAACAACCACGATTGCGACGCCGCAAACTTCTCAGCCGGCAGCCCTGAGCTAAGATAGCAGTCTTTAACGTGAATGCGAACCATTGTACCCGTGACAGGGACCCCTTCTTTCCGGAGGGAGTTAATCCAACGCACTATCTGCTCCTCAAATTGGGGGGGCAGTGTCGCGGACATGCCTAAGGCGCGATCCTTGCACTGTGAGCCGCACCCAATTTCGCATTTATCAATAATGAGCTCTCGCTGCTGCAGCCAGTTGTATATTTGTCGCTTCTTGGCTGGAATTTGAGATGGTAATAGAGCAGGATAGAAATGGCTCACAGTTGCGCGCATTTTCTCCTTCGAAACAACAGCGTCATAGAATTCGATGACGTCGAGTTTGTGATGGAAAGTCACCGCGACGCGTTTGTACTGCTTGGGTGCCTTGCCGCTGCCTGTCGTTCTCGTCCTTCCTCGTTGCTGACCTGGGGAGCGCGCCATGTCGTGCGAGGTAGTGAGGGTCATTGGTTTCTTCTTGCAATGAACGGACCTACTCTGCCACCTTTAGCCCTATTTTTACACTACGAATTATGAGAACTCAACTGCTGAGCTGGAGCCAATGTACAATATGATTGGCTAATCCCAGGTAGGAAGTAAGAGAAATCTCTGAATTATGAGAGCTCATATACGGTACGATGACCATAGGTGGCAGACCCTTTGGCCACCGCTTCATCCCAGCGAGTCACTTGGCTCGGTGCAACGTCCAGTTGAATGTATCGTGTCGGAGGTCCAAACAGAAAATTTCCCCGGCCGATACTATTCGTCCCCTCAAAATCGTGAATAATTCTGCGAAACAATAATTGTTACTAATTTTAAAAAAGATTTTACACAATAATTATTGACGAATCGAGCACTGACCCCTCCGAGTCGGCAATTCCGAGATGACCGATGAACGGCAGCACCCATGTGATGACGGGAAGCGGTGACCACACGACGCAGAAGGGGAATCGATCCGCGCTCACATCGATCAACGCAGTGCGGGAGCCGCCGGCGACAACGGAATTCGACGGCATTTAAATTGCTTTAGTTTTCTGAATCAAAAATAGTATTATCGAATGAAGGAAAACACAATAATGAATAGTAATCTTCAAAATAATTGTGAAATATGATCTCATACCGTAAAATAATGAATATGTAGGAATCTTCAAAATAATTGTGAAATATAATCTCATACGTATTCATGCAGGTGAGGAGGAACACCTTGCGTTACGCTAGCGCTGCAAGTTGCACCCACCCGGTGGGTTGCAGCCTGCAACCCACCGACAGACTCAACAATTTATGACCATGTGACGGTTCTTGAAGCGCAAAATTCCGTCTGCAAACGCTACGGAGTTGCAACGTTTTGTCGTGCTGAATTATCGCATTACACGGTGTACATGTAATTCAGCGCGTAGGTCTCGCGATGGAGGACACTGACCATTGCGCTACCCTATGAGGATGTATAAGCTGACTGGAAGGCGCCTTAGGGGGAGGCGCATTACAAAAATATACCGGACTCCGGAATCCGGAGGGTGTTCAAGCTGTGACCGCCCCGCCACACTCAACAGCGCCACAGACAGCGAGTCAAATAGATTCACCACGGGGATGCGTTAAGGATTAGCCACCTTTTTAGGCGTCGTACGCGTTGTGTGTTAATATACCTAAGCTCACTGCAAACGAAGTAGACTACCAGTCCAGGACCAATTGTGCCTCCGGGTCCAGCGGCCCACGAGTGCCTAAGACGGGGAAGCTTGTGGTGGGAGACGACGAAACTCGCGGTCGGAACGGGTCGGCTAGCTGATCGTTGCGGTTGTCACCGAAGCTGCTGTCGCTGCGTCCGGTGCTCACGCTCTCTGTGCGAGTGAGGCTCGCCATCAAGCGCGTCGCCCCAAATTCGGGATCGGACTCGATTCGGCTGGTCTCGACGTGGTCGTCCACGCTCCAGTGCGCGCTGCCGATCACGCTCTTAATGCAGAGCACGCAGAACAACCGACGCAGCGGCTTCTTGCCCTTGTCATCGAGCGCGAAGATGGTTTTCTGGCGCGAGCAGTCCTTGCAGACACTCTGCAGACATCGATACCAGTAGCTCAGTTAGTCTCTTGCCACTCAAATATCCTTGACGCAGTGTCGTATTATACCTGGTGACAACCCGCGCATGTGGAGTAGCTGCCAAGAAGAGGTTGCTTCGAACACACATGGCACGATTTGCTAAGAGAAAACATGGATCAGATCTTGTATCCCATCGTCCCGCTCGCAATAGCAGTTCACGAACCTTGACGGTGTCCAGCCGTGGCTGTCGGCTCGCTCCATCAATGCGCTGAACTTCTTGGCGTGGCCGCTCTTGGGGCTGTACACGACGTTCAACCAGGTCGAGGCGACTCCGTAGTAGATGACCTTGTCCGGGTACTTGCCGAACTTGTAGATGGATCCCCACAGGAAAATCTCGGTCTTGTTGAGATCCCGCCGCGGTCGGTACAAGTAGCACGTGGCTGTGTGTTGTCGCTGCATGCCAGGGATGGCTTCCATCGGCCACTCCGGACGACGCGTAGACTGCAGCGTGTGATAACCCCATTGCTCTCCGTCCGCATCGACTGTCAGACCCATTCGCTCGTAGGTCAAGATGTCGCGATCCCGCATCAACCCCCACACGGATTTCGCCGCACACCACTTGATGCCGGCGAAGCGGTAGGGGTCCTTCGCGCTTCTCCGTTCGCTGACGTTCATGACGGCCCCTCCTGCCAGTGGAAACCCTAGCAAAACCTTTGCTACGCGCAAGTCCTCCGTCGTATCGCAGTAGACTCCGTTCATGACATCCTCGAGCGAACCGTCGACGAGCCCCTTTCCAAACCATCAATCCGTGAAAACGTTGGGGCAAAGGCGGTCGTTCTTGCTTATCGAGGCATGCCTCGCAGTGGGCTCGAAGAGCATCAAAGCGAGGCAGCCCGGGTGTGGTGTGGTGGGTGTCGAAAAGCCAGGAAGGCCGCGTCGTATGCAGCGGCACTCAAGAACGCCGCCTCAAAACTAAAACTAAACTACTGTATACGTTCTCCTTGGTTTTGGAGGGAGGCCAATCGTTTGATCGGGTGGCCCCCTGCAGATCCGTGCTTCTGGCTCCTTGAATGCGATGACCGATTTGATCGGGCCTCGAACGTTGTTCACTCCTTCGGTCGGAAAACCGGTTTTCCAATCTTGCAAAACACCCATTTCCAAACCATCAATCCGTGAAAACGTTGGGGCAAAGGCGGTCGTTCTTGCTTATCGAGGCATGCCTCGCAGTGGGCTCGAAGAGCATCACAGCGAGGCAGCCCCAGATCGAATGCCGAGGTGAGTTGGAGCGACCGCCTTGGAATTCCCCCGTTGTTGTCAGGGTCTTCGGAGATTTTGCACAGGCCGGTGTTTTGTCGTCGCCTTGGGATGTTGCGCTGATATCGGGTCTGGGTTAACGAGGGACTCAGCCCCAGGTTTGAAGACGAGGCCCGAAGTTGATGCGAGCCGGTCGTGCTGCTTGCTGCTGGCTGGTGTCGCTTGCCGGTCTTGCTGCTAAGCCTCCCACCGGTGCCACCGATGGAGACAGGGAGCGCTTATGCCATGATGTAGCTAGCCGTTGTCGTCTGTTGCTGTCCGTTCCTGCTTCTGCTCCTTGTTCCCATGTGCCCAGCTCATGCTACTGCCGCCGACTGCTGCCGTCACACGCCTGCTGTGCCGCGTTGTTGGCAGCGGCGCAATGACCCCCCGCTGAGTCGGCGCCTCGCCGTCGACTGCTGCCATTCCCTTGTGAGGCCGTCACTTCCGTCGCACTGCTGTTGCCGCTTGCTGCTGGTGCCCCGCCGCCGCCATCGTTCGCTGCCGTTAAACGGTACCAACACTGTCACCGCCGTACATGGGCCATGGCGCAAGTCGAGGTTACTGGTAGCGCCATGACTCATGACGAACCTATACCATGCCCCCGACTTGTCGCTCGCTGCCGTTGCTGGTGGCTGCCAGTGGCGGTGACACCAGGGCTCAAGACTAGCCTAGCCACACCGCCGGCTTGTCGTCGCTGGTACTGCCTCTCTTCTGCTGCTGTCGCCGTGTAATGCCACGATCGCCCTGCTGCCGTTGCCGTTGGTGGCGCTCCGCTGCCCTATCGCTGCTGCTGTTGCTCTGCTACTGACATGCCCTTGCTGTCGCTCTGCTGCCTTTGCTCGCTGATGCTGTCAATCTCGTGCCGCCAATCGCTGCTGCCGACGGCGGTCTCATGAGGAACCTTTGCCATGCCGCCGACTTGCCCGAGTGTTGCTGCTGGTAGTTGCTGCCGACGGCGGTCCCATAAGGAACCTTTGCCATGCCGCCGACTTGTCCGAGCGTTGCTGCTGATAGTTGCTGCCGACGGCGATCCCATGAGGAACCTTTGCCATGCCGCTGACGTGTCGAGTGTTGCAGCGTTCTCTTACTGCCGAATTATTGCTGCCGGCGGCGGTCCCATGAGGAACCTTTGCCATGCCGCCGACTTGTCCGAGCGTTGCTGCTGATAGTTGCTGCCGACGGCGATCCCATGAGGAACCTTTGCCATGTCGCCGACTTGTCGAGTGTTACCACGCTCTGATACTGCTACTGTTGCTGCCAACAGCGGCCCCACGAGGAGGCGATGCCGTGCCGCCGACTTGCCCGAGAGTTCCTGCTGATAGGTGCTGCTGATGGCGGTCGCATGCGGAGCCTGTGTCACGCTGCTGACTCGCCGATCATTGCCGAAGTGCTGGTGCTGATGACGGTTGCTGCTGGTGGCGGCGGGGCCATAGTCCAAGACGAATCTGGTGCCTGCCGGTGCCTTGCCGTCACTGCCGCTCTGCTGTCCTCCCTCTAGTATCGTTGCACTGTTAACGACTTACTGTAGCTGCCGTCGCTCTCGACATTTGGTCGAAGCGCCATTGCTCTAGACGAGCAAATCCACACCGCCGACATACTGGTGCTGCCACTGGATGCCGGCGCTGTCGCTCTCCTGCCGTCACTGTCGCTCTGCGACCTGCCGTCGCTGTCGCTCTTCTGCCGACGCTTGCTCTGCTCTGCTATCGCCGTTTGTTGCTGGTGCTGATCTCCTGCAATGGTTCGCAGCTGCCGGCGGCTGTGGCGCCATTGCTCAAGAAGATCATATGCCACGCCGCCGGTATCCTGTCGATGCCACTTGTTGCCATCACTGTTGCTCTTCTGCCGGCCTTGATGCCGGCCCTGTCGCTCTGCTACCGCCGCTTAATGCCCGGCGATGTCGATCTCCTGTTGTCCATCTCTGCTACCGGCGGCTGTGACCCACGAGTATATGCCACGCCGCCGGCATCCTGTCACTACCCCTTAATGTCGTCGCTGCTGCTCTCCTGTCGGCGCGTACTACCGGGGTTTGCAGTCGCTCTGCTACCGTCGCTTCATGCCGGTGCTGTCGGTCTCCTTCCGCCCTTCGCTGCTGCCGCCGGCGTTGGCGCCATTGCACAAGACGAGCAAAAGCCACGCCGCCGACATGCTGTCGCTGATACTTGCTTCCGTCGCTGTCGCTCTCCTGCCGTCGCTTTCTGCTGGTGTCGGTGCCCCGCCGTCACGTGATGCTGCCGGCGGCGGTGACGCCCGAGCTCGGTACGTGCCGCTGCCACGCCGCCCGACTTGCCTTCGCTGGCGCTCGCTGCTGCCTCTTTCCTGCTGTTGGTGGTGGTGCCATGCCGCCGACTTCAGCTGCTGTCTCTCGTCGCTGTCCGCGTCCGTCCATCGGTTGCTGCTGTCGGCGGCATGGTCACTGCCGAGTGGTGGCACGCTGTATGTTGCCCCTGCTGCCGCTGAGGCTGACTTAGCGCATGGTGCCTCGTACTGCTCATGTGTACATGTCGCCTCCGTACTGTCGAAAAGCCAGGAAGGCCGCGTCGTATGCAGCGGCACTCAAGAACGCCGCCTCAAAACTAAAACTAAACTACTGTATACGTTCTCCTTGGTTTTGGAGGGAGGCCAATCGTTTGATCGGGTGGCCCCCTGCAGATCCGTGCTTCTGGCTCCTTGAATGCGATGACCGATTTGATCGGGCCTCGAACGTTGTTCACTCCTTCGGTCGGAAAACCGGTTTTCCAATCTTGCAAAACACCCAGTTCCGAGCATGAGCAGCACCGCCGGGTCGGGTGTGCCTTGGACGCTGTGGTAGACGCTCATGGACTGGCGTCGACGCACGTACTCCCACTGGTCGGGGTCGATGTGCTCCGGGTCAAACTTGGCGCACTCGGCCATGGTCTCCAGCAGGAAGATGCGTGCCGAGTGGTCATACTTGGCGCGCTCCTCGTCCGAGAGCGAGATATGCGGATATCGGTCCTGCAGCTTGGACGGCATCGGTCCAAGGTCTAGAGCGCGAAAGCGAAAGTGAGGCAGGGCCACACGATTCCCTCGGTCTCCGCTGGCGATTGCAGGCAGCAGAGTATCCTGGATGGATTCAAAGCAGAAACTTCCGCCCGTCAACCTCAAAACGTCATGCTACAGCACCTGCGTAAAGATACGCTGCACGACCGTGGACGAATAAAGCGAGGACACAGCTTCGAAGAGCGGGACAGCTGGTATTGTGGACGTCAAGCGCGTCGGACGGCGCGTCGAGTTTACGAGCGTTTATCAGTCATGGGGCCTTGTGGACGGGATGGTCGTGGTTGGTCGTCGTTCAGGTCGGCTCCGAAAAGAATAGTGCACAATAGTATTGTATTAATTGCAATAGGATGAATTGAAGTAAATAAATATTTGTACCGGTATTGGTCGCTTGACATAAATCATTGTGCTCGTTACGCACAATCAATAATTGACATTTTGTATTTCGTTGCCAGCTGAAAATAAGCTATTTACTTGGATATATTGGTATAGGACTCCAATACAATAATTATTTCAACCGCCGGTACCGAGCCTTGCGCCACCACCACGTCAGTTCCGGCAGGCGTTGCCGCCGTTGGAGTTGATAGTACAAAGCCGCGCTTGGCAATTTCTCATCTTGACGATGCGCACGAACGGCAAGATCATAGTCTGTCAAATGTGTTTTGGTGCTTCCTGGCTCCGATCTAAACGTTGATGAAGAACTGCCGCGTCCCAAGTCACCCCCAGAAATGCTCTCCCCACTCACGAAAAGGAGCCATGTGCGGCAGTTGGCTTCGAGGGGTGCCAAAGACCGACACGGTGTTGAATCCTCGCGAGCAGAAGCTTTCGGACGGTCGCACCTGCGTGAGCTGCTTCGACGTCGGGTGCGCCCCGGGGACGCCGATCCACGGGTGGCCAGTTCTCCTCGTGGTGCCATGCGGCCACGTCTTCTGCAAACCCTGCGTCGCCAAGCGCTGCTCGATGGGGCTCCAAGACCGCTCCATGGTGCCGGCGCACTGCTGCGGCCTGGAATTCCCGATCGAATACGTCAAGGACGCGCTCGACCTCTTGGACTTCCAGACCTACGCGCGGTTCCTGAGCGAACGCAAGTGGCAGTCGACCACCCTCCGATCGGACGTCGAGTACGCCAGGACGGTGAGGCTCCTCGGAGGGATGCAGTGCCCGCGCTGCGGTGTCGGTGTCGTCAGGATCTCCGGGTGTGAGCACATGAAGTGCTTCTGCGGCACCGACTTCAACTACACGGTCGGGTGATCGATCGGTTGTAACGGAGCTTGATCGAACTCAAATGGTACATCGTGCGTTGTCAACGTCTACAAATCGAACGTGAAGTCTGAAGTTGAAGTCTCAAGTAGGATATCCTAATGCCACCTCCACGTTGAAACGACGCGTCTCTCCATTTGCGGATCCTTCACCATAACGTCATTTTCGTGTTCTAGGGCCAAACCATGGGCGGGGAGGCTTTCGTGGTGGTGCTCCTCAAGCCGGAGATCGCGACGGGCTACTTCAAGTTCTCTACAAGTGACGGGCCGGACGATGATGACGACCCCCAATCTGCAGCGCCGTCGTCTATCCCGGGAGTCTCAGCAGTCGAAGCCGCGTTCTTGCTGCCAACCGGTCAGATCGTTCCTAGTGTCGTCGCTCGGATCAAGGACAAGGGCTTTGACATCGTGCAGCGGCGTACCATTCAATTGACTCGCGCGGAAGCAAGACATCTCTTCTCCTTCGAGCTGCACCATCGGTACAGCGACGACGAGCAAACGTTTGCAGCCTTCTTGGCTGCCATTACGAGCGGACCAAGCCTCGCGCTGTTGCTCAAGTTACCAGCAGCGTTGGCATTGGGCGATGCCAATGCTGCGATCAAGAAATGGGTCGAGCTTGCTGGCGATTGGGACCCCGTGGCTGCTCGCAAGAAGGCGCTCGCGGCGTCGATCCCTCACGACCAGTGGCCGCTCCGTGCGTTGTGCGGTCTAAACACGATCCAGAACGGCATTTCCAGTAGCCCACACGCGTGTTGTTCACGCCGAGAGCGGTTCTTCCTGTTCCCACCTCCATCACCGCAGCTGGAGCGAGCGACAATTGTGCTGCTGCCGTCGTTCCAGTCCAACTTCCCTGACGGTAAGGAGATTCTGCTGTCAACTATTGGGAAGGAAGCTCTGGCCATTGTCGTGGAAAATAGGCAGGGATGTCCCCTCTCAGGCGACCAAGCTATTGCTCTTTGTGGACTTCCACGTGATGTTCGTGAAGGACCAGCGCGTCAAGTTTGTGACAGTGTGATCCAGCGTGCGGAGGAAGTTGTAGGCGACAAAGGCGTCGAAGTCCTTGTCATCGAAGGCCTCGACTTGAGTTACACGCTTCGCTCTGCACTGGGCCCAGCGAACGTGGAAATCGCGAGACTTTACTTCCCAGACTCTGTCCGAGGCCAAGTCCCCTTCAAACTACCGACAGTAGAGCTTCCGGAGGGACTTCACCCCAACGAGACAGCAGACGACGATGCTTTGGGCTTCGAAAGCGGTTTATTCCTCTCCTTCGACTCAAAGTTGAGTATCGGAAGCGAGGTTTCTGTTGGCGGCTCTCAGAGGGGAACGCCAATTGAGTTCACGTTGGGTCTCATCAAGCCAAATGCTGCCTGCGACCCTGAGGTGGTGGCTGAAATCATGCGCATGATCAGCTTGTTCGGGTTTACAGTGGAGCGTCAGCGTCGCTTGCTGCTTTCTCGCGAGCAAGCAGGGGCGTTTTATGCTGAGCACCGCGGAAAACCATTTTTCGAGACGCTGTTGGGCTTCATGACCAGCGGGGAGATCGTAGCTTTGCATCTGTCGCGCTCACACGCGATCAAAGCCTGGAGGGCTCTTATGGGACCTACCAACAGCATCAAAGCTCGGGAGACACATCCCTGGACATTGAGAGCACGTTTCGGTGTGGATGGCACGAGGAATGCGACCCACGGAAGTGACGCTAGTACCAGTGCAGCTCGCGAGTTGTGTTTCTTCTTTGGTAGTGCTGTATCGGCGTCATCAGCTGCAAGCAAACTGCCTGTGGTAGCCCCCTTGAGCGCCCAAACTGTGGCTCAGAGACCGATGGTGCTATCGGGAATGGCTGAGAGCAGTGTCGAAAAGGTTTTGACCCAAGGATTGAAGGAGCTCGTAGGGAAGAAGCTAACGGATCCTCTGGAAGCCTGTCGATGGCTTGGCGAGTGGCTTGTGACGTATCGATCCCGTGGCTTGGAAGAGGGGCTGGAAGTGCGGGGCGAACCTCAACCAGCACGCGCGAACAAACCCCTCTCCAACGCTAAGCATGACGTCAAGGAAGCGCCAAGGCTTAAAGCTCGCAAGGTTGTCGCGGTCACTCTGGACACTGCGATAAACAATGCGATACGCTCTGCAGTTTTCGGTATTCTTCATGAACGGCTGAAGGATGCTCGCTACGAGCTCGTTGACGTCGCCAGTGAGCTGAAGAAGTGCACGGCACTGGACGTGGCAGTTGGTAGCATCGTTAAAACGCTGAAGGAGTGTGGCCGGCGTCAGTGTGTGCTATTTGGATGCGAAGAGTTCACTCCCTCATCGGTGTTTTACCGCGAATTCATGGCCCAAGCCCCAGTCGACTGGCAGGTTAACTACTTCGTTCACTTGGAGCTGAGTGGTAACAACTCGAGTGGTTTGAAGCGTTCGCCTTCGTTTGACATACCAAACGTGCATTTCACCCTTCCACCGACATCAGCGAGCAACCCACAAGACATTCGCAAGACTGGAGCTCTTCATGGGCTGTTTCAGACTGTATTCGACCCCAACGTCGTTCTGGTAGCAGACCCAAAGAAACTTGTGTCTGCTGAAGTCTGGACAGAGGTGGCCAAGAGTTTCGGGTTCCATCTACTCACGTTTGACGCATTTATCGCCATGATGAAGACTTCGAGCGATGATTCTGACGAAACCCGCCTGATGCTTCAACTTGTGCGCTCTGGGTCCACCGTGCCACCAACACTACTTCTGACGCTTCTTCGGCGTGTGCTTCTCGGTTCTCAGCCTGGAACCAACACATTAACGCAAAAGTTCGTGCTGCTAGGATTTCCGTGGTCCGACATTCAAGCAGCAGAGCTGGAGCAGGCGATCGGAAGACCTCAAAGCGTTTTGGTGGTCGAAAACGCGGATGATCGATTCAACACCAAGAAACCAGAATTTCCAGCCTGGATAAACGCATTCTGGAAGCGGGGGCTCGTTCAACGTGTGTGGATCGACTCGGAGGTTCGTGTTGATCGTGACGCGGTGAGCTTTGCACTGCACGGGGCGCTGGCTCCGGTGATCGGCTGCTTTTTGGGCGAGTGCAAGGGCGATGAACAACTTCGGTCAGTGCAAGCCGTTGCCAAGTCGCAAGGATTTATCTGGGTCGAGTGCGCTTTGTCTGGTGCTTCAACCGTGCAAAAGCTGAGCGAGTTGCTGCTGCGCGGTCATGCCGGACGAGAGAAGTTCCTTTTGTACGGCTATCCACAGACTGCAGCTCAAGCCGCAGATCTGATAAAACTTGTGGGGTCTCCACAGTTTGTGATCTACGACTCGTCTTCATCTTCGCCTGTCGCACAAGAACTCGTTGCAGTCTTGGACGCCCACCCAAAAATTATGCAGCTGGACCTGGCCAGCGCAACCACCGCTCAAGCATCAGCGAAACTGCGGTCAACCTTCTTCCGCAAGCAAATTGTGGCGGTAACGGGTAGTGTCGGCTCACTCGACCTGCGACAGCTTCGCCATGTTGTCGCTCCGCTCGGCTACGACGTCATTGATGTCCAACAAAATGACCACAACGACGAGTACGAGCTGATCCACGAACTTGAACGCCGTGTTCAGGCCGTCCGGAACCCGCGGTGTCTGGTCGTGGGAGCTCCTGAGACACCAAGTTTTTACCACGCACTCGAGGCCCACATTGGACGCGCCATGCTGAAGATCTTCATCTTGCAGCATGTTCAAGCGCGCGTGCAGTCTCCGGATGCAATGGACGATGGGGACTCGGACGATTCCGATGGAGAGCAGGGCCCGGTTCAAGTCGATGAAAATGGCAGTGACGGCGAAGAGAGCCCGCTACCAACGAGAGGTGCAGTCAAGTGGCGGAAAGTGATGAAAGCGTTGAGTCCGCAGCTCTCTCAACTGCTTCAGACGTTCGCTTCATCGTCCACATCTTCCATCTCGCTTGAAGTTTTGGGGTTCCTCGAAAACACACCGTACGGCTCTTTTCGTGTTGCTCAAGACTTGGTTTCTCGCCTACGTCCGCGCTTGTTTGGAATTGTGGGGCATCCGTTCTCGTTCTACCAGACAGCAGCACGCGGCTTCTGTCGCCGACACTTGGTCGGGTTCGTCGACCTCCGCCGGGTTTCGAGCAGTTCGCAGGCGCTTGAAATACTGGAGACCGTGATTGCCGCCTCAAGTCACAACATCTACTGCCTCGACGGCTTCCCATGCTCAGATGAGACCGCCCCATCCAAGTCAAGTTCTTCGCCACCTCGTTACGTGGCTCAGCAAGTCTGGGAATTGGATCGTCGACTTGGAGCTTTCACGACGCTCGTGCACTTCACCACGGCGCTGGAAATTCTGGAGGAACGCACACCCGAGCACGTTACGCGTCGAATGCTCGACGTCGCTCAGGACGACCTGGAGTTCGCGTCCGCGGACCTGTTGAGCTGGTTTTCGACTGGAAAAAATCGTCGCTGCACGGTTAACGAGGTCACGTGTGACCGAACACTGGAGGACGCTCAGGAAGAGCTTGACTCGGTGCTGCAGCGCGCTGTGCTACGTCCCACCAGACCAGCAATCGGATAAAGTCGACACTATCTAGCAGTAGTCACTAACTATGAGAGAGCAAAAGTCGACTTCTAGTGATACAGTGTGTATTGTGTGTTTTCCATCTACCGTACACTACTACTGTGGACATTGTGTGGACATTTACGCCTCATATCATACCTCCTTCACCCATCCTACATATCTACATGGTACGCTCTTGTTATACTGTATCCGTTTAGCAGTTCTGTTGTTGTTGTTGTTGCTGGAGCTGCTGCTGCTTGCCGTGCTTGATGCAATAGCCACCGCTACGAGCGGCGTGCGTGCAGCCTTCGGTCGCGCAGCGCTTGCCGCCTCCGTGCGAGTAGCAGATGCCCCCGGACTGGGCGCTCTTGGTGCAGTTGGCCACCGCGCAGCGACGGCCTCCGCCGTGCGAGATGCAGAAGCCCCCGCGGTGCGCGCACTTCTGGCAGCCAGCCATCTTGCAGAAGTGGCGTCCGCCGTGCTCCATGCAGAGGCCTTTGCGTCTCGCGTCGTTGAGGCAGCCGTCGCGGCGGCACTTGGCCACGGGCTTGGAGCTGCTGGTGCTGCCGGTGGAGGGCGTGGGGCTCGCCACTACACGCGGCTTCTTGCTCAACGGCGCGGACAGGAACGTCGTGTGCTCGGTGTAGATCGGGGACCGCTTGGTGTAGGCCACGGGCGTCGTGGTGTACAGGGGGCTACCGGGCTGCACCGTGTAGGCCGAGACGGAGACCGACTGGCGTATCGGAGACCGTGACCGGGTGGGTACCACCGTCCTCAAGGCCGGCAAGTACTGAGGCTGCGGGAGCACGAGACTCGGCAGCGGGTTGGTCTGCACAAACGGGGTCTGCGGAGGCGACTGGTACTGTGTCTGGTGGGTGGCCGGTCGGCCGTGGATGTGGTCGTGACAGTAGCCCTGCATCCGGCCGAAGTTGGGGCAGCCCTGGAACTTGCAGTACTCGAGCTTGAGAGGGGCCAGGAGGCTGCTGCCGACCACCGGGAACCGGGTGCTGGGCGTGGTGTTGGCGGGGCTGATGCTGCCGAACGACGGCAGCAGCGGCGTGTTGGTGATCGTGGACGTGGTGGACAGGTTGATGGTGGGGCTGCAGCTGCTCAGGAGCTGGCGCTTCATGTCGTCGGTCTGCTGCAGTAGCGCCTGGTGGTCATAGCTAGCAGGGTCGTTGGGCGTCGTGATCCACGGGTGGGTGTCCATCCTATCGACTGCGGTTAACATGTACTGAGCTGACTAAGTTGGGGGTATTTCCAAAACGCGAGCTGGCAAGTTCGCGTTCAAGTTCAAATTCGCAAATGGCAGTGATGGCCGGCACTCGAGTTAACGTTGTCGCCACCTGTGACTTTCCCTCTCGGATTCGTCACAGCGCCTTCGCTTCGATCAGAGGATTTGGATCGGAGCAGATTTTTTTTTCTCTCTCTCGGATGCTTTTCTGTACTCGGCTGTTTTTTGCGGCGATTGTCGCTGACATTTGGGGGGGGGGGTCACTTCATTGGAACTCATCCAAAGCTGAGACTTGCAGCAGCAGGTTTGAGCCGAGCTGGGTGAGCTCGGGCCAGCAGGCAGGTGACTGCGTGCAGCAAGCCAAATTTGTGGGCGGTCTCCGGGCGTTGCAAACGCAGCCTCCGGTTGAGAACGGGCCTAGCGAAACAGCAGCGCGCGGAGCTTGAAGCGACCACCAGGCCTCGGTGCGCTGATTTATTTGTTGGCGCTTGGACTCCACCGTTTCGGCTATCAGTGGCTTGGAGCCATTGATGGCCGAAACGGCGGCGCCACCAAGACGCGTCCGTCACATTGCCGGAAGCCTCTTCTGTGCCTTTAGCGCGCGCGGCGCCTTCTGCGTCTCCAGCTTGACCAGCGTTGCAGCGGTAACTGCCGGTGATTTATGCCGGAAGATCGCGCTTCGGCTCGACAGTGGGACGGCGGCGCCTCAACGGCCGTGCTGTGCTGTGCAGTGCTGTATGGGGCTGCCACGTTCCCGTATCGCAGCGTGTGCAACGTGAACGCGGCCAATTTTTGAGAGGATGCCAAGTTAGCTGGCGTGCTCTGTCGGCGCCAGCTCAGAAGCTTCCGCCGCGACCTCGACTCGAGGTCGCTGCAACACGGCAACTCGTTGCAGTGTCCGATCCAAATCGCGCGTTAGACCGCGCTTGCCTATCCAGCTATACGTGGCGGCACTGCTTCATGCCGCGGGCCTATCGCCGAGCCAACACCGGATAGATCGCCGGCCCGCAGACAAAAACGCTGGCGGCGCAGCTTGCCGTCGCTGCGGCTGGTTGGGTGGGGCCGTTCCTCGCGGATATCCGTGACCAACGAGCGCCAAAGCCCCCGAGTCGCTCGGTTTGGGGCAACACGGCGAGACATGGAGCGCTTTGACCTATCCGATAGCGTTCGTGGGGCCACCGGCGCGGGGCCGTCACCAGTTGCGGCGGGCGGTGAACCAGCTGCCGGGTTTCGCTGCTGCTGCTCTCAAGATGTCAGCGACATGACGCGGACGCTGGGGCCTTGACACTTGTGGCTCTGTAGTCGGCCATACGGGCGAGATCCGGACGGGCTCTGCTAAATGTCCCTTGCTTGCCGCTTCGGCGCCGTCCACCGGCTGGCGGCTGTCCGCCTAGCAAAAGCCCCGCGAGCGAGATGGGGAAGTTCACGTTGACAGCAGACACAACTCCCCAACAGGCTCAAGCTGACTCGACGGACGCTCAGCTGGTGAGCTCGTTGACCGCGCTCATGCCGCGCGACAGGCCGGCGCGTGGATATTCGGCGCCCGCAGCTGTTGGTCTGCAAGGAGGCAAGTGTGGCTCTCGCGGCTCGAGGTCGCGCCTTCGGGTTGAACGTTGAGCAGTTTGCCTGTCACTGGGTCGTCCTTCACGCTGGTCTCGATCTACTGTATCTGCCCGTCATAGACGGCAGCACTCGCGAAGCGAAAGGCCTTGGAAGCCATAAAAGCTGGACATGGATAGGCAGCGGTGGAGTCAGCTGCAAGGCCCACAGCATCGCAAATCTCCTCTTCGCGGGGTCATCCTGACTATCCAGGCGCGTTCCAGCGCGGCGGCGGCACCTCGAAGTTGGGGTCCGGGGTGAAGACGCGGTGAATAAGGCGTTGAATAAGACGCGGCGCAGCTTATTCGAGCACCCAGTCGGTGGTGCTGTACTGGTACACGTACTCTTGCTCTAAAGGTACAGCATTCCGCGTAAGTGAGTGGAGGTGGGCGAGTGTCAACGCCCCGATAACAGGCGTGTCCATCCCTGACGATTGCTGACGGCCGCGACGGACGCAGTCTTCGTTGGCGCAGTGCCAACTTGGCATCTTTGTCGACGCATCGACTGTGCATTGCATTGCATTGCGCTGCATTGCGCGCTGGACGAGCAAGTTCGGGGGCTCGTGGCGGAAATGTGGATCGGCCATAGTATCGTCGCTCGAAGCAACTTCAAGATGGGGACATACAAACCACCATACGTTTTCATCCGCGGATAAAGAGCAGTTCGGCCTGTCAGCAAAGTGTCGTTCACCGAGATGACTAACGGATATTCCCGAATACAACACCGGCCCCGAATAAAAGCCCTTTGACCATTTTTGATTTCGGTCTAAAATTAGAAGCCCTACCCGATCTTAAGACCTTTTCGATTTATGAGGTGCACACTGGCGTTAGTGAGCGGTTCTTGGATAGCTGGGCAACGCCGGATGCTGAGAGTGAGGCGGATACCTTTAGCGTCGGTGAGATTGACGACGCGCTTGACGAAGTTACGATTTTGCGCGAGGAATAGCGACTCGGTGCTCTCTTTGGTCGAGGTCACCATTCCGATTGAGGAATAGTAACCCTACCCAAATAAAAGACCCATTTCGTTTTTGCATGAATCTGGACGCTTCTAATAAAAAGAATACCGGACAGTGCTCGGGCATTTCCGTTAAAATATGCGATCTGGTAGTGCAGTCTGTATCCAACAATAGCTGAAGCGAATTTTGTGCCACCATATTTTCTATGCTTGAGTACAGATGTACGTCCTAAAAGTTCCTTGTTGTCCTCAAGTTCATGCATGCACTATTACAGTGATCTACGGTCAAGCACTCTTGACGTTAATGATTGTCGTGTCGAATGGTTATGAAAGGGGGGGGGGGCATTGCTGTAAGAAAGTAGTGAATTCCTTTTAGACGTGCGTGAAAGGCGCAAAAGTTACCCGTTGCATGGCAATCAAGCCAGCAGGATTCAAAATATCCGTCTGCAGGGAAATGTGCATATCACCAAATGCAGCTAAGAGAACTTCTTTCACCCCGAAATATGCAAACCATTCGAACAGATAAACGTCGTCCCTGCTGGTAACGATCATATTGACGATACCGGTACCCTGTGTATTGCTACGTTACATATGGTTGTTTTTAAGAAAACGATCTAAACAGCCTGGTTGACAATCATGCGGTTTTGGCACTTCAACTGCATCCGGATACTCTGGGCCTCGTTTCTGAAGTTATCTAGCCAGCGCATAGCGTTGGACACTGCCCAAAGTGGACAGGTGTGCAAGCTAAAGTAGTCGCGACAATGCTTTCTATATGTACATACGATACAGCAATACTTTACAGGCAATCCAACAACATAACTCCGAGCTTTACAATCGTACTTCTTCAGATTTTAACAAAAGGAACTGCAGCACAAAGCTATTTATAAGCCGCCCCACCATACAGACTATTATACAGAATAGGGGGGGTCAGAATTGGCAAATGGTACGAAAAATATGGCAGACTTCGGACGAAGAAATGGTAGGAACATTTACAAAATATGGCACGGTTCAGAATTGAGATGGTCTACCATTTTCATGCAAGCCCCCAGCACTGGGTGGAAAGTCCTCGCTCAGGAGGGAGGCTGCTGCGTACGCTGAAGCCCCCTAAAGCGCACTGCAGCTCGCCCAGGTATCTAGATGTAGTACACACGCAAACCAGTGCACATAGGACCTTCATTTTAGGTGTTCTGCGTGGTCCTCACGGCCGACACGCAACAGTACAGACTGCTAACCGAGGCGCGGCTCCGTAGCTGCAGCTAGAAGCAGCGTTTATCGATATTTACCTGTAGGCACGTTGGATGCAGCTAGGAGCACATGTGCGAAGCATCTCAGTGCAGCCGGACGCCTCTAGCTCCAGCGCTGCACGCTGCAGCTCAATGGCCGCGCCTTCTTGCGGATTTTTAATTGTGTAGTGAATAGACATACAAACTTCAACATAAAAAGAGTGAATGTCGCGCCTTGCTGCGCGAAAAGCACGACTGACAGCAAAATGGTCTGCGGATGGCTACCCATTTGGGGAAATGGTCGACCATCTCGAAAATGGTTTACCTCTGGAGGTGATCCATTTCGGAGATGGATATGGTCACCGACCATGAAAAATATGGTTGCCATCTCGGCCGGAATATGTCGGCAAAAAAGCTAATTCTGACCCCCCCTAATGCACTACCCATTTGCATATTTTAGTCATCTCGGTGAACGACACTTTGCGCTCTTTATCCGCGGATGAAAACGTATGTCCCCATCTTGAAGTTGCTTCGAGCGACGATACTATGGCCGATCCACATTTCCGCCACGAGCCCCCGAGCTTGCTCGTCCAGCGCGCAATGCAGCGCAATGCAATGCAATGCACAGTCGATGTGTCGACAAAGATGCCAAGTTGGCACTGCGTCAACGAAGACTGCGTCCGTCGCGGCCGTCAGCAATCGTCACGACGGCGGGGATGGACACGCCTGTTATCGGGGCGTTGACACTCGCCCACCTCCACTCACTTACGCGGAATGCTGTACCTTTAGAGCAAGAGTACGTGTACCAGTACAGCACCACCGACTGGGTGCTCGAATAAGCTGCGCCGCGTCTTATTCAACGCCTTATTCACCGCGTCTTCACCCCGGACCCCAACTTCGAGGTGCCGCCGCCGCGCTGGAACGCGCTTGGATAGTCAGGATGGCCCCGCGAAGAGGAGATTTGCGATGCTGTGGGCCTTGCAGCTGACTCCGCCGCTGCCTATCCATGTCCAGCTTTTATGGCTTCCAAAGGCCTTTCGCTTCGCGAGTGCTGCCTAGAGTTGTAAAATACCTGGTTAAATACAAAAAAAGCGTTTCTCACAGTTAAATGCAGATTAATAGCTGTTAAATACCGTTAAATATTCGGGCAAATGAGCCGAGATGGTGCAATCAATAAAGTCGGACTTTTGCGAATTTACAATGATACTCGATGAAAGAAAGAGGCCCTCTGCTGCGTCTTGCGAGGCCCTGCTGCATCTTGCCGCAAGTTCTCGTGCGGATCGACGCGAAGGACTGATCTTTTAGGTCTCACACCATAGTGCCTAGCACGGTGCAGTTCGAATGCGTTTCAATCAGAGGAGATATCGCCTTAATGCCGATCAAAATTCACCAGGAAGCGAAGGCTTTATGATGAAGCCTTCAGCGGCGAGTGGGTAGTGTCGCCATCAAGGTGGCAGCCAACTGGTTATCAGTGGTATGAGACTACCGATGATACTGGCCGCCGGCTCGTGAACTACAACTTGTAGCGCAATTACATAAGAAGACCACAATTTATAAATTAATTACAAAAGTATACGATCGGGCGGAAATATTTAACCCGTATTTAACTTTTTTAGGACTAGGAACGTATTTAACGGTATTTAAGTATTTTACTATTTTACAACTCTAGTGCTGCCGTCTATGACGGGCAGATACAGTAGACCGAGACCAGCGTGAAGGACGACCCAGTGACAGGCAAACTGCTCGACGTTCAACCCGAAGGCGCGACCTCGAGCCGCGAGAGCCACACTTGCCTCCTTGCAGACCAACAGCTGCGGGCGCCGAATATCCACGCGCCGGCCTGTCGCGCGGCATGAGCGCGGTCAACGAGCTCACCAGCTGAGCGTCCGTCGAGTCAGCTTGAGCCTGTTGGGGAGTTGTGTCTGCTGTCAACGTGAACTTCCCCATCTCGCTCGCGGGGCTTTTGCTAGGCGGACAGCCGCCAGCCGGTGGACGGCGCCGAAGCGGCAAGCAAGGGACATTTAGCAGAGCCCGTCCGGATCTCGCCCGTATGGCCGACTACAGAGCCACAAGTGTCAAGGCCCCAGCGTCCGCGTCATGTCGCTGACATCTTGAGAGCAGCAGCAGCGAAACCCGGCAGCTGGTTCACCGCCGCAACTGGTGACGGCCCCGCGCCGGTGGCCCCACGAACGCTATCGGATAGGTCAAAGCTCTCCATGTCTCGCCGTGTTGCCCCAAACCGAGCGACTCGGGCTTCGGCGCTCGTTGCTCACGGATATCCGCGACGCAGGCAGGAACGGCCCCACCCAACCAGCCGCAGCGACGGCAAGCTGCACCGCCAGCGTTTCTGTCTGCGGGCCGGCGATCTATCCGGTGTTGGCTCGGCGATAGGCCCGCGGCATGAAGCAGTGCCGCCACGTATAGCTGGATAGGCAAGCGCGGTCTAACGCACGATTTGGATCGGACACTGCAGCGAGTTGCCGTGTTGCAGCGCTCGACCTCGAGGTCGCGGCGGAAGCTTCTGGGCTGGCGCCGACAGAGCACGCCAGCTAACTTGGCATCCTCTCAAAAATTGGCCGCCTTCACGTTGCACACGCTGCGATACGGGAACGTGGCAGCCCCATACAGCACTGCACAGCACAGCGCGGCCGTTGAGGCGCCGCCGTCCCACTGACAGTGGGCCACTGTCGAGCCGAAGCGCGATCTTCCGGCATAAATCACCGGCAGTTACCGCTGCAACGCTGGTCAAGCTGGAGACGCAGAAGGCGCCGCGCGCGCTAAAGGCACAGAAGAGGCTTCCGGCAATGTGGCGGACGCGTCTTGGTGGTTCCGCCCGATCTCTCACTGTTCGGGTATACGAGCATCTTCAACAAAGGTCATACAAAATCTATATACCCCCTGTTGCAGTATAATAGCATGTCGCTTTAGCAAGCGACTCTACGTGCGCCACACCATCCTTCTCCTCCTTCATATCACCAGTATCCCATCCACCATGAGCTCCTCGACCGAGCTGCTGAAGAACCTGCTCATCCTGCAGCTGGAAGCCGTCAAGGCGCTCGTGGCCGAGTACCACCAGCACACGGAGGCGTACGTGCAGCAGTTCGGCAAGCTGCCGCTGTCGCAGGAGCCCACGGAGGCCGCGCACGACGCGCGCATCACGTTGCGCAGCTCGACGTCCGCGTCTCCGTCGCTCGCTGACGGCTGCGCCGTGTCGGAGGTGATTCTGGCGGCCACCAAGCTGCACTGCGACGTGGATATGTGTGCCACATCAGCCGACAGCCTCGAGGCCTTCGTGGGCATCTCGAGACACGACGTCAAGACGACGGAGGACCGAGTGCACGCGCTGTTCGTGCTCAACGCGAGTCTGGCCAAGGCGCAGCGCAACAAGGAGCTGCAGTCGCGGTTCGAGGGCAAGCAGGGCTACGACCTGCTGGTGGAGTGGCTCGCAGTCAGCTGCAGCTACAGCGACGACACGTCCAAAGCCTTCACGGAGCTGCTGCTGCTGGTGCTGCAGCGTCACGCGCCCGCCATGTCCTTCACGACCAAGACGGTGGTCAAGAGCCTGGCGCAGTACAAGAAGGTGATCAAGTCCAAGGCTAACAAGACGCTGCTACTGAGCGTCATCAGACAGTACCGAGAGAAGATCAACCAGTAGCAGTGCTGCACTGCAGTGATGTTCGTCCTTATTATTAGGCGTGGCGGAAATACCCCCCAACTGCCCCCCTCCTCTGCATCGTCTTCTCTTCCTGTCACTTGTGCTTTTGTCCTGCTTTGAAGTCGTGACTGGTGGTTGACAGGAAGAAGATGGAAGGCTACCTGGACCATTTGGAGACGACGGGACTGCACAAGAAGGTCTGGACCAGACGCTTCTTCAAGCTCAGTCGGACATTCCACGTGCTCGAGTTCTTCACGGACGAGACGCAGCATGAGCGCAGAGGGAAGATGGAGCTGGAAGGAGCGGAGGTGGCCACTGCCGACGAGCTCGGCGGACTGCTGAGTGATGACAAAGCGGCGGTCGAGATGTCGAGACGATTTATTTTCCGGATCACGGAGAAGGGGAGCAAGAAACACCACTATCTATGTGCCGACCTGAGTGGGTCGAAGGCACCAGCTTCAGCAACGTACGCATTGGCGTCCTCTACCCGTGAATACCTTGAGGAATGGCTGCATGCGCTTCGAACCACCATCGCTGCTCAGGAAGAGTCCCCTCTTACGGCAGCCACAATGGGTCTCGGCGAGCTGAACGCGCAGATAGGTGCTTTCATGAACCACATGCACCTTTCAGCTCGCATCTCCAGTCGAGTCCAGGAGCATGGGAAATCCGTTTACGAGATCACTGTCAAGGCGTGGATACTGGAACGCGAGCTTGTGATGGATGTAGATACCGATGGCCAGGAAGACTATCGCAGCTATGGCCGTGGATCTGTCGGTAGTGGGGACATGTCATGGCAAATACTCGAGTATTCGTGTGCTTGGAAGCTCTTCAAGTCGACTGCAGAGCTGCGAAACTTTGATGCACAACTTCGTCTACTGTTTGGCTCGAGCATGCACAATGTGGTCTTCCCATCCAACACAATTGGCACCAAGCTGCTGCAGCTTCATCTGCATGCATCAGCGAGTCAGAAAGAAGCGGAAAACCAGCAACGACTGCAAGTGTATGACTCATACCTGCAATCTCTGCTGCGAATGCCAGCATTTTCTTCATTTGGCAGCGACGCCAGTACGATGCTCGACACGTTTTTGGATATCTCGCCTCATCTCGCGTCGTTCCGGAAGCTGGAGAAGGAGTCGGGGCAGAGTATGCACCTCCGTGACCGCAAAGTGGTCCCGTGGAAGGACCGTGAACGATTCGAGTTGGTCTACAAAATGCACCTTCAGGTGATCGCCGCCCAGGAGGAAAACGCACGTCGTACCCAGGTGGCCCAATACGTTTCTCCCCGTCATGACATGCGCACGAGTCACCAACACCGACACAGCCACCACCGTCATCGTCAAGAGAGGTACGACGTAGTCGACAGTGAAGAGGACGATTTTGGTCCGGCAAGCGTGGCGGTGCACGTTGCACCTCTGCCCGCTCCAGTGAAGCTAAACGCGGCGATGGACGTTGCTCCCTTGATCGCACCGGTGAAGCTGAACGCAACGGCTGAGGTATGTTCCTGCATTCCGTGGCCTGGTTGCTTGCCTTTTGACTAACTTGATGATTCTTTGTACGTACAGGAGGCGCGTCCTGGTGAGTCTGTCCACGAGCGCATTGCTCGAATCGGTCACCGCCTTGTCATCGAAGCATTTGAAGCTTAGATCGTGGCAAACTTGGCTTTATTCTCTTTTGTCTATCCTATCCTAGACATTTCAAAATTATTCATCGAGGATGTTAATGACTGCCACCACTGTACTATGAATGATCAATAACTCATTGGCAACGCAGCCACATCGACAGTCAGTGGCCAAGTTTATGGCAGTAGATTGAGTTTTGCTTCGGAGCTTAGTCTCACCAGTCACTTTCGAAGTCTTCGTCACTGTAGCGATCACCAGACGTATTTCCCCTCTTCACCTCGCTGCTGCTGTCGTGCTCGAGTTCGTTATTGTCCTCTTCTTCTTCATCTTCATTGTCTTCCTCGTACTGCTTCCACGGGTCGGAAGCGTCAGCAGTCAACGGTGGCGGGATCGAACTTCTTGCGACTGCTTGCGGTTTATCAGGAACCAGTACGGACGTTGCGTTTTCTCCCATCGGCGCCTGGTTTGAGGAAAATGGTGCTTCGTGACTGCTCCCAGGGGATGTCGTTGTTGTTCCCCCATCCATCTCCCTGCGCTCACTCGATATCGTTGGAGAACTCGTTCTGGGTGAAGACTCGCGACTTGAACTACGGCCAGAAGATATAGACTCGCGAAGCTTGGTAACCATGCTAATGCCAGAATTTGCAGAGGTAGGTGGGGTTGAAGCCGATGGCCGAGCTTGTACTTGGTTCGACACATTCTTGTGCGCAGTCCTTCCTGCAATAGCAACAGTTGAACCTGCAGATCGACTAGGACCTGTAGCTCCCTTGCTAGTTCTTCCTGGACGATGACCATTAGACGAACTGTGATCGACATCTGCCAATAAATAGTCAGGATCCACTGGACCACCCAGTTCTTTGAGCATTTTCAGCGCCTCTCGATGCTCAGCCTTCAGGTCTGAGAGTGACACACCGCTGCGTACTTTCGCCTCCCTCTTCAAGTGGGTAGGATGAGTCACAGCCACAGCTGAACTGGAAGCCATCTTTCGAGACGCTGCTCCTGGTGTGTTGTTCGTTAGCGCCCGCTTGGATCCTGAGGAACCATTGTGCATGATCTTCCTAACTGGGGTTGAGCGCTTCGCCGTACCGCCCACCTTCGAAGCAGTCCCGCCGCCGGTTTTAGTAGCTGAAGAGCCGCTGGATGGTGCACGAATAGCGCTTCTTGCTGAAGATTTCGGGCTAGCGGTCGTAGATGTCGAGGTAGACGGACCAGCCGAGCATCCACCACTTTTTTCTACCAGTTCGGGATCCTGTCGAGCTGAGTTGTGTTTCTCTCGATTCGACTTCATAATTCGCTTCAACTCTTCAAACTTTTTCGCGAGAGAGAAATCCAGCACTGGTACAACGGAATTGCTCTCTTCCGAGATTTCGTTGTTGTCAAGCTCACTAACCCCTCGTGACGACCTCGCAACAGGAGAGTTGTGAGCGTTGTTGTCTTCATCGCTTTCCAGCTCGCGCTCGAGAAAGTCGAGGGCATTTCGATCAGCTGACGAAGGCACGACATCGGAACGGCGAGGTGCGTACAGATTCGAATCACTTTGAGTGGTCGACAGACTGCCCTTGTCCTTGCCAGCGTCCACCAACTTGGACAAAGATGACGTCGTCGTCATCGACGCCGGAGCAGATCCACTATTGCCAGCCGCCTGCTTCCGTGATGATAACCGCTCTCGCTTATTCTTTCCGCTGGCAAGAGCTGGCAGTCGGTGGTTTTCTCGTGACGGCGGGTATTCACTTCCAGAGCGCGCCCGTCGAGGCCCCGAGTGGGGTTTCTCCGAAATGTGATGAATTTCTTGGTGGTATTTGGCATCATGCTCAGTGAACGCCTCTATCGTCGATGCTGGGTGGAAAAGTCCATCCGCGGCTGCGTTCAGGCCGAACTCGTCAAACATTGATCTACAGTACGCAGCAATACGAATTTTGTAAGCAGGAAAAACTACGATACAAGCTCTCGTGACGCACTTACACATTGTCAGCGTACGACGCGCGTGCCGGTACAGGGAAGGCATCGTGACGAATAGTATCGAGAGTACTCGACTCATCGTCACTCGTCAATTGAGGCTCCGCTTTCAATTGATCAGTGTGCGTGTGAATCTCGTGCAATTCATTGTTGCTGCTGCTCGTTTGTGCTCGTGCTGAGTCTGGGGCTTTCTTCTTCTCTGGGGCCAAGCAGATAATACAAACTCAGTCAGTTTTCAAGAATACTTAGCACGGTGCACGCGCCACAACTCCAGGCCGACTAACTTCGGAGTTTGTGCTCAATAGCTGGATGTAGTTGGTTCGACAACGTAGACTTGACACTTGTTAGTCGCTTTTTCCGAGTAATCTCAGCTTTCGCCCTGATTTGTGAGCGCGATTGGAAGTGTCAGCGGCAAACCCAGTACACAATCTGATAAATGCCCCAGCAGCATTACGCACATCATCCTGGACGTGAGTAGCGAGTTCTTCTTCGGGTCGCCCCAGTTGTACTCCATTGCTCCGTGAATCCTGTCCAACTTTTTTGTTTGCAGTCGGTCGCTCTCGTCTCCCTATTTTAAATGCACACACGCGTAACAACCGCTCCTCTATACATAGTGATTCCAGGATGGCACAACCAGAAAATGATCTGCGTTTGTCATTGAATGCTCTTCATCTCACACCAGAACGGCCCAGCTTGTCTATCAGGTCGAAGAGACAAGATAAAACAAAAACACAGATTATCCCGTCAAACACCTCTCACTTTGCCAGCGAGCCTCACGATTCCGCTTCTTGTTTAACTTCGGCCGGAGTTGCTTCGGTGTCCTCTTCCTCCTCCATGGATGGGGCGTCCTTTCCGGATCCAATGCGGGCTTGACTCCAGTCAGGGATTACCCCGCTGTATCCGTAGTCGAAGAAGAGCTCATCTCCAGTTGTGATGTCTTCCTTTGCGTAAATTCCGATGCGGTGGTCGCCGTTGACGAGCATGATCCGAGCAAAGCACTTCGGGCCCGCTGAGTCATGATTGGCAAACTTGCTTTTGTTGCCCTTCCGCGTAGCATCCACGACCGAGTCTTCATTCAGGTCGAACAAGAAACTGATCGTCGTTTTGTCGTAGACATTGCCTCGTCGCTCTGCTTCGTCTTGAGAGAGCAACGAACCGGTGTATTCGTACATGAAATCACCCTTCTTCGCGTCTTCCAAAGCGTACGCCCCCCATCCGTGGGTAGCCGACGCACCAACTCCAATTTTCCGCATCTGCCCGCGCATAATGTTAACGTTCCCGCAGATTTTGAGCTGGGCCACAGTTTTTGTCTTGCTCTTCGGATCAGCAATGACGACTGGGAGCTCACTAGCACCACACGAAGTACAAACGTCTGGGTCGCACTCCCGTGAAGCAAAAAAGCACGGACAAGCCGTAGTTCGGCATTGACCCACCTCGCAGTGACATCCATGAAAACGATTGGAGCAATCCGGAGAGCAGCCGCATGCCTTTTCGCAGTAATGATCGCGTCGCATGCATGAGCACTGCGCCGAATCGCAAGACCCCCCGTCATGGTTGCAAGGAACAAATTCATGATTCGCACCGCGGTCCTTCATTCGCTGAAAGCGGGTGCGGCGTAAATGTTCGTAGCTGTTCCCAAGCACACCATTACTCCTTTCGCGGTTTCTGCCATAGGCGCCACTACGAATAAAGGCCAGGTCGTGCAGACCACCCTGTGATTGGGATTCGCGCTGTTGTAGAAACATCGCCACTTCGGCGCAAGTTCGTGTGGCGAGCAATACGGCCAAGACACACGGGGTGGCGCCAACGCTTTTCTCCAGTTTGTTTAGCAGCGCAACTTCTGCACTCTCCCATGATTTTTCAGAAACAGTGGTTCGCTTGACCGTCTCTGATTTGGAGCAGTGAGGCCCACAGAGAGCGTCGTCGGATAGGATTTCAAGCTTTTGATCCTGCGTGAGTGCTTGATAAACACCGTCGAAGCCAAGATACTCTGACACGTCCGTTGTCTTGGAACGTACCATCTTCTTAATGTGAAGGCGAGCCGCATTAAGCTGTGATGATGCTTTTGTGCTCGCAGCAGTTTGAGCACGCAAGGACCTTCGCGTTGAATCACTCCCGGCAGTATTTCCCGCACCATTTTCACTCTCCTGAGTTGAATCCTTCTCCTTGTTCGTATCACTTCCAGGTGTTAGCTCAGACATTGGTTCATCAGATTCCGGAGTCCGGTCGCTGCTATCCATTTGCACATCCGTGTCATCGACATAGTCCTGTGCCTGCTCTTCTGCAATCAACTTTTCTTCAACGCGACGCCATAGTTTGGAGGCAGCCTTAACGACCGGATAGCTAGGATCAACGCGCACGACCGGTATGGGCTGCTCACGGCCATGATTGCGACAGCTGTAGGCACAGCAGCGGCGGCAAAAGAAATCTTGGTACTTTATCGCCAGCTCTCGGAATTGCTCGGATGGAGCCCGTCGCACACCTAAATCCCCGCTCTGCTGTAGGTGGTTCACAACCACATGCGACGGCAGTGGCTGCAAACGCCCGCGTAGGTAAGCACCATCTCGTACTGCGGAGCACTCCTTCAGCAGGGAATCAATAGCGCGCTTCCTGTGTACAGGTATTTCATCGCTGTTTCGTCGCTCTTCCAGCTCCTGCAAATGCCTCTTGTACAACTGCTCTCGAGTGACACGCTCGAGGATATCCGAATAGTTTGCAAACGGCTGGGTGAAAGCCCCACACCGTTGAAGCGCCTCGAAAACAGTCTGATCCCCGCCGCACTGGCTGACAACATATCGCAGAACGTACTCGTTGATCTCATTGTCCATGCCAACAAGAGTGTCCTTGCACCGATCAGCGCTGGTAAACTCAGGCGGTTTGTTCTTGGCTGCGCTGAAATACGGCACAAACCGAATAATTGGGTCATCTTCGACACGGTGCGTTCCACGAGCCAGCATGCACGTAGTCGACCGCGGGATGGGCGCAATCTTGCTCAAATAGGTCACCATTTCGGGGTAAATGCGTCCAGAATGATCCGCCTCGGTCCGTCCCATGGAGTAGTGGGGTCGGTCCATCCCTTCAGGGACAAACTCGGCATCTCGGAGCAGTCTCCGCGCCGCCACCTTCTCCAACTTGGAGACATCCAGCGGTAGCCCTAGCAACCACAACAACAACAACAACATCATCAACAGTTAGCAACACACACACACTACACAATAGACACCAAATGCAGCCTGCTGACCGGAGATCGCCATGGTCTGCTCCCGCACAACGGGGCGTTGCTCCAGGTACGCCGCAATCTGCTGCCGCGTGTTGGCGATGACGGCGTTGGCTCTAGCCGCGTGGCTCTTCTTCACAATTGGCGTGGCTTCGTCCACAAGAATCTTCACTCTGTCGTCCAGCAGCGTCTTCTCCTTCTCCTCGGCCAACGACCCGGAGGTTAGCGACAGGCTCTTGGGCTTGAGGAACTGCGCGGACAGCGCGCACTTGCGCTGCAGCTCGGCGTCGAACGCCTCCAGCGGCGCGTCCAGCTGCAGCGCGTAGGGCGGCAGCAGTCCCTCTCTATCAGGCAGGACGTTGACGGGCGCCGCCTCCACGCGCACGTTGCGCCACGCCGTCGAGTGCAGCGTCGCGTCCTGAATCGCGTCCTCGTCGCGCGCGAAGCGGCGCTTGGGCTGTGACGCGGCGGCGTCGGCGGCGTCCAGCGCGGGCAGCGTCACGCCCGTGCGCAGCGTCTGCGGCCCGCCGTCGGGCGAGCGCGGGCTCATGTTGCGGCGCAGCTTCTGACGCGCGCTGCGCCGCTCCTCGGCGCGCTTCTGCTTGCTGCGCTGGACGGGGGACTCGGCCGTCTCGCCCTTGCGCAGCGGCGGCGCGCGGCTCTTGGCGTGTGTGATGCGCTCCATCTCCCGCTCCTGCGCCATGACGTCCGAGAACAGCACGCGGCTCTCCGTCTTGCGGTGCGTGCGGCGGGCGGGCGCGGGTGGTGCCTCCTCACGCGTGCGCTTGCGGCTGCTTGACGCGTCGGACGCGTCCTCCGTCACGTCGATCACGGCGCCGGCCTCCGTCTTCATGGGGCTCGTTGCTTGATACGCCAGTGATCGGATCTGCTGGGCGGGAACACAAAAAATAACGCGACACTATTTTTGGCTTAGAAACCTGCTTAAACCGATCAATCGGATTAGTCGGGTTTCTATATGCTGGCTGCGATGTGATTGGTGGATAAACTACGTGTGGCTTATAACAATTAGTAGAGCCTCCGTGTTCTGACCGTTAGCTTACCCTAACATCCACTTTAACAACACGTCGAGCATGGCGCTGCGCACGAGTTGGTCGCTGGCGCGTCGCTGGCCGCTGGGCTCTGGACGCAACGCGCTGCGTTTCTTGAGCGTAGAGAGGCAGATGCAGCGTGCGTTGCGACTGGAGTCGGGTGCGTGCGGGCTGCCGCACCCGCAGAAGCGCGCTACGGGCGGGGAGGACGCCTGGTTCATCTGCGGGGACACGGTGGGCGTGGCGGACGGCGTCGGCGGCTGGGCGCGCAAGGTGCGCTACAGTCGAGTTATTTAACCTGGTTATTTACATGGTGTTGATTACTTAACCTGGTTATTACGTCTAGGGCATCGACTCGGGCGAGTACTCGCGCACGCTCATGAACTCGGCCAAGCGGACGGTCACGGCGGCTGACAAGACGCCGACGCCGTTGCAGCTGCTTACGGTGGCGCATCGCAGCGCACAGGTGGCTACTTGCAGTTTAGTGTTTGGTATGATACGGAAGAGAAGGGGTCTGATATGGGGGTGATTGGCTGTTGGTTTGGATAGTGTCCGGGCAGTTCGACAGCGTGCATTGTGCAGCTAAACAGTGGGTGCATTTGATGCTGTGGCATTGCTGGGGTAGGTGGTGTAGTGGTGTGATGCAGGTGTTAACGGGTCTCTGGTGGTTGGTTTTTGCTAGACTTGTCGCTGCGGGCGATCAATTTGGGCGACTCCGGGTTCTTGCTGTGCCGGTTGCAGCCGGATGAGAAGCAGGGAGGAGAGATGAGGTGGCAGGTCGTCCATGAGACGCCCAACCAGTGCCACTACTTCAACTGCCCGTATCAATTGGGATTCGGCGCCAATGGAGACAAGGTGCGTGCCGATCGATGCCTGAGTTGAAGTGGCGTCCGGTGGTCTTATGCTGCGTGTTTCTGTCTTCGCAGCCGGAGATGGGAGAGGTGTATGAGCTCGAGACCCAGGCAGGCGACGTGGTCGTGCTCGGCACCGACGGACTGTACGTTACTATGGTATGTTGGAAGGGACTCGAAATGAGCTTAACGTCGTTGTGGTACGTGGGGCAGCTTCGACAATTTGTTTCCTAAGCAGATCACGAGTCTTCTAGACACGGTATTGCCGTCCAATTCGGAGCTCGACGAGCACAGTATGGAGAAAGTAGCGTCATGTATTGCCCACACGGCGCATAAGGCTGCTAAGGGCACCAAAACCAAGACCCCGTTCGCGATGGCGGCGCAGCAGGCAGGGTACGAGTATCTCGGTGGAAAGATGGACGACATCACTGTCGTCACGAGCCTGGTAACATCTGATGGAGCTTAGGATATCTCCGTCGGAGCTGGCGGCGCTACTGAGCACGAAGCATAGAGGAAATGCCCCAACGGAGGTGGATATAGAGACGATTGTAGTAACCGCAACAAGCGAGACCAACACAAACAACTCGACAGCGAGGATAATGGGAACAGAAATGCATACTGGGCTGGGCCTGGCTCAGGCGTCACCTTGTGTTAGCAGTATTACGTGTGTAAGTTCAGCTGAGACGCATATTGCTGTGCGTGCTGCATCGTTGCGCTGGGACACAGATTTTAGTCCACTGAACCTCGTTTAGTTATCGAGCTGATATCGGTGGTACATCCTGTACTGTATCAAGCACTCAACTCTGAATTCACTTGTTTCCTTGTGTACAGTGATCGAAAGCATGGGCTAAGTTTACAACCCGTAACATCGTTTTGGTCACTGCCGCGGTTGCTCGCTTTAAGAAAATATATAGTGAAACAAAACTTTCAGAGAGCCTCCGAACACAAATTAATATTTGCAAGCTCCACTATTCATCCCAGCAAAATATGCACAGACAGCACGTGGCATCCACACTACTTCTGGGCATGAACAAAATACATCACCCGCCACAACGCGTGTTCAACGTCGGATTTGGTTCCGGTGTCCCATTCAGCGTCCGTACGTAGAGGCACCGACTTGAAGGCCAAGTCCACTGGTTCAGATCGTGGCTCGCATCAATATTCGAGTCCGCCGGTGCCGTCCCAACTCTCACTTTTCAAAACACCTCCACCAAGCCACACCAGCTTACCCACCCCACGCTTCCTTCCAGCACCACCAGAATCCAAACAATCATGAAAATCTTCATTGCCGCCACGATTGCGCTCGCTGCGTTCTTGGCCTCGGAGACAGAGGCTTCAAAGAAGTACGTGAAGCTGCTTCCCAACGGTGGAAACGTCCCCAACACGCCGGCTATCGGCCACACCGACGGAACGGGCGAGGAGGACGCCACGAACGCCTTCGGTGACGCCTTTGCCGAGGCGGACTATGCGTGGACCAAGGACCTGTGCGAGGCCGACTCGGACGGCGACGGCCAGACGAACGGCCAGGAGCTGGGAGACCCGTGCTGCGAATGGACGGTGGGAGGAACGCCTCTGTGGACGACCGGTGTCTCGAACCCTGGTGATGCGTCTTCGACGTCCGACTCGAGCTTGTGGGCGACTGCGTGTGGTGCGTCCACGTCAGAGTCCGCGACGGAGACTGCCCCTGAGACCTCGGAGTCCACCACGGAGACCTCAGCGCCCGCGACGGAGACCTCGACGCCCGTGGCGGAGACTACCGCGGAGTCGCCAACTACCAGCTCGATGGAGTCCGATCCTACCGATGATGGTTCGGATACCATGACGAGTGCATCCAACAGCACTACCTCGACCTCCAGCACGAGCTCGACCACTGCGACCGAAAAGTGCGCCAGCGACCTGGCTGCGACCCGTGCTCTGAGGGCGGGCAACTAAACCGTGGCGAAAGCAAGTGACGGAATGCCAAATGCACTGCGAGGACTTCTCCGTGGTTTTGAACGATGAGGTTCATTTTCATTTTAGGTTTCGGGCATTTTGCCAAGACCGATAACCCCAACAGTCAGATTTTAAGGACAAAATTAAGGACAAAAACCATTTTCACTTGAGTTTAGTATGGTTCACGGTACTTTTATCCTAACCGGTCCCGCTAGGACCAAAATCGACTCACCCAATACTCAAAGCAAGTGAAATTGATTTTTGTCCTTAAATTGGTCCTAAACGACGGCTTGTTGGGGATAAAGAGCATTCAATACTTTCAGCGTTTCGTGATTTGCTCAATTATTCAAGTTGTTGCTCGTGAGTTTTTGCTTTCCTCCTTCGGGACTTCACTGCGAGGGGCAAGCTGACTTGATTAGCTTGGAGAGTTAGACTCCCTGGAGTTCCTAATTCTGAAGTCCTACCACGGGACAAAACCTTATCAAAGGTGAAAAACCCGTCCTAGAAGGCTTCCTACTGCTAATCAAGTTTGAAGAAGAAGAGAAAAAAAAAATTCTCACTTGGCAGCCTGGCTGCTTCTTCTTCGTGAAGCTCGGAGCTCGTTGCTGCTCTGAGCGCTGGGCGGCAAAACGGCGAATGACTGGCTCGCCGTTTGCCTCCGGTTCGGAAACCCCGGTTGAGTTCTTCGACCTTCTTCGTACTTAACCGCACACTTTCCTCCTTCGGGACTTCACTGCGAGGGGCAAGTTGACTTGATTAGCTTGGAGAGTTAGACTCCCTGGAGTTCCCCCTTCCGAGTGCTGCGTGTTCTGGGTCGGTACGATTCCTTGCTCGTGGCACTCCCAGGTTGAGGCCTTGATCATATAACTTGCCGCGTCTCGAATCATTCCGGGTCGTAGTGTGGCGTAAATGGTGAAGCACCAGCTGGCTCACCGACCAAGTAGTCGAATGACCAGGTCACTCTTGCCGGCTGCCAGTAGTGCACATGCTCCTCCGACGCGGAGCGAGTGGGTGGAGTAGTCGGATCGCGGCAGACCCATGCCAGGAGCTGACAGCTTGATAAGATTGGCCATTTGTGGCTTCTTGATTGTCCGTCGTGCCCTGGGCTACGCGGTCTCCTTTGTGTGGCTCGAAGATCATCTCCACTGACATCGCTCCCGGTTCTTCAGGTCCGACCTGTGTTCCGAAGTTGTCTCGTTGAATGACGTTGGCCGCTTTCACGAGTTCGAATGACCCCCGTCGATTTGTCACTGTCCACTGGGCCCCGCAGCTCTGAGCTTCGGCCCAGGAGGAAGAACGCTAGGACAACTGATCCCCACATCAGGTCACTCTCCGTATCGTGTCGGGCTCTGAGCTCGTGCATCTTGATCAGCATCCGTGTAGTAACATGTTGATTTCGGTCCACATCACCATGGGAGCACTTGTATCCTTGAGCGATGAGCTCAAATTCCCGATCATGGTAATCGAGTTTTGGCGTTCCGAACCGCCTTGTGTGCGAATGCCACCGCTGCCATTTTTCCGTCAAATGTCTGCATTTCCTTGCCTTGGCAATTCGTCAATCCACACGGGGAATCCGAAGTTGCTGCAGAAGGTTTCCCAGAACTTGAAGTTCATGATATAGCTTCCGAGTGTCCCAGCGAACAATGAGGTCTGATTGAGCTGGTCTCGCTTTTCCTCCATGCACTGGCGTCTGACGCCACCTGTTGCATGCAACGATAGTTAGTATTGATACTCGCACTTCGAGGTCTGCTCCACTCTTTGCCGAATCACGTGTGTCGTGAAGTGCAGACTGTGTCGAGCCTGGCTCAAAGCACATCGTCACAAGGCCTGCTGCCCTTCCGGGGACATTTTGTCCATCAGTTCTGTGATCCACCGCTCGCCATGGATGACGACGTGGCATCAGGTGCCCTCCGTAGATAGGCTTGGCTCCCAAATGTCCGTGACGCAGGACACGGCATAAGCAAGATCGTTGCCATCGCGAGCCTGGCTCCGCTGCTTGAGGAGTAGTCGCTCCTGGAGCTTCATACTTGTGATACGATTGTATTCCCTGCCACCGTCACTAACCAGACCTCGTCGAAGGCCTTGGTGTGGTCGAACAGGTTCATCAGCATGTCAGCAAGTTTGGTCTGGAATCCAAGCGTCTTCCACCATTGTAGATCCTTCCGAAGGAACTCTGTCATCAGGGCGCCTGCACTCTCGAGACTGCGACAACGGTTCCGAACCGCAGTCAGCCGCTGGATGAATGGCTTCGTGATTGGGATGGACCTGATCACGTGTCGGAGGACGCCGATCACGCGGTCCAGTCGCTTCCTCGATGGGAGGGTCTTTCCTAACGTCTCCGCTAGGGCGGATCGCAGTTTGTCAATCTTCCTCTGAGTAACGGTGATGTACTCGTCCGGAATGTTCCAGTCAATTCACACAGCATGAAAGATGTGCGACCAGGTCGTGAATTTGCCTTCATGCCAGCCATCTGAGCCGAACACCAGCTTGACCCCGTCTCTGAGACGCTTGTCAGCCTTCTGAAGGCGGTCATCGACGTCGACTTCAACGAGAACAATATCGTCTACCCAGTGGAACGACCAAAAGGGCTCCCTGTGTCCGAGTACCATGGATTGGCCGGTGTACAGGTAGTGGCGGGCTGCTTTCCGGAAGACGGCGAAGAACCCCGATGAAGATGTCCACCCGAAAACGGCCATGCCGGAGACAATGCCATGAGAGGAGCAAGGCAAACGTCCCCCAAAAGCTGACGCATGATCCGCGTGTACTGGCACGTGGTGAAATGCTTCAGTGATATCTGCGATCATGGCGTAAATGGTGTACCCTGGGTACTGGGGACGAAGTTCGCAAATGCGACGCGCAATGGAGACGAACGGGTCCCAAGTAGCATCGTGAGAGACCTCTGAGGCCGTCTGCGCGATGACGGACAGTCCGTCGGGCGCAGACAGGTCGTAGATGATCCGTTGGGTCCAGATCAGCAATGATGTGTGCGTCCAAGTAAACAGCCTGGGATGAAGTCGAGTTGCCTGGCGCCGTACACGCACGCAGACCAACGTCCAACGCCGATGGGTCCAAGCCTGTGACGGGGGTCACACGCACGATAGCTAAGAGGAAGCGTAACACGCTAACCACAACAGACGCCTGGCGTCTCTGTTGCTCTTAGTACAAAACGCCCTGCCTTATCGGTCTCCTTCTAATACCGAGTATTAAGGAGACTTGTACACTTGAAGGTTAGAGTTAAACTGTCTTGTATTAATAACACTCTAAAGGTTGTATCTACTGCTTTCTATCTGCATACTGAATCCCTGTTTAAATGGCGATCTTCCTCAGCGGTTGGCTCCCGTGCGTCTTCGTCCTAAGTACGACCGAGCTAACTTAACTCAGTACCTTGGGGGTCTACCGTGAACACTCTATATAAGGATCACTACCGTGAACACTCTATATAAGGAACACTGGTACACCGTACCCCTCATAGTGGGTGATACCCAGTCAGTGTGGTCCACACTAGAGAACATCTCTTTTCCTTGAAAAGGTCACTGGCCAATCCTGGCCCCATTACACCCTCCCTCACCCAAACGGGAAGCACCTTTCCCAGCGGGGAATCCAGCGGAAACGCGAGCACAGGCTCATTCTGCAATCCACGCTCAACCGAGCACCCGCGCGCGCTACTACGCCCACAGGGCATGACGACGGAGACCCGGATCATCGTGCGGCCCGCCCAGGACACCCTTCGGGCTGTAGGCCCCATCAAGACCCCCGCCGACACGGCCACCTCAAGCGACATGGAGGAGAAGCCTCCGGCGCCTGCTTCCAAGAAGCACTCGGGCGATCCGGAGGTGGCGAAGGCCACGTCGGCTTCCAAGAAGCTTGCGAATGATGCGGAGGAGGCGAAGGAGACCCTGGCTTCTACGAAGCACGCGAAGGAGGCGGGCAGAGCGAAGACGCTGCCCGCTTCCAAGAAGCCCAAGGTCGCGACGACCAAAGCGAAGGCGAAGCCAAAGCCGAAGCCGAAGGCGAAGGCGAAGGCGGCTGCTTCACCGAAGCCTACGCGGAAGTCGAAGAAGGTGGCTGCTTCGTCGAAGCCTGCCTCGAAGAAGCCCGCAGTGAGGAAGCCCGCTGCAAAGCAGCTTCCAGCGAAGAAGGGCTCCACAAAGGAGGACCCCAAGACGCCGAAGCTGCCGCCCAAGCGCACGGATGTGCGGCTGCCCGGCCCCTATGAGGAGGTGTCCAGCGACTCGTCCGACACGGACACTCCGAACCCCGGGTATGTCAGTGGAACCACCTCGCCTGCTCCTGGAGCTCTTGCGTCCACGAAGGAACATGCAACTTCTTCGAAGGACGCGACCACTTCCCCTCCGGGGCGTAGCCCGTCGCCACATCCCTCTTTGGAGGTGGATTACGAGGAGTCGGAGCCCGACATTGACCACGAGGACGGTGAGGTCCAGGACCCTTGGTCGTCGCCGCAGCTCACGGATGAGCAACGGGTTCTCCACCCGGGGAGCCCAATGACTCCTCGGACTGTGGAGGCGGTGGCACGCGCCAAAGCCAAGGAGGCGTCAATGTCTCGCCGACACGACCCGCCCGCTGCGGTGTCAGAACCCCAGATCATCACCAATGCCGGTATCGACGAGGGGTCCCGCCTGAGCTGCTTCAGCCCGAGAATCGGCAGCACCTGGCCGAACGTTCCCATCAGGAGGCCTCTCAGGCGGTGGGGACCAAGCGCGATCGCGAAGTCCATGCCCCTCGCACACGCGATCAACTACTCGCGTTGCGGTATTGGACTCGGAGCGAGTACGGCGAGCACCTCCGCCAGAGTCGAAGGCCTGGCCCAGGCGCGCCGCAGTGCGACAAGTGTCCGGTCGTGCTGCTGTCAGACAGCGGCCTGGCCCGCCAGCGGAACGAGACTGAGTTCGAGGAGTGGTTGCACCACTTGGGCTACCCTGAGCCCGAGTTCTTGAACTCTCCGTTCCGGATTGATTGGCTGGTCCAGCGTCGTCTTCGATTTCGCATGGCGAAGATGATCGCTGACGACACTTGGTCGGGTCGATACCTTGATCGACACAAGCCCATGCCGGGCGTCATCCTCGAGGAGGTGCTGCAGAAGATACAGAAGTCTTGGCAGTCGCAGCCGATAGAACCTAAGAGTGTTCTCGGCTCTGTCAGCGCCGACCAGGTCCGTGGACACGCTCAAAAGCGGCCACGAGGTCGGCGCAGTCCTCCTCGAGGCGAGCCCCAGGCTCCCACGAGTTACGACTACTCGGGTAGCCACGCCACTTCACCAGGTACTGGTACTGACCGCTACGCCCGCGGCGCCTCAGTAGCTTCTCGACATGGTAGTAGAGGACGCCCTCGTTACCAAGCAGAGGCGGCGGAGCCCGCGGCGGCAGTGGTCTCTGACCAAGACGCTCAGCGTCGCCCGACTGGCTCCCGTCCTGACCTGGAGGGTCTTCTCTCCGGGGTGGAGTCATGTCAGCGACTGCTGGATGGTCAGCGGACCGAGATGGTGGCGCTTCGCGCTCGCGTCCAAGATGCGGAGGCCCGCCTGGAGAAGCTCCGGGATGTCCGACAGGACTTGGACACCCTGCGGGATCGCGTCTGGGATCTGCCTCGGCAGCGTGGTGGTGAGGTTGACCACCTGCGTGGGCGAGTTTCGCAAGGCGGGGAGAACGACGGGCGGGTACGTCTGGACCTCGAGAGGCACCTCGCCTGGATCCGAGATCTGTACGACCGTGTGCGTTTCTTGGAGGCACAGGAGACTCGCCGCGTAGCGGCTCGAGCTCCTGATCCGACTCCGGCTCCTGCGCCTGCCCCTGCCCCTGCTCCTGCCCAGCTTCCTTCGGAAGAGCTCGTCCGGATGATGGCGAGTGCCTTCCAGCAGTATTCTGCGACGCAGCCGGCTCCTCAGGCTCAACAGCCTCCGCCGGGCGATAGGGCTTGAGCAAGCCAACGTAGAACGTCGGGTGCGTGGCCATGGATGATGGTAGATCCAACGTGTAGGCGTGGCCGTGGACCCCGATGACCGTGAACGGCCCCACGAAGCGAGGTCGCAGCTTGGTGCTGCCTACAGCGGAGACCGCCTGAGTAGGAAGGTTTTTGGCATTTAATAAGACTTGGTCTCCCAACTTAAACACTTGCGTGTTCTTACGCCCTTGGCGATCACTGTGTTCCTTCTGAGTGTCTTGGGCAGCGGCCATGGCGTCACGTACGCGCTGTCTGACAGCTTCACCAGTCTCGATAAACGAGAGCAGGTTCCGTTTTACGGACGTTCGTAGGCCTTTAAGGCCCCTTGGGTCTTCGGCATTAGCCTCTCCCCCACCCAAACTCTGGGTAACGTCAGCGGCGTACGCGGGTGCCGCAGTCCGTTCACGTAGAACGGAGTGAAGCCCGTGGACGAATGCACTGCATTGTTGAGCGCAAATTCCACCTGTGGAAGAAGCGCACTCCACTTCGTGGGCTCTGCTGCGCAGACACTACGAAGAATGTCTTCCAGAACCCTGTTCCCCCGCTCAGTCTGACCATCGGTCTGAGGATGGTCCGCTGTGGACATGTCTAACCTCGTGCCTAGCAGGCGGAAGAGGTGTTGCCAAAAGTGGGACACAAACCTCGGGTCCCTGTCACTCACGAATGCCTCGGGGAGGCCGTGGTTACGGAAGACATTGTCCACAAAGATCTGAGCCGCCTGAGGCGCAGTCACACTCTTCCGCACAGCGGCCAGCCGCACCATCTTACTAAGGCGGCACACAAAGACCAATATGCCAGTGTGGCCACGCGTGTCGGCCGGAAGCTCGAAGATGAAGTCCATGCTCACAGAGCGCCAGCAATCCGCCGGCACCGGCAAGCTCATCAAAGGAGCTGACGCAGAGGGCGCAGGCTTGACGCGCTGACACGTCTCACATGTCTGTACGTACTTACGTACCCATTTGTACATGTGGGGCCACCAGAAGTTGCGGGCCACAGACGTGTACGTCTTCTCCCGCCCCAGATGACCGCTAAGCGGCGTGTCATGAGCCTCGTAGAGGACACGATGACGTAGATCCTCGTCGTTCGGAACGACAATGCGAGGCTCGTCGCCCCCTTCTACTTGGTAGTAGAGTAAGCCCTCTGCTACCGAGTAGCGGTGCAGACGTGAACGCTGCCGCGCCGTGAGCTCAACAGCCTTGTTTGGAGCACTCAGTGCCTCCACTAGACCTACAAGGTCGACATCTTCGGCATACGCCTCGCGAATAAGCTCATAGAGCGGTGACTCGAGGTAGGCCAGATGTGCCAACTCGTAATCTGGCCGCCGGGAGAGCGCGTCCGCTAGGACATTCTGCTTTCCCGGTTTGTACTCCACCGTGAAGTTATATTCAGCGAAGAATGAGAGCCACCGCGCCATGCGCTGAGAGAGGTGAGGCGACGACGTCGCCGTCCTCAACGAGGCATGATCTGTGTAGATCACAAAGGGTTTTTGACCTAACAGGTGTACCCGGAACTTGACCAAGGCGTACTTCATCGCCAAGAGCTCCTTGTCGTGGACAGGGTAGTTCTTTTCCGCCGCCTTCAATTGGCGAGATTGGAAGGACACTACCCTTTCTCTGCCTTCGGCATCCACCTGCAGCAGGGCACAGCCAATGGCAAAGTCAGATGCATCGCATACCACACTGAAGGGACGATCCTCGTCGGGCAGTGCCAGGATCGGAGCGCTCTGAAGGCTACTCTTTATGGCTTCAAAAGCCTGCTGAGCCTCAGAGTTCCATTACCACACGGCATCCTTCTTGAGAAGATTCGTGAGTGGCCTTGCCATCTCGGCGTAATTGGCGCTATACTTGTGCAAGTAGTTGGCCAGGCCGAGCCATTTACGCAGATCCTTCTGCGAGACGGGCACCGGCCACTGTGCAATGGCACACACCTTCTCCGGATCCGCACGGACACCGTCCTTCCCAAGGAAGCAGCCCAGAAAGGGGATCTCTTCGGCTCCGAAGATACACTTGTTGATATTTGCATAGAGGCGATTCTCGCGCATGCACAAGAGAACCTCACGGAGGTGGCCAAGATGGGCTTCGACGGCCGTCTTTCCTTCGGACGCACGACTGTGCACGAAGATCTCGTCGAAGTACGTCTGTACGAACTGCCGCATCGGCCTGAAGAGCTGCGTAACGAGCCTGTTGAACGTGGCGGGTGCGTTGGACAGCCCCTGGGGCATGACCAACCACTCCCACAACATCCCGCTGGGAGTGCTCACAGCAGTAAGCGGAATGTCCGAGTCGCGCATCAACAGTTGATAGTAGCCGTCGACCATGTCGAGTGCACTAAAGATCGTGCAACCAGCCATGTTGTTCTGCAACACATCCTTCCGAGGAATAGGCGTCGACGCCGGAATGGTTGCCGCGTTCAACTTGTTGAAGGCGTGCACCATGCGCCACTTCCCATTGGGCTTGCGCACACAGAACGTCGGTGACGAATGTGGCGACTTCGACTCGCGCACCATGCCAGCGGCGTGCTTTGCCGCAAAGAAGGCGTCGATGACGTCGACCTGTTCCTTCGGAAGCGGCCACTGCCGCGTGGTACAGTACTTAGTGCCTGGCACTAAGTCAATCTCATGCCGCACACCCCGATCCGGGGGAAGGACCGAAGGGGGATCGTCGCTCACGACATCCGAAAACTCCTTCAGAAGGGTGTAATACGGATCCGAGGGGTCCTTCAAGATGGCAGCGCCATACCGCATCTGCCTCTTAGAGGTGCGTTCGTCTTCCAACACCTCGGGGTCCATGACCGACGAGGAGTTGAGCTCTAGTGAGCTACCTTCTGGGCGAAGCATAACCACTTCTGCCAACTCTCCTGCCTTGAGAGAGTCCATAAACTCAACATACGAAAGCTCCTCGAGCTCAAGTAGCTCTGCTACTGTGGGTAATGGAGTCAACACCTCCCCCACCTTGGGTTCGCCCGTGAAGACGTCGAACACTTGAGGAACCTTGTCCTCAGCCGCGGAATCCGCATCGCGGCTAGACGCCACTGTCTTGGGCGCGCTCGTGACCTTGTCACTCTTGTTGTCCTTGAAAGTGGGAGCCCCTACTCGACCACTTGTGGTTGCGCGAGCACCAGCTCTAGCGCCTTCTGTCGCGCGAGCTGAACCAGCTACAACGCCTTGCGTAGTGGGAGTTCCGACTCGACCACTCTTGTTTGCGCGAGCAACAACTCCAGCGCCTTTCTCGACGTGAGCTGAACCAGCCACCACGCCTTGCGTAGGGGGAGCTCGGACGCTACCACCCCTTCCTGCGCGAGCCCTTACAGCGTCCGCGCCTTGAGTCTTCACTGCCCCTGGGGCAAGTGCAACTCGGTTGCCAACTGCAGAATCCTGTTCTCTACCCAGAGAGGTACTAGGATCCTGCGGATCTTCTCCACCACCTACCTCGAGCTCCCGCGCTCGTGGAGGCAATGCCATGGGCAATTCCAACACTTCCGAAGTGCCGGCAAACTGCCGTTCACCGCGTGGCACACGGTGCTCATGCACAAACCCGTCTCGGGAAGAGGAGGGGACATGACCCGCCAGGGCTCTGTCCGCGAGGGGGTTGTGGCTGGCACCAATGGTGCGACTACGCCAGTCTATCCACGGCTCGTGCTTAGCAAGCCAAGGCATGCCGAGGATAAGATCGTACCGATCATCCATGTCCAAGACAATGAACGGTTCGACCGAATTGAAGTCGTCAAACTTCACGCTTAGGGGTACCGTAACCTTGCGTGTAGACACGATGGAACCAGTCGCTAAGCGAACAGATACATTGGTATTACTCTTAGAAGCTTCTAAAGCACTAGCATACAATGCACTGTTCCTAGCCACGCTGGCTTTCGTCGCAAAGTTAAACGACGCTCCTGAATCGATCAGGACCGTCATCGGTTCGGGGTACCCTTTCACGCTGGCAGTGACGACCACGAGGTTAGACCGCGCGGCGGCCACGGAGAGACACAGAAGTGTCGTCCCAGGGACTTGCTCCTTTGGAGAGGCTGGTGAGGGACTCACCTTCCTCGACGAGGAGCGAAGTCTCCCAGCAGGGCGTCCCGCCCCTACTGGGAGTCGCCGTTTTCCGACTCTGTCGCCTCGAGGCTGTTGAGAGTCGGACGCGCCGCGTACTTCTTGTCGCGTGGCGCCTCCCATGGGTTGGTTGGGCAGTTCCGACGGAAGTGACCAGGTTGGTTACAACCGAAACAGCGCCCACTCGCCCGTTGCGTCTTCTGAGAGCGTGCCGACTCGGCAAGGGAAATCTCCATCGGAGTGGGACCCTCACTGACTTCAACGCGAGGCGTGTGCCCTTGCGCTGAGCGCACGCAGTGGTCCTCCAGCATAGCGATGTGGACCGCCTCATTGAAGGTCTTCGGCTGACGCCGGAAGAGCTCCGTCCGAACCGGACCCGTACGAACACCGTCCATGAAGACAGTCACCTTGACGTCCTCAGAGAGGGGTGCGCCGGTCATAGCGGCTTCGAGGTTGTGGAGCTCCATGACGTAGTCTTGAAGCGACCGCTTGCCTTGCTTGCATCGCAAGAAACTGGAGCGGTGGCGGTATGCCACATTGGCAAGGAGGAATGTGGAGCGTAGCTCCTTTTCCATGAACGACCACGAGGTGAAATACCCCGGAGTCGCCGTTTCACGGGCCATAGCCCATGCGCGTGCGCGCCCTCCAAGGTTGGATAGCGCAAACGCCACTTGGGCCCGCGCGTCGTAGATCTGACCAGCGCTTAGCGCGATCTCGATCTCGCGGACCCAGAACACAAGACTGTCTGAGTCTTTGCCGTCGAACGTCGGTACCGACATCTTGACGGGCTTCGTCGTGGTTGGACGCGCAGCGAATGAGGCCGTGTTCGTGGCGGACGCTTGTGCCGCACTCTGTGCCTCAGCTCGCATCGTCGCACGAGCGGCTTCCTGCGCAGCAGCGCTCACGTGAGCAATCAGCGACGACTCGTACTTGTCGAAGCGTTCCACGCGCGCCCTTTGCTGCTCGGCAGGAAGGTTGGGGAATCCAGCGAAGGCTGCCTCGCCTAGCAGGCTGACCATCTTCTCCAGCGTAGCCCAGTGGGCATCGGAGAGGTGAGGAAAGTCCTGCCGCACCGGCAGCCGACTCCCTGAGTCTTCCATACTCAAAGAGACCCTGATTGTAGAGATCCGCGTCGGTCGCGGGATTGACTACAAGTGCTACCAGGTGTGACGGGGGTCACACGCACGATAGCTAAGAGGAAGCGTAACACGCTAACCACAACAGACGCCTGGCGTCTCTGTTGCTCTTAGTACAAAACGCCCTGCCTTATCGGTCTCCTTCTAATACCGAGTATTAAGGAGACTTGTACACTTGAAGGTTAGAGTTAAACTGTCTTGTACTAATAACACTCTAAAGGTTATATCTACTGCTTTCTATCTGCATACTGAATCCCTGTTTAAATGGCGATCTTCCTCAGCGGTTGGCTCCCGTGCGTCTTCGTCCTAAGTACGACCGAGCTAACTTAACTCAGTACCTTGGGGTCTACCGTGAACACTCTATATAAGGAACACTGGTACACCGTACCCCTCATAGTGGGTGATACCCAGTCAGTGTGGTCCACACTAGAGAACATCTCTTTTCCTTGAAAAGGTCACTGGCCAATCCTGGCCCCATTACAAAGCCAACGATGCTCTGTGCGTACGAGAAAGCCATCCAGAGATGAAGTCGAGGTGCCTGGCACCGAAGAAGCACGCAAGCCAACGTATGACGCCAATGAGTCCAAGCTAACGACGCTCTGTACGTCCGAGAAAACATCCAGTGATGAAGTCGAGGTGCCAGGCACCGAAGCAGCACGCAAGCCAACGTATGACGCCGATGGGTCAAGGCTGTCGACGCTCCGTGCATCTGAAACAACACTCGGTGATGACGACGATGTGCCTGGCACCGTAGCAGCGTCCAGCCCAACGTGTGACGCTGCTGGGTCTGAGCCAGTGATGCCATGTGCGTTCGAGACGACATCCAGTGATGAAGTCGATGTGCCTGGCACAGTAGCGGCATTCAGACCAACGTGTGACGCCAATGGGCCTGAGACGGATACGCAGTCCGAGACGGAATTCAGTGATGAAGTCGATGTGCCTGGCACCGTAGTGGCATCCAGACCAACGTGTGACGTCAATGGGCCTGAGCCGGATACGCAATGTGCACATCCAGAGATGAAGTCGAGGTGCCTGGCACCGTAGCAGCATCCAGACCAACGTGTGACGACAATGGGCCTGAGCCGGAGACGCAATGTGCGTCCGAGACGACATCCAGAGATGAAGTCGATGTGCCTGGCACAGTAGCAGCATCCAGACCAACGTGTGACGTCAATGGGCCTGAGCCGGAGACGCAATGTGCGTCCGAGACGACATCCAGAGATGAAGGCGAGGTGCCTGGCACCGTAGTAGCATCCAGACCAACGTGTGACGTCAATGGGCCTGAGCCGGAGACGCAATGTGCGTCCGAGACGACATCCAGAGATGAAGTCGATGTGCCTGGCACAGTAGCAGCATCCAGACCAACGTGTGACGTCAATGGGCCTGAGCCGGAGACGCAATGTGCGTCCGAGACGACATCCAGAGATGAAGGCGAGGTGCCTGGCACCGTAGTAGCATCCAGACCAACGTGTGACGTCAATGGGCCTGAGCCGGATACGCAATGTGCACATCCAGAGATGAAGTCGAGGTGCCTGGCACCGTAGCAACACGCAGACCAACGTGTGACGTCAATGGGCCTGAGTCGGAGACGCAATGTGCGTCCGAGACGACATCCAGAGATGAAGGCGAGGTGCCTGGCACCGTAGTAGCATCCAGACCAACGTGTGACGTCAATGGGCCTGAGCCGGATACGCTATGTGCACATCCAGAGATGAAGTCGAAGTGCCTGGCACCGTAGCAACACGCAGACCAACGTGTGACGTCAATGGGCCTGAGCCGGAGACGCAATGTGCGTCCGAGACGACATCCAGAGATGAAGTCGAGGTGCCTGGCACCGTAGCAGCACGCCGTCCAACATATGACGCCGATGGGTCAAAACTGGCGACGCTCCGAGCGTCCGAAACAACACCTAGTGATGAAGCCGAGGGTAGCAGCACGCAGATCAACGGATGACGCCGATGGGTTCGAGCTGGCGACGCTCAGTGCGTTTGCGAAAACATCCCGTGATGCAGGAGAGGTGCCTGGCACACAGACCAACGTCTGACGCCGATGGATCCGAGCCAGCAACATATGTACGTGCAAACTGACGTCCAATGATGAATTCGAAGTGCCTGGCACCGAAGAAGAACGCAGACCAATGTCTGGCACTGATGGTTCCACGCCAGCAACGCGCTATGCGTCAGGGAAAACAGCCAATGATGAAGTCGAGGTGCCTGGCACCGAAGAAGCACGCATACCAGCGTCTGACGCCGATGGGCCTGATCCAGCGAATCGTTGTGCGTCAAAGAAAACATCCAGTGATGAAGTCGAGGTGCCTGGCACCGTGTCAGCACACAGACCAACGTCCGACGCCGATGGACCCAAACCGGCGACGCTCTGCACGTTCATAAGTATTCAGTGATGAAGTCGAGGTGCCTGGCACCAAAGAAGCACGCAGACCAGCGTCTGACGCCGATGGGTCTGATCCAGCGAATCGTTGTGCGTCAAAGAAAACATCCAGTGATGAAGTCGAGGTGCCTGGCACCGTGTCAGCACACAGACCAACGTCCGACGCCGATGGACCCAAACCGGCGACGCTCTGCACGTTCATAAGTATTCAGTGATGAAGTCGAGGTGCCTGGCACCAAAGAAGCACGCAAACCAGCGTCTGACGCCGATGGGTCTGATCCAGCGAATTGTTGTGCGTCAAAGAAAACATCCAGTGATGAAGTCGAGGTGCCTGGCACCGTGTCAGCACACAGACCAACGTCCGACGCCGATGGACCCAAACCGGCGACGCTCTGCACGTTCATAAGTATTCAGTGATGAAGTCGAGGTGCCTGGCACCAAAGAAGCACGCAGACCAGCGTCTGACGCCGATGGGTCTGATCCAGCGAATCGTTGTGCGTCAGAGAAAACATCCAGTGATGAAGTCGAGGTGCCTGGCACCGTGTCAGCACACAGACCAACGTCCGACGCCGATGGACCCAAACCGGCGACGCTCTGCACGTTCATAAGTATTCAGTGATGAAGTCGAGGTGCCTGGCACCAAAGAAGCACGCAGACCAGCGTCTGACGCCGATGGGTCTGATCCAGCGAATCGTTGTGCGTCAAAGAAAACATCCAGTGATGAAGTCGAGGTGCCTGGCACCGTGTCAGCACACAGACCAACGTCCGACGCCGATGGACCCAAACCGGCGACGCTCTGCACGTTCATAAGTATTCAGTGATGAAGTCGAGGTGCCTGGCACCAAAGAAGCACGCAAACCAGCGTCTGACGCCGATGGGTCTGATCCAGCGAATTGTTGTACGGCCAATAATATCCGGTACGGTAATGAAGTCGATGTGCCTGTCACCCGTCAGTACGCATACCTGCATCTGATGCCAATGAACTTGAGAAGCCGACGCGGTGTAGCGTTCGGTAGGAGCGACCTGGTCAAATCACCGTGCATCGTGCGGAATTCACCGCGATGTTGGAGGGATACCACAACGACGTAGTATCGTGGATCGTGTGGAGCACCTGGTGCAATTGATCCGCCAGGTGGATAGGCGTCGTAGGGCTTCTGGACCCTCACTGGGAGTCCTCATGGATCACGATCCGATCTCGATGGTTTGCACCTGGTGCACTTGGTGGCACGATACTGGTTGCGACAGCGCTTGCATGAGTGCCTCTCGGGATAGACCGGCCATGGGCTGATCGGTTAACAGGGCTAGAACCCGGGGTCTAGCCTTGTGTAGCAGAAGCGGGAACAACCACCACTTGTTGAGCGCCTGGCGCTAGCGGGTGATGCGAATGCAGTGGGGTTGAGAACAGATCGCCTGGTGTCAATTCGGTGTCGGCCTGGGCACAGCGTCGTGCGACTGGTGCGAGGTGGTAACGTTCAGGACGTGTCGCCATCTTCAAAATCAATAACCCTACTAGGAGGATGGACACATTCTACGCGTAGTCCGCTGGAACGATAGCCGTCGTGATGCCACGCGAGGTCACCTACGCGACCGCTTGAGTACCTAAATTCAACGTGCCTTTTCGCCCCAGGGCGGGGAAGGCTTGATTAAGGTATTTGCGTACAGACGCACTGTCCTTGGATGCCGGGGTGCTGAGGGACCGCCAGGCGGTGTGAAATCGATTGGTCGGCAACATCGAGGGAGGCCGTAGAAGCCCGGAACGAGCTCGTCCCTAGGACTAGCCTGGCTGTGAACGTCATTCAGGGGGATGACGACCACCTGGTGGCTTCCCTCGGTGTAGCCGAGAAAGGCTTCCATGCAACCCAGCCTGGCTCCTGGAGCAGGTCGATGTCGTCCACGAGGGATATGGTCGCTTGTCGAAGGCTTGGCTACGTCAGACGTGTGCTTTCGCGAATATGATGTCGGCGCTCGGCGATGCTCAATGAGCGCTCGAATAGCCGGATCGATGCCCTCGAAGCTCTTGCCAGGGAGGGGAAACGTCAGGAAGACCTGTCAAGCAGGTCGGTTCGCGCCGTCCGCGTCGTCGAAGAAGAGACCCCGGGCCCTCTGGCCGGAGTGAAAAAAAAAAAAATTCTCACTTGGCAGCCTGGCTGCTTCTTCTTCGTGAAGCTCGGAGCTCGTTGCTGCTCTGAGCGCTGGGCGGCAAAACGGCGAATGACTGGCTCGCCGTTTGCCTCCGGTTCGGAAACCCCGGTTGAGTTCTTCGACCTTCTTCGTACTTAACCGCACACCTTCAAGGATAGGGTGAAAGATCACGAGCGCTGGGGACTTCGTACCCCTCGTTCTCCACGATTTTGACACTATCGCTCCAGTACATCGTCATACTCACACCCAGATTAACAGGTGTTGCTTTCATTCTTTGCTAGGTAGCCGTCCTTTCATGGAAGCCTCTTGTAAAATGCCACATGTATATCTAGTGTGGGGCGTTTTGCTGTTAGTAAAATTTACTAGACACTAACTAACTGTTAGTGGCATGTTATCTGACCGTAAGTGGACGAGTTACAGGTAGTTTTAAGAGAACAAACATGCAATACATTAAACTGAAGAAATCTAAACACTTTGCGGCATTGATGCCGTTCTCGAGAGAATGTATCCGGACCATGCTTCCAATTCTAAAGGTCATCGAAAATGCCAAAGGAGAAATTATTCAGAACATTCAGTAAGATCCGACGAAAATTGGTATCGCTCGTTCGGCACTTACATGTTAGCAGAATTTATTAATACTAGACACTAACTAACTGTTATTTGACTGTATAGCTGACTATACTGTCAGTGTACAGGGAGTACACTTATGTATATCAGATGATATTGCCATTTTTAAAATGGGCTCCACCGAATGAACCCTTTTTTGCCGGAGATCGCAAAATCGTCGAGAACGAGGGGTACACGGTTGCCTCGAAATCCCCAGCGCTCGCGATCTTCCACCCTACTTGAAGACAAAAACTCACGAGCAACAACTTGAATAATTGAGAAAATCACGAAACGCTGAAAGTATTGAATGCTCTTTATCGGTCTTGGCAAAATGCCCGAAACCTGAAATGAAAATGAACCTAATCGTTCAAAACCACGGAGAAGTCCTCGCAGTGCATCTGGCATTCCGTCACTTGCTTTCGCCACGGTTTAGTTGCCCGCCCTCAGAGCACGGGTCGCAGCCAGGTCGCTGGCGCACTTTTCGGTCGCAGTGGTCGAGCTCGTGCTGGAGGTCGAGGTAGTGCTGTTGGATGCACTCGTCATGGTATCCGAACCATCATCGGTAGGATCGGACTCCATCGAGCTGGTAGTTGGCGACTCCGCGGTAGTCTCCGCCACGGGCGTCGAGGTCTCCGTCGCGGGCGCTGAGGTCTCCGTGGTGGACTCCGAGGTCTCAGGGGCAGTCTCCGTCGCGGACTCTGACGTGGACGCACCACACGCAGTCGCCCACAAGCTCGAGTCGGACGTCGAAGACGCATCACCAGGGTTCGAGACACCGGTCGTCCACAGAGGCGTTCCTCCCACCGTCCATTCGCAGCACGGGTCTCCCAGCTCCTGGCCGTTCGTCTGGCCGTCGCCGTCCGAGTCGGCCTCGCACAGGTCCTTGGTCCACGCATAGTCCGCCTCGGCAAAGGCGTCACCGAAGGCGTTCGTGGCGTCCTCCTCGCCCGTTCCGTCGGTGTGGCCGATAGCCGGCGTGTTGGGGACGTTTCCACCGTTGGGAAGCAGCTTCACGTACTTCTTGGAAGCCTCTGTCTCCGAGGCCAAGAACGCAGCGAGCGCAATCGTGGCGGCAATGAAGATTTTCATGATTGTTTGGATTCTGGTGGTGCTGGAAGGAGCGTGGGGTGGGTAAGCTGGTGTGGCTTGGTGGAGGTGTTTTGAGAAGTGGGAGTTGGGACGGCACCGGCGGACTCGAATGTTAATGCGAGCAGCGATCTGAACCAGTGTACTCGGCCCTTCAAGGCGGTACCTCTACGTACTGACGCTGAATGGGACACCGGAACCAACTCCGAAGTTGAACACGCGTTGTGGTGGGTGATGTATTTTGTTCATGTCCAGAAGCAGTGTGGATGCCACGTGCTGTCTGTGCATATTTTGCTGGGATGAACAGTGTGAGCTTGCAAATATTAATTTGTGTCCAGCGGTTTTCTGCAAGTTGAATTTCATATTTATAATCGGTTCTGGTGGTCGCACAGAAGATATCTCTTCACGTATTTGATCTTCAGCTTTTTATCTTGGGAATGTTTTAGGTACAGGAAACGCGTGCCTTGTGCAGAAGGTGTCATCTTGCTAGCTCAATACTTGCAGGAATGATATGAAACTCCACTTCGCCTTCTCCACACAACGTTGTTGTCCCTCAAACATCTATATACTTGTAAGTATGTTAACCTTGAAGCTGGTGAACAAACCACACCTGCTTTACAGGGACTTGGATTGCCCCACTTCGTGATATCATGATGGTTCATCCTGGTCGGGTTGGGGTGACTCCCTCCCGGGGAGCGGCGCAGCGGCGTCGTTCTCGGGGGGCGCTAAAGCGGAAGACGCGGGCGCCCCCCTGTTCTTAAGCGGTTAAGGACGTAGAGGCCAATGGTCTCCAGGCTGAGAACCTGGCAGGGCACAGCTCGGCTACGGACGCGGACGAACCAAGGGAGCTCAGTGCTCAGCCGACGACCCCCAGCGGTCTGATGACTGCGGCATCGCGCCGGGGGACACCTTGAAGGCAAGGCGCGGGCATTCGAGGGGGGAACGACGCGGAAGACTCTTCGCCAAGGAAAGGAAGTCAAGGGGATCGGAGCAAGGCGCAGCAGCATTAAGAAGAACGCAGACACCAGGCGTACTGGCCGGAACTGCCGTGGCTCCGGACCACGGCAGCTGCTCGGAGAAGGGGTTAGTGGCCTGACAAAGAGCTAACCAAGACTACCAGACTAGCGAAGAAACAGAAGCAGCGGGCGTGCCGTCACCAAGGCCGACATGTCGCCCATGCAGGGGGAGCCATTCATTTCCGACGGATGCGAACGCACGAGGGAGCCTGTAGGGTAGCTCAAATAGTGGACCGTCCGCTTCTGGGGTGGATACGGTACACTTTGAGTGTCGATACACAGATAACCACGTGAAAACGCGCACAAACGTTTACTACTACTACTACATGATGGTTCTAAGGAGGGTTCAGTGCTTGTCCGACCAACCTCCAGCCGGGCTACTCAGAAGCTCACTCCTCAACTTACCATCTCCGAGCCACTCGGTTTAACTCTTCACGCTTCCCCAAGAACCATCTTCAACACCTGCACGAGCAAATATGAAGATCATCATCCCCAGCGTCCTCCTCCTCGCAGGCTCAATCGCGTTCGTTCAAGAGCTGATCTCCCACGTGGAAGCTTCGCGAAGGTATGTCGCGATGCTGCCGAATGGCGCCAACGTGACTGGGTACCGAGCCATCGGACATCCCGACGGCACGGGTCGCTCGGCCGCCACCAACAACTTTGGCAAGGCCTTTGCTAATGTTGGTTACGCGTGGACCAAGGCGTTCTGCATGAACGACACCGACGGTGACGGCCAAACGAATGGCCAGGAGCTGGGTGACCCGTGCTGCCAGTGGAATAGGACGTCGAACCCTGTGGTGCTGTGGACGATTGGAGTCTCGCATCCCGACAATGCCTCGCTCGTTTCTGACCCGCAATTGTGGGCGAACGTAGTGTGCAACACGTCGACCAGCACGCCAACCAGCGCACCGAACGTGACTGTGGTGCCGAGCACCTCGAGTCCCTCTGCCACTACGAGTCCTCCTACTCTGACGAGCCCGCCGGCTACGACGAGCCCACCTACGACAACCAGTCCGTCCACTACGACGAATCCTCCAGCGACAACCAGTCCGGTGACAACGAGCCCACCTACTACAACCACGAGCCCGCCGGCTACGACGAGCCCGCCTACGACAACCAGTCCGTCAACTACGACGAATCCTCCAGCGACAACCAGTCCAGCGACAACGAGCCCTCCTACTACAACCACGAGCCCGCCGGCTACGACGAGCCCGCCTACGACAACCGGTCCGTCAACTACGACGAATCCTCCAGCGACAACCGGTCCAGTGACAACGAGCCCTCCCACTGCAACCACGAGCCCTCCGAGTACGACGAGCCCGCCCGGTGCGACTGGTACGACTAGCCCGCCTACGACAACCAGTCCAGTGACAACGAGCCCTCCTACTACAACCACGAGCCCGCCGGCTACGACGAGCCCGTCTACGACAACCAGTCCGTCCACTACGACGAATCCTCCAGCAACAACCGGTCCAGTGACAACGAGCCCTCCCACTGCAACCACGAGCCCTCCGAGTACGACGAGCCCGCCCGGTGCGACTGGTACGACTAGCCCGCCTACGACAACCAGTCCAGTGACAACGAGCCCTCCTACTACAACCACGAGCCCGCCGGCTACGACGAGCCCGCCTACGACAACCGGTCCGTCAACTACGACGAATCCTCCAGCGACAACCGGTCCAGTGACAACGAGCCCTCCCACTGCAACCACGAGCCCTCCGAGTACGACGAGCCCGCCCGGTGCGACTGGTACGACTAGCCCGCCTACGACAACCAGTCCAGTGACAACGAGCCCTCCTACTACAACCACGAGCCCGCCGGCTACGACGAGCCCGTCTACGACAACCAGTCCGTCCACTACGACGAATCCTCCAGCAACAACCGGTCCAGTGACAACGAGCCCTCCCACTGCAACCACGAGCCCTCCGAGTACGACGAGCCCGCCCGGTGCGACTGGTACGACTAGCCCGCCTACGACAACCAGCCCACCGTCTACGACAAATTCTCAGACAACGCGTCCTCCCACTACTTCCAGTCCACCAGCGAAGACCAGTGCTCCGGGTACAACGAGTCCTCGTACGACAACTCGTCCCCCTACAACGACGAGCCCGCCGGCTACTAAGAATCCCCTGAACACGACTCGTCCCCCGACCGTCACCAGTCCAACGACCACGACCCGTCCTTCCACGACCACGAACCCGCCGGGCACTTCTCGCCCTCCGACTATGACGAAGCCTTCGGCTATGACCCGTGCCCCGGTGACGACTCGTCCTGCGGCTAGTACCCCGAAGCCAAACAACCAGTACTACCAGTACTATCAGCACAAGTCGAAGCACCACTACAAGCCGACACACCACTACAAGCCCAAGCGCCACAACAAGCCCAAGGGCCACCCCAAGTCCAACCACTATTAGGTTGGGTGCTCAAACGCGGAGACTGAATTCCGCATTTCACTGATCTCAAGCCGTTTTGTTTGAAAAGATGAGTGCAAGCATGACAATGGCGACCTCATCTTATGTTTGCGCTGCGATCACCAGTAGATTCCATCTATCCTTTACTTCAAAAATGGCAAAATGTAAAAAAAAAATCGTTCCATTCCGATGGCTGATATGCAAAAACTTCCGGTGGTGCGAAGAGGTATCTCGTACGCGAGTGAAGCAACCAAGACCTCCGACCCGCAAAAAAATTGTTTCAAAATCCAGTTTGTGGTCTACTAAACAAACGATTCCTCCGGCTACGACTACCCCACCAGCAGCAAGTATCCCGCCAATTAACGTGACGACTTCACCAACCACGACTCGCCCTTCAACACCCACGAGTCTGACCACGTCGACTACTAGCCCACCGACAGCGACTTCACCTCCGTCGACAACTAACCTGCCGGCAAATTGCAAAACAGTGTTTTTTGCATTTGGCTTGCGGCGTGCACGAAAGTCCGAGCATGACCATCTAATGCCATCGGCAACAATTAGCCCTCCAACGACAAGTCCGACCAGGTAGACGAGCCCTCTACTGAGCACCATAATGGTGCAACCATTCAATGGTGCCACCATTCAATCACCGACGACAGCCCCCCCCCCCACTACGCGGGTTCCGCTGACTGCTGCGAGTTATCCGAACACGACATCGCCGCCGAGCACAACTCGGTCACCGACTAGCACGATTTCCTCCAGTTCATCACACATGACGACGACAAGTCCGCCAAGTACTACACAAGACCCCGACACCGACTACATCGAGCCCTCCAACTACGGCATCTCCTACTAGGATACAACGATCCCACCGAGCACCAGTCGTCCTCTTGTTGCTACCGCTTTACCGTCAACGAAATGCCCTCCGACAACAACTCGCCCACCGGCGACGATACACACACACCAGCCACAACTCGGATCCCGATTCAGGAAACAAGCCAAAACCAACGTTTCGCTCGTCGTCGCAACAACAAACGCACATACGCCACAGATCCAGTCGCCACTACTAGTAGTCTACTACGCGAACCAGTTCACCCAACAGGAGAATTTACCAGCCCCTACTGTTATAATGCAGGAGTTGAAGTGTCTTTTACTGTAGACAACGCAAAGCTAACCCGAAATACGATCCTGCTCGTGAAGCTGCGGGTTGTGCTGTGCGTCTGCCGCAGTATGCGCACTTTGCCAATGCAAAATTGACTTCGAAGTACTTCCTCGCAACGAAAAGTGAGCTCATTGACCTCCTTCTAGCGTTTTCACATAAGGGGAGAGGCAATCAAGACGCTCATGGACTTTTAGGGCTCAGAGCGACAGCTTGGCTGGGGAATGCGTTGAAGTGCGTCGCTCATCATATCTTATCGATGATGGAATGGACAGCCTGCAGACGCTCATATGGAAGGCAGCCAAGATGGCACGCAGGCTGCGGGAAAATGACATAACCTGCAGCCTTTCACAAATTCATGACAAAACCTGCATCCGCCGCGATTCAACCTCATGGCCCCGCCCACCAACGTTTCTGTCGTAGGAACGAGGCAGGGATGCAGGTTTTGTCGTAATGATGAAGAATGGGATGCAGATTTTGACGCGTGATTTCTGTCGTTTAGAAATGACATTAGATTCTGTTGTCGACGCCACCGTTGCTTCCACGTTGCACCTTTCCATGCTAGCTGGTGCTATCTATACCTCGCATACGACACAGGGGCGGAGCCAGGGTCTATTAGGGGGGGCCCGGGCCCCCGAAAATTTTGGCGAATCGCAGCCCCCGAAAATTTTGGCGAATCGCAGCTTACCCCCCTATTTTTGACCTTCATCGACGCTAACTCACCCCCCTATTTTGGAGTCCCAACTTAGAACTTACCCCCCTAATTTTGACCCACCCCTGGCCCCCCTTAGAATTTTGGTCTGGCTCCGCCCCTGATACGACACACGACCAAGGAACTGTTCACGCCATGCTTAGCTTCCTTGTTGATCGCTGCGAGCTCTCGTCTGCAACCAAGCGCTCCTTTGCCAAGTCTCTCGCCTAGACACGACAGCCGTAAATAACACTGCTCAGAAACGGAGAAGGTCGAAACCTCTGGCTTAGAAACGTGCATCAAACGACCTGCAGGTTTTGGCGAGAACAACGGAGGCTGGCTGCAGGTTTCGACACAGAAAGCTACCCCCTCCCCGGCTGCAGGTTATGTCACGCAAATTGCAGGTTTTATCATGAATTTGTGAAAGGCTGCAGGTTGTGTCATTTTCCCCGCAGGCTGCATACCGGTACGTTCATCGCGCACATGCTCAAAGCGCCACGGCATCCAAACGCGGCTACAGCCGGTCTCGCCTCACGCGGCATGTCTTCATGTTCAGCCAAGCGTTGAAGATGCACGTCACGTCGGCTGCTGGCTCGTTTTTTCGACTAAGCTGAAGCTGCCACGACTGACATGTCGGCCCAAGCAGAAAGCAACCCCAACCTGATACGTCTCCATTGCCATGACAACGGCAACACTATCCTATGAGTAACTCAAAAATGATACAGTACTTTACAGCCAACAGGAGACTGTTCGTTGGCAACGCTACAGAGTTGCACCGCCGGCCACCAGAACTTCTGGCAGAAGGAGAATAAACGTATCAGCACGCAGCACTAGCTCAGGATGAACTTCACAGTGGCAGAGGTGCCCCCACCTCAAGCTCCTCGCCTCGCTTTAGACCAAACCTCCATCCACGAGCATCTGGGTGTCAAGCAACCCGCCACGGCTGCCCCACCCGCATGACTCATCGCACCCACTCATGGTTCAGCGCACACCCGACCACCACGTGGCGAATACTGTATCGCCTTTTGACTTCTTCGCCGCACGCGCACGGCGAAGAAGCGATGGTAAACAGCATCAATTGCCAGCCACCTCCGCCGCGGGCGCGGGGAGAAGCAAAAATTGCCATGGGGAAAGTCATGGGCCTGGCTTGCCAAGTTGCAATTGCAATGGCACGGCAAAGGTGACGACGGGGCGGCAGACCTCTCCATACAAGCGGCAGGCTTACCGCGTCGTCGTCCGCCGCCGCCGCCGATTGAGAGCGGTCTCGCTCGCCTAAACGGCACGCAAAAGGTCCGCCACCAGAGCACGCATTGCGGGCAGCGGTAGAGGCCCATTTGCCGTCTGCGGAGACCTCTACGGCAAATGCGGATAGGGCTGCGGATCTTTGGCCAATGGGCGCGCGGATATGCTGCGGAAAGCGTCGGCAACGCGACGATTCCCAGACCGACTCTCTCGGCCTGCTGGTGTGTGTAGCGCCTCTCTCGCCAGCACTCCCAAAGTTTTCTTGGAAAACGGAAGGCTAACCGACGGGAAACAACAAATTGCTTCCTCGGTATTTGCGGCGACTCCGGCGAGGCCACCAATCACCCCTCTCGCTTTAGCACCACCTAACCGGGCGTGGACAGCTCCGGTCGAACACCGCAGGCAACACAGGCAACGCAACTCAGCTCAGAGGCAACATCTATCCCAAAATGTGGCCGAAAATCGCGGCAGCCAGCGCGCTGCTGCTCATACAGGGGGGCGCCGTCGCTCAAGGTATGTACGCTCATTGGCAAAACGTAGCTCCTCGTTGTTGACACGCACCTTTTGTCATCTCTTCTCTGCAGACTGCTCCTACACCGTCAGTGTATTGGACGTACCGGGCGTGCGGTGCGTATCGTCGGCCCCATGCTCCGGAACTTACTACGCGTCGGGACTGTCCCAGGGCGTGGGCGCCTGCCCCACAGGCTCGAGCTGCGCGCTATTGCCGCAGACGCCTATCATGGGCTGCGCGGCGGAGGGGCGCACCGACCTCATCTACGTGAACGCGGACGGCACGCTGACCAAGGACGGGAGGTCCGTCACGCTCCAAGACGCGACGACGACGACCACTACCACCCCCACCACGGCGCCGTCCACCACTAGCAGCAACACGGGATCTAAGAGCACGACAGGCAGCAACAACGGCTCTAAGAGCACGACGGGCAGCAACAACGGCTCTAAGAGCACGACGGGCAGCTCGTCCACCGCCCACGGCAGCAACAGCAACAGCAACGCGAGCTCCGGCTCGAGCTCGAACTCGAACGCGAACGGTAATTCGGCGTCCAACGCTTTCGCTAGCACCTCGTCGGGGGATTTTAACCCGGGCTCTGTCATTGCAGGGGGCTCGGACGCGTCGACCGACAGCAGCAACTCGACCATCTCGGACTCGGCCTCAGCGTCCAACTCAAGCTCAAGCAGCTCGTCGTCGTCTAACTCGAGCTCGTCCGACTCCATGTCCGACTCCATGTCGGGCAGCGTCGTGTCGCCCGGCAGCAGCTCGGCCAACCAGCAGTCGTTCAACCCTGGATCCATCCTGAGTGACGGCTCCAGCACCATCAACAAGGCGGCGGGGAGCGGTCTGAGTCTCGGAGCTGTCATCGGAATTGTGGTCGGCTGCTTAGCCGTCGTGGCTATTGCAGCCGGCGCACGGCTGCTGCAGAAGGGCAAGGAGGCCGAGGGCGAGCTCACCACGCCTGAAGGCGCTGCCATGGAGGGCTACAACGGTGGCGGCGGCGGCAGCGGCATGACTCCCAAGGAGAACGTGCTGCTGCTCTAAGTTATGGCCGGGAATACAGGAGAGGGGACTGTGCAAACAACAACTTTTTGATCATGGGGCAAGCGTTCGGTTGCATGAACCTGGTGGAGACAAGTACATGGGGCGCGGTGCAAACAAGCAAGGGAAGGAGTGGAGTGGAGATGGCGTTGTGTGTGTTTTTTGGTGTCGTCGTGCATAGAAGCATGGAAGCTGTGAGCGTTGGCAAGGCGGAGAGAGGTGGTAGCATGTGAATAGTAGCTCTCTGGTCTTCAGAACGGTCTCGATCCATATACGTGCGGCGGCGCGCAACGCCGTCTTAAGTAAACTGCACCCCGGACTCACAGCAAAGTGCTGTAGCATTATTTTACTTTCTCGTCTTCCATCGCCTAACCTTAGGATACCATCTTGTCAGGTCAGCTGGGCATCTCGCCACCACTGGGTTAGGTACACACAGCACTCCAATCGTGTCCACTCCAAGGTAACGCACCAGTAACTTCCTGAATTGATACACTCAAGTGCGTTCGACAGATGTATGGATAGTATCCATACATATCCATTGGATACTTTAATATCATCGGCGCTTCAGTTATCCGTTCCTGACGCGCATGTCAGGCGAGCACGAGACACATTCGTGCTAGGTGAAACTGCGTGACGTGGACTATTACACGCTGTCAAGAAAGGAAAAAAAAACTCGGATGCTATTACGCTCCAGCCTGTCGCCATGAAACTTACAGAACCGCTCGGCTTAGTTGGCCTTGGTCTTGGCCGCAGCCTCGGACGCGGCCTTGGCCTCCTTGAGCGTGAAGAGTTTGGCGTCGGTGTCCACGACGCCGTAGTTGGCGTAGAGGCGGCCGACGCGGAAAAACGCCTTGAGGATCGGCTCGTCGCTCTTGCGCACGAGCTCGGGGAACGCCTGGTGGAAGGCCGCGGTGGCGCGGTTGAGCTTGTAGTGCGGGATGATGGGGAAGAGGTGGTGGATCTGGTGCGTGCCGATGTTGTGGCTCAGGTTGTCGATGAGCGCGCCGTAGGAGCGGTCGACGGACGAGAGGTTGCCCTTGACGTAGGTCCAGTCCGAGTCGCCGTACCAGGGCGTCTCCTCGTCGTTGTGGTGCAGGAACGTGGTGATGACGAGCATGCTGCCGAACACGAACACGGGCGCGTAGTAGTAGATGGCCATGGTCTTGAAGCCGAACTGCAGACTCAAATAAATGGACAGCGCGGCCACGGCGAAGTGCGCGGCCAGAGAGATGACCACAGCCGCCACCTGGCGCACGAAGAGCGGCTCGAACGGGTTGAAGTGGTTGACCTTGCGCGGCGGGAAGCCCTCGACCAGGTAGGCGAACCACGCGGCGCCCAGCGCCAGGATAAGGTTGCGCGACATGGGGTGGTCGTCGGCCTTACGTTGCGGGTAGAAGATCTCGTCGCGGTCGATGTTGCCCGTGTTCTTGTGGTGGTGGCGGTGCGTGAGCTTCCACGACTCGAAGGGCGTGAGGATCAGCGAGTGCATGAAGGTGCCGACTGTGAAGTTGAGCAGGTGGTAGCGCGAGAAGGCGCCGTGGCCGGCGTCGTGGCCCACGGTGAAGAAGCCCCAGAACACGATGCCCTGCAGCAGGATGTAGCCCGTGCAGAGCGCGGCGTCCAGCGCCCAGAGGCTCTCGACCACGGGCAGCGCGCGCGCGTAGTGCAGCCCCAGGGCCAGCGACGACGCGATGACCAGGGAGCGTACGGTGTAGTAGAGCGAGAGCGGCACGGACGCCTCGAAGCAGTCGCTGGGCAGCGAGCGCTTGAGCTCCGTCAGCGTCGGGAACTGGTACGGCTGCTCCTGCTTGGTGGCCATGGCGGGACTTGGGGCTCTGTCTGCACTTGCCGGAATGAGCTCAAGCGGATGAGGGGCCACGAGTGGCTGCGAAACGACCGAGCACGTTGCAGTGACTCAGAGGATCCCATAGTTAGGCCAAGGTAAAACGCAAGCAAGATGGTGATTGCTGGATGATGTCATGCGGTACTGCCTGAGAGTCCTTAGACAGTACCGCAGAAGTACAAGTAGTACAGTAGGCGGTGTCCCGCGTGAGTCATGCATGGGGTTGCTCAGCCGGGTGCGGATGCAGTTTATTCTGTGTTGGACTGTGCAGTATCCTTAGTGTACCGACATGCAGAGACTTAGGCGACTTCGACGACGACACTCAACGGAAGGGCAGCACCACCTCATGCTGCAGGATGTCCTCGGCGAGAGGCCGCTGCAGCGCGTCCGGATGCATCATGCTGGCGATCAGGTGCTGCAGCGAGTTGGAGTATTGTCTGTCGCGGACACGGAGCAAGCACGTTAGCATCCTGGGTGTAAAATGGCGGGAAGTAGGTAGTTCAGGCTTACCGGAACATGACGAGGTCTCCGTCGCGGATCTTCTGCCACTCCTCACCGCCACTCGCCAGCGTCGTTCCGAGCGCGAGCTCATAAATCGTGGCTCCCAGGGCGAAGATGTCGCCGGCACGCAGATTATTCCGGTTGCCCTCGAGCAGTTCCCTATATGCAGCAACCCCGTTAGATGTGACTCTGGGCAATATTTGCCTGCACCAGGCAGAACTCACCGACTAAGGTACCGATTGTCGCCCTCCGTGATTTCCATGCTGCCATCGAGGTGAGCAACAGTTCCCAGATCACCGAGCTGCATGGAGACAAATAGTAAGCACAGTGTCGAGAAAGCAAAGCAAACGCATGCTTTCTTCCATTGTACCTTGTAAACTTCTCCCGGGCCGACCAAAACATTTTGAAGTTTGACGTCCATATGAACCATTTTCTTGCTATGCATATCATAAAGAGCCTGCATGGACGGTTCATCGGTCAGCATCGAATTCATAGAGCAGACATGCAAATGACCACCAAAGCTTACCTGAGCAAGATGGCAAAGAAGCTTGCACAGTGTCTCTTCCGGGACCTTGCGTGGCGCGTACTTGTTGACGAATCCAGCCAACGAGCAGCCCTCTAAGTTCTCAAGCTGAATGTAGAGTAGATCGTCTTCTATCCATGCGTCAAAATACCGGACGATGTGATTACTACCACTCAATGCCGCCAATGCTTGCACTTCGCGTAGCGCCCGCTCACTGTTAATATTCAAAACGGGAGAAGATGAGTGAGTCCATTTGTCGAACACAGAAAACGTATCATGTCCAGTTCGGCAGCGTTAAAAATGTAACGTACGTGTCCGCTTTACCGCGAAAGTGTCGCTTGCTCTTCTTCACCGCGTACACCCAGCCATCGATCTTCTTGACGCACTTGTACACCTTGGAAAACGACCCCGATCCGATCAACTACACAAACACACGATGCAATCAGCCGACACTCGCACACCAGATCCACAGCAAGTGCACGCACCCCAAGCTCTGAAAAATCCGACAGATACTTCGAAACAGGTGATCCGTTCTTGGCCCCCACCCACGCAGCCGGGAACGACCGTCGCTTGCGCCGAGAAATCTTCTTCTTGCCCGATTCCGACGTCGGCTCCGGCGCAAATGGGTTCACATAGCTCTCCTCCGACAGGAAAGACGTCGCTTGCTCTCTGCTCGACCGACAACAGCAACAACACCATGACAAAAAATCAGTGAGCTGCACAACACCTCTCCGTCTCCTCCTCCTCTTCAACCCACTCACCCGTTGGGTCTTGCTCTCTTGGCATTCACCACGACGTTCACCTTCCTGACCGTCTGCGGGGAGCTCGTGTCCATGGACGACTGACTGGAGAAGGACGGCGGGCCTCTCCGCGCGTGCCTCACGTCCATGTGCGTCATGTCCTGCGTGAGGTTCTGCACCTGCTCCTCCTGCACCACGTCGGCCTCGCTGTTGAGTCTCGGTCTCTTCTTGAGCGGCGACGGCGTCGTCGGGTTGGACAGCGGGATCACGGGCTGGTCTCTGGGCGTGAGGAAGTCCATGTCGTCCTGGCTGCACTGCTGCATGGGCGCCGGCGTGTAGCAGCCCTGACTCGTGGGCGGGAGGCCGAAGCGCACGGGCGTGTGCGTGTTGGCGGGCTCCCAGTCCGGCTCGCTGCGCTGGCTCAGCGAGCAGGCCGTGAAGTCGATCTTCTTGGGCTTGGGACGCAGCGCGCGCTCGCTGCCCTGCGAGGCCGACGGCATGAGCTCCTCGCTGCTCTCGTCGTCCATCCCGTCGTAGTCGATGCGCTTCTTCACGGTCACAGGCTCGTCCGCGGCGGCGCTGAAGCTGCTGCCCTTGGCCGACGCCTCCAGCGAGCGCCGCGCCTTGCGCCCCTGCCCCTGTCCCTGTCCCTGCTTGCCGCCGCGCCGACTGTCGGCCGCGGACTGCGAGAAGAAGTCGTGGATGGAGCGCTGCTTCTTGCCGCCGGTCGAGGCCTGCGACGAGCCGCCGCCCGTGCGCGCCTTGCTGCGCAGCGCGTTGAGCAGCATCAGCTTGCGCCTTGGTGGGAAAATTCAACAATGCGGAGACTTTTTTCCCGCCTTTTTCAGTATGTATGATAGCGAAGGGGTATGCTTGTGTAGAGGGTTTCGACGATGAGGATGGACAACTTCAACTTTGAAGGGAGGATAGATGGCTACATTTTCTTGCTGCGGAAGGTGAGACCTTGAAAAGGCTTGAGTAGGCGACTTTGCCGTTTGTTGCGCTCCTGCTCCTCGGCGCGTTGCCGCTCGGCCTCCAGATCGGCAGCTTCTTGAGCGATGCGGGCGCGCTCGGCGGCCTCGTGCTCCTGGCGGGCGATCTCCTGCTGCTCTGCTTCGAGGGTGCCTTCCGCTAGCGCCACCCGGACGAGCTCCTGCATAGGTGAACAGCAATAAAGTTAGTAATTATTTATTATTTGAAGCTGCCGTAGTACGCACCGCGAGGCCCATGCGGTCGCCCACGAGCCGGACTGGGAGTGGCTTCAGGCCGGCGCCGCCAAACGAGCGGCGGTTGTACTTGGCAGACGCGTAGAACTCGCAGATCTCGCAGTCGCGGAAGACACGACAGAGTCGGCACGGACCGTCAAGGAGTTCGGCAGTGCCGCGGCCGAACTTGCGGAAGGACCGCTCGTACGCGTCGTATTGGCGGAGGATGGTGGCGTGGTCGGCGTCGGCCTGGATGGCGCGGAGGTAGTAGTCGTCCAGCACACTGCAGCACAGAAGGATGTTGTGAGTTTGTTGGTGTTTTTGGGAGGTAGAATGGAGTTGCTGGACGCACCTTTGAGTCGAGGTGGGAGGCATCACCACCAGTGTGGCGTCCGTACTGCACTGCACCGTGCCGACACGACCAACGTAGTTGAACGCAGAGTAGACGCCGAACACCTCGACTTCTGCAAAATGGAGGAAGTTCTTGCTCTGTAATTGCACCCGGACGAACTGCCCGACCGTGTTAGCTGTGGGAAGAATCCACTCCGTCATGCGCTTGTTCGTTCGGAACAACTCGAACGCGCTGGACTGCACTTTTGCCGCTCGTAGACTGAAACACTCAATAGTTTGCAGAGGCTGGTCAGAATGCAGTACGCTCGTTTTAAGACTGTGTCGAGCTCACGCACCCTTCCTTCCCCTCCAGGTCTTTGAAAGGAAACTCACTAACGAAGACCCAGCACGGGAACAAGCGACTGCTGTACTCCGCTCTGCTTTTTGACGGATTCAGCGGCTCATCCGTTCGATTCCATAGCTTCGGATGAAGAAAGTTAGCCCACACAACACTGCCAAACCAAAACCTTACCTACCACCTACCCGAATTTTCTCGATAACTGCAGGTTGCCCCAGGTCGACTTCCCACCATGGTTTATCCTCCAGCTACAAAATTGACGTGTTAGCAACGTTCCAATAGATCTCAACAAGAAGGAGGACTTCCTTACGTGAGTATGAATACAAGTCGATAGAGTGCCCCCAATGTCACCATTCACAGCTAAGTGAGGCCCTTGTTCATTGTAGATGGTCATCTGACGACACGGTTTACCAAACGCCAGGTTGTAGGGCTCTACATGCAAGCACTTGAGCAGCTCAGGTTTGGCCACAAAAGCTCGCTACACAACACACCGGTTAGGATTTTAAGCTGTAAAAGCCAGGTAGACAATGATACTTACGCTCGCATCATGGCCCGTGCAACCATGATAATTGCGACCCCAAGTGTAAAGCTCGCCGTACGAGGAAACGGCAGCTGTATGACTGCCACCGCAAGCCACTTGACGAATTCCAACACCGTCCAGCTCGGAAACGTTCTCCCATGACAATACGTATCGACTGAGTGCGGTTGCGCCTCCGCATACATACACTTGACCCCCAAGCAGCTTCTTGCTCCCTCCGTTGTTCTCCGATGTGACCTCTGTGCAAATTGCTGAATGTGCCGCTCCACACGAAATTTGCCATACTCGCACTTTTTTGTTGACGAGATCTCTCACCAATGTGGGGACAACAATGGTATCGACAACATGAGGTCCAAGCCCAAGGCGACCTCCATTTGCTGAACCCCACATGAATAATTCGCCCGCTGTTGAGACCGCTCCGCTGTGCGAAGCTCCACATGATACAGATCTCATTTTCCGTTTCCCGGGGAATTTGACTAGCAGTGGTGTCAATGAATACTGCTTGTACTCATCCTCAACAATTCCTACTCCCAGTTTCCCGTTGCATGCTGACCCCCAAGTGTACAATGTTCCATCCGAGTCGATTGCGGCGCTATGCGAATACGAGCAAGAAATTTGGCGGAGACTCAAGTCCTGCAATGCATAGAGGTAAAACGTTAGCCAGTGAGTTTGTACACCAGAGCTCAACTCCCGTCGGAAAGGTATCGTTTGGTACATTGAATGCTTCAACACGTTGCGGGTGGTTTGTGTCGAAACAAATAGCTCCTCGCTCATTTGGCTGAAGACCCAGACGTCCACTTGCACCGATTCCACACGTGTAAAGTGACCTGTAAGCAAACCACAGCTTTTTAAGCGCGAGTGAGTGCTGGCCGAAGCGCTTGTTAGCTATCGTACCCATCTTGCATTAGCAGCGCCACATGTGAACCTCCTGCTGACACATTCGCAACGGCCTGTGTAAACTGTTAGCTTGCTTCCAAGTAATATTTCACGTCTACATCATTAACTTACCACTGCTCCTCTGGGCGAGTGAAGAGGTGGACCTCTGCGCACAGTCGAACATTTCAGCCGGCAGAACATTTTGCTCATAAAAGCAACCTTTGCAGCAAAGGCTTTGCTTACCTTGCCGTAATGCCACTCATTTCAACTCGAAAATTTTCACCTCGAGTTGTAAACTCAGGAATCGTGTCTTCCAACTGCACAACTCTGCGAGAAGCTCGGGACTCGTAAGCACGATTCTATTCCATTCAGATCGAGAACAGACTAAGCATTGACCCTTGTATGTTGTTTGGTGCAATGCTTCGAATCACTGACCGCTCGACCTATTTTCTCGATTATCTTCGCTTTTACATCCTCTTCACGCTTCGTGTGTTTATCCTCGCGCAATACCTTCACATATGTCCACTTCGAACGGTTGAGCAAGACTTGGTTAGCAACAGAATTTTATGCGTAGTGGCTCCTCTTCTACCTCCTGCAGCAGCTTGTCTTTTTCCTACACAAAAGCGTTGGTAAGCATTGATGAACCCAATTTTGCGAAGCATTTAATACTGTAGACGTACAGTCTGGAGCAAATTGATGTGTTGTTTGTCTTGGCGACGCTTATCTTGGCTGTATTCCTGCAAATTATAGTTAATAGAGAACATCAGGAATGGTCGTTGAAAGACACAACGTCACCGGCCGACCTTAATCATCCTCTCCGATTCCTTAAATGCTGCGTGCCCAGCCTCACCCTTCACTTCCACTTCTAGCTCAAAGCACTCTCCAAGCGCTAGAGACAAGTCCATTTTGGTTATGTGCTCGAATTCAAGACCTCGAAGTTGACCTGACGTGATTAGCTGCTCATATTCAACCTTAGGCAACAGCACTTGCTCCATGAACAACAATCGTGTGGCATTACTGGGAGGTGGTTCCCACACGTCGTAATACATAACCACACGCTTCAGCCTACAAATTATCATGCACAATTAATTATCTTCTGGAGCCGATAGATCAATGTTTTTTTCTTTCTCATGGGATTACCTTTCATAACGCTGGTTCTCCTCATTTTGTCGAGCCTCAATCTCCTGCTGCTCTTCTTCCCGTGCTTCTACATCTGGATCACGCAAACCTTCGAGCTATACACAAAACTATGAGCCACGTTGTACGTATCGAAACCGTCGTGAATCGCATACCTGTGCGGTTGTACACATCTTCTGCAACGCTGATCGAGATGTGACTTTAGATTGCATGCCGGTATTATATGATTCTTTGTTTTTGTTTGTATCGATTCCTTCGAGTTCATCATCCGATTCACCATCAAATCCAGCTAGCCGCCGAGCAGATGCCTCCCAAGTGCTATCCCTCCCTCCCCAACTAAAGACACTCCCGTAACTTGTTACAGCAAATGCAACGCTGTCACTGATTGCTCCTTGTACAACACTCCTTCCCCATAATGGGCCCGTGTTTGTCATCAATGTTGTAGACCGAAACCTTAAGCTCCTGACGAACTCCCGGTTTTCAAAAAATAACTTGGCAAGTTCTTCCTCATCTTGGTTGTTTTCATCGGGCGTCAACTCTTCGATTTCAGAAGTTTCTGTAGCGATGTTTGAGTCAGCGCGAGGGTCTTCATCGGCATGTTCGTTCGACATGTCTCTTTCTCGAGACATTGCTCGAATGTGTGTTTTGGTTTGGGAGATTGTGCGTTTATTTAACTTTGGCGGACTTCGAAATTTCCAACGCTTATTCTCCAATCTTCGACGCACATATTTGGACGTCGATGCACCAAGTTCGCTGCCGGCTGGCTTGGTCTTTGCCTGAGTAGGCAAAACTCCGTTTATCGCAGGATTCCGCTCATGTGTTTCTTTCTTGCGCTTGCTGGCTTTCGGTATTGATACTGGTTTGCTTGGCTGAGCCTGACTATCAGTAGGATTCACACGATAAGACCAAATTTCACTTACAGCTTTGAACCCTGGAAACAAATCCTCATTACGTGTGACTGGATCACCAGCAAACTGGTCATATTTGCCAGTGCCCATGATGTACACTTGCCCTGCAGCATCTAGAGCAGCTGCGAGCTCGTCTTCAGCTCGAACAATTGCCTTCCGACCCAACTGCTCTCGGAACTCTTTGTCTCGCTGTCGCTGTAAGAACTTCTTAGCTTCTTCAAGTGCTACCGCTTCGCGGGCCTCCTCTTCATCCAAAATTGTTTCGAGCATTTGCTGTAGTTTCCATTGTCTTGCGTGTTTCGGCACTTCCACCCCTCGCTTCGTAAGTTCGTCGCGAACATCGACCAGGCGGACCCACATCGAGCGAAATTCCTGATAGTCAATGTATCCACTTTTATCTTTGTCATATTTCTTGAAAATCTTCTCTTGCTTTTCATCGCTCACATCCATACCAAAGTACTCCAAGACATCCTGAACAAAGTATCATGTTAGCCGGAATTCGATTCGACACTGTTGATCATAACTCAACCCCTTCCGTACCGCAAATTCTAGCTCATCGATCTGCCCTGTCCCATCTTCATCAAACAACTCAAACGCATCTCGTGGGCCCAGCAACGTGGACGGCGAGAATCCGAGGGAATTTCCAGACACAGGATCCACAGCAAACATCGCCATTTTGAACTCTGTAAGGTCAATCTCCCCGCCACCGTCTGTATCGCATCGGCGAAAAATCCTCATGGCTTTTGCAGCTGAAATGGAGATCCCCAGATCCGGTAGCTGCAAACCAAAACCAACCAACAAAAGCTCAGGAGAATTACAACTAAAAAAATATAAGAAAATAGCTGTGAGTTCCGTACCATTGCTAGAAATTCCGACGCCGAGATGTTACCGGATCCGTCCGTATCGTATTTTTTGAACAACTCCTCCGGCGAAAGCTACACGACAGTTGGCGTCCTCAATATCAACCCAATAGTGCACCAATCTATGAAGATCCAGCCCTTCACCTTCGAGTTAAGCACCGCCACCTTCCTCTTCTCGGCTTCAGCGGCCTCATTCTCGTCCATACTCTCGTCGACTTCTTTGGCGTAGCGGTCGATGGTCGCTTCGTCGTCGCTCTCGTCGCTGTCCGCGCCGAACAGCTCCAAGTTCATCTTGTCGCCACCTTTCCCCTTCGCCGACGTCGCAGCAGCAGTCGACGGAGATGCCACCGCGAGGGCCCCGCCACCTCCTTCCGCCACGCGGACGTCATTGCTCTTCTTCCCGAAGAGCCCCATGCGGTGGCGAGACGCGGCCAAGTTGAAGTAACGCTCATGCTTCAGCCAATCACAGTCGTTGGGTACAAATCACCTATTTATGTGTAGGTACAGTGGGAACCTCGTTTTCGCGGTTGGTGTATCATTAAAAGGATAAAAAGGGGAAAAAATATCGCACAACTTTTGACCCATTCTTTGAAAACACGCTGTATCGAATTTGACAGTTTATTATAGTATGGCTGCCACGAAAACGGGGGACCTCACTGTAGATACATTTTTTTGTACCCACTCAAAAAGTGTACCCAACTTGAAGCAAGTCCCCCTCAGTTCCGCATTTGCCGAGTCCAGCACAGACCTTCAAGAGTGATGGTCTCTGCTGAGTTCGAGGGGCAGTTGGCGTCCGAGGGCGCCACAGGCAGCGCCGAGGCGCAGCTGGCCTTCCAGGAGGAGTTCGCGCTGGCGGAGAGCGTGGCGGCCAAGCGCGCGCTCGTGCAGCAGTCGTTCGTGCCGAGCTCGCCCGACTTCTGGTTCTACTCGGCGCTGTGCACGACGCTGGAGGTGCAGACGCTGGTGGAGGAGGACAAGCACGCGCAGGCGTGGCAGAGACTGAGCGAGAGCAAGGGCGACCTGCAGGAGGCGGAGCGGGAGCTGACGACGAGCAGCTGCTGGAGACGCGCGCAGAGGATCGAGCGACGCAGGCTCATGCTGGAGCTGGAGCTCACATACAAGCTCAAGAGGCCAGAGGAGGAGGTTTCGGTGGGTAGAACGAGGAGAAGGCGGGAAGAGGGAGTAGTGACTGATAGTTGTTTGCTCTGTAGAATGTGACGCAGCGGGTCACGACTGCGCTGCAGGTGAGCCATCATGACCCCGAGCCCGCTGGAGTGACGACCGAGGCGAGGAAGGAAACGTTCCCGACGGCGCTCAAGTTCGTGGCATGCTGGTTGAGTGTGAAATGGATGCAGAAGTTCTAATGCATAATCTGGTGATATTCTTTTGATCGTTGTAGGGCTGAGTTGTTAGACCTGGATACGATCATTCACAACAAACTGAACCTGCTGAGGTTTAGCGAAGTGAAAGACACGGGGCTCAAGGAGATCCTGCGGGACTTGGATGTCTTCGGTCGTGAGAAGGTTTTCCAGAAGGTCTGCGCATGGGATGGACCCGAGTTTCAACATTGGAGAATGCTCGAAGTGTTTCTAGACAGCTACCCGTTTGAGTTCGCGGATATCCCAGGGTTCGTAGTTTTGTGCCAAACCTGGTGTCTAAATTGAAGCTGATGATGTATTTTGTGTATGTATTTGGATCGCTAGATATGTGGACATTATTGTCAAGGACGTCGAGCGGAAGAAGGAGACCGACAAAAACTACACTTTCAACTATCGGGCTGCGCATAACATGTTGTCCTTCCAGCAACTGCTGGAGTGTGCACGTAAAGCACCGGAACTTTTTCGCAGTAACTACGAGTTCGCGATTCGTGGCATACAGTTACTTCGTGCTGCAGCAGAGGTTGACAGTGCACAGTGCTCTGATCTCCGAAGCGAAACGCTAAATATGAAAGAACTGCAGCACATTGCGACGTACTTGGAGTTCTTACACGACTTTACTCCGACAGCAGTGGACAGGATTCGCGTCCTCATTTTCTACCGAAGACTGGAGCTGTTGAACGTGATCTGCTGGGCAAACCCAAATGCCGTAGCGGAGCTGTTGAATTCTCTAGTGGAGTACTTAAAGATCTCAGGCAGTCCGGGGTTGGGGGCTTTATACGGTCTGGAGGTCTATGGTGGTGTGTGTGGGTTCACGAGTGTTTCACCAGCAAGCCACAAGGAAATTATTCGAAAAAGCCTGAAAACGCTTTGGGCGTCTGAAATCGATAGTGCCGCTGTATTCGATGCGCTTCGCGCCCACTTGGAGAATGACTTCTTGGTTGATCAACACGCGCTAACAATGATTAAACTAGGCAAGGGTGAGTTTGCGGAGTGGACAGCCAAGCTGAAGGACAAGGGACGAGAACTGTCGAGCCAGGCAAGTACATCCAGTGTGAATTTCTGTGACTCGAATCCGACCTACTTTTTGCCAGAGGATCCGTTGCGAATTTATGTACGCACTCGCAACGTGAAGTCACTGACAGCCCATCTATATGAGATCAAGACCATGGAGTACTATTCGCGTCTACGTCGTGAGATTAAAGGCGATATCTGTCTTGATGGCTTGTTGCCAACAGAGGAGCAGATTATTGACCTAAGCCATCTAACCCCATGGCAAGAAACCCGAATTCCGATCGAGTTTCTTGCTACGAAGAATGCTCAGCGTGGTGTGTTTGTGGTGGAAGTTTTTGAAAAAGGAATAACTTGTAGGGCTATCTTACGCAAAGGATTTCTTCGCCATGTCGAGCGCATCACGACCCAAGGGCACGAGTTTACAGTCTTGGACGAGCATGGGAACCTTCTTCGTGAAGCTCAAGCTCTTGTACTCAACATGAAATCTGGGGGCAGCCGTGCTCAGCATGGCCGCGAATACTCACCGGACGAAAACGGAGGCATCAATATTCCCTTCCGCCACTCAAATGAGGAAAGTTCAAACGACAAGTTTGCTATCGCATTTCGCCTCGGGTCGTTTGGTAGTTTTCATGGATCTTTCTCTTACTTAGCCGAAGCGTTTGACGTGGACGTTGACATGCACATTGATAATGAGCAATTGCTTCCTGGTTTCACCGCCCAGCTTGTTACCCGCCCGCGACTGCTCTGTGCGGGTATTGCGACTGGTGAACCGCTGGATTTGCTTGTCGATGTGAAGTTGGTCATTGAGTTTGACCTCGTCAATAGTAGCAATGTCGGCTCGAGCTCACACAAGGAAGCTCTGTCATTTGGAAACATAAAGCAGCTTGTGAACGACCCACCCTCTTTTGAAATCCCGATGGATGCTAAAGGCTTCAACGTCACGCTGACCGCTCGTGTTTTGCGGCGAGAGCTTGGCAACATGGTTGAAACCCGTGATTTGCCACAGGTTACTGACTTCAAGCGTTTTGATGTGCAACGGGTTAACGATTTCGATGATACGTACACCGGTCATTTGGTACGGAGACCACTACAGCCCGAAAACCCGTATGGACCTAGCGAATTTCACGTATTTGTGCTGGGTCATAACGGAGAACCAGTCCCAAACGTACCCGCTAATTTCATCATTAAGCACGTACACTCTGGAGAGTTTATCAAGGCGACACTTCAAGCGGACGCGTCAGGGGAGATCAACCTGGGCGAACTCCGAAATGTCGAGCGACTAACGGTGGAATTTGGTTCTCGTAATGGATCCACCAAGTCGTGCAGTTGGGAGTTGCCGAATCTGCGCTCATACCGGCCTCAAATTGTGAATTGCTCGGTAGAAGAAGTTGTGGAGATTCCGATTCCTTTCGCATTCTCAAGCGACGTGGAGTCATGGTTGCAGGATAAATTGGTGTCAGTTTGCGAAGTTGTGGATACAGTGCTCCAAAACGCAGCACATTGTTCGGGCATTGAAGTCATAAAGAACAAGCGGGGCTACCCTGTTTGCATTGCTGTTCGAATAAGACAAGCTGGAAAATATGTGGTATATCTCCGACCTCTGAGTCTAAAGTATCCTGTTACAGTATGCGAGAAGAAACATACCCAGGTTTCTCTGCCACTGGGTCTGATCATTCAGCCAACCCAGGTTCTCCTTGGGACGCAAACGCTGCCTTTGACAATTTGCTCTCAGGACCTGAAAGCCGAAGGCAGGCAAAAAAAGGTGCTGGAAATTCAGCTAAGGAATGCGTCGAGGAATTCGACTCACGTGCTGGTATCACTGAAACACTTTTTGGACATGCGGAGTAAAAAGGTGAGCGAGGTGATTGTGGCCGATGGACTGAAGCCTTCTACAAGTTCTGGAGTCTGTTTGCCGCGATTATCATTCCATTCTGCTCCTTTAGAAAACGATTTCCTCAAAATGCGCAAGATTAGTGATGAGTACGCGTACATTCTGCAGCGACGAGCGCTGGTCTCTGCGAATCAAAACTCTCTACTTTTGTTGGGATCATCTTCACTGCCCAAACCGTCGTTGCTTCAAAACCCGCATGTTGTTGGCGAGTCAGATATGGAAGTTGTGACTGTAGAAGCCGGCGACAAGGTGACTGGATTTAAATCTGTTGCGAAGCAAGGCATTCAGTCCGTAGGGGGCTCGCGGAAAATGATGATGAAGAAAAAGCGAGCGTCCCGGAGATCGTCGGGAATTCATGCGGAGCTGATACCAAGTATATCGTTTATTGGTCAGCAATCATTGGTTAAAGCCTCTTCTGATGTCAACGCAGATGGGCTTGTTCGCGTTGACTTGAGTGGTCTTCCCTTCTTCTTGCACGAGATGGGGTCGTTTGAGGTTTGTACAATTGCATTCGACTCCGAGAGTGGATACGTCTGTACACAGGAGCTGTCAATGACACTTGAAGCAAGCAAGTTCGCGATACCCAAACGTGACATTCGTCTGTCAGTTGAAGAGGCTCTTGCACCAGCTGAACACTTCCATCAATTTGACAGCCACGAGGTTATTCGTCCTGGCGAACTGAAAACTCTACCGCGTTCATTTTCGAGTAAATACGCCCTGTATGAAAGTCTCTCAAGTGCTATCAATCTGTGGCCAACTCTCGCTAGCGGCAGTGACGTTAGTGGATTAGCTGATAAATTAAAGGAGTGGTGGAGCCTCAGTCTCAAGGAGAAGAGCAATTTCTACTACAAGAACGCGTGCGATGATCTCCATTTCTTTCTCTTCCGGAAAGATCCAGTTTTCTTCAAGCAAACGGCCGAGCCACTGATAGCGGCTAAACTCTGCAAGTCTTTGATGGATTACTTTGTCCTTGGGGATGAGGTCAGCTTACGGCGATTCTATCTCGGCGCCGCTGCGTTTCAACGTTTGAGTTGTATCGAGAAGTTGTTGGTGGCGGAAAGGATCACGGATACGGAAGAAAAGGTTCGCATTTGCCGAGCTGTAATCCGCGAAATTGAATCTGCATACCCTTTGGGCTGCTCGAGGGTACTTGCTGATATGTTCAACACAGTGCTGTCCCAAGGCCAAGTAGAGCCCTCTCCAGCTCCACTGGAAGGAGCTCCAGCAAGGGCACAAAATAGCTTCGGTGGACCACCAGATGCTTCGAGCAGATCAAGAATGCTTCAGCGTTCCTGTGCGCCTACCGCTTTCGGGTACTCCCCAACGTCCCCAGGCTACTCCCCAACTTCTCCAGTTTATTACCGAGACCTTGCTGCAGCGCCCATGCAATCAGCTCCACGAGGGATTGCCTTTGGGGCGTCAGCCACCTGCGCAAGCACTCCTGCCTTTGGAGCAGCGCAAAGGGTGGTAGAAACCACGGAAGTGGTAGAAACCACCGAGTCTTGTCTGGAGGAGTTTGACGATGACTTTGGAGTCAGAAGTCTGGACAGTGATAGTGGCGGAAGTGAAAACGATGTCGAGCATGACGACGATGATGATGACTCAGATGGCGAAACCGTGAAGAAAAGCAAGAAAAGGAAGCAAGAGGTTCCGTACATTCCGCCGGGAAAGGTCCGCAAGGTGCAAGAGAAGCGTTATTTTACTGGGCAACGTCCCGCATTGACAGGACTGAACATGTTCTGGAAACAATACGCCGAGCACATATTGCGTTCTCAAACTGGGAATGGAGGTCGTTCTCGCTTTGTGTCGTCGTATTTCCCCGAGGCATTGGTCACCCTCACGGAAGGTCTATTTGCGCTTGCTGTGTTGGACCTCGATAACGAATCAAAGCCAGCCTTAGTGCAGCTTGCCTCTACTGCTGGTACCCACGTGACACTATCTCCTACGACCGATGCCATTCTCTATCACCGCAGTATTGGTCCAGCGCAGTGTGACCCTACCGTTAACACTGTTTTGATTTTGAAGCAGCGTATTCAAGACGAGGGCGGCGATTCAAACACGGAGCTTCTCGTCAACACAGTTTATACTACGGTTGTCACACTGAGCAACATTGGATTCGAGAACCTCACAAACGTCAACTTACTACTGCAAATACCTCGAGGTGCTCTTCCGATGGGCTCAAACGGGTTTTACACGAAAAACGAGATTACAAATGTGGCGCCAAATCACACCAGCGAGTTTAAGTTCTCATTTTACTTTCCGGATGAGGGGCTATTTGCACAGTATCCAGCGAGGGCATCAGTTGGAGGACTGGTCATTGGCTGGGCAAAAGTTCAAGACGATGCAACGACATGCAAGGTTGTTCGGAATGCTACCCGTGTGAATTTGACTTCGTGGGCTGATGTTAGCGCCCGAGGATCGCTGCAAGAAGTCGTGCACTTTATAGAGTCTGCAAAACCTGGTGTGAAGATCGATCACCAGAAGCTGTACTGGAGGTGCCACGATGAAGGCTTTTACCGCGGCCTCGTCAATCATTTCAGAACTAAGTTTTTCTTCGTGCCGGGCATCTGGAAGTACGGGCTTCTGCATCGTGATGAAACTGCGATGAAAGAGTTCTTCGCTAGCTCGAAGGAACTGGCCCAGTCTCTCGGTAGTGGTTTCCGCTGCTACTTCGTAGACGAAGCACGGTTGTATCGCTACGAGCGGTTTGAATCCATATTTGAGAGCTTCGACTACTGCGAATTTGGACCTTTCTTAACGAGACGCGTGCATCCTGTGACGGGTAGGGTGGATGCCCAAATGTCATGGGGAGCTGGCGCGACGACCAAAACAGCGGGCAAACGCATACTGAATGCTGAAACTCGACGGTACTTCGGAGAACTTTGCCAAAGGCTGGGAACACACACTCGAATTGATGAGCAGCACCTTCTTGTTATGGCGTACTACATGATTCTGTTTGATCGTATTGAGAACGGAATTGAGATTTTTAGCCGTTTGGAGTCTCTGCCGGCGAAAACCGAACTGAAGAGCACAGTGCAGTACGCGTACCTGTCTGCCTTCCTCGATTTTTTCAGGAGCTGTGGCCAGCAAGACCGGATGTTCGCCGTTGCCCGCCGCGCGATTTCTAGTTATGCCACGCACCCGCAGCCACGCTGGCGAGAACGCTTCCAGAAAATAAAAGAATTTTTGGACGAGTACGACGCCTTCGAGCTCCAGAGTTTGCGTCGACTTGAGGATATGGAGGTAGTAGACGCTGCCATGGAGACTGGAAGAAGCGATGATCAAGATTTAACGACCAAAACTACTCACGGAAGCCAAGTTAAACTAGAAGCTAGGGTCGGTGACGGTACGGTGGAGATATTGTCCCAGTCGCTTGGACAATGCGAGCTTTCATTTTATCCGATTGATGTGGAGCTGATGTTTTCAACGGAGCCGTTCAACACGTTTTCGGATTCTGCGGCATCCGCATCAAGTCTTCTACTTGTCGAGCCTCGTCAGCAGCAATCTATGTCGTTGAACGCACTTTCAAGTGAAAATTGTTTGGCAAAGACTGTCGTGCAGATTCCGAATGAACTGCAGGCCGCGCAGATGATGCTCAGGGTCCGAGAGATTGTGTCTTCCCGCACCAAGAGCAGCGCTGCTCCACCAATTGACATCATCCGCCCGTATTTTAACTCAAGCTTGAACGTGGATATCATGACTCAATGCGGTGTGCTGCAAGTTCTGCGTGATGGATTGCCGGTGCGTTCATGCTACGTGAAGGTGTATGCCAAGGTATCGTCGACTGGTAGCCGCACAAAGACCGAATTCTACAAAGATGGCTACACTGATCTCTTGGGAAAGTTTGACTATGTTGGCATCAACGGAGACCTCATCACCAATGTGCAGAAGTTCTCCATTTTAATATCTCACGACAGATTCGGTGCAACCGTGGAGCAGGTCGACCCACCAGTGCTCGCGTCTACCGTTGGTGACTACAGCAGGAAGGAAGAGCGCGTGTTGCTACTCTATTGAGGTGTGCTCGGTAGCGCTTGCAGCAGTCATATGCCGTTATTCCGGCTAATCTGCAGGGAAGTGACCATCTATTTCATGTACGCACCGTTGTATACCGAAGGAGGAAGGGCTAAAGGAAATCGGAAGCAACTACGTAGCACAAGAGTGCCATCACGCTACGGGGCAGAAGCCGGTATGTTGTCTTCCACTGTAATACATTTCGTTTTCTCTTGCTGATGGTGGGGAAGCTCAACTTCAGCTGCTGGCCGAAGGACTTAGTAAATGCTAATGCAGTATGCTTTGCATTAAAGTAACGCAAGTTATAAGCTTCGGACAAAAAATACGATTACGATTCGACATGTCTGCCAGTCTTGACGTTAAAATCACTCAAAATCCGCGCGCCATGGACCATGGGCCCCATGGTTCCCGTCTGGCGAGAAGCAAATCAGTAGTAGCTGCAGCTGCAAGTTTTCCACTTGCTGCCGCACAGGAAGCAGAATTCGTGGTGGTTCAAGCACATCATGCGGTTGCACCCGATCGACTTCTGCACGCCAACTCCACAACCAGGACACTGCACGCCACGGTTTTGCTTCACTACGCGGGCGTAGTCGCGATCCGATTGAAGGTCGAGCGTGCTCCAATGCTTTTCCTTGAGGAACCGCTCGTAAGTCTGGAACTCGACTGCATCCAACGCTTCACGCACGTACTCGGAGGGGAACTCCCGCTTGCAACAGTGGGCGGGCACCATAGCGCGATCACGAGCACCCATACGACAGCGAGTTGCAACACACTTGGTGCAGTAGAGGTGGCCACACGTTAAAATGCGTCGAGTACTCTCGTCCACTTGAGAAGCCAAACAACACGTACAAACCGGGGGTGGTTTGGATTCGGTCTCCAGGTCCGAGAGTTCCACCATAACCAGCGACTCACCCACCTCGCTGTCTGTTTCCAGACTGGCGTCGGTAGGATTCAGCAACTTGCGCTCTTCCTTGGCGTAGAAACTCAAAGCAACCGCTTCGTCCAAGAAACTTTGCTCGGCAAGACGAACTTCTTCGCGGTACACTTCCAACGCGTACACATCGGCGAGTTGGGCTTCGACTGCAGCATCGTCAACTTCATCGACGAAATCAATCGTGTCGGAGTTGAGGTAGACAACATGCTCGAAGGGGCCATCAGCACCAATTTCGTTCACATTTGGTAGGACGTCCATGTTAGCACCGGCAGGAAAATTGGATAATGAATCGTCGACGGACCAAGACCTTTGACTAAGAAGAACTTGTTTATCCGACCGTTAGATGGTGCTGGCTTCTCTGGCCCTTCCCAGGAAGTTCCCAGGAGAAGAGATGATTGCGTTTTGCATTTAGTAGTCGACGATTGAAAACACTCAATTGAAGGAATCAACAATGACTTGAAAACGATAAAGAAAAATAAAAACTGCACGACATCCTGAAAAAGAAGAACTGCACGACATCCTAAGTTGACAGACCGTCACTTAGTTGTACTGGTAAATTCGACCACAGGTGCAGATCGATTGCAGGCAGTTCCAGCAGAAACCGTGGCCAAGCGAGCATCGCATAGCATGACACCCGGCGACTTTAACAACTCCGATGCCGCAAACCGGGCACTGCTTCCCCTTATTCTTGCGCACCACCGCCGCATAGTCCTGGTCGGACTTGAGCGTCGACGTCTTTGGGTCGCGCTCGGAAACGTAGCGCTGATACTGGTCGAACTGGGTCTTGGTCAGCACGCTTTTCACGTATTCAACTGGAAGCTCCATCGAGCAGCAACGAACTGGGACTTGGTCACGATTGCTTAGACTCATCTTCGCCATCTTCTTCAAACAGGGCGGGCAGTAGCCATGGCCGCAAGGCCCAACGTGCAACTTGGCAGGCAAAACTTCCGAAAAGCACGCGATGCATTCTCGTTTACTGTCATCCGTCTTCTTCGCTCTCTTGGCAGGAGCCTTGCCCTTCGCCCGTTGCGAGACCGCAGCCGGCTTTTTCTCTGGTGCGGCCTTGCGCTTGCTTCCCACCGTGCTTGGGGTAGTGGAATTCGAGTACATAAGTTTTGCGTACATCGTCCACTCTTGCTCTGAGAGTATGGGTCTCACCAGATCCAACTGCAACACTTTGTTGCAGCAGCTTATTGGCACGGCATTCCCGTGCGGGGCCATACCCAGACAACGACGAGCTCCAGTCTCCAAGCACTTACGGCAAATTCCATGGCCACAAGGGGCTTTGACCATCGAGGGCCCGCGACACTTACACAACTTCTCACCGCTTGACGTCACTGACGCTTGGTCGGTCGAGGTTAGAACACTCGTGGCGACAGCTCCACCTTGACTTGCGACTTGTTGCTTGGCCAATCGGGCCTTGGAACTGCGCGTAAGATAACGTGGTTCGAGTGGTGGGGCGGCCGGGGTGGAATTCACTTGCCCGATCTCTGCAGTTGCAGTTGCGATTGCTTCAGACACATCAGTTTCTAGTAGAAGGAGAGAATTTGGAGGCGGCTTCTTCTCGAAGTCACTGTCCGTGTTGAGTGCGCCGCTACTAGCAGGTAGCGATCCAGCAGTCGTCGTCATAGCCGGTGTCGGGCTTGCTGCCTTCCCGGCATCCACACTGGTACGAGGTTGGTTCACCAAGAACAGGTAGTACGTGTTTTCTTCAGGCGCCAAAACATCTCGAATGTAGTCATTGGAAACCACTTTCTCGCAGCACTGCAGGGGGACCATCGTGGACGACAGCACCATCCGAACCAACTGGGCTAAGCACATTCGGCAAAAAATGTGCCCACACATCAATGGAAATAGCTGCGTGGGCCCCGACACCGACCATGGGAACTCCTTAGCACACCGTGAGCATTGCCCTGGACGCAATTGAGCAACGCCTTCAGCTTTCATCATTTCCACACCAACCGTCGAAAATTTGAAGTGAGCAGCAGTGAGAACACGCGAGTGCGCAAGTTCGGGACGGGGCGAGAACATTTCTTGGAATGGCTGTGTCGGAAGCCATCAACTGAAGTTGCAAACTTACGCGATTAATTGCGTAAGAAGATCCAGACATGAGTGCAACATGCTTAGTTGTCCGTAGCTACATACAGGTAGCAAGTACGCAATTCTCTGAAATTTATTTCAGAATATATCAGTGATCACATTTTCCGCTTACAAACTATACTTGTCTAAGATCTGAAAAAGTACAATGGAGCTCTCGCTCAAAAACTCACCTCCAAATTTAATAAGCCTCTAAGATCTAACAAAAATATACGTCAATTTTCGCTTTTGTAGTATCTACTTCGAAGTATATAACTAATAAAAAATCTGGATGTTGCCTGTGGCGTGCTAGTTCAACATTCAGGCGGCATCTTACAATTTTACTTTCAATTCTGACAATAGCTCAGCCCGTTGTGAGCTGCAAAAAAAACTTTCCAAACGCAAAAAAAACTTTCCAAAGGCGCGTCGATAGCCTGTCGTTTTCCTCTACATTACAGGTTCGTTCGAGTAGCGCTTCAAATGTAATGTACAGATGATATTGTCGTTCTTGCCCAAATTTGTAGAACCTTAAGAGAAGTTCCGTACAAGCTGCTCATTAAAGAGTCCATTTCACTTAACACTTCTTTGAAAAAAATGACATGACGGTCAAAACTTCAGATTTTTTTTTTACGGCCACAGTGTCCCAGAACCTACTGCTACACAAATGTATTTTGTGCGAGTGATGTCTTCACGAGTCCAATCAGCCTTTCCAGTTGTTGTTTGTGTCGAGTAGAAGATTCGACGATTTGTACCTTAGATTCAGTCTTCTCGTTTTCCTGTGAATTAATACTATCCGACGATAGTGAAGGTGGGAGCGATAAGGTGTCGACGATTTTCTGGAAGTGGCAACTTGACTGCACTGTGGCGAGGTCAATGAAAGCCTTCAGCCGTTTGAACTGCTGCAGGCCTCTTTGGAATTGATCCAGGCTGGAAGGGCTTAGCTGGACGCCGTATAACTCTGTAAGTGCACTGCAGATTGTTGGCGTTATCCCTGACCACGTTTCAAATGACAACCTTAGTGCATTCCTTGGCTGCAGATCTGAAGACCAGTGGTTTTGTGACTCCTGCAGCCACGAGCAACAGTATAATTCGCTAGCACTCGGTCGCTTGGTTGGGTCAACAATTAGCACAGTCTGAAGTAAAGCACGAGCTTCGACCGAAAGTGCTGGCGGTAGTACGAGTTGCTGCGATCCACTTCGCAGCTTCTGATAAAGCTGGTGGAAGCTAACACCCTGGAACGGAAATTTACCACAGAGCATCACGTAAAGCAAAACACCGAGACTCCAGACGTCCACTGGTCTTCCGTCATATCGTTCACTTGCAACTACCTCAGGAGCCATGTACGACGGAGTCCCGCAGAAGTTTTTCTTCCTCAACCTCTTATTCGGGGCCATGACATCAGCTGGATCTAGCATTTGCGGATCATCACAGTCTTCAAAGTCACTAAAGCCGAAATCGATGATGGTCACGTGCCCCGAGCTCTCGTCCAGCAAGATATTTTCAAGCTTTAAGTCGCGGTGGATCACGCGCTGTGCATGAATTGCTCCCACCCCCGCAGCGATCTGTCGAAATATTTCCTTAGCTCGAGCTTCTGGGAGGCGTTGACCCGGGGCACGACGAAGTATATCGCACAGACTGGTGCCTTTTACGTACTCTGTGACGGCGTGCATTCTTGTTGGAGTCTCAAATACCTCTATATATCGCATGATGTTTGGGTGTGCATGCAACCGCGAGAGTACGTTTATCTCTTGTCGGACTCGTCTCCACTCGAGTGCATCTCCACTCGAATGTTGCTTACCGATGGCGTCTACAGCTAAACAGGACCTGGCACCGTGTAAACGCGCGTAGCTTTTTATTGCCACGGGGGTGCCACTCAGTCGGTGGGTAGCGAAGCGTACGCGGCCGAACGTTCCTCGCCCGATCTCCTTACCCTCCGAGTACCAGCTCGATATGTCATCCAGTTGATTCAGTGCTTCAGCTTCGTGATTCTGTTGCCGAGAAGTGTAAATTGGTTGCATAACTTTCGCGTTTGTGTCGGTCTCAGACACCATCACGTCGTTTGCCAAAGCTCGTACTATATCAGCTTTAACTTGCATATCGGCAGTGTCAGCTACGCTCCGCATCTGGCAAACGAAAGTTTGCACAGCCTGCTCTGCCCATTGTAGTTGTGTTGTCGACAGCGTTGGCACTCGATCTGAGGGATCAGTAAGCGCACTGTTGCGTTGTTCAACTCGATCATAAACACTTTGTAGCGTATCTACCGCTGGGTTGTTGCTTTTGACGGGAACCTTCTTGTGCACTATTCGAGGTGTGCAGAACGGCGAGTATCCAGAGTTTGCCCTCGCATCTTCGAGTGCGTTTTCCAGCCGACTAACCCGTCGAGACCGAGCGGTCAGTGCACCATCCTGGGCTCGTCCTCCAGTTCGAAATCTTCCTGGTGGTGACGAATTTCTGAGAGAGCCTTGACGTGGCGTCCCTGACTTGTCCATTGATCCACGTAAGAGCTCGAAAAGTTAGTTGATTTGCTCATAGCGAGAGGTTTTCGGTCTTTCCTTCTGTTGAGTATTTCCGGATTTCCTGAAACCATTTTTCGTGAACGTAGCAGAAACCCCTCAACGGACGAATGAGCCCACGAGCAACCTCCTTCCCGACAGCGCATAGATTGCGTACCGGTTCAATCTACTGCTAATTTCTTTCGAGGATCACAAGCGTTGGAAAATGGCTAGTCCATCGTCACCAAGAACCAAAGCAGCGGCTGCTGTGGGTCAGGCCTTGGGAGACATTAATCTTCCTCCAACGCGAAGGCTGCCACCCTCGCCACTGCTGGCAACAGGAGGCACGATGCCAAAACGACTTCTAAATGACGCGGTCTCACAGCGCTCTCGAGCTGCACCGTTTTCTCCAGGTTTATATAGTCGACCATGGAAAACTGCGCTTGGTAACCAGCTGAAGCATGTGAAGAATGAAAACATCGGTTTGAAGAAACAACAACTCGATTGTCCTATCCAACCGCACACTGCAATCGCCATTCATGACGAACCAGCAAGCAGCGATCCTCAGGATTTACCTAGACGAAGTCCTACCCGTCGTCTTCGAGCAAATGAAGTTATCCAGAAGCATCTCCAACATCAGCTTGGACAGCAGCGAAAAGCAGATGACACTATTCACTCCGCTGCTCAACCAGATCAACGTCCAGTAATTGCTCTATCCAATGCTGATGTAGATAGCACAGTGAAGCGCACGGGTGAGGATCAAACAGCAAGCACTGCACCAATTGCTCAAAGCCACACTCAGCCACCACAAAGTCCGCAGATTGCTGCTGGAATCCCCCCAACAAGTGAACCACCAGCGCTACCGCTACTTCGACGAAAGAAAACTCACCACCGCCACCAGTCCTTGCCTCCACCGTCACACCAGCGCAATCCGTCTGGAATTGCAGCAGTCTTGACACCTCCCAAGCAACCACAAACCTTATTTTTTCAAACTACAGAAGAAGATCGTGAATCTGTCCTCGAAAATTGCTCAGTCGCTGAGCCTTCCGTCGTCTCACCAACCTTTTCAACCAGCCGAGAGACCGAAAACGCAGAGACGTCTCAAACTTTTAGCTCTCGAGATCACAAGTCGATGGTCCGCATCTACCGACGCGACTCAAGTGACGAACGAAGCGCAGACGATAGCAGCTTCAGGGTGACTGGAAAACCGGAACGTATTGGGAAGTTGTCACGACTTGAAGATGAGTTCGACTTTGCAATTTTGCTGAAGCCTTCCAAGCACGAAGAGCCCGTGGATCTGCCCGAGGTCACGGCCACGCTGAAGCCAAGTGCTAGAATTGACGACCGTGCTGCGATTACCAGCAGGATTCGACGCACAGGACTGCACGTCAAGCGCCTGCTCTCTATGGACGGGAAACAATCCTTACTCAAAGTTCGAGCTCCGCAACGAGTGCTGGAGCTTGGTGCAGAACGATTGCGACTGCGAAAACGAGTTGATAAAGTCTGGATGACCTTCTCTTGTGAACTTCGCGCAAGCTTCGCTGACTTTGACAAAGCTCGGGACTGCATCAACTTCCTCGATAGTGAGAAGCAGAGTATCGTACATGCGCTGTTGACTGCATCGGAAATCGACGGTGGAGCTGGACTTAACGAGTCCTGTCCAGTTGCTGCAAGGCATGTCGTACAGATGTACCCGCTCCACAAACAAGACTTAGCGTTGCTGAAGACTCGCTGGGTAACGTTCTGGCGGGCGTCACTGCTCTCCGCCAACCATCAGCACGACCAAGCTCAAAAGCACAACTCCAGGTGCTTAGTTCTCCGAAATGTACTGCATCAACCGCTGGATAATGTGGCGCAGTACTTTGGCGAGCAAGTCGCGTTTTACTTTGCGTGGATGGAAATGTACACGCGTTGGCTGGTAGTTCCCAGCGTCGCAGGCGTGGTCTTGTTCGCGCTGCAAGTTCACTCGCAACACCTTGATCACCCGGCAGCACCGATTTACGCGGTCTTCATGGCGCTATGGACTTCAGCTTTCATCATCGCGTGGAAACGTCGAGCAGCAGTTCTGGCCTACCGTTGGGGCACCTGGGGGTATGAAGATGAAGAGGTCACTCGTCCAGAGTTTTATGGCGATGACAGTAGCAGCAAGTTGCATGATGACAAGGAGACCGACGACCAGAAGCCAGTTGAAAGGCACTACGCACTCTGGAAGCGATTGCTCAAGTACAGCGTCACGATGCCCTGCGTAGCTGGAAGCATCGTCGCAGTGGTGACAGTCGCGTACTATGGATTCTCTACTCGCGACAAGCTTGAAGCTCAGTCTCTTGCTACGAAGCGCGAAGCTGCTCAAATTGCTGACAAGATCAAGAAGTTGAGGGCCATCACGCTAGAAGATCTCCAGCATTTGGCGCGGCTTGGAGTCCGATGGGATTTCTGGGTCTATCTTCTCCTCACTCCGATTCTCTACGGCTTGTTGATCCCCGTGCTTGATGCTGCGTTCACTCGAGCAGCGCGATCGCTCAACAACTGGGAGAACCACCGCACCGAGTCCAGATACCAGAGCCACCTCATCCTCAAGGTCTTCTCCTTCCGATTCGTGCACGTCTTCGCTTCGTTGTACTATTACTCGTTCGCACCTCAAGCCTCCAGCTCCAGCACCGACGGGGAATCCACAAACCGTGACGGCATGGTTCGCGTTGCTATCCAGCTCGCCTCGTTCATGGTAACGGGGCAGGTCTGGAAAAACGTCATGGAAACACTATACCCCTTTGTGCGTCGTCGTCTCAATGTGCGCGCGAAGAAACAAGCTAGCAACGAGCAGTTTAACCAGTCGACCGTCTTCAGTGGCGCTGGGACAGCAGCGACTGCACCTCGAGGCCCCAACCGCCATCGTGGCAGTCTAACAACATGCACCAAGCTCGCGCCTGAGACCGTCATGAGCACCCACGCCGTGATCCACGAGCAGTGTGTGCGACTGGAGCAAGCGTCCGACCGCGCGTGGGAAGAAGCCGGATTGAAGCACTACGACACGTTCGAGGACTACACCGAGATGCTGGTGCAGTTCGGCTACGTGTCCTTCTTCTCTCTGGCCTTCCCGTTGGCCCCGTTGCTGGCGCTGCTGAACAACGTCCTGGAGCTGCGCACGGACGCCTTCAAGTTGTGTCACACGAGGCAGCGGCCGCTGGCGCACAAAGCCAGCGGCATTGGCGTGTGGCTGCACGTGCTGCAGGTCATGAGCGTGCTGGCCGTGCTCACCAACTGCTTCAACTTGGCGTACTCCACGTCGCTGCTGGAGCGCGCGTTGCCCTCGGTCACCCCCACGCAGAAGGTCTGGATCGTCTTCGGCATCGAGCACTTGATGCTGCTGACCAAAGTGTGGCTCGACTGCGTCGTGCCCTCCGTCCCGCGTGAAGTCTCCGAACGTCTGCGTCGGGAGCGGGAGCGCGCCAAGCACGAGAGCGCGCGCGCAATGGTCAAGCAGATGGAGGTTGGACGCAATTGAGCAACGTCTTCAGCTTTTGCGCAAGTCCGGGACGGGGCGACAACATTTTCTTGGAATGGCGTTGTCGAAAGTCATCAAATGAAGGGGTTAATGCTTGCAAACTTACGCAATTAGAAGATCCCAAACATGAGTGCAACATGCTTCGTTGTGTGCATTCGCAGCATTAGACAGCACTTCCACTTACTCGCCAAGAATTGCACGCAGCTCCGAATCCGGGATCAGCGGGCAGTTGCAGGATCCCCAGAACTGCAAACACGTGTAGCAAAACTGGTGCCCGTTTGGACACGTCATGTGCACACAACCAAAGTCACGCTGCACGCCGATGCCACATCCAGGGCATTGCTTGGCTCCCATCGCCTTTACCGTCGCGGTGTACTCGGCATCAGACGTGAGATCCGATACCTTCCAGTCCTTCTCTGCCATGAGCTTCTGGTACTTTGCATAGTCAGCAGCTCCTAGCAGCGATTCACGGACGTAGTCGTGGGGAAGTTCCTTCTTGCAGCAGCGAAGCGGTACAAGTGCACGGTCGGCCAACGCGAGACGACACATGCGCAGCAGACACGACCGGCAATAGTGATGCCCACAAGGAGCAACCTTCAGCTGGCACACATCTTTCTTCGCAATGCAACTTGCACAGTGCACCCGTGGAGAATCCTCCTTAAGACGCCGGGCCGCGTACATCGCGAATTCCGAGCGACTCAGCACAATCTCCACTTGGTCCAGAGCGATTTCCTTGCTGCACTTCGAGCACGCCGCCAGAGTTGCGTTCTTGACAGCGTCAGTGCACGTCTTGGAAAGACACTTAAAGCAGACAGGGTGTTGGCACCGGGACAGCGTAACCACACGAGTCAAACTCTTCGTCTTGGAGCAGCTGCACGAAAGAGTCTTCTTCTTGTTTTGTTTCCCCCGTGCCTTGGACGTGGCAGTTGACGGCATGACAACGTCGCCTGCTGCTGAAGTCGCTCTCTTTCAAGTGTCTTCAAATGACGCGCCCGTTATCCCCGAGCGAGTTCGCTGCCAGAATGACCTCGTCCCAGCGTTCTTCTCCACCTTCAACGCACCGTCTCGCAGCAGAAGAAACGCGTGACAACCTTGGACACCCTCGTCACCCCATGCAGCATCGCCAGCGCCACCAGCAGCAATCCAAACGCCGTAGTATACACCGCAAAGGGATACTGCGCGCTCAGTGCGTCCAAATGCACGGGGACGCGCTTGTCTCCGACTAAGAAGCCCAGCACTCCAACCACCGCCCCCACCGCCAGCATCTGCGCCGCCCCCACCAGCACCTTAAAGCACCCAAAGTACACCGTCGCCAGCACAGATCTGGGCGACGCAGTGCCCAACGACCTCTCGAACCTCGGGCACGGCTGCATCACCTGTCCGCCTGTTCCTCCGAGCGGCGGCGGCACTCGAATCGGCAGCAGCGGGTGCAGCTCGTTGCTGCCACTGGCGGAGACCCCCCACTCTGCCACATCCATGTCGATGCAATCCGCTGCTGACGCAGCCAGCGCGTTGTAGATGAAGGCGTCCGCGCAGCACAAGTAGAAGACCACGCGCAGTAACTTCTCGAAGACGACTACCCCGCAGCCGAGCAGAGGCATCGTGACGACAGCCAGAGCCGCCCCAGGCCACACGACCAGCGCCCCCATCACGCTCAGCACTGCGCTGCAGCCGTTGAACAGCAGCATGCGCGTGATCCGACTCGCCAGCGCGCACGGACGCACCAAGTTGCAACCTGCAGGGCGACGCACGACCGTCACACGGCGTCGGGGGCGATAACTCGACAGCGTTTGAGGCTGCGCGTCGGAGAACAGCGGACTGAACTCGGCTACTGCTTGGTACATGTGTTGCGGGGGAGGGAACGGCTCAGCGGCGCGGTAGGAGGGCGCGGACGTCGAGCGCGGCGGAGACGACAAGGGCATCATGTTGAACGGAGCTCTTCGCGATTTTTAGTCTTTTTAGCTTTCGAGCTCTGAGACTTTTAGTCCCGTTTAGTCTGATTTGGTCGGGACTAAACGTTGTGACTAGTATGCCAATAAAGAGGTCCTCTTGAACTGCATGCAAACATCAGTTTTTGCGTCACCACAAGTGGAGATTAGTGATGGGAGACTCGCAGAACTGGTCGTCGTTCGATGAGCCCGAGGCGCCCAAGCGCCCGAGCGCGACTCAGCAGGCGGTTGAAGCGCAGAAGGCAGACGACAAGTTCAGCAAAGGACTGAGCGCGCTGACGGAGCCCGTGGCACTGCGCAACCTGCGCAACCGCCTCATCTTCGGCAGTCTGGTGGGCTTCGTCACGGGCGCCACCTTCGGCGGCAGTACGTTGCAATTCAAACTAACGTTATAGCAATGTGTGATGTAAATGGTGACTAAAATTTTGTTTCATTGCTTTTGTGTGTAGTTGATGGGGCCAAGTTGTACATGAAGCAGCACGGCAAGCTGGCACCTGCTGCTCTGGGCGCCATCGCGCGTGGAGCTGCCACGACAGGAGGAGCCTTTTCTGGGTAAGGACACAGCAGTGAGGGTATTGGGGTGCGTCTTGAGATTGTGTTGTTGCTGATGGCTGCTGTTGTTGTTTGCAGCTTCTTCTTCATGTACTGCGGCGTCAAGACGGCGCTAGCGACGCAGCGCGAGGACGACTTGGCCAATGCTGCGATTTCCACGGTGGCTGCTGGTCTTCCGTTCGTGCGCTCGACGGTCATGAAGCAGAATCTGCCGTACGCCGTGATGCTAGTGGCGCTCGACCACTTCCACGAGGAACTCAACGAGTACCGTAAATAAATGGATGCGCAGCAAGTTTTGCTGGGGGCATACTCCGTAGTACTACGTAGTAATTTCTTTCCGCACTATGGCGTTTCGGACCCTGATCGTGGTTAACCCTGTCTTGAAGGTGGAAATCGTGAACTTGTGCGCGTGCTGCAAGCTCTGCATGATGATGCATCCAGGTGGTGTATCCGCATGGAGAGGACAAACTGCCGTGGATTGTGCTCGCTTAGTTAAACTTGATACAGGTATTTACCAGCAACACCCATTACATGTACTTCAGTCGCCCTACAACTTGGCTCCGACATCCTTGGCGTGTGCGAAGAGCTGCTGCATTTCGGCGAGGCTCTCTTCGAGCAAATGACCCATGCGGGCGGCCCAGCTACCGTGCTGGCGGCAGGCAATGTTGAATTGGATGGACTGCTCCTTGACGCTGTACGCGATTCCTAGACCCTCGGGCACGACCTCACCCCAGCCCCAGCCGTCGAACAGCTCGTTCGTTAGGTGACTCGTGGAAATGAGCCAGCGGCTGGCCCGAGCCATCACCGGGTCCTCGAAGAATGACACTCGCTCGCCAGGTTGCACGAGCAGCTTCAGGCCCAGAATGTGACGGTCCACGCCGCGACCGCCACCGGCCTTGCGCATATATGCCACGTGCGCATTTGCCGCAGCAAGCAGCAGCTTCTTCTTTTCTTCGTTACTCACGGCGCCGGACACGTCCTCCATCGCATCCGTAAACTTGGCGCTAGCCACCGAGCAACTGCGTGTGGTCTCCGTGCGCCCGTGCAGGAAGACACGGGTCTGCGAAGCTTCGTATGTGGCAACGTTCTTCTTAAACAGCTTCTTGTAGGCAAGCTGGATAGCGAGCTGCACGAAAGCGTCCGGGCTGCAGCGGAACCCCTTGATGGAGCGTGCACCGTAACCGTAGAAGGCCTGCACGAACACCTCGTGGTCGATGACAGTTTGGTCGAACACCTTTTCAGCTTCAGCAATGTTGCGCAGCGTCTGGGTCGTAAATCGGAACGTGATCTGCTTCGGAGCAATCAGCGAGCGCTCAAGTTGTGCTGTCGTCTGGCCACGTGGGCCCAGATCAATCTGTCCATGGTGGAGACGCGACAGAAGATAGTCCGCGTAACGAGCCATGGGCATCCCGTCAAGCATCGAGTGCTCGCCGAGCAGTCCGGCCTTGCCGTTCTCGAACACCACAATCTGCACGCACTTGTCGAAGAAGCGGTTGCGTCCGTTGCCGTGCCAGAGTCCACGAGCCACCTCAGTGCGGGACACCGGAGCTTCATCATCCATGTTGAGCACCAGCAACGAGCTCTCAATGGCCCGCAGCGACTCCTCGTTCTGCGGGGACGCCCGGATCAACTCTTCACGAGCATCGGCCCAGGAGTCGCGATCCTGCGACGTCAGCGCTCCGACGGCGGACTCCTTGGCCCCTGCAGCATCCAAGATCCTGGCAAGCTGGAAGCACAGCGCCTCGAAGCCCAGCGGCTCCTGGGTACGCGGGTCCAGCAGCTCCAGCTGGAAGAACTTGTTGTGGCGCATCACCACCGCGTGCGCGTGCGTCTTGGGGTCGTAGATCCTGTACGAGTCCTGCTCGCGCCGCGGGATGCGGCAGGCGTTGAACATGTACTTGTAGGCCGTGGAGCAGACGGGCGTCTTCTTCTTGCCCAGCTGCTCGGGCTCAATGGAGCCGTCCGCCACTTGGCGCGCGAAGAGCACCGAGCCCCTCAGCAGCGCGGCCGCGCGCCCCACGTTGGAGCGCTGCGCCGGGTGCACGCTGTCTGCGAAGTGGAAGAAGTAGCTGACGTTGAACACCACGGGGTCGCGCACCTGCAGGTAGCCGAGCGTGTTCCACCACTCGGCCAGGAAGCTCGAGTCGCCGCGCTCCTTGGCGCGGGCCAGCAGGCGACGCTGCAGCTCCTCGCCCATGCCGCCGGGGCGCAGGAAGGCGGCGGCCAGCTCCTCGGAGCGCGCCAGCTCGGCGGGCGACGCGAGCGGCCGCAGCGTCTCCAGGTACAGCGCCACGGTCTCGGCCAGCGAGGGCACGGGCAGGCGCGGCAGGTCGCGCTGGAAGCGGTAGAGCGGCAGCGCGGGGTCCTCCAGGTCCGCCTCGGCGCGGTAGTCGCCCCAGCACTCGCGGAAGCCCTGCGGGCCGAAGGTGCCGGGCGGGATCATAGCCATAGTGCGCACAAGAGTGATGGTCAGCTGAGCTGAGGAAGATTGCGGAGTGGGCACAAAAGCTGAGAGGTCGGAGGCTTTGCACGTCAGGTTCAACGTCGACGTCAGCCTCCGCTACCGCAATATTTGCGTCGGGTTAAACGCAATATTTTTGAACTGGTGGCAGCCTCCTGATTGGCTGAATACTTCTCTGGCCCACTTCAAAATGATGATTGGGGTTTTTTATGCGTGCACATCCTCCTATGATTGGCCGAAAAGACACTTAACGTGGTATCGCCGAGTAAAACCTCGATTTGGTGTAGCGGCTATTTGCGCGTTTTACGGCGCGAAAACGTGGTCCAGCTGTTGCAATCGATACAAAATGCCCACCGTTCAAATCTGGTGTAATATCGCTAAATATTGATTGAACTGCGAAAAAAAACCTATAGGCACCCAAAATTGACGACTTTGAAGGTGTGATATTACTCGAAAAAACTTGTGTAACGGTAGAATAAAAAATATGCGCGTGTGCGCTAAAAGAAGACCTTTTACACGCTACCTTTATTTTTTGCAGGTGACTTTTCGTTCTCGATATTTTGCCGAAAACCCGAAATCGTCATTTTGAAGTGGGCCAGAGAAGTAGGTTCGAGGTGAGCTATTCGACAGCGACGGGTCATGCAGCTTTTGCGTGTCACTAAATTGAAGCTAACGTTAAATTGAAGATGGCATCACCTTCGTCGACGCTGGTGCCGCTGGCGGTGGCGGCTGTAAGCGGGCTCGCGCTGTACGGGATGGTGCGCGTAGTGCGTGCCCGCATCTACGACGCGACTATTGTGAAGCTGACGACCGGATGGTACGCGGAGGTGCTGCGGCGTCTGCCCGCCGGCAGCAAAATGCTGGACGTGGGCATTGGCACGGGCTTAGCGCTGGCCAACAACGGTGAGCAGCTCCGGGCCAAGAGCATTGCAGTGGACGGTGTGGACTACGACGTCGACTACGTGGCGCGATGTCGCGCGCTGCTGGGCGAGAGGCAGCTGGCGAGCCGCGTTCAGGTGCACCACGCGTCCATCTACGACTTCTCCGGGCCGGGCCCGTACGACGCCGTGTACTTCAGCTCGTCGCTCATGCTCATGCCCGACGCTGTGAAGGCACTGCAGCACTGCGTGGGCATGTTGAAGCCCAAGACCGGACGCGTGTACGTGACGCAGACCATCCAGACCAGCCACTCGAAGCTCGTGGAGATCGGCAAGCCGCTGCTCAAGTTCCTCACGACCATCGACTTTGGCTCGGTCACGTACGAGGAAGAGCTGTTCATTACGTTCAAGAAGGCGGGACTCACGCTGCTCGAACACGTGCCGATCTCCGGGTCGACCATGACGTCCACTCGGTCCTTCAGGCTGTTCGTGTTGGAACCGTGACGGAAAGGAGACTGTGCAGGAGAAACAGCTTGAGGTTTGTGTGTCGTGTTCAATCGATGCACTCTGCAAGCAGGAAGGTATCAACAGAAACGAAACAATGGTTTATAGTGAAATGCCCCCCCCCCCCCCCAAACAACCACCCTACGTAGCTTGTAAACCAGCCCCGTAAGCTCACAGAGTGCATTGAGTCCAGCTTTCTTTCTATGGAGGAAAGTCTGTGGGTGAGAGATCCTGAACCGACGCCACTTACTGATTTGCAGCGGGGGGACTCAAGCTAGACGATATCTTGGAGGTTGAAGGATCAATGCCGTGGTCGCGGAGGGGCAATATGGCCTACACCGTTGGGTTGGCGATGGGAATTTGCATCCTGCTTATGCAGGGTCTTGGTGGACGGGTGGAGGCGTCGGTCGCTCGACTGAAAAAGAACGCAGAGCCGCACGATCCGGTGGCTGCGACGAGGGGTTTGATCAACCGACGCCTAGGGGCTAAGTACACTGACCAGGTTCTCTTCTGCATTAAGCTCAAGTACATGTCATGATAGCCAAACGACTAACTGGAGGGGTGCTTTGTATACACCAGATTTCGCTTCGAACACTGCCGTCGGATGCAGATGAGCTGGACGTGTTCGAGCTCGGAAGCGATGGCGACAAGCTCGAGATCGCAGCCAACTCGGCCACCGCCATGGCTTACGGTCTCCACTGGTACTTCAAGTCGGTGCTACGCACTCAAACCGACTGGGAAAACCACAAACTGCAGCTACCGGACAAACTACCAAAAGTGGATGAACGAGTGCGGCTCAAGCGGAGCTCCAAGTTTTCATACTACCAGAATGTCGACACGGGCAGCTATTCACTGTGGGCCTGGAGCTGGCTGCAGTGGGAAAAACACATTGACTGGATGGCACTGAACGGTTAGTAGAATGTCGCTCATACATGTTCATCAAGTGTCTTGCTTACGATTTCGTATGAGTGTGGTATTCAGGTATTAACATGCCGCTGGCATTCACCGGTCAGGAAAAGGTGTGGCAAAACACCTTCCACAAGTACTACAACGTGAGCTACGAGGGTCTGGGCAAGTTTTTCGCTGGCTCCGCGTTCTTGTCATGGGGTCGAATGGGGAACCTGCGTGGGAGTTGGGTGAAGGGGCCACTACCCCAAGCCTTCATCGACAACCAACACGAGCTCCAGCTGCGCATTCTTCAGCGCATGCGCGAGTTCGGCATGATTCCAGCATTGCCTGCGTTCGCCGGTCACGTTCCGGAAGACTTGAAGCTCACACTTCCGAATGCGAATTTCACGCGGTCGCCGAATTGGGGCAACTTCACGGACGATCATTGCTGCGTCTATATGATTGAACCTACTGACCCGTTGTATCGCGAAATTGGCAAGGTGTTTCTTGAGGAGCAGCGTGCATTGTACAACTACACATCATCGCTGTACCAATGTGATACATATATGGAGATGGCGCCGGAGTTTACGGATCTCTCCGAGTTGAAGGGTGCAGCTCGTGCTGTGATAGACGGCATGACTGCAGCAGATCCGGATGCTGTTTGGCTCATGCAGGGCTGGCCATTTGTGGACGACCCGAACTACTGGACCAGACCTCGCGTGAAGGCGTATCTGGACGGTGTGCCAACCGACAAGTTGATCATCCTTGACTTCTACAGTGAAGCGGTACCTATCTGGAACAAGATGGACAACTACTTCGGGAAGAGCTGGATTTACTCCGTTCTTCACAACTTTGGTGGGAATACCGGAATGCGTGGCGATTTACCGACTCTCGCCACGGCACCTGCGCTAGCCAAGCGCAGTGGAAATGGTACATTGGTCGGCATTGGGCTGACCATGGAAGGCATCTTCCAGAATTACGTTGTATACGATCTCATATTGCAGATGGCATGGGAGGATTCCCCACTTGACATAACGAAATGGGTGCCAAAGTATGCGGGACGACGCTATCATACACAAAACGATCACGTTGAACGTGCATGGAACTATCTGTCAAGGTCTGTTTACAATCGAACCCTCGCCTACGGTGGGGTAACGAAAAGTCTGGTGTGTTTGATCCCGCATTGGGGGCTTCTGTACGACAAGTTTCAGCCAACGTTGATCAAATACGACCCGAACGACATCGTCCTCGCGTGGAAGGAACTCCTGCTTGCAGGAGATGAGCTGCGGAATGTCGACACGTATCGACACGATTTAGTGGATGTGACGAAGCAATTTCTGAGCAACAAGCTACTGGAGCAGTACCAGCACCTAAAAGCTATCTACAGTGCGAAAGCCGTCCCGGCCAACGAGGTGTGTGATTTAACGAAGGCCATGCTTATCACAATTGATCGTCTTGAAGAAATCCTCGCCACGAACGAAGATTTTTTGCTCGGTAACTGGATAGCGGATGCTCTGAGACTTGCTGGAGATTTAAATGTCGGTGGCGACGGCCTGACCAGAAGCAAACTGCAAGAGTACTACGAATATGAAGCTCGCAATCAGGTGACACGCTGGGGTGACAACAACAACGAGGCCATTCATGACTACGCTGGGAAAGAGTGGGCTGGACTCGTCAAGGGTTACTACTTGCCACGTTGGACCATGTGGCTCACGGAGGTCTGCAGCGCGTACACTGATCACCGTGAAATGGATGTGAGGGCGTTGAAGGAGAAGCGTGTCGCTTTTGAGTTGGCTTGGCAGCTTAGCCATGAGCCATTCCCAACTACGACAGCTGGAGACTCGTTCTCAATTTCCAAGCGCGTCTACAGCGAGTACATCGACATGAACGCTGTAGTGCCGTGGGATTTCTTCGAAGCCAAAGCGTCAGTGATGTAGTGCGCCATTGGTCGCGCAGCAGACTGTGCTTCACTTCTGTGGATCTATCTGCCATTGTATTTTTCATATTGTAGGTTTCTTCTAACAAAATGGATGTGATGAATCGAAATGTCTAAACGTTTGTTGCGCTTACTTCGTCCCTTTAAGCCAACTGAACGACAAGCTGTAGTCATTGCCTATGGTACAATAGCCACATCACGATCGTGTACAGTAAGTATTGAGTACATATTACCAAACGTTTGTGGCACGCACCACTGTGCTCCACGGAGCTCTCAACCGTGAAGAAAATCCACAGACACAAATTGGCTTGCACCAATCTCCAACCCTTGTCCAGCACGAACGAAATCAAGCGCAGCATGGAGATGCGTAGTTTGCGTTGAATCACGTAGCCGAACACCAGTAGGGACAGAAACTCCAAAGCTACATACGTAAGTACACTGCCGATTTTCTGTTGGAGCCCAGCCTCGTCAAGGGACATGAGCTGTGGATAGTAAGCTTGGTTTGGTAGAAAGAACATCGAGACTGTGTAGATGCCTATGTGTGCACGATAGCGAAGTGTGAACTAAGATCAATAGGCTAGAAACCGATACGAAAACGCACAAAATAATCCACTTATACGCACAATAGATCAGTGGACCAATGACCTCGGTGTACTCGACAAGCATGACGAACTCCGTCGTGAAGAGAACCTGGGCCGTCTTGTGAACAAATAGCTTTCGCTCTTTCGATGAGAAAACGCTCATCAGCAGACTTCCTGGATCGGTTGAGTCTTCTTTCGGGGGCACAGGTTGGTCAGCTGGTGTAACCATTACTGCTACGCCACGTACAGACGCAGGCACTACTCGCTTAGCATATTTCGCTGGGTTACTTGCACGACGAAATACAGTGCTAGTTTCACTAGAAAATTTTCTTCTGAGGACCGCCACTGCAGAGCTGTAGTGACAAGAATCAAGATGACTCAGCGCCTGGTCATCTTCTTTGATGATCTGCAATGCGATATCCACGAAGCACGCTGATTTCAAAGGGTGGTTGTCCGGAATTTTGCGACGCAGGAGGACGATATGCCTCATAAAACTGCTGATGTCCGATATCGATATCAGTGCTTGAGCTGCATCCAGCAGCACCATAACAAACGTCGTCGTGATGCTGTTTGAAGTCTGCATCGAGCTTGACACGTACAGCGCGTTGAACACGTCAACGTTGAAAATCATGATCTGCGGCAGGAGGTCATACTTGGTGCCTAAGGCTCCACTGATCAAGTTTTTCGCTAGGATTTTGATAATCGGAAGCAATATGACATAGTAGGTTTGACCGTTTTCTCCAACCGACTGGAAGCCGTAGAAGTATATCGGATATACAAACGTGAGCAGAATCTGGCAATTGAGCACCACGATAGCCATGATCAATTCCCACAACAATACTCGATCTCGTTTCAGAATTGGACCAAAGAACCCCACGAAGCAGATGACGAGAGTGGTGAGCCACACCGGAATGCCAAAAACTAACTGGAACGGCACCGGGAACCCGATCAAACTCGAGCACACCAGTTTGTACGTTGTGGCTGTCAGCGTAGCGGCGACGGATGGGACTAACCGTTGCATTGCGGTCATGTGCAGACCTGGAACGTTAATGCTTATCTGCTCCATGATGGCTCTCGTAAGTAGCACGACCAGGATGCTGTCTCGGATCCAAAACATGTAGTTCGCGTTGGAACTGCTGCTTGGCGGGACCAATGGAGCAGCATCTACCATCGACAGAAGTATAAGGCAAGGAAATGGCAGTATGAAGCAGAGGAAGAGAGCTCGAAATGCCGAGGTACTGCGGTGGTATTCGTTGAAGTTGCGCATCCGATTCGCTGAATAATGTCCGCGTAATTCCACTTGGAAGCTGGCGAAGAACTTGACTGTTCGACGCAGAAAGCTGCGGAGCCTTCGCATTATTGTTTCTCTCAGCAAAGTCTGACGCACGACTGTGAAATGATGAATTACGAAAACGAGCTAGCAGGAGCGCTTGGTCACTATTTTTACCTGCGTAGGACCCATGCCAAGAAAATAGCCATACGGTGCAGATCAATCCTTCGCTATTCTCTGAGGCCATGTTCGTTGAGGCGAGCTAATAAAAAACGGTAGTGAAATATACGTAGTGCTGTCCACAAAACCTTTCGGGCACGAACACACGTGCTTTCCGCTTCCGTCGAGCGGTATGGTTGGGCCTTCTTACCGCTTTTTGTATTCCAAAAACACGTAGCAGCAAAACACAAGAACGTTGCGAACTAGCGATTCTAGGCAAGTGCAAGGTCACAACTAACTACCTGGGAAGCGATGATGAAGACGTTGCGATGGCAGAGTGCGCATCATGCTCGATATTTCTAACCCAAATGTGCGGTGCTTCTGAAAACCTCTACTTAGTATTCTAATAGAGGCACCGCAAAATAAAAAAACACGCTGCCAAATACACTTATCGACGATACCGACTTTTTTTTTGCTTACGTGTTTTCCTGACTGGTGTTTTCCATATTTTGTGGCTTGCTACCCAGATGCTATTTCCGCGTCGGAGATGCTCTCAGGACAGCATCGTGTCCTAATGTCCTAAAATACCACGGCGTAATATACCGATAACACTGTAATTTTCATCGGTACAGTATGCTTTAGGACACTTTAGGAATTTTAGGATCGTTTTAGCACAGATCTCCACGACGGGGCTGAACCAGAAATCATCGACGGTTAATGATGCGGCAGCGTTGGGCGCCGATCACGCGTCCTGGCGGGGGACTGACGCTGTACAGTACGTGTCTGCAGCCAAGTTCTCGAACGGACACTGCTTGGTTAAAGGTGAAAAGCCAAGTACAACGATTGGAGACTCGTTCTCAATTTTCAAGCGTATCTACAGCGAGTACATCGACATGAACGTTGTAGTGCCGTGGGATTTCTTCGAAGCCAAAGCGGCAGGTGATGGAGTTGAGTCATTGATCGCGGCCAACCCAGAGCAAGTGAATGCACGCAGATTATAGCAGACTGTGTTCACCTGTCTGCCATTGTATTTTTCATATTGTAGGTTCTTCTAACAAAATGGATGTGATGTATCGAAATGTCTAAAAGTTTGTTGCGCTTACTCCTTCCCTTTAAGCCAACTGAATGACAAGCTGTAGTCATTGCCTATGATACAATAGTCACATCACGATTGTGTAAGAACTGAGTCCATATTACCAAACGTTTGTGGCACGCACCACTGTGCTCCACGGAGCTCTCAACCGTGAAGAAAATCCACAGGCACAAATTGGCTTGCACCATTCTCCAGCCCTTGTCCAGCACGAACGAAATCAAGCGCGGCATGGAGATGCGTAGTTTGCGCTGAATCACGTAGCCGATCACCAGTAGGGACAGAAACTCCAAAGTCACGTACGTAAGTACACTGCCGATTTTCTGTTGGAGCCCAGCCTCGTCAAGAGACTTGAGCTGTGGATAGTAAGCTTGGTTTGGTAGAAAGAACATCGAGACTGTGTAGATGCCTGTGTGCATGATAGCGAAGTGTGAGTTAAGATCAATAGGCTGGAAACCCATACGAAAACGCACAAAATAATCCACTTGTACGCACAATAGATCAGTGGACCAATGACCTCGGTGTACTCGGCAAGCATGACAAACTCCGTCGTGAAGAGAACCTGGGCCGTCTTGTGAACAAATAGTTTTCGCTCTTTCGATGAGAAAACGCTCATCAGCATACTTCCTGGATCGGTTGTTTCTTCCTTCGGAGGCACAGGGTGGCCGGCTGGTGTAACCATTACTGCTACGCCATGAGCAGACGCAGGCACTACTCGTGTGGCATATTTCGCTGGGTTACTAGCGCGACGAATGAAAAAGCTAGTTTCACTAGAAAATTTTCTTCTGAGGACCGTCACTGCAGAGCTGTAGTGACAAGAATCCAGATGACTCAGCGCCTGGTCATCTTCTTTGATGATCTGCAATGCGATATCCACGAAACATGCTGATTTTAAAGGGTGGTTGTCCGGAATTTTGCGACGCAGGAGGAGGATGTGCCTCATGAAATTGCTGATGTCCGATATCGATATCAGTGCTTGAGCTGCATCCAGCATTATTATGACAAACGTCGTCGTGATGCTGTTTGAAGTCTGCATCGAGCTTGACACGTACAGCGCATTGAACACGTCGACGTTGAATATCATGATCTGCGGCAGGAGGTCATACTTGGTGCCTAAAGCTCCACTGATCAAGTTTTTCGCTAGGATTTTGATAACCGGGAGCAGCATGACGTAGTACCTTTGGCCTTTTTCTCCAACCGACTGGAAGCCGTAGAAGTATATCGGATATACAAACGTGAGCAGAATCTGGCAATTGAGTACCACGATAGCCATGATCAATTCCCACAACAATACTCGATCTCGTTTCAGAATTGGACCAAAGAACCCCACGAAGCAGATGACAAGAGTGGTGAGCCACACCGGAATGCCAAAAACTAACTGGAAAGGCAGCGGAAACCCGATCAAACTCGAGCACACCAATCTGTATGATGTGGCTATTAGCGTAGCGACGACGGATGGGACCCACCGTTGCATTTCGGTCATGTGCAAACCTGGAACGTTGATGCTAATCTGCTCCATGATGGCTCTCGTAAGTAGCACGACCAGGATGCAGTCTCGGATCCAAAACATGTAGTTCGCGTTGGAACTGCTGCTTGGTGGGGCCAAGGGGGCAGCATCGACCATCGAGAGAACGATAAGGCATGGAAATGGCACTATGAAGCAGAGGAAGAGAGCTCGAAATGTCGACGTGTTGCGGCGGTATTCGTCAAAGTTGCGCATCCGATTCACTGAATAGTGACCACGTAGTTCCACTTGGAAGCTGGTGAAGAAGGCGGCGGTTCGACGCAGAAAGCCGCGGAGCCTTCGCATTGTCGAGCGCTTGGTGTTTCTCTGAGCGAAGTCTGACGCACGACTGTGAAATGATGAATAACGAAAATGGATCAGCACGAGCGCTTGGTCAAACTATTTTTACCGGTGTAGCCATGATATGCGGTGCATTGAAGCGGTTCTCGTCGCTCTTGAAACCGGCCCGAATTTACAACAATAGGAACTATCCTAAGAACACAGTCTTGCTGTGCAGAACAATCCAATCGCTGTTTTTAACCTAAAGAGTGAAATTGTCTGGGGGGTCTAAATATGGTTCATAACTTCGCAACACCAATTGCGTGCTTGTATATTTGGCTTCGGTGCCAAACAAGAGCGGACACTGTCCGCAGATTGCTGAACCCTTTTGCCTTCCTCTAAGATCCTGATTGCCAAGAGAGAGACCGATACAGTACGGGAATTCATTCCGTATTCAACGTTAGCCCCAGCTCAGCACTACTCGCCACATCCCCCGGGTCAGTCTTGATTGTCCCCTACGACGTGTACTACTGAGCTTACATACAAATTTGCTCCTCTCCGAAAGAAGGCAGGAACGCAGCGAGGCGTTCCCTTTGGAAGCCGTCACCCTCCTCTGCGCACATGTAGTCCATGTATAATACATGTATTAATACTATAATACGTGGTAACTGGATACCAATGCTCATGAATTGGTTGGCTACATGAACTGGCAGACCACGCTACATCATCGCTGTCTCTAGGGGTCTAGCCTAGACTATTAATACCTAGATCTCGATGCCATTTTATGCACATGTTGAGCGGACGATGAGCGGACGATGAGCGGACGATAAGCGGACGATGAGGCGGACGAAGAAACCGGTTTTTCTCCCCTTCCTTCCTTTCCCATTTCAAGAAAGAGAAACACGAGCGAATTGTTCTTCCAGCGCAATATACGACGGGGTACGGCCAGCATCAACTGTTGCAGCAAGCATGACGACTTCAAAAACCGCCGATGAAATTCGTGGCGTCCTGGATGCGCTGGATCTTGATGTGGTTGCGAGTTATTTCGATGAAGATGACGACGAAATCGCTCCGTACGTCGTTTGTGAGGGAGTCTCCGTTTTTGCATTCAATAAGTATGTTGGAGACGGCGAAGGACTGCGGATTCCACTTCGATTTCTCGCCCTCGATGATGAGAGTATCGTGATTGTCGAGCTGCCAACCAAGGTGCATGAGAGTACTACGAGAAAATTCGAGAACAAATTCCTCCGTGCGGCGGGAAATGGGGACGAGATTGCACAACGTGGCGCGATGACGGCGACAAGAGCTGCCAGCCCGAAAAAGGAGGCCGATGCGACATTTGGGCCTATGAGATCGACGCTCAACCGAACACCGCTTCCGGCACGTCGCACCGTGGCTGATTGGGTGACGCTGGCAGTGGAGGTTGGAAAATTTCAGTCTTGGGAAAGTCTGGAGCAAGCTGCTCGATGGTGGTGCAATTACAGTGGGATCCAGTATATCCTGCTCTTGAAAATCAGTGCTACAGGTATTCAAATGCAGTACGCGCTTTACGACATCGCTACACTTGGAACTCTACCAGCGCCAACTGCAAGTGGAACATTTCGACGAAACAACACAGGTCAGCCTCCTGCCAATGTGTCCTTCGACATGCACCGAATTTTGTCGATCCCGGCGAATCAAGCTCTTCCACCAGGCGTGAACGCAACAGCTCTTGTCGATCTGCGTGTCGTCATGAATCTTGTCATCATTAGTCTTCGCTGAACTGCGAGATTAACTTTATACTCTTTATACATCGTTATATATAAGCACAAAATAAAAATGTCAAAGCTGAAATCTAAAACTAAAATCTAGAAGAATTAAAACAAAATATTCTTCGGGATGAGCAAGGACAAGCTCTCCAAAGCAACGATGGACTTGAATTTAAGACAACTACTCAAATTATACAAATGGAGAACGGAAAGCTTGCAATGGATCCATGGGATCCAAAAGAATTTATCACTCGCATTCAATATCCTCATAAATACGATGATGAAAATTTTCAGAAAGTGTTCAAAGTGCAGAATTCTGATTATTGATGCGCATACAAAAGCAAGGAAAGCTTGATATTAACCTTAAATGCGCTCTGTAAGATGATCAAGAATCGCTTCTGCGAGACGTTTGGATATTATAACGGAGACAATTCCTTATCACTTACATTTAGTGAAGACTCTCTTAATGGTATCAACAAAACGTTAAATTACAAGAGATCAAATTAAGGAAAAAGGGACGGTCAAGTGGCATCGTGTCGTTGCTCTGAAATAAATTTCAGAGAACTAACATGTTAGTGTTAGGGAGTGCCCAACTCTCGTCGCGGAGTGGCGTCTGTAATTTAAGTGTGGCACCAGGAGAAAGACTCAGGTAGGTAATAATCAGCGAAGCTTTTGACAGTACACGTATGCGACTTCTTTTGATCCACTCAATGCAGTTCACTGTCCGGTGAATCTACAGTGGTCGAGGAGACTGCAGCCGCCTCGTTCGTATCCATAGCGATGTTGGTGTTGACCGGCAAAACGCGATCGATCTCCTCTTCGCTGACTCCCTGGTCCCTCAGTTGCTTCCGAGTGAGCGCCAGCAGCACCTTGGTCTTGTACCCTTCCTTCTCGGCAAGCAGCGTCTCCCGCTTCGCCTGCGCCGCTAAAATCTCCAAGTTCAGTCGCCCTCCCGTCTGCTCTCGCTGTTCTCGCTGGATCTCAAGCGCCAGTCGCTTCTCGATCTCGAGCCGCCACTTTTTGAGCGACGAGGCACCGACTGCTGTAAAGGTGATGCAGCAGCTGCAGCTCCTCCCACGACGGGGCTGAATCAGAAATCGTCGACGGTTAGTGACCGCGTTCCAGCGCGGGTCCTGACAGGGGCAGCCGAAACATGATCCGAACCGACGTAAGCAAGATTTGAAGCCTGGCGGGTCGGTACTCTCGCCAGACAATGCACAGGTCATCATCGTTCAGCACCTGCAGCAGTTCGAATCGAGTCTGAGCAGATTTTTTTTCCGATGATGTCCGTCCAAAAGAGGTCCCAAGTCTCTGTGAACAGGTTCTTCACGTTCTCAAAACGGAAACTGCTTGGTAAATGCGAAGAGCCAAGTACAACGGTTGGAGACTCGTTCTCAATTTCCAAGCGCTACAGCGAGTACATCGACATGAACACTGCAGTCCCATGGGGCTTCAAAGCCAAAGCGACAGTGATGTAGTGGATCATTGATCGCGCTCAACGCACTGCACCCAGCTTCGAAGCAGATTGTACTTCACTTATGTGGATCTATCCTATCTGCCATTATATTTTTTTCATATTGTAGGTTCTTCTAACAAAATGAATGTGATGTATCGAAATGTCTAAAAGTTTGCTGCGCTTACTCCTTCCCTCCAAGCCAACTGAACGACAAGCTGTAGTCATTGCCTATGGTACAATAGCCACATCACGATCGTGTAAAGTAAGTATTGAGTACATATTACCAAGCGTGTGTGGCACGCACCACTGTGTTCCACGGAGCTTTCAACCGTGAAGAAAATCCACACGCACAAGTTGGCTTGCACCAATCTCCAACCCTTGTCCAGCACGAAAGAAATCAAACGCAGCATGGAGATGCGTAGTTTACGTTGAATCACGTAGCCAATCACCAGTAGGGACAAAAACTCCAAAGCCACGTACGCAAGTATACTACCGATTTTCTGTTGGAGCCCAGCCTCGTCAAGAGAATTGAGCTGTGGGTAGTAAGCTCGGTTTGGTAAAAAGAACATCGAGACTGTGTAGATGCCTGTGCGTGCAGGACGGCGAAGTGTAAGTTAGGATCAAAAAGCTGGAAAGCCACGCGAAAAATAATCAGTACACGTACAATAGATCAGGGGACCAATGACCTCGGTGTACTCGACTAGCATGACGAACTCCGTTGTGAAGAGAACCTGGGCCGTCTTGTGAACAAATAGTTTTCGCTCCTCCGATGAGAAAACACTCATCATCAGACGTGTTGGATCGGTTGGGCCTTCTTTCGGGTAGACAGCTGATTTAACCATTACTGCTACGCCACGTGTAGTAATGCTAGACGCAGGCACTACTCGATTGGCATCCCCCGCTGGATCACTACTGCTGCTTTCACTGGAAAATTTTCTTCTTAGAACTGCCACTGCAGAGCTGTAGCGACGAGAATCAAGATGAATAACCGAATTATCATCTTCTTTGGTGATCTGCAATGCGATATCCACGAAGCACGCTGATTTCAAAGGGTGGTTGTCCGGGATTTTACGACGCAGGAGGACGATATGCCTCATAAAACTGCTGATGTCCGATATCGATATCAGTGCTTGAGCTGCATCCAGCAGCACCATAACAAACGTCGTTGTGATGCTGTTTGATGTCTGCATCGAGCTTGACACGTACAGCGCATTGAACACGTCGACGTTGAATATCATGATCTGCGGCAGGAGGTCATACTTGGCGCCTAAAGTTCTGCTGATCAAGTTTTTCGCTAGGATTTTGATAATCGGAAGCAATATGACATAGTATGTTTGGCCGTTTTCTCCAACCGACTGGAAGCCGTACAAATATATCGGGTATACAAACGTGAGCAGAATCTGGCAATTGATCACCACGATAGCCATGATCAATTCCCCCAACAATACTCGATCTCGTTTCAGAATTGGACCAAAGAACCCCACGAAGAAGATGACGAGAGTGGTGAGCCCTATCGGAATGCCAAAAACTAACTGAAAAGGCAGCGGAAACCCGATCAAACTCGAGCACACAATTTTGTACGTTGTGTCTGTCAGCGTAGCGGCGACGGATGGAACTAACCGTTGTAGTTCGGTCATGTGCAAACCTGGAACGTTGATGCTAATCTGCTCCATCATGGCTCTCGTAAGTAGCATGATCAGGATGCTGTCTCGGATCCAAAACATGTAATTTGCGTTAGGACTGCTGCTTGGTGGGGCCAAGGGGGCAGCATCGACCATCGAGAGAACTATAAGGCACGGAAATGGCAGTATGAAGCAGAAGAAGAGAGCTCGAAATGCCGAAGTGTTGCGGTGGTATTCGTCAAAGTTGCGCATCCGATTCACTGAATAGTGCCCCCGTAGTTCCACTTGGAAGCTGGCGAAGAACTGGGCGGTTCGACGCAGAGAGCGGCGGAGTCTTCGCATTGTCGAGTGCTTGGTGTTTCTCTAAGCAAGGTCTGACGCACGACTGTGAAATGATGAATAACGAAAATGGATCAGCACGAGCGCTTGCGGTATTGTAAGTTCTAACGTTGTACTGCTGGTCATACAACTGCTCGATCTGACTTGGGAATTGTATTCGGACAATGGACGCCTACCAAAAATAGCTAAAGACCGGCTTAACCCCCCCCCCCCCCCCCCCCCAGCGCGAAGGGTTTTGGTTCCCACCATCTCAGCAATCCCTACACACGTTAAGGTTTAGCAATAGGATGGGCTTGCATACTATAACCGTGTTAAGTTTTAATGTGTCTGTAGCAAAGACGGTTCACACCCCCACCCCTATGTGTGCTATCGTGTCTCTCTCTTACAAAAGTGTCTTAGTAAAGACACGATTCCATCCATATTGTGTTCTCTGAAATTTATTTCAGAGCTAAGGAGGGATCCGAGTGGACGTCTTATTCTTAGAAAACACTATGACCTGGTAGTTTATGGATGATAGGTGATACAGTTCATAGAGGTGTTGCGGAAAACCCCTGTAAGTACTCTACAGTTACTTTCATGAATCATAATACCCTCTGAATATGATAAATTACTGGGATGTTGCTTGTAACGTCCACCTCGCCTAGGTACGAGGTTTGGAGGTTGCGCGAAGGGATCATCCGCCCAAGAAATCTTCCTCCATCTGGAGCACTTCTTAAATACGTAAGACTTGCGAGTTGCCTACACGAATTGCCTACTTAGCTACAAGTACACGTGTAGCCATATCAAACGCATAGACTAATTTAACTCTGGATTTCTGACTCAACCAGACCGATTTTCGGGGAGTACCCTGGACCAAAATATTGAGTATTGGCTTACGCCGTTAGCAAGTGGTGCATATGCATTGGTATCTGCACTAAAATCATAATGGACGAGGCCGCGTCTAAATACCATTACCAGACGAAAAAATATTCCTCTAACTCTAGGTCGAGATCCACCTTGGCCTTGATAATTTGATCATTTTGGCTTCGACCTTTAATTTGCTTGTATGCATCATGAGCTAATGCAGGTTTAACAAGTGTAAAACTTATAGCTTGAACCGACATCACTCTCGGGGGAAAATGCCAATACGCACGTACATGCCCAAGATGCCCCGACGAAAACAACTCCTGGGGAAGCATTGCACTCAGCAGCAACTAGAGTCTAGTCTAGACCCTCCCGTTATCGTCACATTGCAGTCCCAAGTACCACCGTAGGGTTACTTTTGACCAATCAAAAAGGTTTCAACCCTTCTAATAGAAGGGTATGGAAGTTTGTCGTTTGATTGATTGATGCATAGGTTTGCCGCAACGCAAAATGCTGGAGACACTGCAGCAATCATTGCCGCACACGCCAGTCTTGGATCGCGGATAATTTTTCTTCCACAACGAAGTAGAACGTACGACCACCACCATTGTTAACGTCTCGATTAGAGCTTCATTATATGTCTAACTCTTTTCGTATTCAGCCTATTTTCATAAATATCATTGTCGACCTTGCCCCGAAAAACGGTCATTTCCGGTTCGCTTGAGTCAGAAATTCAGTGTTAAATATTGGCTAGTTTTACTAAGATAGCAAGTATTGATAAGGTATGCTGCTATTTCGTTCACGTGGTGCATCCATCCACCAAAGTGCATTTAGAACTGTTTTGGGACTATACTTGCATTTAAAATACAGGTGACTGGTACGGTGCAGATGGTGCGGCTGCGAAGCAGGCGCAGCAGATGCTCCTCTTGGTCAGTGGTATGTTAACACGAATCAAATCTTATCAATACAGTTCCTAACAACTTTCTAAATTTCAGAGCTTCTTCGTGCGAAGCGCGTGTGACGAGGTACGCTCGAATCTCAGGTCCAGCAGGCCTTTCGCTCGGCCGCCGTACCCCCCCCCCCGCACCCATCAAAACGGGTGGTGATTGGTGGAAATATGACCAGCTGTCGTGTGACATCTGTAACCGCCGACTCGTCCCCGCTGTGACTGGTAGCTCAGCGGAAACGATCGTTCGCTGAGCCATCGGACTCTCAGCAGAACCCTGTTGACTCTCAGAAGAGGGCATTGAAGGACACTCTGAGTCGTCTAGAGGTTCAGCGGAGTCTCTCGCAGTCCATGTGGGACTCAGCATGATGGCAGTGGACTTTTGGAGACACTTCAAGTGGTAACTTGGCGGAGACTCAGAGGCTCAGAGGGGATCTGGGCGATGAGGTTCTGGGAACAGTCGCTGCGAAGAGGCGGTCATCAAATGATGACTGACCATAAATCAGGCTCAACCCATGTTCGAACCCAGGTGACGCACTGTCTCATCCCTGTGACGCGCACCCCTCAGCCAATCAAAAGCACGGTGTGTGGGATAATCACGGGTCTGCCGACATGTAATCATGGGTCTGCCGACATGTGATCAGAAGTTTGCTGACAGGTCATCACGAGATTGCTGACGCCACGGGTGACTTTAATGAGGTCCAGCCAATCGCTGAGCTCAGATCCGAGTGGAGACTCAGAGCACCGCAGATTCCTGAGAGTCAAGGCAACGCCGAAGAGACGCATACCGAAGGGACTGCAGGCCGCTCGCCATAATATCTTTCTGTCTTTGTTTGGGTGCGCTCCGAAGGAAGCCGAGCGCCCCCCCCCCCCCTTGATAGGTCTTTGTTTGCATGTGTAAAGTATTAATCAGAATCGAATTTGCCCCGAAGGCCGCAGTGCTAAGTGTGTTGCTGTGGAAGAGGGTGTCTAAGAAGAGACTCAACCAAAACTCAAGCCCCATATAGTCCTTGTGGGTGTACCTCGGTGTGAAGGGGTACTCATTTGGCTATTTCATTTCATTACACGTCGACAGGTCGAACTAGGCGACTGCACTCAGCGTGTATTTCATATTTTCGGGTAGAAGGCGATCTACTCTGAGGTTTCAGGCAGAACAGCATCTGGGATAGTGGTTCTCAGTGGTGTTGGAGGGATATCGTGTGGCGCTGAGCCTGGGATAGTGTTTCCCCGCTCGGCCGTTTCGTCTACGTCAAGACGTGGTGCGCGGAAGTCCCAGGGCGCAGAGGCGAGAACCCTGGATCAAGACAGGCTCATCCCGAGCCGATTCTCGGAGCCACCCTAGGTCGGGGGGGGGGGCGAGTGAAGACCTGTGTACGCGGCGCTCAGCCTGAGTGCCGCAAGGAAGTCCCAGGGCGCAGAGGCGAGAACCCTGGATCAAGACCGGCTCAGCGGAGCCAACTCTCGGAGCCACCCTAGGTCGGGGGGCGAGTGAAGACCTGTGTACGCGGCTCTCAGCTGGAGCCGCCTGGAGGAAGAAGGAGAAGCAAGGGAGACTGGGTCTGCAGTCTCGGAAGAAGCAGACAAGTGCGTGTGGAGTCGTGTCTACATAAAGAAAACCCCGGGGCAAATCGGGTCAAGACACGTGCGAGCGAAGGCCTGTTAAGCGGGGAGCAGGCTTCGTTTGGAGGACATCCAAGGACGACTGGACAAGGAACAAGTGGACGTGGTTGGCTGACGTCTGGGCCCAAAGCGTAGCCCCAGCAAGAACTGTCAAGGGGATCGCAAGGGAGACGCACACGCCGCGTCAAGCCAAGAGTCCGAGTTCGGAGGTGTCAACTGAGTCTTCGCCTAGTCCAGCTGAGGTCATTCAGCTGAGACTCTGAGACTCTGAGACCCCCTGAGCTCAGACCCAAGGTTTTGCTGATTCAAGTTTAGCTCAAGGTATATTCTGGACGCTGGGAAGTTGCCCGCACCTCACCACAACTGGTGCGCGTGCCCGGATCAGGATACGACTTTGGACGGACGAGAGTTAACTATGTCGACTAAGCCAAGTCCAAGTGCGTCAAAGAGAAAAGGTGAGAAGACCGAGTCTTCGCTTCGGCGGAGCCTGCGCGTCGCTGGATTGCCGGCTGAGGTGGAGCCGAAGGAGACTGGGAAAACCGAACCAAGTCATTCGACTTCGGGAGTCTCAGCTCCCAGTGCCGAAGAAGAAGCGTCACACCCGAGTGAAGCTGAGCCAAGTGCTGAACCTGAAGCCCCCCCAATGCCGGAAGAAGTTGTGCCATCACTAAGTTCGCCCGAGATGAAGCCATCTGGAGTCGGCCGAGGTGATGAAGCGAGTACTCAACCAAGTACCCGAAACGATGAGAGTCGAAGCCAAGTTGTGCCCATCGGACACCAGGATATTACGCAACAAGATGAGTTGAAGGCTTCGACGACGACTTCCAGACTCTCGAGTGCTAACCCGGAGCCAACTGCTGCGAATCCTCGCAGTAGCCAAGTCGAGGGTGGTGCACTGAGCTTGCTAGGGAGTCGAGAAATGCAAACGAGAGAGCCAAGTCATACTTGGTCTGGGACGGATCCTGTTCGACTCAATTACGCCCCAGGAGCGGGCTATTTCGGTTCGACAAGCGGTGGAGCCTGGTCGAGCTCGCTTTGGCCAGACCAACGACCATTCCAACGGCTGAGAGGTGTCCCTGAGGGTGTTGAGGCTCAGAATGTGAGTCTAGCTCAATCTCCAGAGATGACTGAAGCCGAGATGATCGCGTATGGCCGATCCCAGCTCGAGTTGTGGATGTCTCTCCCTCCTGGGATCGTGCACCCCGTAGATATGGCATACGCGCCACGTCACGAAGGTTATGATCTCTGGGGTTTCATCCGAGCGGCCGGGGCTACTGCTCGACATTTGATGTCAGTAACTCGATCCCCCGCAGCTCGATGGCTGAACGTGTTCAATGCTGAGCGACGCCGAATTCCCATAGTGTCCGATCTCCGAGTAGTCCGAGTCTCGCTAGGCTTGATGCCGCCCATTGCGTGCGTCGCCCTGCTTCAGACTATGCTGCATGAGGCTGGATATGAATTCCGGAACCAAGTCCCGACATGGCACACACTGGGTGAAGTATCAGGAGTATCCGAGTCCCAGATCAGGCTGGAAGTTGGACGCATCGGACACTTCATCCGGGCTGAGCTGACTGCTTGGAAGTTCGCGGTGGGAGCAACGCCATATTACGTTCGGTCCCCCTCGGACCCACAGCTAACAACTTCAGCTCTGACGAACGACCCCAAGACGGGTTTTGTGTTGGACAAGGATGGCGATGCTATCATGGATGAAGACACTCAGCTATTTCTGGGTCAGGAAGTGGTTATGCGACTTCAGCTGACTGGCCTCCGAGCTAGGAGTCCCGCATCGAGCCTTGAAGAGGAACCTGCGCGTAAACGCCCGCTGCTGATGAGATCGTCGGCCAGTGTTTCCATCCCGAGCTGGTATGATTCCAGTGACGCCACTTCTGAAGTTCTACCTGAAGCTATGAGCGACTCAGTGCCCAGCATGGTGGGTGTTGGTCCCAATTCCGATCTGTCCCTGATGGCGACCGATGAGAGTGGGAACATGTCGTACAGTTCGTCAGGCTCTTCGCTAATGTCTGTTACCGACTACATGCTCGGGTCAGGGACGCATCTCCCCATGTCGACTGCTACAGTGATGCGAGGATCAACCACAGGTGTTATGCGGAGCTCAGCTCCTGGAATGATGATTTCTATCACGCCAGACCCGCCCCAACCTCATCCGGCTCAGATCCCATTACCTGGTAGTCCGGAATCTAAGCGGACGTCTGAGAGCAAAGCTGAGGTTGCCGCTGCTAAGCCCGACTTGGGACCGTCTCCCAGTGTCCGTGCTGGGCTGGAAGGATTCTGGTTTGGCCGTCCGAGTGCTCAGTTGAACGCTGACAATCCGCCGGCTCAACAAAGTCAGACTCGGAGCGAAACTATGGCGTGGGCTCGACTATCTGCAGAACAGGAGCAACGGAAGAGTACTGAAGCTCGATTACAAGCTGCGTTGGAGGACAATCGGCGCGAGCAAACCAAACTCCACGAAGAATACCAGAAGCTACGAGCCACGAACGCTCAGATGTCTGATGCCCAACGCAAAACTCAAGTGGAGCAGCGCAAGCAACTGGAAGCTTTGGAGAGATTGGCCGAGCGACGAGTTGCCGCCGAAACCGAGAAGCGTAAAGAAGATGAGATTCGAGCTCAATACCTGTTGGGAGTGCAGAAGAAACTTCAGGAAGCCGAGATTAGGGCCCGATAAGAAGAATTACAGAAGATTCATGATGAACGTGCCGCCAAAACTCGGGCTGAACATGACGTGGAATTATTGAGACTGAAAGAAGAACATGCCCAAGCACAAGCAGCTCATGATCAAGCGGTAGCTGAACGGGAAGAAAAACTCCGTCAATTACTGGTTGATCAAGAACGGCTCCGAGCTCGAGCCGATTCCCAGAATCTACCAAGTCAGTTAACCAGCTCGTCGGATCCCTCTCGAACTTCAGCTGAGTCATCCGTAATTCGGACGGTGGTTGACCCTGTCCTAGCGAAACTCGACAGACTAACAGACGTCATGCATCTGATGGTACAAGCGAATCAGCGCCAAGCTGAGACCGCCGAACCCCGTGATAAGACGACTAGAACTCAAAGCACATCTCAAAGTGGCCGAACCAAGTCCTCTGCTCGAACGTCGGGCTCGGCGTCAAAACGAAGCAGCAAGACGCGTACGCCGAATCTAAGAGACCTGACGATGATGATTGGGAGTCGGACAGTTCGAGTTCAAGCGATTCCTCTCAAGATGAACTTGAAGGCCAATTTGGCACGGCAGCTCAAACCAAGAACTCAGATACAGGGTCTGGAACTCGGGTAGTAGTCCAGGCTATGATTCCGCATGACGCACTCGAGAAGTTCGATGAACGAGGACCGCTCGATGATCGCGTCAATTGGTGGGAACGTTTCATGTACTACGCTACAATGGCCCCGTGGGATGAGAAGACTCGGATCGTTCAACTGAGAATGAGACTCTCGGGTTCATTGAAAGATTGGTGTGCCCAGCTCCCCAACTTGACTCGCTCAGATTGGAAGAAGCTGTCTCATGTGTTCAAGAAAGAGTGGTGTCGAAGTATCGGGTCCAAAGCTGAGCGGTATTATGCGATGGAACTTCGTGATTCAGAAACCCCTCGTATGTTCCTGTATCGGCTCAACCGAGCTGCCAAGAAGGCTGATATAGCTTTCGAGAGACCAACTACGGAACGAGAGGCTCACATCCGTCGTTTCATCAAAGCACTGAGTGACACTCGCCTGAGGACGACATTACAAGGTCAGCGGTTTGATACGCTGAGTGAATTGGAGGAGACCCTGAAACGAATTGAAGCTCTGCGGCAGGATGAACGTCATGAAGATCGAGATTATCAGCAGAAGAAACGCCCGGCACAGAATTTACAGTTCGGGAGGTTCAAACCCCAGCCACGACGTGCTGAAGGCCGAGCTTTTCTAGCTGAGGGTGGGAACGCCGACAGCGATGCTGAACGACATGCTCATTTCACGGATGAGACTCCAATCCGATACGAGGAGGAATTCGAGACCGAGCAGAGCCATCACGCCCTGAGAGCCGAGACTTCTGAGCCTCAGCCAAGCGCAACGGCGACATTGTCTGGGACAGAAGCCAAATTCTCAGCCGCAGTTACTGAAGAAGACATATTCCGAGTCGCAGAACGCCTGGCCTGGAAACCAAAAGTGGATGCACCGCCATACGGGAGAGGGACGCTCCAGCGCGAAGAATTCAAATGTAGCGAATGCGGAAGCAAGCGTAACAACGCTGATAATTGCTGGAGCAAGCTCATCTGTGGACGTTGTCATGATGAAGGCCACCCCACTCAGTATTGCAGGCGTCAACCGTGTTCAAAGTGCGGCGAGTATCATCGTCGGGGGTTGTGTGACATGTGGGCGGCTCTCAAAGCTGTACGCGAGACCATCCGTGCTGGAGGGTCCCTCGAAGGCATTGATCCTGAGATTATCCGGCAACTGCTGGACAGCTCAGAGACCGAGACGCCGTTAAACCACTAGGCTCGCTGGTTAGGGAACCAGTACGTGACGAGCCGAAGTCCCAAGCGTTGTGTGCATTTGCATATGTGGGCCCAGCCCTTCCATGTTGGCACAACGATAACCCCAAATGTATGAATTCATCTGATGAAGCTTGCGTTTTTTCTGGTACGGCTGAAGCGGACGACCTGAGCTCGGAGCTGGAGTTTGAGAACCATCTTGAATTCGCTCTGACTTACGGTGAACGCTATGGTTGGTGGAGTACGCATACTTTGGTTGGAGAAAAGCGTGATATGGCAATGGTGCATGGAGCAATTTTCAATCACCGAACTCAGATCCTGTTGGACACGGGAGCCACGACGAGTATAATAAGCTTAGACCTTGCACGTAGGTTGAAGCTCAAGCTCAGTCGTGGTCACCGACTCCGAGTCATGGGATTCGGAGATGTCCCGACATATGCCACTGCTCAAGCGAAGATCAAGTTGACGCTCGGTACCCGAGTGGTTTACGTGATGAACGTCTGGGTAGGCAACATTGGAGCAGGTTTGGATTGTTTGTTGGGAATGGATTTCATGGTAGCTGCTGGAGTTCGGATCTGTGCTCGTGAGGGTGTAGTTCGGCTCCCAGATGAAGAATCGTTGTTGTTAGTCGGAGGTCCTGAGATCGACCACGTCGGGTTGGAAGTGGATGTGGCCCTAACTGAGTCCGTATGGCTGCAGCCAGGAAGGTCAGTGACCCTCCCAGTCAAGTATTACCAAGCTAAGCCGGACAAAGTTCAGGAGTGGGCCAGACGAGGTGATCAGTGGGTAACACAGTTTATCTACGGGCCTGGGAAGAAACCCAAGGCTGTCAAGGTGGTGAATGTTTCCAACCGAGTGGCCAGCCTGAACCAAAACACAGTAGTAGCCTGCTTGGTCGAGAAAGGATATCTGCCTCAAGGAGAACGTTTCGCCAGACCCAAGTCTCAGAAGTACACTGAATGGGCCGCCCTGGCTTACGAAGCTGAACCTTCCGCTGGTTACCGAAAACTGGAAGATTTGATTGCTCGACAAGCTGAACTCAGAGACCCGCCTGCGGTTGAGAAGCCGACTTACACTTGGCCCAAGAAGTTGTTACTGACTAAGCGAACACCTGGGAAAGAAGGTGGAGAATCTGGCAAAGCTGAGCCTCAAGCCTCAGCATATTTGGTGGACGTACTTCCACGTGATGATTTAGTAGCGAAAGCAAGCCCTGCTGGTCGATGTGAGTCAACACAGAACGAACAACCAGCTTCCCCGCTAAATTCATTCATGGCAAGTGAACTTCCTGAATCTCCGTGGTTGCGTGAATCCAGAAATGGAATTACCGAGACTGGAGAAGAGAGTGAAGATGACACAACCAATAGCGAATCTGAGTCCGAAGTCGAGTCAAGGCGGATGGTTGGAGGAGGTGTTGCAGCCCAAGACGCTCAGAAAGAACTAGCCACTGTTTTCAGAACTGAACCAGTCGATTTCGTAGCTGAGCCAGTTTCCCGGCTGAGGGAGTCCCTCGCGCGATGCATGCGACTAGAAATCGATTTCTCGGATGAAAAAGAAGCGACAGTGTATCTCCATGAGGGCACTGAGTTGTTAAACGATCTGAGGAATCAATTAGCCGCACTCCCCGAGTTGAAAGATCTCAGTCCGAAAGCTGATCTGGCCACTGCCGACATCGGAGAATCTGGAGTGACTACTAGCGAAATGGAAGCTCAAGTCCGAGCGATTTTGGAGAAACATCACGCTAGCTTCCTAGGAGATGGAAATGCAGTTCCAGCCCCGGCCAGAGGCGTAGTCTGTGATTTGGATGTGGGAGACGCTAAACCGGTGGCTCAGAGATCTAGACCTATTAGACCTCAGCATCTCCGGAAAGTCTACGAACTACTCGAAAAGCTGGTCCAGACTAAGTTGGTCGAATACTCCGACTCTGATTGGGCCTCGCCGATTGTCATTGTGATGAAGAAGAACGGAGTGGACATTCGGCTCTGTATCGATTATCGCTTGGTGAATCAGCTGATCAAGCTCATGCATTATCCCTTACCTTTGATTGACGACTTGTTGATTGGGTTTGAGAGCACAATGTGGTTTTTGAGTTTGGATATGGCCAGTGGGTTCTGGGCAGTGCCGATGACACTGAGAGCGAAGCATATCTCAGCTTTCATCTGCCCGCTCGGACATTTCCAGTGGACTAGGATGCCTTTCGGGTTGAAAAACGCCCCGCTGATTTATCAGCAGATGTTGGACAACTGTCTGTGGGGATTCGTACGACTCCCAGCCTCTGAAGAAGCTCAGGTTGATGCGGATGTGTTGGAATTTCTGGGAATTCAAGTTGGGGACTCAGTTGAGGAGGATTTATCCACTCTGACTGATAGCATGACGGTATTTCAGAGGAACATCCCAGCCCCGCCTCAGCTGAACCCAGTTCTGGGGCGAAGCTCATACATCGATGACATAGCATATGGAGCGGAGACGTGGGACCAACTGTGTATTGATCTGGATCGGCTTTTGTATCGTTTGAGGTATTGGGGAATCTCGGTGAGCCTACCTAAGAGCGAATTCGGCAAGAAAATGATTTCGTACCTGTCTCACGAGATTGGAGCTGAAGGGATCCGAGCTAAGCCAAAGATCGCTAAAGGCGTGAAAGACCTGCCGTTCCCGTCGACACTAAAAGGGGTGCAGTCGTTTTTGGGGAGCTTGAACTATTATAATAAGTTCATTGAGGATCTCCCCGTGGTTGCTGCAGTTCTTTACGAGTTGACGGACGAACAGATCCGAGCAGGCCGGGATCTCAGTCGAGCTAAAGAGGCTTTCGAAGTTCTGAAACGGAAAATAGTATCGACCCCTCTGCTCAGACATCCTGACTCAGAAAAGCCGTTCGTCATCATTATTCATGCTAACCCGTGGGCTGCATGCGCGGTTTTGGGCCAAGAATATGATGGAGTCATCTTCCCAGTTCGTTTTACAGGGAGAGTGTTGCATGATCAAGAGCTCCGATATCACCCAGCTGAAAAGGAGGTGGTAGCGCTGACTCGAGTTCTCCGAGTGTTCTACACAATGCTAGTTGGGACGAAACTAATCAAAGTCTACACTCGACACTCAGTGTTGAAATGGATATTCAAATCACGGTCTCTCGAGGGACGTTGCGAACAGTGGGCAGTGCGACTGGCTCCTTGGCCGCTGGAAATCCATAAAATCCAGCGAGATGAAGATGGTCTAGCGGCAATCATGGGAGCCGGTATTACTCCCCGAGATAAGCTCGATCAAGTGGCCGAGAATCTCATCCCAGCCAAAGGACAAGTCGTCCGAGCTCCGCCTATCAGTCTGGAAATGCTGGAAGCAGACTACGAAGGCTGGCTGCTCAGTTTCGATGGCGCCGCTAAGATGTCAGACCGACGGGGCTCAGCTGGTTGTATCCTGTGGAAATTACCTTCGTGGGACGTAGTCGAAGCCCGAGGTTTTCATTTTGATGACGCCACGGTGAATGAAGCTGAATACCACGGTTTGATCGAAGGGACGAAGATGGCATTGGCCAAAGGAATCTCGGAAGTAGTGATGGTCGGGGATTCTCGAATTGCTATCCAACAAGCTCAGGGGCTCATCCAATGTTTGAACCCGAGACTCCAAATTCTACTCAATGAATTTGAAGAGTTGCGCCAGAAATTTAAGTCGGTAAAGTTGGTTCACGTCAAGCGAGAATTCAACGCTGCCGCCGATTATTTGACGTCAAAGACTTTGGTGGCGCGGTGTGCACTTACCTTGGATAATCCCGTGGAATTAGCCCAGTTGAAGCAGTTGAACCGCATCGCAGAGAAATTGGTCCGGGAACAACCTCTCGTAGTTGACAGTGGACTCAGCGGTTCAGCTGAAATGAGGTCGGAAATTGTACCGGAGCCGGAATCACTGACCCAAGCAGCTGACCCGCTGTCGCCGGACGCGAGAATATTTGTGGTCACCCGAAACCAAGCCCGAGCTGAGGAAGAAGCCGCAGAAGAGGACAGGGACGTGTCTCAGTCTGAAGAAGTAGAGCCTGGAGAGGAGATCTCTAGGTTCTCCCCTGAAACTGCGACTCCGGCCACAGCTATTGCTGAGAGATGGCGTCGCATCTTGGCCCAGCAAGGGTCTGAGCTCTGGATTAAACGGCTCCGAGACTATTTGAAAGGAAGCTTGACTGAACTGTCCTCGGCTGAAGCCGAAGATGTGGCTAAAATCGCAAATCAGTTCGTCTTGGATTCTCGAGGAGCTCTGTATTACCTAAGCCGAGCCACTCCAAATCGTCCACGGGATCAGGCTGACATCTTAAGGCTGGTAGTGCCTCGGTCGCTCCAAGCTGATCTTCTACATCTGAGTCATGAGGATTTTCAAGGTGCCCACCAAGGTATCACCCGGACGTTTGAGAGGCTACGCCGAGAATATTATTGGCCTGGAATGTACGCAGATGTGGAACGGTTCGTCAAAGAGTGTGTGGATTGTGTGACTGCTAAAGGAGCTCCGCCCAATCCCGGCCCGTCGCCCGGAAATATTCTGGCAACTCGACCGTTTGAAGCAGTCTCTATGGATTTTGTGACCCATCTGCCCAAATCCGACCGCGGGAATGTCTTTCTTTTGCTATTCCAGTGCATGTTCTCAGGTTTTGTGATCTGTAAACCGATGAGCTCGACTACGGCTCAGGAAGTCGCGGAAGCTTATATGGAAAGGGTATTTCAGCGTTTTGGTGCTAGCGAGATGATTCGCCACGATCGCGATCCTAGATTCATGAGCGAAGTGTTCGCGAAGTTCAGAGAGATGCTGGGAAGCCGACAGAGAGCTACTCTAGCATACAGACCTCAAGCCAATGGACAACAAGAGAGATCAGTCCAGACAGTAATCCGAGCCGTCCGAGCTTATGTGGCCGAGCCTGATCAAAGCGACTGGGACGATCAGGTGGAGAAATTGATGTGGGCGTTGAACACGTCCTTCGATGCCACTCGTCTCGATACCCCGTTCTACTTAGTTCATGGTTGGGACCCTCAGAGTACGGTATCAGCTATGCTTGGCCCTCGACCGACTGGTCTAGACCAGAAGACTGCTTACGAGTGGCGTCGAGGAGTTCAGCGCCAGTACGAGTACGCTCAAGCTTGGGCAAAGGATCTACAAGCTCAGGCTAAAGCTAAACGCTCCGAGGCTCAGACTAAGATCTGGCAAGAATTGTCTGAGAGACTCAAGAAAGGTTTCGCGGTTGGCGACGCAGTCTGGCTATATCTAGCTCGAGTCCAACCTGGGTTGACAAAGAAGTTCGCTCATCTGTGGCATGGTCCATTTCGCATTTTAGAGACGTCGGATGATTTCAGGTGTAAGCTGAAGATCGAGGGCTCAGGGTATAAGTTGTATCCCTGGGTCCACGTGAGTAGACTGAAACCAAGAGCTCTTTTCCCAGATCGCCCGACTGAGGAGATAGAAGTGGCCGAAGAGGATGATTTCGATGCTGCTCTTCTGGCCGAAGACGTGGACAGCCCCGACGAAGCTCAGAGTGAGTACGAAGTTGAAAGCATCCAAGACGTCCGCTGGGTTAAACGGACTCGCACTTCGAGACGAGTCCGAGAATATTTGGTGAAATGGAAAGGATACTCCGAGCTAGACTGGCTACCCATGACTCAGCTGAATTGTGGAGCATTACTGTATGACTTCAACCAAAGCGCCAAAGCACAAGCACGTTTCCGCGCTATGCAAGCTGGGGATGAGCTACCTGAGCCTGAAACTCAGTAGCGAAACTCAGGCGGAAATAAAGGGAGAAGTGCGCGTGTGTGTGGTGTTTTGTATGAGAAGTTATTTGTAAAAGTCTGCATTATCAGAGAGTTTAAGTGGACGGTCTGAGAATGGGGTTGCGCACCAGAAAGGAAAGGGAGATGAACGAGTTTTATGAGATGGAATTCACGACCAAGCTGAAAGCAAAAGAAATCAAATGTATTACTATGCAGCAAGTGCAGTTATGAAACGCCTTGGAGAACGATTGAACTTCACTTCCTCTTTTTCTTGCTGACCGCAGCCAGCACAGCCGCCAAAGTGTCCTCGTCGTACTTGGAGCTGGGAAGGAGCAAGTTGTCGAGTTGCTCCGATTCACTCAGCAACTGATTGCGAAGCAGAGCAGGAGCCAACTTCAGAAACACGTCTTCAGATTGGCGGGTAACCCACTGAGTCCGAGCTGGTTCCAGGTCGTCGACAGCCGCGAGTTGGTCCTGCAAAGGGATCTGGAGTTCAGGATCCCGAGTGATCCAATAGCATGGGTTCTGGGGAACCACCCACAGACCCGGCTCGAACCAAATCCGGTCACTGTATCCAGGGGATTTCTCCACCTCGGCCATCATCTTCTTGCGGTGGTTGTCGAAATCAGAGTGCCTGTCCTTCCGGTCGCGGTACATGTCTGCGAGCTCGGGGATGGCCCGAAGGTCTTGAGTGCGGTAGTAATCGAAGTCAGGATCCATGGTCACCCAATGATAACGCTCCCAATATTCGCGACGCCATCGACTCATGAAATCCAAAATGAGCGTGATCATCTCGGTCATTTCGGGGGACATCTCGTTGTACTTGAAGAATATCAAAGTCGAGATCCGCTGTTGCCACATGTCATCCCATGGACAAGTCTGGGTCAGCTCCCAGTACTCGATAGGAACCCAGCGAATATGGAGATGTTGAAGAAGCGGCTGAACTGGCATATAGCTGGGGAAGCCCATAGTTTGGCGGTTGAGAGCTTGCACCTTGATCCCATAGTGACACCAGCTACCCTTCTTAGGCGATTCAATCACACCGTCATCAGGGAGAGGGGCTGGGAGCTTGGCTTTGGGGCGGCTGGCAACTCCTGCTGAACTCTGAGCTGAAGTCTTAGCGACCTTGGACGCTGAGCCCTTGCCGGCTGAACTGGATCCCCTTGAACGCTTACCACTGGCACCTGGTTTGGAACCAGTTGACGCTGAATTCGAAGGCAGGCTGCTCTTGCCGTGATACGTTTGGTCGAACTTGTCGTCGTCCTCATCGTCATCAGAAGAGTGGAGCCAGCTCAGGCTGCTGTCGGGGGAACCAGGCGCTGGTTTTATGGGCAGTGGCTCCCACAACTCTGGGACTTCAGACATGGCCGGATCCTCCAGCTTCTCCTGAGCAGCGTGATAATACACCTTCGGGACGAAGTTCATCCACGGAGTCCGATCCAGAGCTTGCCAGTAAGTTGCCGAGACCAACATGTCCACCAGCGCCCGCTTCCCAAACCGGTCATGGAGCATGTGACTCTTCCAAGCTTCTGCTACGGCATCCCAGAACGACTCGCCAGCGAGCAAGAGCTCTCGGATATCAGCTCGAATCTTGTCCCACGAGAACGGAGCAGGAACCGCACGACGAGCGCAAACCAGTGATACTTGATCCGGAGATCGTTTTAACGCCCGGACCTTCAACTGCCGGAGGACGCTCGGCCGGAGTTGCAGTCTCGCTCGGTCCGACAATCGCATCAAACGCGTCCCACGGGGTGTGCTAGGCGCAGATCCAGTTAGATCAATCGGAGCAGGATTAGGCTGACTTGTTCCTGCACCCCGAGAAGGACTGCCTTTTGGCGGCGACCCAGTCAGAGACAGCCGTCTCGCTTGACGAACCGGCTTATCTCGGAAAGAGATGGTAGGTTTGGGAGTTGTCGACGAAGTTGAGGGAGACGTTGCAGGCTGAGTGGTTTTTGGAGTAGTCGGAGCCGAAGACTGCGAACCAGCAGAATGTGAGCTTGAGCGCGAATCCGCCTGCAACACGTACGGACCGATGTCATCTGTATCTTCGTCTCTAGCTGAGACTCGGATGGAAGTCCGAAAAGCTGGGGGAATCGGAGATCCATCACGATAAAGTCGCAACAATTCGTGAAGCCGTTTCCAGTGACCTCCCAACGTCACACCTCCAGCGATGAAATCCATCAGCTTGTCTGGCGAAAAAGCGCTAGCCGATGACAGCCGTGCTTCCAGATCCCCGACGAGGCGAAGGGTGGTGTTGTGTTTTCGTTGCAGCTCGGCGAAGTTATTAGTGACAGTCAGGAGCTGATCCTGCAAGTCAGACTTCTCAGAGCTGAGCCGGCCAGCCACGCTCTTCAACTTGTTCACTTCAGACTTCAGCGCGTCAGTCTCGGCCAGTGTGGTAGGAGCTGATGTATGTTGTTGAAGTCGAGAACGCTCGTCCTCCAGCAACTGAGACGTAGTGGCATGCGCTTGGCGCTCTTGGGACAACGCGCTTACCAGACCAGCGCACTCAGTCCGGAGCATGGAGATCAAGGTCCGAGAATCCGCCTGGGTAGTTGGCTGGGCTTCCAAGACCAAGATGAGTTGAGTGGCCAACTGCAGTAAACGGGTGGTATTCATGACTCGAGCAGCGAAGCTTTCCACTCCATAGCAACGAACCAACGCGAGCATCTCCCGCTCAGCAGCCAAGCGGACATGTGCGTCAGAAAAATTGACGGGTCGAAGCGGGTTTGCTTGGAGAAGCTCGGCGTTAGCACTGCCAAGAGCATGCAACCTGGTCATCTCTTCCTCTGAGAAGTGAGGGACTGGGACGGAGTGCGCAAGGCCGTGTGGCATGCCCACCAGTGTCTCTCCACGCCGAATGTCGTAGATGGACGCAGGTACTTGAGCAACGGAAGGTGCAGGTATCACGCCGGCACCAACACTGGGCACTGGTCGTGTCAAAACACCCAGTGCGGGCGTATATTGCACCGTGGAAGCAGATTGCAGCGTGGTGGAGGCGAGTGGAGTGGCAGCACTTCCCCCAGCAGCTACTGCCAACTGCAACAGCGCGGCAGGCACCGGAGCGAGCGGCGTGGAAGTCCCTGACACCGCCAGAAGCGTACTGGTGGCCGCCGGCAGTGTAAGAGACGTTCCCGCCGCTTCCGACGTAACACTGATGCCGCTGGTTGCGCCGCTAGAAGTCGTTCGGGGAGCATGGGACGCAGGGAGCATGCTGGCAGAATCACCCGTGCCGGTAGACGCCACTCCCGAGTCGCTGACGCCACCCTGCGTGGCGCTTGAAGTGGTGGTGGGCGAAGCAGACGTTGCGAGAGCCGCAGGAGTGCCTTGTGACGTCGGCGCTGGTCCACCGTCGCCAGCAGTAGAGGCGGCAGGCTGCTGTGCAGCGGCGAGGTTGTCCGACATAGGTTTGGGTACAGGGCGGACGAACTGCGAATGTGGTTGCAGTCTGGGCCGTGAAGCCGCTGAGTGTTGAGGGAGAATGACCCACATATTCGGCAAGAGTTGACAGGGGCGGGACGGGGCGATTGACGGCATCCTCGATTATGAGAGCCGAGATCAAGTCGCAGTTGAACTCGTTGACCCCGGGTCTCATAAGGGACGGTTGTGACGAGGTACGCTCGAATCTCAGGTCCAGCAGGCCTTTCGCTCGGCCGCCGTACCCCCCCCCCCCGCACCCATCAAAACGGGTGGTGATTGGTGGAAATATGACCAGCTGTCGTGTGACATCTGTAACCGCCGACTCGTCCCCGCTGTGACTGGTAGCTCAGCGGAAACGATCGTTCGCTGAGCCATCGGACTCTCAGCAGAACCCTGTTGACTCTCAGAAGAGGACATTGAAGGACACTCTGAGTCGTCTAGAGGTTCAGCGGAGTCTCTCGCAGTCCATGTGGGACTCAGCATGATGGCAGTGGACTTTTGGAGACACTTCAAGTGGTAACTTGGCGGAGACTCAGAGGCTCAGAGGGGATCTGGGCGATGAGGTTCTGGGAACAGTCGCTGCGAAGAGGCGGTCATCAAATGATGACTGACCATAAATCAGGCTCAACCCATGTTCGAACCCAGGTGACGCACTGTCTCATCCCTGTGACGCGCACCCCTCAGCCAATCAAAAGCACGGTGTGTGGGATAATCACGGGTCTGCCGACATGTAATCATGGGTCTGCCGACATGTGATCAGAAGTTTGCTGACAGGTCATCACGAGATTGCTGACGCCACGGGTGACTTTAATGAGGTCCAGCCAATCGCTGAGCTCAGATCCGAGTGGAGACTCAGAGCACCGCAGATTCCTGAGAGTCAAGGCAACGCCGAAGAGACGCATACCGAAGGGACTGCAGGCCGCTCGCCATAATATCTTTCTGTCTTTGTTTGGGTGCGCTCCGAAGGAAGCCGAGCGCCCCCCCCCCCTTGATAGGTCTTTGTTTGCATGTGTAAAGTATTAATCAGAATCGAATTTGCCCCGAAGGCCGCAGTGCTAAGTGTGTTGCTGTGGAAGAGGGTGTCTAAGAAGAGACTCAACCAAAACTCAAGCCCCATATAGTCCTTGTGGGTGTACCTCGGTGTGAAGGGGTACTCATTTGGCTATTTCATTTCATTACACGTCGACAGGTCGAACTAGGCGACTGCACTCAGCGTGTATTTCATATTTTCGGGTAGAAGGCGATCTACTCTGAGGTTTCAGGCAGAACAGCATCTGGGATAGTGGTTCTCAGTGGTGTTGGAGGGATATCGTGTGGCGCTGAGCCTGGGATAGTGTTTCCCCGCTCGGCCGTTTCGTCTACGTCAAGACGTGGTGCGCGGAAGTCCCAGGGCGCAGAGGCGAGAACCCTGGATCAAGACAGGCTCATCCCGAGCCGATTCTCGGAGCCACCCTAGGTCGGGGGGGGGGGCGAGTGAAGACCTGTGTACGCGGCGCTCAGCCTGAGTGCCGCAAGGAAGTCCCAGGGCGCAGAGGCGAGAACCCTGGATCAAGACCGGCTCAGCGGAGCCAACTCTCGGAGCCACCCTAGGTCGGGGGGCGAGTGAAGACCTGTGTACGCGGCTCTCAGCTGGAGCCGCCTGGAGGAAGAAGGAGAAGCAAGGGAGACTGGGTCTGCAGTCTCGGAAGAAGCAGACAAGTGCGTGTGGAGTCGTGTCTACATAAAGAAAACCCCGGGGCAAATCGGGTCAAGACACGTGCGAGCGAAGGCCTGTTAAGCGGGGAGCAGGCTTCGTTTGGAGGACATCCAAGGACGACTGGACAAGGAACAAGTGGACGTGGTTGGCTGACGTCTGGGCCCAAAGCGTAGCCCCAGCAAGAACTGTCAAGGGGATCGCAAGGGAGACGCACACGCCGCGTCAAGCCAAGAGTCCGAGTTCGGAGGTGTCAACTGAGTCTTCGCCTAGTCCAGCTGAGGTCATTCAGCTGAGACTCTGAGACTCTGAGACCCCCTGAGCTCAGACCCAAGGTTTTGCTGATTCAAGTTTAGCTCAAGGTATATTCTGGACGCTGGGAAGTTGCCCGCACCTCACCACAACTGGTGCGCGTGCCCGGATCAGGATACGACTTTGGACGGACGAGAGTTAACTATGTCGACTAAGCCAAGTCCAAGTGCGTCAAAGAGAAAAGGTGAGAAGACCGAGTCTTCGCTTCGGCGGAGCCTGCGCGTCGCTGGATTGCCGGCTGAGGTGGAGCCGAAGGAGACTGGGAAAACCGAACCAAGTCATTCGACTTCGGGAGTCTCAGCTCCCAGTGCCGAAGAAGAAGCGTCACACCCGAGTGAAGCTGAGCCAAGTGCTGAACCTGAAGCCCCCCCAATGCCGGAAGAAGTTGTGCCATCACTAAGTTCGCCCGAGATGAAGCCATCTGGAGTCGGCCGAGGTGATGAAGCGAGTACTCAACCAAGTACCCGAAACGATGAGAGTCGAAGCCAAGTTGTGCCCATCGGACACCAGGATATTACGCAACAAGATGAGTTGAAGGCTTCGACGACGACTTCCAGACTCTCGAGTGCTAACCCGGAGCCAACTGCTGCGAATCCTCGCAGTAGCCAAGTCGAGGGTGGTGCACTGAGCTTGCTAGGGAGTCGAGAAATGCAAACGAGAGAGCCAAGTCATACTTGGTCTGGGACGGATCCTGTTCGACTCAATTACGCCCCAGGAGCGGGCTATTTCGGTTCGACAAGCGGTGGAGCCTGGTCGAGCTCGCTTTGGCCAGACCAACGACCATTCCAACGGCTGAGAGGTGTCCCTGAGGGTGTTGAGGCTCAGAATGTGAGTCTAGCTCAATCTCCAGAGATGACTGAAGCCGAGATGATCGCGTATGGCCGATCCCAGCTCGAGTTGTGGATGTCTCTCCCTCCTGGGATCGTGCACCCCGTAGATATGGCATACGCGCCACGTCACGAAGGTTATGATCTCTGGGGTTTCATCCGAGCGGCCGGGGCTACTGCTCGACATTTGATGTCAGTAACTCGATCCCCCGCAGCTCGATGGCTGAACGTGTTCAATGCTGAGCGACGCCGAATTCCCATAGTGTCCGATCTCCGAGTAGTCCGAGTCTCGCTAGGCTTGATGCCGCCCATTGCGTGCGTCGCCCTGCTTCAGACTATGCTGCATGAGGCTGGATATGAATTCCGGAACCAAGTCCCGACATGGCACACACTGGGTGAAGTATCAGGAGTATCCGAGTCCCAGATCAGGCTGGAAGTTGGACGCATCGGACACTTCATCCGGGCTGAGCTGACTGCTTGGAAGTTCGCGGTGGGAGCAACGCCATATTACGTTCGGTCCCCCTCGGACCCACAGCTAACAACTTCAGCTCTGACGAACGACCCCAAGACGGGTTTTGTGTTGGACAAGGATGGCGATGCTATCATGGATGAAGACACAGCTATTTCTGGGTCAGGAAGTGGTTATGCGACTTCAGCTGACTGGCCTCCGAGCTAGGAGTCCCGCATCGAGCCTTGAAGAGGAACCTGCGCGTAAACGCCCGCTGCTGATGAGATCGTCGGCCAGTGTTTCCATCCCGAGCTGGTATGATTCCAGTGACGCCACTTCTGAAGTTCTACCTGAAGCTATGAGCGACTCAGTGCCCAGCATGGTGGGTGTTGGTCCCAATTCCGATCTGTCCCTGATGGCGACCGATGAGAGTGGGAACATGTCGTACAGTTCGTCAGGCTCTTCGCTAATGTCTGTTACCGACTACATGCTCGGGTCAGGGACGCATCTCCCCATGTCGACTGCTACAGTGATGCGAGGATCAACCACAGGTGTTATGCGGAGCTCAGCTCCTGGAATGATGATTTCTATCACGCCAGACCCGCCCCAACCTCATCCGGCTCAGATCCCATTACCTGGTAGTCCGGAATCTAAGCGGACGTCTGAGAGCAAAGCTGAGGTTGCCGCTGCTAAGCCCGACTTGGGACCGTCTCCCAGTGTCCGTGCTGGGCTGGAAGGATTCTGGTTTGGCCGTCCGAGTGCTCAGTTGAACGCTGACAATCCGCCGGCTCAACAAAGTCAGACTCGGAGCGAAACTATGGCGTGGGCTCGACTATCTGCAGAACAGGAGCAACGGAAGAGTACTGAAGCTCGATTACAAGCTGCGTTGGAGGACAATCGGCGCGAGCAAACCAAACTCCACGAAGAATACCAGAAGCTACGAGCCACGAACGCTCAGATGTCTGATGCCCAACGCAAAACTCAAGTGGAGCAGCGCAAGCAACTGGAAGCTTTGGAGAGATTGGCCGAGCGACGAGTTGCCGCCGAAACCGAGAAGCGTAAAGAAGATGAGATTCGAGCTCAATACCTGTTGGGAGTGCAGAAGAAACTTCAGGAAGCCGAGATTAGGGCCCGATAAGAAGAATTACAGAAGATTCATGATGAACGTGCCGCCAAAACTCGGGCTGAACATGACGTGGAATTATTGAGACTGAAAGAAGAACATGCCCAAGCACAAGCAGCTCATGATCAAGCGGTAGCTGAACGGGAAGAAAAACTCCGTCAATTACTGGTTGATCAAGAACGGCTCCGAGCTCGAGCCGATTCCCAGAATCTACCAAGTCAGTTAACCAGCTCGTCGGATCCCTCTCGAACTTCAGCTGAGTCATCCGTAATTCGGACGGTGGTTGACCCTGTCCTAGCGAAACTCGACAGACTAACAGACGTCATGCATCTGATGGTACAAGCGAATCAGCGCCAAGCTGAGACCGCCGAACCCCGTGATAAGACGACTAGAACTCAAAGCACATCTCAAAGTGGCCGAACCAAGTCCTCTGCTCGAACGTCGGGCTCGGCGTCAAAACGAAGCAGCAAGACGCGTACGCCGAATCTAAGAGACCTGACGATGATGATTGGGAGTCGGACAGTTCGAGTTCAAGCGATTCCTCTCAAGATGAACTTGAAGGCCAATTTGGCACGGCAGCTCAAACCAAGAACTCAGATACAGGGTCTGGAACTCGGGTAGTAGTCCAGGCTATGATTCCGCATGACGCACTCGAGAAGTTCGATGAACGAGGACCGCTCGATGATCGCGTCAATTGGTGGGAACGTTTCATGTACTACGCTACAATGGCCCCGTGGGATGAGAAGACTCGGATCGTTCAACTGAGAATGAGACTCTCGGGTTCATTGAAAGATTGGTGTGCCCAGCTCCCCAACTCGACTCGCTCAGATTGGAAGAAGCTGTCTCATGTGTTCAAGAAAGAGTGGTGTCGAAGTATCGGGTCCAAAGCTGAGCGGTATTATGCGATGGAACTTCGTGATTCAGAAACCCCTCGTATGTTCCTGTATCGGCTCAACCGAGCTGCCAAGAAGGCTGATATAGCTTTCGAGAGACCAACTACGGAACGAGAGGCTCACATCCGTCGTTTCATCAAAGCACTGAGTGACACTCGCCTGAGGACGACATTACAAGGTCAGCGGTTTGATACGCTGAGTGAATTGGAGGAGACCCTGAAACGAATTGAAGCTCTGCGGCAGGATGAACGTCATGAAGATCGAGATTATCAGCAGAAGAAACGCCCGGCACAGAATTTACAGTTCGGGAGGTTCAAACCCCAGCCACGACGTGCTGAAGGCCGAGCTTTTCTAGCTGAGGGTGGGAACGCCGACAGCGATGCTGAACGACATGCTCATTTCACGGATGAGACTCCAATCCGATACGAGGAGGAATTCGAGACCGAGCAGAGCCATCACGCCCTGAGAGCCGAGACTTCTGAGCCTCAGCCAAGCGCAACGGCGACATTGTCTGGGACAGAAGCCAAATTCTCAGCCGCAGTTACTGAAGAAGACATATTCCGAGTCGCAGAACGCCTGGCCTGGAAACCAAAAGTGGATGCACCGCCATACGGGAGAGGGACGCTCCAGCGCGAAGAATTCAAATGTAGCGAATGCGGAAGCAAGCGTAACAACGCTGATAATTGCTGGAGCAAGCTCATCTGTGGACGTTGTCATGATGAAGGCCACCCCACTCAGTATTGCAGGCGTCAACCGTGTTCAAAGTGCGGCGAGTATCATCGTCGGGGGTTGTGTGACATGTGGGCGGCTCTCAAAGCTGTACGCGAGACCATCCGTGCTGGAGGGTCCCTCGAAGGCATTGATCCTGAGATTATCCGGCAACTGCTGGACAGCTCAGAGACCGAGACGCCGTTAAACCACTAGGCTCGCTGGTTAGGGAACCAGTACGTGACGAGCCGAAGTCCCAAGCGTTGTGTGCATTTGCATATGTGGGCCCAGCCCTTCCATGTTGGCACAACGATAACCCCAAATGTATGAATTCATCTGATGAAGCTTGCGTTTTTTCTGGTACGGCTGAAGCGGACGACCTGAGCTCGGAGCTGGAGTTTGAGAACCATCTTGAATTCGCTCTGACTTACGGTGAACGCTATGGTTGGTGGAGTACGCATACTTTGGTTGGAGAAAAGCGTGATATGGCAATGGTGCATGGAGCAATTTTCAATCACCGAACTCAGATCCTGTTGGACACGGGAGCCACGACGAGTATAATAAGCTTAGACCTTGCACGTAGGTTGAAGCTCAAGCTCAGTCGTGGTCACCGACTCCGAGTCATGGGATTCGGAGATGTCCCGACATATGCCACTGCTCAAGCGAAGATCAAGTTGACGCTCGGTACCCGAGTGGTTTACGTGATGAACGTCTGGGTAGGCAACATTGGAGCAGGTTTGGATTGTTTGTTGGGAATGGATTTCATGGTAGCTGCTGGAGTTCGGATCTGTGCTCGTGAGGGTGTAGTTCGGCTCCCAGATGAAGAATCGTTGTTGTTAGTCGGAGGTCCTGAGATCGACCACGTCGGGTTGGAAGTGGATGTGGCCCTAACTGAGTCCGTATGGCTGCAGCCAGGAAGGTCAGTGACCCTCCCAGTCAAGTATTACCAAGCTAAGCCGGACAAAGTTCAGGAGTGGGCCAGACGAGGTGATCAGTGGGTAACACAGTTTATCTACGGGCCTGGGAAGAAACCCAAGGCTGTCAAGGTGGTGAATGTTTCCAACCGAGTGGCCAGCCTGAACCAAAACACAGTAGTAGCCTGCTTGGTCGAGAAAGGATATCTGCCTCAAGGAGAACGTTTCGCCAGACCCAAGTCTCAGAAGTACACTGAATGGGCCGCCCTGGCTTACGAAGCTGAACCTTCCGCTGGTTACCGAAAACTGGAAGATTTGATTGCTCGACAAGCTGAACTCAGAGACCCGCCTGCGGTTGAGAAGCCGACTTACACTTGGCCCAAGAAGTTGTTACTGACTAAGCGAACACCTGGGAAAGAAGGTGGAGAATCTGGCAAAGCTGAGCCTCAAGCCTCAGCATATTTGGTGGACGTACTTCCACGTGATGATTTAGTAGCGAAAGCAAGCCCTGCTGGTCGATGTGAGTCAACACAGAACGAACAACCAGCTTCCCCGCTAAATTCATTCATGGCAAGTGAACTTCCTGAATCTCCGTGGTTGCGTGAATCCAGAAATGGAATTACCGAGACTGGAGAAGAGAGTGAAGATGACACAACCAATAGCGAATCTGAGTCCGAAGTCGAGTCAAGGCGGATGGTTGGAGGAGGTGTTGCAGCCCAAGACGCTCAGAAAGAACTAGCCACTGTTTTCAGAACTGAACCAGTCGATTTCGTAGCTGAGCCAGTTTCCCGGCTGAGGGAGTCCCTCGCGCGATGCATGCGACTAGAAATCGATTTCTCGGATGAAAAAGAAGCGACAGTGTATCTCCATGAGGGCACTGAGTTGTTAAACGATCTGAGGAATCAATTAGCCGCACTCCCCGAGTTGAAAGATCTCAGTCCGAAAGCTGATCTGGCCACTGCCGACATCGGAGAATCTGGAGTGACTACTAGCGAAATGGAAGCTCAAGTCCGAGCGATTTTGGAGAAACATCACGCTAGCTTCCTAGGAGATGGAAATGCAGTTCCAGCCCCGGCCAGAGGCGTAGTCTGTGATTTGGATGTGGGAGACGCTAAACCGGTGGCTCAGAGATCTAGACCTATTAGACCTCAGCATCTCCGGAAAGTCTACGAACTACTCGAAAAGCTGGTCCAGACTAAGTTGGTCGAATACTCCGACTCTGATTGGGCCTCGCCGATTGTCATTGTGATGAAGAAGAACGGAGTGGACATTCGGCTCTGTATCGATTATCGCTTGGTGAATCAGCTGATCAAGCTCATGCATTATCCCTTACCTTTGATTGACGACTTGTTGATTGGGTTTGAGAGCACAATGTGGTTTTTGAGTTTGGATATGGCCAGTGGGTTCTGGGCAGTGCCGATGACACTGAGAGCGAAGCATATCTCAGCTTTCATCTGCCCGCTCGGACATTTCCAGTGGACTAGGATGCCTTTCGGGTTGAAAAACGCCCCGCTGATTTATCAGCAGATGTTGGACAACTGTCTGTGGGGATTCGTACGACTCCCAGCCTCTGAAGAAGCTCAGGTTGATGCGGATGTGTTGGAATTTCTGGGAATTCAAGTTGGGGACTCAGTTGAGGAGGATTTATCCACTCTGACTGATAGCATGACGGTATTTCAGAGGAACATCCCAGCCCCGCCTCAGCTGAACCCAGTTCTGGGGCGAAGCTCATACATCGATGACATAGCATATGGAGCGGAGACGTGGGACCAACTGTGTATTGATCTGGATCGGCTTTTGTATCGTTTGAGGTATTGGGGAATCTCGGTGAGCCTACCTAAGAGCGAATTCGGCAAGAAAATGATTTCGTACCTGTCTCACGAGATTGGAGCTGAAGGGATCCGAGCTAAGCCAAAGATCGCTAAAGGCGTGAAAGACCTGCCGTTCCCGTCGACACTAAAAGGGGTGCAGTCGTTTTTGGGGAGCTTGAACTATTATAATAAGTTCATTGAGGATCTCCCCGTGGTTGCTGCAGTTCTTTACGAGTTGACGGACGAACAGATCCGAGCAGGCCGGGATCTCAGTCGAGCTAAAGAGGCTTTCGAAGTTCTGAAACGGAAAATAGTATCGACCCCTCTGCTCAGACATCCTGACTCAGAAAAGCCGTTCGTCATCATTATTCATGCTAACCCGTGGGCTGCATGCGCGGTTTTGGGCCAAGAATATGATGGAGTCATCTTCCCAGTTCGTTTTACAGGGAGAGTGTTGCATGATCAAGAGCTCCGATATCACCCAGCTGAAAAGGAGGTGGTAGCGCTGACTCGAGTTCTCCGAGTGTTCTACACAATGCTAGTTGGGACGAAACTAATCAAAGTCTACACTCGACACTCAGTGTTGAAATGGATATTCAAATCACGGTCTCTCGAGGGACGTTGCGAACAGTGGGCAGTGCGACTGGCTCCTTGGCCGCTGGAAATCCATAAAATCCAGCGAGATGAAGATGGTCTAGCGGCAATCATGGGAGCCGGTATTACTCCCCGAGATAAGCTCGATCAAGTGGCCGAGAATCTCATCCCAGCCAAAGGACAAGTCGTCCGAGCTCCGCCTATCAGTCTGGAAATGCTGGAAGCAGACTACGAAGGCTGGCTGCTCAGTTTCGATGGCGCCGCTAAGATGTCAGACCGACGGGGCTCAGCTGGTTGTATCCTGTGGAAATTACCTTCGTGGGACGTAGTCGAAGCCCGAGGTTTTCATTTTGATGACGCCACGGTGAATGAAGCTGAATACCACGGTTTGATCGAAGGGACGAAGATGGCATTGGCCAAAGGAATCTCGGAAGTAGTGATGGTCGGGGATTCTCGAATTGCTATCCAACAAGCTCAGGGGCTCATCCAATGTTTGAACCCGAGACTCCAAATTCTACTCAATGAATTTGAAGAGTTGCGCCAGAAATTTAAGTCGGTAAAGTTGGTTCACGTCAAGCGAGAATTCAACGCTGCCGCCGATTATTTGACGTCAAAGACTTTGGTGGCGCGGTGTGCACTTACCTTGGATAATCCCGTGGAATTAGCCCAGTTGAAGCAGTTGAACCGCATCGCAGAGAAATTGGTCCGGGAACAACCTCTCGTAGTTGACAGTGGACTCAGCGGTTCAGCTGAAATGAGGTCGGAAATTGTACCGGAGCCGGAATCACTGACCCAAGCAGCTGACCCGCTGTCGCCGGACGCGAGAATATTTGTGGTCACCCGAAACCAAGCCCGAGCTGAGGAAGAAGCCGCAGAAGAGGACAGGGACGTGTCTCAGTCTGAAGAAGTAGAGCCTGGAGAGGAGATCTCTAGGTTCTCCCCTGAAACTGCGACTCCGGCCACAGCTATTGCTGAGAGATGGCGTCGCATCTTGGCCCAGCAAGGGTCTGAGCTCTGGATTAAACGGCTCCGAGACTATTTGAAAGGAAGCTTGACTGAACTGTCCTCGGCTGAAGCCGAAGATGTGGCTAAAATCGCAAATCAGTTCGTCTTGGATTCTCGAGGAGCTCTGTATTACCTAAGCCGAGCCACTCCAAATCGTCCACGGGATCAGGCTGACATCTTAAGGCTGGTAGTGCCTCGGTCGCTCCAAGCTGATCTTCTACATCTGAGTCATGAGGATTTTCAAGGTGCCCACCAAGGTATCACCCGGACGTTTGAGAGGCTACGCCGAGAATATTATTGGCCTGGAATGTACGCAGATGTGGAACGGTTCGTCAAAGAGTGTGTGGATTGTGTGACTGCTAAAGGAGCTCCGCCCAATCCCGGCCCGTCGCCCGGAAATATTCTGGCAACTCGACCGTTTGAAGCAGTCTCTATGGATTTTGTGACCCATCTGCCCAAATCCGACCGCGGGAATGTCTTTCTTTTGCTATTCCAGTGCATGTTCTCAGGTTTTGTGATCTGTAAACCGATGAGCTCGACTACGGCTCAGGAAGTCGCGGAAGCTTATATGGAAAGGGTATTTCAGCGTTTTGGTGCTAGCGAGATGATTCGCCACGATCGCGATCCTAGATTCATGAGCGAAGTGTTCGCGAAGTTCAGAGAGATGCTGGGAAGCCGACAGAGAGCTACTCTAGCATACAGACCTCAAGCCAATGGACAACAAGAGAGATCAGTCCAGACAGTAATCCGAGCCGTCCGAGCTTATGTGGCCGAGCCTGATCAAAGCGACTGGGACGATCAGGTGGAGAAATTGATGTGGGCGTTGAACACGTCCTTCGATGCCACTCGTCTCGATACCCCGTTCTACTTAGTTCATGGTTGGGACCCTCAGAGTACGGTATCAGCTATGCTTGGCCCTCGACCGACTGGTCTAGACCAGAAGACTGCTTACGAGTGGCGTCGAGGAGTTCAGCGCCAGTACGAGTACGCTCAAGCTTGGGCAAAGGATCTACAAGCTCAGGCTAAAGCTAAACGCTCCGAGGCTCAGACTAAGATCTGGCAAGAATTGTCTGAGAGACTCAAGAAAGGTTTCGCGGTTGGCGACGCAGTCTGGCTATATCTAGCTCGAGTCCAACCTGGGTTGACAAAGAAGTTCGCTCATCTGTGGCATGGTCCATTTCGCATTTTAGAGACGTCGGATGATTTCAGGTGTAAGCTGAAGATCGAGGGCTCAGGGTATAAGTTGTATCCCTGGGTCCACGTGAGTAGACTGAAACCAAGAGCTCTTTTCCCAGATCGCCCGACTGAGGAGATAGAAGTGGCCGAAGAGGATGATTTCGATGCTGCTCTTCTGGCCGAAGACGTGGACAGCCCCGACGAAGCTCAGAGTGAGTACGAAGTTGAAAGCATCCAAGACGTCCGCTGGGTTAAACGGACTCGCACTTCGAGACGAGTCCGAGAATATTTGGTGAAATGGAAAGGATACTCCGAGCTAGACTGGCTACCCATGACTCAGCTGAATTGTGGAGCATTACTGTATGACTTCAACCAAAGCGCCAAAGCACAAGCACGTTTCCGCGCTATGCAAGCTGGGGATGAGCTACCTGAGCCTGAAACTCAGTAGCGAAACTCAGGCGGAAATAAAGGGAGAAGTGCGCGTGTGTGTGGTGTTTTGTATGAGAAGTTATTTGTAAAAGTCTGCATTATCAGAGAGTTTAAGTGGACGGTCTGAGAATGGGGTTGCGCACCAGAAAGGAAAGGGAGATGAACGAGTTTTATGAGATGGAATTCACGACCAAGCTGAAAGCAAAAGAAATCAAATGTATTACTATGCAGCAAGTGCAGTTATGAAACGCCTTGGAGAACGATTGAACTTCACTTCCTCTTTTTCTTGCTGACCGCAGCCAGCACAGCCGCCAAAGTGTCCTCGTCGTACTTGGAGCTGGGAAGGAGCAAGTTGTCGAGTTGCTCCGATTCACTCAGCAACTGATTGCGAAGCAGAGCAGGAGCCAACTTCAGAAACACGTCTTCAGATTGGCGGGTAACCCACTGAGTCCGAGCTGGTTCCAGGTCGTCGACAGCCGCGAGTTGGTCCTGCAAAGGGATCTGGAGTTCAGGATCCCGAGTGATCCAATAGCATGGGTTCTGGGGAACCACCCACAGACCCGGCTCGAACCAAATCCGGTCACTGTATCCAGGGGATTTCTCCACCTCGGCCATCATCTTCTTGCGGTGGTTGTCGAAATCAGAGTGCCTGTCCTTCCGGTCGCGGTACATGTCTGCGAGCTCGGGGATGGCCCGAAGGTCTTGAGTGCGGTAGTAATCGAAGTCAGGATCCATGGTCACCCAATGATAACGCTCCCAATATTCGCGACGCCATCGACTCATGAAATCCAAAATGAGCGTGATCATCTCGGTCATTTCGGGGGACATCTCGTTGTACTTGAAGAATATCAAAGTCGAGATCCGCTGTTGCCACATGTCATCCCATGGACAAGTCTGGGTCAGCTCCCAGTACTCGATAGGAACCCAGCGAATATGGAGATGTTGAAGAAGCGGCTGAACTGGCATATAGCTGGGGAAGCCCATAGTTTGGCGGTTGAGAGCTTGCACCTTGATCCCATAGTGACACCAGCTACCCTTCTTAGGCGATTCAATCACACCGTCATCAGGGAGAGGGGCTGGGAGCTTGGCTTTGGGGCGGCTGGCAACTCCTGCTGAACTCTGAGCTGAAGTCTTAGCGACCTTGGACGCTGAGCCCTTGCCGGCTGAACTGGATCCCCTTGAACGCTTACCACTGGCACCTGGTTTGGAACCAGTTGACGCTGAATTCGAAGGCAGGCTGCTCTTGCCGTGATACGTTTGGTCGAACTTGTCGTCGTCCTCATCGTCATCAGAAGAGTGGAGCCAGCTCAGGCTGCTGTCGGGGGAACCAGGCGCTGGTTTTATGGGCAGTGGCTCCCACAACTCTGGGACTTCAGACATGGCCGGATCCTCCAGCTTCTCCTGAGCAGCGTGATAATACACCTTCGGGACGAAGTTCATCCACGGAGTCCGATCCAGAGCTTGCCAGTAAGTTGCCGAGACCAACATGTCCACCAGCGCCCGCTTCCCAAACCGGTCATGGAGCATGTGACTCTTCCAAGCTTCTGCTACGGCATCCCAGAACGACTCGCCAGCGAGCAAGAGCTCTCGGATATCAGCTCGAATCTTGTCCCACGAGAACGGAGCAGGAACCGCACGACGAGCGCAAACCAGTGATACTTGATCCGGAGATCGTTTTAACGCCCGGACCTTCAACTGCCGGAGGACGCTCGGCCGGAGTTGCAGTCTCGCTCGGTCCGACAATCGCATCAAACGCGTCCCACGGGGTGTGCTAGGCGCAGATCCAGTTAGATCAATCGGAGCAGGATTAGGCTGACTTGTTCCTGCACCCCGAGAAGGACTGCCTTTTGGCGGCGACCCAGTCAGAGACAGCCGTCTCGCTTGACGAACCGGCTTATCTCGGAAAGAGATGGTAGGTTTGGGAGTTGTCGACGAAGTTGAGGGAGACGTTGCAGGCTGAGTGGTTTTTGGAGTAGTCGGAGCCGAAGACTGCGAACCAGCAGAATGTGAGCTTGAGCGCGAATCCGCCTGCAACACGTACGGACCGATGTCATCTGTATCTTCGTCTCTAGCTGAGACTCGGATGGAAGTCCGAAAAGCTGGGGGAATCGGAGATCCATCACGATAAAGTCGCAACAATTCGTGAAGCCGTTTCCAGTGACCTCCCAACGTCACACCTCCAGCGATGAAATCCATCAGCTTGTCTGGCGAAAAAGCGCTAGCCGATGACAGCCGTGCTTCCAGATCCCCGACGAGGCGAAGGGTGGTGTTGTGTTTTCGTTGCAGCTCGGCGAAGTTATTAGTGACAGTCAGGAGCTGATCCTGCAAGTCAGACTTCTCAGAGCTGAGCCGGCCAGCCACGCTCTTCAACTTGTTCACTTCAGACTTCAGCGCGTCAGTCTCGGCCAGTGTGGTAGGAGCTGATGTATGTTGTTGAAGTCGAGAACGCTCGTCCTCCAGCAACTGAGACGTAGTGGCATGCGCTTGGCGCTCTTGGGACAACGCGCTTACCAGACCAGCGCACTCAGTCCGGAGCATGGAGATCAAGGTCCGAGAATCCGCCTGGGTAGTTGGCTGGGCTTCCAAGACCAAGATGAGTTGAGTGGCCAACTGCAGTAAACGGGTGGTATTCATGACTCGAGCAGCGAAGCTTTCCACTCCATAGCAACGAACCAACGCGAGCATCTCCCGCTCAGCAGCCAAGCGGACATGTGCGTCAGAAAAATTGACGGGTCGAAGCGGGTTTGCTTGGAGAAGCTCGGCGTTAGCACTGCCAAGAGCATGCAACCTGGTCATCTCTTCCTCTGAGAAGTGAGGGACTGGGACGGAGTGCGCAAGGCCGTGTGGCATGCCCACCAGTGTCTCTCCACGCCGAATGTCGTAGATGGACGCAGGTACTTGAGCAACGGAAGGTGCAGGTATCACGCCGGCACCAACACTGGGCACTGGTCGTGTCAAAACACCCAGTGCGGGCGTATATTGCACCGTGGAAGCAGATTGCAGCGTGGTGGAGGCGAGTGGAGTGGCAGCACTTCCCCCAGCAGCTACTGCCAACTGCAACAGCGCGGCAGGCACCGGAGCGAGCGGCGTGGAAGTCCCTGACACCGCCAGAAGCGTACTGGTGGCCGCCGGCAGTGTAAGAGACGTTCCCGCCGCTTCCGACGTAACACTGATGCCGCTGGTTGCGCCGCTAGAAGTCGTTCGGGGAGCATGGGACGCAGGGAGCATGCTGGCAGAATCACCCGTGCCGGTAGACGCCACTCCCGAGTCGCTGACGCCACCCTGCGTGGCGCTTGAAGTGGTGGTGGGCGAAGCAGACGTTGCGAGAGCCGCAGGAGTGCCTTGTGACGTCGGCGCTGGTCCACCGTCGCCAGCAGTAGAGGCGGCAGGCTGCTGTGCAGCGGCGAGGTTGTCCGACATAGGTTTGGGTACAGGGCGGACGAACTGCGAATGTGGTTGCAGTCTGGGCCGTGAAGCCGCTGAGTGTTGAGGGAGAATGACCCACATATTCGGCAAGAGTTGACAGGGGCGGGACGGGGCGATTGACGGCATCCTCGATTATGAGAGCCGAGATCAAGTCGCAGTTGAACTCGTTGACCCCGGGTCTCATAAGGGACGGTTGTGACGAGGTACGCTCGAATCTCAGGTCCAGCAGGCCTTTCGCTCGGCCGCCGTACCCCCCCCCCCCCGCACCCATCAAAACGGGTGGTGATTGGTGGAAATATGACCAGCTGTCGTGTGACATCTGTAACCGCCGACTCGTCCCCGCTGTGACTGGTAGCTCAGCGGAAACGATCGTTCGCTGAGCCATCGGACTCTCAGCAGAACCCTGTTGACTCTCAGAAGAGGACATTGAAGGACACTCTGAGTCGTCTAGAGGTTCAGCGGAGTCTCTCGCAGTCCATGTGGGACTCAGCATGATGGCAGTGGACTTTTGGAGACACTTCAAGTGGTAACTTGGCGGAGACTCAGAGGCTCAGAGGGGATCTGGGCGATGAGGTTCTGGGAACAGTCGCTGCGAAGAGGCGGTCATCAAATGATGACTGACCATAAATCAGGCTCAACCCATGTTCGAACCCAGGTGACGCACTGTCTCATCCCTGTGACGCGCACCCCTCAGCCAATCAAAAGCACGGTGTGTGGGATAATCACGGGTCTGCCGACATGTAATCATGGGTCTGCCGACATGTGATCAGAAGTTTGCTGACAGGTCATCACGAGATTGCTGACGCCACGGGTGACTTTAATGAGGTCCAGCCAATCGCTGAGCTCAGATCCGAGTGGAGACTCAGAGCACCGCAGATTCCTGAGAGTCAAGGCAACGCCGAAGAGACGCATACCGAAGGGACTGCAGGCCGCTCGCCATAATATCTTTCTGTCTTTGTTTGGGTGCGCTCCGAAGGAAGCCGAGCGCCCCCCCCCCTTGATAGGTCTTTGTTTGCATGTGTAAAGTATTAATCAGAATCGAATTTGCCCCGAAGGCCGCAGTGCTAAGTGTGTTGCTGTGGAAGAGGGTGTCTAAGAAGAGACTCAACCAAAACTCAAGCCCCATATAGTCCTTGTGGGTGTACCTCGGTGTGAAGGGGTACTCATTTGGCTATTTCATTTCATTACACGTCGACAGGTCGAACTAGGCGACTGCACTCAGCGTGTATTTCATATTTTCGGGTAGAAGGCGATCTACTCTGAGGTTTCAGGCAGAACAGCATCTGGGATAGTGGTTCTCAGTGGTGTTGGAGGGATATCGTGTGGCGCTGAGCCTGGGATAGTGTTTCCCCGCTCGGCCGTTTCGTCTACGTCAAGACGTGGTGCGCGGAAGTCCCAGGGCGCAGAGGCGAGAACCCTGGATCAAGACAGGCTCATCCCGAGCCGATTCTCGGAGCCACCCTAGGTCGGGGGGCGAGTGAAGACCTGTGTACGCGGCGCTCAGCCTGAGTGCCGCAAGGAAGTCCCAGGGCGCAGAGGCGAGAACCCTGGATCAAGACCGGCTCAGCCGAGCCAACTCTCGGAGCCACCCTAGGTCGGGGGGCGAGTGAAGACCTGTGTACGCGGCTCTCAGCTGGAGCCGCCTGGAGGAAGAAGGAGAAGCAAGGGAGACTGGGTCTGCAGTCTCGGAAGAAGCAGACAAGTGCGTGTGGAGTCGTGTCTACATAAAGAAAACCCCGGGGCAAATCGGGTCAAGACACGTGCGAGCGAAGGCCTGTTAAGCGGGGAGCAGGCTTCGTTTGGAGGACATCCAAGGACGACTGGACAAGGAACAAGTGGACGTGGTTGGCTGACGTCTGGGCCCAAAGCGTAGCCCCAGCAAGAACTGTCAAGGGGATCGCATGGGAGACGCACACGCCGCATCAAGCCAAGAGTCCGAGTCGGAGGTGTCAACTGAGTCTTCGCCGAGTCCAGCTGAGGTCATTCAGCTGAGACTCTGAGACTCTGAGACCCCCTGAGCTCAGACCCAAGGTTTTGCTGATTCAAGTTTAGCTCAAGGTATATTCTGGACGCTGGGAAGTTGCCCGCACCTCACCACACGCGACTTTGTCTGTCGAGAACATAGTCTGCACAACAAAGATATAGATAGTACTGAGCAAAGGTCAGGTTTCTGGCGACATTTCGCGGGCGAAGCGCCTCCAGCTCGTGACTGGAAGCGAAGTCAACTCCGACGCCAATGTCGGAGGGTTCTCCAACTTCATCTTCTTATACTGGAGACCAGTATTCGTACGCGTCAAGACACTCAGTGTCTCGACGGTCGTCTCCAGTTCCTGTGTCTGCCCGGCAGACACTGCGAGTAGCGCCTCGGTCCCTGACCGAGACTTGCGCACGCAGAACAAATAACAGCTGGAAGTGCACCAAGCACAAGTATATTCAATGCAAGTCAAAAATAGATTCAGATACCGACTAGTTGTCGTCAACGCCACGCGCACGCTTGTGCCGAGCCGGACTGTCACTTCCCCCTTCATTGCTGGATTGACCCGAGGACCCGCCATCACTACCATCACCATCGGTACGTTTCTTAGGCTTCCGAGCTCGAATCTTGCGTTTGTTCCGCGACTGAGGAATCAATGAGCCATTTTTCCAATGTTTGTGCCAGATTTCAAAGCACGACATCGCCACGCCGTTGCTTGTGTGCTTCACCTTGTTGCAGAGAAACACCCGAGCTGCTAGAGCGTTTTTGGACGCTGTCTTCAACTTGCACTCGCCACAGAAGTAGGTTGTCTCGCCGCCGCGTGCCTCCCCGTCCTTCTTGAGCACTGAGCACACCTTGCAAGCACGCTGGCGGCGTTTTCTAGCCTGGCTAGCGCCTCCCGTTCGACACTCATCGGTCTGCACTGGCACATGCTTAGCGTTGGCTTCGCGCGTCCTTGTCGGTGTTGCTTGGAGCCCACGATGACGCAGCAGTTGCCGCCAGTCCTCGGGTTGTAGCTGGCATAGCTCCAGGTGCAGCTGCTTCAGGAACTGGACGTGGGACATCTTTGGGTTGCCTTCGGTGACTTGACGGCAGTTGAACACGATGAAGGCGTTGATGATAACGAGGTCAATCAGACCCAGAAACAGTGACTTGTAGTATTTCTTGTATTATCGGGCCAGCTGCAGTGAGTATCTGCAGACATATATTGTATCAGACACGATAAGCATACGTCTATAAAGCGTACCGGACACGATAAATAAACTTACCTTTGTAGTCGTAGCTGGTCGTGTACGTCTACGCCGCCCATGAACGTCTGATAGTCCTTCACGATCCTTGGGGCCATCATTTCAGCCTCTTCTCTCGTCATTGGGTCGCGCCGAACAATTCGGTCCTGCTCCGAGCTTCCTCCGGTTGCCAGTACGTGGACGCCTTGTTTGTCCCACCACCGGATTGTCTTCATTCCAGGAACATGAACTGACGTAACCACATCATAGGTGCCTCGTTCAATGTCCGCTGGTCGCTTGTTTGACGCTCTTCGTCCATTTTTCAGCTTTTTGGGGAGAATGACTTCACATAGGCCACGCTTGCTCATCATGATCGTCCCAACTGTGTAGATTTTCATCGACAGCAGTTGCATTGCCAGAACCACTGAGGTGTAAAACCTATCAGTTACGACCAGACGGAACGCGGGCGGTCCCGAGGTGCCGAATACTTGGCGCAAGTTTCGCACTACAGCTGCCGGGCCAGACTTCTCATCAGGTGGTGTGCTTCCGTCGTACATTTGGCGCTTACCACAGTAGACTTCGAACCTGTATTATACACAATAAGAAAATGGTTAGAATGTATCAGACACGATAAGACAACTTAGAAGCCAAAAACAATGGGCGTGCCTTGAGGCACGCCCATTTACCTACCTGATGCAATACGCGGTCTGTGAGCAGCACAGCATGAAGAGCTTGGTTCCCCATTTATGGGGCTTATCCTTCATGTAGACACGCATGCGGTTGAACGAAGATCTGGACGGAAGCATTGCTTCGTCAAACGCCATGACGGGTGGCGGAATAAAGTTGCTCTGAACGTTCGTTGAAGTGTAGTGATGACAGGCCGTAATTTCCATGCGCGGTCAGTTGTGGTGAGGTGCGGGCAACTTCCCAGCGTCCAGAATATACCTTGAGCTAAACTTGAATCAGCAAACCTCGGGCCTAAGTTCAGGGGGGTCTCAGAGTCTCAGAGTCTCAGCTGAATAACCTCAGCTGGACTCGACGAAGACTCAGCGACACCTCCGAACTCGGACTCTTGGCTTGATGCGGCGTGTGCGCCTCCCTTGCGATCCCCTTGACGGTTCTTGCTGGGGCTACGCTTTGGGCCCAGACGTCAGCCAACCACGTCCACTTGTTCCTTGTCCAGTCGTCCTTGGATGTCCTCCAAACGAAGCCTGCTCCCCGCTTAACAGGCCTTCGCTCGCACGTGTCTTGACCCGATTTGCCCCGGGGTTTTCTTTATGTAGACACGACTCCACACGCACTTGTCTGCTCCTTCCGAGACTGCAGACCCAGCCTCCCTTGCTTCTCCTCTTCCTCCAGGCGGCTCCAGCTGAGAGCCGCGTACACAGGTCTTCACTCGCCCCCCGACCTAGGGTGGCTCCGAGAGTTGGCTCGGCTGAGCCGGTCTTGATCCAGGGTTCTCGCCTCTGCGCCCTGGGACTTCCTTGCGGCACTCAGGCTGAGCGCCGCGTACACAGGTCTTCACTCGCCCCCCGACCTAGGGTGGCTCCGAGAATTGGCTCGGGATAAGCCTGTCTTGATCCAGGGTTCTCGCCTCTGCGCCCTGGGACTTCCGCGCACCACGTCTTGACGTAGACGAAACGGCCGAGCGGGGAACCACTATCCCAGGCTCAGCGCCACACGATATCCCTCCAACAACACTGAGAATCACTATCCCAGATGCTGCTCTGCCTGAAACCTCAGAGTAGATCACCTTCTACCCGAAAATATGAAATACACGCTGAGTGCAGTCGCCTAGTTCGACCTGTCGACGTGTAATGAAATGAAATAGCCAAATGAGTACCCCTTCACACCGAGGTACACCCACAAGGACTATATGGGGCTTGAGTTTTGGTTGAGTCTCTTCTCAGACACCCTCTTCCACAGCAACACATTTAGCACTGCGGCCTTCGGGGCAAATTCGATTCTGATTAATACTTTACACATGCAAACAAAGACCTATCAAGGGGGGGGGGGGGGGCGCTCGGCTTCCTTCGTAGCGCACCCAAACAAAGACAGAAAGATATTATGGCGAGCGGCCCGCAGTCCCTTCGGCGTACGGCTCTTCTGCGTTGTCTTGGCTCTCAGGAACCTGTGGTGCTCTGAGTCCCCACTTGGATCTGAGCTCAGTGATTGGCTGGGCCTCGTTAAAGTCTCTCGTGACGTCAGCAATCTCGTGATCACCTGTCAGCAAACTTCTGATCACATGTCGGCAGACCCGTGATTACATGTCGGCAGACTTGTGATTATCCCACACTCCGTGCCTCTGATTGGCTGAAGGGTGCGCGTCACGGGGATGAGACAGTGCGTCACCTGGGTTCGAACATGGGTTGAGACTGATTTATGGTCAGTCATCATTTGATGACCGCCTCTTCGCGGCGACTGTTCCCAGAACCTCATCGCCCATATCCCTTCTGAGCCTCTGAGCCTTCGCTGAGTCACCACCTGAAGCGTCTCCAAACGTCCACTACCATCACGCTGAGTCCCACATGGACTGCCAGAGACTCCGCTGAAACTCCAAACGACTCAGAGTGTCCTTCAATGTCCTCCTCTGAGAGTCCTCAGGGTTCTGCTGAGAATCCGATGGCTCAGCGAACGATCGTCTCCGCTGAGCTACCAGTCACAGCGGGGACGAGTCGGCAGTTACAGATGTCACACGACAGCTGGTCATATTTCCACCAATCACCACCCGTTTTGATGGGTGCGGAGGGGGTACGGCGGCCGAGCGAAAGGTCTGCTGGACCTGAGATTCGAGCGTACCTCGTCACAACCGTCCCTTATGAGACCCGGGGTCAACGAGTTCAACTGCGACTTGATCTCGGCTCTCATAATCGAGGATGCCGTCAATCGCCCCGTTCCGTCCCCGTCAACTTTTGCCGAATTTGTGGGTCGTTCTCCCTCAACACTCAGTGGCTCCTCGGCCCAGACTACAACCACACTTGCAGTTCGTCCGAAACGAAACCCCACTCATGTCAGACGACCTCGCCGCTGCTACGCAGCTTCCTGCTTCCGCTTCTGGCGACGGTGGGCAAGCGCCGACGCTGCAAGGCACTCCTGCTGCTCTCGCAGCGTCCACTCAAGCCACTACGACTTCGGTTTCTGCGCAAGGCGGTGACAGCAGTCTTGCGACATCGTCTACGGGCATGGGTAGCTCCACTAGCATACCCACTACGTCCAACGCGCCTGCGGCGACTTCCAGCGGCACGACCACCACCACTCCGGGTCCCAGCAGCCTCAATGTCATGTCGGGAGCGGCGGGAACGTCCCTCATACTGCCGGCGGCCACCAGTACGCTTCTGGCGGTGTCAGGGACTTCCACACCGCTCACTCCGACGCCTGCCGCGCTCGTCACTTCCACGCTGCAGTCCGCCTCTACGGTACAATACACACCCGCGTTGGGCGTCTTGACACGACCCGTGCCTAAACTTGGAGCGGGAGTGCTGCCTGCACCTTCGGTCGCCCAGGTGCCAGCCTCGATTTACGATATTCGGCGTGGGGAGACCTTGGTGGGCATGCCAGACGGCCTTGCTCACTCCGTCCCTGTCCCTCACTTCTCAGAAGCGGAGTTGGCTCGACTGCATGCTCTCGGCAGCGCCAACGCTGAGCTTCTCCAAGCGAATCCGCTTCGACCCGTCAATTTCTCCGACGCACACGTCCGTCTGGCTGCCGAGCGGGAGATGCTAGCGTTAGTTCGCTGCTACGGCGTGGAAGGCTTCGCTGCTCGGGTCATGAACACCACGCGCCTGTTGCAGCTGGCCACCCAACTCATCCTAGCTTTAGAAGCTCAGCCAACCACCCAAGCTGACTCTCGGGCGCTGATCTCCATGCTCCGAACTGAGTGTGCTGGTCTCGTGAGCGCATTGTCTAAAGAGCGTGACGCACATGCTGCTACTTCCCAGTCCCTGGCGGATGAGCGCGCTCAATCCCAGCAACAGGTGTCAGCCACTGCTACGCTGGCCAAGGCCGATGCTCTGACGTCTGAGGTGAATAAGCTGAGGAGCGTGGCCGGTCGACTCAGCTCGGAGAAGTCCGACCTACAGGATCAGCTCCTGACGGTCACGAACAACTTCGCTGAGCTGCAGCGAAAGCACGACGCCAACCTCCGCCATGTCGGAGACCTGGAAGCTCGGTTGGCGTCGCCTAACGCCTTCTCGCCGGACGGGCTGATGGACTTCATCGCTGGGGGCACGACGTTGGGGGGTCACTGGAAGCGACTTCACCAACTGCTACGGCTGTATCGTGACGGGTCTCCCATCCCGCCAGCTTTTCGAACGTCTATCCAAGTCTCAGCCAGAGATGAGGACTCTGATAATGTTGGTCCATACGTGCTGCAGGCTGACTCGCGCTCCAGCTCACGTTCTGCTGGTTCGCAGTCTTCAGCTCAGCCTACTCCAAAACCCGCTCAGCCTGCAACGCCTCCTTCAGCTTCGTCGACGGTTTCCAAGCCTACCATCTCATTCCGAGATAAGCCGGTTCGTCAAGCGAGACGGCTGTCTCTGACGGGGTCTCCGCTGAAAGGAAGTCCTTCACGGAGCGCTAGCGCGAGTCATCCTGACCCTACACCGATTGATTTAACTGGGTCGGCGCCTAGCACACCTCGGGGTACTCGCTTGATGCGACTATCCGATCGGTTGAGACTGCAACTTCGGCCCAGCACTCTCAGGCAGTTGAAGGTCCGCGCGCTGAAACGCTCCCCTGACCAAGTGTCTCTGGTCTGCGCTCAGCGTGCAGTTCCTGCTCCATTTTCTTGGGACAAGATTCGAGCTGATCTTCGGGAGCTTTTGCTCGCAGGCGAGTCATTCTGGGATGCCGTGGCGGAAGCTCGCAAAAACCACATGCTCCATGATCGTTTCGGAAAACAAGCGCTGGTGGACATGCTGGTCTCTGCTACTTACTGGCAAGCTTTGGACCGGACTCCGTGGATGAATTTCGTCCCAGAGGCGTATTACCATGCTGCTCAGGAGAGGTTGGAGGACCCAGCTATGAGCGAGATCCCAGAACGTTGGGAACCATTGCCGATAAAACCAGCACCTGGGTCTCCGGACAGCAGTTTGAGTTGGCTTCACTCTTCGGATGATGATGAAGATGACGACCAATTCGACAAGACTTACCATGGCAAGAGCAACATGCCTCCAAGCTCAGCATCGGCTGGTTCCAAGTCAGGTGCCAGTGGTAAGCGTTCGAGAGGATCCAGCTCAGCTGGCAAGGGCTCAGCTACCAAGGTTGCCAAGACCTCGGCTCAGGGTTCAGCGGGGTCTGCCAGTCGTCCTAAAGCCAAGCTCCCAGCTCCTCTTCCTGACGACGGTATGATTGAACCGCCCAAGAAAGGAAGTTGGTGTCACTATGGGATCAAGGTGCAGGCTCTCAACCACCAGACTGTGGGTTTTCCCAGTTACATGCCCGTTCAGCCACTTCTGCAACATCTCCACATTCGCTGGGCTCCCATTAAGTACTGGGAGGTGATCCAGACTTGCCCGTGGGACGACATGTGGCAGCGCCGGATTTCGACTTTGGTTTTCTTCAAGTTCAACGAAATGTATCCGGAGATGGTGGAGGCGATCGAGCTCGTCCTGAATTTCATGAGTCGTTGGCATCGTGAGTATTGGGAGCGGTATCACTGGGTGACTATGGATCCTGAGTTCGATTATTACGCCACTCCCAAGCTCCGAGCCATTCCTGAGCTTTCGGACATGTACCGTGACCGGAAAGACCGGCACTCTGACTTCGACACTCATCGGAAGAAGATGATGGCGGAGATGCAGAAGACACCGGGCTACAGTGATCGGATTTGGTTTGAGCCGGGTTTGTGGGTGGTCCCTCAGAATCCCTGCTACTGGATCACTCGGGACCCCAAGCTCCAGATCTCCCTTCAAGATCAGCTTGCCATCGTCGACGAGTTGGAACCAGCCCGGACTCAATGGGTCACTCGTCAATCCGAGGACGCGTTCCTGAAGCTGGCCCCGGCTCTGCTGTGTAACCAGTTGTTGAGTGAAACTGAGCAACTCGACAACCTGCTCTTCCCCAGCTCCAAGTACGATGAGGATACTTTGGCAGCCGTGCTGGCTGCGGTCAGCAAGAAAAAGAGGAAGTAAACTCCAGTCGTTATCCAAGTCATTTTCATAACTGCACTTGCTGCATAGTAATACATTTGATTCTTTTGCTTTCAGCTTGGACTTGAATTTCATCTCACAGAACTCGTTCATCCCTCTCTTTCCTCTCTGATGCGCAACCTCCACCCTCAGACCGTCTTCTTGACTTCTCTGATAATATAGACTCTTACAAATAACTTCTCATACAAAACTCCACACACACGCGCACGTCTCTCCTTAATTTCCGCCAGAGTTTCGCTACTGAGTTTCAGGCTCAGGTAGCTCATCTCCAGCTTGCATAGCGCGGAAACGTGCTTGTGCTTTGGCGCTTTGGTTGAAGTCGTACAGTAATGCTCCACAATTCAGCTGAGTCATGGGTAGCCAATCTAGCTCAGAGTATCCTTTCCATTTCACCAGATACTCTCGGACTCGTTTCGAAGTGCGAGTCCGTTTAACCCAGCGGACATCTTGGATACTTTCAACTTCGTACTCACTCTGAGCTTCATCGGGGCTGTCCACATCTTCGGCCAGAAGAGCAGCATCGAAATCGTCCTCCTCGGCCACTTCTATCTCCTCAGTCGGGCGATCTGGGAAAAGAGCTCTTGGTTTCAGTCTACTCACGTGGACCCAGGGATACAACTTATACCCTGAGCCCTCGATCTTCAGCTTACACCTGAAATCATCCGACGTCTCTAAAATGCGAAATGGACCATGCCACAGATGAGCGAACTTCTTAGTCAACCCAGGTTGGACTCGAGCTAGATATAGCCAGACTGCGTCGCCAACCGCGAAACCTTTCTTGAGTCTCTCAGACAATTCTTGCCAGATCTTAGTCTGAGCCTCGGAGCGTTTAGCTTTAGCCTGAGCTTGTAGATCCTTTGCCCAAGCTTGAGCGTACTCGTACTGGCGCTGAACTCCTCGACGCCACTCGTAAGCAGTCTTCTGGTCTAGACCAGTCGGTCGAGGGCCAAGCATAGCTGATACCGTACTCTGAGGGTCCCAACCATGAACTAAGTAGAACGGGGTATCGAGACGAGTGGCATCGAAAGACGTGTTCAACGCCCACATCAATTTCTCCACCTGATCGTCCCAGTCGCTTTGATCAGGCTCGGCCACATAAGCGCGGACGGCTCGGATTACTGTCTGGACTGATCTCTCTTGTTATCCATTGGCTTGAGGTCTGTATGCTAGAGTAGCTCTCTGTCGGCTTCCCAGCATCTCTCTGAACTTCGCGAACACTTCGCTCGAATCTAGGATCGCGATCGTGGCGAATCATCTCGCTAGCACCAAAGCGCTGAAATACCCTTTCCATATAGGCTTCCGCGACTTCCTGAGCCGTAGTCGAGCTCATCGGTTTACAGATCACAAAACCTGAGAACATGCACTGGAATAACAAAAGAAAGACGTTCCCGCGGTCGGATTTGGGCAGATGGGTCACGAAATCCATAGAGACTGCTTCAAACGGCCGAGTTGCCAGAATATTTCCCGGCGACGGGCCGGGATTGGGCGGAGCTCCTTTAGCAGTCACACAATCCACACATTCTTTGACGAAACGTTCCACATCTGCGTACATTCCAGGCCAATAATATTCTCGGCGTAGCCTCTCAAACGTCCGGGTGATACCTTGGTGGGCACCTTGAAAATCCTCATGACTCAGATGTAGAAGATCAGCTTGGAGTGACCGAGGCACTACCAGCCTTAAGATGTCAGCCTGATCCCGTGGACGATTTGGGGTGGCTCGGCTCAGGTAATACAGAGCTCCCGGAGAATCCAAGACGAACTGATTTGCGATCTTAGCCACATCCTCGGCCACAGCCGAGGACAGTTCAGTCAAGTCTCCTTTCAAATAGTTGCGTAGCCTTCGGATCCAGAGTTCTGATTCTTGCTGAGCCAAAATGCGCCGCCATCTCTCGGCTATGGCCACCGTTGGAGTCGCATTTTCAGGGGAAAACCTAGTGACTCCTTCTCCAGACACTGCTTCTTCGCTCTGAGACGCGTCCCTGTCTTCTTCTGCAACTTCTTCTTCAGCTCGTGCTTGGTTTCGGGTGACTACAAATATTCTTGCGTCCGGCGACAATGGATCAGCTGCTTGGGTCAGTGATTCCGGCTCAGGTACAATTTCAGATTTCTTTTCAGCTGAGCCGCTGAGTCCACATTCAACTACGAGAGGTTGTTCCCGGACCAATTTCTCTGCGATGCGGTTCAACTGCTTTAGCTGAGCCAATTCCACAGGATTATCCAGAGTAATTGCACTCCGTGCCACCAAGGTCTTCGACGTCAAATAATCAGCGGCGGCGTTGAATTCTCGCTTGACATGAACTAGCTTCACCGATTTGAACTTCTGGCGCAACTCCTCAAATTCATTGAGTAAAACTTGGAGTCTCGGATTCAAACATTGGATGAGCCCTTTTGTTGGATAGCAATTCGAGAATCTCCGACCATCACTACTTCCGAGATTCCTTTGGCTAAAGCCATCTTCGTCCCTTCGATCAAACCGTGATATTCAGCTTCATTCACCGTGGCGTCATCAAAATGAAAACCTCGGGCTTCGACTACATCCCACGAAGGTAATTTCCACAGGATACAACCAGCTGAGCCTCGTCGGTCTGACATCTTAGCGGCGCCATCGAAACTGAGCAGCCAGCCTTCGTAGTCTGCTTCCAGCATTTCCAGACTGATAGGCGGAGCTCGGACGACTTGCCCTTTGGCTGGGATGAGATTCTCGGCCACTTGGTCGAGCTTATCTCGGGGAGTAATACCGGCTCCCATGATTGCCGCTAGACCATCTTCATCTCGCTGGATCTTGTGGATTTCCAGCGGCCAAGGAGCCAGTCGCACTGCCCACTGTTCGCAACGTCCCTCGAGAGACCGTGATTTGAATATCCATTTCAACACTGAGTGTCGAGTGTAGACTTTGATCAGTTTCGTCCCAACTAGCATTGTGTAGAACACTCGGAGAACTCGAGTCAGCGCTACCACCTCCTTTTCAGCTGGGTGATATCGGAGCTCTTGATCATGCAACACTCTCCCTGTAAAACGAACTGGGAAAATGACTCCATCATATTCTTGGCCCAAGACCGCGCATGCAGCCCACGGGTTAGCATGAATGATGATGACGAACGGCTTCTCTGAATTAGGATGTCTGAGCAGAGGGGTCGATACTATTTTCCGTTTCAGAACTTCGAAAGCCTCCTTAGCTCGACTGAGATCTCGGCCTGCTCGGATCTGTTCGTCCGTCAACTCGTAAAGAACTGCAGCAACCACTGGGAGATCCTCAATGAACTTATTATAGTAGTTCAAGCTCCCCAAGAACGACTGCACTCCTTTTAGCGTCGACGGGAACGGCAGGTCCTTCACACCTTTGGCAATCTTTGGCTTGGCTCGGATCCCTTCAGCTCCAATCTCATGAGACAGGTACGAAATCGTTTTCTTGCCAAATTCGCTCTTAGGTAGGCTCACCGAAATTCCCCAATACCTCAAGCGATACAGAAGCCGATCCAGATCAATGCATAGCGGATCCCACGTCTCCGCTCCATACGCGATGTCATCAATGTATGAGCTTCGTCCCAGAACTGGGTTCAGCTGAGGCGGGGCTGGGATATTCCTCTGAAATACCGTCATGCTATCAGTCAGAGTGGATAAATCCTCCTCGGCTGAGTTTCCAACTTGAATTCCTAGAAATTCCAACACATCCTCATCAACTTGAGCTTCTTCAGAGGCTGGGAGGCGTACGAATCCCCACAGGCAGTTGTCCAACATCTGCTGATAAATCAGCGGGGCGTTTTTCAACCCGAAAGGCATCCTAGTCCACTGGAAATGTCCGAGCGGGCAGATGAAAGCTGAGATATGCTTTGCTCTCAGTGTCATCGGCACTGCCCAAAACCCACTGGCCATATCCAAACTCAAAAACCACATTGTGCTATCAAACCCAATCAACAGGTCGTCAATCAAAGGTAAGGGATAATGCATGAGCTTGATCAGCTGATTCACCAAGCGATAATCGATACAGAGCCGAATGCCCACTCCGTTCTTCTTCATCACAATGACAATCGGCGAGGCCCAATCAGAGTCGGAGTATTCGACCAACTTAGTCTGGACCAGCTTTTCGAGTAGTTCGTAGACTTTCCGGAGATGCTGAGGTCTAATAGGTCTAGATCTCTGAGCCACCGGTTTAGCGTCTCCCACATCCAAATCACAGACTACGCCTCTGGCCGGGGCTGGAACTGCATTTCCATCTCCTAGGAAGCTAGCGTGATGTTTCTCCAAAATCGCTCGGACTTGAGCTTCCATTTCGCTAGTAGTCACCCCAGATTCTCCGATGTCAGCGGTGGCCAGATCGGCTTTCGGACTGAGATCTTTCAGCTCGGGGAGTGCGGCCAACTGATTTCTCAGGTCGTTTAACAACTCAGTGCCCTCGTGAAGATACACTGTCGCTTCTTCTTCATCAGAGAAATCGATTTCTAGTCGCATGCATCGCGCGAGGGACTCCTTCAGCCGGGAAACTGGTTCAGCTACGAAATCGACGGGTTCAGTTTTGAAAACAGTAGCTAGTTCCTTCTGAGCGTCCTGCGCTGCAACACCTCCTCCGATCATCCGCCTTGACCCGACTTCGGATTCAGATTCGCCATTGGCCATGTCATCTTCACCTTCTTCTCCAGTCTCGGTAATTCCATTTCTGGATTCACACAAACACGGAAATTCAGGAAGTTCACTTGCCACGGACGAATTCGGCGGGGAAGCTGGTTGTTCGTTCCGTGTTGACTCACATCGACTAGCTGGACTTGCTCTCGCTACCAAGTCATCACGTGGAAGTACGTCTACCAAGTATGCTGAGGCTTGAGGCTCAGCTTTGCCAGATTCACCACCTTCTTTCCCAGGTGTTCGCTTAGTCAGTAACAACTTCTTGGGCCAAGCGTAAGTCGGTTTCTCGACCGCAGGCGGGCCTCTGAGCTCAGCTTGTCGGGCAATCAAATCTTCTAGCTTTCGGTATCCAGCGGAAGGTTCAGCTTCATAAGCCAGGGCGGCCCATTCAGTGTACTTCTGAGACTTGGGCCTGGCGAAACGTTCTCCTTGAGGCAGATACCCTTTCTCGACCAAGCAAGCTACCACCGTATTTTGATTTAGGCTGGCCACCCGGTTGGAAACATTTACCACCTTGACGGCTCTGGGTTTCTTCCCAGGCCCGTAGATAAACTGTGTTACCCACTGATCACCTCGTCTGGCCCACTCCTGAACTTTGTCCGGCTTAGCTTGGTAATACTTGACTGGGAGGGTCACTGACCTTCCTGGCTGAAGCCATACGGACTCAGTCAGGGCCACATCCACTTCCAACCCGACGTGGTCGATCCCAGGGCCTCCGACCAACAACAACGATTCTTCATCTGGGAGCCGAACTACACCTTCACGAGCACAGATCCGAACTCCAGCAGCTATCATGAAATCCATTCCCAACAAACAATCCAAACCAGCTCCAATGTTGCCCACCCAGACATTCATCACGTAAACAACTCGGGTACCGAGCGTCAACTTGATTTTCGCTTGAGCAGTGGCATATGTCGGGACATCTCCGAATCCCATGACTCGGAGTCGGTGACCACGACTGAGCTTGAGCTTCAACCTACGTGCAAGGTCTAAGCTTATTATACTCGTCGTAGCTCCCGTGTCCAACAGGATCTGAGTTCGGTGATTGAAAATTGCTCCATGCACCATTGCCATATCACGCTTTTCTCCAACTAAAGTATGCGTACTCCACCAACCGTAGCGTTCACCGTAAGTCAGAGCGAATTCAAGATGGTTCTCAAACTCCAGCTCCGAGCTCAGGTCATCCGCTTCAGCCGTACCAGAAAAAACGCAAGCTTCATCAGATGAATTCATACATTTGGGGTTATCGTTGTGCCAACATGGAAGGGCTGGGCCCACATATGCAAATGCACACAACGCTTGGGACTTCGGCTCGTCACGTACTGGTTCCCTAACCAGCGAGCCTAGTGGTTTAACGGCGTCTCGGTCTCTGAGCTGTCCAGCAGTTGCCGAATAATCTCGGGATCAATGCCTTCGAGGGACCCTCCAGCACGGATAGTCTCGCGTACAGCTTTGAGAGCCGCCCACATGTCACACAACCCCCGACGATGATACTCACCGCACTTTGAACACGGTTGACGCCTGCAATACTGAGTGGGGTGGCCTTCATCATGACAACGTCCACAGATGAGCTTGCTCCAGCAATTATCAGCGTTGCGACGCTTGCTTCCGCATTCGCTACATTTGAATTCTTCGCGCTGGAGCCTCCCTCTCCCGTATGGCGGTGCATCCACTTTTGGTTTCCAGGCCAGGCGTTCTGCGACTCGGAATATGTCTTCTTCAGTAACTGCGGCTGAGAATTTGGCTTCTGTCCCAGACAATGTCACCGTTGGGCTTGGCTGCTCAGAAGTCTCAGCTCTCAGGGCGTGATGGCTCTGCTCGGTCTCAAACTCCTCTTCGTATCGGGATGGAGTCTCATCCGTGAAATGGGCATGTCGTTCAACTTCGCTATCGGCATTCCCACCCTCAGCTAGAAAAGCTCGACCTTCAGCACGTCGTGGCTGGGGTTTGAACCTCCCGAACTGTAAATTCTGTGCTGGGCGTTTCTTCTGCTGATAATCTCGATCTTCGTGACGTTCATCCTGCCGCAGAGCTTCAATTCGCTTCAGGGTCTCCTCCAATTCACTCAACGTATCAAACCGCTGACCTTGTAATGTTGTCCTCAGACGAGTGTCACTCAGTGCTTTGATGAAACGACGGATGTGAGCTTCTCGTTCCGTAGTTGGTCTCTCGAAAGCTATATCAGCCTTCTTGGCGGCTCGGTTGAGCCGATACAGGAACATCCGAGGGGTTTCTGAATCACGAAGCTCCATCGCATAATATCGCTCAGCCTTTGACCCGATACTTCGACACCACTCCTTCTTGAACACATGAGACAACTTCTTCCAATCCGAGCGAGTCGAGTTGGGGAGCTGGGCACACCAGTCTTTCAATGAACCAGAGAGTCTCATTCTTAGTTGGACGATCCGAGTCTTCTCATCCCACGGGGCCATCGTTGCGTAGTACATGAAACGTTCCCACCAATTGACACGATCATCGAGCGGTCCTCGTTCACCGAACTTCTCGAGTGCGTCATGGGGGATCATAGCTTGGACTACCACCCGGGTTCCAGACCCTGTATCTGAGTTCTTGGTCTGAGCTGCCGTGCCAAACTGGCCTTCAAGTTCATCTTGGGAGGAATCGCTCGAACTCGAACTGTCTGATTCCCAGTCATCATCGTCAGGTCTTTTAGATTTCGACGTACGCGTCTTGCTGCTTCGTTTTGATGCCGAGCTTGACGTTCGAGCAGAGGACTTGGTTCGGCCACTTTGAGATGTACTTTGAGTTCTAGTCGTTTTATCACGGGGCTCGGCAGGTTCAGTTTGGCGCTGATTCGCTTGTACCATCAGATGCATGACATCTGTCAGTCTGTCGAGTTTCGCTAGGACAGGGTCCACCACTGTTCGAATTACGGATGACTCAGCTGGAGTTCGAGAGGGATCCGACGAGCTGGTTAGATGACTTGGTTGGTTCTGGGGATCAGCTTGAGCTCGGAGCCGTTCTTGATCAACCAGTAACTGACGGAGTTTTTCTTCCCGTTCAGCCACTGCTTGATCATGAGCTGCTTGTGCTTGGGCATGTTCCTCTTTCAGTCTCAATAATTCCACATCGTGTTCAGCTCGAGTTTTGGCTGCACGTTCGTCATGAATTTTCTGCAGTTCTTCTTGTCGGGCCCTAATCTCGGCTTCCTGAAGTTTCTTCTGCACTCCCAACAGGTATTGAGCTCGACTCTCATCTTCTTTACGTTTCTCGGTTTCAGCGGCAACTCGTCGTTCGGCCAATCTCTCTAAAGCTTCCAGCTGTCTGCGCTTCTCCACTTGAGTTTTGCGTTGGGCATCAGACATCTGTGCGTTTGTAGCTTGTAGCTTCTGGTATTCTTCGTGGAGTTTAGTTTGTTCGCGCCGATTATCCTCACACGCAGCTTGTAATCGAGCTTCGGTGTTCTTCCGTTGCTCCTGTTCTGCAGACAGCCGAGCCCACGCCATAGTTTCGCTCCGAGTCTGACTTTGTTGAGCCGGCGGGTTGTCAGCGTTCAATTGAGCACTCGGACGGCCAAACCAGAACCCTTCCAGTCCAGCACGAACACTTGGAGACGGTCCCAAGTCGGGCTTAGCAGCGGCAACCTCAACTTTGCTCTCAGACGTCCGCTTAGATTCCGGACTACCCGGTAATGGGATCTGAGCCGGATGAGGTTGGGGCGGGTCTGGCGTGATAGAAATCATCATTCCAGGAGCTGAGCTCCGCATAGCACCTGTAGTTGATCCTCGCATCACTGTAGCAGTCGACATGGGGAGATGCGTTCCTGACCCGAGCATGTAGTCGGTAACAGACATTAGCGAGGAACCAGACGAACTGTACGACATGTTCCCACTTTCATCGGTCGCCATCAGGGACAGATCGGAGTTGGGACCAACACCCACCATGCTGGACACTGAGTCGCTCATAGCTTCAGGTAGAACTTCAGAAGTGGCGTCACTGGAATCATACCAGCTCGGGATGGAAACACTGGCCGACGATCTCATCAGCAGCGGGCGTTTACGCGCAGGTTCCTCTTCAAGGCTCGATGCGGGACTCCTAGCTCGGAGGCCAGTCAGCTGAAGTCGCATAACCACTTCCTGACCCAAAAATAGCTGAGTGTCTTCATCCATGATAGCATCGCCATCTTTGTCCAACACAAAACCCGTCTTGGGGTCGTTCGTCAGAGCTGAGGTTGTTAGCTGTGGGTCCGAGGGGGACCGAACGTAATATGGCGTTGCTCCCACCGCGAACTTCCAAGCAGTCAGCTCAGCTCGGATGAAATGTCCGATGCGTTCAACTTTCAACCTGATCTGGGATTCGGATACTCCTGATACTTCACCCAGTGTGTGCCACGTCGGGACTTGGTTCCGGAATTCATATCCAGCCTCATGCAGCATAGTTTGAAGCAGGGCGACGCACGCAATGGGCGGCATCAAGCTTAGCGAGACTCGGACCACTCTGAGGTCGGACACTATGGGAATTCGGCGTCGCTCAGCATTGAACACGTTCAGCCATCGAGCTGCGGGGGATCGAGTTACTGACATCAAATGTCTAGCAGTAGCCCCGGCCGCCCCGGCCGCTCGGATGAAACCCCAAAGATCATAACCTTCGTGACGTGGCGCGTATGCCATATCTACGGGATGCACGATCCCAGGAGGGAGAGACATCCACAACTCGAGCTGGGATCGGCCGTACGCGATCAGCTCGGCTTCAGTCATCTCTGGAGGGTGAGCTAGACTCACATTCTGAGCCTCAACACCCTCAGGGACACCTCTCAGCCGTTGGAATGGTCGTTGGTCTGGCCAAAGCGAGCTCGACCAAGCTCCACCGCTTGTCGAACTGAAATAGCCCGCTCCTGGGGCGTAATTGAGTCGAACAGGATCCGTCCCCGACCAAGTATGACTTGGCTCTCTCGTTTGCATTTCTCGACTCCCTAGCAAACTCAGTGCACCACCCTCGACTTGGCTACTGTGAGGATTCGCAGCAGTTGGCTCCGGGTTAGCACTCGAGAGTCTGGAAGTCGCCGTCGAAGCCTTCAACTCATCTTGCTGCGTAATATCCTGGTGTCCGATGGGCACAACTTGGCTTTGACTCTCATCATTTCGGGTACTTGGTTGAGTACTCGCTTCATCACCTCGGCCGACTCCAGATGGCTTCATCTCGGGCGAACTTAGTGATGGCACAACTTCTTCCGGCATTGGGGGGGGGGCTTCAGGTTCAGAACTTGGCTCAGCTTCACTCGGGTGTGACGCTTCCACTTCAGTACTGGGAGCTGAGACTCTCGAAGTCGAATGACTTGGTTCGGGTTTCTCAGCCTCCTTCGGCTCCACCTCAGCCGGCAATCCAGCGACGCGCAGGCTCCGCCGAAGCGAAGACTCGGTCTTCTCACCTTTTCTCTTTGACGCACTTGGACTTGGCTTAGTCGACATAATTGACTCTCGTCCGTCCAAAGTCGTATCCTGATCCGGGCACGCGCACCAGTTGTGGTGAGGTGCGGGCAACTTCCCAGCGTCCAGAATATACCTTGAGCTAAACTTGAATCAGCAAACCTCGGGCCTAAGTTCAGGGGGGTCTCAGAGTCTCAGAGTCTCAGCTGAATAACCTCAGCTGGACTCGACGAAGACTCAGCGACACCTCCGAACTCGGACTCTTGGCTTGACGCGGCGTGTGCGCCTCCCTTGCGATCCCCTTGACGGTTCTTGCTGGGGCTACGCTTTGGGCCCAGACGTCAGCCAACCACGTCCACTTGTTCCTTGTCCAGTCGTCCTTGGATGTCCTCCAAACGAAGCCTGCTCCCCGCTTAACAGGCCTTCGCTCGCACGTGTCTTGACCCGATTTGCCCCGGGGTTTTCTTTATGTAGACACGACTCCACACGCACTTGTCTGCTCCTTCCGAGACTGCAGACCCAGTCTCCCTTGCTTCACCTTCTTCCTCCAGGCGGCTCCAGCTGAGAGCCGCGTACACAGGTCTTCACTCGCCCCCCGACCTAGGGTGGCTCCGAGAGTTGGCTCGGCTGAGCCGGTCTTGATCCAGGGTTCTCGCCTCTGCGCCCTGGGACTTCCTTGCGGCACTCAGGCTGAGCGCCGCGTACACAGGTCTTCACTCGCCCCCGACCTAGGGTGGCTCCGAGAATTGGCTCGGGATAAGCCTGTCTTGATCCAGGGTTCTCGCCTCTGCGCCCTGGGACTTCCGCGCACCACGTCTTGACGTAGACGAAACGGCCGAGCGGGGAACCACTATCCCAGGCTCAGCGCCACACGATATCCCTCCAACAACACTGAGAATCACTATCCCAGATGCTGCTCTGCCTGAAACCTCAGAGTAGATCACCTTCTACCCGAAAATATGAAATACACGCTGAGTGCAGTCGCCTAGTTCGACCTGTCGACGTGTAATGAAATGAAATAGCCAAATGAGTACCCCTTCACACCGAGGTACACCCACAAGGACTATATGGGGCTTGAGTTTCGGTTGAGTCTCTTCTCAGACACCCTCTTCCACAGCAGCACACTTAGCACTGCGGCCTTCGGGGCAAATTCGATTCTGATTAATACTTTACACATGCAAACAAAGACCTATCAAGGGGGGGGGGGGGGGGGGGGCGCTCGGCTTCCTTCGAAGCGCACCCAAACAAAGACAGAATGATATTATGGCGAGCGGCCTGCAGTCCCTTCGGCATGCGGCTCTTCAGCGCTGTCTTGGTTCTCAGGAATCTGCGGTGCTCTGAGTCCCCACTTGGATCTGAGCTCAGCGATTGGCTGAACCTCATTAAAGTCACCCGTGGCGTCAGCAATCTCGTGATGACCTGTCAGCAAACTTCTGATCACATGTCGGCAGACCCATGATTACATGTCGGCAGACCCGTGATTATCCCACACACCGTGCTTTTGATTGGCTGAGGGGTGCGCGTCACAGGGATGAGACAGTGCGTCACCTGGGTTCGAACATGGGTTGAGCCTGATTTATGGTCAGTCATCATTTGATGACCGCCTCTTCGCAGCGACTGTTCCCAGAACCTCATCGCCCAGATCCCCTCTGAGCCTCTGAGTCTCCGCCAAGTTACCACTTGAAGTGTCTCCAAAAGTCCACTGCCATCATGCTGAGTCCCACATGGACTGCGAGAGACTCCGCTGAACCTCTAGACGACTCAGAGTGTCCTTCAATGTCCTCTTCTGAGAGTCAACAGGGTTCTGCTGAGAGTCCGATGGCTCAGCGAACGATCGTTTCCGCTGAGCTACCAGTCACAGCGGGGATGAGTCGGCGGTTACAGATGTCACACGACAGCTGGTCATATTTCCGCCAATCACCACCCGTTTTGATGGGTGCGGAGGGGGTACGGCGGCCGAGCGAAAGGTCTGCTGGACCTGAGATTCGAGCGTACCTCGTCACACAGTCGCAGCTTGCGCATCCGCGTTGCTGCTAAAGTGCATATTGCGTGACAGGTGCGCGAACCGATCCCGATTCATGAACGGGTTGAAACAACCGCGAGGTATGGCCCCCTCGTCGGTCGTCTTCCAATGGTTCTCAAACTTCTCTTTGTTTGGGGCAATCGTTCTTGCGATCAACAGCCCGACGAAAACGCAGAACTCCCTCCCCGAAATGTCGGGTGTAGCCAACAACCGAGCTTTGATACGACCAGGTGACTGCACTGCAAAGTCACTATCCTGACGATGACGAGCTTGCTGTTTAGTGTGCTGGGCCGTTACACGCTCATCCAAATTTTCCAGGAAGTAGTCGTCACTCTTGCCAGCAATGTCTTCCCACATCTGGGGAGGTGCAAACAAAAAAAACGATCCCAACGCCGTCGAACCAGCAGCCAGAGCTTCATCAGTAGGGCCATGCCGTCCGCGGTAGATATTAGGGTAGTCATTGTGACGAGGTACGCTCGAATCTCAGGCCCAGCAGACCTTTCGCTCAGCCGCCGTACCCCCCGTACCCATCAAAATGGATGGTGATTGGTGGAAATATGACCAGCTGGTTGTGTGACATCTGTAACTGCCGACTCGTCCCCACTTTGACTGGTAGCTCAGCAGAAATGATTATTCACTGAGCCATCAGACTCTCAGCAGAACCCCGTTGACTCTCAGAGGAGGACACTGAAGGACACTCTGAGTCATTTGGAGGTTCAGCGGAGTTTCGCGCAGTCCATATGGGACTCAGCATGGTGGTAGTGGACGTTTGGAGACGCTTCAGGTGGTGACTCGGCGGAGGCTCAGAGGCTCAGAAGGGATCTGGGCGATGAGGTTCTGGGAACAGTCGCTGCGAAGAGGCGGTCATCAAATGATGACTGACCATAAATCAGGCTCAACCCATGTTCGAACCCAGGTGACGCACTGTCTCATCCCCGTGACGCGCACCCTTCAGCCAATCAGAGGCACGGAGTGTGGGATAATCACAAGTCTGCCGACATGTAATCACGGGTCTGCCGACATGTGATCAGAAGTTTGCTGACAGGTGATCACGAGATTGCTGACGCCACGAGAGACTTTAACGAGGCCCAGCCAATCCCTGAGCTCAGATCCAAGTGGGGACTCAGAGCACCACAGGTTCCTGAGAGCCAAGACAACGCAGAAGAGCCGTACGCCGAAGGGACTGCGGGCCGCTCGCCATAATATCTTTCTGTCTTTGTTTGGGTGCGCTCCGAAGGAAGCCGAGCGCCCCCCCCTTGATAGGTCTTTGTTTGCATGTGTAAAGTATTAATCAGAATCGAATTTGCCCCGAAGGCCGCAGTGCTAAGTGTGTTGCTGTGGAAGAGGGTGTCTGAGAAGAGACTCAACCAAAACTCAAGCCCCATATAGTCCTTGTGGGTGTACCTCGGTGTGAAGGGGTACCCATTTGGCTATTTCATTTCATTACACGTCGACAGGTCGAACTAGGCGACTGCACTCAGCGTGTATTTCATATTTTCGGGTAGAAGGTGATCTACTCTGAGGTTTCAGGCAGAGCAGCATCTGAGATAGTGGTTCTCAGTGTTGTTGGAGGGATATCGTGTGGCGCTGAGCCTGGGATAGTGGTTCCCCGCTCAGCCGTTTCGTCTACGTCAAGACGTGGTGCGCGGAAGTCCCAGGGCGCAGAGGCGAGAACCCTGGATCAAGACAGGCTCATCCCGAGCCAATTCTCGGAGCCACCCTAGGTCGGGGGGGGGGGGGGGGGGGGCGAGTGAAGACCTGTGTACGCGGCGCTCAGCTGGAGCCGCCTGGAGGAAGAAGGTGAAGCAAGGGAGACTGGGTCTGCAGTCTCGGAAGAAGCAGACAAGTGCGTGTGGAGTCCTGTCTACATAAGGAAAACCCCGGGGCAAATCGGGTCAAGACACGTGCGAGCGAAGGCCTGTTAAGCGGGGAGCAGGCTTCGTTTGGAGGACATCCAAGGACGACTGGACAAGGAACAAGTGGTCGTGGTTGGCTGACGTCTGGGCCCAAAGCGTAGCCCCAGCAAGAACCGTCAAGGGGATCGCAAGGGAGGCGCACACGCCGCGTCAAGCCAAGAGTCCGAGTTCGGAGGTGTCGACTGAGTCTTCGTCGAGTCCAGCTGAGGTCATTCAGCTGAGACTCTGAGACTCTGAGACTCCCTGAGCTTAGGCCCAAGGTTTGCTGATTCAAGTTTAGCTCAAGGTATATTCTGGACACTGGGAAGTTGCCCGCACCTCACCACAACTGGTGCGCGTGCCCGGATCAGGATACGACTTTGGACGGACGAGAGTCAACTATGTCGACTAAGCCAAGTCCAAGTGCGTCAAAGAGAAAAGGTGAGAAGACCGAGTCTTCGCTTCGGCGGAGCCTGCGCGTCGCTGGATTGCCGGCTGAGGTGGAGCCGAAGGAGGCTGAGAAACACGAACCAAGTCACTTGACTTCGAGAGTCTCAGCTCCCAGCGCTGAAGTGGAAGCGTCACGCCCGAGGGAAGCTGAGCCAAGTTCTGAACCTGAAGCCCCCCCCCCCCCCAATGCCGGAAGAAGTTGTGCCATCACTAAGTTCGCCCGAGATGAAGCCATCTGGAGTCGGCCGAGGTGATGAAGCGAGTACTCAACCAAGTACCCGAAATGATGAGAGTCGAAGCCAAGTTGTGCTCATCGGACACCAGTATATTACGCAGCAAGATGAGTTGAAGGCTTCGACGGCGACTTCCAGACTCTCGAGTGCTAACCCGGAGCCAACTGCTGCGAATCCTCGCAGTAGCCAAGTCGAGGGTGGTGCACTGAGCTTACTAGGGAGTCGAGAAATGCAAACGAGGGAGCCAAGTCATACTTGGTCTGGGACGGACCCTGTTCAACTCAACTACGCCCCAGGAGCTGGTTATTTCGGTTCAACAAGTAGTGGAGCTTGGTCAAGTTCACTTTGGCCAGGCCAGCGGTCATTTCAACGGCTGCGAAGAGTTCCTGAAGGTGCAGAAGCTCAGAATGGGAGTTTAACTCACCCTCCTGAAATGGCTGAAGTCGAGATGATCGCGTATGGCAGATCCCAGCTCGAGCTATGGATGTCTCTTCCTCCTGGAATAGTACACCCAGTGGATGTAGCGTATGCGCCGCGTCATGAAGGATATGACCTCTGGGGTTTCATAAGAACAGCTGGAGCCACTGCCAGACGTCTAATGTCGGTGACGCGTTCTCCCGCAGCTCGATGGCTGAACATTTTCAATGCTGAGCGCCGCCGGATCCCAGTGGTGTCTGATCTCAGAGCAGTCCGAGTCTCTCTAGGACTGATACCTCCGTTCGCTTGTGTTGCTCTGTTGCAAACTATGCTACATGAAGCTGGGTATGAGTTCCGAAACCAAGTCCCAGTCTGGCATACACTATCGGAAGTGTCAGGAGTGTCTGAATCCCAGATCAGGTTGGAAGTGGAGCGTATCGGACATTTTATCCGAGCTGAGCTGATTGCTTGGAAGTACGCAGTGGGATCGACCCCATACTACGTCCGTTCGCCTTCAGACCCGCAGCTGACCAACGCAGCCCAGACGAATGAGTCCCGAGCTGGTTTCGTGTTGGGTAAAGATGGAGATGCTATTATGGATGAGGACACTCAGCTGTTTCTGGGTCCCGAAGTAGTTATGCGACTTCAGCTGACTGGCCTCAGACCCAGAAGCCCTGCTTCGAGCCTCGAGGAAGAACCAGCTCGCAAACGGCCACTGCTGATAAGGTCCTCGGCAGGAGGCTCTATTCCAAGTTGGCATGATTCCAGCAATGCCGCGTCCGAGAACCGACCCGAAGCCATGAGCGACTCAGTGCCCAGCATGGTGGGTGCTGGTCCCAACTCTGATATGTCCCTGATGGCCACGGATGAAAGTGGAAACATGTCATACAGCTCCTCAGGTTCATCTCTGATGTCAGTCACCGAGTATATGCTCGGAACAGGGACGCACCTCCCCCTGTCAAGTGCGACAGTGATGCGTGGGTCGGTGACAGGAGTGGCTCGGAGTTCATTCCCCGGGATGACGATCTCTATCACACCAGACCCGCCTCAGCCTAGTGCCCCCCAAGCAAAGATGGAACCGAGAACTTCTATAGCCGATCATCCGGCTCAGATCCCGCTGCCCGGCAGCCCAGAATCCAAGCAGACGGCCAAGTGGCGACCAGAGGACTCCAATGCGAGACCTGATTTGGAACCAACCCCGGCAGCAATCCGCGCTAATATGGAGAACCTCCGCTGTGCTTATGCAGCTGCTCAAGAAAGAGCGGATTGGCAATCGAGCGAGCAGCCCAGTTGAAAGAATCTGCCTGGGCTCGTTTCAACGCAGAACAAATCCAGCGAGAAGCTGCAGAAGCTCGTTTACAAGCCACTCTGGATGACTGAGACGAAGCGGGTGAACACTTTTACCGTCCAAGATGTATAGCGCGTCCGGGGTTAAAAGACTGGTATTCCAGAATGGACCAGCCCCGGGTAACTCGAAACACACAGTAGAATGACTCGAGTCGGCGTGTGACCTTGTGCAATCCCTATAGGTGTCGATTAATTCGGCGGACCGTCTTTCAACCGGAAATGTAACAATCAATTAGATACAAGATTACAGAGAACTTCCAAGTTCCTCTCAACTGGGAGATCCCGAATGGAGGCAAGCTTACGAGCAAAGACCTTTCTCCAAATAACCAATCTCAAAATAACCAATAACAATACAGAGTTTGTACATACAATATGCAGCCTGTCAACTTCAGGTTACAACCCGGATACAGGGAAATCCGGGTTGCCCAACGCGCACCACCCTCGACTGAACGAGGGAAACCACAGATATAATCCTAACACAAGCAATCGGGCTTGAGTCCCGGGGGGTGATTGCTACTACCTCCCCGAGACTGCAAATGGAATATGGAATGCAAGGGTCCTCTTTCGAGTGTCCACAGGCAATTTAAAGACATGAAATGGGTAGACCAACCTGATGGCAGCCTTTTTGGGTACCCAATTTGATTTGAAGCGTGTAGGTGAGAGTTCCTTGTGCTGTTGCATCGACCTTGGACGTCCGTTGGTGTACGCGGCTCCCGGACCTTCCTTTGGATTCTCCTTTGGGTAGCAGATAAATGGCGTCGTCGTCCTCGGCGAATATACGCCCCAGAGCCAATGGCAAATAGACACGAAGTCCACTTGGACCCTGGGACGCAAAACAAACTCTGATTATCTCTTATCTCTCTCTCTCTCTCTCTCTTTGGCTATCATTTCTTTCTTTCTTTCTTGGTATCTGGGTTTTCGGCGGTCTCCTCTGCTCGAATCGCATGCACTCCTCCCGGATGACTGAGTTTCAGTATACTTGGGAGCATGTTGAACTCGCGGAGGGCCGCTCACTCATCTTGCACTGGCGGCAGTCTTGGGCAATCGCACTTCGTGCGCTGGCGCGCTGTCGCTACTTGATTGGCTTGTCCCGAAGATCGCTGGCTTAGGCGTAGCACTGTCTGGATCTTGGTCTCATGTTCGCATGGGTGCCTGATTTGGCACGCCCCTGGGGCTTCGTTGATTGGTCGGATTGTAGCTGGGCACACTTGCCATCCGGAGTGGCATCCATCCGGGGTGGCATCCATCCGGGGTGGTATCTTGGTCATTCAGGGTGTCCTTCGTCCGGACTTCCGCAGTGTCGTTCGGGCATCTTGATCTTGAGGTACTGGGTGACCACTCGGCTCGTATGGGCAGGCCACTTCCCGGGATACATTCTACCGGGAGCGTTTGGCCCCTTCATATGGGTACCTGCCGCAAAGGTAAGTCGGCGGCCGGACTGGGCGCTATGACTCCATCCCGAATCCTTGCTGCGGGTGGGGCGCCTCCGTGCCTGTGAGCCTATACGTGTTCCGAGTAACCGTCCTCGCGATCTTCAACCAGTCAGCACTTTCGAGTGTACCGCTCTTGTACCACCCTGAATCCAGATCTTCATTCGACACTCTCTGGCTCTGCACCCTGGGCGGCTGCGAACTGGCCACTCTGGAAAATCTCCAGTTGCCTCGCGTCAACCGCCCCTCTGATCTCGGACTCTCACTGAGAGATTTATCGTCGAAGTGTCAGACCATGAGCAGATCCACTCGCGATCGCAACCGTCCTGGGCGCAATGCCAACTCGGCTCGTCAACCATCCAACAGACTTCCCGGATTGTCCACCATTCTTCGTCCCGTCCCGGATCCAACTGTCGCACCCACTATCCGTTCAATCTCCAGGCGCGGCCAACAAACACATTCAAAACGCAAACCTCCTTCAGCTCAACACGTGATGAGCATCAAGGCGAGCACCAACAACGGCGATGGCCGTGACGGGGACGACGCGCCTTCGCACGCCCCTGAGCAACTCCCGGGTACTCCTCCAGCGGGAGGCAGTGCTTCGGGCTCAGGTGGGATGGATAGCAGCGAGGATGATCCCTCCGGCAAGGCAGATGACGCCCCTCCACCGCAATCGGACACGCCAGGTGAAGTGCCTCTGCCTGAGGATGTTCCAGCGCAAACCGACTCGCCACCTGATTCTCCAGCGACTCCGAGGCAACCGACTGCCGGCGTGGACTCGCCCGCCATACATGATCCGACCGCCATCGCGGCCGCTTTTGCGTCTGTGGGCCAGCAACTGGTGACCCAGCAAGTGATCTCGGCAGACACGGCTAAGAGCATTTTCCAAGGCGAACTCAATCTGGAGAGGTCTGACGCCGCCGTGGCTGTGGAAACGGACTCGACCCTTCCTGGTGACGTTCCACCGGCACGCTTCGGGGTGCGTCAAGATCCATCCAGCTTCGTGGTGGGGATTCCTTCCACCCATGCAGACCTACTTTCGGGACATTTCATGCGCGACGGATATGGCGGCTTGGAAACTCTGGCGTTTGTGGAAACCCTCTCGGATGAGGACATCCAGGACCTCACCGAGATGTCTGGCTCACCACTTAGCATCCGTCCTGAATTACTACTCCCTTGATCGGCTGACTCCGTTGCTACCGTGCCGGAATTTCGCGAACTTTTGGAGGGCATGGACGCGAGGCGTGAATTTGCTTCGCTACTCCAACATTATCCTGTGGAACAGCTAGCGCGCAAGGTCTTCATGATGTCCACCTTCCTGAAGCGGACGTTGACCCAACTCCGGGAGGCCAAGCGGCAGCTCGCGTCGAACGGTTCTCGCGACGGCTCTGAAGTGCTCACGAAGCTGTCTGAAATCAGCGCCCTGAAAACTGGATTCGCCCTCCTGAATCGTCACTGGCAAGATGCATTCCTGACTTCCAAACGCCAACTCGTCCAGGAAATTGCTGACCACGCCCGGGACTTCAAGCGCGCAGCGCAGAATCACGAGCGTGAAGAAGAGGCTCTCCGATCGCGTTTGGCAGCCATGACCCAGGAGCGTGACGACATGTTCGCGTTCGCTCGGGTGTTGGATCGTCGGGTAAAAGCCGGCTCCATCAATGTCCCGAAGGTGATGAATTTCCTGAACCAGCATCAAACTCAGGTTGTTGGCAATTGGCCACGCCTGAAAGCTTTACTCGAGCACCTCAAGGATCACCAGGCTCCCCCCGATGAGTGGACTACCCAGATCATGGTGACCGCCATCGACGACTACTCCGCGCAGCCTGGGCCTCTTGTTCCCCTGAATGAGGATGACCAGGGCGAGGAGAAGAAGGAGGAAAATGGCCCGGGGTCCGGGAGCGGTTCCAAGAACGCGCCCCTAGACTTCACCCAGGATCCCACTCCACCGGCTACGCCCCAGACTCCTCCAAGTAAACGAAACAAAGCTTCGTCTGCGAGTTCTCGGAAGCTGCAATTGCGTCCAGATCCTTACACCCCAAGTGACACGGACGCTCTGGATCCCCGGACGTCACTCGCTCGGACAGTCGAGGAAGGTCGTGCATCCCTGGCCGATCACGCAGTGGTTTGGAGCAAGCAACGCACCGATCTCCAGTTAGTCATGCGCTCCGGGTTGGATTACCTGGATGCTTTTGACTTGGTGAACGGTGATCACCTCGTGCATCCTCGGATTCCAGTTCGGGAGTTGACTCTCATGCTAGCCCGGATGATGTACTGGGGTCGTCTTAATCACACTCCATGGACTAAGTACGTCCCGAGCTGGTGTTTCAAGAGTCGTATCTCGAAAATCTGGACAGCGCTCCTGCTCGGTGGCCAGCTCTGAAAAAACTGCGCCTGGATGACTCGGCAGAAGTGATGGAGGCTCTCTTTTCAGGAGTCGGCGAAAGTGAAGACGACGAAGACCGGGATGTCACATTCAAGTCCAGTGTGGAATTCAAGCCTCAAGCTCCGCGGACCACTCCGCCCCGAGAGGCAAAGCGTCGGCGTGGCTCGGTCTCGTCTGTCTCAAGTTCATCGGCCCCGACCGGGACTGACCTGTCTTCAGAACCTCCTGCCAAGCGTCCCCGTCCAGCGCAAGATCGTCGCCGATCTGTCCTAGCTCGCAAAGAGTATTCCGAATTGACCCCGGATGAGCTTGCGCTGATCGAGACTCCAGGACGTGGTGTCATGTCTTGGCGTCAGTATGGCATCCTGCTCAAGTTTGCACCCGGAACTGCGAACGCCGTCGAACAGACAACTGGATTTCCGGATTATGCTCCTAATTTGGCCAAGGTCGCTGAGCTGGAAGCTGGCCGGACTCGTTGGGATCCGGCTTCGTTCAAGGTGTTGTGGGACCTCGCCCCGTGGGATGACATGTTCAACCAACGGGTGAAGTTCCTGATCCTCCATCAGCTGGATTCCCTGAATGCTCAAGCGAAGTCCAGCTTGGTTGACATCGTCGAGTTCATGTGGAAACATCGTCGAGCTTTCTGGCTGATCGGCCACTGGTTTTTCATTGATCACCGTCTCGATGATTATTCAGCCGAGCTTCACGCTGATCGCAAGAAGGAGTGTGACACCGCCAAGAAGAACTACAAGAAACTCCTGGATGACAAGGTCCGGGAAGGTCTTCCTGAGTCAGTCCTGGAAGAACCGGGTATCTGGACGTTCCCGGCGAAAGTGTGCTCCTGGATCTGGATGGACAAGTCGCAATTGAACGATCAAGGGCGCCCCTTTTCGATGGCGGAGCAACTCCACATTGTCGACAAGCTGGAGCCCGCCCGAGTGCAGTGGAACTCTTGCGACTCGGATGACCAACGTGTGGCCCATCTGAGCTCATCCCTTCGGAAGAAACTGCTTCCCGAGTCCGAGCGCCGCCGCTACCCGGTCTCCACCCAACGTCTGTAGGACTCTCTTCGTACGTCGCAGGAGCCGGATTTCCAGGAGTTCGTTTCATTCTCTGCATATCTTGGCCCAATCACGTTCTTAAACTCCATTAATATATCCGACTTCTCATTCGTGTTCCAGCTTTCGCTCTTAGTCCTCTTCTGCACGCGCAACCTCATGTCATCACTCTTTCAGGCCCCTCTCCCGCTTCGTTGTACCTTCTCGCTCATTTTCCAGGTAGTCAGCTCCATTCTCCACTCGAAATCAAAACACTTTCAGTCAAATTCACAATTCCGCGATCTGCGTCGGTCAATTCGGATTCATCCGGGTGCCTATAGCCTAGGATGATCATCTCCAGCCTGCATAGCCTGGAAACTTGCCTTAGCCTTTGCCCCTTGGTTGAATTCGTATAGGAGAGCACCGCAACTTAACTGGGATACCGGCGTCCAGTCTGGGTCATCATAACCCTTCCATTTCACCAGGTATTCCCGAGTACGCTTAGCAGTGCGCGTCCGTTTGACCCATCGCAGATCCAGGATCTTCTCGACTTCATATTCATCATACAAGTTGTCTGGTTCCCAACTGTCCTCTGGCAGCAGAGCCGCATCAAAATCATCATCGTCTTCCAGATCAAGCTCCATTGTGGGTCGTTTCGGGAAGACGGCACGTGGTTTCAGGCGACTTACATGTACCCAAGGGTTGACACGGTATCCCGTGTCCTCGACCTTGAGACGAACTCGGAGGTCATCCTGGATTTCCTCAATCCGGAAAGGTCCGTGCCACAAGTGTGCCAGTTTTCGGCTTAATCCAGGCTGTACCTTCGGGATGTATAACCACACGGCGTCCCCCGTCTCGAAACCCGCCTTCAACCTCTCGGATAATTCCCGCCATTTCCGGGTCTGCTCTTCTGAACGAGTGCGTCTCGCCTTCCTTTGGAGGTCTTCAGCACACGCTAAGGCGTAGCCGTAATCTCTCTGAAATTTGCGTCGCCACTCGTAAGCGGTCCGTTCAGGCAGGCTAGATGGTTTCGGGCCGAGCATCGCTGAAGCGGTACCTTGGGCGTCCCAGCCGTGTACTAGATAGAATGGTGTTTCCAGGTGCGTAGCGTCGAAAGAAGTATTCAGGGCGAACATCAATCTTTCAGCGTGTTAATCCCAGTCTGACTGGTCCGCCTCAGCGATGTAGGCCTTGACACTCCGGATGACCGTCTGGACAGATCGTTCCTGCTGCCCATTTGCTTGAGGACGGTAGGCCAGTGTCGCACGCTGTTTGCTCCCAAGCAATTCGCGAAACCTTGTGAATACCTCGCTCATGAATCTAGGGTCCTGATCGTGTCTAATCATAGATGACGCCCCAAACCTCCGAAACACCTGCTCTTCATATGCTTCGGCTACATCTTGGGCAGTCGTGGATGACATCGGTTTGCACATGATGTATCCAGAAAACGTGTCCTGAAACAGGAGTAGAAAAGTGTTTCCCCGGGCTGATTCAGGCATGTGCGTGACGAAATCCATGGAAACCAACTCGAATGGTCGTCGCGGCTCGATATTTCCTGGGGACGGCCCGGGGTTGGGGGGTCGCCTCTTTCCACTAGCGCAATCCGTGCATTCTTTCACATAGTGCTCCACACTGGCATACATGCCAGGCCAGTAGAATTCCGAACGCAACTTCTCATAAGTGCGGGTGATACCTTGGTGTCCTCCCTGAACGTCTTCATGGGCATAGTGTAACATGTCTTCTCGTAGAGCTTCCGGAACCACTAAACGCAACTGGTCCTCTGCATCCCGAGGACGATCCCGAGTGGAACGCGCTAGCCGATAAAGCACACCTCGAACATCCAGCGCGAATAAGTCAGCGACTTTCGCAATCTTCCGCAACCGCTTCGGCGAAAACTGCTCCAAATCTCCCTGAAGGAAATCTCGGATCTCCGACAAGTATTCGTCTTGTTCCTGGTGTGCGAGAATGCGTCTCCAGCGTTCCGCCTGGAATTCCAGGGGCCCAGGGGTGGAGTATTATCCGGGGTGTCCCGCGTTTGTCCTCGAGTCAGCACGGCTAACACTCGGGCAGTGAAAGGAAGAGGCGCTGATTCGGGACCAGGCCCAATCTCACGTCCGGGATCCTCGCTAGGTGACTCATCCGGGACACCTACAGGTTCAACCGAGCGTAATTCCGCATTTTCTTCCGGTGACTTCATTATCTGCTCTGGGATCTTCGACACGACTCTTAGGTGCTCCCTTTCTTCTTTGTCCTGGACGACCCAGTCTTTTCCTGAAACCAGTGTTTTGGACGTCAGATAGTCTGCAGCCTGGTTGAAATCTCGTTTCACATGGACCAATCGAACCAGCTTGAATTTCTCCTTCAACACTTGGCATTCGGCCAATCTTCGCTGCAGGTTGGGTTGGTTACAATTGATCAGACCCTGGACTTGCTGAATGACAATCCTAGAGTCTCCCACTGCCACGAGATCCTGGACGTTGTGTTCCAAGGCCATTCCCAATCCTTTGAGCAATCCGTAATACTCCGCGTCGTTCACTGTTACTTCATTCAGGATGTAACCTCGAGCATCCAGGATGGTCCACTCAGGCAACTGCCACAGTATACAGCCACAACTGCCCTGTCTCGTGGATGTCTTAGCTGCGCCGTCGAAACTCAGGACCACTCCGGAGTAGTCAGCCGCCAACATTTCCACACTTAGTACTGGTGGTGCTCGAATGCGCCCCTTGGCCGGAATCAAATCTTCGGCCACCTCATCCAAATGCTCCCTGGGTGTGATACCCGCACCCAGGATGGCTGCCAGTCCGTCTTCATCACGTTGTACCTTCCGGATATCTACGTCGTAATGCGAAAGAGCAACGCCCCAGGGCACTGTCCTTCCATCCGCAGTTTTCGACTTGATTACCCATTTGAGAACGGAGTAACGAGTGTACACGACCAAAGGACAACCCTCAACCAGAGTCTTGAACGTCTGGAGCACCCGGATGACAGCCAAAACTTCTTTCTCGGCAATGTGGTACCGGAGCTCCGCGTCGTGGAGGACTCGCCCCGTGAATCGCACGGGTTGAATAACACCATCATATTCTTGTCCAAGTACCGCACAAGCAGCCCACTGGTTGGCATGTGGGATTATAATAAACGGCTTCGAGCGGTCTGGGTGCCGGAGCATTGGTGTGGACACGATCTTCCGCTTCAGGATGTTGAACGCTTCCTTCGCCCGAAGTAAGTCTCGGCCGGCCCGAACTTGATCGTCCGTCAGTTCCTACAACACCGCGGCGACCACCGGGAAGTCCTCAATGAATTTGTGGTAACAATTCAGGCTCCCGAGAAAAGACTGAACACCTTTCAGGGTCTTCGGGAATGGTAAATCCTGGATGCCTTTCACGATTTTCGGAGTGGCCCTGATGCCCTCAGCCCCAATCTCGTGGGACAGATAAGGGATTGTCCTCTTCCCGAATTCGCTTTTGGGCAAACTGACCGAAATGTTCCAATACCGTAGGCGATACAACAGCGCGTCCAAATCGTCACACAGCTGACCCCAGGTCGCGGCACCACGAGCAATGTCGTCAATATAAGAACTACGTCCCAATACCGGTCCTATCCGGGATGGCATGGGAATGTTCCGCTTGAAAACTGTCATCTGCTCTGTCAGTGCGGGCAAATTGTCTTCCGGGTGTGTGACGTCAGGTTCCAACTCAGCGCGTTCTGGCTTTCCCGAATCTTGCGAGTCTAAACCGAGATAATCCAGGACTTCCTGATCCACCAGTGCTTCCTCTTCAGGTGGTAATCGAACAAAACCCCATAGACAGTTGTTGATCACGTGCTGATAGATCAGCGGTGCATTCTTCAGCCCGAAAGGCATTCGTACCCACTGAAAGTGTCCGAATGGACAGATGAAAGCGGATATAAGCTTGGCACGTTCGGTCATTCGGATTGCCCAGAAGCCACTGGCCATATCTAGACTCATAAACCACATCACGCTTTCGAACCCGACCAACAAATCGTCAATCAGGGGCAACGGGTAGTTTGAAAGCCGAATGAAGCCGTTGACAATCCGGTAATCGATACACATTCGAATATCGATGCCATTCTTCTTGAGAACAATCACGATCGGGGATGCCCAAGGAGATTCGGAATGTTCGACTAGCTTAGTCTCCAGAAGTTTCTTGAGTAGTTCGTACACCTTGATCATGATGTGTGGTGCAATCGATCTGGGTCGCTGTGCCACGGGGCGAGCGTCTCCCACGTCTAAATCGCACACTACACCTCTGGCTGGAGCGGGGGCCGCATTCCCGTCACCCAGGAAAATCTTCCGATGGTGTTTCAGGATACCCCTGAGCTTACGATCCTGAATGTCTGTGCTCAAGCCTGGTTCTCCAACGTCAGCCTTGGTAATGTCACACTCGGGACTGAGGTCTAGCAATTCGGGTAGTAAGGCCAACTCGTCCTTCAATTGTGCCATGAGTTCACCCCCTTCGTGAAGATACACAGCTGGTTCCAGATCCAGTTCCTCCGCATTCACCCGCATACATCGGGCATACTCCAATTCAAGCTTCTCGACGGGGGTGCCCGTTGCGATCGCGGAAGGTAGTTCGGGATCTTCACCTCTTCGGGTTGGTCCGTCCGGGAGTTTTTCCTCCTCAATCGCACCTTCTGAGACTGGATCTTCTTTGTCTGCGCCATTCGAGCTAGAGTCCTGTTGCTGTGATCGCTCCGCTCTTTCGCTCCCGGAATTGCTTATTGGCGAACTTGGACTTGCTTCGTCATCACATTCTGGAGTGCCATCTTCTGCCTCTCCTGAGACCTCACATCCAAATGTCCGCTCTTCATCAGTGGCCGACTCCGAATAGTCAAAACTTGCTCCCTGTGTGGACACCGGCCTACTCTGCAACTGTACCATTCGGACTGCTTCGGTCTCCAACCGTGGTCGCATTAGCAACTTAGTCGGCCACTGGTATTTCCGTGTCTGTACCGCGGGCGGTTCTTCATCCTGAAGCATCTGCTCATAGCGTCTCGCTCGCAACCTCGCTTGGGCGGATAACGTGCTCTCGAAAATCAACTGCTGCCACTCCTGATAACGCCGTAACCCAGGTCGTACGAAGCGTCCCGCTGTCGGGAAGTGTCCGTACTCAATGATCCGGGCCACCGGCGTCCGAGTATCAATCCAGAGATCCCGATCTGAAATGTTCACCACTTTTATCGCCGTGGCCCAAGTCTGGGGGCCGTAAAGCACCTGCGTTACCCATCTATCGCCTCGTCCTGCCCAAACCACGTCAGTTTCCGGGTTGCTCTGCCCGTATCGAATACGTACGGTAGCACTCTCCCCGGGTCACAGGTGTAAGCCGGTCGGGGCTTTGATCGGGAGATCTAAACCTTGTCGACGCTGGACTACTTCTCCGTACATGAGAATAGACTCTTCATCCGGGAGGATGACCAGACCTTCACGAATACAAAGGCGTACCCCGGCGCTGAACATGAAATCCATCCCGAGCAACACATCCACGTCCTCCCCGATGTTCGTGACCCACAAATCCAAAACATAAACCACCCTGTGTCCCAATGTGACCTTCACCTGGGTGCTTGAGCTAATGTACGTCGGGACGCCGCCTAATCCTGACACCTTGATTTGCCGATGTGAGGTTAGAGTAAGTTGGAGCCTACGCGCAAGGTCCAAACTTATCATACTCACTGTGGCTCCGGTGTCCAATAGGATTGACGTCCTGAAATCACTCACTGCACCATGCACCCTTGCGACTTGCCGCTTCTCGTCTTCTGGATCATGATCCGCCCACCATCCATACCTCTCGCCTGGGGACAGCCGGAATTCGACTGGTCCTTCTGGATCTGGTACTGACGGCAATCTTGGATAGTCCAAAAATTCTCGCTTGGATGGCACATGTCCGTTGTCAATCAGGGATGTCATACATTGTTGGTTATCATGGTTCTTGGTCCGTAACTCGGGGCCGACATAAGCTAAGACACACAATTCTGAGGGTTTCCTCTGCCCGACGCGTACCGAATCCTCATTCGGCGGGCTTAGTGGTTTAACTGCTGTCCCTCAGAATTGGCCTCACCATTCGGGGTGGCACCATCCAGGATGGCATCCCGGACGTGGCTTGGCAAGTCGCTTAAGGCCCCTTGGCGCACCAGCTTCTTGATCTCTTGGAAGGCTTTCCAGTCTTCACATCGTCCTTCGTGGAATTGTTCACATTTCTTGCACGGTCGCGTCTCACACATTCGGGCGGGGTGTCCGCGTCGATGACAGCGGTCACAAATCATGCTGCTCCAACATTTCTCGGTGCGATGACCCCACCGGCCACAGTCTTCGCAGTACTCATTTCGATCCGGGTTGACTCGAGGTGGGTATCCCGGATGAGGTGGGGATCCAGATTGCCGTGGCGCTGGCGCCCCTGGGTTAGGAGGGGAACCCCGTTGTGGCCATCCCACGCGTTCCATCACGCGAAATACCTCGTGAATGAGTTCCTCCTTGGTCAGCACCACGCCTGCACGTGAACCCGAAGCTCCGCCATCCAGGTCTTCCTGGACGAAACTGCTCCCGGATGTCCCAGTGCGGATTTCAGGGGAACCCTCGGACATCTCATGTTCTTCCGAATCCAGTTCAGCGTCGCCTTGGGCCACAAAAGCGCGATCCCGCCGCTTGGGTTTGAAACGGTCTCGGACTACATTGTCAGCCCGAAAATCGCGAGTCTGTTGCGTTCTAGCGGGCGGGTTATCCTCCTGGCGGAGTTCTTCTCGCTGCTTCAGGATGTATTCCAGATCGGCCACTTTCTTGAAACGGTGACTCTGGAGGGTCTCCTTGAGAGATTCATCCGAGAGGTTTCTCACGAACTGCCGCAGATGTTGCTCGCGTTTCTTGCTAGACTTCCGGAAATACACACCTGCACGTTCCGCAGCGAGATTCAGGCGGTACAGGAACGCCAGAGTCTTCTCTCCCTTGCGCTGCGTCATGGTGTAATAGCGTTCAGCCTCAGATAATTTCGACTTGCAGTATTCACGCTTGAAGAGCTTTGACAGCCGATTCCAGTCTTGGCGATTCCCCTTGGAGAGTTGACCCCTCCAATTCCGGACTGCCGGAGGCATCTTGAGTTTGAGTTCATACACCTTGGTCCGATCCGACCAGCCACCTTGAACCGTTAGATTCAGGAAACGTTCCCACCAGCGCCGTCGTGCCGGTAGCTGGGCTTCTTCATCAAAGTCTTCTAGCGTGCTCGAGCTCACGTATGGCCTGAACGTCAGTGCAGTGCCCCCCAGTGTCGCAGCCGTTGTAGCTTGCGGGGGCCCACCACCACTGGAGCTGTCGGAGTCATCGTCACTTGAACCACCATCGCTTGACCCAGAGCTCGAGCTGTCGTCTGAAGGATCCCCTCCTCGTCGGCCGAGTGTTTCTTGTCTGAGGTCCGGCGGGAAGGGGGCTTCCTTGATCCTGATCGCACTGGTTCCGTGGACTTTGAACCAGACTTCCGAGTCGTCGCTCGGGACGCATCGGTAGTGGCGACCTTGGAAGTCGTCTCCGTTTTCGCATACTTGGTTTCGGTCATTGGTTGTAGGGTTGCACGTAGCTGGGCTGCTGTAAGATCGCTGATTGGCTTGTCCAACCTCTCATCTCCCTTTCCCATATTGACGCCACTGGATTCCGGGTACATAGCCATGCGGACTGGCTCTGTTCTGGGCAATGTTGCTGAATCAGTGCTGGAAGTCGTTTGGGTACCTTGAACCTGAGGTGAGGTTGTAGGAAAGTTGCGAGAGCGAGTTCGCTGAACGTTCTGGAGGGCCCTGATAGTAGCTTGATCCAAGTTGCGTGCTTCTTCCATTTCGCGCATCCTCTGCTGGACGGTGTTCATCTGTGAAGTCAGCTGCCGCTGGAAGTTCGCAGCCCAAGCAGCTTTCTCAACTTCGACTTCGGACTGCTGTTGCTGCCAACGTCGGTCCAGCTCCACTTGGGCCGCTTCCTGCGCGCGACGTACTGCCTCAGCCTGGATGGCTTCGACGTTCACTGGCACTTCTGGGATCGGGACTGTGTTTCTTTCCGGGAGCGCCGCCGAGGTTGGAACCCGGGCAGCTACTTCCTCCTTGACCATGGGCTGTGCGGCTTTATCCTGCATCGCTTGAAAAGCTTGCTGGATCAGCTGGGCCTGTCGAGCTTCAGCTGCCTCTTGTCTGAGTTTCATCCGGGATAAGGCCTCCTGGGTCGTCCTCATTGTAGACAGCGCAACTTCCGAGGGGCCCGACCTCGTCGAATGGCCTGATCGTCCGGAGCGTCTCGTCCATTCCGACTTCACTGACCGGCTTGGAGACCTTCTTGACCTGGAGCCATGCTTGGAAGGCCGGCTCTCCCTCCTGGAATTTCGATGTCTTCTTCGAGTCTCTACATCTGAGCTCGAATCACTGGAGGACTCGCTTGAACTAGCTTTTCGACGTCGGGGTTTCGCATATGACTTCTTTGGGCGTCGGTCACTCCGGATGCTGACGCGTCCAGCTTCTGACATTGCAACATCGTCCTGGTCCACCAGAATCATCGGAGGGGTTGACGTGGTGTCTGAAACTCGGACACCTACGTCTCCGCTACCTCGAGCCACACCACCTTGAGCCATCATTACTACTCCAGTCAGTCCGGCATATCGCATGTGGCTTGATGCTTCAGCTTCCCCAAGTGACCACATCGAAGATGAAGATGATGACACCCTTCCTGATGATCGTGATCCGGAGATGTTGCTGAAGTTGGACTCATCCGAGCCGGCCACTGTAGTTCCAAATATACTGGATTCCCGATCCGGGGTGCGTCGTGATGAAGCACTCTGGGCGACAGACATCGGACCGCTTAGGCCATCGACATCCTGAATCGTCTGGACCGATGACGGGTATGACAAGTATGAACTCAGAGATGGAATTGACGTTGGTCGTGGCGGGCCAAACTGCGAGCGCTTAGGTTCCGGTCTGTCAATGGCTGAACTTGCTGGGCTGCGAACCTTTCGGATGCCTGCCGCCCTCATTCGGAGGAGGCATTCACGTCCGAGCAGTCCGGATTCATGTTCCAGCATTGTCACATCTCCTTCTTCAGACTTCACTTCGTCATTCAGGACTTGGAGACTCAGAGCTGGCACAATTCGGGTGGCGACATCTGCGATTACACCTCGCCACTCGAGAAACTCCACAGCTAGCAATTGCTGCAAGTCCTCAACCACCATGCGCACCAGGCTCGGGTCCACCCTGGATGCGCGCGCCTGAAACCACTCGGGGACTAGGTTGCGAAACCGAAATCCCATCTCGAAGAACAATGTCTGAGTGAGTGCAGCGCATTCTCGTGGTGATAATGTGCCTGGAGGTACTGTGATTGCGGTGACGTCAGTCACGATGTTGGGTGCCAGTCGGACGAGATTCCATTCAGAAATCCAGGCTTCCTCTGAGCTGGCCATGGCAGTCCGGGATGCAATATACTCGGACGTCATCATCACGGCTGCCCACCAGTTTTGAAAATCCGGGGGCGGCGATGGCCAAGAGTACTCAATAGTTGGTGATGTCACGAATTCAGTTGTCACTCGTTCCCAGCGGCGGACTTGGTCTGCCACGTACGTTTTCACCTGAGTGACCATGGATTCGTCATGTCTAGGTGGCGACTCTGGCAGCACTTCTCCAGTCAAGTCAATGACCATCCGGGAAGCTTGCGTAGTCGTCGCTTCGGGTGACAGTTCCTGGGCCTCAATTGGTGCATACGGCGCGGGTTCCTCTTGGACAACCGGCAACGGACCCTCTTCTTTACATGTGAGCCGGGAAGTTTCTTCTTCCAGCGTCACCACATCTTGAACCGGCGAGGACAATTCCAGAGTTTCATCCGCAGCCGGTGGCTCAACCTTCACAGCGTCTTCCGTTGACGCCTGGGCGGATGCGTCCGGGGTGGACACATCCTGGGACCCCGAATTCGGGTCCCTCTCCGAGTCTTCTGGAAGCGCTTCGTTCACACCTTCTCGAGCGCCGGTATCCGGGGAAGCTTGGTGCGCATCCTGAACTGCCGGCTCCAGATCGGGCTGATCTTGAGCATCCGTTGACTCCTTCTCCTCGCGGGCCGCCTTGCGCCTCTCAGCATTTCTTCGTCGAGCAGATCTTTCAACCTCTTCGAGGGAGAGTTGCTCTTCAGGCGGCGCTCCTTGAGTTCGACGCGAGCGCCGCGTTCCTTCGCGCGCGCTCCGTCCTCCTTCGCGTGTACTCTCACTTCCAGCCATAACCTCCACAGTTAGTCGGTTAGTAGCTCTCAGCACCCTTTTAAGATCCAAATCAAATATACAAATCCGGTGAAATCCTAGGCAACCAAATCCGGGCACGCGCACCAGTTGAGACGAAGCGGGTGAACACTTTTACCGTCCAAGATGTATAGCGCGTCCGGGGTTAAAAGACTGGTATTCCAGAATGGACCAGCCCCGGGTAACTCGAAACACACAGTAGAATGACTCGAGTCGGCGTGTGACCTTGTGAAATCCCTATATGTGTCGATTAATTCGGCGGACCGTCTTTCAACCGGAAATGTAACAATCAATTAGATACAAGAATACAGAGAACTTCCAAGTTCCTCTCAACTGGGAGATCCCGAATGGAGGCAAGCTTACGAGCAAAGACCTTTCTCCAAATAACCAATCTCAAAATAACCAATAACAATACAGAGTTTGTACATACAATATGCAGCCTGTCAACTTCAGGTTACAACCCGGATACAGGGAAATCCGGGTTGCCCAACGCGCACCACCCTCGACTGAACGAGGGAAACCACAGATATAATCCTAACACAAGCAATCGGGCTTGAGTCCCGGGGGGTGATTGCTACTACCTCCCCGAGACTGCAAATGGAATATGGAATGCAAGGGTCCTCTTTCGAGTGTCCACAGGCAATTTAAAGACATGAAATGGGTAGACCAACCTGATGGCAGCCTTTTTGGGTACCCAATTTGATTTGAAGCGTGTAGGTGAGAGTTCCTTGTGCTGTTGCATCGACCTTGGACGTCCGTTGGTGTACGCGGCTCCCGGACCTTCCTTTGGATTCTCCTTTGGGTAGCAGATAAATGGCGTCGTCGTCCTCGGCGAATATACGCCCCAGAGCCAATGGCAAATAGACACGAAGTCCACTTGGACCCTGGGACGCAAAACAAACTCTGATTATCTCTTATCTCTCTCTCTCTTTGGCTATCATTTCTTTCTTTCTTTCTTTCTTGGTATCTGGGTTTTCGGCGGTCTCCTCTGCTCGAATCGCATGCACTCCTCCCGGATGACTGAGTTTCAGTATACTTGGGAGCATGTTGAACTCGCGGAGGGCCGCTCACTCATCTTGCACTGGCGGCAGTCTTGGGCAATCGCACTTCGTGCGCTGGCGCGCTGTCGCTACTTGATTGGCTTGTCCCGAAGATCGCTGGCTTAGGCGTAGCACTGTCTGGATCTTGGTCTCATGTTCGCATGGGTGCCTGATTTGGCACGGCCCTGGGGCTTCGTTGATTGGTCGGATTGTAGCTGGGCACACTTGCCATCCGGAGTGGCATCCATCCGGGGTGGCATCCATCCGGGGTGGTATCTTGGTCATTCAGGGTGTCCTTCGTCCGGACTTCCGCAGTGTCGTTCGGGCATCTTGATCTTGAGGTACTGGGTGACCACTCGGCTCGTATGGGCAGGCCACTTCCCGGGATACATTCTACCGGGAGCGTTTGGCCCCTTCATATGGGTACCTGCCGCAAAGGTAAGTCGGCGGCCGGACTGGGCGCTATGACTCCATCCCGAATCCTTGCTGCGGGTGGGGCGCCTCCGTGCCTGTGAGCCTATACATGTTCCGAGTACCGTCCTCGCGATCTTCAACCAGTCAGCACTTTCGAGTGTACCGCTCTTGTACCACCCTGAATCCAGATCTTCATTCGACACTCTCTGGCTCTGCACCCTGGGCGGCTGCGAACTGGCCACTCTGGAAAATCTCCAGTTGCCTCGCGTCATGACAATCAGAGAGAACAGACCCGGTTGCGTGAGGAACACCAGAGACTACAAGCTGCGAATCTTCGGATGTCTGAAGCTCAACGGGCTACTCAGACTGAACAGCGTAAGCAGCTTGAAGCTTTGGAAAAATTAGCTGAGCGTCGAGCGGTTGCTGAATCCGAGAAACGTAAAGAGGATGAAGCTCGAGCCCAATATCTTCTGGGAGTACAAAAGAAACTTCAGGAAGCTGAGCTCAGAGCCAAACAGGAGGAAATACAGAGAGCTCACGACGAGAGGGCAGCTAAAGCGCGAGCCGAGCATGAAGCGGAATTACTAAGACTGAGAGAAGAACACGCTCAGGCGCAAGCAATGCACGAGCAAGCTGTAGCTGAACGTGAAGGGAAGTTTCGTCAACTCCAAGCTAACCACGAACGGTTTCAGCATCAAACCAGCTCGCGATCTCAATGGAATCACCTGACCAGTTCACCGGATCCCTCCCGGACCTCAGCGGAGTTATCTGTGATCTCAACCGTGATCGACCCAGTCTTAGCAAAGCTGGACAGACTGACAGACGTTATGCATCAGATGGTGCAGACAAATCAACGTCAAACTGAGCCCGCCGACTCGCGTGACAAGACCACCAAAGCTCAGAGCTCACCTCGAGCCAGCCGAACCAAGTCGTCGACCCGAGCCTCGACGTCCACGTCAAAACGAAGCAGCAAAGCCCGTACGACGAGGTCTAAGAAGCCCGATGATGATGACTGGGGATCGGACAGTTCGAGTTCGAGTGATTCCTCTCAAGATGAGCTAGAAGGTCAGTTTGGCACTGCAGCTTAGACCAAGAACTTGGATACTGGGTCCGGAATTCGAGTAGCGGTCCAGGCTATGATTCCCCATGATGCCCTCGAGAAGTTCGATGCGCGAGGTCCACTCGACGATCGCGTCAATTGGTGGGAGCGTTTCATGTATTACGCTACCATGGCCCCGTGGGATGAGAAGACGCGAATACTCCAGCTGAGAATGAGACTCTCCGGATCATTGAAAGATTGGTGTGCCCAACTCCCCAACTCAACTCGCTCAGATTGGAAGAAGTTATCTCATGTGTTCAAGAAGGAGTGGTGTCGAAGCATCGGGTCAAAAGCTGAGCGGTATTATGCGATGGAGCTTCGTGATTCGGAAACGCCTCGGATGTTCCTGTATCGGCTCAACCGAGCCGCCAAGAAGGCTGATATAGCCTTCGAGAGACCAACTACGGAACGAGAAGCTCACATCCGCCGTTTCATCAAAGCACTGAGTGACACTCGTCTGAAGACGACATTACAAGGTCAACGTTTTGATTCACTGAGTGAATTGGAGGAGACCCTGAAACGAATTGAGGCCCTGCGGCAAGATGAACGTCACGAAGATCGAGATTATCAACAGAAGAAACGCCCAGCGCAGAATTTACAGTTCGGCAGGTTCAAACCCCAACCACGACGTGCTGAAGGTCGAGCATTTCTAGCTGAAGGTGGAAACGCTGATAGCTACGCTGAACGACATGCCCACTTCACGGATGAACCTCCATCTCGATACGAGGAGGAGTTTGAAGTTGAGCAGAGCCATCACGCCCTGAGAGCTGAGTCTTCTGAGCAGCCAAGCCCAACGGTGACATTGTCTGGGACAGAAGCCAAATTCTCAGCCGCAGTTACTGAAGAAGACATATTCCGAGTCGCAGAACGCCTGGCCTGGAAACCAAAAGTGGATGCACCGCCATACGGGAGAGGGAGGCTCCAGCGCGAAGAATTCAAATGTAGCGAATGCGGAAGCAAGCGTCGCAACGCTGATAATTGCTGGAGCAAGCTCATCTGTGGACGTTGTCATGATGAAGGCCACCCCACTCAGTATTGCAGGCGTCAACCGTGTTCAAAGTGCGGCGAGTATCATCGTCGGGGGTTGTGTGACATGTGGGCGGCTCTCAAAGCTGTACGCGAGACTATCCGTGCTGGAGGGTCCCTCGAAGGCATTGATCCCGAGATTATTCGGCAACTGCTGGACAGCTCAGAGACCGAGACGCCGTTAAACCACTAGGCTCGCTGGTTAGGGAACCAGTACGTGACGAGCCGAAGTCCCAAGCGTTGTGTGCATTTGCATATGTGGGCCCAGCCCTTCCATGTTGGCACAACGATAACCCCAAATGTATGAATTCATCTGATGAAGCTTGCGTTTTTTCTGGTACGGCTGAAGTGGATGACCTGAGCTCGGAGCTGGAGTTTGAGAACCATCTTGAATTTGCTCTGACTTATGGTGAACGCTACGGTTGGTGGAGTACGCACACTTTGGTTGGAGAAAAACGTGACATGGCGATGGTGCACGGAGCAATTTTCAATCACCGAACTCAGATCCTGTTGGACACGGGAGCTACGACGAGTATAATAAGCTTAGACCTTGCACGTAGGTTGAAGCTCAAGCTCAGTCGTGGTCACCGACTCCGAGTCATGGGATTCGGAGATGTCCCGACATATGCCACCGCTCAAGCGAAAATCAAGTTCACGCTCGGTACCCGAGTGGTTTACGTGATGGACGTCTGGGTAGGCAACATTGGAGCTGGTTTGTATTGTTTGTTGGGAATGGATTTCATGGTAGCCGCCGGGGTTCGGATTTGCGCCCGCGAAGGTGTAGTCCGGCTCCCAGATGAAGAATCGTTGTTGCTGGTCGGAGGTCCTGAGATCGACCACGTCGGGCTGGAAGTGGATGTGACCCTGACTGAGTCCGTGTAGCTCCAGCCAGGAAGATCAGTGACCCTCCCAGTCAAGTATTACCAAGCTAAGCCAGACGAAGTTCAGGAGTGGGCCAGACAAGGTGACCAGTGGGTAACACAATTTGTCTACGGGCCGGGGAAGAAACCCAGAGCTGTCAAGGTGGTGAATGTTTCCAACCGAGTGGCTAGCCTGAATCAAAATACGGTGGTAGCTTGCTTGGTCGAGAAAGAATATCTGCCCCAAGGAGAACGTTTCGCCAGACCCAAGTCTCAGAAGTATACTGAGTGGGCCGCTTAGGCTTACAAGGCTGAAAACTGAAAGACTTGATTGCCCGACAAGCTGAGCTCAGAGGCCCGCCTGCAGTTGAGAAACCGACTTACACTTGGCCCAAGAAGTTGTTGCTGACTAAACGAACGCCCGGAAAAGAAGGTGTTAAACCTAACAAGGCCGAGCCCCAAGCTTCAGCATATTTGGTGGACGTACTCCCTCGTGACGATTTAATGGCGCGAACAAGTCCGACTAGTCGATGTGAGTCGGCACAAGATGAGCAACTTGTTCCCCCGGTAAGCTCGTCCGTGGCAAGTGAGCTTCCAGAATCTCCGTGTTTGCGTGAATTCGGAAATGGAACCAACGAGACTGGAGAAGAAGGCAAAGATGACGTGACCAATGGTAAATCTGAGTCAGAAGTCGGGTCAAGACGAATGATCGGAGGAGGTGTTGCAGCTCAGGACGCTCAGAAAGAACTACCCACTGTCTTCAGAACTGAGCCAGTTGATTTCGTGGCTGAGCCAGTCTCCCGGCTGAAAGAGTCCTTTGCGCGATGCATGCGACTGGAAATCGATTTCTCTGATGAAGAAGAAGCGACAGTGTATCTCCATGAGGGCACTAAGTTGTTGAACGATCTGAGAAATCAGTTAGCCGCACTCCCTGAGCTAAAAGATCTCAGTCCGAAAGCCGATCTAGCCACTGCCGACATCGGAGAATCTGGAGTGACTACTAGCGAAATGGAAGCTCAAGTCCGAGCGATTTTGGAGAAACATCACGCTAGTTTCTTAGGAGATGGTAACGCAGTTCCAGCCCCGGCCAGAGGCGTAGTCTGTGATGTAGATGTGGGAGACGCTAAACCGGTGGCTCAGAGGTCTAGACCCATTAGACCTCAACATCTCCGGAAAGTCTACGAATTACTTGAAAAACTAGTCCAGACCAAGTTGGTAGAGTACTCTGACTCTGATTGTGCCTCGCCGATTGTCATCGTGATGAAGAAGAACGGAGTGGACATTCGAATCTGCATTGATTATCGCTTGGTGAATCAGCTGATCAAGCTCATGCATTATCCCTTACCTTTGATTGACGACTTGTTGATTGGGTTTGAGAGTACAATGTGGTTCCTGAGTTTGGACATGGCCAGTGGGTTCTGGGCTGTGCCGATGACACTGAGAGCAAAACATATCTCGGCTTTCATCTGCCCGCTTGGACATTTCCAGTGGACTAGGATGCCTTTCGGACTGAAGAATGCCCCGCTGATTTACCAGCAGATGCTAGACAACTGTCTGTGGGGATTCGTACGCCTCCCAGCCTCTGAAGAAGCTCAAGTTGATGCGGATGTGCTGGAGTTTCTGGGAATCCAAGTTGGAGACTCAGTCGAAGAGGAGCTATCTACTCTGACTGATAGCATGACAGTATTTCAGAGGAATATCCCAGCCCCGCCTCAGCTGAACCCAGTTCTGGGACGAAGCTCATACATCGATGACATCGCGTATGGAGCGGAGACGTGGGATCAGCTATGCATTGATCTGGATCGGCTTCTGTATCGCTTGAGATATTGGGGAATTTCGGTGAGTCTGCCGAAGAGTGAATTTGGCAAGAAGACGATTTCGTACCTGTCTCATGAGATCGGGGCTGAAGGGATCCGAGCCAAGCCAAAGATTGCCAAAGGTGTGAAGGACCTGCCGTTCCCGTCGACACTAAAAGGAGTGCATTCATTCTTGGGGAGCTTAAACTACTACAATAAGTTCATTGAAGATCTCCCCGTTGTTGCTGCAGTCCTTTATGAGTTGACCGACGAACAGATTCGAGCAGGTCGAGATCTCAGTCGAGCTAAGGAAGCTTTCGAAGTTCTGAAACGGAAAATAGTATCGACTCCTCTGCTCAGACATCCTGACTCAGAGAAGCCGTTCGTCATCATCATTCACGCCAACCCGTGGGCCGCATGTGCAGTTTTAGACCAAGAATACGATGGAGTCATTTTCCCGGTTCGTTTTACAGGAAGCGTATTGCACGATCAAGAGCTCCGATATCACCCAGCTGAAAAGGAGGTGGTAGCGTTGACTCGGGTTCTCCGGGTGTTCTATACAATGCTGGTTGGGAAGAAACTGATCAAAGACTACACTCGACACTCAGTGTTGAAATGGATATTCAAATCACGTTCTCTCGAGGGACGTTGCGAACAATGGGCAGTACGACTGGCTCCTTGGCCGCTGGAGATCCACAAGATCTAGCGAGATGAAGATGGTCTAGCAGCAATCATGGGAGCTGGTATTACTCCTCGAGATAAACTCGACCAAGTGGCCGAGAATCTCATCCCAGCCAAGGGACAAGTTGTTCGAGCTCCGCCTATCAGCTGGAAGCAGACTATGAAGGCTGGCTGCTTAGTTTCGATGGCGCAGCTAAGATGTCCGATCGGCGAGGCTCAGCTGGTTGCATCTTATGGAAATTACCTTCATGGGATGTAGTCGAAGCCCGAGGTTTTCATTTTGATGACGCCACGGTGAATGAAGCTGAATATCACGGTTTGATCGAAGGGACGAAGATGGCTTTAGCCAAAGGAATCTCGGAAGTAGTGATGGTCGGAGATTCTCGAATTGCTATCCAACAAGCTCAGGGGCTCATCCAATGTTTGAATCCGAGACTCCAAGTTCTACTCAATGAATTTGAAGAATTGCGCCAGAAGTTCAAATCAGTGAAACTAGTTCATGTCTAACGGGAGTTCAATGCCGCCGCTGATTATTTGACGTCGAAGACTTTGGTGGCTCGGAGCGCAATTACTGTGGATGATCCCGTGGAGCTGGCCCAGCTGAAACAGCTGAATCGCATTGCAGAGAAATTAGTCCGAGAACAACCTCTCGTAGTTGAAGGCGAGCGCAGCAGCTCAGCTGAAATGAAATCAAAGGTTGTGCCTGAGCCAGAATCACTGACCCAAGCAGCTGATCCACTGTCACCGGACGCAAGAATATTTGTAGTCACCCGGAACCAGGCGCGAGCTGAGGAAGGAGTTGCAGGAAGGGACAGGGACGCGTCTCAGAGTGAGGAAGTAGTGTCTGGGGAGGAGGCCACTAGGTTTTCCCATAAAATGCGACTCCAGCTGTGGCAATAGCTGAGAGATTGCGTCGTATTTGAGCTCAGCAAGAGTCAGAACTCTGGATTCGAAGGCTGCGCAATTATTTGAGAGGAGATCTGACCGAGTTGTCCTCTGCTGAAGCCGAAGATGTGGCTAAGATCGCGAATCAATTTGTCTTGGGTTCTCGAGGAGCCCTGTGCTACTTGAGCCGAGCCACCCCGAATCGCCCGCGAGATCAAACTGACGTTTTGAGGTTGGTAGTGCCTCGGTCGCTTCAAGCTGATCTTCTACATCTGAACCACGAGGATTTTCAGGGCGCCCATCAAGGCATTACCCGGACGTTCGAGAGACTACTCCGAGAATATTATTGGCCAGGAATGTATGCTGATGTGGAGCGTTTCGTCAAAGAATGCGTGGACTGTGTGACTGCCAAAGGAGCTCCACCCAACCCCGGTCCGTCGCCTGGAAACATTCTAGCGACTCGACCGTTTGAAGCAGTCTCTATGGATTTTGTGACTCATCTGCCCAAATCCGACCATGGGAACGTCTTTCTTCTGCTATTCCAGTGTATGTTCTCGGGGTTTGTGATCTGCAAACCGATGAGCTCAACCACGGCTCAGGAAGTCGCGGAAGCCTATATGGAAAGGGTATTTCAGCGTTTTGGTGCTAGCGAGATGATTCGCCACGATCGCGATCCTAGATTCATGAGCGAGGTGTTCGCGAAATTCAGAGAGATGTTGGGAAGTCGACAGAGGGCCACCTTCGCATATCGACCTCAAGCCAATGGACAACAGGAGAGATCGGTTCAGACTGTAATCCGAGCCGTTCGAGCTTATGTGGCCGAGCCTGATCAGAGCGACTGGGACGACCAGGTAGAGAAATTGATGTGGGCATTGAACACGTCTTTCGACGCCACTCGCCTCGATACCCCGTTCTATCTAGTTCATGCTTGGGACCCTTAGAGTACAGTGTCAGCTATGCTCGGCCCTCGACCAACTGGTCTGGACCAGAAGACCGCCTATGAGTGGCGCCGAGGGGTTCAGCGTCAATACGAGTACGCTCAAGCCTGGACAAAGGATCTGCAAGCTCAGTCTAAGGCTAAACGCTCGGAGGCTCAAACTAAGATCTGGCAAGAATTGTCTGAGAGGCTCAAGAAGGGTTTCGCGGTTGGCGACGCAGTCTGGTTGTATCTAGCTCGAGTCCAACCTGGTTTGACCAAAAAGTTCGCTCATCTGTGGCACGGGCCGTTCCGCATCTTGGAGACGTCGGATGACTTCAGATGTAAGCTGAAGATCGAAGGCTCAGGGTATAAGTTGTACCCCTGGGTCCATGTGAGTAGGCTGAAGCCTAGACATCTATTCCCAGAGCGCCCGACTGAAGAGGTAGAAGTGGCTGAAGAAGACGATTTCGACGCTGCTCTTCTGGCCGAAGATGTGGACAGCTCAGAGTGAGTACGAAGTTGAAAGCATCCAAGTTGTCCCTGCTGGGTTAAATGGACTCGCACTTCGAAACGAGTCCGAGAGTATTTGGTGAAATGGAAAGGATACTCTGAGCTAGACTGGCTACCCATGACTCAGCTGAATTGTGGAACATTACTGTACGACTTCAACCAAAGCGCCAAAGCACAAGCACGTTTCCGCGCTATGCAAGCTGGAGATGAGCTACCCGAGCCTGAAGCTCAGTAGCGAACTCAAGCGGAGATAAAAGAGAGATGTGCGCGTGGTGTTTTGCATGAGGAATTATTTGTAAAAGTCTGTATTATCAGAGACTCTGAGTGGACGGTCTGAGAGTGGAAGTGGCGCACCAGAAAAGAAGAAAGATGAACGAGTTCTACGAGATGAAATTCGAGACCAAACTGAAAGCAAAGAAATCAAAATGTATTACTATGCAGCAAGTGCAGTTACGAAAACGACTTGGAAAACGACTGGAGCCTATTTCCTCTTCTTCTTGATGACCGCAGCTAGCACGGCCGCCAAAGTGTCCTCGTCGTACTTGGAACTGGGAAGGAACAGGTTGTCAAGCTGCTCAGCTTCACTCAGCAATTGGTTGCGCAGCAGAGCAGGAGCCAGTTTCAAGAACGCGTCCTCGGATTGACGAGTGACCCATTGGGTCCGAGCTGGCTCCAGCGCATCAACGGTGGCAAGCTGATCTTGGAGGGAGATTCGGAGCTCAGGGTCCCGAGTGATCCAATAACAAGGGTTCTAAGGGACCACCCACAAACCCGGCTCAAACCAGATCCGGTCATTGTAGCCCGGTGTCTTCTGCATTTCCGCCATGATCTTCTTCCGATTGGTGTCGAAATCGGAGTGGCGGTCTTTCCGGTCGCGATACATGTCTGAAAGCTCAGGGATAGCTCGGAGCTTGGGAGTGGCCTAACAATCGAAATCGGGATCCATAGTTACCCAGTGGTACCGCTCCCAGTATTCACGGCGCCAACGACTCATAAAATTCAGGACGAGCTCGATCGCCTCTACCATCTCCGGATACATCTCACTGAACTTGAAGAAGACCAGAGTCGAAATCCGGCGCTGCCACATGTCGTCCCACGGACAAGTCTGAATCACCTCCCAGTATTCAATGGGAGCCCAGTGTGGTGAGGTGCGGGCAACTTCCCAGCGTCCAGAATATACCTTGAGCTAAACTTGAATCAGCAAACCTCGGGCCTAAGTTCAGGGGGGTCTCAGAGTCTCAGAGTCTCAGTTGAATAACCTCAGCTGGACTCGACGAAGACTCAGCGACACCTCCGAACTCGGACTCTTGGCTTCACGCGGCGTGTGCGCCTCCCTTGCGATCCCCTTGACGGTTCTTGCTGGGGCTACGCTTTGGGCCCAGACGTCAGCCAACCACGTCCACTTGTTCCTTGTCCAGTCGTCCTTGGATGTCCTCCAAACGAAGCCTGCTCCCCGCTTAACAGGCCTTCGCTCGCACGTGTCTTGACCCGATTTGCCCCGGGGTTTTCTTTATGTAGACACACCTTCCACACGCACTTGTCTGCTCATTCCGAGACTGCAGACCCAGTCTCCCTTGCTATTCCTCTTCCTCCAGGCGGCTCCAGCTGAGAGCCGCGTACACAGGTCTTCACTCGCCCCCTGACCTAGGGTGGCTCCGAGAGTTGGCTCCGCTGAGCCTGTCTTGATCCAGGGTTCTCGCCTCTGCGCCCTGGGACATCCTTGCGGCACTCAGGATGAGCGCCGCGTACACAGGTCTTCACTCGCCCCCCGACCTAGGGTGGCTCCGAGAATTGGCTCGGGATGAGCCTGTCTTGATCCAGGGTTCTCGCCTCTGCGCCCTGGGACATCCTTGCGGCACTCAGGCTGAGCGCCGCGTACACAGGTCTTCACTCGCCCCCCGACCTAGGGTGGCTCCGAGAATTGGCTCGGGATGAGCCTGTCTTGATCCAGGGTTCTCGCCTCTGCGCCCTGGGACTTCCGCGCACCATGTCTTGACGTAGACGAAACGGCCGAGCGGGGAACCACTATCCCAGGCTCAGCGCCACACGATATCCCTCCAACAACACTGAGAACCACTATCCCAGATGCTGTTCTGCCTGAAACCTCAGAGTAGATCGCCTTCTACCCGAAAATATGAAATACACGCTGAGTGCAGTCGCCTAGTTCGACCTGTCGACGTGTAATGAAATGAAATAGCCAAATGAGTACCCCTTCACACCGAGGTACACCCACAAGGACTATATGGGGCTTGAGTTTTGGTTGAGTCTCTTCTCAGACACCCTCTTCCACAGCAACACACTTAGCACTGCGGCCTTCGGGGCAAATTCGATTCTGATTAATACTTTACACATGCAAACAACCTATCAAGGGGGGGCGCTCGGCTTCCTTCGGAGCGCACCCAAACAAAGACAGAAAGATATTATGGCGAGCGGCCTGCAGTCCCTTCAACGTGCGGCTCTTCAGCGTTGTCTTGACTCTCAGGAATCTGCGGGCTCTGAGTCCCCGCTTGGATCTGAGCTCAGCGATTGGCTGGACCTCATTAAAGTCACCCGTGGCGTCAGCAATCCCGTGATCACCTGTCAGCAAACTTCTGATCACATGTCGGCAGACCCATGATTACATGTCGGCAGACCCGTGATTATCCCACACTCCGTGCCTCTGATTGGCTGAGGGGTACGCGTCACGGGGATGAGACAGTGCGTCACCTGGGTTCGAACATGGGTTGAGCCTGATTTATGGTCAGTCATCATTTGATGACCGCCTCTTCGCAGCGACTGTTCCCAGAACCTCATCGCCCAGATCCCTTCTGAGCTTCTGAGCCTCCGCCAAGTCACCACTTGAAGTGTCTCCAGACGTCTACTACCATCATGCTGAGTCCCACATGGACTGCGAGGGACTCCGCGGAAACTCCAAACGACTCAGAGTGTCCTTCAATGTCCTCCTCTGAGAGTCCACAGGGTTCTGCTGAGAGTCCGATGGCTCAGCGAACGATCGTTTCCGCTGAGCTACCAGTCACAGCGGGGACGAGTCGGCAGTTACAGATGTCACACGACAGCTGGTCATATTTCCACCAATCACCACCCATTTTGATGGGTGCGGAGGGGGTACGGCGGCCGAGCGAAAGGTCTGCTGGGCCTGAGATTCGAGCGTACCTCGTCACAACCGTCCCTTATGAGACCCGGGGTCAACGAGTTCAACTGCGACTTGATCTCGGCTCTCATAATCGAGGAAGCCGTCAATCGCCCCGTCCCGTCCCCGTCAACTTTTACCGAATTTGTGGGTCATTCTCCCTCAACACTCAGCGGCTTCGCGATCCAGACTGCAACCACACTCGCAGTTCGTCCGAGACGAAACCAAGCTCATGTCAGACGACTTCGTTGCTGCAACGCAGCCTTCTGCTTCCACTTCTGGCGACGGTGGGCAAGCGCCGACGCTACAAGGCACTCCTGCGGCTCTCGCAACGTCCGCTTCGTCCGCTACCGCTTCAGGCGCCGCGCAAGGTGGCATCAGCGACTCGGGGATAGCGTCTGCGAACATGGGTGGCTCCACCAGCACGCCTGCTACGTCCGACACGCTTCCTGCAGGTTCCAGCGGCGCAACCAGCGGCGCAACCACCACCGCTTCGGACGACAGCGGCATCAGTATCACGTCGGGAGCGGCGGGAACGTCCCTCACACTGCCGGCGGCCACCAGTACGCTTCTGGCAGTGTCAGGGACTTCCACGCCGCTCACTCCGATGCCCGCCGCTCTCTTGCAGCTGGCAGCAGCCGCCGGGGGAAGTGCTGCTACTCCGCTCGCCACTTCCACGCTGCAATCCGCTTCCACGGTGCAATACACACCCGCACTGGGTGTCTTGACGCGACCAGTGCCCAGTGTTGGTGCCGGCGTGATACCTGCACCTTCCGTTGCTCAAGTGCCTGCGTCCATCTACGACATTCGGCGTGGAGAGACACTGGTGGGCATGCCAGACGGCCTTGCGCACTCGGTCCCAGCCCCTCACTTCTCAGAAGAAGAGTTGGCCAGGCTGCATGCTCTTGGCAGTGCTAACGCCGAGCTTCTTCAAGCAAACCCGCTTCGGCCCGTCAATTTCTCTGACGCACATGTCCGTTTGGCTGCTGAGCGGGAGATGCTCGCATTGGTTCGTTGCTATGGTGTGGGAAGTTTCGCTGCTCGTGTCATGAACACCACCCGTTTACTGCAGCTGGGCACTCAACTCATCTTGGTCTTGGAAGCTCAGCCAACTACCCAGGCGGATTCTCGGACATTGATCTCTATGCTCCGGACTGAGTGCGCTGGTCTGGTGAGCGCGTTGTCCCAAGAGCGTCATGCGCATGCTGCCACATCTCAGTTGGTGGAGGACGAGCGTTCTCGATCTCAGCAACCGACACCAGCTGCTGCCACACTGGCTGGGACTGACGCGTTGAAGTCTGAAGTGGATAAACTGAAGAGTGTGGCTGGTCGACTCAGCTCAGAAAAATCCGACTTACAAGACCAGCTCCTGACAGTCACCAACAACTTCGTCGAACTTCAGCGAAAACACGACGTCACTCTTCGACACGTTGGGGATTTGGAGGCTCAGCTGTCGTCTGCCGGGTTTTTTTCGCCGGGCAAGTTGATGGATTTCATTGCTCAAAGCGCAACACTGGGCGGACATTGGAAACGTCTCCATCAGTTGTTACAGCTTTATCGCGACGGGTCCCCAGTTCCCCCAGCTTTCCGGACTTCCCTCCAAGTCTCGGCTAGGGATGAAGATACGGACGACGTCGGCCCATACGTGTTACAGGCCAATTCTCGATCCAGTTCTCAATCCGCTGGTTCTCAGTCTTCGATTCCGTCTGCTTCGAAACCAACTCAGCCAGCAACACCACCTTCGGCTTCGTCAGCGACTCCCAAGTCCACCATCTCCTTCTGCGATAAGCCGGTTCGTCAAGCGAGACGACTGTCTCTGACTGGGTCGCCGCTGAAGGGAAGTCCCTCACGGAGCACCAGCGCGAGTCAGTCTGATCCTACACCGATCGATTTGACTGGGTCGGCGCCTAGCACACCTCGGGGCACTCGTTTGATGCGACTATCCGATCGGTTGAAGTTGCAATTTCGTCCTAGCACCCTCAGGCAGCTGAAAGTCCGCGCGCTAAAGCGATCTCCTGACCAAGTGTCTCTAGTTTGCGCTCAGCGTGCAGTTCCGGCTCCGTTCTCGTGGGACAAGATCCGGGCCGACATCCGAGAGCTTTTACTCGCCGGCGAATCGTTCTTGGATGCCGTAGCAGAAGCTCGGAAGCGTCACATGTTGCACGATCGATTTGGAAAACGAGCTCTGGTGGACATGTTGATCTCAGCGACTTACTGGCAAGCTCTAGACCGGACTCCGTGGATGAATTTCGTCCCGGAAGGATACTATCATGTTGCCCAGGAGAGGTTGGAGGACCCAGCCATGACCGAGATCCCAGAACGGTGGGAACCACTACCGATAAAACCAGTGCCCGGTTCTCCTGACAGCAGTTTGAGTTGGCTCCATTCTTTGGATGACGAAGAAGACGACGACAAGTTTGACAAGACGTATCGCGGCAAGACTGCCGCGTCTTCAGGTTCAGCGTCCGCTCGGTCTCAGTCAACCGCGAGTGGCAAACGTCCCCGGAGTTCTGGTTCGGCGGGCAAAGGCTCAGCATCCAACGTCGCTAAGACTTCGGCTCAGGGTTCAGCGGGGTCTACCAGTCGTCCTAAAGCCAAGCTCCCAGCTCCTCTTCCCGACGATGGTATGATTGAACCGCCCAAGAAAGGAAGTTGGTGTCACTATCGGATCAAGGTGCAGGCTCTCAATCACCAGACTGTGGGTTTTCCCAGTTACATGCCCGTGCCGCCACTTCTGCAACATCTCCACATTCGCTGGGCTCCCATTGAGTACTGGGAGGTGATCCAGACTCGCCCGTGGGACGACATGTGGCAGCGCCGGATTTCGACTTTGATTTTCTTCAAGTTCGACGAAATGTATCCGGAGATGGTGGAGGCGATCGAGCTCGTCCTGAATTTTATGAGTCGTTGGCGCCGTGAATACTGGGAGCGGTACCACTGGGTAACTATGGATCCCGATTTCGATTGTTAGGCCACTCCCAAGCTCCGAGCTATCCCTGAGCTTTCAGACATGTATCGCGACCGGAAAGACCGCCACTCCGATTTCGACACCAATCGGAAGAAGATCATGGCGGAAATGCAGAAGACACCGGGCTACAATGACCGGATCTGGTTTGAGCCGGGTTTGTGGGTGGTCCCTTAGAACCCTTGTTATTGGATCACTCGGGACCCTGAGCTCCGAATCTCCCTCCAAGATCAGCTTGCCACCGTTGATGCGCTGGAGCCAGCTCGGACCCAATGGGTCACTCGTCAATCCGAGGACGCGTTCTTGAAACTGGCTCCTGCTCTGCTGCGCAACCAATTGCTGAGTGAAGCTGAGCAGCTTGACAACCTGTTCCTTCCCAGTTCCAAGTACGACGAGGACACTTTGGCGGCCGTGCTAGCTGCGGTCATCAAGAAGAAGAGGAAATAGGCTCCAGTCGTTTTCCAAGTCGTTTTCGTAACTGCACTTGCTGCATAGTAATACATTTTGATTTCTTTGCTTTCAGTTTGGTCTCGAATTTCATCTCGTAGAACTCGTTCATCTTTCTTCTTTTCTGGTGCGCCACTTCCACTCTCAGACCGTCCACTCAGAGTCTCTGATAATACAGACTTTTACAAATAATTCCTCATGCAAAACACCACGCGCACATCTCTCTTTTATCTCCGCTTGAGTTCGCTACTGAGCTTCAGGCTCGGGTAGCTCATCTCCAGCTTGCATAGCGCGGAAACGTGCTTGTGCTTTGGCGCTTTGGTTGAAGTCGTACAGTAATGTTCCACAATTCAGCTGAGTCATGGGTAGCCAGTCTAGCTCAGAGTATCCTTTCCATTTCACCAAATACTCTCGGACTCGTTTCGAAGTGCGAGTCCATTTAACCCAGCAGGGACATCTTGGATGCTTTCAACTTCGTACTCACTCTGAGCTGTCCACATCTTCGGCCAGAAGAGCAGCGTCGAAATCGTCTTCTTCAGCCACTTCTACCTCTTCAGTCGGGCGCTCTGGGAATAGATGTCTAGGCTTCAGCCTACTCACATGGACCCAGGGGTACAACTTATACCCTGAGCCTTCGATCTTCAGCTTACATCTGAAGTCATCCGACGTCTCCAAGATGCGGAACGGCCCGTGCCACAGATGAGCGAACTTTTTGGTCAAACCAGGTTGGACTCGAGCTAGATACAACCAGACTGCGTCGCCAACCGCGAAACCCTTCTTGAGCCTCTCAGACAATTCTTGCCAGATCTTAGTTTGAGCCTCCGAGCGTTTAGCCTTAGACTGAGCTTGCAGATCCTTTGTCCAGGCTTGAGCGTACTCGTATTGACGCTGAACCCCTCGGCGCCACTCATAGGCGGTCTTCTGGTCCAGACCAGTTGGTCGAGGGCCGAGCATAGCTGACACTGTACTCTAAGGGTCCCAAGCATGAACTAGATAGAACGGGGTATCGAGGCGAGTGGCGTCGAAAGACGTGTTCAATGCCCACATCAATTTCTCTACCTGGTCGTCCCAGTCGCTTTGATCAGGCTCGGCCACATAAGCGCGGACGGCTCGAATTACTGTCTGGACTGATCTCTCTTGTTGTCCATTGGCTTGAGGTCTGTATGCTAGAGTAGCTCTCTGTCGGCTTCCCAGCATCTCTCTGAACTTCGCGAACACTTCGCTCATGAATCTAGGATCGCGATCGTGGCGAATCATCTCGCTAGCACCAAAACGCTGAAATACCCTTTCCATATAGGCTTCCGCGACTTCCTGAGCAGTAGTCGAGCTCATCGGTTTACAGATCACAAAACCTGAGAACATGCACTGGAATAACAAAAGAAAGACGTTCCCGCGGTCGGATTTGGGCAGATGGGTCACGAAATCCATATAGACTGCTTCAAACGGCCGAGTTGCCAGAATATTTCCCGGCGACGGGCCGGGATTGGGTGGAGCTCCTTTAGCAGTCACACAATCCACACATTCTTTGACGAAACGTTCCACATCTGCGTACATTCCAGACCAATAATATTCTCGGCGTAGCCTCTCAAACGTCCGGGTGATACCTTGGTGGGCACCTTGAAAATCCCCATGACTCAGATGTAGAAGATCAGCTTGGAGTGACCGAGGCACTACCAGCCTTAAGATGTCGGCCTGATCCCGTGGACGATTTGGGGTGGCTCGACTCAGGTAATACAAAGCTCCCCGAGAATCCAAGACGAACTGATTTGCGATCTTAGCCACATCCTCGGCCTCAGCCGAGGACAGTTCAGTCAAGTCTCCTTTCAAATAGTTGCGTAGCCTTCGGATCCAGAGTTCTGATTCTTGCTGAGCCAAAATGCGCCGCCATCTCTCGGCTATGGCCACCGTTGGAGTCGCATTTTCAGGGGAAAACCTAGTTACTCCTTCTCCAGACACAGCTTCTTCGCTCTGAGACGCGTCCCTGTCTTCTTCTGTAACTTCTTCTTCAGCTCGTGCTTGGTTTCGGGTGACTACAAATATTCTTGCGTCCGGCGACAATGGATCAGCTGCTTGGGTCAGTGATTCCGGCTCAGGTACGATTTCAGATTTCTTTTCAGCTGAGCCGCTGAGTCCACATTCAACTACGAGAGGTTGTTCCCGGACCAATTTCTCTGCGATGCGGTTCAACTGCTTTAGCTGAGCCAATTCCACAGGATTATCCAGAGTAATTGCACTCCGTGCCACCAAGGTCTTCGACGTCAAATAATCGGCGGCAGCATTGAATTCTCGTTTGACATGAACTAGCTTCACCGATTTAAACTTCTGGCGCAACTCTTCAAATTCATTGAGTAGAACTTGGAGTCTCGGATTCAAACATTGGAATAGCCCTTGAGCTTGTTGGATAGCAATTCGAGAATCTCCGACCATCACTACTTCCGAGATTCCTTTGGCTAAAGCCATCTTCGTCCCTTCGATCAAACCGTGATATTCAGCTTCATTCACCGTGGCGTCATCAAAATGAAAACCTCGGGCTTCGACTACATCCCACGAAGGTAATTTCCACAGGATACAACAAGCTGAGCCTCGTCGGTCCGACATCTTAGCGGCGCCATCGAAACTGAGCAGCCAGCCTTCGTAGTCTGCTTCCAGCATTTCCAGACTGATAGGCGGAGCTCGGACGACTTGTCCTTTGGCTGGGATAAGATTCTCGGCCACTTGATCGAGCTTATCTCGGGGAGTAATACCGGCTCCCATGATTGCCGCTAGACCATCTTCATCTCGCTGGATCTTGTGGATTTCCAGCGGCCAAGGAGCCAGTCGCACTGCCCATTGTTCGCAACGTCCCTCGAGAGACCGTGATTTGAATATCCATTTCAACACTGAGTGTCGAGTGTAGACTTTGATCAGTTTCGTCCCAACTAGCATTGTGTAGAACACTCGGAGAACTCGAGTCAGCGCTACCACCTCCTTTTCAGCTGGGTGATATCGGAGCTCTTGATCATGCAACACTCTCCCTGTAAAACGAACTGGGAAAATGACTCCATCATATTCTTGGCCCAAGACCGCGCATGCAGCCCACGGGTTGGCATGAATGATGATGACGAACGGCTTCTCTGAATTAGGATGTCTGAGCAGAGGGGTCGATACTATTTTCCGTTTCAGAACTTCGAAAGCCTCCTTAGCTCGACTGAGATCTCGGCCTGCTCGGATCTGTTCGTCCGTCAACTCGTAAAGAACTGCAGCAACCACTGGGAGATCCTCAATGAACTTATTATAGTAGTTCAAGCTCCCCAAGAACGACTGCACTCCTTTTAGCGTCGACGGGAACGGCAGGTCCTTCACACCTTTGGCAATCTTTGGCTTGGCTCGGATCCCTTCAGCTCCAATCTCATGAGACAGGTACGAAATCGTTTTCTTGCCAAATTCGCTCTTAGGTAGGCTCACCGAAATTCCCCAATACCTCAAGCGATACAGAAGCCGATCCAGATCAATGCATAGCGGATCCCACGTCTCCGCTCCATACGCGATGTCATCAATGTATGAGCTTCGTCCCAGAACTGGGTTCAGCTGAGGCGGGGCTGGGATATTCCTCTGAAATACCGTCATGCTATCAGTCAGAGTGGATAAATCCTCCTCGGCTGAGTTTCCAACTTGAATTCCTAGAAATTCCAACACATCCTCATCAACTTGAGCTTCTTCAGAGGCTGGGAGGCGTACGAATCCCCACAGGCAGTTGTCCAACATCTGCTGATAAATCAGCGGGGCGTTTTTCAACCCGAAAGGCATCCTAGTCCACTGGAAATGTCCGAGCGGGCAGATGAAAGCTGAGATATGCTTTGCTCTCAGTGTCATCGGCACTGCCCAAAACCCACTGGCCATATCCAAACTCAAAAACCACATTGTGCTATCAAACCCAATCAACAGGTCGTCAATCAAAGGTAAGGGATAATGCATGAGCTTGATCAGCTGATTCACCAAGCGATAATCAATACAGAGTCGAATGTCCACTCCGTTCTTCTTCATCACGATGACGATCGGCGAGGCCCAATCAGAGTCGGAGTATTCGACTAACTTAGTCTGGACCAGCTTTTCGAGTAGTTCGTAGACTTTCCGGAGATGCTGCGGTCTAATGGGCCTAGTCCTCTGAGCTACCGGTTTAGCGTCCCCCACATCCAAATCACAGACTACGCCTCTGGCCGGGGCTGGAACGGCGTTACCATCTCCTAAGAAACTAGCGTGATGTTTCTCCAAAATCGCTCGGACTTGAGCTTCCATTTCGCTAGTAGTCACCCCAGATTCTCCGATGTCAGCGGTGGCCAGATCGGCTTTCGGACTGAGATCTTTCAGCTCGGGGAGTGCGGCCAACTGATTTCTCAGGTCGTTTAACAACTCAGTGCCCTCGTGAAGATACACTGTCGCTTCTTCTTCATCAGAGAAATCGATTTCTAGTCGCATGCATCGCGCGAGGGACTCCTTCAGCCGGGAAACTGGTTCAGCTACGAAATCGACGGGTTCAGTTTTGAAAACAGTGGCTAGTTCCTTCTGAGCGTCCTGGGCTGCAACACCTCCTCCGATCATCCGCCTTGACCCGACTTCGGATTCAGATTCGCCATTGATCGTGTCATCTTCACCTTCTTCTCCAGTCTCGGTAATTCCATTTCTGGATTCACACAAACACGGAGATTCAGGAAGTTCACTTGCCACGAACGAATTCGGCGGGGAAGCTGGTTGTTCGTTCCGTGTTGACTCACATCGACTAGCTGGACTTGCTCTCGCTACCAAATCATCACGTGGAAGTACGTCTACCAAGTATGCTGAGGCTTGAGGCTCAGCTTTGCCGGATTCACCACCTTCTTTCCCAGGTGTTCGCTTAGTCAGTAGCAACTTCCTGGGCCAAGTGTAAGTCGGTTTCTCGACCGCAGGCGGGCCTCTGAGCTCAGCTTGTCGGGCAATCAAATCTTCTAGCTTTCGGTATCCAGTGGAAGGTTCAGCTTCATAAGCCAGGGCGGCCCATTCAGTGTACTTCTGAGACTTGGGCCTGGCGAAGCGTTCTCCTTGAGGCAGATACCCTTTCTCGACCAAGCAAGCTACCACCGTATTTTGATTTAGGCTGGCCACCCGGTTGGAAACATTTACCACCTTGACGGCTCTGGGTTTCTTCCCAGGCCCGTAGATAAACTGTGTTACCCACTGGTCACCTCGTATGGCCCACTCCTGAACTTTGTCCGGCTTAGCTTGGTAATACTTGACTGGGAGGGTCACTGACCTTCCTGGCTGAAGCCATACGGACTCAGTCAGGGCCACATCCACTTCCAACCCGACGTGGTCGATCTCAGGGCCTCCGACCAACAACAACGATTCTTCATCTGGGAGCCGAACTACACCCTCACGAGCACAGATCCGAACTCCAGCAGCTACCATGAAATCCATTCCCAACAAACAATCCAAACCAGCTCCAATGTTGCCCACCCAGACATTCATCACGTAAACCACTCGGGTACCGAGCGTCAACTTGATTTTCGCTTGAGCAGTGGCATATGTCGGGACATCTCCGAATCCCATGACTCGGAGTCGGTGACCACGACTGAGCTTGAGCTTCAACCTACGTGCAAGGTCTAAGCTTATTATACTCGTCGTAGCTCCCGTGTCCAACAGGATCTGAGTTCGGTGATTGAAAATTGCTCCATGCACCATTGCCATATCACGATTTTCTCCAACTAAAGTATGCGTACTCCACCAACCGTAGCGTTCACCATAAGTCAGAGCGAATTCAAGATGGTTCTCAAACTCCAGCTCCGGCTCAGGTCATCCACTTCAGCCGTACCAGAAAAAACGCAAGCTTCATCAGATATCACGCTTTTCTCCAACTAAAGTATGCGTACTCCACCAACCGTAGCGTTCACCATAAGTCAGAGCGAATTCAAGATGGTTCTCAAACTCCAGCTCCGAGCTCAGGTCATCCACTTCAGCCGTACCAGAAAAAGCGCAAGCTTCATCAGATGAATTCATACATTTGGGGTTATCGTTGTGCCAACATGGAAGGGCTGGGCCCACATATGCAAAGGCACACAACGCTTGGGACTTCGGCTCGTCACGTACTGGTTCCCTAACCAGCGAGCCTAGTGGTTTAACGGCGTCTCGGTCTCTGAGCTGTCCAGCAGTTGCCGAATAATCTCAGGATCAATGCCTTCGAGGGACCCTCCAGCACGGATGGTCTCGCGTACAGCTTTGAGAGCCGCCCACATGTCACACAACCCCCGACGATGATACTCGCCGCACTTTGAACACGGTTGACGCCTGCAATACTGAGTGGGGTGGCCTTCATCGTGACAACGTCCGCAGATGAGCTTGCTCCAGCAATTATCAGCGTTGCGACGCTTGCTTCCGCATTCGCTACATTTGAATTCTTCGCGCTGGAGCGTCCCTCTCCCGTATGGCGTTGCATCCACTTTTGGTTTCCAGGCCAGGCGTTCTGCGACTCGGAATATGTCTTCTTCAGTAACTGCGGCTGAGAATTTGGCTTCTGTTCCAGACAATGTCACCGTTGGGCTTGGCTGAGGCTCAGAAGTCTCGGCTCTCAGGGCGTGATGGCTCTGCTCGGTCTCAAACTCCTCCTCGTATCGGGATGGAGTCTCATCCGTGAAATGGGCATGTCGTTCAACGTCACTATCGGCATTCCCACCCTCAGCTAGAAAAGCTCGACCTTCAGCACGTCGTGGCTGGGGTTTGAACCTCCCGAACTGTAAATTCTGTGCTGGGTGTTTCTTCTGCTGATAATCTCGATCTTCGTGACGTTCATCCTGCCGCAGAGCTTCAATTCGCTTCAGGGTCTCCTCCAATTCACTCAGCGTATCAAACCGCTGACCTTGCAATGTTGTCCTCAGACGAGTGTCACTCAGTGCTTTGATGAAACGACGGATGTGAGCTTCTCGTTCCGTAGTTGGTCTCTCGAAAGCTATATCAGCCTTCTTGGCGGCTCGGTTGAGCCGATACAGGAACATCCGAGGGGTTTCTAAATCACGAAGCTCCATCGCATAATATCGCTCAGCCTTTGACCCGATACTTCGACACCACTCCTTCTTGAACACATGAGACAACTTCTTCCAATCCGAGCGAGTCGAGTTGGGGAGCTGGGCACACCAGTCTTTCAATGAACCAGAGAGTCTCATTCTTAGTTGGACGATCCGAGTCTTCTCATCCCACGGGGCCATCGTTGCGTAGTACATGAAACGTTCCCACCAATTGACACGATCATCGAGCGGTCCTCGTTCATCGAACTTCTCGAGTGCGTCATGGGGGATCATAGCTTGGACTACCACCCGGGTTCCGGACCCTGTATCGGAGTTCTTGGTCTGAGCTGCCGTGCCAAACTGGCCTTCAAGTTCATCTTGGGAGGAATCGCTCGAACTCGAACTGTCTGATTCCCAGTCATCATCGTCAGGTCTTTTAGATTTCGACGTACGCGTCTTGCTGCTTCGTTTTGATGCCGAGCTTGACGTTCGAGCAGAGGACTTGGTTCGGCCACTTTGAGATGTACTTTGAGTTCTAGTCGTTTTATCACGGGGCTCGGCAGGTTCAGTTTGGCGCTGATTCGCTTGTACCATCAGATGCATGACATCTGTCAGTCTGTCGAGTTTCGCTAGGACAGGGTCCACCACTGTTCGAATTACGGATGACTCAGCTGGAGTTCGAGAGGGATCTGACGAGCTGGTTAGATGACTTGGTTGGTTCTGGGGATCAGCTTGAGCTCGGAGCCGTTCTTGATCAACCAGTAACTGACGGAGTTTTTCTTCCCGTTCAGCCACTGCTTGATCATGAGCTGCTTGTGCTTGGGCATGTTCCTCTTTCAGTCTCAATAATTCCACATCGTGTTCAGCTCGAGTTTTGGCTGCACGCTCGTCATGAATTTTCTGCAGTTCTTCTTGTCGGGCCCTAATCTCGGCTTCCTGAAGTTTCTTCTGCACTCCCAACAGGTATTGAGCTCGACTCTCATCTTCTTTACGTTTCTCGGTTTCAGCGGCAACTCGTCGTTCGGCCAATCTCTCTAAAGCTTCCAGCTGTCTGCGCTGCTCCACTTGAGTTTTACGCTGAGCATCAGACATCTGTGCGTTTGTAGCTTGTAGCTTCTGGTATTCTTCGTGGAGTTTAGTTTGTTCGCGCCGATTATCCTCCAACGCAGCTTGTAATCGAGCTTCGGTGTTCTTCCGTTGCTCCTGTTCTGCAGACAGCCGAGCCCACGCCATAGTTTCGCTCCGAGTCTGACTTTGTTGAGCCGGCGGGTTGTCAGCGTTCAATTGAGCACTCGGACGGCCAAACCAGAACCCTTCCAGTCCAGCACGAACACTTGGAGACGGTCCCAAGTCGGGCTTAGCAGCGGCAACCTCAACTTTGCTCTCAGACGTCCGCTTAGATTCCGGACTACCCGGTAATGGGATCTGAGCCGGATGAGGTTGGGGCGGGTCTGGCGTGATAGAAATCATCATTCCAGGAGCTGAGCTCCGCATAGCACCTGTAGTTGATCCTCGCATCACTGTAGCAGTCGACATGGGGAGATGCGTTCCTGACCCGAGCATGTAGTCGGTAACAGACATTAGCGAGGAACCAGACGAACTGTACGACATGTTCCCACTTTCATCGGTCGCCATCAGGGACAGATCGGAATTGGGACCAACACCCACCATGCTGGGCACTGAGTCGCTCATAGCTTCAGGTAGAACTTCAGAAGTGGCGTCACTGGAATCATACCAGCTCGGGATGGAAACACTGGCCGACGATCTCATCAGCAGCGGGCGTTTACGCGCAGGTTCCTCTTCAAGGCTCGATGCGGGACTCCTAGCTCGGAGGCCAGTCAGCTGAAGTCGCATAACCACTTCCTGACCCAAAAATAGCTGAGTGTCTTCATCCATGATAGCATCGCCATCTTTGTCCAACACAAAACCCGTCTTGGGGTCGTTCGTCAGAGCTGAGGTTGTTAGCTGTGGGTCCGAGGGGGACCGAACGTAATATGGCGTTGCTCCCACCGCGAACTTCCAAGCAGTCAGCTCAGCTCGGATGAAATGTCCGATGCGTTCAACTTCCAACCTGATCTGGGATTCGGATACTCCTGATACTTCACCCAGTGTGTGCCACGTCGGGACTTGGTTCCGGAATTCATATCCAGCCTCATGCAGCATAGTCTGAAGCAGGGCGACGCACGCAATGGGCGGCATCAAGCTTAGCGAGACTCGGACCACTCTGAGGTCGGACACTATGGGAATTCGGCGTCGCTCAGCATTGAACACGTTCAGCCATCGAGCTGCGGGGGATCGAGTTACTGACATCAAATGTCTAGCAGTAGCCCCGGCCGCTCGGATGAAACCCCAAAGATCATAACCTTCGTGACGTGGCGCGTATGCCATATCTACGGGATGCACGATCCCAGGAGGGAGAGACATCCACAACTCGAGCTGGGATCGGCCGTACGAGATCATCTCGGCTTCAGTCATCTCTGGAGGGTGAGCTAGACTCACATTCTGAGCCTCAACACCCTCAGGGACACCTCTCAGCCGTTGGAATGGTCGTTGGTCTGGCCAAAGCGAGCTCGACCAAGCTCCACCGCTTGTCGAACTGAAATAGCCCGCTCCTGGGGCGTAATTGAGTCGAACAGGATCCGTCCCCGACCAAGTATGACTTGGCTCTCTCGTTTGCATTTCTCGACTCCCTAGCAAACTCAGTGCACCACCCTCGACTTGGCTACTGCGAGGATTTGCAGCAGTTGGCTCCGGGTTAGCACTCGAGAGTCTGGAAGTCGCCGTCGAAGCCTTCAACTCATCTTGCTGCGTAATATCCTGGTGTCCGATGGGCACAACTTGGCTTCGACTCTCATCATTTCGGGTACTTGGTTGAGTACTCGCTTCATCACCTCGGCCGACTCCAGATGGCTTCATCTCGGGCGAACTTAGTGATGGCACAACTTCTTCCGGCATTGGGGGGGCTTCAGGTTCAGAACTTGGCTCAGCTTCACTCGGGTGTGACGCTTCCACTTCAGTACTGGGAGCTGAGACTCTCGAAGTCGAATGACTTGGTTCGGGTTTCTCAGCCTCCTTCGGCTCCACCTCAGTCGGCAATCCAGCGACGCGCAGGCTCCGCCGAAGCGAAGACTCGGTCTTCTCACCTTTTCTCTTTGACGCACTTGGACTTGGCTTAGTCGACATAATTGACTCTCGTCCGTCCAAAATCGTATCCTGATCCGGGCACGCGCACCAGTTGTGGTGAGGTGCGGGCAACTTCCCAGCGTCCGGAATATACCTTGAGCTAAACTTGAATCAGCAAACCTCGGGCCTAAGTTCAGGGGGGTCTCAGAGTCTCAGAGTCTCAGCTGAATAACCTCAGCTGGACTCGACGAAGACTCAGCGACACCTCCGAACTCGGACTCTTGGCTTGACGCGGCGTGTGCGCCTCCCTTGCGATCCCCTTGACGGTTCTTGCTGGGGCTACGCTTTGGGCCCAGACGTCAGCCAACCACGTCCACTTGTTCCTTGTCCAGTCGTCCTTGGATGTCCTCCAAACGAAGCCTGCTCCCCGCTTAACAGGCCTTCGCTCGCACGTGTCTTGACCCGATTTGCCCCGGGGTTTTCTTTATGTAGACACGACTCCACACGCACTTGTCTGCTCCTTCCGAGACTGCAGACCCAGTCTCCCTTGCTTCTCCTCTTCCTCCAGGCGGATCCAGCTGAGAGCCGCGTACACAGGTCTTCACTCGCCCCCCCCCCCCGACCTAGGGTGGCTCCGAGAGTTGGCTCGGCTGAGCCGGTCTTGATCCAGGGTTCTCGCCTCTGTGCCCTTGGACTTCCGCGCGGCACTCAGACTGAGCGCCGCGTACACAGGTCTTCACTCGCCCCCCCCCCCCCCCCCCCCCCCCCCGACCTAGGGTGGCTCCGAGAATTGGCTCGGGATGAGCCTGTCTTGATCCAGGGTTCTCGCCTCTGCGCCCTGGGACTTCCGCGCACCACGTCTTGACGTAGACAAAATGGCCGAGCGGGGAACCACTATCCCAGGCTCAGCGCCACACGATATCCCTCCAACAACACTGAGAATCACTATCCCAGATGCTGCTCTGCCTGAAACCTCAGAGTAGATCACCTTCTACCCGAAAATATGAAATACACGCTGAGTGCAGTCGCCTAGTTCGACCTGTCGACGTGTAATGAAATGAAATAGCCAAATGAGTACCCCTTCACACCGAGGTACACCCACAAGGACTATATGGGGCTTGAGTTTTGGTTGAGTCTCTTCTCAGACACCCTCTTCCACAGCAACACACTTAGCACTGCGGCCTTCGGGGCAAATTCGATTCTCGGTTGAGTTTCTCCTTAGACACCCTTTTCCGCAGCAACACACTTAACGCTGCGGCCTTCGGGGCAAATTCGATTCTGATTAATACTTTACACATGCAAACAAAGACCTATCAAGGGGGGGCGCTCGACTTCCTTCGGAGCGCACCCAAACAAAGACAGAAAGATATTATGGCGAGCGGCCTGCAGTCCCTTCGGCATGCGGCTCTTCAGCGCTGTCTTGGTTCTCAGGAATCTGCGGTGCTCTGAGTCCCCACTTGGATCTGAGCTCAGCGATTGGCTGAACCTCATTAAAGTCACTCGTGGCGTCAGCAATCTCGTGATCACCTGTCAGCAAACTTCTGATCACATGTCGGCAGACCCGTGATTACATGTCGGCAGACTTGTGATTATCCCACACTCCGTGTCTCTGATTGGCTGAAGGGTGCGCGTCACGGGGATGAGACAGTGCGTCACCTGGGTTCGAACATGGGTTGAGCCTGATTTATGGTCAGTCATCATTTGATGACCGCCTCTTCGCGGCGACTGTTCCCAGAACCTCATCGCCCATATCCCTTCTGAGCCTCTGAGCCTTCGCTGAGTCACCACCTGAAGCGTCTCCAAACGTCCACTACCATCACGCTGAGTCCCACATGGACTGCCAGAGACTCCGCTGAAACTCCAAACCACTCAGAGTGTCCTTCAATGTCCTCCTCTGAGAGTCCTCAGGGTTCTGCTGAGAATCCGATGGCTCAGCGAACGATCGTCTCCGCTGAGCTACCAGTCACAGCGGGGACGAGTCGGCAGTTACAGATGTCACACGACAGCTGGTCATATTTCCACCAATCACCACCCGTTTTGATGGGTGCGGAGGGGGTACGGCGGCCGAGCGAAAGGCCTGCTGGACCTGAGATTCGAGCGTACCTCGTCACATCAACCCAAACAAGGTAGTGATGAATGAGGCACAGAAAACTAGTTGAGAAAGGTACTAGTCTACGTGAGGAGATGAACACCGGTGTATTGCGAGGTTAATACATCAACAAAGATACTCTTCCAACTTGGGTGGCTTCAGTAGAAACATTTGGCTTATTTGGTTCCCGTTGTTGATGCAAGTGTGAATATTTGCAAAAAGCACAGCACACTTGACCGTAACAGCAACAGGAGAAAGCCGCACCTTGTGGGCTTTTGCGTACTCGAGGTGGGCAAAGTAGCGCTTGACGTGATTAAAACCCAACTCCACAGACACGCGCAGAGAGCTTAGGAGCGCGTTACACGCTCTCATATCAGGGCTGATCGAAGCACCTTGGTAGGGAACGGATATAATATCCGACACACCGTAAGCTGGGTCCCCATAAATGGTGAAGTCCAGATTCTGTAGAACCGGGTGTGAGTGGATGTATTCTTGTAAACCACTTTGACGCAGCAGCGTTGTGTCGTGTCGGCGACCCTCGACCGGACCCCAAAAAGAAATAAAGAGGCCGTCAGGTGCAATAACGCCTTGGTATGAAAGGCAATGACGCCTTTTGTGACCACTGTGCACTGCTTTCTGCAGATTTTCGCCTCTTGGTCCGTTGGGACGACGGCTTGGACGACAAATGAAGTGCTTTGTGCCATCTATGAATAATGCCACACCTTCAACGATTGACCCCGAAGCAGCCTTGACGGCACTTTTGTACAGCTCCAGCCGACGTACAAACATCGAATCACTAAAAAACAAGAGGTCATTCCACCTGTCCATTATTATAGACGCTTGAAGCATTGAACTTGGTGAGAAAACATTTTATAGCTTGACAGTAAGTTAGTTAACGTACCCACACAGAGCGTTACTCGACAGCAAACTCCTTCAGACCGTCCAAACGACTTGCGAAGAGACGATAAACGGCACGGAAATGCCAAGCGCTTTAGCAGCATGGCTAGCGCTTCGTAGCAGTTTACGCGATCACGAGCGTCTGTGATGATGCATTCTGGTAGTCGAAGGCCTTGGGCGATGCGAATGATCTGTGGACCAGTGAAGCGATAATCGATCAGGGCATCCGCGTCGGTAAGCGCTCTAACGTCGAACCGAATGGCTGGAATAAGTGGTCGCTCTATCTCATCTCCATCTTGTTCTGCCAACATGGCTACAATAGCCAAGCCTAGCGTCGGTGACGCCAACAGAGCAGCGCTCGTCGGCATTTTCTTGGTTCCCATGACACGCCCTTTTGCTGATTTCGAACTGACTCCTATTTTTCGGATTCTGATTAGGATCAATTTGCGAAACTAGAAATGTGCTGGTCCTAATCCGAAACAAATCTCAAGACGATTCCGGAAACGGATTAGGATTAGGACGGTTGCGAAATCTGGAGTCCACTGCTGCTACCGAATTTAGACTTCATGTTTTGTGAAGATATGGTCGAATCCTGTGTATCTTTGGTAGAGCAAATAAAGCCAGTTAGCGTGGTTCGGGTTGAACTTCGATCGAGGAAAATAAAATACTTTACCAAAGCCAGAGATTTCGAAAATTTCGCGCTCTTTGGAAACGAATGGCATTCGTCGATCCTCCCCCCAACCAAGAGCGCCCAAGAGTGATTGTCGGAAGAGGAGTCGCCGTGTGAACGACATGGTACGTTCGTCTTGTGCTCGTAATACATCGTAGATCTGTACACTTACGACGAATGTGCTTATGCAGGCGACCACCACCGGGCTCCCACCATATCCAGGCCACGGCAGTGTGACACATCGACAGCGGGACAGCGCGGAGCTGGAGCGAATCAAAATCAGAGCGCAGGAGCGCGAGCGTCGTGCTGACAGCCGGGTTGAGAGACTAGGCGACATCCACCGGCTGCCTCCGTTACCGGTGTATGATCGCGGCGTACTCGAGGCTCATCGTGCTGCGAAGATCGGCCGAGCCAGGCAAGAAGAGCTGGCCAACCGGCTTGCTCTGCTTGGTCGAACTACGCGCACCCGTAGCACGGATGCCTTGCTGTCACGTGACAACTCAGATTCTGAGCACCGAGGCGCAGAGCGGTGGGAAGCTCGTGCGCTAAGCACCATGTTCGGCGGCAGTTCTTCTGATGATGGAGGGGCCTTGCGTGAAGCCTTCAACGCGATTGAAGAGGCAGATGATGAACCGTCTCCGAATGGTAGCGACGACTCAGACTATCAAGACACCCCTTCAGCAGACCGAGACGCAAAAGAAGACGAACAGCAAGATGAAGATGATGCTGAGGAAGACGAGGATAACGAAGACGACGAGAATCAAGGCGGAGAGGACGATGAGGAGGAGAGCGAAGAAGACGAAGAAGAAGCGGAGAACGAAGACGGCGACGATGGAGAGGAGAACGAAGAAGACGACGGTGAAAAGGAGGTTAACGAGTTGACGGACCAACGTGAAGGCGACGAGAGCGAACAGGACGACGAGGAGGAGACCGACGACAAGTTCGGTGTTGCACCGAATTTACACCAAATCGCTCACCAAAGACTCAAAAAGACTCAACGCGTGCGACGGCCGTTTCCCCACTTCGTCGATGGGTTTGGAACGACGTTTGATTCATGGGCCGACTTTCACGAAGCATTTGAGAAGTTCCAGCGTGGCACATTCCAGCAATTTTCGAAGAGGACGAGTACTTCAGTGATCCTTCGCAACAAGCAGATCAAGGACCAAGCAGGGACCGCTAAACGCACTAAGAAGAACACGAGGAAGGAGATGAAGCTGCTTCCGGAAACCTGGATTCAGTATTCCAAGACGTGGAAGTGTACGCAAGGGCAGAAGTACAAATCGCGAGGCAAGGGGAAGCGGAAGCACAAACTGGTGCGTGGCATCGAATGCAGTGCCAAGGTAAATGCTCGAGTGACTCCCAATTCGGCAGGCGTTTGGGTGATCTTGGTGTCGGCTTCTGGCAATCACAACCACGACTTAAGCGAGCATTTGTGGGAGAGCTACGCGGAGAATCGCACTGTGAAGGACTCGCAGCTAGCGAACGATGTCGCTGTGTTGCACAAGGCTGGTGCGAACGCAAAAGGAATTCTGCAGTATCTTCGGGAACGCACAGGTATACAAGTATTGTTGGTCAATATTTGGTATGGTCTAACAAAACTTTGGTGTGCTTGGTATGTGTTTGGTATGTTTCTAGGCAAGAAGACTATACTTCGTGATGTTCATAACATGCTGCAGCGGATGAAAACCGAAGAGAATGCGGGCCTGACTGATGCACAACGGGCATTTGTAGTCCTGGACGAATTCTGCGGCCAAGATGGCTGCAACTCGGCCGAGGTATTGGTTGATTCTGATACCAACGTTGCGCGTGTCTTGACCTTCCAGACGGCGAAGATGAAGCGCCTTTTCAAGGCGTTTGCTGAGGTCGTGATGGTCGATTCGACACACAATACGAACGAGAATCGCTACAAGTTGTTTAGCTTTGTAGTCCACGATGTATTTGGAAAGGTACGAGCGTGGTGTTGATGTAGATAGCTGTCATGATGTATAATAAATTATCTAACGTTTCCCTTGGTAGGGTCAATATGTTCATCATGCTCTTATAGAAAGTGAACACAAGGTCAATCTACGGAAAGTGATCGAGATCTTTAAGCGGGACAACCCAAGTTGGAACCAAATTCGTGTGATCATGACCGACAAGGCGGTTCATGAAAAGGATGTCCTGCAGGAGATGTTTCCAGACGCCAGGCAGCTACTCTGTCAGTGGCATGTCGTGACGTGGTTGAAGAAGCAAGTCGCGAGACTTGCTCCAGGTGTGAAGAAAGAGGTGAAGGCGCTGGTGAGTTTACTGGTGTACGCTAGAAGTCGCCAAGAATATGAAGATGCGCGGGGTTGTATGCTGGAAAAACTAGGGGGCGGCACGTCGCATCCACTTTACAAAACTTTCATGGAGAACTGGGATAATTCGCAAGAAGAATGGGTCGCGTACAAGCGCGGCAACGTCCCACACTTAACGAACAACACGAACAACAGGATTGAGTCCAAATGGGGCAAGATCAAGGACGTTATCAACGGCGCGTACACTATCGACCAACTACTGTCGATATTGATCACGTTTCAGGAGTACGCAGAAGAACAATACTTATCCGAATATCACCGCGTCGGAGGGCGCCCTCACGATGGAGATGAAGACCCCGAGCTGGCATCGTTGGCATTGCAAATAAGTCCATTCGCCTTTGATCTAGTTGCAAAGCAGCATTCTCTGGCCACGGGGCCCGATGCAGACTATGAGTTCGAGCATGGTCAGCCTGGCTCCGCTACTCTGACGAGCACGAGGACTGGAAACACATACAAGGTGAACTCAATGGTAAGGCTTCATGTGTTGTGTGTTTTTGGTAAACTTTTGGTTTGAATTCTAACTCAAGATTAATTGCTGTGTAACAGAGAAGTATTTGCAACTGCATCTTCATGCAGACCTGCTTGTTGCCGTGTCGACACATCCTCTTCGTCAGAAGTAAATGCAACTATGAAACCATTATCCCGCCGATGCGGTTCTTTTCAACACGCTGGATTGTCCACAGTCCTGCCAATAACATCGGAGAAGGCGACATACCAAGGGGAGGGCTACGTCAAGCGACTTGTCCGCCTTATCCAAACAACCCCCCGTAACCAGCGTTGCGAGATACTACCAAACGAAAGCACTGGCGGAAAAGATTATAGACCGCATGGCTTTGCAGTCTACACCTACGTTTCAAGTAGCGTTTAGATGGCTTGAAGACTTCTACGAAGCGCTGAACGCTGGTGACGTCGTGGCGTTTACGGAGCGTGATGATTTGGCGTTCCCAGGACTATCTCAGGTGTCCTCGGTGGGTGGGGCACGCCTTTCGCAGCTCTCCTTCGCGAATGGAGAAACACCGGAAAATCAGGCCTCAGCCGATATTGACGCGGATGTTGTAGACAACGGTGTTGAAGTAGATAGCGCAGTGGATGTTTCCTCGGACATGAAGGCGGATGAAGTGGTGACTGTGCCAATACTTCCCAACCGCTCAGCAGTTCCAGGTGAACAGCAAAATTCAAAGGCTCATGAGTTTCCTGAACAAGCCGCAAATGCAGAACCCGTGTGTGTCGAACGAGAACAAGCCTCATGTGTAGAACCCGAGTGCGTCGAACGAGAACAAGTTGCAAGTGCAGAAGTTGAAGGCGATGCGGTTCCACCGAATGATACCAAAAAGACACCAAAGACTACCAAAACTGCACCAAAGACGACCAAAATTGCACCAAAGACGTCCAAAACTGAGCTAAAGACCCCACAGCCAGTATCATGGGGGTTTGCCAAGCGGCCAATACTTCATGGCATGAGCAAGGAGCAGCGAAAGCGAGAGAAGAGTAAGGCCGAACGGATAACAGCTCTCACACTGGCTGCTCGGTATCGCCAAGGCAAAATGTCGAAGCTTGTCCAGCTCCAAGATGTGGCTGCTCTGCTAGACGGTCCCTACAGCTTCTTTCACAGCAAGCCGATGGTCGACGCGCTGGCACTACCTTTCGTTGATGTGCAGGGGGCACTAACCGTCCGCCCTTTCAACGTTGGTCAAGCTGTTCCGGTTATCAGGCAAATACCCCAGCTTGAGCAAATTGAGGAAGGCATTAAAGGCATCGAAGCGAAGCAGGATGTGGACCTGTTAGCCCATTGGCCTGACTACGGGTGTGCTACATACGACCAGCTTGTTGTTATGGCCCGGGTCGTTAAAGCGCGCAATGAATTCACTCTGGTGATGAAGACGTTGAAGTGGCTGGATAGTGTCGAATTTCGTGTCAATGATATTCGAGAACCGTTCAAAGATACAAGTACTCTGACAAAGGTAATAGTGCATATATTTCACCGAACATGCACCAAACACTCACCATAAACCTGTATTACCTGTGTTTAGTCAGAACATGAAGGATACGTGACGACGCTTAACCTCTCACAGATTCGAGTACCAGGGGATAGTTTGAATGGGCACCAACTGCTGGATTTCAGAGAAAATTTGTGGGTGCACACAACTTCAATGCTGGTATCCCTGCTTGCATTGAGAGATGAGTACACTGATGTGGGCGTCATTAGCCCCAGCTATCACGAGTTTCTCCTTCCCGAGCAGAGGAGGAGAGTTGCGGGCGGGCTGGGAGCGAGCGATCCTCGATACAAGCGCGTTGTTGGTGTGATTAACCTCGAGTTTCACTGGGTGGCTTACTACATCGACAGGCAGCAGCAAGTTTGCTACATGTTTGACCCGCTCCAGAAGCCAAGAAACTACAAGATTCTTGAGAAAAGTGTGCGCAGTGTGGCTGAACTGATTCTGGGGTTGAAGGACATGCTTCATTTCGAAAAGATTGAATGGTGCACTCAGGACGATGGCACCTCATGTGGAATCTGGTGTCTTGCGATTCTGGAAATGATGTTAACGGATTCAATGTGGGATGATTGCATCTACAAGCTCAAGTCGTATCTGCGGATGCGTTATCTGCATAAGGCGATCGCTTTTGTGGGGAAAACGACACTGTAAGGACCACACTGTAAGGAGATAACTTCAACTTCAATACACGTATCTTTCTTTTACAGAAACCAGATTTGGTCTCTACCAAAAAAAAATTGGATACCAAAGATATACAAGATTTTGTCACTGCTCATGAAAACTGCTAAGTCCTCAAGTTTCAAAATATAGAGTTGGATCGGAAAGACATGACCATAGTGGTGTGTAAATTCGCACACCAAGCGAAGATAAAATAAATTTACCCTGGATAATGGGTAACACAGCTCCCACCTGGTTTGAATTTGTCCACAGACGGTACGGTAGTACTGTTAAAAGTCAATTAATGGCCATCTAAATTCGGTAGCTCTAACATCGTCCGCGAAATCTCTCAAATAATCAGCGAAGCTTTTCACAGTAGTACAGTAGACTTCGTTTTGGTCCACTCAAGGCAGTTCACTGTCCGGTGAATCTGCAGTGGTCGAGGGGACTGCGGCGGCCTCAGTCGTATCCATAGCGCTGTTGCTGTTGACCGGCAAAACGCGATCGATCTCCTCTTCGCTGACTCCCTGGTCCCTCAGTTGCTTCCGAGCGAGCGCCAGCAGCACCTTGGTCTTGTACCCTTCCTTCTCGGTCAGCAGCGTCTCCCGCTTCGCCTGCATCCAAGTTCAGTCGCTCTCCCGTCTGCTCGCGCTCTTCTCTCTGGAGCTCAAGCGCCAGCCGCTTCTCGATCTCGAGCCGCCGCTTGTTGAACGACGAGGCCACCGACTGCTGCGAAGGTAACGCAGCTCCCCCCACAACGGGGCTGAATCAGAAATCGTCGACGGTTAGTGACGCTGCAGCGTTGGGCGCCAGCGCGGGTCCTGGCAGGGGACTGACGCTGTACGTGTCTGCAGCCGAAACATGATCCGAACCGGCGTAAGCAAGATTTGAAACCTGGCGGGTCGGTACTCTCGCCTGACAATGCACAGGTCATCATCGTTCAGCACCTGCAGCAGTTCGAATCGAGTCCGAGCAGAATTTTTACAGATGATGTCCGTCCAAAAGAGGTCCCAAGTCTCTGTGAACAGGTTCTCCACGTTCTTGAACGGAAACTGCTTGGTAAATGCGAAGAGCCCAGTACAACGGTTGGAGACTCGTTCTCACTTTCCAAGCGCATCTACAGCGAGTACATCGACATGAACACTGCAGTCCCGTGGGATTTCTTCGAAGCCAAAGCGGCAGTGATGTAGTGTATCATTGATCGCGCTCAGCGCACTGCACTCAGCTTCGAAGCAGATTGTACTTCACTTCTGTGGATCTATCCTATCTGCCATTATATTTTTCATAATACAATATTATTGTAGGTTCTTCTAACAAAATGAATGTGATGTATCGAAATGTCTAAAAGTTTGCTGCGCTTACTCCTTCCCTTTAAGCCAACTGAACGACAAGCTGTAGTCATTGCCTACGGTACAAAAGCCACATCACGATCGTGCACAGTAAGTATAGAGTCCATATTACCAAACGTTTGTGGCACGCACCACTGTGCTCCACGGAGCTCTCAACCGTGAAGAAAATCCACACGCACAAGTTGGCTTGCACCAATCTCCAACCCTTGTCCAGCACGAACGAAATCAACCGCAGCATGGAGATGCGTAGTTTGCGCTGAATCACGTAGCCGATCACCAGTAGGGACAGAAACTCCAAACTCACGTACGTAAGTACACTGCCGATTTTCTGTTGGAGCCCAGCCTCGTCAAGAGAATTCAGCTGTGGATAGTAAGCTTGGTTTGGTAGAAAGAACATCGAGATTGTGTACATGCCTGTGTGTGCACGACAGCGAAGTGTGAGATAAGATCAATAGGCTGGAAACCCCATACACAACGCACAAAATAATCCACTTATACGCACAATAGATCAGTGGACCAATGACCTCGGTGTACTCGACAAGCATGACGAACTCCGTTGTGAAGAGAACCTGGGTCGTCCTGTGAACAAATAGCTTCCGTTCCTCCGATGAGAAAACACTCATCATCAGACGTGTTGGATCGGTTGGGCCTTCCTTCGGGGGCGCAGGGTAGACAGCTGATTTAACCATTACTGCTACACCACGTGTAGTAATGCTAGACGCAGGCACTACTCGATTGGCATCCCCCGCTGGATCACTACTGCTACTTTCACTTGAAAGTTTTCTTCTTAGAACTGCCACTGCAGAGCTGTAGCGACGAGAATCAAGATGAATAACCGAATGGTCATCTTCTTTGATGATCTGCAATGCGATATCCACGAAGCACGCTGATTTCAAAGGGTGGTTGTCCGGGATCTTGCGACGCAGGAGGACGATAGGCCTCATCAAACTGCTGATGTCCGATATCGATATCAGTGCTTGAGCTGCATCCAGCATTATTATGACAAACGTCGTGGTGGTGCTGTTTGAGGTCTGCATCGAGCTTGACACGTACAGCGCATTGAACACGTCGACGTTGAAAATCATGATCTGCGGCAGGAGGTCATACTTGGCGCCTAAAGTTCTGCTGATCAAGTTTTTCGCTAGGATTTTGATAAGCGGAAGCAGCATGACGTAGTACCTTTGACCCTTTTCTTCAAGTCGTTCTGGGGAATCGGCCACGTTGTGGCTCGATGGTAAACTTTGTTAGCAGCACCTCGCTGCCAGGGAGTGGCGTGGAGGGTTAAAAAGCTATCTGGCGAGGCGACAAATCGAGGAATGAGCCTCTTCGTCGCCCACAGCCTTCCTACTTGTGGGGAGTTTCACTTCTGCGACTATGCTATGACCTTTGGTGTGGAAAACTTCCCACGACTTGCAGAAAAACTATTTTACTCTGCACCAGCATCCCATAAATCCCCATTTCTTCAAGTCGTTCTGGGGAATCGGCCACGTTGTGGCTCGATGGTAAACTTTGTTAGCAGCACCTCGCTGCCAGGGAGTGGCGTGGAGGATGCCCCGTTGACGCTGCTATGCATGTTTGCCGAGCATTTTGCGCGATAGAGAAGCTGTCAAGTCGTCTTTGATCACGGTGTATCGTTCCACAGCGTCGGATTTCCACCGGCCAAACTTCTTTACCGCTAAGCTGTCGACGCCTGCGTTGAACAGGGCCGTCGCACCTCCGCTGCGCAGTGAGTGTGATCCGATGCACGCTGGATCTTCTCCAACCGATCTCGCGGCACGTTTCAGCGCCGACACCACGTCACTGACCTGCAAGTGCTCGCCCGTAGAGATTTGGCACAGCAGCGAGTTGGGTGCCGCGACGATTTTCTTGTGATGTGTTGTCAAGAACCAGGCTGCTTGGACTGGACAGCACCATTTAGCACCCGACCGACGCAGGGTTCGTGATGTTCCTTCGCCGAACTGGTCCGTTTTGCTACCACGGAAACGTATTATCACCTTCGTCGCCCGGCTGAGAGTGTTGCACGGTTGACCCGAATCATCTAATACTGCGATGTCTTCCCTCGTGATAGCGTATGGTTGAGTTTTTCTTCCGTTGGCGAGATACTCGGAACGCCGCAGCAGATAGAAGTAACCCAGGACCGTAGCGCCCCACAAGACCTGGTCGTGGGTGGTGGTGAAATTGAGGCGGCGGTGGAGTGCACGCAGTATTTGGACTGTGACTGGGTGCTTTCTTGCTGAAGGTCTATCTTGTCGTCGCATCCCTGTGATTGCCAATTTGTGTCCGGGCAGAAGCCCGACGCTGAAGCCTCGCTTGTACTGATGATTCCACGAGATGTGACTGATCTTGGAGAGGATGGTTGAAGCCGAGTTGCCTCGTTCCTGTCGACCGAACCCGTAACGCCAGCAGAAAACAGCGAATAACGCGAGCTGGTAGGATTGTTCGGCACGGTCGTTGGGCAACCAAGGTGAGAATCGCATGAGGTTGCACCACTCGGTCCATTGGGTCCATGTTCGAGTGTATTTTGCTGCTGACGATCCGGCCAGAGATTTGGACTGCAATTCGACGAGAATGTCTTGTAAACCTTTCTCCAGATTGGCGGGACCAGAACCTGTAGCCATTTCATAGAGAAGTTAGCCCAAATGGTCGCGTGTGGTTCTACCCACGCTCTTGAGGCGGCGTCTGCCATTCGGTTCGTTGATCCGGGTAAATGTGAGGCTGAGATCCGAATGTTGAATACAGCTTCTCCCAACCCAATAGCACGATTGATCTCTTGTGCTTCTGGACAGCGGCTTGTCAAACGGTTGGTCCATGACACGGCAGAAACGTTATCACTCCAGCAGCGAATGTGGGGAGTAATGTCCGGCATTTGCGCGGCCCACCTTTCGCCCCATGTCCATATTGCAAGCGCGATGCACATGTGCTCGCGTACATTAATGGAGAGTGAGCCCGCCTCAATACACTGGACTTCTTCACTATCGAAGCGAAATTGAACGTACTCATCGAAAGCGGGGTTCAGAATTGCGAGACCCATGTCTGATGCGTCCATGTAGACGTGAAACTGCGGCGTTGGCAGCGAGCCAAACATGCACAATGGTAATTCCGACAGGTGCCCGTGACGCAGGATGTGGTCGAACCACCGTAGATCCGATAGCACTTGCGTGGTCAAGCAAGTCCGACCGAACCGAGGCCATCGTCGAGTAGCTGTTTGCAGGTGTTGAAAGAACGGCATTGCCGTCCGAATGCACGTCGTGATATACCGCAAACTGCCCAGGACCCTCTGCAGCTCGTTCCGTGTGGCTTTGCCTATGCGAAGTATCTGGGCGATGCGATGGACCCCTTTGTCAATTTTGTCCTGTGGAATGGACATTGTGCGCTTCTTGGTGTCCCAAGTCAACCCCAGAACCGTGAGACGAGTCTCCCATCCAGAAAACTTGGCCTCGTTGATGGAGCGGGGCCCGAGAATTGCTAGCATTGCGTGTCGGAGTGTCGCCTCGGCTAGTCTCTCGTCAGAGTCGATTTCTATCATTACGTGATCGTCCACCCACTCGTACCCGAAGAAGGGCTTTTGGTCGAGCGACTCGGCTACTGTTGCGGGAGAGTTCTTCGAGACTAACCAAGATATTGCTCGGCCGTAAGCACCATAGTATTGGGGCGAGCCAGACCACCCAAACGGGGCCGCGAGATCAACGATTAACGCGTTCAATTCCGGGATTAGACCGGCCATCCGATGTACGTGGAGCGCGTGGGTCATCAGATGCCGGTACGCACCTTTGACGTCCCCTTTGAGCATCTTGATGGAGCAGTGGGGAAATTCACGTGCCAGTTGCTCGATCCGTGTCGCCAAAATTGTTACGTAGGTGTATTCGACGTCGGGCAAACATGACTTGTCAAGTAGATCGTTTGTAGAAGCTCCGCTCGGAAAGGACAAGTCGTGAACTAATCTGACTTCAACCTGCGGATCTGCGTCATTCTTCTCGACGGCTCCGAAGGGGCTGCAGTGCACGGTTGTCCAATGGTCCAATATGTCCGCGTCCACAACTAGAAATCTGCCGCTGTCTTGACCTCTACGGATACTTCGCAGAGCAGCGTCTTGGTGGCGCACGAACGATAAATGGTTTTTGGGAGCACGGCACGCACGATGCTGATCGGATCGCCAGACGGGAGAGATTCCGTGAACAGCGATGTCGATAATTGTCGCGAGGTGTGGGTATCCGTCCAACAGAAACTTGAGTCGGTCCGGGTCGAGGGCTTTATTGGGTCGACTGTCAGCCGTAGTTTCGTGGCGATACAGACGCACTGTTTCGGCGATGTCGAGATGCTGCTCGCGTATGAGCCGTGATAGCGATGATTTAGCTGTTTCATCAAACCCTTTTGTTATTGCCGTGAAGCCTGATGAGAAACGAATCCCCAGTCTCCGCCGTGCAACAGACTGGTGAGTCTCTGCGCGTAGCAACTCTGTTTCGAGTCGCGCTTCCACTAGTGCGGCCGACTGCAGAGAAAGACAGGTCAATGCTGGCGTCTGCTCACCTCGGAACGGGCTGGGTTCGTCTGGGGTCAAGTGGTCCATAGTGGAGAGTGCACCGAGAGTGCTCGGAGATGACATCGAGCCGGGACTTCCCTCCAGACCAGTTGCCGCTGAAAACTGGATGTGGCGTCATAAAGAGGAGTGCTCGGGTTTCAGTCCGCCAAACCGCTCGGTGATGAAATCTTTTACCAAGAGGTGGAGTGAACTAGGAACGAAGTGCGCGCGCTTGACGGACAGACATGAGTTCCCATTGTTGGCTCTACAGCCGGCGTTTGACAGGAATCGAAGACAGAGACGTTTTCCATCTTGTACTGGTAGCTGGGCATATACGTCAGCTGGAATGGATTGTTCCGCCTTCACTGTGCGCTGGACACGACGTTGACCGCCATCACCGCTCTGCGATGTCGTTGACTGTTTAGAGTTACTAGGCGCGCGCTTGTGATGCGCGACGCTGAGGGCATTTTGCAAGTCGTGAATCTGACGTTGCTGGATGTGAATGAGGATCTGACGAAAGTCGGCGTCGTCTTCAGTGCAGCGCAGTTTAACGAGCGTTCCGTCGCTTGTTCCCGCTTCGAGCACGATACGAAAGCTTTCCAAAATGGAGTTTATCCAATACACCACCAGGACTAGGTCGGTTTGGTCCCACTTCATTTGGCGGAGGCGGAGCTTGGCGAAGGTCACGAGTGTGTCAACTAGTTCTCTTAGCGCCGAGGAGAAATATTCTGACGCGTATGTAGCCAGCGACTGTAGTGCATCGACGATGTCGTCAATGCTCCCGGCAGCGGGTGCTGCTGGTAGTGGAACGGCGGCTGAAAAATTTTGCATGTTGACTCCACTCGTCGCAATCCACACGGCCTTGTCACTCAGGTCACTAAACGGCATGAAGTGCATGAACGAGAGGCCCCGAATACCGAACTCGATGGCAAACGCACGCCCAAGAACGCTTGGGAATGGCTTGAAAAGGACATAACCAGAGTTGATCAGCGCTTCCAGAAAAACAGACACGCTCTTACCTTGGTGGCGAAGTGCGGTGACCAGTGCATGAATGCGCCGTTGTGTGACTGACGGTACAAACGAGTATTTTGACCGCTGCTTGACGTCCTGTTGATCGTGGTCGGCCTGCGGAGCTTCGCGCGCTGGATTTCTGTCCTGAAGAGATTGAACACTGTTTTCAAGGAGTCGTTGTGCTGGAGCGAGGGCGTGAGTGAAGCTGGTCTGCAGTGCTGCGTCAGACCGGAGTTGCAGGAAACGCTCTGTTAAACCAGGGCGGTCGATCAGTAGCTGCGCGATAAGAGCGTCCTTCTCTGCGTCGTTCCCTGGCTGTTGCGATTCGACCCGCTGCTTGGTGACCGGCCTGTTGTTTTTGGAGTTGCTGACTGCACGCTTGCGAGATGACCGCGTGTTGATGTGCGTCGCATCCGCCGATGTCTCGCTACTCGAGTCGTCGTCGTCATCGAGTTCAGGGTCAAAGAGTTGCAGCCGATCGCTTGATGCCGATGGACGGCGTCTCGAGGCCGAGTTGATGTCATGGCGCCTAGGCTGTCGAGACGGTGGTTGGCAGAATGAAGGGCCCACTGAAGCTGGCACGGGAAGAATGCCTCCGTCGACGTGATACACGTAATCGATTGCGTGCTGCAGTGGAAAGGAGGATAGTTCACCTGTTTTAGGGTCGATCCAGGTGCGAATGTCTTCCGAGGCCGGGTAAGATGATGAATCCACCAGGTCTGTAAGGATGATGGAGATGTCGTTGGATCCGTTGCTGTTGTTAGTGCCACATATGCGATCGAGAATCTCGTGATGGAGACTGACCATCTCATCTAGGGACCACTCCGAAGTTGCAAAGGTGAGTGCCTCCAGTAGTAGGGCGACAGCGGGTGCGACGGGAGTTGCATTGTCTGCGGAAATCGCGAGAGTTTCGTCCATAAGTCGGATTGATACTTGACTTTCCGACGCTGACACCACTTGGCCGTGATGAAATGCGTCCTCGTGCTCGACCATGACAGCCTGGCGTAGCAGGGGGCCCGACGTGTTGGAGCGGGCTTCCGAAGCGGCTACCGTGCAGCTCACAGCATCGGAGCGCTTGATCGACCATGTGTTCCCAGCCGCATCATGGAGACCTTCGATGCGAACGACCCGTGGACCCAGTCGCACTACTTTGCAGTAGACAGGAGCCTCCCACGCGAACCCGATTAGGTCGGGCGTCACCAACAGATGGGAACGTGCTGTGAGGGACGGAGGCATCTTCCGGAGTGTGCTGGGCGTCTTAGCGAAGGCTGGCGAAGCTTGAGGCTTAAAAAGCTATCTGGCGAGGCGACAAATCGAGGAATGAGCCTCTTCGTCGCCCACAGCCTTCCTACTTGTGGGGAGTTTCACTTCTGCGACTATGCTATGACCTTTGGTGTGGAAAACTTCCCACGACTTGCAGAAAACCTATTTTACTCTGCACCAGCATCCCATAAATCCCCATTTCTCCAACCGACTGGAAGCCGTAGAAATATATCGGGTATACAAATGTGAGCAGAATCTGGCAATTGATCACCGCGATAGCCATGATCAATTCCCCCAACAATACTCGATCTCGTTTCAGAATTGGACCAAAGAACCCCACGAAGAAGATGACGAGAGTGGTGAGCCCTATCGGAATGCCAAAAACTAACTGAAAAGGCAGCGGAAACCCGATCAAACTCGAGCACACAATTTTGTATGTTGTGTCTGTCAGCGTAGCGGCGACGGATGGAACTAACCGTTGCATTTCGGTCATGTGCAAACCTGGGACGTTGATGCTGATCTGCTCCATCATGGCTCTCGTAAGTAGCATGATCAGGATGCTGTCTCGGATCCAAAACATGTAGTTCGCGTTAGGACTGCTGCTTGGTGGGGCCAAGGGGGCAGCATCGACCGTCGAGAGAACGATAAGGCACGGAAATGGCAGTATGAAGCAGAAGAAGAGAGCTCGAAATGCCGAGGTGTTGCGGCGGTATTCGTCAAAGTTGCGCATCCGATTCACTGAATAGTGCCCCCGTAGTTCCACTTGGAAGCTGGCGAAGAACTGGGCGGTTCGACGCAGAGAGCGGCGGAGTCTTCGCATTGTCGAGTGCTTGGTGTTTCTCTAAGCAAGGTCTGACGCACGACTGTGAAATGATGAATAACGAAAATGGATCAGCACGAGCGCTTGCGGAGTACTGGTCATACAACTGCTCGATTAAGTATCCTTATCTGACTTGGGAATTATATTCGGACAATGGACGCCTACCAAAAATAGCTTAAGACTGGCTTAAAGTGTTTCTCTAAGTCTGTCTCTAAATATAAACTGTGTAGAGGTCGATATAATAATAGTTTAACCCCTTTAAGACTGGCTTAAAGTGTTTCTCTAAATTCGTCTTTAAATAAAAACTGTGTAGAGGTATTAATAATACCTTTCACATACACAAGTATTATGTGAATCGTGCGGTCAAGTTGCTACATTAGGGTTGCTTGTACTGAAATCAAGTCAACGTTTATGCCGTTGCACAATGGCAGGGCTAAGCGACACTTCGTTCAGAAAAAATCGTCTCAATAAATATAAGTTTTCATAAATATATTTATGCGGCTACTGTAGCCGGGCTACATATTATGATGTATTTGGTAGGCGTCCAATGCTACGGCGTAGCAGCTACGCTAGCGCATCGCTTCAGACTGTTGCGCTACACATTGTACGGGCGCAGATGCGAGAGCGAAAGTATCATCAAGCACCGATTTATATTATATAAATCGGTGCTTGATGATAATTTTACTATTATAGATTGAATTAATCCGAGGCTACGGGACGTAACTTACTTATGATACTTCTGAAGTATTCCACAGCAGGAAATGCCTTGTGCGCTGAGAAGATAAAATAAATTACAGGACTGGACGATAACTGGGCTTAGGAACGATAATGTATCCATGATGATCTTCTTAACTTTCTGGGGAACAGACATCAATTCTTGAAAGCTAATATATTTCTTTTCTTCCTCGGGGGTCAGCTCATTGTATAATTTATCTGACTTATTTTGCTTACTGAGCTCTTTTCTGACTGCGTTATAATATCCAAACGTCTTGCGGAAGCGATTCTTGACCATCTTACAGAGCGCAGTCAAGGTAGCTTTCCATGCTTTTTGTAGATGCGCATCAATAATGCAATCACGCGGGACTCGCGGGACATTTATTCCTAATAGAAATTATTGGCCAATTATTGCCGTCGATATCCATATCTATATTTTATGTTTCAATTATTAGAGATAGAACTGAAAAGAAAAATCAATATAGTTTTAGCTAATAGAAATCGTCCATTGACTCAATCATGTGTTGGGGAAATCTGCGAGATATAGATGCATCTTCTAAAGACTATTGATGACAAGATTCATGACGATACGCAGATCGACAAGAGCTGTTGGGTTCACGCCAGGTGGAAGAGCTTGATTCGCCGGGATCGACAAAATTCGGTGCATGTCGAAGGAGACATTGACAGGAGGCTGATGAGCTGTATTGCGTCGTCGAAACGCTCCACTTGCAGTTGGCGCTGGTAGAGTTCCGAGTGTAGCGATGTCGTAAAGCGCGTACTGCATTTGAATACCTGTAGCACTGATTTTCAAGAGCAGGATATACTGGATCCCACTGTAATTGCACCACCATCGAGCAGCTTGCTCCAGACTTTCCCAAGACTGAAATCTTCCAACCTCCACTGCCAGCGTCACCCAATCAGCCACGGTGCGACGTGCCGGAAGCGGTGTTCGGTTGAGCGTCAATCCCGTAGGCCCAAATGTCGCATCGGCCTCCTTCTTCGGGTTCGCAGCTCTTGTCGCCGTCATCGAGCCACGTCGTGCAATCTTGTTCCCATTTCCCGCCGCACGGAGGAATTTGCTCTCGAATTTTCTCGTAGTACTCTCATGCACCGTGGTTGGCAGCTCGAAAATCACGATACGCCCATCATCGAGGGCGAGAAATCGAAGTGGAATCCGCAGTCCTTCGCCGTCTCCAACATACTTATTGAATGCAAAAACGGAGACTCCCTCGCACACGACGTACGGAGCGATTTCGTCGTCATCTTCATCGAAATAACTCGCAACCGCATCAAGATTCAGCGCATCCAGGACGCCTCGAATGTCGTCGGCGGTTTTTGAAGTCGTCATGCTTGCTGCAACAGTTGATGTTGGCCGTACCGCGTCGTATATTGCGCTGAAAGAACAATGCGCTCGTTTTTCTCTTTCTTTCTTGAAATGGGAAAGGAAGCAAGGGGAGAAAAACCGGTTTCTTCGTCCGCTTCATCGTCCGCTCATCGTCCGCTCATCGTCCGCCATCGCTGATTTTCGCTAAGTGTAGCCAAAGCAGCTGGTGCCTCTTCAATTTGACTCGGCTCCACTATCCGTTCCATATCGGCGCCTTCGTCACTCTGGCGCTGCTTGCTGTCTCTCATTCGGCCTTCAGGCTTCAGCTACCGTATTGAGTCAGAAGCGTGCAGCTATTGAGTCAGGGGCGTGTCCTGGCCTCGTGTCGCTCGCTGTCTCTCCGCTCTGGACTGCGCGCTGACCACCCAGCGACCTCCTTTTGCCTCTCACCTCGCTCCCCCATTACCTTCAGAAGATGGCGCCGTCCGAGTGGCTGGCGGCCTGGCGCGCCGTGCACTGGACCTGCCTGGGGGCGGGCGCCGTGGCCGCGCTCTTCCTGCTGCTGCACTCGGTGACGTTCCACCGGCTGAAGCGGCGCATGGCCGACCTGCTGCTGAGCGGCATCGCGCTGGCGGACGTGGGCTTCGTGGGGCTGGAGGCGCTGCGACAGGCGGTGCACTCGTCCTACTTCGCGCGCTACCGGCGGGAGGACGCGGGGGAGCGACACCCGCGCTACTCGACGGGGGACTTCGCGCTCACGCTGGGCGCGCGCTTCTGCTTCTTCATGTCGTTCTACTGGATCGCCAACCTGTCGCTGCTCATGCGGCTCGGCAGCTTCGAGGCGCTCCACGTGCGGCGCAGTCTGCTGCTGTCCACGCTCGTCTCGCTGGTCTACGGCTGCATGCACGCCATCCTCCCCACGCTGAGTGACGCGGACAACTCCGGCCCGGCCTACACGGTCACCGCCGTGCTGCTGCTGGTCATGCAGGCGACGCCGCTGCTGCTGATCGTGGCCAACCTCCACGCAGTGCGACGCTCGAGACTCAACGCGTCCACGCAGGGACGGAACGTCATCCGAAGACTGACCGGCTACTGCGTGTGCGCCGCCGTGTTCACGATGCCGTACGCGCTGGTGCTGGTCTTGTCCCAGGAGCTGCTGGGCGTGGGGACGGTGGCGGAGACGCTCAACTATTTCGTTCCGGTGGCGAACGCGCTGCTATTCGGCACGAGCTTGAGCTGCTGTTGCTGCTGCGCCACGGCGACGGAGACGCTGCCGACGCAGCAGGACAAGGCGCACGAGAACGACACTCCGTCGTCGTCCATTGATATTTCTGCAGGTGTGTTGACGGACGGAAGTGCTACGCCTGGAAGTACGGGGTACACGGGGATGCCGACGGGTGGAGGGGGTGTTCTGGGGATTCGAGATGGACTGCTGGCTGGAGGGCCTATCGCTGAAATGGTGACGGAAGGTCCTGCTGTGAAGATCGGCGAGGGGTCCAGTGCGGAGGTGTTCAAAGCTCAGTGGCTGGGCATCACCGTGGCCCTGAAGTGCCTGCGTTTCCATGCTGGCAGCAGCTCGGAAGCAGAGCTGTACATGACCCACTTGGGTGAGCTGCGCACCGAATTCCTGGATGAAGCGGTGTTGGCTGCCCAACTGCGCCACCCGAACATCACGCTGTTCATCAAAATGGGCACGTACAAGGGAAGTTTGTGTCTCGTCAAGTACGTGCGGTGTGTATAATCTGCAGGATATTGGTGTGGTTGTTCTAATCCGTGTTCAATTGTTTATCCTACCAGTGAATACTGTGCGCGGGGGTCGCTGCGAGATGTACTTCGTGCGAATCCGCTCATGGAATGGAACACAAAAGTGCGTCTTGCTTTCGAAGCCGCTAAAGGATTGGCCTTCATGCACAATCGCGAGCCAATCTACCTGCACCGCGACCTCAAGGCCTCCAACATCCTCGTGACTGCCGACTGGACCGCCAAAATTGCGGACTTCGGCATTGCTCGGATTGCCACGGACTTCACCGTGAAGAAGCAGCACATCTCACAGAAGCTCTCGTCGCAGTCTTTCCAATTGTTGCAGTCAATCGGCGAGAGCGTTGTCATGATGGATAATGCTGCATCGGAGCTAATGACGACTTTTGCTGGCACCTGGCGCTGGAATGCTCCGGAAATCATGAAGAACCCCAACGAGTGCCGCTTTAACCGCGAGACAGACATGTACAGCTTTGGCGTGGCGCTGTGGGAAATTCTAACCAACGGCGCGGTACCGTTTGGTAACGTAGACTTCGATCACCAAGTGCGGCAGCTCGTGGCAGCCGGTGAACGTCCAGCGCTGCCTCCTGCATATCTGCGACGTGCGCCGCCCGAGTTCGTCGAGGTCATGTGTGCCTGCTGGCACCAGCGTCCGGAGAAGCGGCCTAGCGCGCAGGACGTGATGCTGCGTCTGGGATCCCTCTCCTACACGCTATCGAACGGATCGGAGTTCTACACTTCGTCTCAGGGTACCGCTCGCTACGTCTTCAGCGACAACTACTACCAGGCAATGGACTCCGGCCAGAGCTGCCCCGGACTGTGGTAAGTGTGGCGCGGTGTTCAAACCAGTGGCGTCTGTAATTTAAGTGTGGCACCAGGAGAAAGAAACGCAGCTAGTCGAGGAGTAGGGAGGTACTAGCAATAATCAACGAAGTTTTTGACAGCACACGTACTGTACCTCCGTTTGGTCCACTCAATGCAGTTCAGTGTCCGGTGAATCTGCTGTGGTCGAGGAGACTGCGGTCGCCTCAGTCGTACTGTCGACCGGCAGAACGCGGTCGATCTCCTCGTCGCTGACCCCTTGATCCCTCAGTTGCTTCCGAGACAACGCCAACAGCACCTTGGCCTCGTACCCTTCCTTCTCTGCCATCAGCTTCTCCCGCTTCGCCTGCGCTGCTAAAATCTCCAAGTTGAGTCGCTCTCGCGTCTGCTCGCGCTGCTCTCGCTGGATCTCGAGCGCCAGTCGCTTCTCCTCGATCTCGAGCCGCCGCTTGTTGAACGACGAGGCCACCGACTGCTGCGAAGGCGACGCAGCTCCCCCCACGACGGGACTGAACCAGAAATCGTCGACGGTTAGTGACGCAGCAGGGTTGGCGTTCCAGCGCGGCCGATCGCGCGTCCTGGCGGGGGACTGACGCTGTTTCTTCAGCGGCGGAGCGACGCCGTCCGCTGCGACTGGCGCCGTATGTTCTGAGCCTAGAGAGTCTGTCTCTATGGCCTGTTCAATTGCAGCGGACAGCGAGTCTGCGGGCGGTTGGACGTTGACGTTGACGTTGCTGCTGTTGCTGCTGTGGAGAGCCGAGGCCAGCGACGTGCGCGCTGCACAGATCCGCATATGGGACTGCAAGCGGTTCACGGCGGCGGAGACTGGCTTGCTGCAGGCCTTGCAGTTCACCCTCTCCACCTTGGCGCCGGCCACTCGGTACCTTGCTCCGAAGTATTCCCATTCCTTGTTGAGTCCCCGAGCCATTTTCTTGGAAATAAACGAACAACCGCGACATATCTTGGTTTTAGTATACTGACGTTTTCAATGTTCAAAGGGTGGTACAGTGTACCAAGTCGGGAGCTTTCCGGGGTTTCTCCCCTTGCTTCCTTTCCCATTTCAAGAATGCGAATCTCCGTCCTCATTTTTCTCTTTGTTCTTCCAGCGAAATCTGCGTCGCGGAGATCAACTGTTGCAGCAAGCATGAAGACTTCAAAAACCGCCGATGAAATTCGTGGCGTCCTGGATGCGCTGGATCTTGATGTGGTTGCGAGTTATTTCGATGAAGATGACGACGAAATCGCTCCGTACGTCGTTTGTGAGGGAGTCTCCGTTACTGCATTCAACAAGTATGTTGGAGACGGCGAAGGACTGCGGATTCCACTTCGATTTCTCGCCCTCGATGATGGGAGTATCGTGATCGTCGAGCTGCCAACCACGGTGCATGAGAGTACTACGAGAGAATTCGAGAGCGAATTCCTCGATGCGGCGGGAAATGGGGACAAGATTGCACAACGTGGCGCGATGACGGCGAGAAGAGCTGCGAGCCCGAAAAAGGAGGCCGATGCGACATTTGGCCCTATGAGATCGACGCTCAACCGAACACCGCTTCCGGCACGTCGCACCGTGGCTGATTGGGTGACACTGGCAGTGGAGGTTGGAAGATCTCAGTCTTGGGCAAGTCTGGAAGCAGCTGCTCAATGGTGGTGCAATTACAGTGGGATCCAGTATATCCTGCTCTTGAAAATCAGTGCTACAGGTGTAACAGGTACGGTGTGCCTCGTACCGCAGGCGACGAACACGGCGGCAGACTTGACGTGGCGGACACCACGGGCAGTCCACGACGCGACGGGTGGGGACGACGAGCTGGACGAGAAGCTGCCGAACCCAGGTGCGGAGCGACACAAGGACCGCACGTTAGCGATCTTGGGTGCCAGCGGTCGCTCGGAGCGGAACGAGCGGTCGCCAGCCGCGGGACCAAGGGTCGCAAGGCGCTGAGTGGCTGGAGCCACGGGACGACGGGCGGTGGCGAGCGGCTGAGGCCGCTCAGTCTGGATTTCGCGCTGCACAGCACGCAGCGAGAGACGGCGAACGAGGAAGAGGGCGACGACTGCAACAGCAGCCGCGCCACGAACGAACAGCACGAGTGGTGGGGTGAGGCGGACGACGGTCAGCCAACAGACCAGCAGGACGAGTATTGGGGTGAGGCAGGCGCCGATCTAGTGTCGGTGTGGCCACCAGACCAGGTTACGAACCAGTGCGGCTAGTGCCGACGTGGAGTCGACGCTACCCGACAGGCCAGCTGCGGAGTGCGGGGTGAGGTTGCGTGCGGTCAGAGGATCGCATCCAACCAACAGACTGATACGCGCACGTGAGGTGGTGAGGCTAGCGACGACCGAGAGCAAGCTAGGCTACGCGGCCAGGGCGCACGGGTTCACGAGGACAGACGAAGAGTAGGAAACGAAGTGTAATACAAAAAGTAGGAACGTAGAGTTCCGGCACAGGACTCGGTGAGAGACCCTGTTGGCCAGTGATCGACTAAGTTGAAGTTGGCGCACCTCTAGCAACGGACCTTGGTACGGACGCGGCGTAAAGCACTTTGAGCGGCGACCCGCTGGCGAGCTAGCGTTATCCGACTCGTTACATGGTGGTCATTTTATTGGGGCTGTGAAGTGGATTACGATTATCAACTACAACTACAACTACGACGACAATGGCACCAGCACGAAGCTCAACGACGAGATCGGGCAAGTCGAAGCTGGTGAAACGACCAAAAACCAGAAGCGTCTCACGGGCGCAGGACGACGAAGATGACGAGACGAGCGAGCATGATACCTCGGATGGGCAGGTAGCGAGACGATCACCACCACCTACGACCCGGCTTGAAGAAGACGAACCGGAGGCGTCGACATCGACGGCTGCAAACGCGGGGGCACCAACGACACGAACGCCGCCGCCAGCCACGGGACTGGGCCGGGGAAACAACACGCCAGCAACGACAGCAGCGCAGGAAACCACGACCATGTCGAACATGATGGCAGCGCTGCAGCAATTAACCACGTTGGTGGCAGGATTGCAACCTGCCACGACCAACGCAGATACCGAGCACGACCACCAGCAAGATGGAAACGGGGCGGTGCTCCACGGAACAGCAGCGGCAACAATGAACCAGCACGAACATCGACCACGCACCGAAACCAGCGAAGATCGACTCGTAGCCGACGAACGAGAGCAGCGACACCACCGGACTCGTCCGACAGCAGCGAGTCGAGCAGCAGCGACGATACGGACGACTTCACGGCGCGGGGAAAGGAACGACGACCGGCGGTGCGTGGAGCCGACGGCGACGATCCCAGCAGTGGGAGCTCCAGCAGCGAAGAAAGTCCGCACAGCAGCGGCAATGACGGAGGCGCACCACGCAGGCGTCGACGAGAACAGCGGCGGCACCACCGCAACCGGCGTGAGCAGCGACCGAGGCGGAAGAGCGTGAATGACTTAGAACTGCCGACCTTCACCCCGTCACCGAAGATTTCGGTCTCGACGTGGATAGACCGCGTTGACCTGGCCCTGAAAGGTGCGGAGGAATCCGGACGAGGCAAATGGTCGGATAAGTCTCTCTATTTCATCTTAGGAAACAAACTGATGGAGAATGCAGCCAAGTGGTGGGTCGATATGGATCGCCGCCTACCTGAGCGCAAACGTACCTGGACGAGCCTGAAAAAAGCCCTGCTTCGACGCTACGGTGAGAATCTGGACAAGTCCACGGCAGAGTGGAGGGTCAGCATGCGGAGAATGATGCCAGGAGAAACGTACGCCGATTTCGCGGCGGGCTTACGCGATGTGGTGGGTCGAAACCGCGTGCGGGAACGAGTACTGCTCGCTCAATTTTATCGCTGCTTGGATAAGACCACTAGGAAATTAGTGAAACAAGCACCGAAACCAACAACCCTGGAAGAGGCTGTAGAGAAGGCCACGGAAATCGACGACCCCATGGATAACGTGGCGCAGGGCATGATAAATATCGGCCAAGCGTGGGCCACGGCGCCGAGTCGCTACGTTATTCCGATGGACGGCACCATGGGGCAGACGAACGTGATCCCCGGGATAGCGAGCGGGTTTGGTGTGGCGACGATCATGTCCGGGGGTACGGAGACCGCGGGAGCGGCGTCCACCGATGTGCAGGCGATTGCTTTGTTCACCAACCCGCAAGGCATATATAACAAGTATTCTGGCACGTGGGAACCCCCACCTGGCCACCTGTGGAATGGAAAATATTGGTATGAGCCCCGCAAGACGGAACGGAGGCGCGCGTCTACCGCCGAGGCGGCGGGTAGCAACCAGAGCGGCAAGCCAGCTGCCACCCCGGCCAAACGAAACCGGGAGCAGCGGGCCACGAGCGATAGCGAGCCGGAAGCGTCACCTCGGCCGAAAAAGGTGAAGGCTGCGGTCAAACAGACCAAAGCCGTGGACGGTCAGAAGAGCAGCGGCCGCCTGGTGCAGGAAGAGAAGCCACTAAGCATGAACCAGCCAGCGAGTGGCGCCAGCACGTGCAACAAGTGCGGGCAGGAAGGCCATTGGGCAGCCGCGTGCTCCTTCAAGCCCAAATGCTACGCGTGTGGCCAGCTAGGCCACATGGCTCGAGAATGCCCGGACAGCGAGGCGAAAGCTCGGAACGACGAGTACTTGAGGTCGCGGCCACCAAAACCACGAAGTACGGAAAACTAGTGACGGGCGCCATAGGGGGAATACGGCGTCCGGATAGTGGCAGTGGTCCCCAGCGAGGAAGAGCGAGCGAACGGAGGAGAGTGGAAGATGGTGGGGTTGCTAAGGAGCAGCCGGAAGCGGCAGTAGGCGAAGGGCCCGTGGAGCGCGGACAGTGCACAGCCGAGCACAGCGAAGAAGCGCCGAGAAGTGAGGTGGAGGAAATGCTGCAACGCCTGTACAGCGACGCAGAGCAGAGAGATGAGGAGAAGGCGGCGGTCTCGGTAGCAACGGTGCGTCCGGCAATGGCGGCCGCACGCTACGTGTACGCCAAGATGGAGGATCATGACGAGAGTGGCGAACAAGGGGCCGTACGAAAAACTGGGGAAGGCGCGCGAACAAGCGTGAGCAACCCCGGCAAAGACCCGAACGGAGATGGTCGAGTGGGCGGGAAAGCAGAGAGCCGCAGGGCGACAACCGGCGAGTCGTCGGAGAAGGCCGTGGAAGAAATCCACGAGGAAGAGATGAGGGAGTGCACGTCGGCAACGGCGGGAACCGCGGTCAGCGCGATGACTAGGGCGGTGACGAGCAGGTCGCCCACGACGGAGACGAGGAACAGTGCGGCGACACCAACGCCAATCGCAGCGACTCGCCCAGACGACTCGGCAGGCGTGAGCAACGCCACGAAGGACGCGGATGTCAAGGCTACTCCGCGAGCAGCGAGTGACACTAGCACGGTCGAGGCACTCTCGCTGTCGACGGGGCAGCTGGCGGCAGACACGGAGAAGACACCGCAAGCTACCGACGAGGTGATCGGCCAGATACGGCTGGCTCGACGAAAGGCACGGAAGCAGGCGAAGCGGCAACGTGTCAAGCGCGCGCTCGTCAAGCGCAAAGGGCGCGAACAGGCCGAAGAAGCCGAGCGTCGGTGCTGTGTGGAGATGGAATCAGAAGAACGCCGGCAGAAAGCCGACGAGGCGATGAAGGAAGCGAACGAGCGACAGAGTGGGCGGCAGGCAAGGGTCACGGGACGCGGTAGTGAAGCCGTGCGGGTCAGCCTCGTGCAACGGCGGCATGTCGAACAAGGAGAACAGAAGTCGGAGGAGGACGACACCGCGGCCAGTGTGGAGGCCGACGATGGCTTACCCACTGCCATGGTGGAGGTGGCGGGCGAACGCCGTCACATCAAACTCGACAGTTGCGCGCGCTATACGATAGCGGGGACCGAGTGGATGCAGTATGGCGACAAGGTGTGTGGTCGGGCACCTGTCGACTACGTGGAGGGTATCGGAGGGTTTTTGCTGGATGTGATTGGAGTTTGGCATTTCAAACTCCGCAGTAGTTTCGATGAAGTAATTGAGATTGATGCCTGCATCGTAGCGGGCTGCACTACAGAGTTCTTGGTTGGTGTGGATTTCATGAGGGCGCACGGTGCCGTCATGGATTTCCAGAAGAGCGAAGTTCGCTACAGAGACAAAGGGCGGGCAGTTGTGGTGCCATTCCGAACTTACGACAAGGAGGGCGGAGCACGAGTAGCTGCCGTGCGGATGCTACGAAAAACTGAGCTGGGAGGTCGCACAGTGACACCTGTGGCGATAGCAGTGCCGGCGGAAGACGGAGAGAGGGGCGTGTTTCTTCCCACGAAGCTCACGGGTGCCGTGATGTTGGCAGCTACCGTGACAACTGCAAACGGCGGGTACGCATGGGTGCCGGCGGTCAATTCCCATGACAAACCCGTGAGGCTTCCGAGCAAGAAGGAATTGGGCACCTGGGTGCCCCTTGATGATGACACTACAGTAATGAACATGGATCACGAGGCGAGTGCGGACGAATTGGAGCAGTGGGTGGACGGGTTGGGCGACAGTGAGACGCCCTTGGAGTGTGAAGACGAGATTGAAGTTGGAGAGCCGAGCGCTAGGGCCCTGATCACCAAACTATTGCGAGTGTATCGTAAGTTGACCCGTAATACAGGTGATTGTCCCCCAGCTACAGCGTTAGATCTTCAGCATCATATTGATACTGGTAGTGCTGCGCCTATAATGCTGAAAAGAAGACGGAACGCTCAGATGGAGGACAAGGTCATCGAAGACAATGTTGATAAGATGCTCAAAGCCGGGGTGATCGAGGAGGGCAACGGGGCCTGGGGCTTCCCTGTTGTCCTGGTTCGAAAGAAAGACGGGGAAGTGCGGTTCTGCGTCGACTACCGTGCCTTAAACGACGTCACTAAGAAAGATGTCTATCCACTACCCAGGATTGATGAAACTTTGGAGGCGCTCGGTGGCGCGCTATGGTTCACTACGTTAGACCTACGGGCGGGGTATTGGCAAATTTTGGTAGCAGAAGACGACAAAGACAAAACAGCTTTCACGACAAAACAAGGATTGTACCGCTTTGTTCGTATGCCTTTTGGCCTTATCAACGCACCGTCGACCTTCCAACGCATGATGAATTCTGTCCTGCGGGGATTGACCTGGAAGACGTGCTTAGTCTATCTTGATGATATTGTGGTGTTCACGCGCGGCAGTATCGAAAAACACGTGGTAGAATTGGCCGGCGTTCTGGAACGGCTTTCGGCTGCCGGTCTAACCCTGAAACTAAAGAAGTGCACATTTGCGGCCAAGTCGATGGAATATCTGGGCCACGAGTTGAGTTGCGAAGGCGTTCGACCTCTACCGCGACTCATCACAGCCGTACAACAGTTCCCGAGGCCTACAAATGCTACGGAAGTCAAAAGATTTGTTCACTTGGCGGGATATTACCGCAGATTTGTCAAAGACTTTGGTTCTATCATGGCTCCTTTGACGAAACTACTACGTAAAAGTGTCGAGTGGAATTGGAATAGAGAGCAGGAAGCAGCATTCATCGCAGTAAAAGAGATTTTGACCACGAAACCCTTGTTGATTTATCCAAACTTTCGACTACCTTTCAGAGTGGTGACCGACGCCAGTAAGATAGGCCTAGGGGCTTGTCTTATGCAGGACCACGGCGAAGGGTGGCGTCCAGTGGCATACGCGAGCAAAGTCAACTCTGCGGCGGAAAGCAACTACGGAATCACTGAACTCAAATGCTTAGCAGTTGTCTGGGCCATCAAATTATTTCGCCCGTATCTCTATGGCCGGCGCTTTACGATCGTGACCGACCACTCGGCACTGAAATGGCTCATGAAGAGCCCTAATCTGACGGGCAAGTTGCACCGCTGGGCCCTAACTTTACAGGAATACGAATTCGAGGTGGAATATCGGCCCGGCAGTACCAATGTAGTTGCAGATGCCCTGTCACGAGCACCGGTCTTAGCGGCGATAGGTAGGCGACGCCGGTGGAGACGGCAGCGAGCAGTTGTCACTGATGAGGAAGGAGTGGCGGTAGGTGACGGAACCGGCGACGGTCACCAGCCGGAGACTGAGCCGGCAGAGCGACAGCAGCAGACCATCCACGAAGAAGGCGAAGCAGCACGTGGAGAGACGACGCCGGCACAGACGGAAGTGGCAGCAGCCGCGGAACCCGCGGTAGTGAGCAAGCGGAGCGGAGCCGGCGACGATAGTCCCCGAACGAAGCAAAGGTGGTCGGGTAAGACGAAGAAGCGCCAGAATGCGCATGACAGTGAGGAGTTGGTGGGCGGAGACACGTCACAGTCCGCGACGATCAGCCCCGGGCAATCGCCAAAGAGCAGTGAAGCGGCCGTCGGACCGCGGCCAAACGACGTCTGGACGCAGCGGAACGATACACGACAGAAGCGACGACGGTGTCGGCCATGACCGAGCACACGAACCACACGACGACGGTCACACTGAGCGAGGAGCAGGAGGCCACACGGCCTACGGAGAGTGCGTCGCAGCCTGAAACCACGCGCTGTGAGACGACCGAGATGGAACCGACGATGCAGCCACGACGCAGGCAAGTAACTTGGGCGGATGGGTGGCGGACACCAAACGAAGACGAACGGTCGGGCAGGGGCAACACGCCGACCCCCTCCCGGACGAACGAAGCACTACGCGACATTGGCGAGACGGGCGGCCGAGACGTCGTAGCAGCGACGACCGGCGATGAAGGACACGGGCGACCGCGGAGCCCGAAACGCAGGAAACCGCGAGGGACTGCCACTAGCGCACCCTCGACATTGGGCGCGGAGCCAGCAGCAGGAGTAGTATCCACACCAAGGGCAGTCGCGAAAACGAAGGCCCCCCGAACCACTGACACGGTGACGACGGCGAAGTCGCCGAAACCTACTCATGCGAGTCGATCACCGACGACGAAGGAGGTGACGACCACGATGGACGGAGAACAGTCAACCAGGGCCGCAATGAGCCCACCGTTGACGGAAGGTAGTGGCCCATCGAGGCCAGAAACTGCTGCAAGACGGCAGCTTGACGAATCGGAGAGAGTTGGTCAAGCAGTGGTTCAACCCACGACGAGCAGCGAGACACTTCAACTCACCGACGACGAGGTCACAGATGCGCAAAAGAAAAGTCGATTAGTGCAGCAACTGCTGGAAAAGGGCAAGCATCATGGCATGGAGGTGTTCGAGCAGAACGGGTTGGTGCTGATCAAAACAGTGCATGGAAAACGAGTGATCCTGCCTCCAAGACTTTGGGCGATAGTTTTTAAGGAACACCATGATTCCGTGTGGGCGGGTCACCTTCGGGCCCCCCATACTTACGCGCGCATCGCGCAGCTTTACTGGTGGCCACACCTGCAAAAGGAAGTTAGTCAGTGGGTGAGAGGCTGCCAAGAATGTGGCAGCAGGAAAACGAAACCGCGGGAAGTCATACCGCCGCTGAGAAGCCTACGCGGCGGTGATGTAGCAGACAGATGGGCATTAGACGTGGCAGGACCGCTTCCGGTGAGTGACGGAGGCGAACGCTATGTGATTGCCGCGGTAGAATACGTGACCCGCTACGCTGTGGCTGCAGTGGTGAAACAACACACGGCGCCAAACGTGGCCTCCTTCTTGTTGAAGCACGTGGTGCTTAGATTTGGCCCCTTTCGAGAACTACTTACTGATGGAGCACCCGAGTTGACCGGGAAAGTGATTGAAGAATTGGTAACGATGCTGCAGTCGGAGCAAACCAACCCAGTACCGTATAGACCGCAGATGATTGGCCTGGTTGAACGATTTCATCGAACGTGGAAGGACGTAGTGTCTATTTACATGCACGAAGATCGCCAAAACGACTGGGATACATGGGTAGACTTCGCAGTCTATTCATACAATTCTGGCCGACATTCTACTGTGGGCTTATCGCCCAACGAGCTAATGATGGGTAGGAGATTGCGAGCACCGAACGAGTTGCTACGGGCGATGAGTGTGACGGAGGCGGGCAGCCCGATCGAGCACCATCGCCGCCTGTTAGCGGCGCTGAAGAGTAGTCATGAATGTGCCGAGAAGGCAAGGGCACGAGAACAAAGCCGACAGGCTAAATACTACAATCGGAAAGTGAAGAAACGTCGCGACTTCGAGCCCGGCGACCGGGTATGGATGTACCGGCCGCCCAGTGGCCAAGTTTGTTCACCAGTGGATTGGACCTTTGCGCATAGTGGAGCCGGCAGGTTTTGAGAATTTCTTGGTGGAAAGAGAAGATCAGAACGAGGACGTGGAGCGATTCATAGCACATGTATCGTTCTTGATTTCTTACCACTACCCTGTCGACCTACTGCAACGCGTGGCCGTAGACATCGAGGTGCAACTGGAACATGAAGCCCAACTCGACACCGGCGACGATGAGCCGGCAGCAGACACGATTACTGCACCAGCGACGGCGGCCGTCCAGGCTGCAGCAGGAGGCAGAGGCACGAAGCGCCCTAGACAGACAGTGGCGCGTGAAATTACATGGAGAGACACGGGTGAGCAAGTGGTGGAACTGCGGAGACGAAGACGGCGCAACCAAGCCGGCCATTACGTACTCGAATTTGAACTGCGACCGGCGCGGTGTAGTGGACGTGGTGCGAGCGAAGACGAGCGTCTATGGGTATCCTTGTCCGAGTACGAGCAGCTCTTCACTAGCGGTAGAGTCGTGGAAGACTCTAAAGGGGAGGAAGGCGTGTAACAGGTACGGTGTGCCTCGTACCGCAGGCGACGAACACGGCGGCAGACTTGACGTGGCGGACACCACGGGCAGTCCACGACGCGACGGGTGGGGACGACGAGCTGGACGAGAAGCTGCCGAACCCAGGTGCGGAGCGACACAAGGACCGCACGTTAGCGATCTTGGGTGCCAGCGGTCGCTCGGAGCGGAACGAGCGGTCGCCAGCCGCGGGACCAAGGGTCGCAAGGCGCTGAGTGGCTGGAGCCACGGGACGACGGGCGGTGGCGAGCGGCTGAGGCCGCTCAGTCTGGATTTCGCGCTGCACAGCACGCAGCGAGAGACGGCGAACGAGGAAGAGGGCGACGACTGCAACAGCAGCCGCGCCACGAACGAACAGCACGAGTGGTGGGGTGAGGCGGACGACGGTCAGCCAACAGACCAGCAGGACGAGTATTGGGGTGAGGCAGGCGCCGATCTAGTGTCGGTGTGGCCAACAGACCAGGTTACGAACCAGTGCGGCTAGTGCCGACGTGGAGTCGACGCTACCCGACAGGCCAGCTGCGGAGTGCGGGGTGAGGTTGCGTGCGGTCAGAGGATCGCATCCAACCAACAGACTGATACGCGCACGTGAGGTGGTGAGGCTAGCGACGACCGAGAGCAAGCTAGACTACGCGGCCAGGGCGCACGGGTTCACGAGGACAGACGAAGAGTAGGAAACGAAGTGTAATACAAAAAGTAGGAACGTAGAGTTCCGGCACAGGACTCGGTGAGAGACCCTGTTGGCCAGTGATCGACTAAGTTGAAGTTGGCGCACCTCTAGCAACGGACCTTGGTACGGACGCGGCGTAAAGCACTTTGAGCGGCGACCCGCTGGCGAGCTAGCGTTATCAGACTCGTTACACAGGTATTCAAATGCGGTACGCGCTTTACGACATCGCTACACTTGGGACTTTTCCAGCGCCAACTACAAGTGGAACGTTTCGACGACGCATCGCAGCTCAGCCCCCTGTCAATGTGTCCTTCGACATGCATCGAATTTTGTCGATCCCGGCGAATCAAGCTCTTCCACCTGGCGTGAACCCAATAGCTCCTGTCGATCTGCGTATCGTCATGAATCTTGTCATCGATAGTATTTAGAGCATCTCCAGCGGCAACTCCTAAGATACTACGAAGTACTTCGTTATCTCGCATATTTCCCCGACTCATGACTGAATCAATGGACGAATTCTATTACCGGTAGCTAAAACTATACTTCAGGTGTACTTCATTGCTTTTTCTTTTCAGTTCTATTTCTAATAATTGAAACATAAAATATAGATTTGGATATCGACGGCAAGAAATAGCTAGGAATAAACATTCCGCGAGTCCCGCGTGACCCGTGTTGCTGTCCCTTTCGGGTTATTCTAGAAGGTTCCTAACAACACAAATGTTGAGAGAATTGCGATGACCCTTGTTCAGCTATACCCCGTACGTATACTTATGAATCATTATGATTCATACTTATCAATGGGCCTCTCCATGAGCTTCCACTACGTGTAGCTTTAGTAATTTTCCGGATGAAAATAGTGAGCATGACTGTAAGCGGTTCACGGCGGCGGAGACTGGCTTGCTGCAGGCCTTGCAGTTCACCCTCTCCACCTTGGCGCCGGTCACGCGGTACCTTGCTCCGAAGTATTCCCATTCCTCCCCGAGCCATTTTCTTGGAAATAGGGATAAATGAACAACCGCGACATATCTTGGTTTTAGTATACTGAGCTTTTCAATGTTGAAAGGTGGTACAGTGTACCAAGTCGGGAGCTTGCTTCCTTTCCCATTTCAAGAATGCGAATCTCCGTCCTCATTTTTCTCTTTGTTCTTCCAGCGAAACCTACGTCGCGGTACGACCAAGATCAACTGTTGCAGCAAGCATGACGACTTCAAAATTCGCTGACGACATTCGTGGCGTCCTGGATGCGCTGAATCTTGATGTGGTTGCGAGTTATTTCGACCGAGATGACGACGAAATCGCTCCGTACGTCGTTTGTGAGGGAGTCTCCGTTTTTGCATTCAATAAGTATGTTGGAGACGGCGAAGGACTGCGGATTCCACTTCGATTTCTCGCCCTCGATGATGAGAGTATCGTGATTGTCGAGCTGCCAACCACGGTGCATGAGAGTACTGCGAGAACATTCGAGTGGAGATTCCTCCTTGCGGCGGGAAATGGGAACGAGATTGCACGACGTGGCTCGATGACGGCGAGAAGAGCTGCGAACCCGAAGATGGCGGCCGATGCGACATTTGGCCCTACGGGATTGACGCTCAACCGAACACCGCTTCCAGCACGTCGCACCGTGGCTGATTGGGTGACGCTGGCAGTGGAGGTTGGAAGATCTCAGTCTTGGGAAAGTCTGGAGCAAGCTGCTCGATGGTGGTGCAATTACAGTGGGATCCAGTATATCCTGCTCTTGAAAATCAGTGATACAGGTATTCAAATGCGGTTCGCGCTTTACGACATCGCTACACTTGGGACTTTGCCAGCGCCAACTACAAGTGGAACATTTCGACGAAACAACACAGGTCAGCCTTCTGCCAATGTCTCCTTCGACATGCACCGAATTTTGTCGATCCCGGCGAATAAAGCTCTTCCACCTGGCGTGAACCCAATAGCTCTTGTCGATCTGCGTGTCGTCATGAATCTTGTCATCATTAGTCTTCGCTGAAGTAGAAGATATATCGTTATCTCGCAGATTTCCCCGACTCATGATTGAATCAATGGACGATTTCTACTTCGTAGTATTATTAGCTAAAACTATATTGATTTTTCTTGTCAGTTCTATTTCTAATAAATGAAACGTAAAATATAGATTTGGATATCGATGGCAAGAATTGGCCAATAGTTTCTATTTTTATAGTAAAATAGGGGCATTCTCACAAATTCGAATGAAACTCACAAATATACTGACATTTTCAATCACTAACGGTGGTACCGTGTACCAAATCGGGTCAGCTTTCAAAAACCTTTGACCAGGTCCGATGTCGACGAGTCCTCCGTGTCCTCTATCGGAAGCGACGCAGACATCGTCCAGTCGTTTACTGCCGTGACACTCAGCGGTGATGCCAAGACGAGCAAACCCCACGTCGGTCCCAGGAGCTCAGGCCCAGCCAAGCTCGAGCGGCACCTTTTGGACCAGGACGTGGTGGGCACCAAGACCGTCTCAGGCAGACAGCTCCTGTCTCCGACACTCACGCGCGACTGGCAGCTCATCAAGCCTCAACACTTCGAGAAGGTTGTCACTCCCGACAACTGGAAGTCCGACCTCTTGAAGTTCCAAGAACGCATCGGAGTGACTTTCAAGGACGTGACGCTACTGAAAATTGCACTGACCCACCACGGGCGTCTGCACCAAAATGTCGTCTCGGACGATGTACCGGTCGTTCGACTGTCGAACCGAAGTCTGGAGTTCTTGGGGGATTCGCTGCTGGGCGCAGCGGCAGCGAGTTTTCTTTTCCAGACCAAGCCGTGATACCAAGAGGGTCAGCTCACGAAAGCAAAGGCGGCGCTTGTGAACAACGACGTTCTGGCGAAGGTTGGAGGGGACTTGGGCCTTACAGACGTCCTCCTCTGGCCTCCGAGCTTCACGTCAGACAAGGAACCGGACCACGGCAAAGGCCGCGTCACCATTGCAGCAGGAGCAGTTGAGTCGCTCATCGCGGCCGTCTACTTGGACCAGGTACTGTACAGCAACACTTGAAATTAAAGCTGAATCGCGAGTACGATAGGACTAATGCGTGGCGTTATGGTGAAACTTAAGGAATGGAGGCAGCGATGGAATTCCTAGCTACTCAGATCCTCCCGCTCTCGGCTCGCTATGCCACCCCAGACGCAATCTGGAATCCGGTTGAAGAGCTACAACGCTTACTTCAGGCCCACAATCGTGGAGTTCCGGTTTACAAGTACGTCTATGTGCAACACCTTCAGTATTAAGTTCGAGGTTTAACAAATTATTTGCATTTTTTCGGCGTAGAAATCTTCCTGTCACGGAAAGCAGTCCTGAATTTACGGTGGAGCTTTTCGTGCAAGATAAGGTGCGGTGTTCACGGTACCGGAGAGAATGAGATGATGTTTCACTCATTTTTGTTTCTTGTTTTATCGTTTTTCGGCAGTCTATCCTGAAATCTCAGTCGTCATCATCGTACAGCACGGCAAAAACCCGTGCGGCAGAAGAAGCCCTCGCGAGATTTAAGGAATCGTTCAATGCTGCAGCATAGATTGCTAATGATTCGAGCAACAGCGAAGCAAAGACTCGCACTTCTTTTATTAAGCTCGAATGTTGGATAAGGAAATGCACGTCAACCTTATGACATGAAGCGCTAAAGATAAAAGAGTCATCGAAACGACAGGAAATTGAAGTCTGCGTTGCCTCGACACTTGGGATTGTGCTGAAGCGGATCAAGATGGAGAGCGGACCTCCGATGCTCGATGCGTTGGCCAAGTTGGAGCTCGCGACGCGCCCGCAGTCGGCTCCGTCATGGCTCAGCAGTGACACCAACCACGCCCCCAAGGTTACTGCACTCGGTCCGAGGACGACAAGCGTTGAGCTGGTAGACCACGCAACAGTGCACGGAGTGGCTGGAACCGCGATTATTGGAAACAACGGTAACGCGCACGGGACTTCTCCACACAAAGATAAAGCGGGCCCCATGGTTTCCAGTCCTTCGTCTGTTCGACCTCGTGCTCCAATTGGAATGCTCAAGGACACGGTAAGCGCTGCTGACAAGGAGTTCTTGTCAAAGTCCGAGCATCCCTCGCCGAAGCGTTCACGACATCGCACACGGCAACAAGCAACCGAATCGAAAAGCAGGTGGGTAGTAAGGTGTTGTTGCTCAATTTGGCTGAAGATTCGCTTTGACTCACTCGTACTCTCTGTTGTAGGCGAGTCAAACAATCTCTCGTCGAGTCGCTGCGATCACTGGAGTTCTTTGACAAGACGAACCGAAGCCGCGAGCTCACGACGAAGATTTCCGTTATGCGCACATCTGCAGATCCCGGAGGTGAGTTCCTACTGCTGAATTGTGGACGCCTTGTTGGTACTAACTCCAGCCAACTGGTTCGTAGACAATGTGCATTTTGTTAATATCGATGATAGCCTGGAAGACAGCGAGGACGACAAAGTTCTTGCAGACGATGATGAGCTGGTTGTGAACCATAATTATCGCCAAGGTGGTCACGATGTCGTTGAGAACCGGGCATCGAAATATCTCGCTAAATCTCTTGGGTCGAAGCCGATACCAGAGCCACCCGAGGTTTTCCAGATTCCCGAACTGCCTCATGGACAGAATCTCGTTATCAATATCCTCTCAAAGTGGGGAGACCCGTTTTATGTGGGGCTTATGGGAATTGAGATTTTTGATCACACGGGGCACGCCGTTCACCTCTCGGATATCGATAAACAACTATCGGCGGACCCGCCAGATCTGAATATCCAAGATCATGATCGTCTAGACCCCCGAACCGTCGATAAGCTTGTCGACAAGCACTACTTCACTTGCGACGAACTGCACGCGTGGCTTCCCCGTTCTCGCGTGGCCAGAATCACTTTATTTACATGGATTTTGACTACCCGCTGTCCATTTTTCGATGCTGCGCATCTGGAACTACAATACAACTCGTATCCACTCGTACCGTGTGCTCACTATGTGGAGATTTCGTTGGATGGAAAGTTCATCTTCAAAGGCGACGTCCGACGCGCGCCTGGAAGTGTCATTGAAGAGATTGACGACTGCCACGAGTGCATTTTATTCACAATGAACCAGTCAATTTTGCAGCTAATCGAAAAGTATGAAAAGCGAAACGAGACACTGACCTAGAGCGACACTGCTGGAGCTGTGATAGCTCCGACAGCAACGTCTTCGCTTATTGGCTTGGCAACATCAAGTGGTCTGCCAATTGGTCCGGACCCGCGGCTACTCGAGCGACCGAAGACGGGCAACAAAACATCTCGCGCTACAGCCAGAGCAAGTAGCCACATCATTTGTTCACCTGAAGCTGCAGAGTCGACGTTCCCGATCACTCCTGTATTCACCCCAGTCGCCCCGCTGCCTAAAGGGGTGAAGCCAGCGATGAATTTCCAGCCTTCATCAAAAGTAGCTCAAGTATCACGCCCATGCACTGCCCCAGTCATGGGAGGGCCGATGACGGAAAACTGGGGGGACCCGTATCGTACGGGTCTGGAATTTCTAGACTCCAATTATGTGCCCCTGTCGATATGCCTGGACAACGTTATCGTCTCCGCTCCCGTTGCCGTCGATAGAATGCAAAAGCTTGTAATGACCCATGGGGCCCGACATCTTTCCACTGACCCTGAGGATATGTGGAATGCTCCGCTTCAGGACGTCCTCACGCTTCCTCCAGATCGCCGTGCTATCACGATAGATTTTCCGGAGAAAGTGAGTATCCGAGCTCTGAAAGTCTGGAACTACAACACAACTCCGGAGGACTCTTTCAAAGGCACCAAGCAGATTTCTGTTCGGATTGACGGCGTGCACCACATGTGGTGCGTCACTAAGGAAGGCCCCCGGGAACCTCATGGACTTTGACTTCGGCCAATTCTTGTACCTACGTAGAAGTTCGTTGCAGCAAGGAGCGACTGCTGTCTCCACTACGTCATCAGCGTTTCCGTCCAAGCACAGTGACTCCTTGTCGTCGACAGCTGAAGAAGTTGACAGTACAAGACCATCGTCACCCGTGCAAGCTCAGCCAACTCAAGATATCAGCTCGTCGAGCGGGTTTTCTGAGGGTTCAGCGTTCTGCGACGCAACATTTTCGCTATCGCAGCCATCTCCTCCATCACGACGGAATAAAACCACCATGAAGCCTATCGCTGAGGTTTTCCAGCAGTACCAAACACCTCTGTTCCCCACCGGCTACATCATCAAGTTCGTCTTCACGTCCACCTGGGGGGATGAATTTTACCTTGGACTCAACGGCGTCGAGCTCTACGACCGAGACAACCAGCTAGCTTCTCCCGCTTCGCCTGCGCCGCTAAAATCTCCAAGTTGAGTCGCTCCCGCGTCTTCTCGCGCTGCTCTCGCTGGATCTCGAGCGCCAGTCGCTTCTCCTCGATCTCGAGCCGCCGCTTGTTGAACGACGAGGCCACCGACTGCTGCGAAGGTGACGCAGCTCCCCCCCACGACGGGACTGAACCAGAAATCGTCGACGGTTAGTGACGCAGCAGCGTTGGCGTTCCAGCGCGGCCGATCGCGCGTCCTGGCGGGGGACTGACGCTGTTTCTTCAGCGGCGGAGCGACGCCGTCCGCTGCAACTGGCGCCGTATGTTCTGAGTCTAGAGCGTCCGTCTCTATGGCCTGTTCAATTGCAGCGGACAGCGAGTCTGCAGGCGGTTGGACGTTGACGTTGACGTTGCTGCTGTTGCTGCTGTGGAGAGCCGAGGCCAGCGACGTGCGCGCTGGACATATCCGCATATGAGACTGCAAGCGGTTCACGGCGGCGGAGACTGGCTTGCTGCAGGCCTTGCAGTTCACCCTCTCCACCTTGGCGCCTGCCACGCGGTACCTTGCTCCGAAGTATTCCCATTCCTTGTTGAGTCCCCGAGCCATTTTCTTGGAAATAGGGATAAATGAACAACCGCGACATATCTTGGTTTTAGTATACTGACCTTTTCAATGTTGAAAGGTGGTACAGTGTACCAAGTCGGGAGCTTGCTTCCTTTCCCATTTCAAGAATGCGAATCTCCGTCCTCATTTTTCTCTTTGTTCTTCCAGCGAAACCTACGTCGCGGTACGGGTGACACTGGCAGTGGAGGTTGGAAGATCTCAGCCTTGGGCAAGTCTGGAGCAAGCTGCTCGATGGTGGTGCAATTACAGTGGGATCCAGTATATCCTGCTCTTGAAAATCAGTGCTACAGGTATTCAAATGCGGTACGCGCTTTACGACATCGCTACACTTGGGACTCTACCAGCGCCAACTACAAGTGGAACGTTTCGACGACGCAACACAGCTCAGCCTCCTGTCAATGTCTCCTTCGACATGCACCGAATTTTGTCGATCCCGGCGAATCAAGCTCTTCCACCTGGCGTGAACCCAATAGCACTTGTCGATCTGCGTATCGTCATGAATCTTGTCATCGATAGTCTTTAGAAGAGCATCTATATCTCGCAGATTTCCCCGACTCATGATTGAATCAATGGACGATTTTTATTAGCTAAATCTATACTAAGTACTTCAGTAGTACTACAGTACTTGATTGCGTTTTCTTTTCCGTTCTATTTCTAATAATTGAAACATAAAATATAGATTTGGATATCGACGGCAAGAAATAGCTAACGTTAGGAATAAACATCCCGCGTGACCCGTTGCTGTCCCTTTCGGGTTATTGATATCTAGAAGGTTCCTATCAACACAAATGTTGAGAGAATTGCGATGACCCTTGTTCAGCTATACCCCGTACGTATACTTATGAATCATTATGATTCATACTTATCAATGGGCCTCTCCATGAGCTTCCACTACGTGTAGCTTTAGCAATTTTCCGGATGAAAATAGTGAGCATGACCAGAATTAAGCTGCGCATGCGTTAATCGCACTGGTTTTCCATGCAAGACATTTACTCTAAAATTAACAAAGCCGTGCTTGGCCCGGGAAGCTCTGGATATTTCGTGACAGCGTCACATCTATCATGTAGAAAGTTTTCGCAGTGCGGCCTATTCCCATTCCAACATAAAATTTCCAAATCGACTCATACATGTACCCTATTGGAGATTTTCGAAACGTTATGTGGGAATGGATAGTTTGTCTGTAGATTTGGCGAGAATACGGGAAACAAGACCTACCGGTACTCCCACAGATTTGAATATGTGTCCTTAAGGATACCTCTTAGATTTTATCGATGCGTGTGGACTGGGATTGGAAAAGTTGCGAAAACTCTCTATTATAAGGTCTGATCCTCTTCAATTCTCTGTAGTCGGCTACTTGCTTGCAACGCGTTTCACTCTTATAAAAATATTCAGAGAAATATTTTCGTCAGTGGCACATCAAGTAAAACTGTTTGTTTCATAAAACGACGAGTGTTGATGAATTCGGCGTGTTGGATGCCGGAGAGAAGGCGATAACCGTCCCAATAGAACCATTTGCCAGTCGGAGGAACCCTTTTTGTGCTTTGCACGGTCGATACAATCGCAAGCTCCAGTATCATAGGGATTCCTTTAGTTTTATCACCCCTAATGCAATTGAGCGATTTTCGCCGAGTTTTCGAGCGTGGATACCGAGACCTGGTGGTTGCTGGGCATTAATGTAAGTATACATGAGCTTCGAGATAGAACGCTCGAACTGCTTAAACTCGACATGAAGCACGTTTGAGGAAATGATAATCAGACAATAATCTTCTGAGCTGAAGCAGGTCCTGTGGGGGGGGGGGGGGCATTCCGTGCACGATATTGGCTTAGATGATAAATTACTGGTTGGACACGATGGTATTCTGCTTGGTGCTACAAGTAAGTGGCGTTACTAGACGCACGCTTGGCCTGCTGTCCTGGGAGTTAGTCGCACATTTTTTAAGCGTACTTTCATTGTGGTGGATGTATTGGCGTGTGCAAATCATGCACACAGCAACTGGATCTGCAAGATATGGAGCTGAGATGCTTAACGTTTGAGGGGGTTAAAATGGCTTTCTTGAAGCAGAGCAGTACTTAATTGAGCTTCGAGATTTTGTGCCAACCGATTTATGTTAATTTGATGAAATTATGAGCTCATAAAATTCACTGAATTCGATGATATAACGAGCTCACATAATTCTCTGAATCCGATGAAATAATGAGCTCACAGAATTCACTGAATCCGATGAAAAAAAATGAGCTCACAAAACTCACTGAATCCGATGAAATAATAAATTCACTGAATTCTACGAAGCATGAAATAAGGCATTTGAAAAACATTATCGATAGGGAAAAACAAGGAAAATGATAACAAGTTTTAAAACTTTGCGATGTAATTTACTTCTTCGTGTACCCGGAGAATTATGTCTATGCCAGACCAGTATTAACATCACCACGTGAAAGTAAAAGAAGAACAACCAAAGTAGATCATAGCACATCGTATTTGAGACCGCGCAAAACATTTTCGGTCTTAATGCCTAAGTACGGATTCCTTTTTATTAGCTAGCCACGTAGCCCTGTGTCTTAGCTTCATTTTGAGCTATCAAACAACCTCAGATGAGCAGTGTGTCGGCCGGGGTGCCGTTTGGCGCGAAGCGACCAAGTTCAAATTTCAAAAAATGTTTTTTTGCTTTAATGTCGATATAGGGGCAATTTAATGCGCAGATTCCGAATCTGCAATCCGTTGAGCCGAAATCGGCCTAGAACCTTGTGAAAAAGTGAAATCAATTTATAAAAAACATTTGCAAAAATACCATTGTGTGCACCACATAATGTTATTTTGGTGGCGTTAAAACTGATAATGTTCTGTGCGTGGCATCGACCCAAAAGGTTATTATAGACGCCGTCTTGTTCCGCGGCGGTGGTTCTAGCAGGATACGCCGAGCGCGGTGTTGATGTGCTCTTGCACGACCTCGTCTAGCTTCACAACCTTGTCGGTATCACCATCGCTCTCACGCGACGACGAGGGCGAGTCGTAGGCGCCGACGCTCCCACCACCAGCGTTCCCCTCCGCCGTCGTCTTCTCCCGTGATTTGGAGCCGGGAAAAAATCACAAACCAAATGTTCTAAACGCGTTTTCTCGAAACTTCATTTAAGTTCGATTCTTCCCCTCGTCCCATACAAACGGCCATATCTCCACTGTAATAATATTGGAAATTCCGATTTTGTTTTGCGCGGTCTCATTTGTTAACATATCGATATTGCACTACGGCCACACAGACCCTCTCTCCTACTGCAGGACAGCTCATCGCTGAGGGCGGGAATGGCGTGGGTATCCACCTAATCTCGCTTAGCGCCAGCTTTTGGCTTGTCCTTTGCTCTGTCTTCGCGGCGTCAACGTCGCCACCGAGATGCATCGTCCGCTGCGGTCTCTGCAGCACTTCTCCCACTCGAAGATCATGGGGTCCTACTCCTGTTTGAACGACCGGCCTTGACGAACTTGCCGACGGTCTCCTTCCCCAACTCGCCGACGTCGATGAGCTTGTCTTTGTCGAAATGCTTGTACAGCACCACCTTGTTGATCGCGGCGGCAGCGTCTGCCCCGTCCGTGCTGGTGGAGACCTTGCACGCGGCCTGGTCGTCAGTGTCTGAGAGCTTCTCGAGCAGCGTGCGAGACTCAACATCATCGGAGCCGACCACATCGTTTGCCTCCTGATCTCCTCCGTGCTTTCCGCGATCTTCATCCGTGCGGCCGCCCAGGAAATCGACGGTCACGTGTCCAGCGTCCTCGAGGCCACCTGGCCCGTCAGCACAATCAGGTCGGCCGTCGACAGCTTTGGGTATGACGCGTTCATGGGATCCAGGTCGGAGATGACAAGAACTCCTGGTTCAGCGCGGTCTGGTTGACCGCGAATTCGAGCGATATGTTGTCGTAGCTCTTGTTGTGCATCTACGCGATGTCGGCTGTGGGCGCGCGCACGGGTGGCAGGCACAGGGCAACTCTGCACATGCCTTCCCTCCTCCCTCCCCCGGGTCATCGAACTAGAGATTGATTAGGCCCTTGGGTTAGCCGTTGTCCGACTTGGTGAACTTCCAAGAGCCCTCGAAGCCGCTCGTAAAGACGTGGTTGTCCTTGACCTTGAGCGCACTTGCCACAGGTTCCACGGCCCGTCGAACCTGTGGCACGGGCCCTCCGTCGGATCAGTGTGGCTCAAAGCCGCGGCTTTATTCCGGCCTTAAGGCTTTATTGGCGAATTAAGCCGCGCGGCCAAAGGGGCTAAATTGGGGCTTTATTCATTAAGCCGCGGCTTTATTCGTCCGGAGCGGAGGCTAGTATCCGGACACATCCGGACAAAGATGGCACTCCAGCCAACTGAGCAGCGGCATGGCCAACAACGGTCGGCTGCGTGGACAGCACCCAGGCCAAGAACACGTACGACCTTGCTGCCAATAGCAACCCGCTCATCGCCAGCCTCGCGGTCTCGAGCAGCAAGACCCTCCGCAACCTCGGTACGAGCGGTACCAACACGGTCAAGGACTGTCTGAACGGTAACAACAATGTTGTCATTATCCAGATCATCCTCATCACGCAGCTGAACCCGCACCACATCCTGAATGGTGGCGCCATCTAGGTCCAGGTCCACGACAGCGGCAAGACGCCCATGGCGCGCATCTGGGTCGACCAAGTCAAGATCTCCAGCCACGGATCTCCGACGTCGGGCGTCAGATGGTCGACACCGGCACGACGAGCATCAAGAGCCTGACCACCAGCAATTCCGAGTTCGACAGCAGGACGCAGTACTCGGCCACGTGCGGCGCTACTGGTACTTCCTCTTCCTGTGCACGCAGACGCAGGGAACCCTTCCCAATGACTACGTGCACATCACGCCGGGCAGCTCGCCTGGGGTCGGCGGCAACTTCGTCGTCCACGCGGTGAAGAACTACTGGTCCAACAACACGGGCTTCTCGTACGAGGTCGTCAACAACTGCAACGTGCTGCTGGAGGGTGACTACTTCGAACACACGGCCACCCCGAACAAGCACGATGCCGAGACCGTGGGCGCGATGACGGAGCCGTCCTCGTCCCCGCAGTCGACCTGCATGTCCACGTTGAGGTGCCCGTCACTTCGACCGACGCAGTGTTCCAGCTTGAGCGGTGTAGGTCCACAGCGCGCATCACCCCAGGTGCTGCGACAAGAGAATGAGCTGCTGCTACGGCAGCCGGACGTAGCTGTTGTAGACTTCATACTGGAACACGCAGATGAGTTCATGGTCTTCAGCGCATGGTGACATTGTTGTAGTTAAAGAACCTAGCAGGTATCTACTCCTACTTCGTACTCAGTGTAAGGTCTTGATCCAAATGTTTTTTCACTGGAAAAAAGCGTCCGAAGCCTAAACTTCTGTCCTCGAATTCCTCTCAGTTTCTTCTCCAGTGGGAAGTTCTTCGTTTTGGTGCGGGGAAATGGTGTTGTGTCAGGTTGCGGGATTTCCTCATCGGTACCATCAAATACTTTTTGACTCGTTTCTTGGTTTTGTAGCTCCAACTCTTCAGCTGGCTGCAAGTCCCGACTACCATAATTATCTCGTGTGAATAGGGATTGCAGTTCTGACGGTTCGGCTGTCTGATCTTCTTCGTTGATACCGCCGTCGTTTGTCCAGTATTCTTCGTCTTCAAGCAAATCAAAGATATCCTGCCAGTACTCTAGTGTATCGGGCTCTGGTGCTTCTTGGTCAGCGATCACGTGGCCTTCTTCGATTTCAGTGATAGTTACTACAGGAGGGGCAACACAGTCGCCAACGATTTCTCTCTCTCTGGGATCTATAATGCGCTTGAGTTCAGTGCGTTTCTTTTGACCACTTTCAGCTGCATCACACTCCCGAACAGCTTTACGAACAAGGGAAAATTTTCGGGCTTTATCAGGGTCCATCCTATTCTTGACTGCAGTGTGAATAGCACCAAGCTCGCTAAAGTATCTCTCGCAGGTTGCTGTGTTTACAGCAATAGACAAAATGACTGCAGCCAATTTTGGGAGTTTGCAGCCAAATTTAATATCCGCCGCACAACTCCAAAACTCTCCAACATCACCAGAAAAACGACAAAAGCTTGGGTTCTCAAAGTACCGACCGTGCTTCCATAGATGCATCTCACGTGCTAAATCTCCAACATCATCTTTATCTACGTATCTTCGATAATAGTAAATCCCATAACCGCATATTCGCTCATACAGGCGAAGATGCGGTGATGCATCCATGATTGCCCGAGCTAGACAAACGTGGCGAGGATGAAGGAAAAGTGCAAGCAGCATTAAAGGTTGCTCACACCGCATCCACCTTTTTTCCACGTTCGATACTAGTTCCACATTGTTTGCGTTTCCACAAAACCCACGATATATGTCTCTATACGACTCTACCACGTCTGCAAGCGTGTTTTCATCACGCTGCAATTTGTACGAAGCGTTTGAGAGAGGACGTATTACCTTCTCGGCTGACTCTAATTCATTCCAAAATGTTGGCTCCTTAAAAATGCAGAGCGTATCCGGAAATTCGGGATCAGAGCTGTGATCCATTGCAAACTGCTCCAAAGCACTTCGAACTCGCAATAGAGATGCAAAACACCCCTGCATGCTATTCCAACGCGTTTCACACAAATTAATAAAACCAAGAGGTTTTCCATACATTGTTGCTATGACCGATCTTGCTCGTGGCAACCACTTTGATGACGACTGGTTCAAGGTCACCGTAGCAGTCGATGCCAGCTTAGTTATCGCTTGGTACGACGCGTTTAACACCGACTTCACCAAATTGTTACAGTCGTGCGCAAAACAATGAAGGTATGCAATACCTGGCTTTCGCAGGGCTAGAATGCGTCTAGCACGGTCACACTGGCCAGCATTATCCGTAACAACAGCCCCAATATGCCATCCCTTTGACTCCATTTCTTCCATCACCTTCTCCATTTGTTCAGCTATTGCAAGCCCATCATGTCGCGACCCCGTTGGAAAAAGACCATAGCTCGAAATAATTCCATATAATCCAAGCTGGCATCCCAGCAAGTGGGCCTTTGCGATATTCATCCATACATCTGAAAGAAAATTTACACGACCTTTGGTGTAAAGTACTCGACTACGCAGCGCTTGGAGTTGGTCGAGTTCGTTCTGACTGCTGTGGCGATCCAAGATACGACCACCGAGAGTCCCTCGATTTGGCAGAGCTCTGGCACAGGCCCTATTCAGAAATATGAAAAGCCGTCGAGTTGACTTTTTCTCTATAAATCGATCTGGCAAATTATTATCGGCTTGAAATTGAATGAGCAAGCGCTCAAACTCATCTTGCTCTTCCTCGCTGAAAATGTTGTCGTAATAATCTCGCATGCACCGTTGCCGCTTGTCAGAGCTGGTCGACGAGACGTTACTGGAGCGTGAATCGGTAGCGGACATGGCTCCAGATGCACTTTGAGGCCGCGTTATCTGCATAGAACCGGTGGAGGGGGCTTGGCCAAAGAAACTTGCGATAGTTAGTGTATCATCGGTAGGTGGTGGCCTTACTCGGCCTGAGGCGACGGCCTCTTTGTAGAACTTGCACACCTTGAGGTGCCTCGGGTAGTTGGTTGAGCGCGCTGCAACCATTGTAGGCATGACGGGACGATCGGCTCTGCGCGTGTCATTAAATGCCTCCCTACAATGGATGCAAACAAGGAGCTTTCTACCGCCCACCCCAGGTAAGCCCGTATCTACAAACTGCTGTCTGTGGTAGCCTTGAGGGCGCCCGCGCGATGCCATGCTTTTTATTTGAGCGGAGCGGCGAGGGGATCTGTCGGCACGGCCCGCTCGGTCTTGACTGGGCCCACGCGTATAGGGGTGAGTGTATACTATATTATGACCTATGTATACGACCGTATAGCCGCTGACAATGGAGCGGATTTCTTTTCAAATCATACGTGATCAATAAAGCCGCAGCGAGGGGCTTTAAGCCACACTGGTCGGATCGGGGTCAGGGCCCGTCGGGCGCGCTCCTTTTGCATGCCGAAGACCGCCGCCCACCACCGCCTCTCGATTGTCCATGCGCTCAAAGGTGTCGCGCACGTCGCGCACCGATCGCGACGGTTCCGGATTGCCCATCGGCCCACCGGGTTCAAAGATGGTGGGGTCTTGCGTCTCCTTCCACTGGTTGCCCATGGCGCACGGCACCAAGCTCTCCTGCTATATGGTGTTGCATTACACACATCAGTCATGTTGATGATGCACCCTCATCGCGATTCCCCGATGCCTCGCCGTGTACATGCGTAATGCTTCTCCGCCACGTAAAACGATGCTCCGCCGATCTGACTAGGTCGCTTGAATGTCGTTCTTGACCTACTGGGTCAACATGCATGTGATGTCGTTTGAATGTCGTTCTAGGCCGACAGGGGCAACATTCACACTTTTGGGATAGAATGTAACAATGTATTAGATTCTTTGCTATTTTAATATGGTATTTGTATATATGAAAGTTTCAGGTAATTACACATCTATCCAATTATGTGTTTATACAGGATCTTTGACGGTATAAACACATAATTGGATAGATGTGTAATTACCTTTGACAAAATTAGAGACACTTTCACTGTTCAGGCTCACTCTACACGCACAGTACGGACTAATCCTGACTATACCACACTGGCGACAGAGAACTTCAAGCTTCAATCTAAAACTCAAAATCTAGAAGAATTAAAACAAATAATTCTTCGGGACCTTGAAATAAGCAACGACAAGCAACGATGGACTTGTAGTTGTCTTGCAATGGGATCCAAAAGAATTCATCACTCGCATTCAATATCCTCATAAATACAATAAAAATTTTCAGAAAGTGTTCAAAGTACAGAATTCTGATATTCTCTGGATTTTATATGAGTCTGCGTCAAACATAAGTATACTAATCAACCAAAGTACGAATCGCGATTTAAGCATACCACGCAAAAGACGTGTGTCTTGCGCAGCTATTGATTGCGAAGAAATGTTAAGTTCTCGAGAAGTTGTGTTCATCTGAAAAAAATATCTTCATTTTCATGGGACCAAAATTTCGAGATATTTTCGGGCGCTGAGGCTGCAATATTTTTTCGATTTTATCGAGTTGTATATAGTCGGAAACATCGCGTGTAAAGCAATCGAATTAGAGTGTTTTCCGCTTTCTACGAGTAATTTTGCGATTGAAATTTTGGATGTCCGATTATGTCCGAAAATTGATTGGTCAACTTCAAACGCGATTATCTCGATAACTCTAAATGGTGGATAAGTATCATTATGTTCGCCGCAGTCTCATATCCAGAGTCCTACCAGAGGTATGAATTCTACGTACATCATATACCCTTAACAATTCGATAATGGTTAGACCACAAATACGTTTCAATAACCTTTCTCAGTTGATATCCTGCTAGGAAATGGTATTATTTAGTGAATGTTGACCCATCCGGAGAAGATTAAGATCCATATCCTGTTAGAAGGGATACATTCTTCGATTTAATTGTATATGCAACATTTGAATAATCTGTTACACTCGCGCAACATAAATGGATAAAACTTGCAAGGCGCAGATCAACAACAACCCCAAGCGCGTGCAGACCTCTGTGAAGCTCGATCTCAAGGACCGAGACTTCTTCAACGAGGACGATATCGAGCAGAGGAAGCTGTGCAAGCAGATCGAGAAGAACAACGCCGGTTTCGAAGGCCACTGTGGCAGCAGGCCTTACACCCAGGGGCTTTGTAGTAACTCACGGCGCTACTACGAGATAGTACAATAGTACTACCGGTACAACTATTACTATAGTAGCTAGTAGTTCAGCCGATTCTGATTCTACTTTACAACTATAGTAACTTGTAACTCAACAAGCGATCTAATAGTACTAGGCGAGTTACTAGCGAGTTACCAGTGGATCGCGAACTGGATTCACGACTTGCTGCAAGCTTAGTAGCCATTTTTATCATCGAGCGGACATGCAGGTGCTGATGAAGCACAGCAAGAACGTGGAAATGGAACGAACGCGTCCCAGGACACGATATGGACCACACATAAGCTGTTTAGATGGTCGGTGGGTAGTAGTTCGATAGTACTATACTTAAGTAGTGTTATTACTATAGTAACTCAGATGTCTTGAAAAGTGCTACTATTAGAGCTAGTAACTTACATCGTCGTACTACATGTAGCGAGCTACTAATAGTAGTTCAGAAGAAAAGCTGTTACATGTACTACCAAGCCCTGATCGAATTGAACTGAAAAACTCAATACCTGTCGATAACCTGTGGTCGCTGGCCTCGATGAATTTGTGCACTCCACGTTCTCTTTGTTACTTGAAGTATCACTCTTACATAAAATCCAGAGCTATTCCGGGCATAGCACGGCTTTGTGATTGCTACAAAAGCAACGCACTGTAAGCTGGTCAAGAATCGATGTTTGGATATTATAACGCAGTCAGAAAAGAGCTCAGTAAGCAACATAAGTCAGATAAATTAGGCAATGAGCTGACCCCCGAGGAAGAAATGAAATATATTAGCTTTCAAGAATTGGTGTCTTTTCCCCAGAAAGTTAAGAATACGAGTCCTCCATGTCCTCTATCGGAAGCAACGATGACGGAAGCGACGCGGACATCGTGCAAGCGCTTACTGCCGTGACACTCAGCGGCGATGCCAAGACGAACAAAAGCCACGTTGGTCCCAAAAGCTCAGGCCCAGCCAAGCTCGAGCGGCACCTTTTGGACCAGGACGTGGTGGGCACCAAGACCGTCTCAGGCTCCGACACTCACGCCCGACTGGCAGCTCATCAAGCCTCAGCACTTCGAGAGGGTTGCCATTCCCGACAACTGGGAGTCCGACCTCCTGAAGTTCCAAGAACGCATCGGAGTGACTTTCAAGGACGTGACGCTACTGAAAATTGCACTGACCAGTCCCCGAGCCATTTTCTTGGAAATAGGATAAACGCACAACCGCGACATATCTTGGTTTTAGTATACTGACCTTTTCAATGTCCAAGGGTGGTACAGTGTACCAAGTCGGGAGCTTTCCGGTTTTTCTTCCTTTCCCATTTCAAGAAAGAGGCATGTTCGCATTGTTCTTCCAGCGAAATCTACGTCGCGGTACGACCAAGATCAACTGTTGCAGCAAGCATGACGACTTCAAAAACCGCTGACGACATTCGTGGCGTCCTGGATGCGCTGGATCTTGATGTGGTTGCGAGTTATTTCGATCAAGATGACGACGAAATCGCTCCGTACGTCGTTTGCGAGGGGGTCTCCGTTACTGCATTCAATAAGTATGTTGGAGACGGCGAAGGACTGCGGATTCCACTTCGATTTCTCGCCTTCGATGATGGGCGTATCCTGATTGTCGAGCTGCCAACCACGGTGGTGCATGAGAGCACTGCGAGAACATTCGAGTGGAGATTCCTCGGTGCGGCGGGAAATGGGGACGAGATTGCACGACGTGGCTCGATGACGGCGACAAGAGCTGCGAACCCGAAGAAGGAGGCCGATGGGACATTTGGGCCTACGGGGTTGACGCTCAACCGAACACCGCTTCCGGCACGTCGCACCGTGGCTGATTGGGTGACGCTGGCAGTGGAGGTTGGAAGATTTCAGTCTTGGGAAAGTCTGGAGCAAGCTGCTCGATGGTGGTGCAATTACAGTGGGATCCAGTATATCCTGCTCTTGAAAATCAGTGCTACAGGTATTCAAATGCAGTACGCGCTTTACGACATCGCTACACTCGGAACTCTACCAGCGCCAACTGCAAGTGGAACATTTCGACGAAACAACACAGGTCAGCCTCCTGCCAATGTCTCCTTCGACATGCACCGAATTTTGTCGATCCCGGCGAATCAAGCTCTTCCACCTGGCGTGAACCCAATAGCTCTGGTCGATCTGCGTGTCGTCATGCACCTTGTCATCATTAGTCTTCGCTGAAGTAGAAGATACATCGTTATCTCGCAGATTTCCCCGACTCATAATTGAAATCAATGGACGATTTCTATTAGCTAAAACTATATTGATTTTTCTGTTCAGTTCTATTTCTAATACCGTCGAGGGACATAAGACTTGGATAGCGGTGACAAAACTGATGGATATCCGGGACAAAACTCATCCATCTTCGCAGTCTATCAGATGCATGCTCTGTCACTTTTGTCAAGCCTACCGAACAGCCTTCTATTTTGCGAATGAAAAAGGATAGGTAGCGTCCAAGGCCCTCATGCTGCTCCAGCAGCGTCAAGTGCTGGACCAACACTTGACGTTGCGCAGTGCTGGACCTGCCGTTCAGCGACTTTAGCGTCGCGTGCTGCAAGAGCGACCCGTACGTGAGCTTGAAGCGCAACAGCGCCAAGCCCCGCAGGCCGTGCCTCAATAATACATTCAACACTTGTGCGGGATCCGCCCGAGCACTACATCTTCCCCATCCGGGACGCCACCAGCGCCGCGCTCAGCGTAGAGGTTTACGAGCTAGACGCGCTGAACCCGGACGATCTGGTGTATGTATATATATGTTCGTGGCGCCCGTGGCCAAGTTGGTGGGCGAGATGGACATGTGTCGACACTCGAGTTCGGGGACCATGAGTGGGCGGCTGTAAATGAGCTTTGTGAGGTTGTGGGCTAAAAATGAATTTTGTGAGGTTGTGAAGCGAGGAAGGGTGCCATTTCGCATGTTTCTACAACATATTCACAGTTTTGTCAACTCCAATATGGATGAGTTTTGTCTCGGATATCCATCAGTTTTGTCACCGCTATCCAAGTCTTATGTCACTCGACGGTAAATGAAACGTACTTCGTAGTACAGTATTGTGCGTGAATACCGGACGCCTGATATATATCAAGTTTATATAGTATTAATATATAAATTTACTGTGAATGGAGCACAGAAAAGACATAATTAGTTGAAGGTTGGTTCGTCGGCTTGTCGAACTTAATAATATCATTTATGTGAGATTATTGATTATATACCCGTACGGTATTCACGCACAAATCTGTACTTGTACAATATTGTCATTTTCACCCAAATTTGTAGAACCTGGAGGGAAGTGGGGAGCAATCTGAATCGATTCCAACCGGTTTTGACCAATCAGAGGTGGCGTATGTCTCGTGGACTCAGACACACCACACGATGTGCGCCACCTCAGACTCTGAGTTGGAGTTTGTGGTCGATTGGTGACTTCTGATTGGCTGAATATCGCGCGATTCGATTCAGGCCATCCTCACAAATTCGAATGAAACTCACAATATGGATACACCGTTCACGCCATTTAGTCGTGATTCGCAATAAGTCATGCTTCTGTACTTTTTCATGACACCATACGCAACAAAATTTCTTCAAAGAGCTGAAATTTAGTCAAAGAAAGCGGATTTGGACAGATCTCATCGAGCTGAAGCCAATCATGGCCTTAGATTTCCTGAAGAGCAAATACTACGGATACAAGAACTGTTCAATTATTCGACTTTCAACTACACTAGGGCTACGCGTTGGCTGGGATAGCAAATATACGGAAAGTATATTGATGTTGTTTTTTATTATCCAAAGGCAAGTGAAATTGCTTCTTATAAATCTGCCATTTCTCATCAATCATCCCAAGCTTATATATAAATACAGGGTTTTTTCGCTGAAACTGACAAATTCTAACAGGTGAAGGCTTAAATGAAATGATTTTATTCACTTAACATGATATCCCACGTTTGACTTGCATAATTTTCATTATTTATATAGGCATCACAACAACATGTATTCGCGATACGAGCTAAAGGTTTAGAGTCCATCGAAGTAACGTGAGCGAGCTGGTTACCTGGGAGGCGTCCACGTAGCCTGCACGATGGCACCCACGATGCCGACCACGGCCAGCACGATGGCCGATGATGCGAAGGATCGTCGTGGCTGTGCTGGCGGCGAGCTCGAAGTCGGTGCCCGTGAGCGCGTCCGCCCAGCCGCTGCTCTCGAGCGACGAGCTGAAGAGCATGATCATGGCGCCGGCCACCAGGAAGCCGATGTTCATCAGCACCATGAGCACAGCGGCACTTGCCATGGGTGCCATGGTCTGGCCAAGCTCACGGAGATCCACGCGACCCACCCGGAAGACGTCGGTGTGATCTGCCGCCTCACGCGCGCCGCCTATGACGTGTCCAACCTCAAAGCCACCAGCCCCGACGAGAAGATGGAGCTCACGTACTACGCGCGCGACGTCATACAGAAGGGACTCGACCTTACAAAGGACGTGGCCGCAGGGCACAACTGGTAGGCAGACGAGTTGTGAGTTGTCCGAAACGAAACTATACCTATTGTACTTGTACCACCGCATGTAGAGTAGCCTCAGCTTCTACACGCACTGGGCGATCAGCATCTGCGCGAGTGAGCAACCCAGCTCACGGAAGTCGGGGCCATCTTGAAGCGTGAGCCTTCGGGCGCCACCGGCTTGCCGAGCCACTTGGCTGCCACCTTTTCCAGCCTTCACGCCAGCAGCGAACATGGCAGTACGGCAGCACAGTATAGTCCCGCATGTGGTGGGCGGCTGCCGTGCCGACCATGCCCGCCGCTGCAGTGAGCCGTAGACGCGAGTAAAACGAAATGGTAGTACAATGAATGGGATATCTAACGACGAGGTCATTTCCAATCCAACCGAATTCTCTAGTCGTTTTCAATCGAAAACATCGTCATATTCTCTACTACCAGCCCAATCGTAATAATATGCAAGCGCCACAACTTCCTCGGGGGTGATCCGAGTCGCGGTCAGCACTCGTGAACTAAGCTCCGCCAGAATCTCGTCGTCTTGCAGCCGGGCTGCTCGCTTTCCGGTCAAACGCGCCACACGAAGTTCATCTTTGTACCCTATACCGGTTGCTGCGCTTACAGCCCTCACTGACGAGTATGGAGCGACATCTCGCCCTGATGGGACCCGACGAGCATGAAGCCACCTCTCATAGCCTACGATAGACAGAGTGCGAGCCTGTTACCGGTCAGCTACCGGGTCACCGACTGAAAGACAGACAACGACATGGGGCCGCGGATGCCGGCTTCAGTTTACCGGCCTCAGTTTACCGGCCTCAGTTTACCGGCCTCAGTTACCGTGGTCCGAATTAACCCGATTTGAGCTGCCTAGCAGCATGACCTATCGGCCACTGCTATCCCAGTAAAAATCGTAAACCATTATTAGTCAGGGTCCGACTAATTAGCGTGAACGGTGTATCAAGGCAAGAATTGGCAAATAGTTTCTATTAGGAATAAACATCCCGCGAGTCCCACGTGACCCGTGTTGCTGTCCCTTTCGGGTTATTGATATACCCCACCCCGTACGTATACATTATGATTCATACTTATCAATGGACCTCTCCATGAGCATTCACGACATGTAGCTTTAGTAATTTTCCGGATGAAAATGGTGAGCATGACCAGAATTAAGCTGCGCATGCGTTAATCGCACGGTTTTCCATGCAAGACATTTACTGCGTGCGCGTGACTAAGGTTAGCTCTGTATACTATATAAACACCAAATAAAAATGTCAAAGCTTAAATCTAAAATTCAAAATCTAGAAGAATTAAAACAAATAGTTCTTCGGGACCTTGAAATGAGCAACGACAAGCTCCACAAAGAACTTGTATTTGAGACAACTACTCAATTTATACAAATCGATGGGATCCAAAAGAATTCATCACTCGCATTCAATATCCTCATAAATACGATGATGAAAATTTTCAGAAACAAACGCAAGGAATGGTTGATATTAACCTTGAATGCGCTCTGTAAGCTGGTCAAGAATCGCTTCCGCGAGACGTTTGGATATTATAACGCAAGTCAGATAAATTAGACAATGAGCTGACCCCCGATATTAGCTTTCAAGAATTGGTGTCTTTTCCCCCAGAAAGTTAAGAATACGAGTCCTCCATGTCCTCTATCGGAAGCAACGATGACGGAAGCGACGCGGGCATCGTGAAGCGCTTACTGCCGTGGCACTCAGCGGCGATGCCAAGACGAACAAAAGCCACGTCGGTCCCAAAAGCTCAGGCCCAGCCAAGCTCGAGCGGCACCTTTTGGACCAGGACGTGGTGGGCACCAAGACCGTCTCAGGCTCCGACACTCACGCCCGACTGGCAGCTCATCAAGCCTCAGCACTTCGAGAGGATTGTCACTCCCGACAACTGGGAGTCCGACCTCTTGAAGTTCCAAGAACGCATCGGAGTGACTTTCAAGGACGTGATGCTACTGAAAATTGCACTGACCCACCACGGGTGTCTGCACCAAAATGTCGTCTCGGACGATGTACACCGCAGTCTGGAGTTCTTGGGGAACTCGCTATTGGGTGCAGCGGCAGCGAGTTTTCTTTTCCAGACCAAGCCGTGGTACCAAGAAGGCCAGCTCACGAAAGCCAAGGCGGCGCTTGTGAACAACGACGTTCTCGCGAAGATTGGTGGGGACTTGGGCCTTACAGACGTCCTCCTCTGGCCTCCGAGCTTCACGTCAGACAAGGAACCGGACCACGGCAAAGGCCGCGTCACCATTGCAGCAGGAGCAGTTGAGTCGCTCATCGCGGCCGTTTACTTGGACCAGGTACTGTACAGCAACACTTGAAATTAAAGCTGAATCGCGAGTACGATAGGACTAATGCGTGGCGTTATGGTGAAACTTAGGGAATGGAGGCAGCGATGGAATTCCTGGCTACTCAGATCCTCCCGCTCTCGGCTCGCTATGCCACCCCAGACGCGCAATCTGGAATCCGGTTGAAGAACTACAACGCTTACTTCAGGCCCACAATCGTGGAGTTCCGGTTTACAAGTACGTCCAACACTTTAGGTGTATTTAGTTCGAGGTTAACAATTTATTTGCAATTTTTCGGCGTAGAAATCTGCCTGTCACGGAAAGCAGTCCTAAATTTCCGGTGGAGCTTTTCGTGCAAGATAAGGTGCGGTGTTCACGGTACCGGGGAGAATGAGATGATGTTTCACTCATTTTTGTTTCTTGTTTTATCGTTTTTCGGCAGTCTATCCTGAAATCTCAGTCGTCATCATCGTACAGCACGGCAAAAACCCGTGCGGCAGAAGAAGCCCTCGCGAGATTTAAGGAATCGTTCAATGCTGCAGCATAGATTGCTAATGATTCGAGCAACAGCGAAGCAAAGACTCGCACTTCTTTTATTAAGCTCGAATGTTGGATAAGGAAATGCACGTCGACCTTATGACATGAAGCGCTAAAGATAAAAGAGTCATCGAAACGACAGGAAATTGCTGTCTGCGTTGCCTCGACACTTGGGATTGTGTTGAAGCGGATCAAGATGGAGAGCGGACCTCCGATGCTCGATGCGTTGGCCAAGTTGGAGCTCGCGATGCGCCCGCAGTCGGTTCCGTCATGGCTCAGCAGTGACACCAACCACGCCCCTAAGGTTACTGCACTCGGTCCGAGGACGACAAGCGTTGAGTTGGTAGATCACGCAACGGTGCACGGAGTAGCTGGAACCGCGATTATTGGAAACAACGGTAACGCGTGCGGGACTTCTCCACACAAAGATAAAGCGGGTCCCATGGCCCCCAGTCCTTCGTCTGTGCGGCCTCGTGCTCCAATTGGAATGCTCAAGGACACGGTTAGCGCCGCTGACAAAGAGTTCTTGTCAAAGTCCGAGCATCCCTCGCCGAAGCGTTCACGACATCGCACACGGCAACAAGCAACCGAATCGAAAAGCAGGTGGGTAGTAAGGTGTTGTTGCTCAATTTGGCTGAAGATTCGCTTTGACTCACTCGTACTCTCTGTTGTAGGCGGGTCAAACAGTCTCTCGTCGAGTCGCTGCGATCACTGGAGTTCTTTGACAAGACGAATCGGAGCCGCGAGCTCACAACGAAGATTTCGGTTATGCGCACGTCTGCAGATCCTGGAGGTGAGTTCTTGCTGCTGAATTGTGGAAACCTTGTCGTTGCTAAATCCAGTTGACTGGTTTGTAGACAATGTGCATTTTGTTAATATCGATGATAGCCTGGAAGACAGCGAGGACGACAAAGTTCTTGCAGATGATGATGAGCCGGTTGTGAACCATAATTATCGTCAAGGTGGTCACGATGTCGTTGAGAACCGGGCATCGAAATATCTCGCTAAATCTCTTGAGTCGAAGCCAATACCAGAGCCACCTGAGGTTTTCCAGATTCCCGAACTGCCTCATGGACAGAATCTCGTTATCAATATCCTCTCGACGTGGGGAGACCCATTCTACGTGGGGCTTATGGGAATTGAGATTTTTGATCACACGGGGCACGCCGTTCACCTCTCTGATATCGATAAACAACTATCAGCGGACCCGCCAGATCTGAATATCCAAGACCATGATCGTCTAGACCCCCGAACCGTCGACAAGCTTGTCGACAAGCACTACTTTACGTGCGACGAACTACACGCGTGGCTTGCCCCGTTCTCGCGTGGCCAGAATCACTTTATTTACTTGGATTTCGACTACCCGTTGTCCATTTCGATGCTGCGCATCTGGAACTACAATACAACTCGTATCCACTCATACCGTGGTGCTCGCTACGTGGAGATTTCGTTGGATGGAAAGTTCATCTTCAAAGGCGAAGTCCGACGCGCGCCTGGAAGTGTCATTGAAGAGATTGACGACTGCCACGAGTGCATTTTATTCACAATGAACCAGTCAATTTTGCAGCTGATCGAAAAGTACGAAAAGCGAAACGAGACACTGACCTACAGCGACACTGCATCAACGTCTTCGCTAGATGGTTTGGCAACATCAAGTGGCCTGCCAATTGGTCCGGACCCGCGGCTACTCGAGCGACCGAAGACGGGCAACAAAACATCTCGCGCTACAGCCAGAGCAAGTAGCCACATCATTTGTTCACCTGAAGCTGCAGAGTCGACGTTCCCGATCACTCCTGTGTTCACCCCAGTCGCCCCGCTGCCTAAAGGGGTGAAGCCAGCGATGAATTTCCAGCCTCCATCAAAAGTAGCTCAAGCATCACGCCCATGCACTGCACCAGTCGTGGGAGGGCCGATGACGGAGCGACCATTGTGCTGCAAAACGATCGAGCTCATACTGGAGGCGAACTGGGGGGACCCGTATGAGATTGGACTCGCAGGTCTGGAATTTCTTGACTCCAACTATGTGCCGTTGTCGATATGCCTGGACAACGTTATCGTCTCCGCTCCAGTCGCCGTCGATAGAATGCAAAAGCTCGTAATGACCCACGGAGCGCGACATCTTTCTACTGACCCTGAGGATATGTGGAATGCTCCGCTTCAGGACGTCCTCACGCTTCCTCCAGATCGCCGTGCTATCACGATAGATTTTCCGGAGAAAGTGAGTATCCGAGCTCTGAAAGTCTGGAACTACAACACAACTCTGGAGGACTCTTTCAAAGGCACCAAGCAGATTTCTGTACGGATTGACGGCGTGCACCACATGCGGGCGTCACTAAGGAAGGCCCCCGGGAATCTCATGGACTTTGACTTTGGTCAATTCTTGTACCTACGCAGCAGTTCGTTGCTGCAAGGAGCGACTGCTGTCTCCACTACGTCACCAGCATTTCCGTCCAAGCACAGTGACCCCCTGACGTCCACAGCTGAAGAAGTTGATAGTACAAGACCATCGTCACCCGTGCAAGCTCAGCCAACTCAAGATATCAACGCGTCGAGCGGGTTTTCTGAGGGTTCAGCGTTCTGTGACGCAACGTTTTCGCTATCGCAGCCGTCTCCTCAATCACGACGGAATAAAACCACCATGAAGCCTATCGCAGAGGTTTTCCAGCAGTACCAGACACCTCTGTTCCCCACCGGCTACATCATCAAGTTCGTCTTCACGTCCACCTGGGGGGATGAATTTTACCTTGGACTCAACGGCGTTGAGCTCTACGGCCGAGACAACCAGCTAGCTTCTCCCGCTTCGCCTGCGCCGCTAAAATCTCCAAGTTGAGTCGCTCCCGCGTCTGCTCGCGCTGCTCTCGCTGGATCTCGCTGGATCTCGAGCGCCAGTCGCTTCACCTCGATCTCGAGCCGCCGCTTGTTGAACGAAGAGGCTACCGACTGCTGCGAAGGTGACGCAGCTCCCCCCACGACGGGACTGAACCAGAAATCGTCGACGGTTAGTGACGCAGCAGCGTTGGCGTTCCAGCGCGGCCGATCGCGCGTCCTGGCGGGGGACTGACGCTGTTTCTTCAGCGGCGGAGCGCCGCTCCGAGCGGCGCCGTCCGCTGCGACTGGCGCCGTCTGCTCTGAGCCTAGAGAGTCCGTCTCTATTGCTGTGGACAGCCGAGGCCAGCGACGTGCGCGCTGCACAGATCCGCATATGGGACTGCAAGCGGTTCACGGCGGCGGAGACTGGCTTGCTGCAGGCCTTGCAGTTCACCCTCTCCACCTTGGCGCCGGCCACGCGGTACCTTGCTCCGAAGTACTCCCTGTTGAGTCCCCGAGCCATTTTCTTGGAAATAGGATAAATGAACAACCGCAACATATCTTGGTTTTAGTATACTGTATAGTACTGACCTTTTCAATGTTCAAGGATGGTACAGTGTACCAAGTCGGGAGCTTTCCGGTTTTTCTTCCTTTCCCATTTCAAGAAAGAGGTTGTTCTTCCAGCGCAATATACGTCGCGGTACGACCAAGATCAACTGCAGCAAGCATGACGACTTCAAAAACCGCTGACGACATTCGTGGCGTCCTGGATGCGCTGGATCTTGATGTGGTTGCGAGTTATTTCGATCAAGATGACGACGAAATCGCTCCGTACGTCGTTTGTGATGGAGTCTCCGTTGCTGCGTTCAACAAGTATGTTGGAGACGGCGAAGGACTGCGGATTCCACTTCGATTTCTCGCTCTCGATGATGGGCATATCCTGATTGTCGAGCTGCCAACCAAGGTGCATGAGAGCACTGCGAGAAAATTCGAGTGGATATTCCTCAACGCGGCGGGAAATGGGAACGAGATTGCACAAGGTGGCGCGATGACGGCGAGTAGAGCTGCCAACCCGAAAAAGGAGGCCGATGCGACATTTGGGCCTACGGGATTGACGCTCAACAGAACACCGCCTCCGGGACGTCGCACCGTGGCTGATTGGGTGACACTTGCAGTGGAGGTTGGAAGATCTCAGAATTGGGCAAGTCTGGAGCGAGCTGCTCGATGGTGGTGCAATTACAGTGGGATCCAGTATATCCTGCTCTTGAAAATCAGTGCTACAGGTATTCAAATGCAGTACGCGCTTTACGACATCGCTGCACTCGGAACTCTACCAGCGCCAACTGCAAGTGGAACATTTCGACGAAACAACACAGGTCAGCCTCCTGCCAATGTCTCCTTCGACATGCACCGAATTTTGTCGATCCCGGCGAATCAAGCTCTTCCACCTGGCGTGAACCCAATAGCTCTGGTCGATCTGCGTGTCGTCATGCACCTTGTCATCATTGGTCTTCGCTGAAGTAGCAGATTTCCCCGACTCATAATTGAATCAATGGACGATTTCTATTAGCTAAAACTATTTGATTTTTCTTTTCAGTTCTATTTCTAATAAATGAAACGTACTTCGTAGTACTTGTACAATATAGATTTGGATATCGACGGCCAATAGTTTCTATTAGGAATAAACATCCCGCGAGTCCCGCGTGACCCGTGTTGCTGTCCCTTTCGGGTTATTGATATACCCCGTACGTATACTTCAGAAATGCGCATCTACAAAAACAAGGAAAGATTGATACTTGAAGTAAGTACTTATGAATCATTATGATTCATACTTCCTATATATGAAGTACTTACCAATGGACCTCTCCATGAGCATTCACTACATGTAATTTTCCGGATGAAAATGACCAGAATTAAGCTGCGCATGCGTTAATCGCAATGCGTGACCTAGGTTAGCTCTTTATACTTCTATATAATCACCAAATAAAAATGTCAAAGCTTAAATCTAAAACTCAAAATCTAGAAGATTTAAAACAAATAATTATTCGGGACCTTGCAATGAGCAACGACAAGCTCTCCAAAGCAACGATGGACTTGAATTTGAGACAGGTACTCAATTTGTACAAATCGGGAAGGGAAAGCTTGCGATGGGATCCAATATACGATGATGAAAATTTTCAGAAATGCGCATCTACAAAAACAAGGAAAGATTGATACTTGTAGTATTAATCTTGAATGCGCTCTGTAAGCTGGTCAAGAATCGCTTCCGCGAGACGTTTGGATATTATAACGCAGTCAGAAAAGAGCTCAGTGAGCAACATAGTGATATTAACCTTGAATGCGCTCTGTAACCTGGTCAAGAATTGGGAATGCGCAGCAGCGCGGCAACTGAGAGAGATTCTGGTAGTTCGTTGGAAGGCGGCGGGCCTCATACTGGATTCCTACGAGGAGGCGATCTTTGCACTATCCTTGCCATCCATGCCGGGTCGGTTAACACGGGTCACGGGGACCATCATTGACATGCTGCCAGCTGAGAAAGTGGCGGAACTAGGTAATGCAGTGGAAAGCATGATTGAAAAATGTTGGAGCATCGGGGCGGCACTGTATCTACTATCAGTCTGGCGTTGGAGGGTTGCGCACTTTGACGCCCTCAACGACATCTCTGCTGATTACCACAAGGCGGGTTTCAAAACCCGTTTGTACTACGGGCATTTGGATGCTGCCCAAGACACCATGGCTACAATACCAGCGCTCGTTGGCACCAGTCTAGTCACGGCAATCTGTAGTGTGCTGGGCGCGGGCTGGGCGGATCATGTCGACCTACCATTGGGGTCCACCCATCTGTATCTGCTCGCAGTTGCAGGGTCACGAGGTGGGACGCCGAGACGGAGCAGCAGCGGCACGATAATCATTCGAATTCATAGGGGCACGGGCATCTACCAGGTGCAGCACGCAGGCTACTCGACGTATACCGGGGCGACCGTGACATTGGTGCAAACAGTACACTTAGGGCTGCTATGGGGGCTGAGACGGTGTAGCAAACATCATTGGGGGCCAGTACACGTGATGGGAGACCACCCCGAAGCCCTCCGGCAGCACCTTTATCGGAAGCCGCCACGGGCCAAGCACCTCAAGGGTGACTACTGGAAAACGCGTAGGCTCGCGGACGCGGTGGACGTCCGCAGTTGGAAACTCCAACACAGAGAATTCAACAGGGCGGCTCAGGCTCTAACACAGCAAGCACAAAAGAACGGGCAGGACAAGGAATGGTATGCTCATGAACAAAGACTCGCGGATACGGGCTGGCAGGGGATGTCTGGTTTCGTTGGTGCGGATGTGAAACAGTGGCTTCACGAACAAGACAAATCAGCCGACCAGCAGGCTGTGACGGCCACGGTGTAACCTCTGGAGGAGCTGCTCCAGGAGGGAGGAAAGAGGGCAGCAATGAAACCTTTCGATAGCAACATTGGCTACAGACGGGAATGGACATTAGGTGGCGTTAGCACAGGTTAATTGACATTAATGTACCTCACTTCAAATTCAAATTCAAATTCAAGCTGGTCAAAAATCGCTTCCGAGAGACGTTTGGATATTACTAGAGATCCACCAAAAGTTTGTTGGAGAGGGGCTGTCCGAACTGTACTCCATAAAGTTAGGACTCGCCCCCCCCCCCCCCCCTCCCCCTTGCCTAGAAGTTGCCATGCAATATATTTTGATAGTATGCTGGTCTGGCAGCCTGCGGATCAGCAAAAGAGATGATAGTAATATCTGATTCTCGAATTCTGTCCGAATGCTTTTGCAGCGTGACGTGCGCCGGAGAAGACTTTGATATTCATTTTTCCCGCGTCGGCGGAAAGTGGCACAAGCCGTTTGGATGATCAAGGAAGCTAGCAACGAAGGTGAGGCGCGCCACAATTTTAGAGGTTCGACACGATCTCATGGTCGGTAGTACTTGCTAATATCTCACTACTATAGTAATATTGCTCGATTAGGCTTGATAACGAGGATGGGCTAATACCTTCGATTTCACTAAAACACTAATACTATATTAGTTTGGCTGAAAATAATATTATTATTAATTTTATATCTTGATGCAAAATGTACAGGATAATATCCTGTCGCCACTTTTCTTAAACTACTTAAGTATGCGGTAATAATACGAATATACATTTGCAAAATAAGTTCGGCACACGTCTATATTTTAGATTGGTATTTCAAAGATGTAATACAAGCCAGAACGATTTTATTACTACTTAAGTACTAGTGTAATACTAGTACTACAGATTTCAAGAGTTATCAACACAACAATTATAATATATTAGTACGGATTTCTAGTGTGAACTTGCCTTCTTTCGACCTCCGTAGAAAAGATTGATCTGCACACGGGGGTCTGTCTTAAGCATGCCCGTAGCAGATCGAGTTGACGATGGAGTGCAAATGCAAGGAGCCCTGCAAATGCATGTCTATGGTACTGTATTATAGTAGTATTTTGTTGTGGGTCGAGCATGCGACGTACTGTATTACTATGTAGCTGATAGAGAGACCCCCACCCGATTTTGGTAATGGTTATTATATTGCACGAGTATCAGTCTGTACCCGATTTTGATAAGTTACATGTTTTCTGCCGCAGGTATTTCGACCTGTAAACTTGCTCTCTCCGCGGAAGAACGAGGTTCCACTAAAATCAGTGCGGCACTGTTCCCTTGGCCGCACGTCTACATAAGCCATGAAGCTTTTGCGTCACCGGTGACCTTGCCTCAGCCTAGCCCCGCCAACACCAGCGAATCCAGCCGCGCATATCCGGGCTTAACCCTATATATACTTCCTATCCCAGATGGGGGGGGGGGGTGTTTAAGGATTTCGTCAGATAAGAACACAAGTAGTAAACGTGTACAACTCAGTTAAGAACATACTCAAAAATGTCCTAAAAGCCATACCCACGAGGGACCCCACGGCCGATCGCAGGTCCCAGGAACTCGGTTTAGTGATGCCTCCTAACCCGCGTCGTTTTTGCGAAGCGAAAACAGTGCAAGGTCTGCGAGTTGTAAAAAGTAAAGTAACTAAAGCAAGGGTAGCCGAAAACGCTGAAAAGCAAGCTCGCAGTAATGGGGCTACGCCCAATAACGCAGTCAGAAAAGAACATAAGTCAGATAAATTAGACAATGAGCGACCCCCGAGGAAGAAATGACATATACTTTGTAATGATCTGCACATGCAAGCGCAGAGCAACACGACAACATCCGATGAGTCCGCGCACAGAGAGCAGAAGTCTCCGTCTGCATACTTACCGGTTGCGCAAGCGCTCGCTCCGGCGAGCCCCAACCAACCACTGCATGTTTAGGACTGCGCGCCACGAGAGCGCCCTCTGGTAGATGGATAGCAACAAACAGATAAAACAACAATTCAGTTTCCATTTTACCCGCAATACCACAAGTACAAGCCAGCACCTTACACTTGGTAGCACTTGCGCCTCCAGCGCGCGCTTCCGTCCAGTTCCAGTCTCCGTTCGAGTTCCAGTTCCAGATCCAGTCCAGTCCTGCCACGCGTCGCTAGTGTGCACGCCGTCCAGCCTCGTCCGTCCCGCGTTGCCGTTGCGCACGCCGTCTTCCTCGCCTACGTTCTTCGGTGCGCAGCACCTGTACCTCTCGCCGTCCAGCTTATCCGGGTGCGCCGCGTGCGTTACCTCGTCCGCAGCTTCGTTCCGCTCGTCGCCGACGGGACCTCCATTTTCGCCGGGCTCGCTCCTTTTCTTTCTGGGGGAGGAGTGGCGACGCGCATTGTCACACGTCACTTCGTGTCGACATCTCATTGGTGCGTTCAGCCCAATCACTTCCGCGTGTCCATACGCGGCACCCATCTCAACCTTCCCCTTGTCGCCTCGGCTGTCACTTGCAAACAGTGCGCAGCCGAGTGTAACATCCGCGTCGGTGGCCGTTGCGAGTCTAGTAGTAGGAGTCTTTGTGCTCCGAGGCGGGTTCGAGCTAGCGCCGGACGGAATTGCACCAGTTGTTTCCTTCGGGACACTAGAGCAAGTGGTTGGTACTTGTCGGAAACAGAGCTCCAGGACGAGCTTCTGTGACTTCGTTGGGGCTTACAGATATTGTCGGAAGCAGCGCTCCAGGGAGTGCCTGCGACTTCAAACTTTGATTGATTTGGCTGAGGAGCTTGCGCGCCCCAGCCATCTATTGACGACGTGTCTAGCGTAGGCGCAAACATGGATGAAGCAGCGATGCAGCACGCGGACAGCGTGCAGCAGATGTTCGCCTCGCTCGCGGCAATGATGCACGAGCAGCAGCAGTTCATGGCACAGACAGCCGAGCTGCAGCGCCAGATGGCGGCGACACTGCAACAACAACAGCAGCAGCAGCAATCCACCTCGCAGCAGCAGCAACCGTCGGTGGCTGACTCTTCGTCGCCAGACACGCGCGAGTACCGGGCCGAGGGCATCACCATGCCGAAGTTCTCCGGCACCAAGGACGACGACGTCGCGGACTACCTCTTCAGCGCCAAGCTCTACTTTGAGTCGACGAACATCAAGTACGGCGCTGAATCGCTGCAGCAGCGCCCCTTGTCGCTCTTGGTGGCAAACTTGAAGGGACCAGCAGCGGCTTGGTACTGCGAGTACGTCTCCCACGACGGAAACTTCCTGCACTCGGTCACGCAGTTCAAAGAGCTGCTGACCAGCGAGTTCACGACACCTGATCGGCAAGAGCCCCTGCGTGACCAGCTCCTACGCCTGCGCCAGAACAACTTCACCTGCCTTGAAGATTACGTGGCGGCCTTCCGGCACATCATCTGCAAGGTAGAGGAGATGAGCGACATCGACAAGGTCATGCATTTCCAGAAGGGGTTGGTCGTAGAGATCAAACAAGAGGTGAAGCTGCGCCAGTTCAGGAACACGACAGACGCAATTTCGTTTGCACTCATGTACGACCGCACACACGCTGTAGGATCGCGTCGAACCAACGTGAACCGCGGAGGCCAAGGTCCACAACGCCTTCAGCAGTCGTCACATCACGTCGAGGAGCCGACCCCAATGGAGATCGGGAGTTCGCGCTTCGTCTCTCGCGATGAGTGTCTGCGAAGTAATCTTTGCTTCTATTGCAAGGAGCCCGGACACCGCCTGGCTACGTGTCCTAAGCGGCCAGCGCGTAACAACCCCCGAGGCTCATCTCGTCCTCCACAAGGGCGCGGTTCTTTCCGCGAAACCAAGGCTCGTTTCGCCGCATTGTTGAAGACGACGACGTATCCGACGACGATGACGACGCCTACGCAGACAACCGCGACGACCACGTCGAGGTCATCGACAGTTTGCAGCTGAACATGGTGTCTCTCGACGCGAAGTTGTCGCCCAATCGTGAACTGTTGAGGTTCAAGGGAGCGATGAACGGCCAGGCAGTGCGATTCTTGATCGACAGTGGTGCAGAGCGCAACATTGTGCGTCCGGGCCTCGCGCAACACTACGTTGAGGCCACTAAGGTCACGGCCGAGCGCTTTGGCCCCGGCGCGTACCGCACAGCAATGTTTGGAGACTGTCTGCTTTGATGGCAGAGCCTTCAACGATGTTTCTCTCATTGAATGGAAGGTATCTTCCAACCAAGACGTGATTCTCGGTCTCCCGTGGTTAGTGCAATTCAACTCGATCATCAATTGGCAAACCGGGGTGATGGGCTTTCCCAACCATCGTGTAGTACATGACTTCGATTCCGTGAACAGCAGTCTTGAGGTGGAGGGACCAACGGTGGCTTCAGTGGAAGTGAAACCGGAATTTCTTCAGCACCCGCTCCCCCCTAACCTGCGGCAGCAGCTCGATGACCGTGTGAAGGCAGGCTACTTCAGTATGCCGTTGGGACCGAGCTCACTAGCAGCGCTGTGACACCAGACCTTACCACGCATCTTTGACGACGAAGGTGACGATGGTACAGACGCGTCACCGCTGTGTGTTCTCGCGGATGCGGAGTTCGAGAAGAAGGTGAAGGCTGATCAGTACGTCGAACTGTATCATGTTACGGTGAAGACGTCGCCCAAGGTGAAGTCCGTGTCATTGCAGCTTCAAGCGGTTCTTGAAGAGTTCGCAGATGTCTTTCCAGCAGAGCTGCCACCTGGATTACCGCCAAGCCGCTCCATCGATCACGAAGTGGTCTTGAAACCCGGGGCGACGCCCAGCAACCGAGCTCCCTTCCGCCTCTCGAAGGTTGAGCAGGAAGCATTGGACATCTTTGTGGCAGAGCTGCTGAAGAAGAACTGGGTCGAAGTGTCGGACTCTCCCTGGGTATCGAACGTCTTCGGCGTGCCGAAAAAAGATCCCGCGATGGGCAAGTTCCCATCCCGCTTGGAGTGGCTGCACTCGAACAACCCGCACATGCCGATTCGATGGGTCATCGACTATCGCTTGGTGAATGCCGCCTCGGAAGTGGCTAAGATCCCGCTACCGCACATCGAACAACTCTTCGATCGCATGGTGGGCGCAGTGGTGTTCTCTATTCTCGACCTCGCGAGTGGATACCACCAAATGCGCATGCCTCCGACGTCAAAGCAGTACACGGCATTCAGAACGAACCATGAGATCTATCATTGGAACGTGGCGCCCATGGATCTGGCCGGCATGCCAGGCACGTGGACACGCCTGATGCGCAAGCTGCTGAGTCATCTACTGTTCGTGGTCGTTTATCTTGACGACATCTGCATCTTCTCGCGATCGATGGCTGACCACGTTGAGCACTTACGACAAGTCTGCGAAGTCCTTCGCGCAAACAAGCTTTACGCCCGTCCTGACAAGTGCGACTTCGGACAAGCCTCGGTCGACTTCCTTGGCCACACCATCCCTGCTGATGGGTTGCACGTGGACGCTCGCAAGACTCGAGCCATCGCAGAGTGGACCGAGCCTTGCAACATCAAGGACCTCCAACGCTTCTTGGGCCTCGCCGGGTACTATCGTCGCTTCATCCACCAGTTTGCGACGTTGGTACTGCCCCTGAGCTCTCTGGTCAAGAAGGATGTCGCTTGGGTATGGAATGAACACCAGCGCCAAGCTTTCAATGCCATTAAGCTCGCGCTTCAGCACGCACCGGTGCTTCGTCTGCCGGACTTTGAAAAAACATTCATCGTGACAACGGATGCCAGCCATGCGTGCATTGGTGGAGTGCTCTCTCAGATTCATGATGGCAACGATCTCCCCGTGGCTTTCTTCAGCAAGAAGCTGGGACCTCACGAGCTGAACTGGCCTGTTCACGAGAAGGAGCTCTTTGCGATCAAGCAGGCGCTTACACGCTGGCGTCATTACCTCCATGGAGTCTCGTTTGAAGTGTACACGGACAATTCGGCGTGCAAGTGGTTTTTGCAGCATCCACGCCTGTCGGGCCGCCTGGCCCGCTGGCTCGACTTCTTTGCATCCTTCCAGTTCACTCTGCATCATCGTCCCGGAGCTTTGAACGTTGTTGCGGACGCGCTGTCGCGCCCCCCTGAGGCTTCATCGAGTCCGGGGGAGGGGCAGGAGGATTGTGAGTCCAAGCCCGAGCGGATTGCAGTGTGTACGGCGTGTTTGACGTCTACCACATGCACGAACATTCGAGACGTGGTCTCACGACGTACCATGGCTACGGTGAAGCTCCAAACCATATCGTCCAGGAATCAAGCTGTGATGCTTGCCGTCAAACATCCAGCCACAAAGGCACTCGGAGTTGGCACAGCACAGTGGCGCATGAGGTTGAACGCAGCGTCAATGGAGGACAGCACGGTGATCAGCTCTCTTCAGCTGGATAACCAAACGAAGCGGGCGTTTCAAAAGGCATACGGCAGCGATCCAGTCTTCAAGCCACTGTGGAAGTCCGGACGCTCATCGGAAGAGTACGAAGTCATTAGCGGCCAGATCTACTTGAAGAGTGACGACAATCTACGCCGCCTTTGTGTGCCAAACAACCGGAAACTTCGGCTCGATGTCATCCACAACGCGCACGATGCTGCCATCATGGCGCACCCTGGAATCCGCCGCACACAGCTAGCTGCAGCTCAGTGGTACTTCTGGCCGAGCATGGACCTGGATATCAAAGCCTACGTGCAGAGTTGCGAGTCTTGCATGAGGTACAAATCGAGCACGGGGCGGAAGTCAGGCAAGCTTCAACCAATTCCGTTACCGGCATCTTGTTGAGATATTGTCTCGACTGACTTCATCACGCATTTGCCAGTGTCCGACGGCTTTGATGCGATCATGGTTGTGGTGGACAAGTTGTCAAAGCGTCCAGTCTACATCCCGACGTACACCACAGCGACCGCGGAAGACACTGCCAAGCTGTTCTTTAACAATGTCATCCGGTACGATGGAATCCCATCGACTATCATCTCCGACCGCGACCCGAAGTTCACGTCGAAGTTCTGGAAAGCTCTTGTGCAGCTGATAAAAATCAAGACAGCGATGACGACTGCCCACCGAGCGCAGGCCGACGGCCAAACTGAGCGTCAGATTCGGACTCTCGAGGACTCGTTGCGATGCTCTATCTCGTACCATGGCAACGACTGGAATGAGCACCTGCCCATGATTGAGTATGTGCACGCAACACTGGTGTCCAGCTCGTCAAAGCTGTCGCCCTTCTTCGTCGACACCGGCCGTCACCCTAAGAACCCATTGGGTAGTGCTGAGAGCGATCAGCCGGTGGCGAGGTCTCGCGTGGAGTACGCGTCTCGATTTGTTCAACATCGTCAAGAGGTGATCGAACGTGCTCGGAAGAATCTGTTGGATGCGCAAGAGGCTCAAAAGAAGTTCTACGACCGGCGTCGTGCAGCAAATCCATTCAAGGTCGGCGATCTAGCCCTGCTGTCGACGCAAGACCTGAACATCTCGCACGCCACTGCCGAAACGACTCTTCGCTCACGGAAGTTCATCCCGCGATTCATCGGTCCTTACCCCATCCTGGAACTTCACGGCAACGTCGCACTACTGGATCTACCGGCCAACTTGAAGCACATCAGTCCACGCTTTAACATCGACAAGCTCAAGGTATACAACAGCAACCCTGATCGCTTCGTCGGCCGTGTGATCCCGAAGTCAACCCCCGTGATCTTTGATGACGACGGTGAGCCGCTACATGTTGTCGAAGCCCTGATCAAGAAACGGATCTTCAACCGTCAACCTGAGTACGGGCTCCCTCACCTTGAGAACACGTGGGAACGCGAGCGCGACATCAGACACGTCAGTCACTGGCAAGCGCTGCTCAAGGATCTTCGCCAACGCAATCGAGCGGCACGGCCCTAGTGGAATTCTCTTCAACAGAGGTTTCGCGGTACTGTTCCTTACACCGAGGGTCTATGGTACTACCAACTTCAACTCAACGTTCAAGGTGTCGGGACTCGCTCAAGACGGGGGGAGTGTAATGATCTGCACATGCAAGCACAGAGCAACACGACAACATTCGATGAGCCCGCGCACAGAGAGCAGGAGTCGCCGTCTGCATACTTACCGGTTGCGCAAGCGCTCGCTCCGGCGAGCCCCAACCAACCACTGCATGTTTAGGACTGCGCGCCACGAGAGCGCCCTCTGGTAGATGGATAGCAACAAACAGATAAAACAACAATTCAGTTTCCATTTTACCCGCAATACCACAAGTACAAGCCAGCACCTTACATACTTCAGTGAAGTATTAGCTTTCAAGAATTGGTGTCTTTTCCCCAGAAAGTTAAGAATACGAGTCCTCCATGTCCTCTATCGGAAGCAACGATGACGGAAGCGACGCGGACATCGTGCAAGCGCTTACTGCCGTGACACTCAGCGGCGATGCCAAGACGAACAAAAGTCACGTCGGTCCCAAAAGCTCAGGCCCAGCCAAGCTCGAGCGGCACCTTTTGGGCCAGAACGTAAGACCGTCTCAGGCAGACAGCTCCTGTCTCCGACACTCACGCGCGACTGGCAGCTCATCAAGTCTCAGCACTTCGAGAAGGTTGTCACCCCCGACAACTGGGGTCCGACCTCCTGAAGTTCCAAGAACGCATCAGTGACTTTCTAGGACGTGACGCTACTGAAAATTGCACTGACCCACCACGGGTGTCTGCACCAAAATGTCGTATCGGACGATGTACCGGTCGTCCGACTGTCGAACCGAAGTCTGGAGTTCTTGGGGGATTCGCTGCTGGGCGCAGCGGCAGCGAGTTTTCTTTTCCAGACCAAGCCGTGGTACCAAGAGGGTCAGCTCACGAAAGCCAAGGCGGCGCTTGTGAACAAAGTGGGGACTTGGGCCTTACAGACGTCCTCCTCTGGCCTCCGAGTTTCACGTCAGACAAGGAACCGGACCACGGCAAATGCCGCGTCACCATTGCAGCAGGAGCAGTTGAGTCGCTCATCGCGGCCGTCTACTTGGACCAGGTACTGTACAGCAACACTTGGAATTAAAGCTGAATCGCGAGTACGATAGGACTAATGCGTGGCGTTATGGTGAAACTTAGGGAATGGAGGCAGCGATGGAATTCCTGGCTACTCTGATCCTCCCGCTCTCGGCTCGCTATGCCACCCCTGACGCAATCTGGAATCCGGTTGAAGAGCTACAGCGCTTACTTCAGGCCCACAATCGTGGAGTTCCGGTTTACAAGTACGTCCAACACATTAGTTGTATTAAGTTCGAGGTTAACAATTTATTTAGAAATCTGCCCGTCACGGAAAGTAGTCCTGAATTTACGGTGGAGCTTTTCGTGAAGGATGAGGTGCGGTGTTCACGGTACCGGAGAGAATGAGATTTTTTGTTTCACTCATTTTTGTTTCTTGTTTTATCGTTTTTCGGCAGTCTATCCTGAAATCTCAGTCGTCATCATCGTACAGCACGGCAAAAACCCGTGCGGCAGAAGAAGCCCTCGCGAGATTTAAGGAATCGTTCAATGCTTCAGCATAGATTGCTAATGATTCGAGCAACAGCGAAGCAAATACTCGCACTTCTTTTATTAAACTCGAATGTTGGATAAGGAAATGCACGTCGACCTTATGACATTGTAACAGCTTGCGTTTCTATATCGCCGCGTCTCGAGAACACTTAGTGCCGATTAGCGGTCTGAAGTCCGTCTGGCTGTCAAAACTCAAACGGGGTTCTGCGCTGGGGTGAGTCCGACTGACTGCACGCCCTATTTTATTTTGGGTTCAACCTACTCTTCTCGCTCGCCGGCCTCTAACTGCACTCGGAACAGCGAGGACTGCCGCTGGCTCTTGGTGGTACCCGGTACCCTCCGCTTCTGCTCTGGTCGGCAGATTCGATTGTGTGCTCGGCTTCGCTCAGACGCACCGTTGTGCACCCAGGCTGCCGAGCTCCACCAGTGCACGCTAGCCGCACGTTGCTTTGCGATCGTCGCACTGGTGTCCCTCTGGCCGCGGTACCAGCAGTCGATATCGCCCACGATCTTTCCTCCGATCGGCGCCTCTCGATCCATGGCAGCCGCTGCCAACTTCAACAGGAGCCGTTCATTACACGACTTCCTCACTGCAGGGGTCTTCCACGACGCTGCCGGCGTCGTGCCATCGATCGTACACGGTAGCGCCGACCCATCTGGCCGTCCGCCGCCCAAGCTTGGTGGTCCATCGTCCACCGTCCAGCGTACGGGTCCATCCGTCTCTTGCGGGTTGCAACTCGTGCTCAAGCACGTATTGGCCGGCTCGGTTCTGACGCTTTCGTCTTCGCAGCTCCACCAGCTTAACACGTGAACAGCTCGGGTCGACCGTCGTTGTAGTTGTACTCCGACTTCGCTTTCTTGTCGCTGCTGTCTGTCGCGGACGTCTAGCTGCCGTCGTTGTGAGTACAGCCGCTCTTGTCTCGTCGATAGGTGGCCCCCGTACGCTCGAATCTTCATGCTCAAGCTGGGCCGCGAGGTCATCAGCTATTCGCGGCAACAAGGACACTGGGGACTGGTAGTTTACCAGGAATGACACGTGGGCTACAATTAGCTCTGCCCTCCCGTTCTTGTCTTCGCGCTTCAACACGAAGTTCTCGTAACCCACCGGCTCGATGATCTTCATGGGCCCCATCCACTGATGCACGAATTTTGTTGCCTTCGGGCCTCGCGGCGGATTGTACATCCATACGCGATCACCAGCTTTGAACACCTGTCGTCGTCTTACATTCTGATCGTAGTAGCGAGATTGGCGCGCCTGCTCCTTGTCTCGAGCTCGCTCTGCACAAACTCGTCCTCGAGCCATCGCTGCCAACAATCGCTCATGGTACTGCAGCAACTCGCCTACTTCCGTCAATTCCGTCCGTCGTAACAGCTCGTTGGGCGGTCTCAGCCGTCGCCCCATCATTAATTCGTTCGGGCTCAGCGCCACAGTCGAGTGGTTTGCTGAGTTGTAGGCGTACACTGCACACTGCACCCACCCACTCCAGTCGTTTTGCTTGTCGTCCGCCATGAAGGTCCTTCCAGGAGCGATGGAATCGCTCCACCAGCCCGATCATTTGCGGCCGATACGGCACTGGGTTTGTTTGTTTTGCCTGTAACAGACTCACCAACTGGTCGAGCACCAAACCAGTCATCTCTGGCGCACCGTCCGTCAGTAGTTCTCTGAAAGCCCCGAATTTTAGCACGACATCTTCCATTAGGAAGGTAGCCACGTCATCTGCAGTGTGCCGCGTCACGCTGCGCGCCACTGCATACCTAGTGACATACTCCAACGCAGCGATGACGTAGTGCTCACCACCTTCTGCCACTGGAAAGGGCCCCGCGACATCGAGGAACCAACATCTCCTCCACGCAGACTCCGCAGTGGTGGGATGACTTGTCGTGGCCGAGCTTTTCTACTACCACATTCTTGACAGCCGCGCACCCATCGATTCACCTCGCCATGCAGTCCTGTCCACCAGTATAGTTGCGAGACTCGACCGTAGGTGTGTGGCCCTCGTAAATGGCCAGCCCATATCGATCCGTGCAGCTCCTTGAAGACGACTGACCACGGCGCGGGAGGCAGGATGACCCTCTTACCTCTCGCTGTGTGAATGATCACTAGGCCGAACAGGCACTCCACCTTCATGTTGCGATAGCTGCCAGCCTTCAGCATCTGCTGCACAAGTTGACTGTGTTCTTGCGCTGCCATGATCTCGATGTCTGTCAGCTGCAATGTGGCGTCCGGCTCCTCCGTGGGCTCATCGTCTTCGTTCACTGGCCCCTCGCTCACAGTTTTGCTCGCGGCCCCCTTGTCCGTGTCTCGCTCGCTGACCGCGTCGTCGCCTCCGATACTCGTCGCCACCTTTGTCTTTGACTTTCCCGTGGACCGCTGTCTCAGATACCCAATCGACTTGCTGGGTACCGTCGCGTTCACTCCGTCGTTGCTCCCGCCGACAGCAGTTACAGCCTTGCGCTGCGCGCGACCCGAAGCAGACTTGGCTGCGCCTCCCACCGCCACTGCTGGCGTACACGGCACAACCTTCCGCGACGTCCGGGTTCTCGTCCTTTGCGGCGCTGGCGCGATTATCCACGCATCCACTTCTGTTTCACCGTCTTTGACATTGTCTGCCCAGGTCACTCGAGTCGCTGTGGACTGGGGTCCTTTGTGCACCACGTCTTCCGTGGCTGTCAGTGCACCAGCGTCGTCACCTCGTCCAGAACTCGAAGCGGGTATTGTAGGTGACTCCGTCGTAATTTCAAGAAAAGTTGTCTCCTACAGGTAGCGACATCAGCAACCCGTGCGGCAGCAGCAGCTTCCTCTCGTTTCTTCGCCAGTCGTGTGCGCGGGTGGGAGCTCTCGGCTGGCGGACTGATGGTCCGACAGCCATCGTTCCTGGTGACTTCAGCCTCGCCTACCCCGACCAGCTTCCCTCTTGACGTCATCACTGCCACCTCCGGCACCTGACCGGGCTCTACTATCACTACGGTGACCACCGGTGTTCCTACAGCTTCGACTGCGGTTTGCTCCGTCTCTGTCGCCATCCCTTCTGCTGGTGCTTCGTCCTCCTCCGTCTTTGACTCAGTATCTCCCCGACTCTCTGCTCGTACTCTCCGTTTTCTCTTCCTACCCGCAGCCGCAAGAACTGCTGCCGGGGCGCGAGAGAGCGCATCAGCAACCACGTTAGTGGCCCCGGGCCGGTAGACGATGCCGAACTCGTACTCCTGTAGTGCTAGAGACCACCGGTGGAGGCGCCCAGCTAAATTGGGTCGTGTCATCAGCCACTTCAGAGCTGCGTGGTCTGTGATGATCTCGAATGTCCTCCCGTACAAGTACGGACGGAACAGCTTCACTGCCCACACTACAGCCAAACACTCAAGCTCCGTGATGGAGTAATTGGCCTCGGCGTTGTTGTTTACCTTACTGGCGAAGGCCATTGGCTGCCAGCCTCGGCCTTGGTCCTGCATCAAGCAGGCTCCCAGCCCAACTTTACTCGCGTCAGTCACTAAGCGAAACGGGGGCCGGAAGTCGGGGTAGATGAGAAGAGGCTTCATGGTTAACGCCGCCTTCACCCTCTCGAACGCAAATTCCTGTGCCTCCGTCCATTGCCACTCGGCGTCCTTCTTCAACAACTTGGCCATCGGGGTCATGATGGAGCCGAAGGCCTCGATGAACTTACGATAGTAGCCTGCCAGGTGGACGAAGCGCTTCACTTCGATCGGGTTTGTGGGCCGCCTGAACTCAGTCACCGCGGTTATCAGCCGCTGCACCGGACGCACACCATCTCCACTCAACTCATGACCGAGATACTCCATGGTGTCCGTCGCGAAGACACACTTTTTGAGCTTCAGTGTCAGCCCAGCGGAGGACAGACGCTGCAGCACCGTAGCCAGCCGGACGAGATGCCTATCGAGGCCACCCCGCGTGAACACCAGAATGTCATCGAGATAGACCAAACAGGTCGTCCACGTTAAGCCCCGTAACACTCCATTCATCATTCGCTGGAAGGTTGAGGGAGCGTTCATCAGCCCAAAGGGCATGCGGATGAAGCGGTACAGACCGGCCTTGGTTGTGAAGGCGGTCTTGTCGCGGTCCTCCGGCGCCACGCTGATCTGCCAGTAACCCGACCGCAAGTCGAGCATCGTAAAGAGCTGCGCTCCACTCAGCGCCTCCAACGTCTCGTCAATGCGTGGCAGCGGGTACACGTCTCGCTTTGTAACTGGTCCACGCACACGTTCTCCTCGCTGCATCCACTCGGTTCCTGCTACAAAATAGCGGGCGCAGCTGTCCCACTTCACCGCGTGCTTCTCGCCGTTCACGTTCATGATGGCCGTCGGTTGACCATCGTCGGCCTCCACATCTGTGCTTCGAGCCACGTTTACCGACGCCATGTCCTTGGCTCGCTGAACTAGACTCACGCGAGCACGTTGGCCTTGGCATTGGGACTTCGTCGGCAATTCGTTCCGTCGACCTGCTCGGCGCTGCTCCAGCTCTTCGTGGGCCTTCTCGGCCTGCGCCCGTCTTCGTCGTTCCAACTCCGCGTCCAGATCCTGCACCACACGCTCGACGTGCTCAGCACCTTCGTTCGCAAGCGCGACCCGTAGTTTCGATCTCTCGATGCGACGGTCCTTGGCCTTCCGTCTAGCTGCCTTGCGCGTCATGCGCACCTTAGCAACATCGGTCACTCGTGGCACGAGGTGACCACCAAGTTCCATGACGGCTGTACCTGACGTGCCCTTCAAGTCACTCCCCGCTTCTGCCGTCGCACCGGTGTTGGCGACCACCGCTACCACCGAGCCTCCGGCGTCCTTCACCGCAACTCCGCCTTCCTCAAACAACCGTACTTCCTCCGCCGAGGAGTGCCGCTCGCCTTCCTCAGTCGGAACTGCTGCCTTCCATTCGACTTGCTCATCGCCTTCCTCAACTAGCCGCAGCAACTCACGCGACCCGACCTCCTCTTGAGCCTCGCGCACGTACTTCAGCGCTGCCATCGCTGGTCGAACTGTCTCCACATACCGCTTCGCCTTCGCGGCATCTCGCGTCGTGACTTCCCGACTCAACCGCGTCTCTAGCGATTCCGCGAGTGTCCCCGCGCCGTTTCCATCGTCTCCGCAGCGGTTCCCACAGTGTGCAGCCCACAAATTTTCGACCCGCTCAATTGCAGGTTGCTTCGCGTCGCGAGCTCCGCTCGTCTCTTTCACTCTACGCCATCTTCTCCTTCATCACCTGTCGTGCCCTCGCCGACTCGCCTCGCCAAATAGCCGAGACTATCCGTCGGTGCGTTCTGGGGAACAGTCGATTCCACCGGACGTAGTGGCCCCTCGCCTACGCCCGTTCGTCGTTTCCCGCCAGTCGAACCCTCGCGTTCCGCTCGGCCAGCCACGCATCGTTGCGTGCCTTTTTCACCGGGTCTGGACACTCCCTTGCGAAGTGACCAGTGTCACCACATGCATAGCACCGGACGTGCACATTAGGCCGCTTGTCGTGAGGCGCTGGCACGTCCTCAACACGTCTCGACGGTTCCGCACCCTTCAGTGTATTTGCCTGGCGCACAGCTGCCTTGGCCTTGCGCTTGGGTCGCTTTGGTGGCGGTTCCTCGTCATCCGATTCGCCGCTGTCCGACGCGTCGGACTCTTCCCCGACAGAGGCCAGCAACGTCTTCGCCACCCTTCGATCAGGCTTCTGGAGGTGCCGTCTGGTCGCGGTCTGCTGCTCTCTCGCCGCCGTACGCTTCTCTCTTGCCTTCGTTGCCGGGCCCAGAACTTGCCGTTCCAGAAGCGGTTCTCGGGCTGGATCCACGTTCCGTAGTACTTGTTGTACACACCCAACGGGTTGGTGAAGAACGCCTCGTCCTCTGGCTCGTACGTTGCGTCAGCCGTCGAGTTACCGTCCGCCGTCATCATGCTGCCTATGCCAGGCACCACGCGTAGCGAACCAGTCGTGCCATTCATGTGTACAGCGGCCGGTGTCATGGCCGTGGCCCAAGCTTGCCCAATACACTTCATGCCATTGGTAACGTTCTGGCCGGAGTCGTCAATCATCATGGCCTTTTTCACCGCCTCGTTCAGCGTGCTCGGTGTGGGAGGAAGCTTGACCAACTGGCGGGTGGTGATCGACAGACCCCGGTAGAACGAATCCAGGAACGTCCTCTCCTGCACCTCGTTCTGGCCAGCGGCATCGCGTAGCCCAGCTGCGAAATCAGCATAGGTTTCTCCCCGCAGCACCGGTCTTGACATCACTCGCCATTCCGCCTGGGCTTGGTCTGGGCGCTCGCCATAGCGCAGCGTCAACGACTCCTTCAACTTCGACCACGTCCTGTCAGTACCAACCAACTCCTTGTTGATCTGGACCCAGGACTTGGCCGCGTCCTCCTGCAATTTATTGCCCACCACGTAATACAATTCTTCGTCTGTCCAGTCTCCAATCCCGGCAATTCAGCTGCCCTCCACGGCCAGGACCACCTTGGCAATCCACGTCTCCACCCTCACGCCACCAGCCTTGGGAATGAAGGGCTGCAGCCCAAGGTCCTTCACGTTCTTCGGGCGCTGGCTCCTCTTGGCTCTCGGAGCAGCTGGTTGACTGGGGCGACCTCCACCACCATCTCCAGGCTCGTCACCGTCACCTTCATCATTCGGTGGGCCCGCACCTGGGGAAGCATGGCTCGCCCTGGTCGCGAGACTGGCTGTGGGGTACTGCTGCTGCTCAGGAGGCTGCATAGCCGTCAGCAGTGCGGCAATCTGCTGCTTCCAGGTTGCAGCTGCCGGCGCTGGCATCGTCTCTTCCTCCGCTAGAGTCAGTGCTGTCGCTGCTGCGTCGGAAGGCCGTGCTGTCGCCGCGTCTCTTCTTGGCCTCACGGGCGTCGCATGTCCCAGAGGTGACGTGAGCGGTGTCACGGCTGCGTCGTTCACCGTAGCTGGGGTTGAAAATGTCGTAGTCGCAGCAGCTTGCGGCGTAGTGGCTGCCGCCACCGTGTTCTCGAGGCTCGCCAGTCGCGAGCCCAATTGGTTCATCGTTGCTAGTACTTGTTGCATCACCGTAGCCGTCGCCGTGTCGTTTGCCGACGCCACTGGAGCCACTGTGCTCGCTGTCGTAGCAGTCGATGTCGCTCCTCCTGTCGAGCTATGAGGGCTGCTCGGCGTCGCAGTCGCTGCAGGTGTCGCCACCGTGGTCGATGCCCGTACGGTGGAGTGCGACCTCGTTGTCATTCCTGTCGGTGTCCTCATAGCGCTTGTGCCTTGACAAGGCCCCTGGACCACCATGTAACAGCTTGCGTTACTGTATGGCCGCGTCTCGAGAACACTTAGTGCCGATTAGCGGTCTGAAGTCCGTCTGGCTGTCACAACTCAAACGGGGTTCTGCGCCGGGGTGAGTCCGACTGACTGCACGCCCTCACTCGGTACAGCGAGGACTGCCGCTGGCTCTTGGTGGTACCCGGTACCCTCCGCTTCTGCTCTGGTCGGCAGATTCGATTGTGTGCTCGGCTTCGCTCAGGCGCACCGTTGTGCACCCAGGCTGCCGAGCTCCACCGTGCACGCTAGCCGCACGTTGCTTTGCGATCGTCGCACTGGTGTCCCTCTGGCCGCGGTGCTAGCAGTAGTGCTGTCGACGTCAAGGGTCGCGACGTTAAATTTGACACCCAGACGCCTGACGTCGAGCGATGCTACCGACGTCAGCTAACACACGGTAACACACAAGGCTTTTCTGGGCATATGATTGGCTAAAAAGGCGCTTGCAAATCGTCGCTTGATCGCTTTCAATGCCACATTTAACTCTCACTTTAGCGCCACATTTGAAATGCACGACAGCGAGGTAACGGAATAGTGCAGTTGAGCTTCGGCAGGAGCAGAGACTATTCGTTGGGCACCATACATGTACCGAGTGTGTGGACCTGGAGCTGATACACATGCACACTTGCAAGTGGGTCCACGCTACACCGGCTTCGCTCCCAGCGCCTGAGTCCTACATGCGAGCACGTCAGCAACTCGCTATAACCAGCGCGAAATAGGCTAACTCCAAGCCTGCTAGACACCCAGTGATCGGTGGCGGCTTAGTGTCCGCTCGAACGATAAGGTGATACCTTGTAGAGTGCCGCCAGCCACTGGACGGGAAATAGACTCTTGCCATATTGTGTGCAGGCGCCTGCCACGTTTGATCACGCGAGCCTCGGTAGAGTGACTAAATAGTGACAAGTATCGCTGGTGTTAGCGAGTGCTACCGACGTTCGTTGACGACCCTTGACGTTAAGGTGTTAAACCTCCGTAACATCATACGTCGACAGCACTAGCCAGCAGTCGCTATCGCCCACGATCTTTCCTCCGATCGGCGCCTCTCGATCCATGGCAGCCGCTGCCAACTTCACCAGGCGCCCTTCATTACAACATGAAGCGCTAAAGATAAAAGAGTCATCGAAACGACAGGAAATTGCAGTCTGCGTTGCCTCGACACTTGGGATTGTGCTGAAGCGGATCAAGAGGGAGAGCGGACCTGCGTTGGCTAAGTTGGAGCTCGCGATGCGCCCGCAGTCGGTTCCGTCATGGCTCAGCAGTGACACCAACCACGCCCCCAAGGTCACTGCACTCGGTCCGAGGACGACAAGCGTTGAGCTGGTAGATCACGCGACGGTGCACGGAGTAGCTGGAACCGCGATTATTGGAAACAACGGCAACGCGCACGGGACTTCTCCACACAAAGATAAAGTGGGTCCTATGGCTCCCAGTCCTTCGTCTGTGCGGCCTCGTGCTCCAATTGGAATGCTCAAGGACACGGTTAGCGCCGCTGACAAAGAGTTCTTGTCAAAGTCCGAGCATCCCTCGCCGAAGCGTTCACGACATCGCACACGGCAACAAGCAACCGAATCGAAAAGCAGGTGGGTAGTAAGGTGAAGTTGCTCGATTTGGCTAAAGATTCGCTTTGACTCACTCTTACTCTCTGTTGCAGGCGAGTCAAACAATCTCTCGTCGAGTCGCTGCGATCACTGGAGTTCTTTGACAAGACGAATCGGAGCCGCGAGCTCACAACTAAGATTTCGGTTATGCGCACGTCTGCGGATCCTGGAGGTGGGTTCTTGCTGCTGAATTGTGGATGCCTTGTCGGTGCTAACTCCAGCTCGCTGGTTTGTAGACAATGTGCATTTTGTTAATATCGATGATAGCCTGGAGGACAGCGAGGACGACGAAGTTCTTGCAGACGATGATGAGCTGATTGTGAACCATAATTATCGCCAAGGTGGTCACGATGTCGTTGAGAACCGGGCATCGAAATATCTCGCTAAATCTCTTGGGTCGAAGCCAATACCAGAGCCACCTGAGGTTTTCCAGATTCCCGAACTACCTCACGGACAGAACCTCGTTATCAATATCCTCTCAACGTATGGATTTTGACTACCCGCTGTCCATTTCGATGCTGCGCATCTGGAACTACAATACAACTCGTATCCACTCGTACCGTGGTGCTCGCTATGTGGAGATTTCGTTGGATGCAAAGTTCATCTTCAAAGGCGAAGTCCGACGCGCGCCTGGAAGTGTCATTGAAGAGATTGACGACTGCCACGAGTGCATTTTATTCACAATGAACCAGACAATTTTGCAGCTAATCGAAAAGTACGAAAAGCGAAACGAGATGCAGACCTACAGCGACACTGCTGGAGCTGTAATAGTAAATAAAGTGATTCTGGCCACGCGAGAACGAGGCAAGCCACGCGTGCAGTTCGTCGCACGTAAAGTAGTGCTTGTCGACAAGCTTATCTACGGTTCGGGGGTCTAGACGATTATGGTCTGATCTGGCGGATTCGCCGATAGTTGCTTATCGATATCGGAGAGGTGAACGGCGTGCCCCGTGTGATCAAAAATCTCAATTCCCATAAGCCCCACGTAGAACGGGTCTCCCCGCTCCGACATCAACGTCTTCGCTAGAGTCTGCAATTGGTCCGGACCCGCGGCTACTCGAGCGACCGAAGACGGGCAACAAAACATCTCGCGCTACAGCCAGAGCAAGTAGCCACATCATTTGTTCACCTGAAGCTGCGGAGTTGACGTTCCCGATCACTCCTGTGTTCACCCCAGTCGCCCCACTGCCTAAAGGGGTGAAGCCAGCGATGAATTTCCAGCCTTCATCAAAAGTAGCTCAAGTATCACGCCCATGCACTGCCCCAGTCGTGGGAGGGCCGATGACGGAGCGACCATTGTGTTGCAAAACGATTGAGCTCATACTGGAGGCGAACTAAGGGGGCCCGTATGAGATTGGACTCGCAGGTCTGGAGTTTCTAGACTCCAATTATGTGCCCCTGTCGATATGCCTGGACAATGTTATCGTTTCCGCTCCAGTCGCCGTCGATAAAATGCAAAAGCTTGTAATGACCCATGGGGCGCGACATCTTTCCACTGACCCTGAGGATATGTGGAATGCTCCGCTTCAGGACGTCCTCACGCTTCCTCCAGATCGCCGTGCTATCACGATAGATTTTCCGGAGAAAGTGAGCATCCGAGCTCTGAAAGTCTGGAACTACAAGTTGTAGTCTACAACACAACTCTGGAGGACTCGTTCAAAGGCACCAAGCAGATTGCTGTACGAATTGACGGCGTGCACCACATGCGAGCGTCACTAAGGAAGGCCCCAGGGAACCTCATGGACTTTGACTTCGGCCAATTCTTGTATCTACGCAGCAGTTCGTTGCAGCAAGGAGCGACTGCTGTCTCCACTACGTCACCAGCGTTTCCATCCAAGCACAGTGACCCCCTGACGTCGACAGCTGAAGAAGTTGCACCCGTGCAAGCTCAGTCAACTCAAAATATCAGCTCGTCGAGCGGGTTTTCTGAGGGTTCAGCGTTCTGTGACGCAACCTTCTCGCTATCGCAGCCGTCTCCTCAATCACGACGGAATAAAACCACCATGAAGCCTATCGCAGAGGTTTTCCAGCAGTACCAGACACCTCTGTTCCCCACCGGCTACATCATCAAGTTCGTCTTCACGTCCACCTGGGGGGATGAATTTTACCTTGGACTCAACGGCGTTGAGCTCTACGGCCGAGACAACCAGCTAGCTTCTCCCGCTTCGCCTGCGCCGCTAAAATCTCCAAGTTGAGTCGCTCCCGCGTCTGCTCGCGCTGCTCTCGCTGGATCTCGAGCGCCAGTCGCTTCACCTCGATCTCGAGCCGCCGCTTGTTGAACGAAGAGGCTACCGACTGCTGCGAAGGTGACGCAGCTTCCCCCACGACGGGACTGAACCAGAAATCGTCGACGGTTAGTGACGCAGCAGCGTTGGCGTTCCAGCGCGGCCGATCGCGCGTCCTGGCGGGGGACTGACGCTGTTTCTTCAGCGGCGGAGCGCCGCTCCGAGCGGCGCCGTCCGCTGCGACTGGCGCCGTCTGCTCTGAGCCTAGAGAGTCCGTCTCTATTGCTGTGGACAGCCGAGGCCAGCGACGTGCGCGCTGCACAGATCCGCATATGGGACTGCAAGCGGTTCACGGCGGCGGAGACTGGCTTGCTGCAGGCCTTGCAGTTCACCCTCTCCACCTTGGCGCCGGCCACGCGGTACCTTGCTCCGAAGTATTCCCATTCCTTGTTGAGTCCACGAGCCATTTTCTTGGAAATAGGGATACAGAAACCGCCCCCACTTCCGGTACCCGGATTTCAACCTTCTTTCCCGGGGGCATTAAAATACCCAGGTTCTGTGACCCGAAGGCACAAACCAAGGCGAGGGAGGAACTTGGCGACTCTCGTCGAGGTGGTCCCAGAGGCGGACCACGAGCAGCAGCAGCAGGACCGAGATCATACCGAGGATGACCAGAGCCGTAAGCACCATGTTGCGCTCCGACCCGTGTGCAAGCATGGCAGCACCGACGGCACCGACGTGAAGATGAACACGAAGCAGCGGATGATCAGGTACGACCCTGGAGGGCGCCGCCTCGCGCAGGGATTCGCCCGCATTCTGGTCGTACTTCTAGTGGTAGCACCACTGGCTTGCAGTAATTGTTGCGTCGCTTTAATCCTATTAGTTTCAGTGTAATTCTTTTTAGCGATTAATCACACGCTGTATTTCCTAACGCACGCCATAGCGGGTAGATATACACTTCAGCTTGCTTATATCACTCTGTATTTCCTAACGCACGCCATAGCGGGTAGATATGCACTTCAGCTTGCTTTAGCGGTCGTTCTTCGGTAATGTAGTCACCACGTGCTCGCACTCAATTGCTGACTTTTGGGCGATCATCTTCATTTCAAGGAGGAGGCCAAGCCAGTGGCTTCGTCGATTATGTAGTGGCTTAAAGCCGCTCCATAACACCGGGCGTGAGCGCGTCGCTCGGCGATGACTCAGCAGCGAGTAGTGACGTGTTCATGTTGGTGCTGGTCTTCGTGGAGTTGGTCAGCGTCGGCTGCCACTTCAACCTTGTGACCATCACTCTACTCGTTGAAACGATTTGATCTGTGATGATCGGTTTGAATAGGATATGCGAGGATAGTGGAAACGGAAGTGAGGGCGGTTTCTGTAAACGCACAACCGCGACATATCTTGGTTTTAGTATACTGACCTTTTCAATGTTCAAAGGGTGGTACAGTGTACCAAGTCGGGAGCTTTCCGGGTTTTCTCCCCTTGCTTCCTTTCATTTGAAGAAAGAGAAGCATGAGCGCATGCTGCGACGGGGATTCGCATTGTTCTTCCAGCGAAACCTACGTCGCGGTACGACCAAGATCAACTGTTGCAGCAAGCATGACGACTTCAAAAACCGCTGACGACATTCGTGGCGTCCTGGATGCGCTGGATCTTGATGTGGTTGCGAGTTATTTCGATCAAGATGACGACGAAATCGCTCCGTACGTCGTTTGTGATGGAGTCTCCGTTGCTGCGTTCAACACGTATGTTGGAGACGGCGAAGGACTGCGGATTCCACTTCGATTTCTCGCTCTCGATGATGGGCATATCCTGATTGTCGAGCTGCCAACCAAGGTGCATGACAGCACTGCGAGAAAATTCGAGTGGATATTCCTCAACGCGGCGGGAAATGGGAACGAGATTTCACAAGGTGGCGCGATGACGGCGAGTAGAGCTGCCAACCCGAATAAGGAGGCCGATGCGACATTTGGGCCTACGGGATTGACGCTCAACGCAACACCGCCTCCGGGACGTCGCACCGTGGCTGATTGGGTGACACTTGCAGTGGAGGTTGGAAGATCTCAGAATTGGGCAAGTCTGGAGCGAGCTGCTCGATGGTGGTGCAATTACAGTGGGATCCAGTATGTCCTGCTCTTGAAAATCAGTGCTACAGGTATTCAAATGCAGTACGCGCTTTACGACATCGCTACACTCGGAACTCTACCAGCGCCAACTGCAAGTGGAACATTTCGACGAAACAACACAGGTCAGCCTCCTGCCAATGTCTCCTTCGACATGCACCGAATTTTGTCGATTCCGGCGAATCAAGCTCTTCCACCTGGCGTGAACCCAATAGCTCTTGTCGATCTGCGTGTCGTCATGAATCTTGTCATCATTAGTCTTCGCTGAAGTTCGTTATCTCGCAGATTTCCCCGACTCATGATTGAATCAATGGACGATTTCTACTTCGTAGTATTATTAGCTAAAACTATATTGATTTTTCTTGTCAGTTCTATTTCTAATAAATGAAACGTAAAATATAGATTTGGATCGATGGTAAGAATTGGCCAATATTTTCTATTTTTATAGTAAAATAGGGGCATTCTCACAAATTCGAATGAAACTCACAAATATACTGACATTTTCAATCACTAACGGTGGTACCGTGTACCAAATCGGGTCAGCTTTCAAAAACCTTTGACCAGGTCCGATCCGATATCCTATCCGGATATCACACGGTTGAAGAGGAGAAGCCATGTCGGGGACCATCTCATCTGGCTACGAGTCCTCCGTGTCCTCTATCGGAAGCGACGCAGACATCGTCCAGTCGTTTACTGCCGTGACACTCAGCGGTGATGCCAAGACGAGCAAACCCCACGTCGGTCCCAGGAGCTCAGGCCCAGCCAAGCTCGAGCGGCACCTTTTGGACCAGGACGTGGTGGGCACCAAGACCGTCTCAGGCAGACAGCTCCTGTCTCCGACACTCACGCCCGACTGGCAGCTCATCAAGCCTCAGCACTTCGAGAAGGTTGTCACTCCCGACAACTGGAAGTCCGACCTCTTGAAGTTCCAAGAACGCATCGGAGTGACTTTCAAGGACGTGACGCTACTGAAAATTGCACTGACCCACCACGGGTGTCTGCACCAAAATGTCGTCTCGGACGATGTACCGGTCGTTCGACTGTCGAACCGCAGTCTGGAGTTCTTGGGGGACTCGCTACTGGGTGCAGCGGCAGCGAGTTTCCTTTTCCAGACCAAGCCGTGGTACCAAGAAGGCCAGCTCACGAAAGCCAAGGCGGCGCTTGTGAACAACGACGTTCTGGCGAAGGTTGGAGGGGACTTGGGCCTTACAGACGTCCTCCTCTGGCCTCCGAGCTTCACGTCAGACAAGGAACCGGACCACGGCAAAGGCCGCGTCACCATTGCAGCAGGAGCAGTTGAGTCGCTCATCGCGGCCGTCTACTTGGACCAGGTACTGTATAGCAACACTTGGAATTAAAGCTGAATCGCGAGTACGATAGGACTAATGCGTGGCGTTATGGTGAAACTTAGGGAATGGAGGCAGCGATGGAATTCCTGGCTACTCAGATCCTCCCGCTCTCGGCTCGCTATGCCACCCCAGACGCAATCTGGAATCCGGTTGAAGAGCTACAACGCTTACTTCAGGCCCACAATCGTGGAGTTCCGGTTTTCAAGTTCGTCTACCCTATGTGCAACACTTTTAAGTTTGAGGTTTAACAATTTATTTGCAACTTTTCGGCGTAGAAATCTGCCCGTCACGGAAAGCAGTCCTGAATTTACGGTGGAGCTTTTCGTGAAAGATGAGGTGCGGTGTTGACGGTACCGGAGAGAATGAGATGATGTTTCACTCATTTTTGTTTCTTGTTTTATCGTTTTTCGGCAGTCTATCCTGAAATCTCAGTCGTCATCTTCGTACAGCACGGCAAAAACCCGTGCGGCAGAAGAAGCCCTCGCGAGATTTAAGGAATCGTTCAATGCTTCAGCATAGATTGCTAATGGTTCGAGCAACAGCGAAGCAAAGACTCGCACTTCTTTTATTAAGGGTTAAGCTCGAATGTTGGATAAGGAAATGCACGTCGACCTTATGACATGGAGCGCTAAAGATAAAAGAGTCATCGAAACGACAGGAAATTGCAGTCTGCGTTGCCTCGACACTTGGGATAGTGCTAAAGCGGATCAAGATGGAGAGCGGACCTCCGATGCTCGATGCGTTGGCCAAGTTGGAGCTCGCGATGCGCCCGCAGTCGGTTCCGTCATGGCTCAGCAGTGACACCAACCACGCCCCTAAGGTTACTGCACTCGGTCCGAGGACGACAAGCGTTGAGTTGGTAGATCACGCAACGGTGCACGGAGTAGCTGGAACCGCGATTATTGGAAACAACGGTAACGCGTGCGGGACTTCTCCACACAAAGATAAAGCGGGTCCCATGGCCCCCAGTCCTTCGTCTGTGCGGCCTCGTGCTCCAATTGGAATGCTCAAGGACACGGTTAGCGCCGCTGACAAAGAGTTCTTGTCAAAGTCCGAGCAGCCCTCGCCGAAGCGTTCACGACATCGCACACGGCAACAAGCAACCGAATCGAAAAGCAGGTGGGTAGTAAGGTGAAGTTGCTCGATTTGGCTAAAGATTCGCTTTGACTCACTCTTACTCTCTGTTGCAGGCGAGTCAAACAATCTCTCGTCGAGTCGCTGCGATCACTGGAGTTCTTTGACAAGACGAACCGAAGCCGCGAGCTCACGACGAAGATATCGGTTATGCGCACGTCTGCAGATCCCGGAGGTGAGTTCCTACTGCTGAATTGTGGCAGCCTTGTCGTTGCTAACTCCAGTCAACTGGTTTGTAGACAATGTGCATTTTGTTAATATCGATGATAGCCTGGAGGACAGCGAGGACGACAAAGTTCTTGCAGACGATGATGGGCTGGTTGTGAACCATAATTATCGCCAAGGTGGTCACGATGTCGTTGAGAACCGGGCATCGAAATATCTCGCTAAATCTCTTGGGTCGAAGCCAATACCAGAGCCACCTGAGGTTTTCCAGATTCCCGAACTACCTCACGGACAGAACCTCGTTATCAATATCCTCTCGACGTGGGGAGACCCGTTTTATGTGGGGCTTATGGGAATTGAGATTTTTGATCACACGGGGCACGCCGTTCACCTCTCTGATATCGATAAACAACTATCGGCGGACCCGCCAGATTTGAATATCCAAGATCATGATCGTCTAGACCCCCGAACTGTCGACAAGCTTGTCGACAAGCACTACTTCACTTGCGACGAACTGCACGCATGGCTTGCCCCGTTCTCGCGTGGCCAGAATCACTTTATTTACATGGATTTTGACTACCCGCTGTCCATTTCGATGCTGCGCATCTGGAACTACAATACAACTCGTATCCACTCATACCGTGGTGCTCGCTATGTAGAGATTTCGTTGGATGGAAAGTTCATCTTCAAAGGTGAAGTCCGACGTGCGCCTGGAAGTGTCATTGAAGAGATTGACGACTGCCACGAGTGCATTTTATTCACAATGAACCAGTCAATTTTGCAACTAATCGAAAAGTACGAAAAGCGAAACGAGACGCTGACCTACAGCGACACTGCTGGGGCTGTAATAGCTCCGACATCAACGTCTTCGCTAGATGGTTTGGCAACATCAAGTGGTCTGCCCATTGGTCCGGACCCGCGGCTACTCGAGCGACCGAAGACGGGCAACAAAACATCTCGCGCTACAGCCAGAGCAAGTAGCCACATCATTTGTTCACCTGAAGCTGCAGAGTCGACGTTCCCGATCACTCCTGTGTTCACCCCAGTCGCCCCGCTGCCCAAAGGGGTGAAGCCAGCGATGAATTTCCAGCCTTCATCAAAAGTAGCTCAAGTATCACGCCCATGCACTGCCCCAGTCGTGGGAGGGCCGATGACGGAGCGACCATTGTGCTGCAAAACGATCGAACTCATACTGGAGGCGAACTGGGGGGACCCGTATGAGATTGGACTCGCAGGTCTGGAATTTCTAGACTCCAATTATGTGCCCCTGTCGATATGCCTGGACAGCGTTATCGTTTCTGCTCCAGTTGCCGTCGATAGAATGCAAAAGCTTGTAATGACCCACGGAGCGCGACATCTTTCCACTGACCCTGAGGATATGTGGAATGCTCCGCTTCAGGACGTCCTCACTCTTCCTCCAGATCGCCGTGCTATCACGATTGATTTCCCAGAGAAAGTGAGCGTCCGAGCTCTGAAAGTTTGGAACTACAACACGACTCTGGAGGACTCTTTCAAAGGCACCAAACAGATTTCTGTACGAATTGACGGCGTCCACCACATGCGGGCGTCGCTAAGGAAGGCCCCCGGGAACCTCATGGACTTTGACTTTGGCCAATTCTTGTATCTACGCAGCAGTTCGTTGCAGCAAGGAGCGACTGCTGTCTCCACCACGTCACCAGCGTTTCCGTCCAAGCACAGTGACCCCCTGACGTCGACAGCTGAAGAAGTTGATAGTACAAGACCATCGTCACCCGTGCAAGCTCAGCCAACTCAAGATATAAACTCGTCAAGCGGATTTTCTGAGGGCTCAGCATTCTGCGACGCAACCTTTTCGCTATCGCAGCCGTCTCCTCAATCACGACGGAATAAAACCACCATGAAGCCTATCGCAGAGGTTTTCCAGCAGTACCAAACACCTCTGTTCCCCACCGGCTACATCATCAAGTTCGTCTTCACGTCCACCTGGGGGGATGAATTTTACCTGGGACTCAACGGCGTTGAGCTTTACGACCGAGACAACCAGCTCATTGCGTTGTGCAGCGAGATCATCGACGCCCAGCCACGCGATATCAACATCTTGAAAGAACCAGGCGCCACTCAGGACGTGCGAACGCTGGACAAGCTGTACGACGGGGTCAATAACACGTACGATGACCGGCACATGTGGCTGGCACCGCACTCGCCGTCGCACCCCAACAAGCTCGTCATCTTCTTCAATGAGCCTGTAACCATATCCAAGATCCGACTGTGGAATTACAGCAAGACGCCCACGCGTGGCGTGCGCGAGTTCGAGGTGCTCCTCGACGACGTGTTGATCTACCATGGGACTCTGAAACGGGCACAAACACTCAACCTGCCGAGCGTCGACGGCGTCCACGACGAAGCATTGGACCCGTTCGCCCACTCCTCACTGGAAAACCGACGACTGAGGAAGAAGTGGCACGAGCAAGCGGAAGCCGCTGCCAACGCCGTTAACATGACGCAGACGCTGCTGTTCACTGACGACCTGGAGGTCATTGAGGTGGAGGCCAGCAACATTTACATGCCACAGGACGAGCTTGAAGCCAGCGTCACGTTCTACGATAACAGCCAAGTGCTGTCCCTCTCCGATTTACCGGGCAGCGAGACCATCATGCGCCCAACAACAAGTGCAGGCTGGTAGGCGTGTCAATACGGTAACTTCAACTATAGTAACATGACATGATATGGCTACATCTACTGTACACTATAAATTCGTCTAAGTACGAGGGTCTAAACCTGCACCGAGCAGCATAAGCATTTCGCGATTAGCGATTAGCAATGTTCCTATGAGCAACAGTGGCGGACTCCACGTGCGCACGAGCGGCAGTCCGGGGCGCGGCGCGGGGGCGTCTGGGGGCCCACGAAGCAGTCACCAGTCGTCGCGCCCGAGCAGCAGCCGCACCAGCAGCCTGGCGTCCAGCCGCGGGGGCAAGAAGGTCATCGAGGAGCAAGTGCGGCTCGTGGGCACGCATTACGTACGTTATCCTGTCACTAGAATATGAGGTTTTATCGGTAATTTAGCCGATATGACTTACCCTGTACATGACTGTATACAGCAATTGGGGGCGGAAATTGGTCGTGGGGGTTTCGGAGTGGTGTACGGTGCGCTCGACCTGCGCAATGGACGCTCCGTCGCCATTAAGCAGGTGTCGCTGCGGGATATCGACAAGGACGAGCTACTGTCTATTGAGGTACAGGATAAGAAGCGATAGGTGGAATTTTTACAGAAATTTGACAAGTCGTTATGCTGTCTTTGACAACTTAACAGACGGAGATCAGTCTCCTGCGCAAACTCAAACACGAGAATATCGTCAAGTACCACGACACCATCAAGACGCAGGGCTACCTGTACATCGTGCTCGAGTACATGGAGAACGGCTCGCTGGCTCAGTTCGTCAAGAAGTTTGGCTCGCTGTCGGAGACGCTCGTGGCCATGTACATCACGCAGGTGCTGAGAGGACTGGCCTACCTGCACGAACAGGGTGTGCTGCATCGAGATGTCAAGGGAGCCAATATCCTGACGACCAAGGATGGGCTGGTGAAGCTGGCGGACTTTGGCGTGGCTATCAAGCTCAACGAGACACAGAAGGCGAATTCAGTCGTGGGGTCGCCGTATTGGAGTACGTCGTGTTACTGCGCCGTCGGAAGGCTGCTTTGCTAACGATTCGATTGGGGCTGTGTTGTGCTGCAGTGGCACCGGAGGTGATTGAAATGGCGGGCTGGTCATCTGCGTCAGATATCTGGAGTGTTGGATGCACAATCATTGAACTATTGACGACAAAGCCGCCGTACTTCGACTTGGCACCCATGGCTGCACTATTTCGTATCGTGCAAGAAGACCACCCGCCGCTTCCTCAGCGGATGTCTCCGGTAGATGTTCTGCCATGGTTTTCTATGGTTAAAGGACACGGCTGATTTTTGCTTTTTGTTGAAATAGGCTTTACATGATTTCATCATGAAGTGCTTCATGAAAGAGCCGCGACTGCGAGCATCAGCTGAGGAACTTCTTGCTCACCCATGGATCGCACAAATCCCGAAGAACAAGGTGGAGCAAAGTACACAACTTGTTGCAGAGAGCGTCACGTCGTCCAATGACCGTGACGCTGTGCTGAACACGATTAAATTATACGAGAAAAGCTCGTCTACAGCAGAAGTACCTGTGCCTGCAACAGGCAAAAGTTCGCGCTCTCTTAGTGTTACACAAGAGCAGTCTGACGAGGATGCGGAGGATTGGGATGATGAGTTTGGTGTCGATTCTAACCCGACACCTTTCGTATTCAGGGATGATGGAAAGGGGAAGGCCGGCAAATTTAAGACTCCCGCGGAAACAGCTCCGAGTGAGCCCAAGTTTCAGTTGTCAAAGGAAGACGCGAATGCACTTTTTAACGATGACGTGTGGGAAGACGAAGAACCCAAAACTTCGGTTGCATCGGAGAGCCAATCAGTGCTAAATGCTAGTTTGAATAGCAGTGGGCTTAGCATCAGTGACAGGCCTACAATGAACTCGTGGGATCGTTCGTCACTGATACCAGCTCAAAATCGCATCGCAAAACTCAAGCAGTTCGTCGAAGACCCAGAGGAAGATCTTACTTTTGACGATATTGACGAAGAGCAACTGTTGCAAGCAGCAGCAAAACAACAGCGCGCTATGGAGACGAGCCCCATCGCTGCCACCGTAGTTCCAGGCAATAAACGCCTGAATGACTTCACAGACGAGGACGAGATCGATGGGGACTTCGACTTTGCCGACGGGGCCGCTGGAAATTTGGTGCTTCGTGTCGGTAGCAACCGAAATAGTAATGCGGGATCATCGTCTGGTGGGAGTGCGCATGATAACTTGTTTGACGACGAATTGGACTTCGATTACTCGACTGCCCGTGACACGAGCCAAAAGGCAACGACGCGAGTGGTAGAGTTACTGTCCTTACTGGATCCAAGCATGGAAGACCAAGTCATCCTCGATGCTTGTAAAAATCTGGTGAGTGTTGTAGTACGTTTTGATTCTGGTGTGCTGGTGTTACTTGACGTACTCACGAGAAGTGTTTGCCGCTTTGTAGGAGGAGCTGTTTGACCAGAATGTAACGCTGAGGCGGGATTTGATGTCACAACCTGGTGTTGTACCGAACATCATGGAGGCGCTGGAAATGAAAAAGATGGACGTCCTGCATGCCGTTCTCAGAGTTATCAACATCGTAAGTTTCCTGGCCTGGGGTCTGTATTAGCTATCAAAGCAACTCATTCGCGGTTTGGGTGTTTTTGTTTTGTACTACTGTACTGTACAGATTGTGGAGGGTAACAAAAAGTTTCAAGAAAACTTGGCGCTGGTTGGACTAGTGCCAGTGATCATCAAGCTCACGAAGCAACACAACCCCTATTACTTACCGGGTGAAAGTGGAAGAGGATTCCGCATCGATAGCTCGGAGGACAACGAGTTTTCCATCGCTGTGCGGATGGAAGCAGCCAAATTTGTGCGACAGTGTTGCAAAACGAGCTCATTGACGCTGCAAATGTTTATTGCATGTGGAGGATTGCCTGTGCTGGTGGACTTCTTGACGCTGGGAGATAAATCATCCAACCTTGACGAAGATGTGGACTTGCTTCGGATTGCTCTGGATGGAATCTTTAGCGTGTTCAGCATCCAAACGATCCCGAAAAACGATATTTGCCGTCTCTTCGTGAAGGCGGGCCTTCTCAAGAAGTTTATCATCGTGTTTTCAGAGATTGTCACATCGGTATCATCAAATGACACGAGGATCCAAACAAATGCTGTTGGTGCGGGAATATCTACCAAGTTATCCGCTAAAAAGACCGATCTCAAGATCGGATCGGTGCCAAAGTGGACCATGAGGGAGCTTCACAAGACTTGCGATATCTTCGTGCAGTTTTCTCAGGGTGATGCCGTGGTAAAAGAGCACATGTGTGATGGTGCTGTCCTTGAAGGTTTGCTGGAAGCCATTCATCCAGGCGCACAATGTTTCGATTCAGAAGAACAGCCAAAAGAAAACAAACGAACGCTGCCTCTAATTCGCCATTCAGATGAGTTCGTCGCTGCCATGCTGAAGGTTCTCAAGTGTATCCGAAATTTGAGTATGGAACCCTTAACGCTTGAGAAGCTAGACCGAGCGGGGGCAATCCCAACGCTGGTTCGTCTGCTGAATGAACAAGAAGCGGAAGGCCCCTCTATCTCCGATGTGAGACGGAAAGAGGTGGAAAACATTGTGCTCCAGTCGATGTTCTACCTATGTCGGATCAACCGTAACCGGCAGACTCACGCGGCACAGGCTGGTGTCATCCCGTCACTCATTAAGGTGGTCCGAAATTCGAGCCCGCTCAAGCAATTCGCGCTTCCTATCCTATGCGATCTGGCGCATGCGTCACCTACAGCACGAGCTCACCTGTGGACGTACGACAGCGTAACATTGTTCTTGGAGCTGCTCGAGGACAAGTACTGGCAGATCGATGCCATCAAGTCCATCAGCGTGTGGCTTGTGCACGATACAGTGAAAATGGAGAACGTGCTTCTCGTGCCGGAGAATCTGCTGAAAATAATGCTGTGTTTCCACAACGCCCAGGACACGGAGTTGGAGAACTTGTTGGAGCCATTGTTGGAGATCATGAGCCGTTCGGTGCGGCTCAACCAGGCTCTTGGACGCAGCGGCATGTTTGTGACGGAGATTCTGAAGCGGCTGCGTATCATTCCGAAGGCCATTGTTCGCAAAAACCTGCTCAAGATGCTCAAGAGCCTGTTCGAGTCTCACACATCGCCAATTCAGTTTTTGGTGGAGTACAACCTCCGCCCGATTGTGTATGCGCTCGCCCAGGACGAGAACAGCATGATTCTGGTGAAAGAAATCGCATCTCAACTTCTACAAGCCATTCTCGTGGCTGCAGGGGTGTTTTAGCTGCGATATATTTCCTGCAAGTTATCGAACGACAAGCGCGCTGCTCGAATGGAAAGCGGTGGCAGTATGTTTTATTTATTGGAAATGGACACCTGTGCTTGTTGCGTAAAAGTTCTACTGTTTACTTGTTCCCGTGTTTCTGTTGCTGCAGCGATGCCAGGAGGAGCTCTTTCTTGAATGAATCCATGCTTCGGTGGCTCGAGGCATTGAAGGTCGCTAGAGATGACGGTGGAAGCTTTTGTGCTCGAGTCTTTGCGAGCTCGTTCTGCACTTCATCGCGAACGACATTTTTGATCATGGCTTTCGTCGGTGGGAGTTCTCCATGGCATGAAATGCACTTGGCGCCAATGAGTGGAGCCGACTTTGGACTTCCTTCGTCAATGGTAGCAATGCTGGATATATTCCTCGCAAAGCTCATTCCGGGCTCCAATCTGCCGCGTTGACCTTGGAGAAGTGACTTCAATTGACTCTTGTCTATCTTGCGGCGTAGACGGCGGTGGATATCGATGAGGTCGTGTTCGTCGAGCGAAGAATTTGCAACGTTCTGTACTTGCCGCTCAAGAACCTCCTGGGTCCAAAGTAACTCGTCCTTGTCGAGTTTCTTGCTCACGCGTGCGATAAGCTGGTTCATCTCCTCTCCAAGCAAGCCGTCTCGTTCAAGCGTTTCACTGCGCGTAGCATCCAGACTCGTGGTAAGTAGATCTCTCATGTCACTGTTGGCAGTCATCAGCTCCTCGATTGAATTCTTCACGTCTTCTTCCTTAGCGTACGCGAACGAGAGCTCCAGGAAGCTGTCAAGGCGTGTGTTCATCATCTTGACCAGAGCAATGGTGGAGTCGAGGTGGCCAATAGCAAAACCATGTTCGTCGACTTTGCTCTGAACGGCTGCGTATGAGGTGCGGAGGCCTTCGACATGGTGGCGAGAATTCGATGCTTCGGCATGCAACAGAAGCAAGAAGAGAACGGCGCGCACCTGAACCACTGCGTCATGCATGAAGAGAGTCAACTCTGGAGTCTGATTGCCTTCTTTCTGGGTCTCTCGTGTGATCAAAGCCACCTCCAGCTCTTTCAACTTCGTTGTGGTGATGAATACTAAGTGGTCATCAAAGCTTGAGTTAGGGACCATAGGTGTGGGGGCGTCATGGCCCTCGGTGTTACCGCCGGTATCAAGTGCATGGGTGGCCGCTTTCGCTATTGCTGCCTGGCCTTTAAGTTTTTCCAGTTGCTTCTGGAAATCCATCGCTGTGTCAACCAAGAAGTCGACCTCAGATTCAACTTCATCGTGCGAGAAAAGTGACTTGCAGTTCGCTATCAAGTGCGTGAGGATTCCGTGGAGTAGTTCAATGCCCACGTCGAGAGACGTACGTGAGGGATTCTTTGCGGACTGCTCAACCCTCGTCAGCTCGACAGACTGAAGCATAGCGCCGCTCATTCCCAGAAGAGTGTGGTAGATGCGGTTGCAGAAGTCGGTGATGCGAACAAGCACGTTTCCATCCGAGATACGCTGTGAATTCTGCAGCTGTTCCACCACTTTCTGAAGCTCCACCGCAGCCTCGCTCGTACGTTGTTCAGCCTCCTGTCGTAGGGTATACAGCGATAGCTCGATTTTGTCGTGGAGCGCTGGAATGTCTGTTTCTCTCACTTGTGTTAGTAGTTTTTCCGACGCCTCGAATGCTGAAGCCTGGTTAGAGAACTTTGCGGCGACGTCCTGGAGCTGCGTTGATATTGCGTTCGTCATAGCGGTAGTCACATTTGAGGACATGGAACTGGTGCGACGTGCGGAAGTTCGTAGACGCTGGATCTCCACATCCAATTCCTGCACTTTTTCCTCGATATCAACGATAGTCCGCGCCTGTGATTTCTGCGTGCGCTCCATCTTTTGAACTCGGTCCACCACCGGCTGAAGTTCCACGATACTTTCGTCCAGCGCATTAATGGCCGAACTATTATCCTGTACGTGTTGTTCGAGATACTCCAGTGATTCATCCAAATGTGAAGTATTTTCTTCTAACCGCTTCACACGTGAGCCCATGGACATTTGCTCCCGTTTACGGAAGAGCGCTTTCTCTGCATTGATGCCGTTCAGCTGACGAAGCCGCTGTAGGCGAACAAGTTTCGCGAGCAAAAACATCCACAGCTCTCGAATTCGTTCCTTTGTCAGTGGCGGGCGAGGTTCAGCGGGGGCAATATTGGCTGACTGGGGACGAGTTGCTCCGCCCCCACGTACCTCCTGCGGAGGCAGCTCGGTTATTTGAAGGTCCGATTCCTTGCGTGTACTTGTCTGTCGACGTTGACGGCGTGCGCGTACAACTGACGTAAGCATGGCAGGACGGATCAAATTCCCTGATGAAGACGAGGATCGGAATAATTCGACGTGCTCGTCCATTTCTTTCTGCTGCGTGGCCATTCGGGAGCGATATTGTTGAGGCAGCTCTATCTCTTGGTCACCAGTTTCTTTAACTTCTTCGGGTTGTGCAACTTGTTCCTGTTTTTCCTCTTCGGTACGAATTTCATCATTCGCCTCCGGCTCCGGTGCCGGTGGTGCTACGCTGGGAGGTACGACCGGGACAACAACAATCTCTGTGGTGCGCTCACCTTCTGATTGCTGAGGTGAAGGCTCCACTGCTGCGGGCGGTGGAACTGCAGGTTGAACGTCGTTCGGCTGTTCGATTACAAGTTCTGGTACGGATGACTCGGCTATCTCAGAGGGGAACAGCACAGGAATGGCTGGTTCAGTAGCGTGATGAAGTCTCCGCAGCGAACGTCGCACATATTTTGACATGGTGGCGATCGATTTCGACCGTAGTGGAGATGTCGAGCGCTGTGGTGACAATGCATCCGTCAGCTCTGTAGATATGGAGGGACCATCGGAAGGTGCTGCAACCGCGTCCGCAGTGACATCTTCCTGCGACTTCTCCGATCGAAATACTGGAATAAAGTGGAGAGCGCTTTTCCTGATAGAAGCTTGAGGTGCGTTGTCTTGCTCAGTCTCTGCTGTCTGCTCCTGCTCGTCCTCTGGAGGCTCGTCCACTTCTTCGCTGGTTTCAGAGTCGACATCGTCGCTACCCAACGATTTGGCCAGCATTTCAATGCCAGTGCGGACATCCTCGATGCTCTGCTCCTGTCGGTCCGCTCGCCGCATGATCTCCTTGACCTCCATCTTGACCCTCGACAGATAGTCGAACCTCTTCTCCAGCTGCTCGAGCTGCGTCCGAACTGCTTCCTCCGTCTGCTTGGTTCTCTCCGCCAAACTGTCCGTCGCCTCGCTACGCAGCACGTTAATCTGCACGCTCACCTTCTCATCCAGGGCTCTAAACTTCTCCTCCAATAGCGCCCTCGCCGGGGCATCATCAACAACAACTTGCGAGCTCTGCAGCACCACGAGCGCCTGCTGCAGCTGCTCGGCCACTTGCTGCTGCACATTCTGCTGCAGCTGCTCCATCCTCGTGGACAGCGTCGCCAATGCGTCGACCACCGAAGTATCGGGCGGCGCGGGCTCCGAGGGCACTTCAACCACCACAGGAGCCGGCGCTGGAGCATTCTGCAGCTCCTTAATCGCCAGTCGCATCGAAAGTTGCGTGGACTCGAGCTGAGCGACTTTCTGCGCCTGTCGCTCGTTCGTAGCCGCCAGAAGCTGCAGCTGCGCGGTGAGCGTGGCCACCACCGACGTCAACGCGTTTTCCTGGGCGGCCAGCACGTCCCCCATACCGGGCATGAACTCCTCCAGCAGGTCCATGACTCTAGCTGCAACAATAGGCGACTGACTGACTGACCAATGGCGTAACGGCTACCGGCTCACTTCAACTTGCACGTGATTGGCTAGACCCGTATCAGAAGCGAGAATCAGAAGTTGGACAGCTACAGTGGAAATGACGTCTTGGCAGCGGCTTGGAGGACGCAATAGAGCCAGTGCACCACCCGCGGGCTTCGAAGAGGACGAAGAGAAGCAGCAGGAGGACCATTTTCGGACCTCTGATGGACGCGCACAACGCTCTCAGCAATACTATGTCGCCAATACCTACGAAAGGATGAACCCGCCACCTCCGTATCAACAGCAGCACACTCGTCAACATCTACGCAGTTTCCTGGATACCCACCCATGCCCCCTCAGGGTTACGCAGGGTATTCTACAAGGGGGGATGTCCAAGAGCCAGTGATCTTCCAAGACCAGTGGACGTATCCAGCGCCAGCTCCTCGACAGCCATCAGTGCAGATGTCGACGGATGCCAGAGGCCAATGGATGGCGCAAAATCATTGGATGGAGGGCCGTGCAGCTCCTAGTGGACTGCAGTTTAACGAAGGGTATGGACACGGACGGTGGGGGAGGAGACCTGGCTCCCCCTTGTCTTCTCGAAGCAGAGCGTCGGGTTTTCTCGCTGCTACGCTGAAGCTCGGTGTTTACCATGTGGTCAACTTCATCTTCGCGCTGGTGGCGTGTGGTATTTTGTCTGCGGGGGTCTGCTCTGCTGCATCGCTGATCCCGGTCTGCTGCATCAGACTGCTGATCTTTCAAGTGCTCGTGTACATTGTGTTTTCGCTGGCGCAATGGGATATCAGGCTGGGTAACTACATCTCGCCGGCGCGGCAACGCACGTACGCGATCCTGCTCCCGCCGGGGAGATTCGTTGGCAGGGAGGGACTCTCGGGCTACCGCATCTCGCCCAGCTTGGCGTTCTTTTCGCCGCTGTCACTCATGGCGATGCTGTATTTTGTGCTGGTGAAACCTGTAATCGGTGCTCTGAGTTTCCTGTCGGTGCTGCTGGTCGTTGCACCCACCGTGGCTTTCATCACGTCGCTGACGTCGCGCCATCCTGACGGATACTACGACTCGATTGAGATCTACGGCGTGGGGTCCACATCGATGAATCGCTATACAGGACTTTCCCTAGCGGGGGCCATTTGCGTAACCCTGGTGGGCGTTGCGCTCATGCAGCTAGTGGCACAGATGTCTCTAGGGGCCACACGGTTTTTCTGCTGCGAGAAGTTCGCCGTGACGACCAGATATGCGCCGTATCACCAGTCTCTCACCAATAGCGGCATGACTTCGTATGGGGCTACTTCAACAAGGAGCTAACAAGGGCATTGTTGTGGTCATGGAGAAGAAAAGTAAGATACTGTTTGAATGGATTCACCAGACCTGTCGAATGAATGTTGTTGCCGTTTTCATTGGAGACCAGCGGTTCCTGGGCAGATGCCAGGCGCACAACCATTCTGTGAGTCATTTTGGGCTAAAAAGGGTAGGGTAGTACTGAATGGGTTTTGAACTGGGTATTGGTACTGTCAGAAAACGGGGTATACATGTATTGAACGCGCTACATGTAAGTCGTGCAGTGCGCTCATGCGACTGCAAATTGTGAGTTGCTCGGTAGAAGAAGCTGTGAAAGCTCCAATTCCAGATATGGCAACACGATAAATTGATGTCAGTTTGTGAAGTCGTTGATACAGGACTTTAAAACGCAGCACATTGCTTGGATACTGACGTGGTTAAGAACAAACGGGCTATCCTGCTTGCATTGTGTCTCAGGCTTATACAGTGCAGGCAATATTTATTAGGGGACCCGGGTGGTGGACCCGGGGGGAGGCGCAGTTCGAAGGATAAACACGATTGAGGACAGACATGTTGGACTGAAAAGATTATCAACCGTGAGATTGTATTGATGTAGCTAGTCACGAAGGAATGCGTCTGCATCTAGGAACCGTAATGTATCAGCAGATAGAGCGCAAAGACGAGTTTCTTCTTGTAACGCAGCTAATGGCGGTTTGGACCATTCTACTAAAGCAGGAGTAAATGCAGATAGCGTAGAGAAGGCGTGACGAGACACCACACATGATGTTGGCGCACGCATGTATTGCAGTAGAAAACTAACTACAGGCTCCTCAATGCCAAGGTGCACAAGAGGGAGTATGGCGGTTATTTAAGCAGGGCAAGGAGATCGGCGAGAACGCTAAGAGGAACGAGCTGTGTAACCACACGCTCGAACTCTTCGTGGACGTGTACGGCCGTGACACCGGCAACGCGATGCTGAAGTAAGTACCTGCCGAGATTGCACGACAGTTCATGTGTAGAATTACACGTAGGTATGCGTTCAATTCGATTTATTAGATCTGGCTTTGCTGCCCTAATAAGAGTGACACGGAGCAGAGCGCCCTCTTGCTTTTCCGTTTGCCAATACACTCGCTTATGCAATGAAGGACTCGTACTTGGCCGGGTTCCAATCCAGGAAGAGCTTGGCGGCCGTGTTCGCCACCCCCTGCTACGTGCCGGTCACGCCGCGACCCTCCTCAAAGATGGTCGTGAGGAAGGCCACGAAGTCTGTGTTGAAGTTCTTCTTGTTGATCTCTAAGTCCACGCAGCGCAGCTCGATCTTCTTGTTCAGTTTTTTCTCCAGAGGTCGCGGATCTGCAGCGGCGACAGGCGCTCGGCCTCGAACGCCAGCTTGGCGCCCTCCAGTGCGCTCTTGGGCGCTGTCGGCAGTACGTGCGCCACGAAGCGACCCACGCCCATGCGCGACGTGATGATGAAGGCCGTCTCGCCCTTGCCCATATAGCCCAGAAAGTGGGGCAGGAACTCGGCGAACAGGCCCGTGTAGAAGACGACGAAGAACAACTCGTGCTGCGAGAGCAGGTCCTGCACCTCCTTCTTGTGCTCCACAGCCGAGTTCAGCGACCGGTAGCCGTTGGACAGCACGACCACGACCGCGTTGGCGGTCTGCTGGCACTCCCCGCTGAGTCGGGTGACCAACTCGCCCACCTTGCGATTGTTGTAGAAGGAGAGCTCCTGCGACAGCAGCACCTTGTACAGTCTGTGCCGCAGCTTGGCGGCAATTCGCTCAGCCACCACGCCCAGCGAGTACGTGCGCAGAAAGGAGCCCACCGAGCCCGTGAAGAAGGCGGTGACCACCACCACCATGAAGCCCTTGCGGCTGAGCCCGGTTTGCCCGAGGTCACGTCGATGGCCTTGCCCATGATGCGCGGGAAGACGACGTTCATGGCCGAGGTGATGGTCATGCCCGTGACGCCCACGGCCAGCGGCAGCTTCTCCTCCTTGGTGAGGCTCAGGATCCACCCGATGTTGGACGTCTGCTTCTTCTTGTTGTTGTTATCATCGGCCTGTGAGTAAGATCAGATCCAAATGCAGCCGTACGCCCACAAGAGCGTAGTTCGTGGTGCCGTACGCCTGACCGCACAGCCGTGCACACCACCGACACGGCGCCCAGGTGATGCGGTCCTATCCAAATTCATTGGACAAAATCCCCACATCAAGGCATACGATAGGCTATTAATTGCCGATCGTAACGACAACCGGGGTGTTGCATGAATGTTACATGATGAGAAAATGTTGCACCAAAGTCGTTCGATGACATCCGGAATCCAGCGCCTAACGACTGGTTCGCGGCCTGTTGGCCCGCTAGGCTCGCAGTTCGGTTGGGTTTCTTTGATATTGACACCGTCGGGATTCTTTCTCGTCGTGGTCTACGGTTCGTGTTTCACGTCGGATCGTTCCTTTTCGTCAACATCCCGAGCGGCGACAAGTTATAGCCCGCATCAATCCACACACAACCACACACACATAACAATTTAGCCGCGCACGGCGCACACGGAGACACAGACCAACTTAAAGCATGTTGTAGGCACCTCAGTCCCAACTGCGACGACTCTTCCACCAAGTTATAACGGACAAACGCGGAGCGGAAGCCCTACCTTCTCGGCAGCCACTACCAGTAGCATACGAACTGACGTTGACATCCAATCGCACCACACGACACCAGCAAGCACACACACACACGAAAACACCTAATATTATTGTGCCTTCCTGTATTTTTGAGCGTCCTCCATAGGACTTTAGAATGTGCTTTTGTACTACTAGGGTCTTAGATTTGACATGTAAAACGTAGTAGCCACCGGTTATCAGGTAAATGCCCTCGAAGCTAGCCGAGTACCTACCTAGCGCTAGCGGGTCGCTTCCGCGTATTTTTTTCTAGCAATATAAACATTGTTGACCATGTTATGTCGCTCATCTACTTCACTAAAGGATTCTGAGACCCGGCTGCTTCGTATCGCCCTATTTTGTTGTCAGTCTTGCAAACCCTTACTTCCGTAATAGACTCCTACAAATGTATATTCTCTGTTGAACTGACCGATTGGTCACATTCAACGATGCCAAGCGGGCTTTCTCTCATTCGCAGAGCCTCCCAAAGCATTATGAGGGTGCTTCCGAGAGGATTTGCCGGTTACATTGATCTGTACTTCTGTGGTATTAACTTGGTGTGATAAGCCTACCCCGCTACCAAAAAGATATTGCCCTGATAAGAACTGATGATACCAAGGATTGAGGCCGCTCACCAATTAGACATTGCTAGTCACCTACGTGTCCGTTGAATTTCATTGCCGTCTGGTCAAAATAGATGAAAGGCACGATATGAAGCTGTACAAAATAGAGTCCTTCTATGATTTGGCATATTATGTCATTGCTCCTAGTTTGGAGGTCTGATTTAGCGAATCGGGGATCATACAGTGTTGCTAAACTGACAGATATTATATTATAATATCAGTCAAATTTGTACTAAATATTTTTGTATCAATAGTGAATCCAATAAATCTAGAGGGTACTCGTATGTATTTAAGTATCTGTATACCGGTATCCGTCGTGTACGGTAAACGACTTCATTTTGCGAAATGTATGCTAAATGATCATATACGTTATTTTGATGACGCTATTTTGACCTAGCACGGTACTCTAGCCTGCCATTAGCGTCTCGCCGATGCTCATAGCAAGAAATCAATAGCTCACTGCCAGTTAAGCAACAAAAATATGTATGCCTACGATAGGACTGTTTCTCTCGAAATAAAATGCGTTCATTTCAGTTGCCTTTGTTACTGCTGTTATAATGGTTGACGTTGTTGCGAAGCTGTCTAGTTGCATACTCGCTCCACCGACGCTCCCATGCCAGATAGTAGATCATCAGATGCTGCTGCGCCGCTCGTTATAATATGTTGCTGTCACCTGTTATTGCATTTATTGATGTTGTTGCAGAGCCGTCAGCTCGCTGATCGCCATGTCTTGCTTCAGTGAAACTACGTTTCTTGGCCACAGTTGTACCATTTCTCCTAAAGTTGCTCCGGCAACACTCCTAAAGTTGCTCTCGCAACATTAGCAATATAATGTCGCATTATGTCAAACCGCCGTAGGGGCGCAAGCAACAGTTCTTACGAACTGCGAACAGTTCTTCGAACTGCGAATAAGAACGACACCAATTTAGGGATTTTAACCACTAGGATTGCTCAAACGATGTGGAATTCGGCCAATCGTCTCGCCGTGCCAAAAGACGTCGATTGGTGGTCTTTTTATCAAAATCGGAGAAGAATTGACTGAGACACAGAAAATTACGCCATCGCCGGGTGGCAATTAATATAAGAAGTTCTTATATTATTAAGAACGAGAGCGTAATTTTTGTTAGGGAGTGGTTATTGGCGTTCGTTTACGCTGTAAATGCGTGCAATCTAATTATCGAGGCATGCCAAACATACAGGGGCAGTTTTAGACACATAGCGTCAGTATAAGAACCAGGACAAGTCTCGATCACTTGAACAGACATTGGCTCGAAAAATGCGATGAGTGGCACTCTCAAGGCTGTCCAAGGCCAAGTTGCTTGTCTTAGACCCTGTAGCTTTGCTATTTGCTTTAACATATTCATACCAACACGTGTAACAAACTATAGCGATATCAAACGCTCCAATCTTAAGAAAAAATGTCGGGAAGCAATTTGGCCAGGTTTTCGGCCAGTTTACATTGACTTTACTGTGGGTGCAACCACTGGATGGCATAATCGTCTTGACAACAGCAAATGGCTCGTTATCCTCTGCAAGTGATGCTTTCACTACCTCTTACGGACACATTAGACAGCGTATCCATGCGTTATTTTAGTAATAGCAAAGGTTTCTGGGTACCAGACCTCTCCAAGTCTGACCCATCAGTATTTTTGAGCCAAATGCTGTTTGAGACATCACAATGCATATCTGATGTTTCACTCACTCGATGCACGTCAAACTTCATATATCGGTTTGAAATAAGACAGATAATAAGCCAGATAAGTTCTAGAACAAAACAACGCCGCTATAAAGACCTATTGGAAAGTTACGCCTTCGTTCGTATATTTTTTGCCACCCCGCTCAGGCGTTTTTTTCTGTAGCTCAGCGAGTTCTTCGCCGATTTCAAAATGGAGACCACCATTCGATCGGGCGTTGCATGCTGCGCTGATTGGTCGTTTTTCAGGCCGTTTAAGCCATTACATTGGTCAAAATCCCTAAAAAGGTGTCGTTCTTATAAATATTGCCTGCACTGTATGCGGACGACCGAGAGCTCCGCTTTGTGCACGGCAAGCTAACGTTATTTATAATACCTCGAATTTTTAAGTCATCGTACACCAAGCGGATTACCTCTTCATAAAAAGTCTCATATACAAGTAAGTTGCACACACATTTTCGAAACTGGGCACTCTCTAAAGGGTATGTCGTACTTGTTATACGCAATTTCCCATTCCGGAATGTTGGTTTTCAACGCCCCTCAAAAGTGCTCCAGCCCGTTGGCATTCCCAATTTCGTGCTGTCAAGCGCAAGTGCTCCCACCGCTCGAAGCACCTTCAACCATGGTCGAGTCATCCCGCTGCAGTAGCCGCCTGTACCCCGACATCGAGGCCCCAGTCGACCCCAGCTACGTCGCCGCCTACCCCATTGCCAACGCACAGTCGGAACGCTGGCCGCTAACGGCGCAGCAAGGCTCCTACAACGCATACTACGTGCCGCCGTCCTACGGAGAGCCTCCAGTGGAGCACCGCCATTGCCATCCTCACGACCATCAGGACCACCGTCTCCATCGACACCGCAATTGCAACCACCCAGGGTTTGTCTGCGCGACTCTGAGACTTGCGCTGTTCCACGCACTCAATGCGGTTCTGGGCGTCGTCGCGTTCGTCGCAGTCATCACCGGCGTGCACGTCGCCGTCGGGTTGATCCCACTGTGTTGTGTGGGGCTGATGGTATTCCGTGGTGTCGTCGTGTTGGTGCAGTGGCTCGCGACGCTGGACGTGAAGTTGAGCAACTACGTCGCATCGGCTGATGACGAGCGCGTGCTCGTGGCCGACGTGCACGAGCCGCTTGGCGGGTTCGTTGGTCTGCGACTATCTCCGCAGCTGTCGTACTTCTCGCCCGTATCGCTCCTGGGAACGCTCTACTTCTCGACCGTCAAGTTTGGGCTGAGTATCGTAAGCTTGGTCTTGGTGTCTGTGTTCGCCGCACTGCCGATTCTGCTTCTCGGCTACAGCAACGATGACACAGAGTGGCTCATCAAGGTTCACCACCACAAGACCGTGGATCTGCACGAGTACCCGTTCACGTTCTACATCCTCTGGGGCTGCCTCTTCATCCTCACACTTGTGGCCATGCATGTCGTGGCGTGGATATCATGCGCCGCCACGCACTTCTTCTGCTGCGAACGAGTGTCCGCGCCCGAGTACAACATCCCAGTCGTGGAGTACCCGGCGACAGCAGCCACCGCCACCATGTACGGCTCCAGTATCCCCACGAGCAGAACACAAATGTACTATCAGTCCCAGTGAAATTTCATGGTTAGCGGATATCTGTAGCAAGCAGCAACTGGATCAATGTACAACTTACATGCAAACGATGAGAATAACGGCGGACCATCAGAACGACAGCGCGATCGCCTGGTCCATCCCTTTCTCCTAAGACACAACTAAACCTATGCAGCGTCTTAGGATATCACATACTACGGTACCAGTGTACGGTGTCCATCGCACTGTCGCAGTTGCACAATTGCGCACGTCGAGCATCATGGTCGACACGTCCGACGCCGTCAAGGCCGCCGTCCTGCGCGCCGCCCGCGTGCTGTTGTTCTTGGTGTTGAACTACGCTCTGGCCAGCACAGGCTTCGTTGTGATCGTCTTCGGCGTCGCGTTCTCGCTCGGGTCGCTGGCGCTCTGCTGTCTGGGCGTCGTTATGTTCCAAGGACTCCTCTACCTGGCGCCGCTGCTCGCGCGGCTCGACGTAGCGCTGCACAACTTCGTGGAACCTGCTGAGAACAAACTCTACGGCCAGATCCCACACTACGGCGAGAGCGGCTCGTTCCTGGCGCGGCCGTCGCTCGCCGTGCTGCTCTACTTCAGTACGGCCAAGCTGGGCGTCGGCGTGCTCAGCGCCATGGTGGTGGTCATCCCGTTCTCCATGCCCATCCACGCGCTCACGTCGCCTCTGTTCCGGGACGAGTACTTCAGTGAAGGCTGGTTCAACCTCACGGCCTTCATGGCGGTGGCCACGGCTCTGCTGGTGAGCGGCTTCGTCGCTATGCCGCACGTGGCCAGACTCTCGTGCGTCACCACGCGCCTGCTCTGCCGGGAGGTCTTCTCGACCATCTACACGCGCGACTACGTGCCGTCCGCGCAGCAGGAGCCGCTGGACTCGACGCTGCCGTCGTACGGCACTACACAGCCGACGCGGCAAGTGTGACGCAACGTCAATGAGATAATGGAGACCACAAGACAAGGCCAAGACAAAATGCTGTGAAAAAATGCACAAAGGCAAACAGATACCTAGACCACGTACACGTACACGAAGAATCACCATTGGAAGTGATATGGATACCTAATAGAGCACCGGATTTTTTGCCCCCAAGGCTTTCGAACGAAGCGGCAGGTGTGCAATGACGAACTTGATGGCTGGCGGGTCGGGCAAGTCATAGATACGTACACCGAGATGCATGTCATTTTTTCGAACATCTTGTCGAAAATATGCGTCACTCTTTTGAACTGCCTTATCTCAGCGCTGCTGCCCATCCCCCTCCACTTTCAAGTTGCAGACTAAGCAGCGCCCAGTCAAAGACTTGCACACTTCCAGCAATACACAGGCGCAAACTATACGTCCGCCATGCCCAGAGGCAAAGACGCCCACGTGACCTTCATCTCGCCCTCACCTTCCCCACCCGCCGCCCAATCCACGCACAAGAAGCACTGGCCCACAGGTCGCACCCCGCTGTATGTCGAGCCGCCGCGGCACCACTGTCCGCCGCCCATGCACGATGAGGACGCCGAGGGACTCGTCCACGCGCTGCTGCGGGTGACGCTGAAGCTCGCAGTCTTCCACTGGGTCAACTCCGTGCTGGGCGCTGTCGCCTTCACGGTCGTCGGCTGCGGCGCGCTGCTCTCCGTCCTCTTGACGCCGCTCTGCTGCCTGGGCCTCGTCTTCTTCCGCCTCGTGCTCTGTCTCGTTGCAGTGCTGGCTGAGCTGGACGTTGCGCTCGTGAACTTCGTCTCCTTGCCAGAGGAGCGCATCTCCATGAAGAGCTTGACCAGAGGCTCCCACGCCAGCGCGCGGGCTTGCGGCGAGACGAGCGTCGAGCGTCTCGTCCCCGACCTCAACAGGTTCTCGCGGCCAGCTCTACGCGCGACGCTGTACTTCGTGTCGGTCAAGGCGTTGGTCGGGATGCTCAGCAGTCTCGTGCTGTCCATCGCCTTCTCGCTGCCTGTGGGCGCCATCTCACGCGGGAGTCTGGGGGACAAGTTCCATGGGGCTGTGGGGCTCCTGGTGTTCCTGCTGGCGACGATTTTGCTGCTGGGGATCGGAATCCCGCTCATGCAGTACGGAGCGAGACTGTCACGAGCTGCGACGGTGTATTTCTGCTGCGAGAAGTGCGAGCCCGAGCATCATCACGCAGATCACGATCATTCGTCTTCGTACGGAGCGACGGAAATCTGCAGCGCAGCTTGAGGATCTGACTGCAAACTCGATGGTGAGCGCGTTCTGCCTTTGAAATGGACGCTGCTGCTATCGGTGTACTACTACTGTACTAAGTATCGTCAAGGAGACGTGGAGTGGGTGCGATGCGTACTCATCGATGAATGTAAGACCACGACACTCTCAATCAACATTCGTGTTATTGCCACTTCGTCCGTGACTCCATTATTACGTTACTACCGAACTACCACACGACCAAAACACAACACGCTTGGGTCGAAGTTTTCAACAAAACTCTGAAGGGTGCGTGGGTCTTTTTCCACAAGCAAAACTGCAACACGACACACGGACGCAGCGCCCAGCACCCAGATGAAGACACACTGCACCGACCCTCCTCGTTAACAGACACCAATCCACCCGTCACCAGCTTACTCGGCGCCAAAGTCCTGCGTCCAGTAGGTCTTGTATTCACTGCAGGCGTCGTTGCTGGTCAAGGCAAAGCCGACGTTCACCACGTCGTCCTTGAGGATATTGGCGCGGTGGCCCGCCGAGTTCCACCACGACGTCATAACGGCGGACACGCTGGTCTGGCCAGCAGCCACGTTCTCGGCCGCCACAGTCCAGTCGTAGCCCTGGTCCTCCATTCGGTCCCAAGGCTTCGATCCGTCGGTGCCGGCGTGCGTCATCGTGCAGTGCGTGGCCTGGTCCTTCGAGTGCACATTGGCAGCAGCCACCAGTCGAGCGTCGATAGTCAACGCCTCCAACCCGTTCTCGGCGCGGTACGCGTTGATGGAGGCCAGCATCTCCGCCGTCTCCGCACTCGTGAGCCCGTTGTCGTACGACGTCGAGGTGGATCCGGACGTCTGCGATGACGCCGAAGCTTGGGAAGCCGAGTCCTGTTCCGAAGCCTGGCTAACAGTCTGGTCGGCGTTTTGCTGGGCGTTCTGGTCCTGGTCGGCATTCTGTTGAACGCTTTGGTCTGCTTGGTCGGCCGAGGCCGCATCCGAGGAGGAGAAGCGGTCGATGACGTAGCCGCAGCCTGCGCCCCAGTAGGTCGAGATGGAGGCGGCATCCCCGTTCTTGAGCCAGCAGGTTCCGCCCTTGAAGTAGGTCCAGCTCCAGTGCGTGCAGTCCGAGTCGTTCGCACACAGATCTCCGCAGATGTCGGGGATGCCTGGCACTGAGTAGATGTCGCTGCCGTAGTAGTCGCAGTTGTTCTGCCACATGACGCGGCCTTGACTGCCGACAGCGAACGCAGCAGCAGAAGAACTCCGTGTCATTGCAACAACTGCGGCGGCGGACAGCGCGAGTACTGGGGAACGGAACATGCTCTAAGCTTAAGGGGAATGGAGGAATTGCTTGGATCCCGACTAATTGGGAAGTGAGTGACAGAGAGCGCAGATACCCATCGAGCTCGAGCACTTTGCATACCATCCTCGAAGCCGTGTTGAGGGAATGCAAGCGACGGCAAAGGCGTCCTGCAGCGTTGCGTTGGGCTAGTGAACAGCTGTCGATCAGTTGACGCTGCATGTGCCAGGGCCGCATCCGCGGATATCCTTGAGGCGGTGTCAGCTTGAGTCAACAAAATGCCTCCATGCTGTTGGCAGCGTCGAAGCAGAGCAATTCGGCCTTCTGGTGGCTGCAAATCCGAGATTCTACATGACGCCCGTCCAGCGATGCTGGAAAGAAGGTCATTCATTGGCTAAGCAAGTTGAAGCGGTGGTGCACCGAAAGGTCCGCAGTGCGAATGGTGCCTTGGACTCGTGCGAGCCCAGCTGCAGCCATCGCACACAGCTTATAACCTGAAAGCCATCCTGCACCTGCAATAGAGGCGAGCTAAAAGGAATAGACATCCATCCCCAGTATCGCAATTGACCCCAAATGGTGCCAACGCACCACTTTTACGACGCACCCACACAGAAGTTCCCAACTCTGGCTCACTCCGTCTTCGACGCCGCTGAGCTTTTTCACCCCACTGCAGGCGAACTGCTAAAAGAGACCGCGATCGTCGATCGCGCTCCCATTTCGAGACTTTGAATTGACAGGTGAACCTAAACTTGAGCCATATGGCGAGTGCATCGTTGCGATCTTTAGCAGCCGTTAAGTCACTCGGCTGGTGATCAACGCACGATCGCATTGACGTACTTCAGGAAAGGAGTGATGCTATAATAGAGGCAGCAGAAGCTTAGCAGACTCACTCCGCACGTCCGAGCTGCCCACTGACGGTGCGTTGTGCTAGTGTTGCACAGCACACCCAACCAAAAAAAACACTGCTCCAGCAAACTTTACATTGATAGCACAGTCAGTTCCAGCGCAGAGGAAGTCCTCCTGCTGCTAGCGAGCTTATTCATAACCATGAAGTCTAATTATGGCTTGAGCACCAACAACATCATTGACTATTATTGTGGGGTTACTCGTTACTTACATCCACACGTCACAATTAGCACGGTACATTTACGCACTACGTCCACAACATCGCCGATCGAGTTGGCCTGCCTTTGAGCCCTTTCAACACGCTGTTTAAAGACTGCCGAAGTCCTGCGTCCAGTAGTTGGCGTAGTTGGAGCAACCGTTGTTGACCACCTTACCAAAGCCCACGTTCGACACGTCGCTGCTGAGCAGGTTGGCGCGGTGGCCGGGTGAGTTCCACCACGCGGTCATCACATCGTCGACGCTGTTCTGGCCGGCCGCCACATTCTCCTTGGCCACCTCGAAATCGTAGCCCTGCGCGTTGATGCGGTATCCAACGCCAGATCCATTCGAGCCCGTGTGCGACATCGTGCAGCGGTTGGCTTGGTCCCGTGAGTGAAGAGAAGCCGCAGTCACCAACCGGTTGTCGATGGTGAGCGCCTTGAGGCCGTACTGGGAGCGGTAGGCGTTGATGCGGCCCAGCATTTGGCCCATCTCGGAGCTGGAAAGACCGCTAACGGCAGACAAAGTGGACGTGCTAGTCGCAGTCGCAGGGGCGGGTGCTTGACCCCTGGCTTCGGTGCGCGAGACCACGTAGCCGCAGTTCGTTCCCGTGTTGGAAATCTTGGCAGATCGGGTGCCCGTCTTGAACCAGCAGACACCCCCATTGTAGTTTGTCCACATCCAGTGCGTGCACGTCGAGTCGCTGGCGCACACGTCGCCACAGACATCGGGGATGCCGGACATCCATCGGTAGTCGTTTCCGTTGAAACCGCAGTTGTTTTCCCACATCACGCGGCCGCCGCTTCCAAGCTGAAAGCCTGCAGCGGTCGGTACAACCGAGACAGCTACAATCGCGGACATGGCGATAGTTGTGGCAATACTGAGGCGAGGCATGTTGTTGATCAGGAGAAGGAAAAAGAGAAACTGAGATATTATGCTTATGCACTCGTGCTCTCTCTGCTGCCTGGATAGTGGCCTCGATTCGGACGGCCCGATGGGCAAAAGCCGATGGCGTTCGCCTCCCTTCGTAACATCGGTTAAACATCCTGATGCCAACCCTTCTGGCGGTGGTGTCAGTGTTTGCTCGATATCTAGAAAAGCCTGTATCACGTCGTCGCGGTGCTAAAGGAGCTGTGCAGGGCTGGGGAATAAGGAGTTTCATGTGACTCTTGCAGTCCGTACACATTGAGATCATAGAGTGCATCCAACTATTTAATGTGTGCTAAGTTTAGCGCGGGCTCAGATGTTTGTCTACTCTAGGCGGTCGCTCGTTCGTCCGGTTGCTGGTTCGTGACTTTATGGTAAAGCGGAACTGCATGGTGTGGGATATTGGCGGCACTACGTTGCCGTTAGCCAGGTAGGTAGATAGGTACTGTATGTACAGCAGGAATATGCTCTTGCTTGGAAACGGCCAAACACACCAAGTATTGATAACTTGGTCCGCCGACCAGTGCAGTTGTTCAAATTTCAAAGTTCTGACGCTTCTGCAGGCCCGTTCCTTATTAACAATAAAAATGTGTCCATGGTCGCCTATAGTACAAGGTTTATTGAGGCACGAAGCAGAAGCAAACTGACGTTGCTCGTCATTTGAGAATCCTGGCGAGCTACCCGTGGTAAACATGGTGGCTCCGACATATGCAAAAACTGCTGTTGTGCCCGTTATTCACTGAATAATATCCGGGGAGGGGGGGTCCCGAATGGATTCTTTGAGCACTAAGCTTTTCCGATTCGTTCAGCTTTTTTATGTTGTCCGTATTAATAGCGCTGTGAGCAAAACTTGTGCCAACAACAGACTTCGTGCAAACAGGCTCAGGCTGCACGAAGTCTGTTGTTGGCACAAGTACCCAAAAGCGTATTCCCAGTCTGCATGTATTAAAAGTACTGCCGGTCGTACTGTAATATCACGCATAGTCTGCCAAAAATACTCACAGGACAACATTGAGCTCAACAACAGCCACGTTGGTAATATATTCTTAAAAAATACTACTACGTACAGTACAGTATTATGCCTCAATAGCGCAGCCGTACATAAAACAATTTTCCCAAGGAAATGAAGTGACAGAGGTTATATTAGTCTATGAGATAAATGAGTTGGTATATATTCTGCAAGGTTATACGTTTTAATAGATGCGCTATTGAGGTAAACTACTGTACAGTACTAGTACTACTACCGGTAGTAGTATAAAATACTACCTCTGTGCTGAAAATAATGCACCTTTCAAAAAAAAATTGCAGCGCTCCGCCTCGTTGTTTTTGGCGGATACTACTAACTTAATTCGAAGTACTTAAGAGCATCTCCACCGGTTGTGAGTAAAGCTTAGAGCATAGTGAACGTGGCTTGCAAAACCACATCTACACATATCGGTCACTTCAATGCAGACCACTGGAATACCGATTTACAAACCAAAAAAACAAACAGAAGCACTAGGCTAGATCTGCACCAATTTGGACGTATGAAATCTAGGCATTGGACATTTACTTAGTGAAGTTTCTAACATTTACCTCACTACGCTAGATACAAGACTTTACGCAATACATTCTCCGTCGAATGATTGATCGTTGAATACGATACTTTGGCTCACCACTGAGCCATCACGTCACACACATCGACACGGACACGCGCATATACCACACGAGTCAAGCCCTTCATGCCAGGCGACCAAAGTCCTGCGTCCAATAGGTCGGGTAGTTGCTGCAGCCGTTGTTCACCACCTTTCCGAAGCCGACGTTAACGACGTCCTTGCCGAGGAGGTTGGCGCGGTGTCCCGGGGAGTTCCACCACGAAATCATGACCTGCTCGACAGACGACTGACCGGCCGCCACGTTCTCCTCGGCCATGTTGAAGTTGTAGCCCTGCGCCTTGATGCGGTCGCCGAGTTTTGAGCCGTTCGATCCGGCGTGGGTCATGGTGCAGTGGTTGGCCTGGTCTTGCGAGTGAAGCGTGGCAGCGCTCACCAATCGGGTGTCGATGCTAAGCCCCGCAAGGCCGTTCTGCGAGCGGTAAGCGTTGATGCGGCCGAGCATCTCACCCATCTCGTTCGGGGAGAGTCCGCTGTTGACAGTTTGGGCTTGGTTCTGAGCTTGCGCGTTCTGGGACACCACGTAGCCGCAGTTCGTGCCCCACTTGGAAGTCTTGGACTTGTTCGAGCCCGTCTTGAACCAGCAAGTGCCGCCATTGTGGTTGTTCCAGGCCCAGTGGGTGCACTTCGCGTCGCTAGCACAGACATCGCCACAGACGGCCGGGATGGCCTTAATCGAGCGGTAGTCGTTGCCGTAGAAGTCGCAGTTGTTTTCCCACATCACACGTCCGCTGCTGCCAGACTGGAAGGCCGCAGTAGGGGTGAGCGACGCGGCGATGGCGGACGTCGCCATGAGCACGAAACACGAAAGTCGAGGCATGTTGTGGATGTGTTTGTGTGTGAAGATAGGCTTTTGACTGGAGCAAGTCAAATTGAAAACTGAGTGGTCCAGATGAGGACTCGGGCTTGGCCCAAGATCTCCTCGTGCACATCAATTCGGATGTACGAGTGCACGACAAACAGCAGAAATTGGTGGTGTCTGTCTCCTCCCAAGTGGAAAAGGCAGGATCGAGCATCGGGTGGAGAACACCCTGCTGCTGAAGCTTTTGGCTTAGATAGCGACTTCACCAAGAAGTACCCACAGCCGCTTGGGGATAAGGACTACCGCCCGTAAACTCTTTCTAACCAAGGTTTACATGTAATTCATCACACTGCAACGTGTATTGAATAGGGAGTGCAGGACTCCCAGTTGTCATGGTTATCTTTCGGACCGAGTATTAATACATGTAAGAGCACAACCGGATATACCCGACGCGTCCTGACATAGGAAAACTGAACACTAAGGTAGCTGTAAGTGTATTGAAATGAGAGCATCATCGTGCATTTTGATTCACGGGCGCCAGCTTCCAGTGTAGAAGCAATAGAGACACCTTCTAGCCGGAAGCTGTCGACAACGGTGCTGGTCAACATTGACCCACACATATGCATCACCTGCTGTTGACCCCACAGTACTTGGCGCTACTATTAATACAGACACTTCGATCTAATAGAGCACGTCGAGTCCGCACTATCGATCCTAAAAAGGGAACCAATGTGCGAGATCCTCTCAGTAAGCTTAGGATATGGCTCAAGCATGAGCCCTAGGTTCAGGTAGTTATTAACTTAAAGTGTAATGTTATTCTGACGTTCATCTCAAAGAATTGGCGCTGCTTCAAGTTCCGGGGATTACAATTGCATGCGACCACTATTTCGTGTTCTTACATTTGCCACGTTGTCAAGCTTTGACAGCCGCTCGCCTGCTACACATGTGCACTTCAACATATGCGCTGCAAATGGATACCGGTAGATATCCTCGTCATGCATCGAAGTAGTCAAGCTGCCACGCAGATGGCACTCGCGACACCTCACGCTTGGGAACTGTCGTTCCTTGATATCCGTGACACTGGCCAGGCCCCCGTGTGCTAGGGTGCTATTTGCCGCAAGTACAATCGATGCTAAGTAGTATATTTTAGGTGGATCAATGCAGTGTTATAGCTGACGTCCAAAGTCCTGCGTCCAGTAAGTCGCGTAGTTGTTGCACGCTTCGTTTGTGGCTATGGCAAAGCCGACATTCATGACGTCCTTGTTGAGGATGTTGGCGCGGTGGCCCGGCGAGTTCCACCAGGATGTCATGACATCTGCCACCGTAGTTTGTCCAGCGGCCACATTTTCCGCCGCTGTGCTGTAGCTGTACCCCTGAGCTTTGAGTCGATCCCCGAAGTTCGGGATCGTTGTGCGGTCTCTCGAGTGGAGCAGGGCTGCTTTAACGAGTTTGTAGTCGATGGTGAGTGCACCTAGGCCATTCTGTGCGCGAAGTGAGTTGATCCGACCGAGCATATCCGCCATGTCCGAGGTGGACAGACCACTCGAGTCTGCAGGTGTCGAGGAACGCGAAACGACGTAGCCGCAGATCGCACCGTAGCTTGTGGTTTTAGGAGACGGAGTTCCCGTCTTGAACCAGCAGGTGCCGCCGTTGTAGTTGCTCCACGACCAGTGCGTGCAGGTAGCATCATTGGCACAAAGGTCCCCGCACATTTCCGGTAGAGCGTTCATTGAGCGGCAGTCGTTTCTCGGGAAGTCGCAGTTGCTTTCCCACATGACACGGCCGCCACTGCCAGGCTGGAAGCCGCTTGCAGTTGGCACTTGCGTGGTTGCTGCGATGGCAGACGCCATGACAACTGTGAAGCTGGTGAACCGTAGCATTTTCCTCTCAATTGGGGGGGGGGGGGGGGGGGGCTCGAGTCGACTTGCTGGAGGAGAAAGAGAAGTGTGCTTCTGTATGCATGCTGCCGCCAGCGTTGCCCCCTGATCTCATGCGTAGAAGGTGAATCGAATCTAAGCACATGTAACTTATCGCGGTCTTTGGCCCACTGAAAAGGACGCGAAGAAGCTTCGACAGTAGATTCTGATGCGCAGCTCACTCAGGGATGGGGGTATCCACGTATAAGAATACAAGATCGATAAAACTAGCAATGAGGACGAGATGACACTGCCTTCTTATCGAGCAGAATGCCATGGCCTCCATCATGTCGATGCTGCAAAATCTCAGGCTTCTCATAACTTCTACTTCTGCACGAAGAGCTACTTCGAGTGCTGTTGGGCTGCGTCCAGCGTTGGAATTCTACAGTACATGTAGCTTTTGCCAGAAGTACCCATGTAGCACATGTAGACGAAAAGTAACCGCACCAATTGAAGCCATCCTATAGGCTGAAAATCGCTTTAACGTCCCATCGCGCAACTATGCATCCAGTTTCGCAAAGCGTCACTCCGTCAATAATGGAGCAGGTCTACGCGGGCCAGAGCCTCTTCATCACGGGCGGCACGGGCTTCCTAGCCAAGGTAGAATCGCCCCTTGTTATCCACCACTACAACCCCCCTCTTCTCACTGCAATCCCCTCTTAAATCCGTTGCAGACTGTCATCGAGAAGCTGCTGCGATGCACCCCCGACATCGCCAAGGTATCAATTCCGTGTCGTCTCCCCCTAATTCCACTGCTATTTCTCACCTCCCATTGCTGCTGCAATTGCTACATGTAGATCTTTGTATTGATCCGTCCGCGCAAGGGCGTGGCACCAGCTGAGCGTCTACAGAAGGAGGTCATTGAGAGTCGCGTCTTCGATCGACTGCGTGCTGAACGTCCCAATGATTTCGCAGCGTTCGCAGCCTCGAAACTGCAGGCGGTGGCTGGAGACATCACGACACCGGACTTGGGGCTCAGTGCGGAGGACGCACGACTCATGCGGACCTGTGTGCAGATCTCCATCCACTCGGCAGCTACGGTGCAGTTCGACGAGCCGCTGGAGGTGGCAGTGGAGATGAACTGCTTGGGGGCGCTGCACGTTGCCAGATTCGTGCAGAGTTGTCCGAGGAATCGCTGCCATCTGCACGTGTCGACGGCGTACGTGAACAGCAACCGACGGGATGCCAAGATCAATGAGGAGCTCTATCCGCTGGACTTCGACGTCTATGATGCACTCAAGGCCGTTACCACGGCGTCGGCGAGTGAGATGGAACGACTGAGGGTGAACCTCATGGGCACGTATCCGAACACGTACACGCTCACCAAGTCCATGACGGAGCATCTGCTTGTGCGCGAGTTCGCGCCCAACTTCCCGCTGGTAATTTACCGCCCGACCATTATCGGGGCGAGCTGGAAGGAGCCTGTGCCTGGATGGACGGACCAAATCGCTGCTGCCGGCGCAATTTTCTTGGCTGCGGGCATGGGGGTCTTGACCATGCTGCCGGGCGACCCGCGCAACGTTGCTGATATCGTACCCGTGGACTTGGCGGTGAACAGCATCTTGCTGTCTATCTGTGCAAGGATCCACCAGCAAGAGAGTGTGGGGGTGCCACAAGAACCGCCTTGTCCGTTGGTCAAGGGTGTGTCGGTGAACAAGCCTATGGTAGTGCATTGCGGGACGTCTGATCCACGACAAAACCCGCTACGTTGGCGTGTGCCGTGTGTGCTTGTGCCGGAATACTTCCGCAAGAACCCGCCAGCGCGTGGCCTGTTCCCGGCCAAATTCTCGATGATCCCAACTCACCAGAGCTTCCAGATTCAATGGTTCCTTACCTATGCTCTGCCATCGTCGGTGTATTCGACCGTGGCCAACAAGAGCGGACATCCAGGCCACATCAAGAACGCAGCGAAACTATGGCAACTGACTTGGCGTGCACGTAACCTTGTGGAATTGTTCAAGCCTTTCACGGAAAACCAATGGATCTTCGTTGCGGACGCCGCGGAGAATAAACTAAGATCTTGGGCGACTAAAGACTTCTGGATCGACTCGCACGAGATTGCGTGGGAGCGCTACGTGGTGAACTATTGCGTCGGACTGAAGAAGTATATGCTGAATGAGGATGTCATCGACGTGGACATTGAAGGGGTCAACCAGACGAAACTTGCCTTGAGCACGGGCCGAATTCTGGAATGGGACCCGGATCACCACGCAATCTCATTTCCTGGCTTACTCTCCGACGTGGCTTGGGCGTACACATCAAGCCGCAAGCCCGGGTACACCAAGTCTGGACTGCTGGGCCGCTTCATGGGTATCACCGGTTGGAAGGAGGGCGTGAACCACGAAGCATCGCACGTGCCCAGACCCCATGTGGAATCTACCGGTGGCCTTCGCAACAGCGTCCTGGAGTCAGATGTTGTTCGCGCAGCTATTGAAGAGCGTGCAGCAGCACAGGGAATGGATATCGACGATGTGGAGCGTCAAGCTGCCAGTATGCTGAGCACCATGGCTGCGCAAGTAGACTACAAGTCTGTGCGCAAATTTGGCTGGTTGCTACGCAAGGTGTGCCGCAACATGTACGACCAAATCCACGTCGACGAGACGGGTCTCACGCGCATTCGTGATCTCCTGGCTGACAGACGCGGTAGTGTCGTGCTCGTGCCCACCCACCGCTCGTACGTTGACTTTCTGCTCATGAGCTACGTGTTTTTCGCCTACAACATCCCCGTTCCGTACGTTGCGGCGGGCGACGACTTTCTCCACATGGGCAGTCTCACCAAGTTGCTGCGTGAGTCGGGCGCGTACTTCATCCGCCGGTCTTTCTCGGACGATCCGCTCTACTCAGCTGTCTTCCGTGCCTACACACAATACCTGGTGTCCAGAGGCCACACGATTGAGTTCTTCATTGAGGGATCACGTAGCCGCAGCGGCAAGCAGCTCCACCCCAAGTTTGGCATCCTCAACACTGTTGTCGACTGCTATGTATCGGAGAAGGTCAAGAATGTAAGTGCATTGAGCGAGGCGAAGTTGTTGGGCTTGTACTCACCCTCATGTTGTTTATTCGCAGCTCTACATTGTGCCTGTCACAATCGACTACGAGAAGCCACTGGAAGTGCTGCTCCACCAAAACGAGCTTCTGGGCGAGGGCAAGATTCGTGAGGTATGTCTGTCAGTACATTTAAACTTCCTCACTCAGCGCTGTACTCACGTACGCCTTTAACGTTATGACTTGCAGTCGATAAGCGCTCTGCTGAAGGCTATGCCAGTCGTGCGCAAGAAGTTCGGCTCCATTTCGGTGAACTTTGGGGTGCCTTTGGACGTGAAACAACACGTAGATGCAACAATTGCGCGTGTTGAGGAGCAGGAAACATTCGTTCCTACCTCTGCTATCGTTGAGGACCTGGGCTACGCTATTACAGACGCGTTGATCACCAATGCTACGTGCGCGATGTCGCACGTGGTGGCCACGATCCTGCTGGTGTACCGTCAAGGCGTTTCCAAGCAAGAACTGGTGCGTCAGGCCGACTGGCTGCGACTTGAAATCCTGCGTCGCGGTGGCCGCGTTGTTGGAACTCAAGGCCGCTCGCCTACTGTCGTTGTGGATCGCGCTCTTGAGCTGCTGCACGAACTCGTGACCATGCGACGCAAAGACCTCGTCGAGCCTGCTATCACCAGCGTAAGTTGAAGTTGAAGTTGACTTGTACGTTGTTGTGAGAGCCTCATACTCACGCTTGATATGTGTTGTCCTCACTGCAGCGCGAGCAATACCCCAACATGATCGGCCTCGGGTACTACCGCAACAAGCTGCTGCACTGGTTCAACCTGGAGGGCGTCTTGGCTTGCGCGTACCATGCTCTGGACGCGTTCAACTTGCCGTCTGGAGCTAGCAGCACGCGTTCAGTCTCCAGCAACGCGGAGGAAGCAGGCGTAGACCGCCAGGAGCTTCTCGACGGCGCGTCGTTCCTGCACGAGATGCTCATGATGGAGTTCGTGCGCAAGGACGACCCGGAAGCCGACCGCGCTCACCTCGTGGAGGCGCTCGCACAACTTGAGACCCGCAAGGTGCTCGTCCCGGTGGCCACTTCGCCGTCCTCAGCACCGCGCATAGAGGCCGTGGACGGCGCCATGCTGTCGCTGCTGAGCACGCTCATGTGGCCATTCATCGACAGCTACTGGGTCGCCGTCACGAGTCTGTTCGCACTGCGTCCGCGCGGCGAAGTCACGACCGAGGACTTGCTCAAGCGACTCCAGTGGCTCGCGGAGACCATGTACCACGAGAAGCTCATCAGCTTCTACGAGTCGTGCTCGCGCGAGACGCTGCAGAACGCGCTGGCGCTGCTGGAGCGCTGGGGGGTTCTGGCATCTCGTCGCCGTCCGAGCTCCAAGCGCAACGTCAACAAACCCGCAGTGCAGCTGCTAAGCTTGACCCCGCAGTTCGCGCAGGATGGGGAGCTGGAGCAGCTCGCCCTGCGCGTCTCCAAGTTCCGCAAGCTGCCGCCTGGAGTGCAACCCACCGCCACCAGCGAGACGGAGGTCCTTGCACGACTGCCTGCACTCTCGCGCATGTAGATAGTTAGACGAGACCCGCGAATGTTAAAGAATAAAGCTGGCATTGATCATATCAAACTCACGAGGCCTGGAGGTGGCAGCTTGGAGGGAGCTGCACAGATACTGTCGTGTCGTGCTCGCTTACAGGTTGCCGCGGATGCGCTCCGAGACGTCGCCGATGCTGTGGTGGGCAGCGGACCAGGCGCAGTGGAACAGACCCTCGCGGTCCGTGCGCTCGTACGTGTGGCCGCCGAAGAAGTCGCGCTGGGCCTGCGTCAGGTTGGCCGGCAGACGCTCGCGACGGAACGTGTCGTAGTAGCTGAGCGAGCCCGAGATGGAGGGCGTGGGGATGCCGCTGGCCACGGCGAGCGACACCACGCGGCGCCACGAGTACTGACGAGCCTGCAGCTCAGCGGCGAAGTCCGGGTCCACGAGCAGCGAGATGAGCGACGCGTCCTTGGTGTACGCGAGCTTGATGCGGTCCAGGAACTTGGCGCGGATGATGCAGCCGCCCTTCCAGATGCGCGCGCACTCGCCCAGGTCCACGTTCCAGCCCATCTGCACGCCGGCCTCGCGGATGAGGTTCAGCCCCTGCGCGTACGAGCAGATCTTGGACGCGTACAGCGCCTGGCGCACGTCGTCGATGAGCTGCTGCTTGTCCACGGCCGGGATCTCGGACGGACCCGACAGGATCTTGGACGCGAACACGCGCTCCTCCTTGCGCGCGCTCAGGTAGCGCGCGTCCAGCGACGCCGTGATGGTGGGGGCGGCGATCGAGCGCTCGGCGGCCTCCTGCACGGTCCAGCGGCCCGTGCCCTTCATGCCCGTCTTGTCCAGCACCTTGTCCACGACGTAGCCGTCGTCCGTGAGGTCGTCCTTCTTGGCGAAGATCTGCGCCGTGATCTCAATGAGGAACGACTCGAGCTCGCCCTTGTTCCACTCGTCGAAGACGCTGGCCAGCTCCTCGTTGGACAGGCCGCCGGCGATCTTGAGGATGTCGTAGGCCTCGGCGATCAGCTGCATGTCGCCGTACTCGATGCCGTTGTGCACCATCTTGACGTAGTTGCCCGAGCCGATGGGGCCCAGGTACGTGGTACACGCGCCGTCGTCCACCTGGGCGGCGCACTTGGTGATGATGGGCTCGAGCGCGTCGAAGGCTTCACGCGGGCCGCCGGGCATGAGCGACGGGCCGTTGCGCGCGCCCTCCTCGCCGCCAGACACGCCCATGCCCACGAAGTGGATGCCCTTGGGCTCCAGCTCGCTGGCGCGGCGCACGCTGTTGGGGAACCACTCGTTGCCGCCGTCCACGATGATGTCACCGGGCTCCATGAACTCGGACAGCGCGGCGATCGTCAGGTCCACGGGCTTGCCGGCCACCACGAGGATCACGACCTTGCGCGGACGCGCCAGCGAGGCCACGAAGTCCTTGATGTCCTTGTAGCCCACGAGCGGCAGGTTGCCCTCGTCCTTGGCGCGCTGCACCGTGGCGTCCACCTTGTCGGGCGAGCGGTTGCACACCGACACCTTGAAGCCGTGCGACGCCATGTTGAGCGCGAAGTTCTGGCCCATGACGGCCAGGCCGTAGAGTCCGATGTCCGAGAGGTCAGCCATGGCTAAGAGAGGGGGGAGAGGAGGGGAAGATGAAGAGAAGCTGGAGGGGAGTACCGAGCTCTAGCGCGCAAATTGCGGAATGAGCAGCTCAGCTCAGGGGGGAGATCTTCGCCGCACACGCACGTGGGGGTGGGTTTAAAACAGTGATGACGAGGTCAACTGAGCTTTCCAACCAATAGCCAAGCGACATGAATGGAGCCCGCCAAAATGAAGGCGCCTGCAACTTGGCTTTGCCCTTCGAGCGCACACAGGAGGAAAGCGGGCTGCATCCAACTCACGTTGATAGGACTGACAAGTTTGCATCCGTGGCTTGTTGCCGTGTATGCTACCGGTTTATAGATTGCAGTTCAGATTCGGCACTTGTAGGAAAAGTATCTTCTAAGTTAAGGGCAAAAGTGTCCGACTGAGAAGCAGACCGGAGGTGAATCAGCGGCAGGGCAAAGACGGATGTTGCAAGCCTTACAGGCATTGACAAGAGAAGGTTGCACTGCTCGGTGCTGCCGAGTCAGCAACGAAGCCACTTCAACAGCCCAAGATACTGTACGGTCGATAGATGAAGCTGGCAATTAAGCTATGCACTCACCACCTCGCGATTCGGAAAAAAGAGAGCGTCGAGACACCATATCAGAGAAACTGTGGCAGCACTGGAAGCGAACACCGCGGTGGTGCTTTAGCGAGCCTGCCGCCGGCCGAGACAATGGTGGCCGGCGAGCTTGCCGCTGTGATTTCGCTGGGAGACCCACGTTTACGTCATGCAAGTGCGTCACCCCAAGCACCAATACCTGACGACTGATTTGGAAAGCTGCATAGCAGGTTAATGCATTATTGTGGTCATACTTGCTGTAGTGAAGAGGCAACAGCGTTAAACGTCGATATATGCCGATCGAGAAATAAATTCACCAACACAGGATCACGATCTTCAATACCTGTCCCCCAGCTGGCGTCGCCCATCGCCCGTCTAACCTTGTAAATCGCTTGCATACTCATTTCAACTGCGGGCTTGCCTACACAAGGCGTTTGTATAGATCAGGCCATGCACGAATCCTTTGTAGAACGATGCACCTTTGTCGTGTTGATTCAAACCAGGATATGCGCTATCGCAGGCCATGAATATGCGCCAAGACTGTCGATTTCAACCACTAACCAGGGCGCGTCGTTGAGATAAACAACCAAGGCGCGTCATCGAGATTCACCAGCGACACCGCTGATTTCAAGCGATGTTAGTCGACAGTTGCGCCGGCGCGTGCCCACCTGCTCTCGGCACTGGCCTCGTAAGCGAAATGGCAGGACAGTGCACTGCACTGCACTGTGCAGTCTTAAAATCTACGGCTACGGACTAGGATACAACTAGATTTACATGTACAGGGAGCGCTCAGACATCCAAGGAAAATTAGGGCCTCAAGCAGCAAGCCGGGTGGCAACCCGGCCGCTATCAGCAAAACACTGCGAATGTTTAGCCCCAACAGTCAGATTTTAAGGACAAATTTAAGGACAAAAACCATTTTCACTTGAGTTTAGTATGGTTCACGGTACTTTTATCCTAACCGGCCGGTTAGGACCAAAATCGACTCACCCCATACTAAAAGCAAGTGAAATCGATTTTTGTCCTTAATTTGGTCCTAAACGACCGCTTGTTGGGGTTAAGGGATAATTTTCTTCATCAACGCGCTCCATATGCAGCATGAGCTGCAACAACTAGAAAACCCGGTGGCAACTGCACCTCATTGATGACGATTAGAAAATGGCACCGGAAATTGCCGGGGTCTTGGCACACCGTCCTCCGTCCATCAATTCAAACGGGTCTGTTTCCGGGTTCGGGTCGGGTTCTAGAATCTTCCACCCTGCTTCGATTCGCTAAAAACCCCTACCGATCGACCAATCACGCGTCGTTGAAGACGGATGGTGCAGGCTTACCGTAGCTATTCGACGTCACCGACACCTCCCACCGTCAGAACACGATTTAGAATTGCGAAGTCAAGTGGGTCCTCTCTCCGGTGCGTCATGTGCTAGAGGTGGGGGCGGCTTGGGGAAATTCCCCGGACACCAGGGCAGAAAGTGCCAGCGTCGAAGCGCAGACTTCCTCAGCGATGAAGCTTTGCAGAGATGGCTCGTCTCGACGGGCCGGAGCTTTTCAGCGGATTCGCGAGGACTGATGGTCATACTAAAAGTTATGCAATTGGCTCAGCGGCTCATGGCGGACGTCGTGCCGTCGCCGCTTGGAGCTAACCCGACGGGGATTACTCATGTTGTGTTCTCCACGACACCCAAACGAAGGAGGAATTACCACGTGAAGAGGCGCCCGCGAGTGTTTCTGAACGCCTGCGGGGCGCCGTGTATATCTGTATATTTGTATGTGTATTTCATGTTGGAACGGAGCGCGTTGATGAAGAAAATTATCCCTTAAACATTCGCAGTGTTTTGCTGATAGCGGCCGGGTTGCCACCTGGCTTGCTGCTTGAGGCCCCAATTTTCCTTGGATGTCTGAGCGCTCCTAATTATTCGTACATTTGCATGTTGAGTACAATGATTAAAACTTGTCATGCGCGTCGTTTGAAGTTTGACTGTAGTGGTCTTCCTAATGAAACGACAACCTAGTTAATCCATTATTTATGAGTACTCAACCTCAACTTTAGATTGATAGGATTGATCGATCGCCGCGGTAGTGGTAGTGGTAGTGATAGCTGTAAGACACTTCAACATGGATCCAATTAGCCACCCATCCAACCTCTTCGTGTTTAAGTCTCCATGCGTCAACCTTCAGATGCCTCAACCAGCTTTACTACGCTCATTCTGTTGCCGTCTTGGTTACCGCAAGATGCTGCCTCGACTGAGCACCAGAGTGCACCCTCGCAGCTCCACTACGACTGCTGAAGACAAAGTTGCAGGCTACACGTGTCTGCCGTCGCCGTCGTCGTCGCCGTCGGCGCCTCCAGTTGAAACGGAGCTGCCTGAATCAAGAGGCGACTGCACTCGGTGGCTTTCCCACTACCCGCGTCTGAGCTTCGTTCTGCTCTTCGTGCTCTGCACCTACATCGGGGGCGTCTACGTCTCGACGAAAGCCACAGCGTGGACTCTTGGCGTGCTGGGTGTTGACCGAGAGCTGATGAACGCGAGACAAGTGTACGTTGCTTCCAGTCGTATGTTGACCTCCATGACGCAGTGCGTGGATCGGAACTCGCTCGAGTACTTGGCCGGAGCCAAGTTACAGTTCGAAGCGGACAGCAAACGGGTCCAGAAGATCATCGATGCCAACGACGCGGTGCTCTCCACTCAAAGGAACGCGACCATGACATGTAAGTTCCACTTTGATACCGTCAATTGAAGACGTTCAATGACAATCGTTTGCTTTACCAGGCTCGGCTGCCTTCCTGTCGAGTTTGAAGCACCACGTGCAAGCAGCCGCATCGAATGATGCCAACTCGACGCTGAGCTGCTTCTCCGACAGTTTTTACGAGAAAGTGCCCGACACTGAAGCTCTGTCATCCTCACGGGCGCTGGTGCTCGCTGTGCGTGCCCTTCTGACGACGCAAGCAGTCACCGCAGCGAACGACAGCGTGTCCAAACAGCAAATTGAGTTTGAAAAGCAGCTTTTGGAGATGTGGAACTCCGTCGACTCGGTCAAGACGACCATCGACAAGACTCTTAGAGCCACGAACACGTTGACCTCCGAACAGCTAAGCTCTCTAGCGCCAATTCTGTCGGACAGTGACGGAGAGGGCCATACCAAACAATCCGCCTCCCGTCTTGGTCGCCTGGGTAAAGTGGTGTCGTCGGAACTCTCGGATCCGCTTGCTTCAACATCCTCAATCAGTCTGGAAGCCATACAAAAAGCAGGTCGAACCCTTCACAAAGCACTAGCGCTTCTATCGGGCTTGCACGAGGGCTTTTCAAATGTCATGGGGACGGTGGAGAATTCGTGGGAGCTGCTGGAAAGACAGCTAAATGCCACCGCGCAACAGGTCGTGCAAATACAAGAAGAGCTCGCCTACGCTGCCGAGTCGACAGCGAAGCAGATCAACCGCACGAGTTCCGCTATTATGACAAACTTTGGGCAGGCTCAGCAGGAAGTTGTCACTTCCTTCGACATCCTGCACGAACATTGGCAAGATGCAGTGAACAAGCTTGTGGCACAAGGCTTCAGTCCGTGGCAACGACTTGGAGACCGACTTGTCGCCGAACTCACGGCAAGTCAGCGCCAAAGTGTCAGACCGGAGAACTCCATTCAACGCAAGCACATTCTCCCGGACAGAACGACAAACTCAAGCTTGGAGAAGGAACGTGCGAGGCTGGCCACTGTAGCACATGTCGAGGACCCCCAAGCTTCGACATCGTCGTCAGAACTTGCTGATAAAGGCGACGAATTCATCATCGACACGGCCGTACTGCGCGCATCACTGGTAGATATAGGAGCTTTCGTCACCCAAGTGATCTTCTACGTGGATGTCGGCCGCCTCACTCTGCTAGTCACAGATCTCGCTCTCGGACTTATCACCGAGTCTTACTCTGACATGCCGATGCTGGACATCCGTGGGATCACTACAGCCGATACGATTGGAAGCGTGTGCGAGATATTCCTCTGTAAGCACAGCTTCTGGGTAGTTTGCTACACCGTCGCTGCAAATGCCTCAGAGCTACTGCGCGTCATGGTGCGGTTTGTGTCACTGCTTCTTGCTGCATCGGCCGTCACGGCAGGTCTTTTCATGTGGAAGCAAGATCACATTGAACACTGCGGAAGTGCTGGAGCTCCTTCGAACTCCTCGCAGACAGTGATTCAAAGTATCACCCGCGCATTTTTCGAGAACAGTGGCAACAGCAGCAACAGTGTCGTCGATCCACTTGATGAGATCGAGAGGTACACCACCATTATCAACGATTCGATCCACAACGACTACGCTGCGCTAGAGCTGGACTCTGCTGCCGTATGGATGAACCAGTCTGCAGCATTAGATGATTTCGGGAACTGCGCGACGACAACGAGTACTTTGGTTCGGATGCTTCAGGATTGCGGTGAAAATGCCAGCAGCGATGTGATGGCCCTTGCGGACGACGCTTCTCTCTCGAGTCAATGTCTCACAAGTGAACTTCGTAACACGTCGGGGCTCGTGACTCCTTCCAAGACCGCAACGGTGTTGAGTGGAAACGCACCATTCCTTGCACCATCCACCGCATTTGAGTCGTGTTTCCCCGAAGAAGAGATGGAACGGGAAGCAGTCGTCCGTAAACTGCAGCACAGCCTTGCTTGTGCGACCGAAAAGGCGGTCTACCTGTCCTGTGCATCATGGTGGGCCCTCATTGTCATCTTTGTCGCGAATCGATTGGCAATGAGGATGGTCATCAAAGCGGTAGGTGTGTACTGGTGGCGTTACTTGAGTGCAAACCGACTGCAATTCATGGGGTTTTGCCGGGAGGACGGAGGTATTGAGGCGAGCAACACTCTACCATTGGCAGTTCAGCAGCACTTGCGCGAAGCGAAGTGGCAAATCTTCGGACGCTTTTTGGGCATTGGATTCTCCTTCATTTTCGTTGTGATAGTCCTCGTCGTCATTTTTCACGGAATGCTGTAAGCTTAAAACAGCACTCACGCACAGTTCACACGTCGCAAAGCCCCAGTACATCATATTTCATCATCATTAGTATAGAAATTTAGTTCTGACAGAGGCAATTGACGAGCACGAAACGAAACGTTAGACAATGGACTTCCAGTGGCAGATCAACTGCAACAGCTTGCAATGCACCGTGATGCCAGCAGCCTTGGCCTCCTCGCCATACTCGATGTCGATCTCGTACAGAGTCTCGATGTGGTCCGACGTGAAAGCAATGGGCACAGCCATCACGTGTCTAGTGACAAGCAGCAACACATCAAGCTCGGCGGCTTCAAGGACGGAATGAGCCAGAGTTGGGAACTTCTGTGTGGGTGCGTCGTAAAAGTGGTGCGTTGGCACAATTTGGAGTTAAGTGCGATGCTGTGGATGGATGCCTGTTCCTTTTAGCTCGCCTCTATTGCAGGTGCAGGATGGCTGTCAGGTAATAAGCTGTGTGCGATGGCCGCAGCTGGCCTCGCACGCAGCCCAACGCCAGTGTAGGCACCATTCGCACTGCAGGCCTTTCGGTGCACCACCGCTTCAACCTGCTTAGCCAATGACCTCCTTTCCAGCTTCGCTGGACGAGCGTCATGTAGAATCTCGGATTTGCAGCCACCAGAAGGCCGAATGCCTCTGCTTCGACGCTGTCAACACCATGGAGGCATTTTGTTGACTCGAGCTGACACCGCCTCAAGGATATCCGCGGATGCGGCCCTGGCACATGCAGCGTCAACTGATCGACAGCTGTTCACTAACCCAGCGCAGCACTGCAGGACGCCTTTGCCGTCACTTGCGTCCCCTCAACACGGCATCGAGGATTGTGCGCAGAGTGCTCGGGTGCGATGGGTCTCTGCGCTCCCTGTTGCTCACTTCCCAATTAGTCGGGCTCCAAGCAATTCCTTCATCCCCCTTAGAGCATGTTCCGTTCCCCAGTACTCGCGCTGTCCACCGCCGCAGTTGTTGCAATGGCACGGAGCTCTTCCGCTGCTGCGTTCGCTGTCGGCAGTCAAGGCCGCGTCATGTGGCAGAACAACTGCGACTACTACGGCAGCGACATCTACTCAGTGCCAGGCATCCCCGACATCTGCGGAGATCTGTGTGCGAACGACTCGGACTGCACGCACTGGAGCTGGACCTACTTCAAGGGCGGAACCTGCTGGCTCAAGAACGGCGACGCCGCCTCCATCTCGACCTACTGGGGCGCAGGCTGCGGGTACGTCATCGACGGCTTCTCCTCCTCGGAGTCGGCCTCGGCCGACCAAGCAGACCAAAGCGTCCAACAGGATGCCGACCAGGACCAAAACGCCCTGCAAAACGCCGACCAGACTATCAGCCAGGCTTCGGATCAGGAGTCGGCTTACCAAGCTTCGGCGTCATCGCAGACGTCCGGATCCACCTCGACGTCGTACGACAACGGGCTGACGAGTGCGGAGACGGCGGAGATGCTGGCCTCCATCAACGCGTACCGCGCCGAGAACGGTTTGAAGGCGTTGACTATCGACGCTCGACTGGTGGCTGCTGCCAATGTGCACTCGAAGGACCAGGTCACGCACTGCACGATGACGCACGACGGCACCGACGGATCGAAGCCTTGGGACCGAATGGAGGACCAGGGCTACGACTGGACTGTGGCGGCCGAGAACGTGGCTGCTGGGCAGACCAGTGTGTCCGCCGTTATGACGTCGTGGTGGAACTCGGCGGGCCACCGCGCCAATATCCTCAAGGACGACGTGGTGAACGTCGGCTTTGCCTTGGCCACCAACGACGCCTGCAGTGAATACAAGACCTACTGGACGCAGGACTTCGGCGCCGAGTAAGCTGGTGACGGATGAATTGGTGTCTGTTAACGAGGAGGGTCGAGTGCAGTGTGTCATCATCGGGGTGCTGGGCACTGCGTCCGTGCGTCGTGTTGCAGTTTAGCTTGTGGAAAAAGACCCACGCACCCTTCAGAGTTTTGTTGAGAAGCTTCGACCCACGCTTGTTGTGTGTCGGTCATGTAGTAATTCGGTAGTAACGTAATGGAGTCACGGACGAAGTGGCAATAACACGGATGTTGATTGAGAGTGTCGTGGTCTTACATTGATCGATGAGTACTTACGCATCGCACCCACTCCATGTCTCCTAGTACTTAGTACACTTAGTAGTACACATATAGCAGCAACGTCCATTTCCAAGGCAGAACGCAATCACCATCGAGTTTGCAGTCAGATCCTCACCGGAAGCTCAAGCTGCGCTGCAGATTTCCGTCGCTCCGTACGAAGACGAATGATCGTGATCTGCGTGATGGTGCTCGGGCTCGCACTTCTCGCAGCAGAAATACACCGTCGCAGCTCGTGACAGTCTCGCTCCGTATGCAGCGCTGCGTTGGGCTAGTGAACAGCTGTCATCAGTTGACGCTGCATGTGCCAGGGCCTCATCCGCGGATATCCTTGAGGCGGTGTCAGCTCGAGTCAACAAAATGCCTCCATGGTGTTGGCAGCGTCGAACCAGAGGCATTCGGCCTTCTGGTGGCTGCAAATCCGAGATTCTACACGACGCTCGTCCAGCGAAGCTGGAAAGGAGGTCATTGGCTAAGCAGGTTGAAGCGGTGGTGCACCGAAAGGCCTGCAGTGCGAATGGTACATGTAGCATTTGGCCCATCTCGGAGCTGGAAAGACCGCTAACGGCAGACAAAGTGGACGTGGAAGTCGCAGTCGCAGCGGCGGGTGCTTGGCCCCTGGCTTCGGTGCGCGAGACCACGTAGCCGCAGTTCGTTCCCGAGTTGGAAATCTTGGCAGATGGAGTGCCCGTCTTGAGCCAGCAGACACCCCCATTGTAGTTTGTCCACATCCAGTGCGTGCACGTCGAGTCGCTGGCGCACACGTCGCCACAGACATCGGGCGCGTGACGCCGTCCGCCTTCGGTAGATTTAATCTGGTGTTATGATGCACATTTGATGCACATTTGATGCATGCATCAAATTATATCAAATTGTGTACCATAATCAAGGTACACACTTTGAGTGTAGCTATTCTCGAATTTAAACTTTCCTGATCTTCAAGCTTCCTCACCGTGATCGGAGCTCCTCGAAGAAAAGATGGGTGAGGAAACCCAGGAGCAGGACCATCAAGAGTGGTTTGATGGTGAACACTGGGGAGACGAAGACCACTTTAGAGCAGAGGTCGGTGAGCAGGAGACGCAATGGATTGTTTGACGGCCAAGCACCAACACTTCAGTGGTCGTGTGCACTGCATGAGTTCGTAACATGATTTTTTATTTAGGACTTACCATGAATTTTACGGTTTCTGTTGCGTGAGCTGTTAAGATGCATGCATCTTAATAATTTGATGCACTTTTGATGCATCCCGTCGACTTTCGTGCATGCATCAAAACACCAGTAGAATCTACTAGATTATTAAACGGGTCAATTACGGGTCGGGTAAGGCCGCAGGTCAGGCTGACCCAGACCCACATCCAACAATATATTACCGCGAAGATAAAATTGTTTTCAGGCCCGACCCATACCCATACCTGAGAAATATTGATTAGCAAGCTAGGTGACTTAGAGCATCTCCAACGCGGAGATATCCGTCTGAGGCATATGTCCGGTCACTTTTAAGCTTAAAAGCACCCATACAAAACGTAATATATAGAGGGGGTGTTGCAAAAGCGTTGCATATGTCCGGTCACCATACAAATCTAGGTCATTAGTAAGGCCCATACAATTTTCGATATAAAATGCTTCGCCGAAAGCGTGCTCTAGGGCCGTCAGGATGATGATTCTGCCGCTCTAGCTTATCGAACCCGCCAGCCAAGCGTCTCGACAAAAGGAATGTATCCCCCCCGGGGTCCCTACTCGCTCAGAACGTCGTGAAAACACCCCGCCAGCCAAGCCACCCCGTCGGGAAGACTTTTTCGTACTGTTTATGCAAAACAGGTGCTTCAGACCCAGAATCGGCCAATACAAAATGCAATCCAGTGTAGAGTAGCCGATTCGCCCTAAAAATCGCAAAATGGCGCATCCCAGAAAAGAGCAGATTCGTGTCAGCAGGTCTTTCAATTTTGAGAACAATCGGAGCAATATTGACTGCGTGGGGACTGCGTAAAAAAACGCCCTTAATACAGCGTTGGCTTGACCGGAAATAGGCGACGACCGGAAACTTGCCCAAGACGGATAGTATCTGGGCAGCAAACCGCAAAATAATATGGAAAATACCAGTTTCGGAAAGGGTTTGGTCTTGGTCCCTCGTTTTTCCAACGCAGGACACTCAGACCTCAAACTCAAACGCTGCCTTTCGTTGATTCTTCATCTGTTGTCCGGCTTTAAGTGACCTTCTCATAGGGGGCAAGTAGTGGTACGAGACACAAACAACCGGACAGATGGATACGGTCTGGACCTCAAATCAAGGCCTCAAATCCACGCGATTTGGGGTCGGCAGCGGCCTGCGTTGGAGGACGACAGGCCGTAATTTATCGCAAATTGAGGTCTCAACCGCATTTTGAGGCCCGCGTTGGATATGCTCTTAGTAACTTGGTGGATGAACTGTGATGGTGTATGATAGGATATAGGCAACGACCAGGGGCGGAGCCAGCCCGAAAATTATGGGGGGGGGGGGGGGGCAGTTCAAAAATGGGGTGCATGCCATGTACTGCATGGTGTGACCGATTCGCCCATAATCGGCTATAATCCCCACTTGTTTTTGCCTAATTCCCAGGAAATCCGAAAAAATTCTCCAAAAAATGGGGGGGGGGGGGGGCAGGTGCCCCCCCATTTTGACCCTAGCTCCGCCCCTGCCAACGACGTACATGTAAATGGCTTGTAGACAGTAAAGTAGCGTCGAGTTAGCGACGTCGCGTAGTCGCAGCAAACCCGCGCGGGGTGCCCAGCGCCGAGCATTCCAGCGAGCACTGCCGAAAGCAAGCGCAGCGCGGCTGATAACACTGAGCTGTTTCACCCATGGCCTCTACTACATGTACTATGGCAGGCCAATCCTAATGCTATTAATAGGTCCAAAGAGGTCTCAGAGATACCGTTTGCAACCGAAGCGAAGCGGAGGTCTGCAATGGTCGGCGCGTGGGCCGGAGTAGGTGCCCTGACAAGGTGTTATTTTTTTCCTAGACATCGCGCGTTGGCACTAGCCTGCGGACTTAGCGTAATACGCAAGGGGGTGGGGCACGACGCTGCGGGGGGGGGGGGGGGGGGGGGGGCGCCCCTCTCTCGCTTCGCTCGGGGGGCGACGCTTCGCGTCCTGCCCCACCCCCTTGCGTCTTACGCTAAGTCCGCAGGCGAGTGCCAACGCGCGAGTGTCCAGCTGGACTCCAACGACTAGCATGGTACTAAGAGAGGGTAGCGAGTAGAAGATGTGTGTATTGTATGCTACGGTAATTTATGAGTATTTTACGGGTCGGGTGCTGGTCAGTCCGACCAGGAGCCCGACCCACAAAATATACATACCCGACCCGCGGCCTTACCCGACCCGTTATTGACCCGTTTAATATCTTGCCCCGCCTTCATCTGCTTGAGCGACTGCTCCGTCAGCGGGTTGGTGTCACGATATTCTCGTGGAATCTCGCGAGCTGATCGAAATACCAGAGAAGGCTGTTACTGTAAATATTGCAGTGGCGTCAAGGTGGTGCGTTTCAGCAACATTAGCCGCAGTCAGCCGAAGGGTCGATGCTCTTTACGAGCAACCAGCGCAGTGAACCCATCGAGACCTAGGAATGCATGTAAAAACAGAGTTAGAGTATGGAGCAGTGAATGAGCGGTAGGCTCATTCCGGAATCAACAGAGAATAAAGTCAACCTGCTCTGGCCAAGTAAGTTGGGCTCTCATCTTGGTGATCTCGAGAGCAAATCTCGGACACCTTAGCCACAATCATCGGAGTGCTTTCAAGACGTAAGCTCGGGCATCTCTACAAACAACTACAACAAACGACTTCCTCTGTTCAAGTGCTACCATACACTCTTCCAGCTCACTAAGAGTGAGTTGGAAAAGTGCGACATAGTAGAACTTGAGACGATGCAAGCACGAAACACCGCGCGCAGAGTGTTGCGGAGTGACACCGCGCCGGAACGGCAGCAGCTGGATGGTAATCAGCGCAGCGCCGAACATATGAGGATCGACCGCCTGGAAGCAAGGATGGACGAGACCCACAATGATATTCGTGCCTTCGGCAACAATATCAATGCGACTATCAGCAATCTGAGCACCGGGATCAGCACGGACATCGCCGCGTTGAACCAGACTAGTGCAAACTATGAGTCAGCTCGCAGAAGGACTGAACCGAGTGCAACAAGTGGCACAAGACGCTCATCGCATGGCTCAAGGAGCAACCCAGCCTTCACCAACACCAGCCACAAGGGTACAAACACCGAACCAGCCACCTCCAGCAGCGCCTTCGTGGTCAACTGGGTCGTCAGCTGCACAGCAGAACCCGGCTATGGGCCATGGTGGCGCCAGGAGTGGTGGGACGAATAACGTGACGACACCAGCAGCTCTGAGTGATGCGAGTTCGTCTGGAAATTTGAATTTGCGGAAAATGGATGTCAAACCACCAGTTTTTGTTCGCCGCCACTACAGCCCAGTTCTCGAGTCCAGGTATTGTCGAGTCCCGAAGTCCAGTTATCGTCCAGTTCCGTAATTTATATATTTTTCGTTACCGGCGGACGAAGTTACAGTTTATTCTTGAATCGGCCCCCAGGAAGGTGGTGGCAGAGGCATCAGCAGCGGCATCGCAACCGGAAGCACTCCGCGCAGAGCACAGGTTCCACCAACGGACGCCTTCGTCAAAAAGAGGAAGTCTCAAGAAGAGGCTTCTTTGGGGGTGGTCCTCCGCAGGCGACAGAAGGCCGCGCCCCGCTCGAGGAGACTTCATCGCGCGCGCAACATTTAGCTGTATCAGTCACAAATAGAGGCGGAGCCAGCCCGAAAATTATGGGGGGGCAGTTCAAAAATGGGAGGGGGGCATGGCGTGACCGATTCGCCCATAATCGGCTATAATCCCCACTTTTTTGCCTAATTCCCAGGAAATCCGAAAGATTTCTCAAAAATCTGGGGGGGGGGGCAGATGCCCCCCCAAATAGACCCTGCCTCCGCCCCTGGTCACAATGGCTAGCCTGTGCCAGTCGTCAACAAGCGAGACGTGCGAGGCACGTGATGAGCCTGATCACATGCAGGTACGACTGCTTCTGTTCTTTTGCAAGTTCTACGTTAATACGACCTAATGTAGTCATGTATTTATCCGCACAATTTGATAGCCTCAGCTGAGGATTTTTCGTTTGTCTAAAGTTTTGGTGGTTTGTGTGCCCTGTAATCTCCGAAGTGAACACAGGAAATGCTCTACTAACGCATCGTTTTGGACTGTTGTACTACACATTGTACGGCCGCAGATGCGAGATGGAAAATAGCATGGAGTACACATTGAAACTCTATCGAAAGAACACAACCAACATATCTAGATGCTTGATAATACACTTCATCGATTTATTCCCAGCCTCAGGACACCAATTGCTTGTGCACTGCGAAAATAAAATAAATGACGGGACTGGACGATAACTGGACTTTGGAACCGGACAATAATACCTGGACTTGGGAACTGGACTGTAGCACTGGCCGTTTTTGTTGGGGATATCGATGGGATCAAGTTGAACAGCTTTATTTTTCAATTTGAATCCTACTTTCACCAGAAGGGGTATGATTTGCTGGAGCATGACCATTTTCTCGCGCAGGAACTCAACCAGTGTGTGCAAAAGAATGCATTGGTGTGGTACGAGCGGTACATGACCGACGAGACTACAACCAAATTGTGGAGCGCGATTAAGCTCGAGATGATGATGGAGTTTATGGAGCCGAACTTTGAGGAAAAAATGAGAAACCGATTGCTCACGATCAAGCAGACTGGGGGTTACACGGGCTACGTAGGCAAGTTTCGAGAGCTGTATCGTATTTTTCGTGTTGACACACTCACTGCAATGAACTTGTTCGTGAACGGATTATCGGACATGCAGATGAAACGTGAAATTCAGCGCAAGAGGCCTCGAGATTTGAACGAAGCCATTCAAGTCGGATTTCTCGAGTGGGAACTCAGAGGAAAAAAAACACGGGTAATAACAGACCCACTGAAAACAAGCCGAAGGGCAAAGTGGGGGGTGCAGCTACTACGACATCTGGGCAGTCAAGTAACCCGCCTGCGCGAAAGACATGGAATGGAGCCCGCTCGGGGAATACCAACGCGAAGGCTAGCAGTAACTGCAGTTTTTGTGGCCGTGGACCTCACCGAGTCGAAGACTGCTGGTTCAAAAATCCCGACAAGCGTCCTGCCAAATCGAACAAGAAAGTTAACACGATTTTTCGCGTATGACGGTCGCTGACAATCAGTCCAGTGACGAGAACGACCGTTTAAACGAGTAAGTCCACTCAATATTGAGCGTTTGAGTGGACATACCCGCAAGCTCAGCAGACTCAAGGGTGAAGGTGATGACTGCACGGACCAAGGCCCGGATGCAGCCTCGACACGGAGCCCGATGCATGAAGAAAAATAATCTATATCCAGAAAAATGACGATATACATCAACTACAAAGGAAATTCGACAAAAATGACAGGACTATGTTTGTTTGCGTGACGAATGGAGAACGGACTATGGAATTCGCCGAATACGATAAAATATCTGCCCAATCCGACGATTCTTTTTCGTTATCTCGTGAATATTGCTGCCTTTTGCATACGAACAGCACTGTTCAGTGCACCCGTGACGATTTATTCCTGACGAATTCGAATTTTATCGATAGCGGTGCCACGATCAATGCTATCAGCCCGGAATTTTGTCAGCGTTCTCAATTGGAAACCAAGATCAAAGACCATGGAGTTGAGATACCGATAACTCTGGCAAATAAGCAAGAAATGAAAGTTCGCAAGCGAACTTTGCGGTTGTATTTGTTTATGGACTCTTTCGCTCCCTACATTGGTGATTTCCTCGTGCTTCCCGTGCCAGAAAACCAAGACATACTGCTCGGTATGCCATGGCTTAGAGCGGTCAACCCGGACATCGACTCGATTGAAGAAACCATCAAGCCTAGGGAGATACCGGCAACGGATAAAACCCAGAAAAAGAAGATAAAGATGAAGAAAGTGAAACCTAGGACCACGACGAAACCGTCTAAGCCGGCACTGCAGGTTGGAGGCCAGCGCTTCTCGGTCTCTGGTAACACAAACAATTCATGCGGTAAATACTATCAGCAGGGATTTTTCTCAGTGACAAGTGGTGAAACCAAATATATTACGAGCAAGCAGTTCAGGAGACTTCTGCGAAAACCTCAGGAGTTGGAGTGTGTGTTCGTATTGCGTCCAGTGACTGAAAAAGAGCAAACACAATCTGACAAAGCACTTACAGAGGTAGATGACTACAAAGGTTTACCCGTATATCCCGTGCTGGACCGCCATCGAGCCGTGTTCAGGAAGAAGTTGCCAGCAACTACCGCCTAAGACGCATGGAGTCCACGAGATGGAAGTGGATACAAAACAGCCTATTTTCCGTCAGCAGTGGAGGCAATCACCGAAACAAGAACAAGAAATACGTGCGTGGGTAGAAGAGATGCTACGAGCAGGTCTGATTCGTCCTTCATCCTCCCCCCACGGTGCCCCTACCTTTTGTGTTAAAAAGCCCGTGGGTTGGCGAATTGTACACGATTTCAGAGCGATGAACAATCACACGGTTAGAAGAACATTGCCGATGCCGCGCAAGGATGTTATTTTTGAGCAAATGCAAGGTGCTTACTGGTATAGCTGCATGGATTTGCTCAGTGGTTATTACCAATTCCGTATGCGCGATTCTGACATCAAGTATACTGCCTTCCAGACAGCGGACGGGTCGTTTGAATATCTAGTTGTACCGATGGGTTTATCAAACGCACCCGCAACATTTAATGACGGAATTCGCAAGTTGCTTAAGGACTTAGCTGATTTCTGCCTCTCCTACTTCGATGACATTTACATCTTTACGCACAGTCAAGATATAAATGCTCATCTCGCCGCTGTTGATCGAGTGTTAAGTCGTCTTGAAGACAACCAATTCTACGTCAAATTGAGCAAGTGTGTGTTTTGCTCCGCTGAGATACCTTGCTTGGGAGATTACATCGGTCGTGAAGGAGTGAGAATCGACCCGAAGAAGGTGGAAGTGCTTCGAGAATGTCCTCGGCCTACTACTAAAAGTGAATTACAATCATTTCTTGGTACCGCAACATACGTTCAACGGTTCTGTGATGGATTCGCTCACGATGCTGGACCTCTCTTTGAAATGTTGAAGAATACCGACAACGCTAAGAGCAGGGTGAAGCTGCACTGGACGTCAGAACAAATGCAACATTTTGAGCAGCTCAAACATCGAATTTCGGCGACCCCGGTACTGGCCGTAGCTGATTTCAATAAACCGTTCTATCTTAGAATGGATGCAAGTGATTATGCGATCGGAGGTGTTCTATATCAAATGGTAGAGCATGCCGGCGAGGTCGTTGAGAGACCTGTGGCATTTAATGGCAGGAAATACAAGGGAGCTGAAAAGAACTACTCGATCAGAGAAAAAGAGCTATTGGCAATCTTGTTCGGGCTTCGGGTGTGGAGGGTGTATTTGCTTGACAACCCCTTTATTGTGGAGACCGACCACAAATCGCTTGAGAGTGTATTCGCCCAGAAAAGTATTTCGCGGCGTATAGCACGTTGGTATGACGAGCTCAGTGAATATCCTGTTTCGTTTAAGTATATTCCTGGGGCAACTAATACCGTGGCAGACGGCATTTCACGCCGAGCCGATTTCGCAGAGCCTAGCTCATTGGAGCAAATAGTGGCAGCCAGTGTTATTCACAAGCGTGTGTGTGCTGGTCTGACTGCTGTAGTCAGCGAAGCGATTGCTCGCTACAAGGAGGATCCGATTACACATGCGATTATTGAAGCACTACAAGCCAAATCCAACGGAGAAAAAACATCGCGAATCCGACATCTTGCGCGCTATTCGCTCGACGGAGACAAGTTGTTGTATGCAGGGCCTAATGATGAAGCCCCACGACTTGTCTTACCAGTTATTGATGAGCTGATTAGTGGTGTACTGTTCGAATTCCACGATGTTGAGTGTTATGGCCATCCTGGTGTGGATCGAACACTTCGTCTCGTTGAGCAGCATTACTATTGGAGGTATATGGTACGGAGTGTACGTGCTTATGTCAAGTCGTGCGAAGTTTGTCAGCGAACGAAGGCTAGAAACACCAAGCCACCGGGTCTTCTGCAAAGCCAGCCAATTCCGCGTGGGCGGTGGACACATGTGGCGATGGATTTCATTGTTGCTCTACCAAAATGTCGTTCCAACTGTGATACAGTGCTCGTGGTAATAGACCAGCTGACTAAGCGAGCTCATTTTGTAGCTTGTAAAGGTACAGCTACCGCTCGTGATGTTGCTGAGCTATACCTTGACAGAATATTTGCTCTGCATGGTATCCCGACTGAAATACTTTCCGATCGGGATCCCAAGTTTACAGCAACAGTGTGGACTACGTTGTGCACGATGCTGGGCACCCGGCAAAAGTTGACCACCGCTTTTCGCCATCAAGCAAATGGAGTGACCGAGCGCCTAAATCAAACAATTGCAAATTATTTGCGAGCTTTTACGAATGGAGCGTCCGACGACTGGGACTCGTATCTAGCTCTCGCAGAATTTGCATATAACTCAGGGTTCCAGCAGGCAATATCGATGGCACCTTTCGAAGCCGATCTTGGGTACCTACCCTCGACCCCTGCTACATTGCTTAGCCCACCTCGTGCGACCGGCGCTGAACGACAACGCTGTGCTTTGGGGAAGACGTTCCTCGAGACACAGTCCGATCGATTAGCTACTGTACGACGTGAGCTTCAGCGGGCAGCAGATCGCATGAGCGAGTACTATGATGCCAACCGACCCGTCCAAGCTTTTGAAGTCGGGGAGGAGGTACTGCTGTCTACCGAAAACCTGGCAAACTATCATGCTGGAACAACAAAAGAAAAACTAGGAGCGCGGTGGATTGGCCCTTACGCTGTTGTCAACAGACTGGGCCACGACTATTATGAACTGAAGCTGCCGAAAAGCGTAAAGTTCCATCCCGTCTTCTACACTAGCTACCTGAAGCCGTACGTACGCAGTAGTGGCAGGGAGCAGCGGACCTTCAAGGTACTGCTTCCGGATAACACTGAGGGTGAGTTAGTGGAGGATATAGTGGGTTTCAAACGCGTCCGTGGCAAGGCCATGTACAAGGTCAAGTGGATCGGACACGCCCGCTGCACCTGGGAACCTCTTGAGAACTTGACATATGTTGGCGACCTGATCAATCGCTTTCATGAACGCAAGAAATCAAGGAGGGTCTCTTCCTAGCGGAGGGAATGTCACGATATTCTCGTGGAATCTCGCGAGCTGATCGAAATACCAGAGAAGGCTGTTACTGTAAATATTGCAGTGGCGTCAAGGTGGTGCGTTTCAGCAACATTAGCCGCAGTCAGCCGAAGGGTCGATGCTCTTTACGAGCAACCAGCGCAGTGAACCCATCGAGACCTAGGAATGCATGTAAAAACAGAGTTAGAGTATGGAGCAGTGAATGAGCGGTAGGCTCATTCCGGAATCAACAGAGAATAAAGTCAACCTGCTCTGGCCAAGTAAGTTGGGCTCTCATCTTGGTGATCTCGAGAGCAAATCTCGGACACCTTAGCCACAATCATCGGAGTGCTTTCAAGACGTAAGCTCGGGCATCTCTACAAACAACTACAACAAACGACTTCCTCTGTTCAAGTGCTACCATACACTCTTCCAGCTCACTAAGAGTGAGTTGGAAAAGTGCGACAGTTGGCGTAGCGGAAGAACACGTACGGCTTGTGCGGCGCGCTCTACAGCAACAATAACACAATACAGTCAGCAACATCCATCCAGCCAGTCACCGTCAAGGCTGCAGCTCTCACCTCCGGGCGGATCTCGTCGAGGATCTTGCACAGGTTCTCGCCCTGGATGTTGGTCCACTTGAGGATGGGCGAGCCACCGCCGATCTGCGCGTACTGGGCCTACCAAGTTCTGCACGGGGCCCATGGGGATCAGCTCCGGGTCCGTGAAGAGGTTCGTGTGGAAGATCTGCACCTCCGGCAGCGAGCTGGGGCCGCGTATGTTGAACATGGCGATGGCGGTGGGCGCCTTCTTGGCGGCGGAGCGGACGGCGGCCATGCTGGTGGTGCGTCGGATGGAGGGATTGGGCTGCCGTGGAGTGGACACGGAGGTCGGACAGCCCCCACTGCAGGCAGTAACATCCACATTTGGTTCTCCATACAGAATGAATGAGATATTAGTAATACCGACAATTGCACATGCAGCACTTTGTGCCCCTGCATGAAGGCTGTGCTTGAAGCTGCTCGTTCTTGAGCAAGTTGCCCTCGATTGGCTCTTTGGGGCAAAGCCCCCCTATAATGAAACGAACACCATTACTGTACCCTTATTTACTTCATCACTTACCCTTTTTACAGGACTTCTTACGCATAGTTACTATTCGGGTTAGGGGTTATCAATATAATCACACTAGGGCCTTTTTCCCGAAATTTACCTCTCTATAACAACTTCTATAATCGGAGGACCGACCGTTCAAATAAGGATCCTTGAATGACCTCCTATCGAAGGAGCTAACAGTCACTAATATCAGGTCGTTCTGTTATGGAACCCAGGAAGGGTCGCTATGTATGGAGTACCGTGGGACAATGGTGGATTGTCTGACTTTGCGACGTTTTGTGATTTTTTTATGGATGGCTACAGGGTGCAGTCACCCTTCCTTTCGGCGCAAGCGACTCTGATTACTCTGCAGTCTTTGTCTGATTTAGTGGGAAAGCCAGCAAATCAGGATCGTAAAAAGTCCCTAAGTACGAAGCGACGCTTGTAAGAAGTCGAAAGGGTGTACTGACGAGTGTTGCTCTACTTGTATTGCTTCAAGGTAGACATGTTCAGTACCCACATAGGAAAACACCCCACTCCTGCCAAGGCGTTTTGCGCCACGGTGCCACCGTCCCCATCGCACATCTCGTGAGGCACATACACCGGCGCCGTCCCCATCGCTCATCTCGTGTGGCACATACACCGGCGCGGGGACGTGCACTGGAGCAAGGTGCGTTGCTACCTGTCCGGCTGTTTTGATACCTACGGTTGCATCGCTGCTTATTGTACTGTGTTCTAACCTGCGTTTGCTTATCCTGTTTCTTGCGTGTTGCTGCAGGAGTGGCTGGGGTCCAAGAGCGCCGCGTAGCGCGCTCATCTCGTGAGGCGCATACACCGGCGCGGGGACGTGCACTGGAGCAAGGTGCGTTGCTGCCTGTCCGGCTGTTTTGATACCTACGGTTGCATCGCTGCTTATTGTACTGTGTTCTAACCTGCGTTTGCTTATCCTGTTTCTTGCGTGTTGCTGCAGGAGTGGCTGGGGTCCAAGAGCGCCGCGTAGCGCGCTCATCTCGTGAGGCGCATACAACGGCGCGGGGACGTGCACTGGAGCAAGGTGCGTTGCTACCTGTCCGGCTGTTTTGATACCTACGGTTGCATCGCTGCTTATTGTACTGTATTCTAACCTGCGTTTGCTTATCCTGTTTCTTGCGTGTTGCTGCAGGAGTGGCTGGGGTCCAAGAGCGCCGCGTAGCGCGCTCATCTCGTGAGGCGCATACAACGGCGCGGGGACGTGCACTGGAGCAAGGTGCGTTGCTACCTGTCCGGCTGTTTTGATACCTACGGTTGCATCGCTGCTTATTGTACTGTATTCTAACCTGCGTTTGCTCATCCTGTTTCTTGCGAGTTGCTGCAGGAGTGGCTGGGGTCCAAGAGCGCCGCGTAGCGCGCTCATCTCGTGAGGCACATACACCGGCGCGGGGACGTGCACGCGAGCAAGGTGCGTTGCTACCTGTCCGGCTGTTTTGATACCTACGGTTGCATCGCTGCTTATTGTACTGTATTCTAACCTGTGTTTGCTTATCCTGTTTCTTGCGTGTTGCTGCAGGAGTGGCTGGGGTCCAAGAGCGCCGCGTAGCGCGCTCATCTCGTGAGGCGCATACACCGGCGCGGGGACGTGCACGCGAGCAAGGTGCGTTGCTGCCTGTCCGGCTGTTTTGATACCTACGGTTGCATCGCTGCTTATTGTACTGTATTCTAACCTGCGTTTGCTCATCCTGTTTCTTGCGAGTTGCTGCAGGAGTGGCTGGGGTCCAAGAGCGCCGCGTAGCGCGCTCATCTCGTGAGGCACATACACCGACGCGGGGACGTGCACTGGAGCAAGGTGCGTTGCTGCCTGTCCGGCTGTTTTGATACCTACGGTTGCATCGCTGCTTATTGTACTGTATTCTAACCTGTGTTTGCTTATCCTGTTTCTTGCGAGTTGCTGCAGGAGTGGCTGGGGTCCAAGAGCGCCGCGTAGCGCGCTCATCTCGTGAGGCACATACACCGGCGCGGGGACGTGCACGCGAGCAAGGTGCGTTGCTACCTGTCCGGCTGTTTTGATACCTACGGTTGCATCGCTGCTTATTGTACTGTATTCTAACCTGTGTTTGCTTATCCTGTTTCTTGCGTGTTGCTGCAGGAGTGGCTGGGGTCCAAGAGCGCCGCGTAGCGCGCTCATCTCGTGAGGCGCATACACCGGCGCGGGGACGTGCACGCGAGCAAGGTGCGTTGCTGCCTGTCCGGCTGTTTTGATACCTACGGTTGCATCGCTGCTTATTGTACTGTATTCTAACCTGCGTTTGCTCATCCTGTTTCTTGCGAGTTGCTGCAGGAGTGGCTGGGGTCCAAGAGCGCCGCGTAGCGCGCTCATCTCGTGAGGCACATACACCGACGCGGGGACGTGCACTGGAGCAAGGTGCGTTGCTGCCTGTCCGGCTGTTTTGATACCTACGGTTGCATCGCTGCTTATTGTACTGTGTTCTAACCTGCGTTTGCTTATCCTGTTTCTGGCGTGTTGCTGCAGGAGTGACTGGGGATAAAGAGCGCCGCGTAGCGCGCCGAGACCGACACGTACACCTCGGCAAGGTGTTAGCCCGACAATGCATGCGCTCCAACATACAAATTCTCACATTAAGTATCACTTTTCGTCAATCATCTAACCACGAGAAATGCGCTGGACCCGTTGAGCGCATTCCTCGTAGCTGAACGGGCCCAGCGCATTTCTCGTAAAGGGTATGCACTCAAACGGTTTGCGGGCGAAAGTGCATCACCCAAAGTCCTCATTTTGCTACGAACTATGCAGACGGAAGAACAGACCTGGCGATTGACGACGAAGAAGCTGCCTCTGCAGCGGTTGTTGAAGCCGAGAGGGCCCTTCACCGACAACTTCCGCATCACCGGGCCGGCAGCCCAACGGTGGGCGATGCGGTGTCGGATCTAGACCTGCGCCGCACAGAGTATGCAGCTGCAGTGCATGCAACCGACGAAGCCGCCAACGTGTACTACCGCGCGCAGGGGGAAGCTATCGCCGCAGAGCGCGAACGCCATCGGGCAGATCACGTACAGCGCATTGAGGCAGTTTTGCAGCAGGCGCGAGCAGAGCAGCAGCACGCCGCTGCCACCAGTCCATCGGCGGCCAGGCGTTCATACTCAAGCTCCAGCGAAAATGGCTCGCCCCCGAGGCCGACCAAGCGCTTGAATCTTGGACCACCGTCGAGTGGTCCAGCAATCGAGATTACTGGAAGTGACAGGACACGGGTCGCAGTGGTGAATCTGACGACAGCCCCAGCAGTGGCAATGCTAGCAACTCCCCGCCACTTCCACTCAACGCGCTCATGCCTATGGCCCTATTGGCTCCCCAAGCGTCTGGTGTTCCGCCGAGCACGCCGGCTCCGACTCCAACTGAAGGTCAAACGCCTGACTATCTATTTGATTCTGAATCCGAGTCGAAGAGTCAACCAGCTGAGAGCGACGACAACGACGAGAACGTGGAGAGCGACGGCAACGATGAGAATGTGGAGAGCGACGGCAACGATGAGAATGCTGAGAGCGTTGAGTCGTCGGAGTTTGTTCCCAGCAGTGAAGCTGAGGATTCTGAAAATGAAAGCTAAGATCGCGGATAACGAAACCTGGTAGCAGAAGAGTTGGAGATTTTGTAGGGGTACATCCAGATAATACAATGCATTATGCCTTCTTCTCATTGCCCTTATGTACATCGCTACAACTATCTGGGTTGCCCGATGTGTAGAGTTTGCTGTATCGTCGTGTATGCTATACAAACTTGCTCATGCTGTTTGTGGCACTGTGATGTTGCAGCCGCTGTGCGCCGCGCAGCCCACCGACATGCGGACGGCCCCACGAGTAAGGTGCGCTGTTTAAAAAAAGCAACGCTCATCTGTATCTTGGTTTCATGCTAAAGAATTACCATGGTTTTACATTGCTAGAATTTCAAACTAGATTTGGTTTCAATGAGCCCTCCTTACCAAATTAGTACTTAAGGAATGCCTTCAGAATGCGTCTTGCATTGGTTAACTTCATTGTCACTTTTGCCAGCTCGCCAACGCTTCTCCAATGGATCTCCTATTTGCTATCCAGGATGACGTGCTCAAGCAGAAAGAACAAGAGGCCGTCAATTTCTTCTCGCACGTGCAAGAACTCCGCGAATTTATTATGACGACTCGTCCTGCTCGGGATGTGGTTGCCACGCTGAAGGTGTGCTGTATTTCAGCAGAGCGACTAAACGGTTGTTGAGGAAATCGTGTCACCGGTATTGATTCGATGGACTGCGTCGACTGGGAGCGGAGGGTGCGCGAGCTGCGTGATATCGTGGTGATAACGGTGTGGGATGACTCCACAGCGCAATATTGGCTTCAGTCCTGGCGCAGTGTACGTGCTCCACCAGTTGAGTACCTCGGATTCCATGACGGAATCGCAACGGGAACTGTCCACTACGAAGTCAACAATGCCTACAAGATTCGAGAGGTGAGTCCCCCGTTCTCGAAGCTGAAGTGACCACGAACTTGAAGTCTACCGTGCCATCTTCAACAGCGGCCACGCCTTCCTCGGTAGCAACCTGCTGATCGCATAAGCAGCTATCAGGCTATAGGATAACTATCGTGCACTACCAACAACAAATTGAACACAAACACTTCATGGAACTCGCTGTAGTTTTACCATGGTTAATTGGCTCTGCCGAAACAACGTTTGTCGGTTTTTTTCTGTGCTCTGTTTGCGTTGATCTGCCGAACAGTTGCTCAGCGTCCTACTAGGGGCAGCAGCGCGAAGCAGAAGATGGTTGCACCCACCCATCCGCAAGGTGTGGTCTTCCAAGAGGCAGCCAGCTCGTCCATGAAGCGATGAGAAGAGCGGCACGACCGGAGCTTGAAGTCGGGAGAAGAATCCTGCGTATAAAATCTAGAAATATTGCTCGCAGCCGTCAAAGCAGGCAGCTGGTACTGAGCGTGCTGTAAACTTGGGTCGTGGAGTTGGTTTTATCGTACAAGAACGGAATGGCTGCATTACTGAGTAGACTATCATTTACGAAGCGCATTTTGATCGATGGTCGACATCGCTGCTACCCCGTGCTCGAGCATACCTGGTACGTTTGATCTGCGGATCAGTGCATGTTGACATCGTTGCTGGAAGGTTTCTTTACTGGTTGGCCTTCGTTGAAGTTTGTTAGGTGCCAGTTTTGGCACGACATGCTGATGAGATGAGAGACCACGAGCTCTTGGTACGTACGCTGGAAGGATATCGTATTGGCAGCCTTTCGTAGAAGTTCGTTGGGTTCCAGTTGTGGTACGACATGCCGGCAGAGTTTCCGCAGATATCGCGGAGCGTGAGAGAGTCATAGACGTTTGTAGTGTACTGTGTGCGGTCACGAGGTCAGGTTAATGGTATGTGTTTGCGGTTTTATACAGTGGCGTGCTTAGACCAACAGAGCTGCACAAACGCGGCCTGTTATTTGGCACGATATCGAGCAACAACTTTGGATTCGTGGAAAATCGGTGACGGCAATTGTCGCTGAGTTTATATGGCCAACGCGTACATGCAGTACTTAATTAAGTACTTCAACGAATATTCGGTAGTGGTGCATCCATCCAGAAATTGACAAAAGCCAGCTAAAGTTGAAAATGACGAGGTTTCATTGAGAAATTAACACTAACTGATAGAAAAAGATGTGGGGATTCCTTCGAATGTGCCGCTCTGCTGAAGTAAGTCTGTGTATGTTGGTTAGAAAGTAAGTCTGTGTATGTCGGTTAGATCCGCGAGGCGTACAGTGGCTGATTCCAAATCGCTGCAAACGGGTCAGAGTGCTTGCAGTGAAGCAGGTTCATTCTGCTATTTGCCAACTTGGCAACACCTGCCTGCTCACTTCTCCTAACTGCACCAACACGATGGAACTCCTCAACTCCCTACAAGAAGAAGTGCTGAAGCAGAAGGAAGAAGAGGCTGTCAACACGTTCTCAAGTGTCTCCTCCATCCGACAGTTCATCATCACAGCCCGCCCCGCTCCCGATGTGACCGTCACGCTCAAGATCTGCTGTCTGTCAGCTGAGCGCATCAATGGAGGTCGTGGTGTTCGTGTGACTGGCGTGGATGCGAGCCAACGGAGTGTGCTCGAACCGACTGCGGACGCACTCGCTGGCTTGACGCCCTTGAAGAGAAAGCCGTACATTGTCAATGTCACCATGTGGGACGCCAAGACGAAGAAGGGTAGCTATGGCAAGACCAACCTTGAATTTCGTCCTGGCGCAGTTTACACGTTTCACAACGTTGATTGCGTTGGATTCTACGCGGACATCGCTACTGGCGTCGTGCAGTTTGACCGTGACAACACCGAGAAGATCGTCGAGGACGCACCGCCCCTGAAAAAGCGCAAGGTTACACGAGAGGCGCCGAAGAAAGGAAGCAAGTCCAAGATGACGGCTGCTGCGGCTGAGAAGCTGTGGGAGGACGAACCTGATGTGGAGATGGAGAGCAAGACAGATGAAGCGTACGTTGCTGCCACGACTCGTAGCAAAAGCAGCGAGCAGCTATGAAGAGTGTGACAACACTCAGGCTGGCTCGTTGCATGCTGTTGTCCTGTGAGCCTGCGTTTATGTAGGACTAGCTATTTGACCACGTCTTTTTAGCCCGTGTCCGTAGGTATTCTGAATAAAAACTTTTGAAAATACACTGGGATTTCAAAATTGCTAACGGAGGCGTTGGGATTCGGCTTCAAATGGAAATCATTCAGCCCGTTGCAGGCTTTTACATTAATTGTACACTAAAAATCGTGGTGAGGTATGGAGGTTGAACTTTGGTCGGGTGGAAAGTAAGCTTTTGGCGCATGTCCATGCTTTCCATGAGCAAGTTTCAGTTTGGTTTTCGCTAGATAGGGAGGAGGGTGGTATCCTTAAAGGATTACCTGACGGGATATTCAATGAAGCAGCTCATGTTAGATGCATTCTGTACTAGTGGTGGCACTGCTAGTGAAGGTGGCAGTGCATACCGGCGCCAACAAGTTGTCGTACGTGTTTCTTTGAGGTTTGAGATATAACATTGTCTACCTGAAACCCGAGCGTTCCGTGCTACAGACTTTTGCGGAGTATGAAGATGTCCCTCAAAATGTGTTCGTTTGTAGATCGCGCACAATACTTACGGTACCATTTTTCCAATCGGCTCGAAATCGATTGCGACGGTGTCTACTTTAACGGAACTGTCTTTGGAAGGACGAGTTCCCCTCCTGCAGGTGTTCGCCTCGTGCAGATTGGAATCTGAGTTGCGTATCCCGCTGCGAGAATCGAGCGGTAGGCACAAACTCCTTTTGGAATTCCTGGTTTTGTTTTCCAACTAATATCGCTGTATAGACTCAAACCGAATGCGTCATTGGTCACTGCTCTACCAAGTATAAGTGTGGAAACCAACGCATGCAACAAGGGTCCCAAGCTGCTCTGGCGCTTGCCAGAGCTCCAGGAAAATGGATCGCTTTGTTGGCGGACGCACGCATCGAAAAAGAAGAGTTTGTAGTTCAGTACGTCGGCGAGGTGGTGAGCCGTAAGCTGTACGCTGCGCGAGAACAAAAGGTTCTGTGTGACTAGGGTGGTGTAGTCATCACTTTTACTAACTGTGGCGTGTAACTTCGATGCATTTGTTGGGGAGCAGGTCAATTCCGAGCACTCGTATGGTATGGCCGTGACAAGCAACGAAGTCATTGATGCTCGCTATATTGGTGGCATGGCTCGCTTCGCCAACCATAGTTGCTCTCCCAATTGTAACGTCGAGCGTTGGGAAGTAGCTGGAGAAATCTGCTGCGGCCTGTTTGCAAACCAGACAATTGCAGCCGGAGACGAAATCACCATCAGTTATGGGTCCGAATTCGTTCGGGCGAAGGTAAGCAGAATCGATGCACTAACTTTACTTGCCCGCGCTAATAGTATATTTTTGCAACGCAGGAAACGAAAGTTCGATGTCTCTGTAATTCCAAAAGCTGCAAAGGCTTTTTGCAGTAGCGGAAGTCTACGCTAAACAACTCGAAGCCGCGTCGCAATCGGAAATGCCGACCAAAACTAGGGAGAAGCCTACCGCGCCATGTTCATCAGCGGTCATGCCTTCCTCGGTAGCAACCTGCTGATCGAATATACAGACGTCAGGCTATAGTGTAGCTATCATGCTACCAACACCAAATCAAACCCAAACACTTCATGAAACTTACCATGGTTAATTGGCTCTGCCGAAACAACGTTTGTCGGTTTTTTTCTGTGCTCTGTTTGCGTTGATCTGCCGAACAGTTGCTCAGCGTCCTACTAGGGGCGGCAGCGCGAAGCAGAAGATGGTTGCACCCACCCATCCGCAAGGTGTGGTCTTCCAAGAGGCAGCCAGCTCGTCCATGAAGCGATGAGAAGAGCGGCACGACCGGAGCTTGAAGTCGGGAGAAGAATCCTGCGTATAAAATCTAGAAATATTGCTCGCAGCCGTCAAAGCAGGCAGCTGGTACTGAGCGTGCTGTAAACTTGGGTCGTGGAGTTGGTTTTATCGTACAAGAACGGAATGGCTGCATTACTGAGTAGACTATCATTTACGAAGCGCATTTTGACCGATGGTCAACGTCACTGTTACCCAGACAATGCCCGTGCTCGAGCATTCCTGGTACGTTTGATCTGCGGATCAGTGCATGTTGACATCGTTGCTGGAAGGTTTTTTTTACCGGTTGGCCTTCGTTGAAGTTCGTTAGGTGCCAGTTCCGGTACGACATGCTGAGGAGATGAGAGACCACCAGATCGTGGTACGTACGCTGGAAGGAAATCTAATTGGTTGCCTTTCGTTGAAGCTTGCAGAGGATACGCTGCCCTGACCGGTCCGCCAGGATCGCGAATTTACTTCGGCATCGGTAAGATTCGACATTGGCAAGATAAGATACCTGCAATGTTGGGGTACTGGGAGAATAGCACTGATCTGAGACCAGAAAACCATGGTATGTATATTCTGGTTTGTTGTAAATAACGTTGAATCGACAGGACGATCGTGCATTTGAGGATTTTGTAGGTACATGCAACTTAAAACAGCGAGTGGTATCAGAAAAATTAAAGTGGTATACTATGGTCACGCTCTACTCGCCTACGTTCCCTGCGCTGAAATGTTTAGGCAATGAACCCGTTGTAGGCAGCTGGTACTTGTCCGTTTTGTTTGTGACCGCCGCACATTATTCATCGGTAACATGACAAGGCCACCCAAACCATCACGTTGTGCCAAGGCTGCGAAGCGTGCTTCAAAAAAGATAGGGAGTTGCAGCAAGAAGCAGCCGACGTCGAGGGCTAATACGAGCAGGACCATAGACGCAGTGGAAGCGGAAAACCAAAGGAGACGTCTAGCCCGACACGACGAAACAAAGAAAAGGAACGCTGGTGCTCAAGGTCTTCCCCGAAACAAGCGCCGCAAGAAAACCACAACAAAGTCTGGATCCAGTTTCGAAGAAAAGTGTGATTCCGATCGCAAAGCTATATACTTGGAATTGACTACAACTTACGAACACAAGAGTTGATACTAACTTCAGTATTCGTTTATTGTTTTTGTTTGTAGCCTTTTTTTATTGCATCGATGATACATTGATTCGGATATGCGGAAGCTGTGGAGAGCTAGCAAATTCAGCCACTGCAGTCCTCAAATTGTTCGATCCGGATGCCAGCTTTTACGACCCACTCCGTAATGAAGATGTCCAAGTTGAAATTGTCGCTGAGAGCCTTGTTGGTGGTGTGTCGGACGAGCAGTTCAACTCAATATGGCTCTGTGATCGATGCTACAGGGCCATACGGACGCGGAAAACACCCAAGTTCTGCCGGGCGAGTGGGTTCCGACTCGGTGCCGTTCCGGACGAGCTTGCTGCCCTGAACCGAATGGAGGCGAGGATAATAGGCTTGGGGGTTTCGTTCACTACCTGCGTGAACCTGTACCGAGACGGCCAGGAATTCACGCGGGGTTATGCGATCAACTACTGGAATGAACCTGGTGAAATTGTTCGAGAGCTGCCCCAGCCGTTGAGATCCTGCGGCGTGTTTCTTGCCGCTAAATCCGACAAGGCCACAAACTACTTTCGCGTACGTCCAAGTTTAGTGCGGCGCGCTCTTTGCTGGCTTATTAGCAACAACCCTCTTTACGAGAACATCACAATTTCGGAGGAAAACCTCCACGCGCTCGAGGATTTGGACATGAATCAAGAAATCCCTTGCATTCCAGTATCAGACGAAGAGGTGCAGGAGTTGCGAGGTCAAGTCCAGCAGGCGAACGGCATCGATAGAGGCACTGAAATCCCCACGGCGGGATCCAATCGGACCCAAACGACTGGTTTACCGTCAACGGATTGCAGTAACATCGGGACTCACGACACTAGCTCTTCCAGTAGTACACCATCAGATAACGTCCGAAATGAAACCATTCACAGCAACGACGTTATGGACAACTTGACCGAATCATTTGAGTTAGAAGGCACCCACAACAGTAAGAAGAGTGAGTTAGAGCACATGTTAAATGCCGTTAACGTAAATTCTGCATGCTCAGAAATTCCTGTAGGAGAACTACGAAGTCAACAGGACCCTATTGACGAGTATCAAACCAAACAACTGATGCAGTGCTGTTCCCCAACGTTGTTTCCACATGGACTCGGTGGATACCACCCTCTTGACGACAAAGAGAATCGATTGCATGAGTACACACTATCAAAGTTCTGCGCTCATTTAATGAAATGGCATGATCGGCGCTTCATAATTCACGGAAACTTTAAATTTTTCTGTATGAACCTAATACAACGCAAGCAAATTGATGGCCTCGTCCAAAGGGTGTGTGTCACTGACAGTCGTACCGCGGCAATAAATGCAGCTGGATGTGGAAGGACCCAGCAACCTGCGCCCGAGGGCCAACCGTCTATCAACGAGAAAGAAGAACTCAATCCTGCAATTCAAGTGTTAGATTCATTAAAGCCGTATTTTCGGGTAGTTCGTGGCAGCGGTCTGTACTGGTCAAACGCCCGTGATGATTTAATGGCCATGACCGGGAACCGTGTCATCCCGACGAGATGGCCTACATTTTTTCTCACGCTGAGCGCCGCTGATACTGTTTGGCCAGATTTTGCCCGTGCATGTAACCCATCACTAACGCTAGATGAGTGCAGAAATCTAACCTATAGTGAGCGAAGGAAGCTGCTGAATGAAAACCCGGACTTAGTGCTCGGCACTTTAACAGGCGCTTTCAGGCATTTTTGATACGATTTTGTGTGGAGAATCACAGCCGCTAGGCGAGATCATTGACTATTTCTGGAGAGTAGAGTTTCAACAACGAGGTTCACCCCATATCCACTGCTTACTTTGGATTAAGGATGCCCCCGATGTTCTTAAGCTGTCCGAAACAGACGAAGGTCGTGTGGAACTTGCTGCTTACATCGACAAACACATTTCCGTTCTTGCAAAGACACTTGAAGAACTAGATGAGTGTGTTTGCTCAACTTGCAGTGGACATCGAGCCGATGCAGTCGACATACTAGCATTAAGACCTCCTCCCGTAGCCGATGCACAATGGGAGTGCGATTTGTCGAGGCTCGTGCAGCGTGTAAAGCAGCATGTGTGCTATGCTAACTCGTCGTGTAGAAAGAAAAGAAGTAAATGCCGATTTGGCTTCCCAAAGCAGTTGCAAGAGAAAACAAATATTGAGGCGAATATAGGCTCCGACGGAACACCTTCGCTCACAGTTCACTTAAAACGTGACGTGTCGACTATAAACAATTACTCGCCGCACTTGTTGTCCTGTTGGCGCGCTAACATGGACTTGCAACTAATTGGGAATTCATACGGTGCTGCCGAGTATGCAGGAGCATATATTAGCAAGGCGGAGCCAGTCACACTTCGCTTTAGACGCGTGATCGCTAATGCTGTGCAGAGATGTGATCCCAATCTTCCTTATCATTCAATTCTCAAACGTGTAGCTAATGCAACACTTTCGGTTCGTGAAGTTCGAGCACCAGAGGCCATTTATATTTTGCTAAGAAGTTTGTCAATGCATAGTAAATCGCGAACCGTTATCAAGGTTAAAGTGCTGCGTCATACACATCGATTCTACCGAGTAGAAGCCCATGGAGTGGAAGATTTGGTAGCTCTAGCCGATACAGCTAACTCAGACGCGATCAAAATCGAGCCTATTGAGCGTGCGTATATGAATCGCCCATCAAATGAACGTTTTGAGTCTATGAGTTTAGCTACCTTTGTAGAAGAGTACGATACAGTCGACACAATTAGTGGAGAACCCGATGGTCTTAATACGTGGAAGCGCAACGATGCGGAAGGGTATATTAAACTTCGAGGTAAACCTATTGTCGTACAAAAGTCGCCTTGGATGCGCTGTAGTTCGTCGAATCCAAACTTTTGCTTCTCAGAAATATTTTTATATGTGCCATGGCGAGCAGTGGGATTTGCCTGCCACTGATGAAGAATGCATATCCCGCTTTCTTGAAGTTCAAGAGCAAGATCTAGACGGAGAGTTGCTACAAGAGTCGAATGCAAAGCTAGCTTGTCAACATAAACTAGATCTGCTAAAATCTGCCCGTGACACGAACAGCGTATCGTCGTTTGCGGGATCTGAATATGTTTTCGTGAGCAACGCCGGCGACGAGCAGCAAGAACGGGTGAATCCGGAAGTACCGAACACAAAAAGCACCCAGAATACTGAAGTGGAGTGGAAACCGAGGCTTGAGTATTCCTCAGCAACGGTAGCAAAGGCTCGTGATTTTATTGGTGCGTGTCTGAAGCCTTGGATAAAAGAAAAAAAAGACTTGCGCAAACTAGGAGGCCTGTTTCACGGGGATGGAAGAAAATATCCGCACTATGCATACCCTCTTTCAAATAGTGAGCAAACATTAAACATTGGGGAAACAATGGATGAATCTCAGTGGATTCCGTTTGCACTTGCAATGCAACAGTCTAGAAGAAGGTTTGCATGTATGCTCGAGATGTCCTCGTGTAAACCGCTTCAGATGATTATAAACGGTGAAGGTGGCTCTGGTAAGAGCTGGTTGATTCGGCATATCGTCAAAGACTTGCACAATGTGTTCGGTGAGCATTCTGCAACACGTCGAACTTCATAGCGTGTTTTGCTACTTGCTCACCAAGGAACTGCTGCGTTCAATATCAAAGGCATGACGCTTTGTTCTGCGCTTGGGTTTTCATCTTTTTCAAAATCAGCTTTTTCGGTTCCGTACAAATCATTGAGACCAAAGCTGGGCCAGCAAAGCTAAAACGGATGCAGCAACGTTTCAAAGACGTACATTTGGTTATAATAGATGAATTCAGCATGATTTCGTGTGGAATGCTCTATTGGATAGATAGACGAATGCGAGAGATCTGGCCTAGTCAGTCGGACCAGCTATTCGGAGGTAGAGATATTTACTTCACAGGAGATGCTGCTCAGATGGATCCTGTCGTGCCGTGCTCACTGGCTACCCCTCTCGCTAAAATCGCCAACGACGTTCAGAGACGTGGAAGGGAAATTTGGGCCAGCATTGATACCATGTGCATGCTAACTAGTCAAAATAGAGGGAAGAGATATCCAGAATGGTTTAGTGCTCTTCGACGACTGCGTCAAAAGTCGCCTTCTCAAGCTGATATTGATCTCTTCAACACACGTTGCCTATCTTCAATCGATGACCCAGAATGGTCTAGCAAAGCAAAGCATATTGCCTACAAGAATGTAGATGTGGCTACCGCAAATAACAAAAGTATCGGTATGGCGAATAAACGGATTGTAAACAGTAAGGCACAGCACTTTGTTCAACAAAAGCGTTTGGCGACAAGCGGGATATTCCAACTGGTACTGTGCAAGCCCTCGTAAATGATGCTCAAACGGCCAGCTCTGATCATGACCGTGTAGCCGCCAACAAACTAAAACTATGCATCGGGGCTCCTGTCACTCTAACATTTAACATCGCCCAGCCTGCTGGATTGTGTAATGGCACCAATGCCATCGTTTACGATTTCATGTTCATCTCTGGTAGCGACCTGCCGATAGTTCTCGTTCAGATAACAGATCCGTACTTGGGACCATCACTTTTGGACGGGATACCAAATATCGTGCCTATAGCGGCAAAGGAAATTTCTTGGGGGAAAGAATCTAGCGACCTTCGTGTAGTGCGAAGAGGAATTCCACTAAGACTGGCGTATGCTATGACTGTTCATAATGTTCAGGGTCTGACTTGCTCGTATGTCGTATTTCACTCGAACTCAGTTCCTAACATTGCATTTGCCTACGTTGCTCTCTCGCGCATTCAGCATCGGAACTCAATTGTCATTACGCATAAACTTACTCTTGAGAAATTCACAGCAACCCCAGAGAAGCTAACTGAGTTCCAGCGCGAGGAAACGCGAGTCTCGGAAGTCGTTTCTCGGACAGCACAACCAGCTATAGCAGCAATCCAGCAGATGAAGTTGGAAGCGCTGGAACACAACGCCGCAATCGGACCGCGGTGATCTTTCCACGCAAGGGCAAGAGCCCTATCAACAGGTGGTGAACGACGGACGCTGGTACGGATACAAGGTCCGGCGCAGGCCACTTCAACGGGAGTGCGGTCTGCACCTGATCATGCACGACAAGAAGCTCGAGAACATTCCGTTCAACGACTCGCTGCACTCACCAAGAAGCATCACGGCGTTCAACCAAGTACACATGCAAGTTTAGTTTGGCGTCCAAGGATATCATGCGCAAACTCTCTGGGTGCTCGACGAGGTATAGCGTGCCAAGGAAAGTGTCCATCCTGTTGCTAGAGCGGGTCGCTGGCCAGTCCGTCAAAACCGCACCACAGATCGTCAGGGACTGCAAGTACATCGGTGGCTACAGTTGCGCCCCGGCAGCTCGTCGAGCTTAGCCTAATTTATGCGGGTGAATATGGCGTTTACGATAGACGTCCAATCTATGTTAGCGTGTAGCAAAACTAGAACAAATATATTTGTGTTTTTACCTACTGCGCCTTCGATCAGGTGATATTGATGCTCCAACAGGATGGAGAAATCGTAAAGAAGCCCGCAGCTACATGCTATACTTGCCGTATCAAATCGTTTGCACACAGCTGCAGCCGCCAGCCTCGGCAGCCGGGGATGCAGTCGAAGCGGTACCCATCGAATTGGCGGATGTTGCCGCAGGTCCTCCGCAACCTCCGCCGTGCGCTAACGCCTCAGCTTCGGTGTCGTCGTGGATACTTGACACGCTTGCCGGCGGCACAGAAAATGCCAACGGTACAGAGAGAGGAGCTTGTTGCGCACGCGAAACTGGCATCAGGAATTGTTGGCCTGCTACGATCGAGCCAGCACTGCCGAGGTCGCCCGGTACACCAACTGCCGTGGATTCTCCACGGCCCCACGTACAACTACACGAGCTTGACGGTAGTTGCTGTGCTGCGCTCAGTGTCATGGGAATGACTTGCACGACAATGTAGATCACCTGGGGGATTGCATGGCAGCGGTACCATGCTGAACACACGGCAAAGGTTGCGCCCGTACCCCAACGTCAGCGTTCTGAGCGGTACCCCCCCCCCCCCCCCCACACACACTCGATGAAGTGCCGCTGTGTGAGGTGCATCTTCGCTGGCAGCACGAAGATGGTTGCTTGTCGTAGGTTGCTCTGCTTGGATGGTGGTCGAGTGGCTTGCGCCATCAGGTACCGCTGCGCGTGTCAAATCCTCGCCGACAGTACGAGGATGGTTATTCATCCGAAGTAGACCTCCTTGCTCTGTGCTTGCGTCGCTTGCGCTGGTACAGGCGAGATGGACCGGCCGAGTTGTCAACACTGCACCTGGCTTCGATTTCTCCCCACGACTTTCTTTCTTTCCTCTTTTCTTCTCCCTCGAAGTCGACGCCGCAACGGGCTTCGGTCCTTCTCCAGGCCTTGGTCTCTTCTCTCTCTTTGTCACGCTTGGTTTCGACGAGGGTGTACGCTTGGAAGCCTTCTCCTTGTTTTTCTTGGTGACTCGGCGGTAGCGATCACGCTGCAAAGCGTTCTGGTGATCGCGGTGCTCCGCACAGAGCCAGTGTCGCTCTCCATTACGTTTAGAGTCCTCTCGTTGCTGCACTGACCAGGGTATTGACATTGCAACGAATCGCGGTCTTCTCGGTGGCGGATTGCTGGCGTCGTGATATTCTTTGACATCTGGTGGGGGCCGAGTTGTTGTAGGCGTTGGGTTGCTCGCGTTCTGGCGTCCTTGGCCATCATATAAGGCTGAGGAACATCGACAACAGCGTGGGCCATGTTCATTAGGATGTTAGGCAGCTATCGCAGCCGTCCTGGGTCGCAGGAGAAGCTCACCTCCTCGGCAATTGCTGCAGATGCCGGTGAACGGCGTTGACGTGCTCGTTGTTTGTTTCCGTTGTTAGTTTTGAAACTCGCAGAACTTCAACCTAACATATTGCATATACAATATGCTGTACAGGGGGGCGGTGCGGAAAAAATGTTTTTGTGGAAAAATAGATTTTGCGGTATTGCCCCCTTAGCAACTGAGGCGATTTATCGCCGTGAAGATGCAGGCAGCGTGCTGCCATACTAGTTGAATATAAATCGTACTTAAAAGGAACATAGCTAAATCCTCAAGAGGTGTTTTGTCTTGCCAATAGGTCTCTAAGAGCATCTCCACCGGTCAGTAAAAAATTCCACCAATAGCGATATTTGTCAAGAAAAAGTCAATAACGTCCCAACCGGTCCGGAATAATTTTGGCAATAGCTGTTGAAGGTACAGTTTCGACAAAAATTCCACCATAGTTGGTGGAATTTTTGCTGAAGTTGGCAAATCACATTATGAAGGCTCACACACCAAGCATGGGACCTTCCGGTCTCGGCCTGGAGTATCTTGCTACCTCGAGCGAGCTTCCGTCCCCCTTACATCACCCTGCCTCTCCCGCTGCAGCGGGGCAATCTTTCATCATGTTGGCTACCGAGGCCGAGTCTCCTGCATCAGCTGTAGCTGAGAGCGAAGCCACGCGGTGTGGAAACGATCGACATGTGCATAAAATGCTCTGAAATTCTGGCAATAGTGAGCAAACAAACCCGGGTTTGTCGGAAAAATACCGACACCGGTGGAGATGCTCTAACCCAGCTACTGAGTAAATAGAAAAATTGTCGCCACGTGATCGATTATGCATCACTTTTGTAAAATTGCAAGGCTATCGATAAAGTCCAGTTACAACACCAAATACGCAGTAAGTTCCGTAAAGTAGTATTGTGAGTTCTACTCTAATTTTCCGATCGGGGCGAATTGAATCGACCCAGGCAAAACCGCCGGCCAATCGACGAACCCTTGATAATTCATAGGTACATATGCATTTGAGTAGGGTTTCCTTTGTGTGGTGTAGCGGGATCAGCAAAATCTGCGAGTTCGCTAGTCCGGCTTACCAACTGCACCCGAACACCGACTAACGGAGGGGGTACTCCGATCTGCCGTGACGTGTGCTGAACTGGGTCACCTTGTGTACCCGTCGGTAGGGCTGGATCTTGCTCTTCTGGTGTCTTCCGAAGTGTCAACGCCTTGAAGTCGAGACAGTCTTGGCGAGACGCGGAGATGGGGTGGAGCGACGCGGGAATCTTCGCGCAGCTCGCGGTTGTACTTCCAGATCAAGTGGTCTTAGACTTGGATCTGGCGGCCTGGATCTGGATCCGGCCGTGGGGTTGCCTTTGTGGGGTCTTGTCCTTTACGTTCCCTTTCGGGTTCCTTTCCTTGCGATGCTTGCCGCTTCCTATAGCGGGATCTGTGGATGTTGAGCGTCGAAGACCCGACCGGCCAAGCTGTGAACTCCGGTGGATCTGGGATCCGCACTTGAGGGTAGGTCACTAGGAAGGTCTAGATCTGGCCAATGTATTATCCAGACTTAACCAACACTAGATCTCTTACCGCTACCTCTTCTTCTTCTTGTAGGGCCAATGTAGTTCCCGTTTCCAAGCGAAGGCGAAGGCGGTTGCGATGTCCAAGGCAAATTCGATACTGATTTATGCTTAAGTCCGATCCCATCCTACTTACCTATCCTTCTATCCAGCTATCATCCCATCGATACCTACTGGCTCTGTAGCCTCCCTTTACCTCCATTACGGCGTCATCCGAGCCTCAGGCGTGTCGTCATCACCGGATCCGCAGTGCTGGATCTGGGCCCCGGTATCAGATCTGATCCCGATCCGGGCCCCAGATCCAAGCCTTCCGATCCTCTTCGGACCACTTGATCTGGGTTGCGACCGCCGGTTCGCGCCTGCTCCATCATTTTAGCGCTTCGCTGGCTGCCGCCCGTGTCTCCATGCTTCCTCTTTGGTGTAGATCCCGCCAGGTCAGTGTTTCGTAATAGTGACCAGCCGGGTCTCAGTCTCTCACTTGTCAATCAACGACGATCTCCGATTTCTCGAATCTCGCTTCTCCACAGTCGCCTCCTGCTCGTAGTTGTTGTTACCCAACTGACATCACTGCGAGCACTTTCTATCACTCTGGAGTTGGTCCCAACTTCGCATCATTCTTATTCGCACACTCCGTCCTTTTGGTCCGCCGGTCCGAGATCCCATGCCTTCCGCGTCTCCTCCAAGATCGCCGAGCCAGTCTCCTCCGGCTGAAGCCAGCGCTGATGACCTCCACCGTCTCAACTCCTTACTGCGTGGACGTCTCGCGCGTGCGAGTGCCGATCTCCAGACAGCTGCGTCCTCCCGAAGTGTGACGGCTGACGACCAGCATCGGCTCTCTCGCACTCTACTCCGGCAGACCCACGACCTCCGGGCTCTGGAGAGCCTTTACCGAGGCACAGCAGCGAGAGGTGGGACGTCTTCGCGCGGAGATCACTGCTCTCCAAGAGCCAGGTGACCCGGGCGTTGCTCGCGACCCGGCCGTTGTCCAGCTTGAGTCTCAACTCCGGCAGCACGAAGCGGAATTCCGCAACCTCGAGTCGCGCTTTGATCAGGCGGTCTTTGAGCGGGATGTCCTTCAAGATCAGAGTGACCATTTGGCCGAAGAGATGCGGCTGGCCGGTGACGTGATCGAGCAGCTTCAAGAGGACCGAAACGATCTGGATCGCGCGCGCGAGAACGCCGAGCACGAGTTGCTCCTTACGGAGACCAGCGTGACTCGGGCCACGGAGGCCTTACAGCAGGCCGAATCTCAGGCTGCAAGACTCGCCGAAACTTCGAGTACGACTCCCTCTGATCTGGAGCGATTAATCCAGGAACGAGACGCGGATCGGGCTGCAGCTGCCCGTGCTAGTGACCACCTAGGCGCCGTGGAGGAAGATCTCCGGTGACACCAACGCTCGTGCCGAGATTCATCGGCAGAGTTGAACCGACTTCGAGCCCTCCAAGCGGCCTCGACAAACGATTTAAACCGCACGGTCCAAGATCGCGACGCCGTGCGGGACGACGCCGATCGCCTCCGTGGCGACATTTCGGATCTCGGTGCGTCTTCTTCCTCCTCCTTCCGATCTCGACCTCTCTTACCAACACTTCGATTGTGCTTCCTTTCATATCTCTCACAGACGCCAAGTTGGCTACTGCTAAGAAGGCGCAGGGACTTCCAGCCAAGGAGCTCGCGGACGCGAAGCGTCGCGTTCAAGATTTGGAGCATTCGGTCCGAGTGCTACAACGCGAGAGAGACACCGCCCGTGAGGCGCGCGATCAGGCTCGACGAGAACGTGACACACTCCAGCGCGATCTCGACATCGCAAATCAGAAGATAGCGACTGTGGCCGCGGCGGTGGGACCAATCTCGGTCGCAGGTGTGGGTGCCTCTGGTCCAGCTGCCGTTTTACACTCACTGCGTAGCACGCCAGTTGGCCCTTCCGCTCAAGACCATCCGGCAAGTCTTCAGGATCAGGCTCCGTCCGGGCCCGATGCTGCCACCTCATCTCCGAGCTCCAAACGACCGCGCAGCTCACCGGTGTCGCCTGGATCCAGCCCAACACCCCCTGCCAAGCGTCGGGTAGTTCCTCTTTCTCCAGGTAGTGACAACCGTGGACCCGAGGGATCCAAGTCTTCGGCTAAAGGGAGTGGTTCCAGCCCTGTTGACCTGACTCAAGACGACGGGCATCTCGCAGACGACGACCGTGGAGGGTCCGACGCTAGCGACGCAGACTCGGACGCCGGTTCCGGACCTCCAGCGTCTGTCGGATCTGGTGGCGGGGAGGACTCAGACGCCAAGTCGAGTAGCGACGAGGAAGAGGACGAAGACACTGCCGAAGTGTCTAACGACCTCCTCGAAGCCCAGACTCTGCAGGCCCTCGCCCAGTCTCGCTCTGCTGAACGTCGGCGGCGACTAGCATCTCCTCGTCGTGGCCCCAGAGTGGCCGGATCCGGTGCGTCGCCTGATGGATCAGACGGTTCCGGCTCTGATGCGGGTTCTGATCCCCGATCTGCTCCGAATGATAACCCGCCACGGGGTGCGCCGGCTTCGCCTCGCCGTCAGCCTGTTGGACTTCCAACTCCAGATCCGATGAGGCCGGTGGCCCCGTTTGGCCCGGAGGAGCTCTGCATCCCGGGGCGGGCCCAAGCGCGCGCCATGATTCAAACGGAAGTGAATCCATGGCTGGCCAACCAAATCTCAGACAAGGCCATGGTCACCATGTTGATCAACGCGTTGTTCCCCGCTCTTCCGACTCGCCCCTGCTGGCTGTTTCCCCGGATCGCCCCCACGGCTCGGCGCCAATATACGCCTCGAGATTACTGTGTGGATCTGATCACAGAGGATAACGTGCGGGCTCTGTTGGATACCCGACCTTGGGAAGTTTTGGAGCGAGGCAGCGGTGCTGACGCGCTCTCCTTCGAGGAAGATGTGGGGGGACGACTTGGGGTCGCGATCCAGCGTTTCCAGACCCACGAACCTGACTGTCTGCAGTCGTATTGGGAGGCCACGCACTCTTTCGTCATCAGGCCGGCCATGATCGCGAACCACCCCTGGCTCGGCGTTTACAAGAAGTAGCGCAACAATCGTCGCTCGCACGCTGGCGCTTACTGGAAGGCGTTTCTGGAGATCTTCATCCTAGCGATGCGTGAGGGCTGGTGTGACCTGGATCTGTTGTTGGATCCTTTCTCCCTCCACTTCCCGAAGCATTCCGAGGCTGTGACGTGGTATCCAGGTCTAGTGTCACGTCAAGCGAACCTTCAAGATCCCAATCTCCACCGTGCTGAACCCACTGACCTTCTCGAGGCTCTGGACGATGCCAATTCCACCGATCCTTGGCGCAACCACTTCCGCGATACGCCCGACCAACATCCAGCTCGCTCCATCGCCCGCCTGGAAAGCAAGTTCTTCGGGGTTCAGGCTCAAGGCACTGAGTAACCTCCGGATCCGGATCCGGGCCCAGAGCGTCACGCAGCTTCTGGGTACATCCTCTTAGCTGCTCCTTTGTTGTATCGCGCCCATGACCATTAATCCACCTTCGTTGAGTAGCCATCGTTCTTCTTTCTTCCGATCCGGTCTCTGATTTGTAGCTTGTCGCTCTGATCGCGATCTGGACTTCACGATTTTGCTGTCTTGCCTCCTCTCTTTTCTATATGCAAACATTCACTTCTCCTTCCTCCAATCTGCACCCTCCCTGCAGATCCATTTCCTTCTTCTCACTCGAACACGACCAACTCGTCTTCGAGGTCTCCACCTCACTACTCCTCGTGAGACTGCATCACTCCGAACCGATTTCGACTGGTGTGATTCCGGAGGAATCCATGTAGCAGCGCTCCGCAGTTGAGATCCGCCTCGTCAACCCATGTCGGATCCTCATACCCTCGCCACTGCACCAGGAACTCGCGGTAGATCCGGCCATACCGAGTCCGTTTCCCCGTCCTCATGTCTGTGATCTTCTCTACTTCATATTCATCTTCATCCAGATCGCGGGCCCAGCTATCCTCGGGGAGGAGGGCTTCATCCAGATCTACACGCTCCGATCCTTCGTCGAGCAAACGAGCCGTGGGCCTATCAGGGAACGTCCTTACCAGCTTGAGTTTAGAGATGTGCACTACAGGGAACAGCCGGTATTCTGTACCAGCAGTTTCGATCTTGACCGCATGTTCTCCGACCTTCTCCGTCACCCGGAAAGGGCCATGCCACAGGTGTGCCAGCTTCCTAGCGTAGCATTCTTTCACTCGATCCAGATATAGCCACACCTGAGACCCAATTTCGATCTCGTGTGGTCGAACTTCCTCGTTGTGACGAGTTGCCCGATCTGAGATGGCTTCTTTAATCCGCTCACCGGCCTGAGATCTCGCCTGTTGGTAATATCGTTGGATCTGATATCTCCACCTCCGAGGCTCCCGATCCCGACGTGCGGTGTTGCCCACCGGCAAAGTCGCCCCCAGTGTAGATCTGGCGTTCCACCCATGTACCAAATAAAACGGCGTTTCTCCTCGGATCCGATCTTGGGCCGTGTTAATAGCGAATGTGAGCCTTTCTGCATATTCATCCCAATCTCGCTGATCCAGCTCCTGCACGTACATCTTGAGTGCGCGGGTGGTCGTCTGCACCATGCGTTCGGCCGTCCCATTCGCCTGGGGCCGGTAAGCCATCGTGGCCCAGGATCTTGTTGAAAGATCTGAAGAAGTCAGCCATAAATCCAGGCTCACGATCGTGTCAGATCACTTCGCTGGCTCCAAATCTTCTGAACACGCACTCCTCGTAGGACTCCGCTATCGTTTGTGTGGTCCTCGACGCGCTCGCCTTCGCAATCTGATACCCCATGAACAGATCCACCCAGATCAACAACTCAGTGTTACCTTTGTGCGACTTGGGCAGCGAGGGGATATGGTCCATCGCGATGATCTGGAATGGATAGGTCGCTTGGATGTTGTCCGGCGACTCCCCTTGGAGTGTGGGCCACCCCTCCCCCGTCTCGCAGTTCACACACTCTCCGACATAGCGCTGCACGCTGCGGTAAAGCCCTCTCCAATGGAAATGATCCCGGATCCGCTGATACGTTCGCCCGATCCCCTGGTGTCCCCCTTCGAGACTAGAGTGGTAGTGATGCAGCACATCCTGCTGCAGTGTTTCAGGGACCAATAACCGCATCAGCCCATCACGTTCTTCCGTCGTTCGTTTGGCAGGCGGACAGTAGAACAGCAGTCCGTCCAGATCCACATCATAGTCGGACCCGACGGCATTGTAGGACTTGATATCTTCAGGGGGCAAATCGTGCACGGCTCCCACCAGATACTTCTTCAGCCCGGCGATCCACACTTCCTCGTCTTGAGCTTGCTTGATCCGGCCAATCCGCAGGCCCCTCACTACTTCCTCCTGGAGCACCGCGGGGCGAGATCTTGAGTCGCCGGTTGTTCTCGTCGCCACTGGGCAGACCTTGGCTGTGGGATGCTCTTCTGCTTCCCTCACCACCAGGATCTCCTCAAGGCGATTCAGCGTCACCAAATTCTCAAAGTCGGACTCTTCTTCCACGTTGACTCCAGCCTGGCGTTGTAGGGCAGCATCCGCCAGGCTGTCTGCGCTCCCATTCCAGTCTCGTTTGACGTGGAGCAGCTCGTGATCTGGCCACGCCAATAACCGGTCCAGCGCTTTCTGCCTTAATAGCGTCAAGCCGGGGGCCTTGCAGTCGATCTCTCCCCGTACTTGTCGGATCACCAGATTAGAGTCGCCGCAGACCACCATACGTTGCTGGGTTTCTCCCTCCAGCAAATCCATGCACAGCAATAGGCCTCGGTATTCAGCTTCGTTGACTGTCAGGCCATCCACGTACTCCGATCGGGCCCTCACTACTATCCATTCGGGCAATTTCCACAAGATCGCGCTATAAGCGCCTCCACCACGCTTGACGCGGGCAGATCCGTCAAAGCTTACCACCCACAGACTTTCCCCGGGGTACACCGTAGGGATCGGGGCCTGGATCTTACGCCGAGGTTCCTTTCGTGGCGCGATGGCGATCAATGCTTGATCCACTTCAGCTCTGGGAGTGACGGTAGCGGCAATCGCCCCCAGGATCTCGTCTTCTCCTTTCGTGCACTTCACGATTTCGAGGGTCCAAGGGGATAACAGAGCTGCCCACTGTCCGAGCCTGCCCTGTAGACCAGAGGCTCTGAACAACCAGGCTAGGGTCGAGTGGCGGGCCAGCACTTTGATGTCGCGTCCCACCAACAGGTTATGTCCCAGATCCAAGACACGGAGCAAGGCTAGCACCTCCTTCTCTACGATCCCGTAATTCAACTCATTTGACTTCAATGTACGGCTCGCGAACATAACCGGGTGGAACATATCGTCGTGCTCTTGCATCAGGGCCACAGAGATCGCCCAATCGTTAGCATAGACGACCACCACCGGCTGCAACTCTGGTTGGAAGTGACGTAGGATCGGCGTGGCCGCCACCTTCTCCTTCAGCTTGGCGAACGACTTGTGAGCCCGGATCCAACGTAGATCGGCCTCCACAGGTCTGTCGACTCCTCCCATGTCGTCGTCTTCGGCCGTTGCCAGGTCTCGGATCCGAGATCGGTTCTCCGGCTTGCTCAGGGCTGCAAAGTCTACCTCCCGTAGCTCGTACAACACTGCGGCGTATATCGCGTAATCTTCAATGAACTTAATGAACTTACTGTAGTAGTTGAGGCTCCCCAAAAAGGATTGCATCGCTCGGAGAGAGCCCGGGAAAGGTAGATCCGTCAAGGCCGACAGATCCTTCGGATTCGCCTCCAGTCCATGACTCGACACTTTATGTCCGAGATACTCCACTTGACCTTTACCCCAGAAGCTTTTTACCACACTGATCGACAGGTTCCACTCGTCACACACGTCGAGCAGGCCTTCAACCCTATGGCAGAGGTGATCCCAGGACTCAGCCGTGATTAGAATGTCGTCAATGTAGGATCTGCGCCCCAGCACCGACTTCTTGCCGTCGTCCTTAGGCTCGGAGGGTATCAGATCTGGGCTCGTCTTTGGATCCGGCTGCTTCGGCACGGGATCCCCTTCCAATCGTGGGATCCGCGTGAAGCCGTACAGCGCGCTGTCGAGCATCCGCTGATAGATCTGCGGGGCGTTCTTCAGACCAAAGGGCATTCTGTTCCACTCAAATAGTCCGAAGGGGGTGATGAACGGCGAGATCGCGCGTGCGCGGTCCGTCATAGTCACTACCCAGAATCCGCTTGCCATATCTAGCGAACAGTACCACAGCACCTTGTCCAGATCCTCCAGTAAGTCATTGATCAGAGGCATCGGGTAGATCATAAGCCTCGTCAGGCTGTTGACCAGCCGATAGTCAATACAGAGCCTGGTATCCACTCCATTCTTCTTGATAATTACCACGATCGGTGAGGCCCAGGGTGAAGTCGACATGTTTATGATCCGAGCCCCAAGCAACCCTTTGATCAGATCGGAGAGCTTCTCCCGGAACTGAGGGGCTACTTTGCGCACCCGCTGCGCGATGGGCTTAGCGCCTCCCACATCGATATCGCAGACGATTCCTCTTGCTGCGGGGGGGGGGGGGGGGGGGCAGTGCATTGCCTTTTCCGATGAGCAGGTGTCGGCGCCTCCAGATCAGCCGTCGCAGTCGATTTATCTCCTCAGCTGAGTTAACAGTCGGATCTCCCACTTGGATGTCTTCTATCGTCACATCCTCGGTCGATTGCGTAACTTCAGGCAACACAGCCATCTCTGACTCCACCTCTTCGGCTCTGAGATCGCCTCCTTCATGATAGCACACCTGTCCATCTTCCACCGGGACAGCGACTTCAGCAGTTATTCCTCCAGGAGTCGAACCCGACGGTGCCGTCTCAGGAGTCGGCTCTTCCACTTCTTTCCGACTTTCCTTCGAGACGTTCGTCGCTTCCACCGTACTCTGGCTCTTCGACTCGTTCGTCGCTTCCACCGTACTCTGGCTCTCCGACTCGTTCATCGCTTCGTCTAAAGGTTGTCCATCCAGATCTGGATCGGCAGTTAACTCGAGATCTCTATCCTGGGGGGGTTGGCGTTGAGTCGTCTACTCCTGCTTCCGGATCTGGCGAATCCGCCGCTACTTGGACGGGTGCTTCTACTTCCGGATCTGGAAGATTCCCAGCCACTTGGACGGGTAGGACAAATCTCTGCTCTCCCGATCTTAGTCGTTGGTCGCTGCCTGGGTTGGGCTTGCGCAGTATCGCGCACGGGGTTGGATAGGTTGGTCGTTCTACCGCAGGTAGATCTGGCTGCTCTGGACGTTGGTACTTCTCCGATACATTGGCGTCCGTGGTTGCCTGTAGAGCCGGATTCTGCCACTCTAAGTAGCGGCGAGATCCGGCTGGCACAAAACCCTGCAGTCGGGGCACCCGATCTCCGGCCAGCCACATCGCTATTCGTTCATCCCCTTGTAGGATCAGTTTCTTCTCTCCGATGTTCGTGATCGTCAAATATAGCGCTTTGCCTGGTCCTCGACTTACTGTCGGTACCCATCGACTCCCCCTGGTCACCCACAACGTGTCCTGATCCGAGGTTTGCCTCCGCATGGGCACTTCCATTGAATCGCCTACGTCGATCTGCAAATGCTGATCCAGCCGGACGACTCTTGCCTTGTCGTTATACAGCTGGCGTTTGCCACTGAGCTGGGTCCGCACCTCGTCTGGGAGACACAGTGACCCATCGGCTAAATCCAAGCGGATCCCTGCAGGCACCATGAAGTCCATCCCCAAGATAGCTTCTTGGCCCGATAGACCACCAACCCAGATGTCGAAGAGGTACACCAGGTATCCTGCCAGCGTGATCTTGATTCGCGTCCTTCCGGCAGTCGAGTAAACCGATTCTCCGATGCCTACACAGTCTTGACTCTGGCTCCTATCCACATAACACCACATTCGCTGGGCGAACGTAGTGTCTACGATAGACACCTCGGCGCCAGTGTCGAGAAGAAGGATCGCCTTCTCATTATTGATCTTCCCTGTGATCTTAGCCTGCCGGAACCATTTTCCGGGTGCATGATGCTTCCAGTATCCTCTCGATTCTCAGGGCAACAGATCTGGACTCGGATCTCCGGTTCGCTTACGTTCAGCCACGAGACTAGGCTGATGATTCGGGGAAATGTTTTCCCCTTCCGTAGGCGAGAACCAGAGATCTGGGTCCTGTTGCTTCCAGTACCCTCGTGAGGTACCAGGGTTGAGATCGGTCACTTCGGCGGCATCCGCTCTGTCGAAGTCGCCCGCTGGGCAAAGACTGGATATGGCGGCAGTGCGTTTCCCATGTAGATCAAATGTATTATCACATAGATCTGGCCTTCTGCTAGCTCGATCTATTGATGGCTTGTTCACGTATGCATAAATGCAATACCTAGAGCGCTCGGCTCGAACTGGATTCCATCCCGGCGAGCGTCCTAGTTTAACATCTTCTCCACCATCTCTGGCAGCATCCCAGCATGTTTAACTGGATCAAACCACTGACGGATCTGGTTGTAGAACTCCTCCATCGGGCACTTCCCCATGTCGTGCAGTTCTCCACATCCTCGGCATACGAACAGGCAGTGATCCGCCGGGTGGCCTCTCTTTCCACACTTCTTGCACGTCAGACGTCTCCAGCACCCTAGATCGGTATGCTTCTTGGAGCCACAGTGAGAGCATCGCCCCCGGTCCGCGCTGTCCGTTTGATATCGTGGTCTCGGATCTCCGGGTTGAGGGTCCGGAGCACGGCGACCCGATAGTTCGCGATCCAAAGTCTTCTCCTCTTCTCCGGGCGCCGGGGTTTCGTCGCTTGCGGCAATATAGATCCGGCGATGCTCATCTCGGTCCGAGTCTGATCCGTTCGAATTGGAGTCTGACTCCGAGTCCGGTGCTTGGATCTGTATCGCACGCACTTGCTTGGCTGAAGCGGCTGGCGCCGACGATGGAGTTGCTTTCTGCCGGTACCGGCTGGATCCAGCGGTCGTCTTCTTCTGGCGACTCTTCGCCCGGTCTAGGGCCCGCAACACTTCCTCCAAATCATCTGCGTCCGACAGTCGTAGCAACATCAGCTTGTCGGCCAGCTCAGGATCTCCCAGTGTCTCGATGAAATGGTCCACATGTTCTTTCCGTTCCTTGGTGCCGCCGTCCTTGACCTTTAATCGTGCTCGTAGGCCTGCCACGTTGATCCTGTGCAGGTATTCTAGCGCAGACTCATCCGAGCGCTTCCGAGCTTGGTAGTATTGGCGAGCTACTGAGATTCCGAACCCGCAATATTGGATCTGGAAGCTCCTGAGTAATTCGGTCCACTTGTTGCGTGTGGATCTCGGCAGCTGCCGGTACCAGTTCTTCGCCGGCCCTGACAGCAGATCTGCGAGGGTCAGGCACTTCTCTTCATCGGAGGCTTGGTCTCGCATGAAAGAAGATTTAACCTTGCTGATCCAGGCCCCCGCTCGATCTTCATCTTGGTCCTTTCCCGTAAACTCTTTCAAATCTGAAATAGCGGAGATCCGGACTCGTTGGATCAGAGTCGAGTCCGAGGATCCGGCCGCTGCAGTCGCGACTGCTGCTGGTGCTGCTGTGGGGAGATCTAAGTCATCCGGGTCATATTCCCACTGTAGTCTCTCCAAATCGTCCGATCCGGCGGATTCCATCTCCACATCTCTGGTTCCTGGATTCGGAAGGGTCCTGGCTGCCAAGTTTGGCATGGAGATCTGTTGTTCGCGAAGGAAACGACTCATGGCCGCTTGGAAGTAGGACTCCATCTTGTCCGTCGAGGTCGTAGCGTCATCGCTCATAACCACGATATGGGGAGGGGAAGCCGTCGGCTTGTTCACCATCCCTGAAGTCTTCTTAGCTTTAGCTCAGGTGGGCTTCGGTCGTGACACCTTGGATCTGGCTTGCAACATAGCGGCACCAGTGGGGCCTAGCGACATCCGTCGTGGTTCTGACGACGCGTCCGACTCCGCCTCAGCTGCCGACACGAAAGGTGAGGAAGTCCGGTCACCTGTGGATCCGATCTGCGTCGGCGAGTCCGGGCTTGAGGTCATACTGGGGTTCGTCACCTTCTCTCCTACTATCACCTTCAGCTTGTCGAAGAAGTTTTTTGTTGACATCTGGAACATCCGTAGCCCTGGACGGAACAAGGCATCGGCGTCGAATGCTCCCGCTACCAGACCCGCTTCCCATAGTAGATTCATGACGATTTTGATCGCCTCCAGCTTATTGTCTGTCGAAGCTGGTGCTGTCACTGGTCCGAGTTAATCACTGATCTGCGTCGGTCGTAGGATCTGCATGATCGGGTCGTGGGTCATGAAGTCCTGGAGTTCCTTCCGGTGGTACCTGGACTCCAGATCTGCCTCGTTCCATGTCGGGTTTGACGTCTCCGTCTTGACTCCGGCTGGAAACAGTCTGTCTTTGGGCTCGTCCTCCAGATCCGGGGCCTTGAGCGCCGTCCGTTTGGTGGGCACCTTGCCTTCCCACTCCCAGCTGGGCTTCAGTGTGGGATCCCCTATCGGCAGCTTGACTGGTGAGTCCGCGAACGCAAACCGGTTCTGTCCGGCTTTAGTTTGCTTTGTTAGTGAGTCCCGATGTGAATCGAGACTCACATGGGTCCCCGAAGGGACCTGGGGATGCGGTTGAGGTTTATCTTCCAGATCTGGATCCGGATCTGCCTCCGATCCGTCGATAGAGTTCCTCCCAGCACTCTGTCGATCTGCGGTTCTTGCTTCATTCAGCGGCGTCGTCGTCGATCCGAGGTCCGATGACGCCTGGCCCCCTTGCTCTATCTTCACTTTGACTTCTTGGGACTCACGGTGAAATCCCGAGTCACCAGAAGATCCGGGCACGCGCACCATTGTGGTGTAACGGGATCAGCAAAATCTGCGAGTTCGCTAGTCCGGCTTACCAACTGCGCCCGAACACCGACTAACGGAGGGGGTACTCCGATCTGCCGTGACGTGTGCTGAACTGGGTCACCTTGTGTACCCGTCGGTAGGGCTGGATCTTGCTCTTCTGGTGTCTTCCGAAGTGTCAACGCCTTGAAGTCGAGACAGTCTTGGCGAGACGCGGAGATGGGGTGGAGCGACGCGGGAATCTTCGCGCAGCTCGCGGTTGTACTTCCAGATCAAGTGGTCTTAGACTTGGATCTGGCGGCCTGGATCTGGATCCGGCCGTGGGGTTGCCTTTGTGGGGTCTTGTCCTTTACGTTCCCTTTCGGGTTCCTTTCCTTGCGATGCTTGCCGCTTCCTATAGCGGGATCTGTGGATGTTGAGCGTCGAAGACCCGACCGGCCAAGCTGTGAACTCCGGTGGATCTGGGATCCGCACTTGAGGGTAGGTCACTAGGAAGGTCTAGATCTGGCCAATGTATTATCCAGACTTAACCAACACTAGATCTCTTACCGCTACCTCTTCTTCTTCTTGTAGGGCCAATGTAGTTCCCGTTTCCAAGCGAAGGCGAAGGCGGTTGCGATGTCCAAGGCAAATTCGATACTGATTTATGCTTAAGTCCGATCCCATCCTACTTACCTATCCTTCTATCCAGCTATCATCCCATCGATACCTACTGGCTCTGTAGCCTCCCTTTACCTCCATTACGGCGTCACCCGAGCCTCAGGCGTGTCGTCATCACCGGATCCGCAGTGCTGGATCTGGGCCCCGGTATCAGATCTGATCCCGATCCGGGCCCCAGATCCAAGCCTTCCGATCCTCTTCGGACCACTTGATCTGGGTTGCGACCGCCGGTTCGCGCCTGCTCCATCATTTTAGCGCTTCGCTGGCTGCCGCCCGCGTCTCCATGCTTCCTCTTTGGTGTAGATCCCGCCAGGTCAGTGTTTCGTAATAGTGACCAGCCGGGTCTCAGTCTCTCACTTGTCAATCAACGGCGATCTCCGATTTCTCGGATCTCGCTTCTCCACATTTGTATCCTTGTCATTGACTCACAGTCTCGCTTTCGACGGCAAGGAGATCAGGGACGGCACGGCCCACGCCTCGCGCACTCAGGCTGTCGACATGCGCACGCCTCATCGCGCTTCACCATACCAAGCACGCACTCCAGCAGTGAGACGATCGCCACGGCTGGCGTCTTCCCTGTCTCCGACCTCCCAAGCGCCAATAAGTACCGGAAGATCACCAGGTGTGCAGTCGGCGGTGTCTGGCCCGCTGCAAACCTCCCCTTTTCAAGCTTCACCTGCACACCCGTCTCCAGCGACACCAGCTCTGGCACCGCCGACAAGAAGGCAATCTCCACGGCTGGAGGCAGCGTCGTCAAGTCAAGGATCAACCCAATCGACAGCACTGAGGACCACCGGGCGAACCCAAGTCTCGTTGAGCCCTGAGCGTACGCCACCGCAACGGCGATCGCCTCGGCTCTCTGTGCCGGGCGCGGATCCTGTGGGAGAGCCGCTGGCACCGTCACAAGGCAATTCGAACTTGTTCCAGCACGTAGTTCGGCCGATCATCAAGTCCACGAACGACCAGCGTGACACGTCTGGCGAAACCCTCGCCGATGTTGCTCTGAATGGAGCATCCTTCACGGATTTCCTTCTCAAGCTATGGACGTGCTTTAGTCCGCGCATGAAGGGCCGAGCCATCAAGACCGAGGACGTGTGGTCTGTGGCAGTACCAGTGATGGAGGATTGGACCAAGCTCATGCAGTTTAAATTGAAGCGGCACATCGTAGATAACACAAAGTCGGAGCGCCAATGGAACACATGGCTTGCGGCGGTGAGAGGAGAAACGGTGACCCTACTTGTATACGAGTATGGTCTTGCTATTACCAAGGCCCGTGATTTTGATGCATTCAAGGCAGCTTGCATTCTGCCATCGGAAACGGATCGGGCTGGAGCCACTGCTGGGAGTTCGCTTCAAGAGGTCGTGGGAAGGCTACAGGAACGGTGGGAGCATACGCTCCAGGCTGCAGCAGTGGTCTGGAGAATGTGGGCGAATCATCTGACCCGAAACCTGGATCGATCTACGTGGGATGCGACAATTGCCCAGCCACCACCGGCGACCATCGCGCCGCTGCTACGACCTGCCGACACGCAGCTCGAGCAGCACATCAACAATATATCACACTCTGCCCAGCTCGCACTGGATTGCGTGAATGCGGCCATGGCGGACAATGAGCAGCTTCGCAGAGAAGGTGGGGCTCTGGGAAATCGCATCGAAGCTCAGGGACAACTTCTCGCAACTCGCAAGGCAATCATTGAAGCGTTTATTAACGACGTGCTTCCGCCGCCTGAAGTAGTCGATCAAATGCTTCTGATCGAGAACATCAATGATATTGACCACGCGTAAGTGCAGCGTAACCTAGCCTAGTCTAGCCTAGCCTACGACTGCAATTCATTCTCCCTAATCGAAAACTCCAATTCATCTTGCCTTTGTTCAAAGCCTTCGCGTGCATCAGGAGCAGTATTTGTCTCTTTTGCGACCTGGTCGACAGGGTTGAAGTAGCCTTGTACGGACCATCCGCAATGCTCGAACACATTAAATGTGTTCGAGCATTGCTCAGACGTTTAGGCTATTTGAGGGCTATGAACGGCGTTAAGTCGCGCCCCGAAGCCTCATCATAATGGCGTTGAAAAGACTTTTTCACGTAGCCAAACAGGTACTCAATAGGATTGAAGAGCGGGCAGTAAGCTGACAGGAAAATTGGCACGACTCCGATGCTTTGCAAGAAGTGAACAATCTCAGGATCCCTGTGAATTGCTGCTCCATCTAGAATTCAAACTGAGTTTGACCCATGATATTGCCGAACGTTCCCTCTCTTCGAGTATGCGAACAAACGGCACGATTCCAAGAACTTTACCCTGTCAAACGTCCCCTCCGTGTCGTAGTAGTCAATGATCCCATGCACCCCAATGAACGCAAGCACTGAGACTCTGGGTTTTCTGGAAGTCACCGCGAACAGCCTCTTTCCCTTCAGCGAATAACCGCGCTTCCGAATCATTCCTCTATTATCAAAGGAGACTTCTCTCAAGAAAACACGATTCTGATGACTCCAATCAATTGTACTTAGCTCCTGCATAAACCGAAGAATGTCAAGTTCCTTGATGTGCATTGCTCTCCGTTCCAGCACCTTCCACGTCAAGCCTCCGGCGTGAATAATTCTCCAAACACTGGTCTTGGAGATGTCCATATGGTCCGCACGCTTGAAGGCGGATTGAGCTTCATCGATGTATGCAAGCGGTCGGGATTGATAGAAGTCAATACGCCATTGGCGGTGACTGGCGTCGAATTTCTTGTCCGATTTGGTTCTGGCTCGCTCGAAGGTCCCTGTCCTCTCGTATAATTTGATCCAGTTGCCAAAAGTTTTATCGGTCTTGTTGTACACCTTGGCTAGTTCTTACTTGCTGAAGCCAAGGTTGTAGTATCGGTATAAGCAGTGGAATACGGTATTTGGGTGTACATGTTGCTTCGTCACAGCCTCTTCCATCGCGCTGCGAGGACATAGGATCCTGCCAGACCACAGACTAGAGCAGGCCAAGCAACTTCTGCACCAAGTTCAACACCGGCGAGAAGCCCAAGCCAGTAGAGTACCACAAGCGAGATCACCAATTCAACCACCAGCAAAAGCAATTACTTCAGCAAAAGCACCAACAATGGCAAGCTCCACAACTACATGGCGAAAAGCTACAACTGCTGCGAGAGCAGCGTCAACAGCAAGTGTCCTGTCAGCAACAAGAGTCTCCTCAGCACCGAAGGTCTTGTCGACAACGAGAATCCCGTCAATAGCGAGAGCACCGTCTCCAGCAACGACAGTCCCGTAGTCAGCGGCAAGAGCACCGTCAACGGCGAGAGTCCCGTCAGCAGCAAAAGCACCGCCAGCAGCGAGAGCACCGTCCGCAGCGCGAAAACTGACACCAAGCTCCAAAAGCACCCACGAGCTGCTGCAAATGCTTCAGCCGCTGCTAAATCTTCAACAGCAGTTACAAATGCGCACTACGAAGTCTTCCAGCAATACACCGGCGAGAGTTCCAACAACAGCGCGAGGGGATCCAACAGCGGCGGCGAGAGCTCCAACAACAGCGCGAGGTGATTCCAACAGCGGCGAGAGCACACAGAAGCGAAAATACTCCCTCCGAGAACCGCAGCAATAGCACCAAACCGAAGACCCCAACAGCAAGCGAGTTCAGCAGAAAACTTCGCTCCACTAAGAATTCAACAGCCGTGAGACGACTACCGATAGATCCAGCGAGACGCAAACAACGAAGAGAGAGCAAGATCGCCGACTCCAGTAAGAAATCGAACACCGCTGCGTAATCTAGTACCAGAGAGCTGTCTACATCAACTCAAGCCATATCAGTACCTGCTTCACACCAGCGCGAGATGATTAGTACTGCACCTTACCGCAGCTACGCGTCCAGATAGCCTGCGCGACCCACAGCGCCGACTCTAACAGAAACCCGAAGAATGCGCACTCTGTGAGGTTGCCGTGAGTTCGCTTGTCGATGATAGGATAAAAAATAAATTAATGAGCTGGTTTTGACCAATGCTATTTCTCTGGCGGTTTGCTGGCGGTTCCTTCGCTCCCGCCAAACTGACCCGATTCGGCAAATTTGGGCGGAATCCACAATATGTCTTTGAGAATTGACTGCGTCGTCTACTAGAAGATCGATGCTTTGCCGATTTACCGACTAATTCGTACCGGCGTCTTCTCTTTTAGTACATTAAAAACTTGGTTTTCGCGGCTTATAAAATTATCGTGTTCTTCACTCTCCTGTCATCCCGGAGATTTGCAGACGGATGCCCAATTTGAGCTGCGAGCATTGGACGCAAGCGCAACTTGCGCTTTTCGCGGGTGCGCCTTTGAACAGCAAGGCACTCCGCGCGCGTTTGTGGCCGATGGCGTAGGTAGTTCTGGTAGTTATGTCCATCCTCACTGCGAACAGGATGGAATATGAGGATGATTTATTCAAAGGTATCATTACGTATTTAACCTCAAAACCAAGCGAGCTATACTACGTTATAGAGGGGTGTTTTAGCTACATTTTGACGCTGTCAGGTCCCCCGAAAGTGATGTTGGAGAAAAGTTGTGGCCATCGGCGTGAGATGCCTCGGAAAAAATATGTTTTTTCAGTTTATTTTTTCTTAGTGTTATGGGGTCTAAAAACGCTGATCTTTCGATTGCGCCTACCGATAGCTTCAGGAGACGCCGAGAACTTAAGTAAATCTGAAGATTTCTACGACACATCCATAATCTGTCAACACCAATCTTAGTCAAAAGTATCATTAAGTATTCTGAACACTACTCACACCGCCAGCGTAGCAAACAGCGACGCATTTGCCTCCCCTTGCGCCCTAGAGTCTAAGAGATGCCCTATTAAGTCCCACTTGCCGCAGAGGCAGGCTTTCGTGCAGCAGATTTAGACCCGCGACTTCAAAATCGAGCTGGGGCCTCTAAAAAGCTCTCGATAGCTGGCGCGATCAAGCCATTCCCGTCACTCGGTCCGGACGTTGGAGCCGCAGCGGGCCCGCCGGCGTCTTGCCCTTGCTGTTCTGCGTCTTTTCATGCGTCATCCGGGGCAAGCATTCTGGCGAAGTCGTTTGACGTGCCCACCGCTGCTCCGGCGGAGAAACTTTTTCTTTTGGCTTTTTCTCGGCTTCGTCAAAACGGTCACCAAACTGATGGTCTGACTTTAAACCCCTCTAGCAAAAAACCTAAAAAAAAACCTTAATGATACTTTTGAAAAAATCGTCCTCATATGCAATCTTCCTCGACGAGCTTGGCGGTTATTATCGAGTTGAGCTGAAGTGGAGGCTCCTTGGGCGACTTTCGTCGGTGGCAGCTGGTGGTTCAGCGCCTAGCTTCGCCTCCTTTGGGAGGGTGCTATGGTTCTTGGTTTAGTGTGTGATGAATTAATAAATGAGTGAGTCGTTTGGTAGAATGGTCGATCCTCGCTAATTACCGAGTCCTACTTACGCCACTCGGTGCTCAGCGATTCGAGAATCTTCGGTTAAAGATCGATTATTTGATCATTCTAGAAGCACTTGCGGGAAAGGTGCCCTGTTTCGTAGTGTAACGCGTCTCGAGTACCCTGCGCGCCGGGCTTGGTCGTAGCCCAGATTCCTGCGTCCTCCGTGAACGCTTCACTCGATTGATGACCCCAGGAGACAATTGTGTCCCCCACGCCGGTGTCTGCCGATCCTGGCGAACACCTATTTATTACTCCTTTGTTTAGCTTCAAGCACTTGCCCTACGTGCCGGGATCCGTACAGCACCGCTGACGCGCCACTCGGAACACACAGACCCCTTACGTCGCAGCTCGCCAACTCGTGAACACACTGGCCCCTCGCTGCTCAGTTCTACTCGTAGGCAAGTCCTACTCGCCTCGTGCACCTTGCGCCGTACTGCTTCCCCGCAGCCCGTCGCTCCGTCTTCTGCCTCGTCTGTCCGAGAGCTCGTGCAGCTTCCCCGCTACACTCGCTCCTGCGCGTCTGTTGTCTCGACTTGCTCACCTCGGGGCAAATTCTTCACTGAGCCTTGTGGTTCGCTGTCGGCCGCAGGCACCCACCGCCTGTTCGACCCTCCCTCTGCGTCTCGTGTGCGATCTTTGGCCGATATCTTTCCATGCCAGGCGGTCGCCTGCCCGGCAGCTGCGCCCTGGCCTCTTGCACATCTCCCGTCAACTGTCTGCACTTCACTGCCTGCCAGATGGCTACACTGTGGTTCCGGCCTATTACACGCCTTCCCCACATTAAAGGTCTTCCACGACCTTTCCGGTGTAAAACAGTTCGTCATACTTGGCAACGGAGATCCACCGTTGCTGGCCGGTCCTGCTTCGAGTTGCCGCCGCGTTGGTCGGCCGTAGCAGGAACTCCAGGACATACTGTCCTGCCTTGTTGCGCCGCCTTCGGCGTCTGAGCTCCACCAACTGCTCACTCTCGTCTGCCCACTGTTGCGCTTTAGAAGCTGACGCTGTGCGGCGTCTTTTGCCCCTTGCTCCCGTTGCTGCGTGGGCTGGCGCAACCGCTGAACGTACAACCGCTCCTGCCGTCGAGACATCGTGCCCCACTCGGCGCGAATCTTCGTCTTCCAGTTCGATTCTGAGGTCCTCTGCGGTTTGCTGCAACCAGGTCGTCGAGGACTTGTAGCTAGCCAAGAACGATGCGTGCGCAACAATCTCCTCCGGGTTGCCCGTGTTATCCTCCCTGCGAAGTAAATAGTTCTCGTAACCGACGGCCTCTCGTACCCGGAGCGGCCCCATCCATGGATGAACAAACTTGGTTGCTTTCGGCCTACGTGGCGGGTTGTACAACCAGACCCGATCACCAGCCTGCCAATCACGATCTCCACGCGCTCGACGACTGTAGTATTTGGCTTGGCGAGCTTGTTCTCGGCCTCTCGCACTCTCTGAACAATCTGGGCTCTTCGCCATCGCTTGGAGCAGCTCCTCGTGATATGTCTTCAGGTCGCCAGCTTCACTCACCGCCATATGTCTCAGCAATTCACTGGGAGCCCTAAGCTTTCGCCCCATCATGAGCTCATTGGGCGTCAATAGCACTGTCGAGTGCTGGGCGGAATTGTAGGCAGCGAACTTCACCCACAGCTCCCAATCGTGCTGTCCCTCCTCCGCCATGTACATTAACACGCAATCTTTCCAGGTCCTATGGAATCGTTCCACAAGGCCGATCATCTGCGGTCGGTAGGAGACTGGGTTAGTCTGCCTCGCCTGCAACATGTTCACCAGCTGATCTATGATTTTCCAGTCAGCTCGGGCGCTTCGTCCGTTAGCAACTCTCGAAATGACCCGAATTTTAACACCACCTCGCTCAGCAGAAAGGTTGCCACGCTCTCGGCGGTGTCCTGCACCACCGTTGTCGCGACCGCGTAGCGTGTTACGTATTCGAGGGCTGCCACGACATACCTCTGACCACCGTCTGCCATAGGGAAGGGACCGGCGACATCCAACGCCCACCGGTCGCACACGTCACCACCGCCAATGCTCCTCAACGGCGGTATTACCTCCTTCGGTCGTGCCTTCCTGCTGCCACATTCCTGGCATCCTGCCACCCATCGTCGCACTTCTCCTCGCATACCAGGCCACCAATATAGCTTTGAAATGCGGGCATACGTGTGTGGCGCTCGTAGATGCCCAGCCCACACTGAGTCATGGTGCTCCTTGAAGATCGCTGCCCATAGCGCCGGCGGTAACACCACTCGTCGCCCACTGCTGGTGTTGTTGAGTGTGAGGCCGAAGGCTTGCTCCACCTTCATGCTACGGTGGCTGCCCGCCAATCTCAACTTCTTCACCAACTGACTCTTATTCTGGGCAGCAATGATCTCTTCGTCGGTGACTTGTAAGGTCGACATCTCGACTTCCTCTGCTACCGGTTCCTCGTTCTCGGTTGTCCTGACGGCGTCCATGCCGTTGCTGCCACGACTCTTACGTGCTCGCTGTGCTCTCCGTGTGGTTGGTACTGCTGGTACCGTCGGCGCCAATGGGGCCGCGGGTACTGCTGGCCCACTCGTGGTCTCAGTCGCTGATGTCCGCTCTGCTACTGTCTGCCCTGCTGTTGCTTGTCCGGCTGCTTCCTGTCCCGCTGTCGTCTGCTTAGCTGCGGCCCGTTCTGCTTCTGTGTCGGAGGTCGTGTCGCTATCACCTCGGGGTTAGTCGGTCCTAGCGTCATCTCGGGTTCACAGCTGCTTGTCATATCCTGGTTATGTCGATCCGCCTTGTCCTTGGTCTTGCGTTCTATTGCTTCCAACACCGCTGCCGGAGCTCTTGACAGTGCGTCGGCAACTTCGTTGGTACTGCCGGGCATGTAGACTATCTCAAAGTCGTACTCTTGGAGAGTGAGCGACCACCGATGCAACCTGCTCGCCGGGTTGGTCCTCGTCAAGAGCCACTTAAGTGCGGCGTGGTCGGTCACGATCACGAAGGATCTTCCGTACAGCTGGGGTCTAAATAGCTTGAAGGACCAGACCACAGCCAAGCACTCTAGCTCGGTTATGGAGTAGTTCATCTGTGCTGCACTGTTCACCTTGCTTGCAAAGGCAACTGGTTGCCATCCATAGCCCACATCCTGCATCAGACACGCTCCGAGCCCCACCTTGCTTGCATCGGTAACCAACCGAAACGGGAGCTCGAAGTTCGGGTAGATCAGCAGGGGTTTCGTCCCCAGCATCACCTTTACTCGCTCGAACGCAAACTCTTGCTCTGCGGTCCATTGCCATTCCACGTCCTTGCGCAGCAGTCTGGTTAAAGGGGCCATGATGGATCAGAAGGCCTCCACAAACTTTCTGTAGTAGCCGGCTAAATGTACGAACCGCTTCACCTCCGCGGGATCCGTTGGTCTCGGGAACTCCTTCACCGCTGTCACGAGCCGCTCTACGGGCCGTACACCTTCACAACTGAGCTCATGACCCAGATACTCCATGTATGTCGTGGTAAATATGCATTTCTTCAGTTTCAACGTCAGTCCCGCCGTCGCTAGTCGATCTAATACGCTCGCCAGCTGCACCACGTGTCTTTCAATACCGCCCCTAGTGAAGACAATATGTCATCAAGGTACACTAGGCAGGTTGTCCAGGTGAGCCCGCGCAACACGCTGTTCATCATCATTTGGAATGTCGACGGTGCATTCATTAGGCCGAAAGGCATCCGCTTGAAGCGGTACAGCCCCCTGTTTGTTGTGAATGCTGTCTTGTCCCGGTCTTCCCGCGCAACTCGAATCTGCCAGTAGCCTGAGCGCAGGTCTAGCGTCGTGAACAGCAAGGCGCCTTCCAATGCTTCCAGTGTCTCGTTAATGCGCGGCAACGGGTAGACATCCTTCTTGGTTATCTTGTTCAGCGCACGGTAGTCCACGCAGAACCTGACTTCTCCGTCCTTCTTGCGGACCAGCACCACGGGGAACCCCCAAGCGCTGTTGCCCTCCTCGATCACACCAGCGTTCAACATCGTGTCTACGTTCTGCTCGGTCACGGCGTCTTCTGTCTGGACCTGTCTTCTCCTCTTCAGCATCACTGGAGCGGCGTTGCCCGTGTCGATGTGGTGCCTAACGTCTAGTGTAGTCGCTGGTGGACACGCACCCTCGCCACCCGTCACCGCTCTGTACGCCCGGAGAAGTCTAATCACCAGCGCCCGTCCGCCTTCGTCGTCCGTGCCGATGTTCACGTTCTGCTCGTCCTCGAATGGGGTGTCATCGTCGCCCAGCTCCTTGAGCCTCTCGCTGACTCGCTCTCTTGACGTCGCACCGTTCAACTCCAGCACCTTCATGTCCTTGTCGAGCGTGATCCAGGTGCCCAGCTCCTTCCTCGGCGGCAACTTCACGCGACTGTCACCCGCGTTGATCGCTGGCACCCACGCCTTTCCATTCCGTGCTTCTGTGACCGTCGTCGCCAACAGCACTGATCCGTGGCTCTCTCCAGGAACAAATATCCCCTTCTCGCCGTCCGCCGCTGCTACTGAGATCTCCACTGGTGTCACAGTACTCCTCGCGAACCGCGATCGGCGCACCATCCGCACTCGTGCAACCTTGCCCTGTCTTTCGCCCCCGGATGTGCGGAATGGGATGATTACCATCTTGTCGTCTTCTTCGTAGCGGACCTCGTTCTTGGCAAAGTCCATGGTCGCTCGATGCTCCCGTAGGAAATCTCGCCCAACAGGAATTCGCTCGTACATCCTTGCACAATACAGGCCGTTACCTTCACCGTCTGTCCAAACACGTTCACCATGTCGAAGGTCCACACGCCGAGTACAGCAAGCAGGAACTCGCCCATTCCTTCAACGTAGTCGATTGGGGCTGGTACGTCGGACTTGTCTCCCCACGCTGTTCAGTCGGTGCCTGATATCGTGTATCTTGCGCCACTATCCAGCTTCGCCTTCCGCTGGCCGCCGGTGACTTCCGTCGATGCCGTGGGCAGGCCGTCGTCTGCCTCCACACTGCGTACCACGCCCGTGTTGTCATGCACTGTAGTCGTCATCTCCTGGGGTCGCTGCACCAGACTCACATGCGCCTTCTTGTCGCTGGGTACGACGCTGTTCGCGCCATCAGTCATTTGCTGTGCACGTCGTGCCGCCAACACTGCCCGTGACTCCTCTGTCTGCAACTGTCTCAAGGTTGCCGTGGTGGCTTTCATCACCGCCGCTCGTTCAGCTTCCTTGGCAAGCCGGGCCTTGGTCTTTGCCCGGACCGCTGCTTGCGTTGCTCGTCGTTTCTTAGACTCTCGTCTTGCCGTGCTTAAGACCTTTCGTTTAGTTTCGCCCTCGCCAGTCAATTATTGCTCCTCATCACCTGTCGTGGCCGACGGACTCGTCGTCGCCGTCACGTCCTTTATCACTGTGGTCATGTCGGAGAGAAGCCCGGCACTGCCACCGCCGTTGTCTCCAAGGCTGTTCCCGTCACCATTACCTTGGGTGTCGATGCCTCGTCGCCTTCCCCAACCGCAACTTGATCTTCAGTGGGCTCGTTGCCTTCCCCACCCAGATCTAGCCCATCGACCTTTGACACTTTCGGCTTTTGGTCGGGGCGCACAAACCTCGCGTCTGCTTTGGTTGGTCTCACCGTGGCCACATACCGCGCTGCGCGGCCCTCGTCTCTCCCCTTCATTTCGTTGTCCAATCGTCGCGTTCTTCACTGCAGCCACCGCAGTCCCGTGGGGCTGCAACTCTGCCTGTCTTGGCCCTCTCGTCGTTGCCAACTCTCCCTGCTCACCAATCCCTCTTGGCTTCGCCGTCTGCTGGGGACCTTGCTGCTCTGCCGGACGTAGTGTTCCCCCCACTAAGCCCGTTCGTCGTTTTCCGCCGGCTTAGCCTCCGTTCGCCGTGACGCGAGATACGCGTCGTTGCGCGCCTTGGCCACCGGATCGGGGCATCTGTCCGCGAAGTGGCCAGATAGCCCACAGGCGTAGCACTTGAGTTCGTTCCGGTATCCACCGTTGCCGTTGTTTCTCCATTCGCTGCGCTTCTTCGGCACCTCCTCCTTCTGATCTGGAGCAGATGCCTGCTTCATGCTGCTGATAACTCTCCTGGCGTTCTTGTGTGGTGGCGGCCTCGTCTCCGTGTCATCCTCGCTGCTGTCAGATGCCGCCCCGACCAGCATCACCTTGGCCTTCTTGTCCGCACGGCCAGATGCTCCACTGGCACCACGCTTCAGCGCGGGCTCTTCACGGGACTTCCGCTCCTTCCGCGCTGTTTCCGCCCAAAACTTGCCGTTCCACTGCCTATCATTCGGCACATCCCACGTGCCCGAGAACTTGTTCCAAACTCCCTGCGGGTTCGTGAAGAGAGCCAAAGCTGCAGCATCGCCGTTGGTGGTTGTCATCTGGGCTGCCCTCATCGCCTCTAACGGCAGTCCCGTTCCACCGACACCTGGAATCACCATCGTCTGGCCGGTCGTACCAGTCATGGGAATCAAATACGGACTGGGTGCCATCGCCCACGGTTGTCCAATGTTCTGCATTCCCTGCGCCACGTTGAAATTCGTGTCGTCGATCTCGGTCGCGAAGTCGACCGCGTGCTCCAAGGTCATCGGGTTTCGCTGCTTCACCAACTGCTTCACGGTCAGGTTGAGGCACCTGTAGAACTGGGCCAGCAGGATTCGTTCTTCCACCAGGTTCCGGCCGGTTGCATCTCTCAGTCCTGCCGCGAAGTCGGCGTACGTCTCACCCGGCATCATTTGCCGTTGGTTTACTCTCCATTCAGCTGCTAAGATGTCCAACCGCTCGCCATATCGCCGCAGAAGCGCCGTCTTCAACGTCGTCCAGGTTCGCTCTTGCCGTGTCAGCTTCCTGTTCATCGTCACCCACCATCTTGATGCACTATCCATCAACTTGTTTCCCAAGATGAAGTACAGCTCAGCGTCCGATTACTTGCCGCGTCCCAAGCTTCTTGCCCCCTCCAGGGCGAGATCCACCCTGTCTATCCAAGTCGACACTGATACCTTGGGAGAGGGGGTGAACGTCGGCAATTCCAAGTTCTTGATGTTGGCCCGACGTCCACATCGTCCACGTCGCCGTCCAGCCTGCGTCGCTCGTCCGTTGTCGTCAAGGTTGCGGTTCCCGTCACTGTCGCTCGAGTCCTCGGACCCGACATACATCGCTACCATCATCGGGGTCCGGTGCAGGAGGTGGTGCTGATGGCCTGTCGTCAACCGACCTTGCTGTGGCTGGTAGCTGGCGAGGTGGTTCGCGTGCTGGTGCTGCTGGTAGAGGAGGTGGTCCCCGCTCCGGTGCTGCTGGCTGAGGAGGTGACTCCCGTGCTGGTGCTGCTGTTTGAAGCGGTTGTGTCCTGTTTCCCGCAGCCGCCGTCCCCGTTGGGCTAATCGTCGTCCTGGATCTCTCCAACTGCCCCATGCGCGTGTCAAGCTGGGTTATCGTCGGCAGTAGCTGCTGCAGCAGCCCTTGAAGTCCTGGAACATCGTCGGCAGTCCTCGGTGCTGGTGTTGCGCTCGAGCTACCTGTCGCTGCTGGTCTCGCCGGACTGGCTAGCGTGGTAGGCCTGGTCGTCGCTGCTCTCGACTGCCTCGGAGTCGACGGAGTTGGGGTCGCCGTCGTTGCAGTCGCCGTCGCCGGCGGCGCTGCTCTCGACTGCCTCGATGTCGACAGAGTTGGGGTCGCCGTCGTTGCAGTCGTCGTCGTCTCCGTAGCCGGTGGAGGTATGCTTGTCTCATTGACGTCGGTGTCCTAGACGCCGATCGTGTCCGCATGCCCGAAGTTGTCATGATCGTCGCTGCGGTCGTTCGTGCCCGTGAGGCCTCTGTTGTAGTTCCTTGTTAGTAGAAGAGCCCCTGTATGACCACCATGTAACGCGTCTCGAGTACCCTGCGCGCCGGGCTTGGTCGTAGCCCAGATTCCTGCGTCCTCCGTGAACGCTTCACTCGATTGATGGGCCCAGGAGACAATTGTGTCCCCCACGCCGGTGTCTGCCGATCCTGGCGAACACCTATTTATTACTCCTTTGTTTAGCTTCTAGCACTTGCCCTACGTGCCGGACTCCGTACAGCGCCGCTGACGCGCCCCTCGGAACACACAAGCCCCTTACGTCGCAGCTCGCTAACTCGTGAACACACTGGCCCCCTCGCTGCTCAGTCCTACTCGCCTCGTGCACCTTGCGCCGTACTGCTTCCCCGCAGCCCGTCGCTCCGTCTTCTGCCCCGTCTGTCCGAGAGCTCGTGCAGCTTCCCCGCTGCACTCGCTCCTGTGCGTCTGTTGTCTCGACTTGCTCACCTCGGGGCAAATTCTTCACTGAGCCTTGTGGTTCGCTGTCGGCCGCAGGCACCCACCGCCTGTTCGACCCTCCCTCTGCGTCTCGTGCGCGATCTTTGGCCGATATATTTCCATGCCAGGCGGTCGCCTGCCCGGCAGCTGCGTCCTGGCCTCTTGCACATCTCCCGTCAACTGTCTGCACTTCACTGCCTGCTAGATGGCTACACTGTGGTTCCGGCCTATTACAGTAGCGTGCGATAGCTTCCTGTGATTTGCCTAGATAATCGCCTAATACTCAAAATGTGAACTAAAGGCATCCGGTCTCGTCAGCTCTACCGCCCACCCGGGCTCCGAGAGTGTTTGAGTCTGGGATAGGAGCATTAAATTACGACAATCGATATACTAGCAGTTATTTGGAGAAAGCATCTGCCCGCCATTCTTCCTCCATGGGGTGCCTTTTAAAAACCCCATAAAATATTTTTATCGAAAAACTTTTATGCACTGTTTTATCCGTCTCACATGCGTATAAATTTTTTTGACGAGACCTTGCTTCTGAAATGACTACCAAAACCAAACACAAACTGTCTCTGTGACCGTTGTAATGTGTCACGTTGAACTATAAAAAACTGAATTCTGCTATAGGTGTCGCTTTGGGCACATGATTGTCGGACAAAATCTAGAATGGGGTGATGCGACTCTTCGGGGGATCACACCCTCTGCTAGCAACATCGTGGCGTCTGAGCACTTCGCCGCACTTCCCTCCCCCACTATTCGAAGTCTGCGAAGCGAATATGTACAGCTCTGGCGTCCTGCTGCTATGTGCCTGTGTGAAGTCTCGTAAACTCCATGCTGCGAAGCGGAGAGAGCTTCGCAGACGACTGTATGTAGAAACATGCATCGACGAGTGGTGGCGCATGGTGCGCGTCCGGCACTACATCACTTTGGACTGTTTGAAGGATCCAGCTCACGCGAGCTGGATGGACACTTGGCTGAGGGAGACCGATGAGAACTTTATAACAACGACATCATTATCTAGGTTTGTTGACACGCCTACACCTGGTCGAGGTTAATTCTAACTTGGGTTGTATTTGTGTTGGGGCAGGCACGCCTTCTGTCTACTACTGGAGCGTTTCGCTCTTTTCTTTGAGATACCGCAGTTTAGCCCCAAGGGCGGCAGGCCCCGTAAGTTGCAAGCACACCACCAGGTGCTCGGTGCATTGTTGGCATTCTATGTTGGTTCGATGCAGAGGGCCTCTCTGTGCAAGGAGTTCGGGGTGCCCCCGTCCACTCTCGCCCGTATGTTGAACACAGCTGAGGAGGCCCTCTCGAAGGCGCTACATGGGTTTGCTCCGGCCCGCATTGTTTGGCCATCGTTGGTCCGCCAGAAAGCCCTGGCGCGTTTGGTAGCGCGACGCCACAGATTAGTCCAGTTTACCTGGGGGCTTCCTGGACGAAAAAAAACTACCGAGTAAGGCTATGACTTGTATTCTTTTCTCTGTGTGTATTTTAATTATACTAACGAACTTCTATCAATGCATACAATTGTAGATCCAGCAGCCACCCAATCTCGACGTGCAAAACGCCCACTACAATGGGTGGCTTCACAGTGTGTTCGTGACCGGGACGTTGTGCTTCAGCGCCGACGGACTCATCGTCTGGGCCAAGCACAAATGTCCCGGTAGCTGGAACGACGGTGACACCTCACTAGACTTCCGAAGACGATTGTCTGATCCTGTTCTAAACCCTGACGCCCGGTACGGCATCGTGGCCGACAGTGCGTTTCCGTGCGGGAGGACATGACAGGGAGGGTGTTGACTCCTCTGAAGGAGGGCGATCTCGGCCGTTTAGTACGCAAAGCCGCTAAAGTAATGTCTGGAGCCATTACATTTATCCGTCAGTCCGCCGAGTGGGGCATGGGGTCGGTGGAGAAGGTTTACCACCGACTCCTGCTACCCTTGCCGTACGACATCGAGAAGAGGAGGAAGCGACTCGACAACCTGTTTCGCATGTCCAACTTTCGAGTTCGGACCGTAGGCATTAGTGGGATCCGTACGACTCACTTCCATGGACATGGAGATAATGTATGAATACGATCATAGTGCAAGAGTTGTAATTTATGCATTAGCATGACTACTACATGTACAACGCGTACGCCTTCAACGGCGATGGTTCGTGGTGTCTTCGGGCCGCTGCGCTGAATTGAAGCAATGAGAAGCATCATCTGGTCGTGTCGTTCGCGCGCCTCGGCACGGTCGCGTTCGAGGCGTTCTTCGTAGCGACGACGACTCTCCCCTGAAAGCTTAGCTTCTTTGCGACGTTGCTCTTCGAAAATCACTCAGCTCCTTTCCATCTCTTGGTAGCGCCGCGCTTCTGCCGCAGCCGCCACTTCGAGGCGAATTGCCTCACGCTCTTCACGCTCTCGCTTTTCAGAGGCGAGCAGCGCCTCTCGATCCTCTCTTCTCCGTCTGTCTTTGATCTCCGCCCGGCGATCAGCGTCCTCGCGCATGAACACGAACACTTGCATCATGTCCGTGCCTGCCGATACCTGTTTCTCTTTTGCCTCTTCCATATCTTTGCGTAGTTGGTCCAGCCGCGTCTTGGCGCATAGACGCTTATTAGTCGCGTAGGTGGCCCCGCTGCTGGAGCTGTTGGGCGCGTCTCTCTTCGCTCCAGAACTCGACGGGCGGCCCGTCAAGTCGTCGAGATGATCTCGCATGACCCGCAGGTCGCAGCCCCCCAAGCGATTGCTCGCCGTATTCTTGCTCTTATTTCTGGCCATCTCAGTAGCGTCTTCGAGTGCTCGGGTCGGGTCACGCAAGAGGGGGGCTCCATCGGGCGAAGTGTAAGTAGGCTTGGCTACAGCAGATGGGCTTTTAGCCCGCTTAGGCCGTCCCGCGGATTTCTGCTTAGCGGATACCGCACTCGGTGACGGCGTCCTAGTCATTGCCGTCACCGATCGTGATGATGCCACCGGGGTAATAACTGTTGGAGTGACCGACTCCAACGCAGATCGTTCGGTAGTATCGGCGGTGGTATCCGCTTGCTCACTAGCAGAGGCGCCGGTGGGAGAGATTGACGTATCTCCTTCGGCACTATGGACGTCCGTCTGCGATCCACGCAAACCTCCGTCTTCGTCATCCTCGGACCACACGTCGTTCGCAAGAGAGGAGTCGAAGGTGCCGTGTCGGGTGATCAGCGTCCTCATGGCAAGTGGAGTGGCATCCTGTGACTCCTCCGGCTCTGTCTGAGCGAGCTGAGAGAAGTCGTCGTGAAAGGCTTGACTGTCTTCCTCGTCGGCTCCTCCATCCTCGTTGGCAGAGCTACTCGACTCAGTCGGATCCTCGTTATTAGCAGCACTCTCCTCCGCAGCGTCATGCAAAGACTGAGAGGGGGGGGGAATCTACGGATTGAACTCTATATTCAAACATCTTCAAGTCACTATGCTATGGTGATCGGAAAAGAGAGGGAAGATATGGGTGCAAATATCAGCGGCTCACTGTGGAGGTTGCATCGGATTGTAGAGGATAGTAAACTGAGCAAGTCATCTTCTTTTCATTATGTGCAAGTGCAACAAATACAAGTTTAGGGTAAACTACGTGTACGAACAACTCGCCTTCTCAACAATGTCCTTGCAGCGAACTACGGATGGCCTTCCCCACGTTCCGAGGCCTTAAAGTGCGGCGAGGTGTTGCAGGTGGCGGAGCTGGCAGCCCCACCAACCACACCTACACAGAAACCACAGTTTCGAACCGTAGGATACGGTAACCTCCTCGCCCGGATACACGTCACGCACGGTCACCCCCACGACTGTGAGTGAGTCTCCGGTTTGAACTTCGTGGAACCGGGCTGCCGCGTTACAGGAGTGGTTCAGCAGTCGCAGGAGCCCGCCCTGTTCCAGGGCATCGATTCCGATGTACTTGTTCCCCGTCGTACGGGTCTTCAAGTGCATCCGGAAGCCCTCGTTGGCAGGCGCGTTTCGGCAAGGCGGGCCGAACAGCTGAACGTGGCCAAGATACTGACCAATTACCTCGCCTGCCGGAATTGCTCGAGTTGCCACGAGCCCTCGCATGCCGGTGCGCGTGTTCCGGCGTATCGACAGAGCCGAGCTTTCGTTTAGTGCGTTTCCACAGACGCCAGCGAAGGAGCAATTGCACTCCGTGCAAAATCTGCTTTGTCTGGCGTTGACACAAGTCAGGGCGCTGCAACGACGAACGCAGCCACATCCAGCACTACCACGTGATCCAGCAAGAACGCGTGGGAATTTCCACCTTCGCGGGTTGAACTGCGCAGCGATGCGCTTCACATCCGGTGGTCATACGTCAGGGACCCATTCGTCACGGGAGGAACGGAGAGCGGAATCAGCGACGAGCTCGAAGCCTGGAGAGCTTGGAATGGGCGAGGCGTCCGACGGCGCAGTTGCACGAGGTAGTCGCTCGATCTGCACCAAGGCATCTGGGTCGTACCCGTCCGACTCGAAGGCCTCGGCGAACCAGTCAGGGATGTTCATGTGTTAAAAGCGCGGGTGGTCCACGCGGCGGTCGTCTCGTTGGGGCGTTCTCGGCGTCACAGTGCTCACTGTGGGTGAAGCCAACACGGGGCATCCGACCACGTCTGAACTTGGGATGGTCGTGTCTGGTGAGGTCGGAGACGAAGGCGCCGTCTCCGTGCGCTGGCTTGAGACGACGCTGGCCGGCGAGTCGGAGTCAACGTCCGGAGACAACTGGACCTCGGACAAGGCCGATATCTGCATGGTGACGGCCTCGACGACCAAGGGATGCGTGAACCTCCGGCCGGATCGTATCCAGGGAAGCGGAGATGTCTGGTCCGGGGAGGCATCATTCGCCCTGCGACGCTGGCGCAGCGGCTCGTAGGAGTCGTCCAGCAAGAGGCTCACATCTTAAGCCAAGCGACTGGGCTTGGAACGAGGGGTGACCATGACACTGCAATGAACAGGTAACAATTAGTGTTGTAGGTGGACGGACAACCTAGACGGTCGACTCACCAACTATCACGCGGTGCGGGACTCTGCACGGGTCGTACGGGTCGGGCATCTGCACGCTCGGCGCGAGAGGAAGGCGATGAGAGCGACGTCGGTGGCGCACTACACGTAGACGGAGCTTGACTGGTAGGAGCCAACATAACGACCTGGATGTGCTACAGTAGCAACGATAGATGAATGATCAATCAGTATGTGAATCGTACTGAAGGTTGCACACAAAGCACACGCACTGTTGAAGCGGAGCTTCTCTGGCGGACGGCAAGATTCGAAATGAGAGGGCAGCGGGGAGCGCGGCGCGCGCAAATTTCCCGCCCGACGGCCCTTGAAGATCGCGCGGGACTTCAAATTGAGTCTGTGTGTCTGCTTTAGGGGGTGGTCTCGACCCATACTGAACCAGAGTGTATTTTTAATCGGTTGCAAGTTGAGGGTGAGTCATTAAAGGGGATAAAAGGCGTTTAATAATTTTTCTCGTGAGACCAAAAAATGGTCTCACGAGAAAAAATATTGTTAATCTTAGTTTTTGTCGCGAGTGCCCAGGGTTGGGACGGCTGCCGTTGCGAACGAAGTAGGACGGTACGGACAGGTAAGGAACGGTAGAAAGCAACAGAGTCAAATACAAAGATTCAACTTGTTGGTTCCAAGACAAATTCACGACTGCCCTACAACCCACCTTGCACGGAGCCTCACGGCCCTCTCTTCGACTGGATTGTCGGCACGCCAGCCGACTTCAACAGGCTTGGCTCCGCTTTCACCCCTCCGTCCTTTGTCCACGCCAGCGCTCACGCCTGAGCCGCCGCATAGTCACGACCTCCATCCTGCTGCGCATCTTCGCCGGCCACGCCAGAGCTTCCATTTGCTCTCGGGCCCACGCGAAACCGCCGCGCCGCCAGCTAATCTGCCCGAAACTTGATGACTGGTCGCTCAGTTCATCCAGAAAAGTAAACCCTCTCAAAACCGATATGTCTTTCAACAGGGACCTGGATCGTGACCGTACCCGGGACGGTTACCACCATTCCCACTCGGGACATCCTCCCCGACCGAAACCTCGACGTCCTCGTCGAGTGCCCTGGACCATGTCTGTGCGCATCGCTCAACGCGGCGAACCCCCTTTCTTCAAGCAAATTCAGAGACTCACGTTTACGGCAACCATCTGCTCAGCCGTAGTAGTATCGCTCCCGCTACTGCCACCATCGCCCGACAGCTTCCCAACCGCTTCAAATCCTCCACCGACCGTACGGACTGCATCCCTCTCACCATACCGGCTTCACCCAGCGACCGTTCAGACTGCTTCCCTCTGACTGTACCAACTCCATTCAGGGACCGTCCTAACTGCTCCCTCTGACTGTACCAACTCTATTCAGTGACCGTCCCGACTGCTCCCCGACCGTACTTGAACCGCGTCTTCTACTGCATCACCGACTCACACTCAGCCAAAACGCTCCAGACTGATAGCAGGTCCTTCATTCGCCTCGCCACCAAGACTTGCCAGCTCATAGGCCTTCCTTGTGCTACCAAACTCGCGCCAATTTATCTCGCTCTAGGGGAACCCCGCACCAGCTTTCAATCACCGGGACCGCTTCAACTGGAACCCACCCGTCCTTACGTGACCGGTTCTCCATTTCACAACGACTGACCATACCAGGACACCGTTCCGTCGCAGTGTTATAGTCTCTACAGACGGCCGTCTTCTTCTCGAGAGAGACCCAGCTAACCGTAGCCCACTCGGCGTGTTCTTCACACGACACCGGAAACGTTGGGATCACGGTGACCACCGTGTCGAAGCATTCGGCGTCAACCGTACCGACCTCTGCCCCACTCACATCACCTTGATCCTGGACGCCCGTTGTCGCCGCACCAACACACTCTCTTTCATCCGCTGTAGAGACCGTTCTTCCCTGCTCTTCACAGACTGCACCATCCTCAACCAGCGTACTCTCCACTGGTGGCCCAAACGATGTTTCCGAGCGGCACGCAGCCTCCGCATGATCCCTCGCGACCGTGCACAATCCTTCCTCCGGAGCGTCTTCCGTTCCATCGAAATCACGTCCATCTCCTACTTGACCGCTCCAGCTCAACCCCACCGGTACTTTGTCGACATGACCTCCGTTCCTCTCAGTGATCATGGCCGTCCACTCGGCTTCCGTTTGACTGCAGCTGACTCACTATTCCCTCTGGGTTCACTCTCGATATATTCAGCACCAACAACACCTGGACAGTCTTGCATTCGACCGTCACGATACGACTCGCCACAACCGTCGACAATCGCTGAACCACACCAACCTTCAAACTCGGCTTCTCCGTCTTCTCTGACCGTACTGCTTCGCACTCTAGGTCCATATTATGTTAGTTCTTCCGTCCGTCGCTGCGTCTCCAACTGCAAGTCCATCACCGTCTCTGCTCGACCGTACATCCGTGCTGCCAGTCCGTCTTCTTCCCGCTCACCGTGAATGCCACCGTGACGCGAGGCAACTGGAAGTTTTTCCAGAGTGGCCAGTTCGCAGCTGCCCCGGGTGCAGAGACAGAGAGTGTCGAATGAAAATCTGGATTCAGGGTGGTACAGGAATGGTACACTCGAAAGTGCTGACTAGTTGAAGATCGCGAGGACGGTTACTCGGAACACGTATAGGCTCACAGGCACGGAGGCGTCTCTCCCGAAGCAAGGATTCGGGATGGAGTTATAGCGCCCTGTCCGGCCGCCGACTTACCTTTGCGGCAGGTACCCATATGAAGGGGCCAAACGCTTCCGGTAGAATGTATCCCGGAAAGCGGCCTGCCCATACGAGCCGAGTGATCACCCAATGCCTCAAGATCAAGATGACTGAACGACATTGTGGAAGTCCAGATGAAGGACACCCTGAATGACCAAGATACCACCCCGGATGTATGTCACCCTGGATGGATGCCACTCCGGATGGCAAGTGTACCCAACTACAATCCGACCAATCAACGAAGCCCCAGGGGCGTGCCAAATCAGGCACCCATGCGAACATGAGACCAAGATCCAGACAGTGCTACGCCTAAGCCAGCGATCTTCGGGACAAGCCAATCAAGCGACGACAGCGCGCCAGCGCACGAAGTGCGACTGCTCAAGACTGCAGCCAGTGCAAGATGAGTGAGCGGCCCTCCGCGAGTTCAACGTGACTCCAAGTATACTGAAACCCAGTCATCCGGGAGGAGTGCATGCGATTCGAGCAGAGGAGACCGCTGAAAACCCAGATACCAAGAAAGAAAGAAAGAAATGATAGCCAAAGAGAGAGAGAGAGATAAGAGATAATCAGAGTTTGTTTTGCCTTCCAGAGCCCAAGTGGACTTCATTGCCATTTGCCATTGACCCTGGAGAGTATATTCGCCGAGGACGACGACGCCATATTTCTGCTACCCAAAGGAGAATCCAAAGGAAGGTCCGGGAGCCGCGTAAACCAACGGACGTCCAAGGTCGTGCAACCGCACAAGGAACTCTCACCTACACGCTTCAAATCAAATTGGGTACCCAAAAAGGCTGCTTTCGGGTTGGTCTACCCATTTCATATCCCTAAATTGCCTGTGGACACTCGAAAGAGGACCCTTGCATTTCATATTCCATCTGTAGTTTCAGGAGGTTGTAGCAATCACCCCCTGAGATCCGAGTTAGATTGCTTGTTTTAGGACTGTATTTGTGGTTCCCTCGTCCATTCGAGGGTGGTGCGCGTTGGGCAACTCGGATTTCTCTGTATCCGGGTTGTAACCTAAGGTCGACAGACTGCATATTGTATATACAAACTCTGAATTGTTATTGGTTATTTTTAGGAGTGGTTGTTTGGGGAAAGGTCTTTGCTCGTAAGCTTGCCTCCATTCAGGATCTCCCAGTTGGGAAGAACTTGGAAGTTCTCTGTATTCTTGTATCTAATTGATTGTTACATTTCCGGTTGAAAGACGGTCCGCCGAATTAATCGACACCTATAGGGATTGCACAAGGTCACACGCCGACTCGAGTCATTCTACTGTGTGTTTCGAGTTAACCGGGGCTGGTCCAGTCTGGAATACCAGTCTTTTAACCCCGGACGCGCTATACATCGAACCAGGGATTTCACCGGATTTGTATATTTGATTTGGATCTTAAAAGGGTGCTGAGAGCTACTAACCGAGTAAACTGTGGAGGTTATGGCTGGAAGTGAGAGTACACGCGAAGGAGGACGGAGTGCGCGCGAAGGAACGCGGCGCTCACGTCGAACTCAAGGAGTGCCGCCTGTAGAGCAACTCTCCCTCGAAGAGGTTGAGAGATCTGCTCGACAAAGAAACGCTGAGAGGCGCAAGGCGGCCCGCGAGGAGAAGGAGTCAACGGATGCTCAAGATCAGCCCGATCTGGAGCCGGCAGTTCAGGATGCGCACCAAGCTTCCCCGGATGCCGGCGCTCGAGAAGGTGTGAACGAAGTGCCTCCGGAAGACTCGGAGAGGGACCCGAATTCGGAGTCCCAGGGTGCGTCCACCCCGGATGTACCTGCCCAGGCGTTAACGGAAGACGCCGTGAAGGTTGAGCCCCCGGCTGCGGATGAAACTTCGGAATTGTCCTCGCTGGTCCAAGATGTGGTGACGCTAGGAGAAGAAAATTCCCGGCTCACATGTAAAGAAGAAGGTCCGTTGCCGGTCGTCCAAGAGGAACCCGCGCCGTATGTCCCGATCGAAGTCCAGGAACTGTCACCCAAAGCAACAACTACGCAGGCTTCCCGGATGGTCATTGACTTGACTGAAGAAGTGCTGCCAGAGCTGCCACCTCGACATGACGAATCCATGGTCACTCAGGTGAAAGCATACGTGGCAGATCAAGTCCGCCGCTGGGAACGAGTGACAACTGAATTCGTGACATCACCAACGATTGAGTACTCATGGCCATCGCCCCCCCCCCCCCCCCCCCCCGGATTTTCAAAATTGGTGGGCAGCCGTGATGATGACGTCCGAGTATATTGCGTCCCGGACTGCCATGGCCAGCTCAGATGAAGCCTGGATTTCTGAATGGAACCTCGTCCGACTGGCACACAACATCGTGACTGACGTCACCGCAATCACAGTGCCTCCAAGCACGTTATCACCACGAGAATGCGCTGCACTCACTCAGACATTGTTCTTCGAGATGGGATTTCGGTTTCGCAACCTGGTCCCTGAGTGGTTTCAGGCGCGCGCCTCCAGGGTGGACCCGAGCCTGGTGCGTATGGTGGTTGAAGACTTGCAGCAACTGCTAGCTGTGGAGTTCCTTGAGTGGCGAGGTGTCATTTCAGATGTCGCCACCCGAATTGTGCCAGCTCTGAGTCTCCAAGTCCTGAATGACGAGGTGAAGTCTGAAGAAGGAGATGTGACGATGCTGGAACATGAATCCGGACTGCTCGGACGTGAATGTCTCCTCCGAATGAGGGCGGCAGGCATCCGAAAAGTTCGCAGCCCAGCAAGTTCAGCCGTTGACAGGCCGGAGCCTAAACGTTCGCAGTTTGGCCCGCCACGACCAACGTCGATTCCATCCTTGGGTTCACACTTGTCGTACCCGTCATCGGTACAGACGATTCAAGATGTCGATGGCCTAAGTGGTCCGATGTCTGTGGCCCAGAGTGTTTCGTCAAGACGCACCCCGGATCGAGATTCCAGTATATTCGGAACTACAGTGGCCGGCTAGGATGAGTCCAACTTCAGCAATATCTCTGGATCACGATCATCAGGAAGGGTATCGTCATCTTCATCTTCGATGTGGTCACTTGGGGGAGCTGAAGCGTCAAGTCACATGCGATATGCCGGACTGACTGGAGTAGTGATGATGGCTCAAGGTGGTGTGGCTCGAGGAGGCGGAGACGTAGGCGTCCAAGTTTCAGACACCACGCTAACCTCTCCGATGATTCTGGTGGACCAGGACGATGTCGCGATGTCAGAAGCCGGACGCGTTAGCATCCGGAGCGACCGACGCTCGAAGAAGTCACATGTGAAACCCCGACGTCGGAAAGCTAGTTCAAGCGAGTCCTCCAGTGATTCGAGCTCAGATGTAGAGACGCGAAGAAGACATCGAAGTTCCAGGCGGGAGAGCCGGCTTTCCAAGCATGGCTCCGGGTCAAGAAGGTCCCCAAGCCGGTCAGTGAAGTCGGAATGGACGAGACGCTCCGGACGATCAGGCCATTCGACGAGGTCGGGCCCCTCGGAAGTTGCGCTGTCTACAATGAGGACGACCCAGGAAGCCTTATCCCGGATGGAACTCAGGCAAGAGGCAGCTGAAGCTCGACAGGCCCAGTTGATCCAGCAAGCTTTTCAGGCAATGCAGGATAAAGCCGTACAGCCCATGGTCAAGGAGGAAGTAGCTGCCCGGGTTCCCGCTCCGACGACGCTCCCGGAAGGAAGCACAGCCCCGATTCAAGAGGCGCCAGTGAACGTTGAAGCCATCCAGGCCGAGGCAGTACGTCGCGCGCAAGAAGCGGCTCAAGTAGAGCTAGACCGACGTTGGCAACAACAGCAGTCTGAAGTCGAAGCTGAGAAAGCTGCTTGGGCTGCGAACTTCCAGCGGCAGTTGACTTCACAGATGGATACCGTCCAGCAGAGGATGCGTGAAATGGAAGAAGCACGCAATCTGGATCAGGCTACTATCAGGGCCCTCCAGAACGTTCAACGAACTCACTCTCGCAACATTCCTACAACCTCCCCTCAGGTTCAAGGTACTCAAGCGACCTCCAGCACTGATTCAGCAACATTGCCCAAAACAGAGCCAGTCCGCATGACTATGTACCCAGAATCCAGTGGCATCAGCATGGGAAAGGGAGATGAGAGGTTGGACAAGCCAATCAGCGATCTTACAGCAGCTCAACTGCGTGCAACCCTACAGCCGATGACTGAGACCAAATATGCGAAAACGGAGACGACTTCCAAGATCGCCACTACCGATGCATCCCGAGCAACGACTCAAAAGTCTAGATCAAAGTCCACGGAACCTGTGCGATCAGGATCAAGGAAAACGCCTTCCCGCCGGACCTCAGACAAGAAACACTCAGGCCGACGAGGAGGAGATCCTTCAGACGACAGCTCGAGCTCCGCGTCAAGTGATGGTGGTTCGAGTGACGATGACTCCGACAGCTCTAGTGGTGGTGGACCCCCGCAAGCTACAACGGCTGCGACTCTGGGAGGCACTACACTGACGTTCAGGCCGTACGTGAGTTCAAGCACGCTAGAAGACTTCGATGAAGAGGCTCAGCTACCGGCACGACGACGATGGTGGGAACGTTTCCTGAATCTGACAGTTCAAGGTGGCTGGTCGGATCGGACCAAAGTGTACGAGCTGAAGCTCAAGATGCCTCCGGCAGTCCGGAATTGGAGGGGCCAGCTCTCCAAGAGCAACCGCCAAGATTGGACTCGGCTGTCCAAGCTTTTCAAGCGTGAATATTGCAAGTCGAAGCTGTCTGAGGCTGAGCGTTATTATACCATGACGCAGCGAAAGGGGGAGAAGGCTCTGGCGTTCTTGTACCGCCTGAATCTCGCTGCAGAGCGTGCTGGTGTGTACTTCCGGAAGTCTAGCAAGAAGCGCGAACAACATTTGAGGCAGTTCGTGAGAAACCTCTCGGATGAATCCCTCAAGGAAACCCTCCAGAGTCACCGTTTCAAGAAGGTGACCGATTTGGAGTACATCCTGAAACAGCGAGAAGAGCTCCGCCAGGAGGACAGCCCGCCCGCTAGAACGCAACAGACTCGCGATTTTCGGGCCGACAATGTAGTCCGAGACCGTTTCAAACCCAAGCGTCGGGATCGCGCTTTTGTGGCCCAAGGCGACGCTGAGCTGGATTCGGAAGAGCATGAAATGTCCGAGGGTTCCCCTGAAGCCCGCACTGGGACATCCGGGAGCGGTTTTGCCCAGGAAGACCTAGATGGCGGAGTTTCGAGTTCACGTGCAGATGCTGTGCTGACCAAGGAGGAGCTCATTCACGAGGTATTTCGCGTGATGGAACGTGTGGGATGGCCACAACGGAGTTCCCCCCCTAACCCAGGGGCGTCAGCACCACGGTAGTCTGGATCCCCACCTCATCCGGGATACCCTCCTCGAGTCAACCCGGATCGGAATGAGTATTGTGAAGACTGTGGCCGGTGGGGCATCGCACCGAGAAATGTTGGAGCAGCATGATTTGTGACCGCTGTCATCGACGCGGACACCCTGCCCGAATGTGTGAGACGCGACCGTGCAAGAAATGTGAACAATTCCACGAAGGACGATGTGAAGACTGGAAAGCTTTCCAAGAGATCAAGAAGCTGGTGCGCCAAGGGGCCTTAAGCGACCTGCCAAGCCACGTCCGGGAAGCCATCCTGGATGGTGCCACCCCGAATGGTGAGGCCGATTCTGAGGGACAGCAGTTAAACCACTAAGCCCGCCGAATGAGGATTCGGTACGCGTCGGGCAGAGGAAACCCTCAGAATTGTGTGTCTTAGCTTATGTCGGCCCCGAGTTACGGACCAAGAACCATGATAACCAACAATGTATGACATCCCTGATTGACAACGGGCATGTGTCATCCAAGCGAGAATTTTTGGACTATCCAAGATTGCCGTCAGTACCAGATCCAGAAGGACCAGTCGAATTCCGGCTGTACCCAGGTGAGAGGTATGGATGGTGGGCGGATCATGATCCAGAAGACGAGAAGCGGCAAGTCGCAAGGGTGCATGGTGCAGTGAGTGATTTCAGGACGTCGATCTTATTGGACACCGGAGCCACAGTGAGTATGATAAGTTTGGACCTTGTGCGTAGGCTCCAAATTACTCTAGCCTCACATCGGCAAATCAAGGTGTCAGGATTAGGCGGCGTCCCGACGTACATCAGCTCAAGCACCCAGGTGAAGGTCACATTGGGACACAGGGTGGTTTATTGTTTGGATTTGTGGGTCACGAACATCGGGGAGGACGTGCATGTGTTGCTCGGGATGGATTTCATATTCAGCGCCGGGGTACGCCTTTGTATTCGTGAAGGTCTGGTCATCCTCCCGGATGAAGAGTCTATTCTCATGTACGGAGAAGTCGTCCAGCGTCGACAAGGTTTAGATCTCCCGATCAAAGCCCCGACTGGCTTACACCTGCGACCCGGGGAGAGTGCTACCGTACGTATTCGATACGGGCAGAGCAACCCGGAAACTGACGTGGTTTGGGCAGGACGAGGTGACAGATGGGTAACACAAGTACTTTGCGGTCCCCAGGCTTGGGCCACGGCGATAAAGGTGGTGAATATTTCGGATCAGGATCTCTGGATTGATACTCGAACGCCAGTGGCCCGGATTATTGAGTACGGACACTTCCCGACAGCGGGACGTTTCGTACGACCTGGGTTACGGCGTTATCAGGAGTGGCAGCAGTTGATTTTCGAGAGCACATTATCCGCCCAAGCAAGGTTGCGAGCGAGACGCTATGAGCAGATGCTTCAGGATGAAGAACCGCCCGCAGTACAGACACGGAAATACCAGTGGCCGACTAAGTTGCTAATGCGACCACGGTCGGATACCGAAGCAGTCCGAATGGTACAGTTGCAAAATAAGCCGGTGCCCACGCAGGAAGCAGATGTTGACTATTCGGAATCGGCCACGGATGAAGAACGGACATTTGGAGGTGAAGTCTCAGGAGAGGCGGAAGATGGTACTTCAGAATGTGATGACAAGGCAGGTCCAAGTTCACCAATAAGCAATTCCGGGAGCGAAGGAGCGGAGCGATCACTGCAACAGGACTCCAGCTCGAATGGCGCAGACAAAGAAGATCCAGTCTCGGAAGGAGCGACTGAGGAGGAGACACTCCCGGACGAACCAACCCGAAAAGATGAAGATCCCGAGCCACCTTCCGTGATCGCAACAGGCACCCCGTCGAGAAGCTCGAGTTGGAATACGCCCGATGTATGCGGGTGAATTCAGAGGAATTGGACCTGGAACCTGCCGTATACCTTCATGAAGGGAGTGAACTCATGGCACAATTGAAGGACGAGTTGGCATTACTACCTGAGTTGCTAGACCTCAGCCCCGAATGTGACATTACCGAAGCTGATGTTGGAGAACCGGGCTTGAGCACAGTCATTCAGGATCGCAAGCTCAGAGGTATCCTGAAACACCATCGGAAGATTTTCCTGGGTGACGGGAATGCGGCCCCTGCTCCAGCCAGAGGTGTAGTGTGCGATTTAGACGTGGGAGACGCTCGCCCCGTGGCACAGCGACCCAGATCAATCGCACCACACATCATGATCAAAGTGTACGAACTACTCAAGAAACTTCTGGAGGCTAAGCTAGTCGAACATTCTGAATCTCCGTGGGCATCCCCGATCGTGATTGTTCTCAAAAAGAATGGCATCGATATCCGAATCTGTATTGACTACCGGATTGTCAACGGCTTCATTCGACTTTCAAACTACCCGGTGCCCTTGATTGACGACCTGTTGGTCGGTTTCGAAAGTGCGATGTGGTTTATGAGTCTGGATATGGCCAGTGGCTTCTGGGCGGTCCGAATGACCGAACGTGCCAAGCTCATATCAGCTTTCATCTGTCCATTTGGACATTTCCAGTGGGTACGGATGCCTTTCGGATTGAAGAACGCACCGCTGATCTATCAACACGTGATCAACAACTGTCTGTGGGGTTTTGTTCGACTACCACCTGAAGAGGAAGCGCTGGTGGATCAGGAAGTCCTGGAGTATCTCGGTTTGGATTCGCAAGATTCGGGAGGGCCAGAACGCCCTGAGCTGGGACCTGGCGTGACACACCCGGAAAATTATTTACCCGCACTGACAGAGCAGATGACAGTTTTCAAGCGGAACATCCCCATGCCACCCCGGATAGGACCGGTATTGGGACGTAGTTCTTATATTGACGACATCGCTCATGGTGCCGCGACTTGGGATCAGTTGTGTGACGATTTGGACGCGCTGTTGTATCGCCTACGGTATTGGAACATTTCGGTCAGTTTACCCAAAAGCGAATTCGGGAAGAGGACGATCCCTTATCTGTCCCACGAGATTGGGGCTGAGGGCATTAGAGCCACTCCGAAAATCGTGAAAGGCATCCAGGATTTACCCTTCCCGAAGACACTAAAAGGAGTTCAGTCCTTTCTCGGGAGCCTGTATTATTACCACAAATTCATTGAGGACTTCCCGGTAGTTGCTGCGGTGTTGTACGAATTGACGGACGATCAAGTTCGGGCTGGTCGAGATTTACTTCGGGCGAAGGAAGCGTTCAACATCCTGAAGCAGAAGATCGTGTCTACACCAATGCTCCGGCACCCAGACCGATCGAAGCCTTTTGTTATCATTCCACATGCCAACCAGTGGGCTGCCTGTGCGGTGCTTGGACAAGAATATGATGGCGTTATTCAGCCCGTGCGATTCACGGGGCGAGTCCTCCACGACGCGGAACTCCGGTACCACATTGCCGAGAAAGAAGTTCTGGCTGTCATCCGGGTGCTCCAGACGTTCAAGACGCTGGTTGAGGGTTGTCCTCTGATCGTGTACACTCGCTACTCCGTTCTCAAGTGGGTAATCAAGTCGAAGACTGCGGATGGAAGGACAGTGCCTTGGGGCGTTGCTCTTTCGCATTACGACTTAGATATCCGGAAGGTACAACGCGATGAAGACGGCCTGGCAGCCATCCTGGGTGCGGGTATCACGCCCAGGGAACACTTGGACGAGGTAGCCGAAAACTTGATTCCGGCTAAGGGGCGCGTCCGAGCACCCCCGGTGCTGAGCGTGGAGATGTTGGCGGCCGATTATTCTGGGGTGGTCCTAAGCTTCGACGGTGCAGCTAAGACGTCTACGAAACAAGGCAGTTATGGCTGCATATTGTGGCAATTGCCTGAATGGACCATCCTGGATGCCCGAGGTTTCATCCTGAATGAAGTGACGGTGAACGACGCGGAATATTATGTGCTACTAAAAGGATTGGGCATGGCCTTGGAACACAACGTCCAGGATCTCGTAGCTGTGGGGGACTCTCGAATCGTTATTCAACAAGTCCAGGGTTTGATCAATTGTAATCAACCCAACCTGCAGCGCAGATTGGCCGAATGTCAAGTGTTGAAGGAGAAATTCCAACTAGTTCGTTTGGTACACGTGAAACGGGATTTCAATCAGGCTGCAGACTACCTGACGTCCAAGACGCTAGTTTCAGGAAACGATTGTGTCATCCAGGACGAGAGAGAAAAGGAACATCTGAGGATTGTGTCGAAGATCTCGGAACAGATAATGAAGTCGCCGAAAGAGAATGCGGAAGTATGTCCGGTCGAACCCATGGGTGTCTCGAATGAGTCACCCAGCAAGGGTCCCGAGCGTGAGGTTGGACCTGGCCCCGAATCGGCACCTCTTCCCTTCACAGCACAAGTATTAGCTGTGTTGACCCGGAGGCAGACGCAGGATACCCAGGATGACACGCCACCCCTGGGCCCCCTGGAATTCCAGGCGGAACGCTGGAGGCGCATTCGTGCACATCAGGAACGAGATGGTTACTTGTCGAAGGTCCGGGATTTCCTTCAAGGAAATTTGGAACGATTTTCGCCGAAACGATTGCGGAAGATCGCGAAGGTTGCCGATTTATTCGCGTTGGATGTTCGGGGAGTACTTTATCGGCTAGCGCGCTCCACTCGGGATCGCCCTCGGGATGCGGAAGACCAGTTACGTTTGGTAGTCCCGGAAGCCTTACGAGAAGACATGTTACATTATGCTCACGAGGACGTTCAGGGAGGACACCAAGGTATCACCCGTACCTACGAGAAGCTGCGTTCGGAATTTTATTGGCCCGGTATGTATGCTGGTGTAGAACACTACGTGAAAGAATGTACGGACTGCGCCAGCGGAAAGGGGCATCCCCCCAATCCGGGACCATCCCCTGGGAATATCGAGCCGCGACGGCCATTCGAGTTGGTCTCCATGGATTTCGTTACGCACATGCCTGAGTCGGCCCGAGGGAACACTTTTCTGCTCCTATTTCAGGATACGTTCTCCGGATACATCATGTGTAAACCGATGTCATCCACGACGGCTCAGGATGTAGCCGAAGCGTATGAAGAGCAGGTGTTTCGGAGATTCGGGGCGTCATCTATGATCAGACACGACCAGGACCCCAGGTCCATGAGCGAGGTATTCACGAGGTTTCGCGAGTTGCTCGGAAGCAAACAGCGTGCGACACTGGCCTACCGTCCTCAAGCCAATGGGCAGCAGGAACGATCCGTCCAGACGGTCATCCGGAGTGTCAAGGCATACATCGCTGAGGCGGACCAGTCGGACTGGGATGAACACGCTGAAAGATTGATGTTCGCCCTGAATACTTCTTTCGACGCTACGCGCCTGGAAACACCCTTCTATCTGGTGCACGGCTGGGACGCCCAAGGTACCGTGTCAGCGATGCTCGGCCCGAAACCATCTAGCTTGCCTGAACGGACCGCTTACGAGTGGCGACGCAAATTCCAGAGAGATTACGGGTACGCCCTAGCGTGTGCTGAAGACCTCCAAAGGAAGGCGAGACGCATCCGTTAAGAAGAACAGACCCGGAAGTGGCGGGAATTATCCGAGAGGTTGAAGGCAGGTTTCGAGACGGGGGATGCCGTGTGGTTATATATCCCGAAGGTACAACCTGGATTAAGTCGAAAATTGGCACACTTGTGGCACGGACCATTCCGGATTGAAGAAATCCAGGATGATCTCCGAGTTCGTCTCAAGATCGAGGACACGGGATACCGTGTCAACCCTTGGGAACATGTAAGTCGCCTGAAGCCACGTGCCGTCTTCCCGAAACGACCCACAATGGAGCTCGACCTGGATGACGACGATGATTTTGATGCGGCCCTGTTGCCAGAGGATAGTTGGGAACCAGACAACTCGAATGATGAATACGAAGTTGAGAAGATCCTGGATCTGCGATGGGTCAAACGGACGCGCACTGCTAAGCGTACTCGGGAATACCTGGTGAAATGGAAGGGTTATGATGACCCAGACTGGACGCCGGTATCCCAGTTAAGTTGCGGTGCTCTCCTATACGAATTCAACCAAGGGGCAAAAGCTAAGGCATGTTTCCAGGCTATGCAGGCTGGAGATGATCATCCTAGGCTATAGGCACCCGGATGAATCCGAATTGACCGACACAGATCGCGGAATTGTGAATTTGACTGAAAATGTTTTGATTTCGAGTGGAGAATGGAGCTGACTACCTGGAAAATGGGCGGGAGAGTACAACGAAGCAGAAGAGAGATCTGAAACGAGGTTGCGCGTGCAGAAGAGGATTACGAGAGAAAGCTGGAACACGAATGGGAAGTCGGATATATTAATGGAGTTTTAGAACGTGATTAAGCTGAGATATGCAGAAAATGAAACGAACTCCTGGAAATCCGGCTCCTGCGACGCACGAAGAGAGTCCTACGGACGTTGGGTGGAGACCGGGTAGCGGCGGCGCTCGGACTCGGGAAGCAGTTTCTTCCGAAGGGATGAGCTCAGATGGGCCACACGTTGGTCATCCGAGTCACATGAGTTCCATTGCACTCGGGCGGGCTCTAGCTTGTCGACAATGTGGAGCTGCTCCGCCAGCGAAAAGGGGCGCCCTTGATCGTTCAATTGCGACTTGTCCATCCAAATCCAGGAGCACACTTTCGCCGGGAACGTCCAGATACCCGGTTCTTCCAGGACTGACTCAGGAAGACCTTCCCGGACCTTGTCATCCAGGAGCTTCTTGTAATTTTTCTTGGCGGTGTCACACTCCTTCTTGCGATCAGCATGAAGCTCGGCTGAATAATCATCGAGACGGTGGTCAATGAAAAACCAGTGGCCGATCAGCCAGAAAGCCCGACGATGTTTCCACATGAACTCCACAATGTCAACCAAGCCGGACCTCGCTTGGGCATTCAGGGAATCCAGCTGATGTAGAATCAGGAACTTCATTCGTTGATTGAACATATCATCCCACGGGGCGAGGTCCCACAACACCTTGAACGACGCCGGATCCCAACGAGTCCGGCCAGCTTCCAGCTCGGTGACCTTGGCCAAATTAGGAGCATAATCCGGGAAGCCAGTGGTCTGCTCGACAGCGTTCGCAGTTCCGGGTGCAAACTTGAGTAGAATGCCATACTGACGCCAAGACATGACACCACGCCCTGGAGTCTCAACCAGCGCAAGCTCATCCGGGGACAATTCGGAATACTCCTTGCGAGCTAGGACAGATCGACGACGATCTTGCGCTGGACGGGGACGCTTGGCAGGGGGTTCTGAAGACGGGTCAGTCCCGGTCGGGGCCGATGAACTTGAAACAGACGAAACCGAGCCACGCCGACGCTTTGCCTCTCGGGGCGGGGTGGTCCGCGGAGCTTGAGGCTTGAATTCCACACTGGACTTGAAAGTGACATCCCGGTCTTCGTCGTCTTCACTTTCGCCGACTCCCGAGAACAGAGCCTCCATCACTTCTGCCGAGTCATCCAGGCGCAGTTTTTTCAGAGCTGGCCACCGAGCAGGAGCGCTGTCCAGATTTTCGAGATACGACTCGGCCTTCTTGAAACACCAGCTCGGGACGTATTTAGTCCAGGGGGTGTGATTAAGACGACCCCAGTACATCATCCGGGCTAGCATGAGAGTCAACTCCCGAACCGGAATCCGAGGATGCACGAGGTGATCACCGTTCACCAGGTCAAAAGCATCCAGATAATCCAACCCGGAACGCATGACTAACTGGAGATCGGTGCGTTGCTTGCTCCAAACCACGGCGTGATCGGCCAGGGATGCGCGGGCTTCCTCGACTGTCCGAGCGAGTGACGTCCGGGGATCCAGAGCGTCCTTGTCACTTGGGGTGTAAGGATCTGGACGCAGTTGCAGCTTCCGAGAGCTCGCAGACGAAGCTTTGCTTCGTCTACTTGGAGGAGTCTGGGGCGTAGCCGGTGGAGTGGGATCCTGGGTGAAGTCTAGGGGCGCGTTTTTGGAACCGCTCCCGGATCCAGGGCCATTTTCCTCCTTCTTCTCCTCGCCCTGATCGTCCTCATCCAGAGGAACAAAAGGCCCAGGCTGCGCGGAGTAGTCGTCGATGGCGGTCACCATGATCTGGGTTGTCCACTCATCGGGGGGAGCCTGGTGATCCTTGAGGTGCTCGAGTAAAGCTTTCAGGCGTGGCCAATTGCCAACAACCTGAGTTTGATGCTGGTTCAGGAAATTCATCACCTTCGGGACATTGATGGAACCGGCTTTTACCCGACGTTCCAACCCCCGAGCGAACGCGAACATGTCGTCACGCTCCTGGGTCATGGCTGCTAAACGCGATCGGAGAGCCTCTTCTTCACGCTCGTGATTCTGCGCGACGCGCTTGAAATCCCGGGCGTGGTCAGCAATTTCCTGGACGAGTTGGCGCTTGGAAGTCAGGAATGCATCCTGCCAGTGACGATTCAGGAGGGCGAATCCAGTTTTCAGGGCGCTGATTTCAGACAGTTTCGTGAGCACTTCAGAGCCGTCGCGAGAACCGTTCGACGCGAGCTGCCGCTTGGCCTCCCGGAGTTGGGTCAACGTCCGCTTCAGGAAGGTGGACATCATGAAGACCTTGCGCGCCAACTGTTCCACGGGATAATGCTGGAGTAGCGAAGCAAATTCACGCCTCGCGTCCATGCTCTCCAAAAGTTCGCGAAATTCAGGCACGGTAGCAACGGAGTCAGCCGATCGAGGGAGTAGTAACTCGGGACGAACGCTAAGTGGGGAGCCAGACATTTCGGTGAGGTCTCGGATGTCCTCGTCCGAGAGGGTTTCCACGAACGCCAAAGTTTCCAAGCCGCCATATCCGTCACGCATGAAGTGCCCTGAGAGCAGGTCCGCATGAGTGGCCGGAATCCCCACCACGAAGCTGGATGGGTCTTGGCGCACCCCGAATCGTGCAGGTGGAACGTCGCCGGGAAGGGTCGGGTCTGTCTCCACGGCCACGGCGGCGTCGGACCTCTCCAGGTTAAGCTCGCCTTGGAAAATGCTCTTCGCCGTGTCCGCCGAAATTACTTGCTGGGTCACCAATTGCTGACCCACAGACGCAAAGGCAGCCGCGATGGCGGCCGGATCATGCATGGCGGGCGAGTCCACGCCAGCAATCGGTGACTTCGGTGTCGCTGAAGGATCAGGCGGCGAGTTGGTTTGCGCCGGAACGTCCTCAGACATAGGCATTCCGTCTGGAGTGTTCAATTGCGGTGGAGGGGCGTCATCTGCCTTGCCGGAGGGATCATCTTCGCTGCCGTCCTCCCCACCTGAGCCCGAAGCGCTGCCTCCCTTTGGAGAAGCGCCCGGGAGTTGCCCAGGGGCGTGCGGAGGCGCGTCGTCCATGTCACGGCCATCGCCGTTATCGGTGCTTGCCTTGGTGCTCATCGTGTGTGAGGCTGGAAGGTTTTTGCGTTTTGAACGCGTTTGGTTGTCACGTCTGGAGATTGGACGAATAGTGGGTGTGACAGTTGGATCCGGGACGGGACGGAGAATGGTGGACAATCCGGGGAGTCTGTCGGATGGTTGGCGAGCCGAGTTGGCATTGCGCCCAGGACGGCTGCGATCGCGAGTGGATCTGCTCATGGTCTGACACTTCGGAGATAAATCTCTCAGTGAGGGTCCGAGATCAGAGGGGCGGTTGACGCGAGGCAACTGGAAGTTTTTCCAGAGTGGCCAGTTCGCAGCTGCCCCGGGTGCAGAGACAGAGAGTGTCGAATGGAAATCTGGATTCAGGGTGGTACAGGAATGGTACACTCGAAAGTGCTGACTAGTTGAAGATCGCGAGGACGGTTACTCGGAACACGTATAGGCTCACAGGCACGGAGGCGTCTCTCCCGAAGCAAGGATTCGGGATGGAGTTATAGCGCCCTGTCCGGCCGCCGACTTACCTTTGCGGCAGGTACCCATATGAAGGGGCCAAACGCTTCCGGTAGAATGTATCCCGGAAAGCGGCCTGCCCATACGAGCCGAGTGATCACCCAATGCCTCAAGATCAAGATGACTGAACGACATTGTGGAAGTCCAGATGAAGGACACCCTGAATGACCAAGATACCACCCCGGATGTATGTCACCCTGGATGGATGCCACTCCGGATGGCAAGTGTACCCAACTACAATCCGACCAATCAACGAAGCCCCAGGGGCGTGCCAAATCAGGCACCCATGCGAACATGAGACCAAGATCCAGACAGTGCTACGCCTAAGCCAGCGATCTTCGGGACAAGCCAATCAAGCGACGACAGCGCGCCAGCGCACGAAGTGCGACTGCTCAAGACTGCAGCCAGTGCAAGATGAGTGAGCGGCCCTCCGCGAGTTCAACGTGACTCCAAGTATACTGAAACCCAGTCATCCGGGAGGAGTGCATGCGATTCGAGCAGAGGAGACCGCTGAAAACCCAGATACCAAGAAAGAAAGAAAGAAATGATAGCCAAAGAGAGAGAGAGAGATAAGAGATAATCAGAGTTTGTTTTGCCTTCCAGAGCCCAAGTGGACTTCATTGCCATTTGCCATTGACCCTGGAGAGTATATTCGCCGAGGACGACGACGCCATATTTCTGCTACCCAAAGGAGAATCCAAAGGAAGGTCCGGGAGCCGCGTAAACCAACGGACGTCCAAGGTCGTGCAACCGCACAAGGAACTCTCACCTACACGCTTCAAATCAAATTGGGTACCCAAAAAGGCTGCTTTCGGGTTGGTCTACCCATTTCATATCCCTAAATTGCCTGTGGACACTCGAAAGAGGACCCTTGCATTTCATATTCCATCTGTAGTTTCAGGAGGTTGTAGCAATCACCCCCTGAGATCCGAGTTAGATTGCTTGTTTTAGGACTGTATTTGTGGTTCCCTCGTCCATTCGAGGGTGGTGCGCGTTGGGCAACTCGGATTTCTCTGTATCCGGGTTGTAACCTAAGGTCGACAGACTGCATATTGTATATACAAACTCTGAATTGTTATTGGTTATTTTTAGGAGTGGTTGTTTGGGGAAAGGTCTTTGCTCGTAAGCTTGCCTCCATTCAGGATCTCCCAGTTGGGAAGAACTTGGAAGTTCTCTGTATTCTTGTATCTAATTGATTGTTACATTTCCGGTTGAAAGACGGTCCGCCGAATTAATCGACACCTATAGGGATTGCACAAGGTCACACGCCGACTCGAGTCATTCTACTGTGTGTTTCGAGTTAACCGGGGCTGGTCCAGTCTGGAATACCAGTCTTTTAACCCCGGACGCGCTATACATCTTGGACGGTAAAAGTGTTCACCCGCTTCGTCTCAACCGCCACCAGATCTCGCACTATTCCGACTCACTATCGGCGCACACCTTCGAGCTCGCCACTCGACCCCACAATCTTCTCGTTCCGGCCGATGAAATCCCTTGGCAACGACCCACTCACAAGCCAGTTCAATCGAGTGCCCAGGTAGCCAGTCTAAGAATCTCCGCACTCGATCGCTCCGTAGTCCGTTGACGAACACCCTGTACCTCAGAGTCTCCTTAAACAACCGTGCTTCATCACAGTATCGCGATATCCGTCTCCCCCAGTCATCCACCAGTTCGTCGTGTTCCTGTGCCGCATCCAACAGCCTCTGCAACAACTGTTCCTTCGTAAGGCGGATGAAGCGGTTGTAGAACCGTCGCTTCAGTGTCTCGAAGTCCGTCAACCGTGAACTCAGGCACCACCGTTCGCCGACCGTTCCGCTCATCCGCGCTACAAACATCCGCATCCGGCTTTCATCGTCAAACTCCTCCGTAGCCGTCTCGAAGCACCACCAGAAGTCCTTGGCACTCTCCGAACAAGCGTTCTCCGAGTCGAAGTACGGAATCAGCTTTAGCATGTTGTACTCCGTCTCCATCATCAAACCGTACTCGTCGTCACCGTCCTCGACAAAACCATCTTCACCCGTGCCCTCTTCAAACCACCGTCCTTCACCATCGCTCATGTCACGCTCTCCAGACTCCACCCCGGATCGGATCACATTCGCCTCGTCGAACTGACCCCTCATGCTCGTCCACACGACTTCTCCCCACACGTGTCTTACACGCCCACTCGTCTCTTCAGCACTTGATTGTGCTCACCAACTGCACCGACACGCACAACCGTCTCTCGCTCACAGTGCTTCACTCGTTCACCGTCCTTGTCAATCACCCGAAGAACATCTCACCGTTATCTTCTTGGTCCCAATCCATTCATCAAACCAAACCGTTCCGCAAGCCCGTTTCACTTCACAAGTTCACCCTCGAAGCGATCTCCAACGCTGACCAAAGCGCGACCGTCGAGGTACTTCTTCTCCAAATCTCAAACTTCAATCACAAACGCCAGAACCACCAGCGACACCGAGCCGTTCACTGACGATTCAAGTGGCTACGGCACCGTGCCGTTCTCCAATTCACCAAACCTTGACCGTTAAGGGCTCCAAGCGAGCCGACCGTTTTCTTCTTGACCTTGACCACTTGAGGTACTTCGCGTACCGTTCTCCAATTCCACTGCAGTGCCGAGCGCACCGTTCCAACAATTAAAAACCAGATCCAGACCGTTCTACAAGTCTTACGCGGACGCCGAAACTTCTTGAAGACCCCAGGGACGAGCTCTCGACCGCGATTTCAACGCGCTGCTGTCACCTCGCAAAGGCCCACGAATCCCGATGCCCGACTCGACCAATTCACCAAACCAAACCGTTCCAGGGCTCCGAGCGAGCCGTAAACCAATTTCCGAGGCACCGGCGTGCCGTTCTTCACTCCACTTCCAGACCAGACCGTTCCACAAGTCTTGCACGGACGCCGAGACTTCTTGAAGACCCCAGGGACGAGCTCTCGATCGCGACTCTTGCGCGCTGCTGTCACCTCACAAAGGCCCACGAATCCCGATGCCCTACTTGACCAGACTGTCCGACGCCTACTTCACAGTGAAGCCAATACCCTGGTTCTCCACCACGTGTCGCGAGCTGTCCTGGAAGGGACGGCTGTCGCTGCGAACGAAGTAGGACGGTACGGACAGGTAAGGAACGGTAGAAGACAACGAAGCCAAATGCAAAGATTCAACTTGTTGTTTCCAAGACAAATTCACGACTGACCTAGGACTCACCTTGCACGGAGCCTCGCGGCCCGCCCTCTCCTCTCACTTCGACTGAATTGTCGGCACGCCAGCCGACTTCAACAGGCTTGGCTCTGCTTTCACCCCTCCGTCCTTTGTCCACGCCAGCGCTCACGCCTGAGCCGCCGCATAGTCACGACCTCCATCCTGCTGCGCATCTTCGCCGGCCACGCCAGAGCTTCCATTTGCTCTCGGGCCCACGCGAAACCGCCGCGCCGCCAGCTAATCTGCCCGAAACTTGATGACTGGTCGCTCAGTTCATCCAGAAAAGTAAACCCTCTCAAAACCGATATGTCTTTCAACAGGGACCTGGATCGTGACCGTACCCGGGACGGTTGCCACCATTCCCACTCGGGACATCCTCCCCGACCGAAACCTCGACGTCCTCGTCGAGTGCCCTGAACCATGTCTGTGCGCATCGCTCAACGCGGCGAACCCCCTTTCTTCAAGCAAATTCAGAGACTCGCGCTTGCAGCAACCATCTGCTCAGCCGTAGTAGTGACGCTCCAGCTACGGTCATTGAACTCCTGTCTACCCGATCCGTCTTCCAACAATCTCAAATTCAAACACACGCCCATGTTCCACACCGTCCCCTTCTTGAGTCTCAACAACAGGTTACTGCCGCTCCCTCCACCGACACTGCTACTCGCTCGCAGGTCGCCATCCTCCCTTGCATGCCATCCTCATGGTCGACTTGTAATCTGCGTCACCGCCACCATCGCCCGACAGCTTCTCAAACACTTCAAACTCACCCATCGACCGTACCGACTGCATTCCTCTCACCATACCATAAAATATCCGACCAGAGGACCTATCGGACCTGTACCCAAAATATGGTACACATCGCCCTGATTGGTCAAAATAAAAATATCACGCACTGGCTGTGATACATCACACAACACAATCAGCGTGGCGCCGCGGAGGCCGAAAGCAGCGCGGTGGGGGAGGACGAGAGCGACATGATGGCGAGAGCGGTGCGGTGGCGGCGGAGGACGAGAGCGGTGCAGTGGCGGCTGAAGACAACGGGAACGTGGGGGTGTCGCAGGATGACAGCGGCACGGTGGGGGCGGTGGACGACAGCAGCATGATGGCGGCAGAGGACGACGGAGGCGTGGAGGCGGCGGAAGCCGAGAGCGGTGCGATGGCGGCTGAGGACGACGGCGTCGGAGGATGACAGCGGAGCGGCGGCGGGCGATAGCTGCGCGATGGATGCGGAGGACGACAGCGGCAGGGTGGTGCGGAGGATGACAGTGGCGTGGCGGTGTGGAACGAGAGCGGCGCGGATGATGGCAGGCTCGGATGATGACAGCGGTGGTAGGACTGCTAGGACGTGTGTGGTCGCGGAGCAGTACGCATGTGTACGTTTATGACTATGGCTTAATATTGTTTTTCACTTGCATACCAGAGTGCTATCCAAAACGTTTTCGATATCTTCTCTTGAGATTTTTCGGATTAACTCGACACCTTTGCTTGGGTTTTTCGGGTTTTCTCGACGCTTTTGCTTGGGTTTTTCGGGTATTCTCGACACCTTCGCTTGGGTTTTTCGGGTATTCTTGACACCTTTGCTTGGGTTTTTCGGGTATTCTTGACGCCTTTGCTTGGGTTTTTCGGGTATTCTCGACACATTTGATTGGGTTTTTTCGCCTCACTCATGCCCAACGACGACTTCCAGGACTCTCTAGTTTAAGATCGGCATGCTCACGCCATTCACGCTCGAGAGTGGCCATGCGCTGCGGCTACACGGGCGGCATAGACGCTCGCGCAGCCCTTTAGTCTAATATAATACAGTGAAATCAATTTTGTATACAGTGCATGTTTCTCTAAAGTACTACGCTGTAGTGTGGCTGTCCATTGTATTGCAATGATTGCATCGGTCCGATAAGGTCGGATAAAACGAAAATATGCGTGTGATACGTCGATCACTTGATGTTCGTATGGGCATACACATATTTCTCGTGTCCCTCCGACCCGATACGTCGGAAGGACGCCATAGAGGACCTCCCTAACCCTATCTGATATGATTGGCCAAAATTATGTGTTAAACGTCATCTGATTGGTTATGTCACGTATAAAATCGGTGATTGGCCATTTATAAGCACTTGTGCCTCATACAAAAATTAGGGATGGTCGGATAAGTGATGATATTCATCCATACCGGCTTCATCCAGCGACCGTTCCGACTGCTTCCATCGGACTGTACCAACTCCATTCAGAGACCGTTCCAACTGCTCCCTCTGACTGTACCATCTCCATTCAGTGACCGTTCCGACTGCTCCCCGACCGTGCTTGAACCGCGTCTTCTAATGCATCGCCGACTCACACTCCGCCAAAACGCCCCAGACCGATAGCAGGTCCTTCATTCGCCGCATCACCAAGACTTGTCACCTCATAGGCCTTCCTTGTGCTACCAAACTCGCGCCAATTTATCTCGCTCTAGGGGAACCCCGCACCACCGGGACCGCTTCAACTGGAACCCACCCGTCCTTACGTGACCGGTTCTCCATTTCACAACGACTGACCATACCAGGACACCGTTCCGTCGCAGTGCTATAGTCTCTACAGACGGCCGTCTTCTTCTCGAGAGAGACCCAGCTAACCGTAGCCCACTCGGCGTGTTCTTCACACGACACCGGAAACGTTGGGATCACGGTGACCACCGTGTCGAAGCATTCGGCGTCAACCGTACCGACCTCTGCCCCACTCACATCACCTTGATCCTGGACGCCCGTTGTCGCCGCACCAACACACTCTCTTTCATCCGCTGTAGAGACCGTTCTTCCCTGCTCTTCACAGACTGCACCATCCTCAACCAGCGTACTCTCCACTGGTGTCCCAAACGATGTTTCCGAGCGGCACGCAGCCTCCGCATGATCCCTCGCGACCGTGCCCAATCCTTTTTATACCCTGTTTTATCTCCCCTTCTCCCATAAACCGGTTTTATCGAAAGTGTTTTATACCCCGTTTAATGTGTCAAAAGCGTGTATTAAAAATTGACTCAAACGTCACTCTAGAAAAAGCCAACCGAAACAGACATTAAAAGAGACCTGTGTCCGTAGTGTACGGTCATGTTGAACTGAAATTTATTTCAGAGTATATCAGTGATCACATTTTCCGCTCACAAACTATACTTGTCTAACATCTAAAAAAAGAACAATCAGCTCTCGCTCAAAAATTCACCTCCAAATTTAATAAGCCTCCAAGATCTAACAATAATAAGCGTCAATGTTTGCTTTTGGTCATACTCCTCTCATAAACCAACTTCAATTTGTAGACTCTAGAGATTTCGACACTAAAATGATATTATCTTCCTCCAATAACTAAAATATATCTATAACTAATAAAAAAATCTGGATGTTGCCTGTGGCGTGCTAGTTCAACATTCAGGCGACATCTCACAATTTCACTTTCAATTATGACAATAGGTCAGCTGCAAAAAAAACTTTCAAAAACAAACTTGCCAAAGGCACCTCGATTCACCACCTTGAGTCAGGTGGCGAGATAGCGCACGCTCGTTTGCGTCGGTGCCTCCAACCCATCCCCCGACGCTCCCCTGTCCCCGCCAAGTTGGCGGCAACGCACAGGTGAAGCCGTCTAGCGCCATGGCCGCGGCTGCTACAACGCAAGCACCGAAGGCTGCGGCCACCATCGCTGCAGCTCCGACGCGTGGGGTGGCGTCAACCGGCAAGAAGCCCACAGTTACCGGGATTTCTCGCGCGTCCTCGAGCTGAGTCCCAACCACGTCATGGCGCGCTACGCTCAGTAGGTGACAGGGCAAGTGCGAGGCAGAGTGTGTGCGTCGCTGTATTGAAGTTGAAGCTAAACAGTCTCCTGGTTGTTCAGCGCTGGCTGCTACAATTCGGAGGGGGAGTTCAGCCAAACGACCCAAGAGTACACGCTCGTACTGCATCGCGACGAGATGGAGAATACGGGCGGCTTCCGGGAAGTTAATTACCCGAAACGCAGCCAGGAGAGTTTCATCTGCGTCAGGCTCGTACTCGTTCGTGTACAGCACCTCGAGCATCTTCTTCTCGAGGCGATCATACGTCACGAACGTCGATGGTTCGCCCCCTTGCATCTTAGAGAAGCATTACAATAACAACAAAGGTATGAGGAAGAGCAGATTCCAAGTACAAACCACCGGAAGCCCTACCTCTGGAAGGTTCTTCTTCATGACATCCTTCTCGGTCGGGTAGGCGCCGAGGTACCGCATGATCGTGCTCACTTCTCTCGAATACAAAAGTCACGTGGCAACGATGCCACTAACCTACTTCCTGCAACTCTACTCATTTTTCAATTTTAAATTTCAGAGCTCGCCCGGGCGCTTGCGCACGGCCTTGTGTCCGTAGTGTACGGTCATGTTGAACTTAGTTGACTTATTTTTTAGTAAGGGGGAGGTACGGGACATTACTAAATAGGACAAAATCTAGAAGGAGGATGGTGACTCCGAAGAGTCGTTCGGCCCTCGGCCACCCCTCCGTGCAACTCATCATGGCGCGCTTCCGCAAACCCCCTCTCTCCTTTTGAAGTTCAGGGAGCTGCCATGGACAGCACTAGCGTCCTGTTAGTGCTGTGTGCGGCTTCACGGAGGAGGGAAAGGCATGCTCGTAAGCTACGTGAGCTTCGCAGGCGTATATATGAAGAGATATGCAGAGACGAGTGGCAGCGCATGGTGCGCATGCGCCACTACATAGCACTTCACTGCCTCAAAGACCCGGCCAGCGCGAGTTGGATGGACACATGGTCCACAGGGACGGACGAGAACTTCATTACTACTACGAGTCTGTCTCGGTGAGTCTATTCTGAGTATGATAACCTTACGACAGCCGCTAACTACTTCTGTTACGTGCACTCAGGTCGGCGTTTTGCTCGCTCTTGTAGCGATTTGCTCCTTTCTACGTTATACCTACGTTCAGGCCTAGAGGTGGCCGCCCTCGCAAACTACAGCTGCACCACCAGGTGCTGGGAGTGCTTTTAGCCTTCTATGTCGGCTCGATGCAGCGGGCCTCGCTGTGCAAGGAGTTCGGCGTCCCGCCCTCTACGCTAGCTCGTGTTCTGAACACTGCTGAAGCAGTGTTGTCTCGTGCTCTTCACGACTTCGCTCCCGCCCGAATTGTTTGGCCGTCTTTAGAGCGGCAGAAGGCGCTAGCTCGCTTGGTGGCGAGGCGACACCACCTCATGCAGTTCACATGGGGGTTCTTGGACGGCAAGAATTATCGGGTAAACTCGTGCACTTTGATATGAAAAGCTCATGTATTATTAATTAATTTGTACTGTGTGTTATTTTTACTTGTAGGTCCAGCAGCCCTCGAACCCGGATGTGCAAAACGCACATTACAACGGGTGGCTCCACAACGTTTTCGTTACCGGGACATTGTGTTTTAGCGCCGACGGGCTTAGTCTGGGCCAAACACAATTGTCCCGGCAGCTGGAACGACGGGGATACATCGTTGGACTTCCGACGTATCCTCGCCGATCCAGTCTTGAATCCGGACACCAGGTATGGAATCGTGGCCGACAGTGTCTTCCCCTGTGGGAAGGACATGTTGGGTCGAGTCATGACCCCGCTGAAGGAGGGGGGCCTGAACAGGCTGGTGCCATCCGTGCGGAAAGCAGCGAAGATCATGTCTCGCGCGATCACCTTCATCCGGCAATCTGCTGAGTGGGGTATGGGGTCGGTGGAAAAGGTATACCACCGACTCCTACTCCCCCTGCCTTACGACGTGCACAAGCGGAAGGTTAGGCTTGACAACCTTTTCCGCGTAGCCAACTACCGCGTTAGGACTGTAGGCATAAGTGAGATCCGAACTACACATTTTCACGGACATGAAGACATTATGTAATTACGAAATCAACTGTTCACTTCAGTACTAGTAGAAGTCCGTGTCTTCCTACTCTCGTCTGCGCCGGCTAAAGCACTTGGGGTCCTCCTATCTGCATGGTTGCTATTAGCAACATCATCTGGTCGTGGCGCTCACAGGCTTCAGCCCTGTCTCGTTCCGTGCGTTCTTCGTATCGGCTGCGACTCTCGGCAGCGAGCTCCGCATCCTTGCGCCCTTGCTCGTCACGCAGAAGTCGGTTCGCCTCTGCTTCCTGGTATCGGCGCGCCTCTGCGGCTGCAGCCTCTTCGCGACGCAGAGCGTCTCTCTCTCTCCACGCTCTCGCTTCTCGGCAGCGGCAGCTGCCTCTCTGTCCTCGCGCCGGCGGCGGTCCTCCGTCTCCGCACGACGGTCCGCGTCCTCTCTCATGAATACGAGCACCTGGAGCATGTCAGCTCCGGCGGCCGACTGCTTGTCGGTCGCCTCGTCCATCTCCTTCCTCAATTCGTCAAGCCTCTTCTTAGCACGTACGCGTTTGTTGCTCGCGTACGTGGCCCCGCTGCTGGAGCTTTCTGGGGCATCGCGCTTGCCGCTGGCACTCAGCGGGCAGGTTGTCAGCTCGTCGAGGTTGTCGCGCATGACACGTAGATCGCACCCGCCGAGGCGGTTGCTAGCCGTACTCTTCTTTTTGTTGCGAGCCATCTCAATGGCGTCGTCGAGCGCCCGACTTGGGTCGCGGGCTAGAGGAGCCCCGCCCGGCGACGCATACGTGGCCCTCGACGCAGTAGCCGGGCTCTTTCCCCCGCCTCTTGGACGGCCGACAGCCTTGGTCTTCGAGCCCGACGTACTGAGAGGGGTTGACGTGGCTTGCTGCTGGGTCAGGTCTCCGTCCTCGCTGTCGGCCGTACAAGGCGGGCCAGCGTCGCCACCGGCGGCCGCCGACCCGTCCGCCGAGTCATATTCGGGGCTAGTTAATGTGGTGTCGTCGCGCTGACGCACCTCGTCGTCACCGTCGTCCTCCGACCAGACCTCATCCGCCAGGGAGGCGTCGAACGTGCCACGTCGGGTCACTACGGCCCAGTAACGATGGGCGCCACGGTTGAAGAGCCGTCGGCGTCGACGTCGCCCCCGGCTCGCTGGCGGAAGTCGACGACCTCGACCTGGCTGTCCTCCTCGTCGTCCCTCTCGCCATCGCTAGCAGGATCGGACATGTCCGGCTCGTCCTCGTTGGTGGCAAACACCTGGTCCTCGACGCCGCCCACGTACTCGTTCAGGACGTCGGCGACGTCCCGTAGCAAGTGCGCGTCGTATTGGCCTCTGTCGAAGCCGTCGTGAGAAGTATGAGCCCCTCCCTTCATTTCAATGGCGTGTTGGACCTCGTGAGCCAGGGCGATCGGGCGGAGCTTGGGCGGAGTCATTGTTTCCGGTCGGCTTCGGCTTGCCGTACAAGTTGCGGAACTTACGCCGTAGAGAGTCAAAGTCGCGCTCGAGCCAGCTGCGCGCTTTGCGCGAGTTGTACTCGAGCGCGACCTCCTCCCACATGTTGCGCCCTAAAGGCTTGCGTTCTGCAGCTACAGTGCAAAGGAGCATCTGCTCCTTCACGCTGTAGTTGAGGTAGCCAGCTCTGCGTCCTCGCTGCAGACGTAGCATGCATACAGTAGCGTTAGTGTATTCATACAGCTCAGCAGTGACAAACATGCCGTACACAACCTGAACCATGATCCGGGGGTGCGAGGCGAAGTAGGTAGAAGCGGAGAGTGGGCGACGAAATCTTCAGTGAGGCGATGTGTTCAAGGAGGGGGGCAGCCGATCCGAACATCTACATCTAAGTATGCACATCCGATCAGTTTGTAGAGGGAAGTCATGGGTGTAAGCGTCAGTCTTTCAATATACGGAAGTGCAACAAACTTTTATTACTGGTTTTGTATAGAAAGTCATCCTCCTACGTCTGACTACACGAACTCTTCACGTGACATTGCTGCGCATCTGTGGTGAGGTGCGGGCAACTTCCCAGCGTCCAGAATAAACCTTGAATGTGACTTGAATCAGCAAACCTTGAATCTAAGTCCAGGGGGGCTCAGAGTCTTAGAGTCTCAGCTGAAAGGTCTCAGCTGTACTCGACGAAGACTCGGCCACCACCTCTGAACCCGAACTCTTGGTCTGACGCGGCGTGTGCGCCTCCCTTGCGATCCCCTTGACGGTTCTTGCTGGGGCTACGCTTTGGGCCCAGACGTCAGCCAACCACGTCTTCTTGTTCCTTGTCCAGTCGTCCCTTGGTACTCTCCGAACGAAGCCGGCTCCTCGCTCAACAGGCCTTCGTTCGCACGTGTCCTCAACCCGATTTGCCCCGGGGTTTTCTTTATGTAGACACGACTCCACACACACACTTGTCTGCTCCTTCCAAGACCGCAGACCCGGTCTTCTTCGCTTCTCCTCTTCCTCCAGGCGGCTCCAGCTGAGAGCCGCGTACACAGGTCTTCACTCGCCCCCCGACCTAGGGTGGCTCCGAGAGTTGGCTCGAGCTGAGCCGGTCTTGATCCAGGGTTCTCGCCTCTGCGCCCTGGGACTTCCGCGCGGCACTCAATCTGAGCGCCGCGTACACAGGTCTTCACTCGCCCCCCGACCTAGGGTGGCTCCGAGAAATTGGCTCGGCTTGAGCCTGTCGTAATCCAGGGTTCTCGTCTCTGCCCTGGGACTTCCGCGCACCACGTCTTGTCGTAGACGGAACGGCTGAGCGGGGAAAGCACGGTCCCAAGCTCAGCGCCAAAGTGATATGAAATACGCGCCAGGTACAGCCGCCTAGTCGGCCTGCCAACGCGTAAGGAAATATGAAATAGTCAAATGGGTACCCCTTCACACCGAGGTACACCCAAATGGTCTATATGGGGCCTGAGTTCTGTTGGATTCTCCTAAACCACCTTTTCCGCAGCAGCAAACTTAACGCTGTGGCCTTCGGGGCAAATTCGATTCTGATTGATACTTTACACATGCAAACAAAGACCTATCAAGGGAGGGCGCTCGGCTTCCTTCGGAGCGCACCCAAACAAAGGTGAAAAGAAAGATATCGTCTTGCGAGCTGCCTGCAAGCCAACTGCGAGCGGCGCTTCAACATGAGTCTGGCCAATGACTGGCCGAGCTCAGCAAAGTCCAGCGACGTCAGGAAGTGACTCAGTGATGCTTCATCGATGAGGGGCAGATCTCGGACTTCTCATTGGCTGGTTGGAGTGAGTCATCTGGGTTCACCGGATTGCGTCACAGCTGATTTGTTCCCGGTCATCATCTGATGACGCGACCCTCCAGCGCGTGGCGACCATTCACCCAACAGTCGGCGACTAGCCAAGACCCCCGGGCTCAGATGAGATCCATCTTGACCCTCTCAGTGCCAACATCCGTCAGCATCCATCTCATGCTGAAATCCCTCGCAACGCACTGAGACCCGATACGACTTGCTGAGCTCATGTGCACATATATGCAGTAGCTGAGCTCCAGTATAACCGGAGCGAACATCTTCTCGCTGAGAGTCACCATCCACAAACCCATGTCTTCTGAGTTCAGCGGCTCACTACTGAGGCTGTCCGAGCTCAGCTATACTTGACTTGACCACTTCGAGCTGAGCAGAGATGCCGCAGCCTTCGCCACTCCGAGCTCCGCGAGCAGTTTGTCTGAATAGGACGAGTTCAGTCGCGCACGGCTTGTCCATTGCTTAGCACACTTCGGTCGCTCCACTGTTTCAGATTGAGAGCAGACGAGGTTGGACACACTGCAGTTCGAGCTCAGAAGGGATCCACTGAGGCGCGAGGAGCTTGGTTATGCTTAGCTCGTGATCATCAAATGCTCAGCAGCTCCAGGGTGTTGTCGCTCGGACTCCATCATTTTCAATGTAATCGGGCTGAGCCGTCTCCTCAGCACGACTGGGTCGTTTCCACTTCACTTCAAATTATCCCAAGCCAGTTGAAGGTGGGCAGCAGGTGTCGGGTTCAGCCATCGTCTGGCCAATCACGAGTGAGTCTCATCTGAGAGTGGTCACTGGCAGATGCTCGAGGAACTCTCCCAGAAATCTGGGGGGAGCTTCGTCACAACCGTCCCTTATGTGGACCGAGTCCAAAGAGGTCAGTCACGAGTCGGGCTCGGCCCTCATAACACAATATGCCAGTGGTCGCCTCGTCCCAGTCCCGTCGGATCTTGCCGAATTTGTGGTCTGCAATTTCGGACCATTCGACAATTTCCAACACCGAACGCGCACGGCGCCTCCAGCTTCTCCGACTCACCCAAGCTTCGATGGCGGACTCTCCAGGCACTCCGCCTCCGCCCGCATCTGCCTCAGGCGACGGTCCAGGCGACGTGGGGCAGCAGGGCACTCCTGCGGCTCCTGCTGTCTCGGCTTCCGCCTCCGCGACCTCCGGCACCGCAGTTCCGACGGGCTCTGGCCTCCAGACATCGCCGCAAGCTTCTCCCACTCTGGCCGGCGCGTCCGCGAGTTCCAGCGTGCTATCAGCCGTCACTTCGGCGTCGCCGATGACGTCTAGCACGGTGCAGGCGTCTGGGGGCGTCGCACCGACCCTTCAGCAGCCCGTGACGGTGACTGGTCTGCCTACATCCATGACTCTGTCGGCCGACGCTCTGCAAGCAGCATCTACTCTCGTGAGGCAACTCCAGATGGTCCCTTCGATTGGCAACCCAGCCCAGGATTCATCTTTCCTTCGCCCAGCGTCTCCATCCCCCACTCGGACCACGGCGGCATCTCCCGCCGTGACTACAACGATGATACCTGCCACCATGCGCGACCTTCACCGGGGCAGCACTTTTGCTGGCACCGTGGACGGGCTCTCACGAGTGGTTCCTCTGCCACGGCTCAGCGACGCCGAGCTACGTCGGCTGAGTTCGTTGGCGGGAGGTGATGCGACCGCCGAAGTGCTTCACTCAAGGACTCGTCGACCAACTGATCCTGCCGACTTCCGAATTCGTATAGCGATGGAGCGCGAAGCTTTAGCTCTCGCTCAGATCTACGGAACGGATGAGCTGGCCTTGCGAGCGATGAACACTGTTCGCTATCTGCAGATCGCCGTTCAGCGAGTCTTGACGCTCGAACAGGGTAGCCCTGCCCAAGGTGAATCGGCTCAGATTGCACAACTGAAAGCTGAGTGTGCTCAGCTCGTGGCTAGGCTCGCGTCTCAGAAAGCTGAATACGAGACCAACGTAGCTGCATTGGAAGCAGCTCACGCCGAGGCCATGCTGAACACACCCACCCCGGCTCCGACCTCAGGCCCAAATCTTCCGCCACCGGGCAAATTACAAGATGAGATTGATGCTCTTCGCTCCGCGGCAGGGCGTCTCAGCTGTGACAAATCTGACTTGCAAGACCAGCTCCTGGCGTCGACCAAGGAGGTGAGTCAATTGCAGGCGTCTCGGGACTTGCGTGACAAACGTATCGCTGAACTCGAGAGTGAACTCTCGGGGGTCAAGAAGTTCTCGGCCGCGGAACTGATGGATTTCTTGTCAGGGAGTGCTATTCTCAGCGGCCACTGGAAGCGGCTGCTTGAACTGCTACAGCTCCACCAAGAGGGTCGTGCTGTCCCTTCTCACTTCCGAACGCGGCTTCAAGTTTCAGCTCGGGATGAGGATTCAGACGATTGTGGACCCTACGTGCAGCATGGGGGTACAGCTGCGGCTCCCAGTCCGTCTTCTGCGAGTGGGGGCTCCGCTAAGCCCAGCTCATCCAGGACCCCTCTCACTCCTCCCAGCAGTCAACCCCTGAAGTCAGCCGCCGCTGGGAAGTCTAGTCGCAAAATGTCTAGACTGTCTTTGTCAGGTACTCCATCTCCGAAAGGGGTCACGTCGTCTCATCGTTCGGTGAGTCCGGGCAGTGGTTCAGGCAGTGGTTCAGGCACTCAGGCCATTGATCTGACTCATTCGGCAACCAGTACTCCGGGTTCCACTCGAGTGATGCTATACGTGGATCGATTGAAACTCGCCCAGCGTCCTCGGAAGTTCAGACCTGACAAGGCTCGGGCTTTGAAGAAATCCCCATCTCGTGTCTCTGAGAGCAAGGCTATGAGTGCGGTGCCTCGCCAATTCCTCTGGGACAACGTTCGAGCCGACGTCCGTGAGCTCATGCTCAACGGGGTTCAATTCTGGGACGCTGTAGCTGAAGCTCGGAAGAACCAGATGCTGCACGATCAGTTTGGCAAGTCCGCGCTGACAGAGATGCTGATTTCGGCCATCTACTGGGAAGCTCTGGATCGGACGCCGTGGACTTCTTTCGTCCCAGATCGCTACTTTGATGCAGCACTGAAAGAGGTTCTGGACCCGGTGTTTGACAAGATTCCCGAGAATTGGGACCCCTTGCCTATTGACCCCAGACCAAGATCGCCTTCAAGTCACGGCGGATCCCCTTTCCAGCCCAGCTCATCTGAAGACGAGGAAGATGACTCCCAGGCAGACCAGACCTTCCGCAGTAAAGCTGCTATCCAGTCTGGCTCCGTTCACACTCGGGGTCAGCAATCAGCGTCCAGCGGCAAGCGTCGTTTGTCTGCTTCAGGTGGAAACGCCAAGACTGCGAAACTCTCAGCTCAAGCTTCTGCTGGTCAGGCTGCGCGAGCCAAGAGCACCATCCCTGAGCCAGCAGAAGATGACGGAGTGATCGAGAGACCTAGACGAGGCAGTTGGTTTCATTACGGCATCCGAGTTCAAGAACTGCCTCGTCAAACCGTTGGTTTTCCTCGTTACATGCCTGTGAAGGCCATGATGAAACACCTTTACCTTCGTTGGCGAGCACCGGAATACTGGCGGCTTTTGCAGACCACTCCCTGGGATGAGATGTGGAAGAATCGTGTGCGAACACTCGTCTTCTTCCAGTATGGCGACTTGCGTCCAGCTATGGTTCAGGCTCTGCCCACTATCCTCAATTTCATGAGTCGCTGGAGACGCGAGTACTGGGAGCGACTACACTGGGTGACTATGGATCCTGCGCTTGACTACCAAGCTTCTGCTGAGCTCCGCAGCATCTCCGGGTTGGCTGATTTATATCAAGATCGTAAGGACCGCGGTTCCACGTTCGACACCAAGCGCAAAGAAATGATGGCTGAGCTCGAGAAGGTTGACGGGTACGACGCGAAAATCTGGTACGAACCCGGGCTTTGGGTTGTTCCCCAAGACCCGTGTTACTGGATCACTCGTGACCCAGCGCTCAACATTTCTCTACCTGCTCAGCTGAAGACCGTCGACGAGCTTGAGTGTGCCCGCACGCAGTGGGCCACTCGCCGTTCGGACAATGCGTTCCTGAACTTGGCGCCGGTCGAGCTGACTCGGCAGTTGCTTAGCGACCAAGAACGCGTTCAAAGTCCTCTCGTCCCTGACCCAAGTTTCGCTCATGACGACCTCGAGGATGTGCTCGCAGCTCTGCTGTGAGCCTATGGGCACTCTCAGCAAAATCTCTTTCAAGCATAATTCGTAATACATCTCACACGTTTTCGTCTGAATATTCTTGTCTCGTTCTCATCTTTCCAACTCATCATCAGCTCAGATCCTCCACTGCTGATAGCCAAATCGTAAAACACAAAAGTCTCTAGCTTCATACAAACACCAAATACATACACAGTTCTTTTAGCCGACACACGCTTACTGAGCCTCCGGCTCAGGAAGCTCATCGCCTGCTTGCATTGCTTTGAACCGCGCTTGCGCTTTGGCTCCTTTGTTGAAGTCATAGAGAAGTGCTCCACAGTTCAGCTGAGACATAGGTAGTCAATCGGGCTCAGAGTACCCTTTCCATTTCACCAAGTATTCACGAACTCGTTTGGAGGTGCGGGTTCGTTTCACCCAACGAACATCTTGGATGCTCTCGACTTCGTATTCGCTCTGAGCTTCGTCAGGATCACCTACGTCTTCCGCAAGAAGGGCAGCGTCGAAATTATCTTCTTCAGCCACTTCAATCTCTTCAGTTGGACGATCTGGGAAAAGCGCTCTCGGCTTCAGCCTGCTCACATGCACCCATGGGTAGAGTTTATACCCTGAGCCTTCGATCTTCAGCTTACAACGGAAGTCATCTGACTTTTCTAGGATCCTGAAAGGCCCGTGCCACAGGTGTGCGAACTTCTTAGTCAGCCCAGGTTGTACTCGGGCCAAGTAGAGCCAAACGGCGTCTCCGACGGCGAAGCCTTTCTTGAGCCTCTCAGATAGTTCTTGCCAGATCTTGGTCTGAGCTTCCGAGCGCTTGGCTTTAGCCTGAGCTTGGAGGTCTTTTGCCCAAGCCTGAGCGTATTCATACTGCCTCTGAACACCTCGACGCCATTCATAAGCCGTCCTCTGATCCACTCCCGCTGGACGAGGTCCCAGCATAGCCGACACTGTGCTCTGAGGGTCCCAGCCGTGCACCAAATAGAATGGAGTGTCGAGACGAGTGGCATCAAAGGACGTGTTCAGAGCCCACATCAACTTCTCAACCTGATCGTCCCAGTCGCTCTGATCGGGTTCAGCTACATAAGCTCGAACAGCTCGGATCACAGTCTGGACTGATCTCTCTTGCTGTCCATTGGCTTGAGGCCGATAAGCAAGCGTGGCTCGTTGTCGGCTTCCCAGCATTTCTCGAAACTTCGCGAACACTTCACTCATAAATCTGGGGTCACGGTCGTGACGGATCATCTCACTGGCGCCAAAACGCTGAAATACTCGTTCCATGTAAGCTTCAGCCACTTCCTGAGCCGTAGTTGAGCTCATCGGTTTACAGATCACAAAACCTGAGAACATACATTGGAATAGGAGGAGGAACACGTTGCCTCGATCCGATTTGGGCAGATGCGTGACAAAATCCATAGACACTGCCTCAAAAGGTCGAGTGGCTAGAATGTTTCCCGGTGATGGTCCAGGGTTGGGCGGAGCTCCTTTGGCCGTCACACAATCCACACATTCTTTGACAAAATGCTCCACATCGGCGTACATTCCTGGCCAATAGTACTCTCGACGTAGTCTCTCGAAAGTTCGGGTGATTCCTTGATGAGCTCCTTGGAAATCTTCATGGCTCAGATGTAACAGGTCAGCTTGGAGCGAGCGAGGGACTACCAGTCTCAGCATCTCGGCCTGGTCTCGGGGTCGATTCGGCGTAGCTCGGCTCAGATAGTACAGGGCTCCACGAGAGTCCAAGACGAACTGATTGGCAATCTTAGCCACGTCTTCGGCTTCAGCAGCAGATAGGTTGGTCAGATTTCCTTTCAGATAATCTCGGAGCCTTCGGATCCAAAGCTCGGCTCCTTGTTGAGCTAAGATACGACGCCACCTCTCAGCGATTGCTATGGCAGGAGTGGCTATTTCAGGAGAGAATCTCGGAGTTACTTCCTCAGATGTAGGGGTCTCATATCGATCAGCACCCCTGTCTTCTCCAGCGGTGTTTTCTCCCGCGCGAGCTTGTCTCCGAGTGACGACAAATATTTTAGCGTCCGGAGACAAAGGTTCGGCAGCTTGGATAAGCGATACTGGCTCAGGCACGATCTTCGATTCCACTTCAACTGGGCCATTGGACTCCTTCTCAGCGACAGCGATAGGTTCTCGGACCAGTTTCTCTGCAATGCGATTCAGCTGTTTCAGCTGGGCTAACTCTACTGGGTCTTCCAAGGTAACCTCGCACTGGGCCGCCAAAGTCTTTGAAGTCAAGTAATCTGCAGCTGCGTTGAATTCACGTTTGACATGAACCAGCTTTACTGACTTGAAACGCGGGCGGAGTTCATCGAACGCATTGAGCAGGAGCTGAAGCCTCGGGTTCAGACACTGGATGAGCCCCTGAGCTTGCTGAATGGCGATGCGGGAATCTCCGACAATCACTATCTCTGAGATTCCTCTAGCCAAAGCCATCTTCGCGCCTTCAATCAGCCCATGATATTCGGCCTCGTTTACAGTGGCATCTTCAAAATGGTAGCCTCGAGCTTCAATCACGTCCCAGGAGGGTAACTTCCATAAGACACATCCGGCTGAACCCCGTCGATCCGACATCTTAGCGGCGCCGTCGAAGCTGAGCAACCATCCTTCATAGTCTGCTTCCAGCATTTCTAGGCTGATTGGTGGGGCACGAATCACTTGTCCTTTGGCTGGGATGAGACTCTCGGCGATCTGGTCGAGCTTGTCTCGAGGAGTGATGCCTGCACCCATGATGGCAGCCAAGCCATCCTCATCCCGTTGAACTTTGTGAATTTCTAACGGCCAAGGAGCGAGTCGCACTGCCCACTGCTCGCAACGCCCCTCGAGTGACCTCGACTTGAATATCCATTTCAGCACCGAGTGTCTGGTATAGACTTTGATCAACTTCGTCCCAGCCAGCATGGTAAAAAACACTCGGAGTACTCGGATCAGTGCCACAACCTCCTTCTCAGCGGGGTGGTATCTGAGCTCTTGATCATGCAAAACTCTTCCTGTGAAACGAACTGGGAATATAACGCCATCGTATTCCTGACCCAGAACTGCGCAAGCCGCCCGAGGGTTGGCATGAACAATGATGACGAATGGCTTCTGAGAATCGGGGTGTCTGAGCAGAGGTGTTGATACAATCTTCCGCTTCAGAACTTCGAAAGCCTCCTTGGCCCGGCTGAGATCTCGACCAGCGCGAATCTGCTCGTCCGTCAGTTCATAGAGCACAGCTGCAATAACTGGGAGGTCTTCGATGAACTTGTTGTAGTAGTTCAGACTTCCCAGAAACGACTGTACACCTTTCAGGGTCGACGGAAACGGGAGATCTTTCACACCTTTAGCTATCTTCGGTTTGGCTCGGATCCCCTCCGCCCCAATTTCATGAGACAGATACGAGATCGTCTTCTTGCCGAACTCACTCTTAGGCAGACTCACTGAGATTCCCCAATATCTTAGCCGATAAAGTAGCCGATCTAGATCTACGCACAGCTGTTCCCAGGTCTCAGCTCCGTAGGCGATGTCATCGATATACGAACTTCGTCCCAGTACTGGATTCAGCTGTGGGGGGGCTGGGATATTCCTCTGGAAAACGGTCATACTCTCAGCTATGGTAGACATCTCCTCTTCATCTGAGCCGTCAGTTCGGATTCCTAGAAATTCCAATACATCGGCGTCGACTTTGGATTCTTCTGAAGCTGGAAGACGCACGAACCCCCACAGGCAATTATCCAGCATCTGCTGGTAGATCAGTGGGGCATTCTTCAACCCGAATGGCATCCGTGTCCACTGAAAGTGTCCTAACGGACAGATGAAAGCCGAGATATGCTTCGCTCTCAAAGTCATCGGTACTGCCCAAAAGCCACTAGCCATATCCAAGCTCAGGAACCACATCGTACTCTCGAACCCAATCAACAAATCGTCAATCAAAGGTAAAGGGTAATGCATGAGCTTGATCAGCTGATTCACCAGTCGGTAATCGATGCAAAGCCGGATGTCGACTCCATTCCTCTTCATCACAATGACAATTGGCGAGGCCCAATCTGAGTCCGAGTATTCGACCAGCTTCGTCTGGACCAACTTCTCGAGTAGTTCATAAACCTTCCGAAGATGTTGGGGTCGAATGGGCCTCGACCTCTGAGCGACAGGTTTGGCATCGCCTACATCTAAGTCGCAAACCACGCCTCTGGCTGGGGCAGGAACTGCATTCCCGTCTCCCAAAAAACTGGCGTGATGTTTCCCCAAAATTGCACGGACTTGATCTTCCATGTCTTTTGTCGTCACTCCGGGTTCCCCAATATCTGCCGTAGTCAGGTCTGCTTTCGGGCTGAGATCTTTCAGCTCAGGTAGTGCAGCTAATTGATTCCTGAGGTCGTTCAATAACTCAGTCCCCTCGTGGAGATAAACCGTGGCTTCAGCTTCGTCAGTGAAATCAATTTCTAGACGCAAGCATCGGGCGAGAGATTCTTTCAGTCGAGATACTGGTTCAGCTACGAAGTCTACCGGTTCAGTTTTGAAAACTTCCGCCAACTCCTTCTGAGCTTGACGAGACGCCATACCTCCTCCAACCACGCCTCGTGATATCACTTCTGGTCCCGATTCGTTGCCAGTTGAGACATCTTCGGCTTCATCTTTTGCGGTTTCGGAATCAGCTTCGGATCCGAGTGAGTCGGGTGGTTCAGGCAAACCTTCCGTTGATACCAACTCCACTGGGGAGGCAGACTCCCCATCTTGAGCTATGTCATCTCGACTATCTTGAGTTGATTTCCAAGCTGACTGTCCTCGTGGGAGAGTGTTCACCATGTAAGCTGAGGCTTGAGGCTCCGTCGCATCAGGTTCGACGCCATCCTTCTTCGGTGATCGCTTGGCTAGCAACAGTTTCTTGGGCCAGGTGTACACCGGTTTCTCGACGGCGGGCGGCGCTCTGAGCTCCGCTTGTTGTGCGATCAACTCTTCTAACTTCAGATACTTAGCTGACGGTTCAGCCTCGTAGACTAACGCGGCCCATTCTTTATACTTCTGAGATTGGGGTCGAGCGAATCGTTCTCCTTGGGGCTAGTATCCTTTCTCGACTAGACAGGCCACTACCGTATTCTGACATAGGCTGGCCGTCCGGCTGGAGATGTTCACAACTTTGACAGCTCTGGGCTTCCTTCCCGGTCCGTAGATAAACTGAGTCACCCATTGCTCACCTCGACCAGCCCATTCCTGAACCTTGTCTGGCTTAGCTTGGTAATACTTAACTGGGATAGTCACAGATCGTCCCGGTTGAAGCCACACTGAATCAATCAACGACACATCCACTTCCAGTCCGACATGGTTAATCTCAGGACCTCCGACCAACAACAACGATTCTTCATCTGGGAGCCGGACGACACCTTCTCGGGCACAGATCCGAACTCCAGCAGCAACCATGAAATCCATTCCTAATAGGCAATCCAGACCCGCTCCAATGTTACCGACCCAAACATCCATCACGTAGACCACTCGGACTCCGAGGGTCAGCTTGATTTTGGCCTGAGCGGTGGCATACGTTGGAACGTCTCCGAACCCTATCACTCTGAGACGGTGGCCCCGACTGAGCTTGAGTTTCAACCTGCGTGCAAGGTCTAAACTTATCATACTCGTCGTGGCTCCCGTGTCCATCAGGATCTGAGTTCGGTGATTGAAGATTGCTCCATGCACCATTGCCATATCGCGCTTCTCACCGACTAAAGTATGCGTACTCCACCACCCGTATCGTTCACCATAAGTTAGAGCGAATTCAAGATGGTTCTCAAACTCTAGCTCTGAACCCGGGTCCTCGACTTCAGCCATACCGGAATAAACGCAAGCTTCATCAGATGAATTCATACATTTGGGGTTATCGTTGTGCCAACATGGAAGGGCTGGGCCCACATATGCAAATGCACACAACGCTTGGGACTTCGGCTCGTCACGCACTGGTTCCCTGACCAGCGAGCCTAGTGGTTTAACGGCGTCTCAGGATCCGAGTTATCCAACAATTGTCGAATAGTCTCAGGATCAATGCTTTCGAGAGACCCTCCGGCACGGATGGTTTCGCGAACTGCCTTGAGTGCCGCCCACATGTCACACAAACCCCGACGATGATAGTCGCCGCACTTCGAGCACGGTTGACGCTTGCAATACTGGGTAGGATGACCTTCGTCATGACATCGTCCACAGATGAGCTTGCTCCAGCAGTTCTCGGTATTGTGGCGTTTGCTTCCACACTCGTTGCACTTAAATTCTTCACGCTGGGGTGCTCCTCTTCCGAACGGCTGAGCATCAGTCTTCGGCTTCCACGCCAAACGCTCAGCAACTCTGAAAATATCTTCGTCAGTCACTACGGTCGAGTAGTTGGGTTCAGCGCCGACTGAACTCGTCGTAGTTGAGCTGGGTTGCGGCTCAGCGGCTTCAGCTCTCATAGCCTGATGGGTTTGTTCCCCTTCAGAATCTGCTTCATGTCTGAAGAAATCCTCTCCCGAGAAGTGAACTTGTCGACCAGTTTCGGCATCCATCCCTGTGCCGTCCGCCACGAAAGCTCGACCTTCCCCGCGGCGTGGCTGAGGTTTAAATCGGCCAAACTGCAGGTTCTGAGTGGGGCGCTTCTTCTGCTGGTAATCCCGGTCTTCATGGCGTTCATCTTGTCTCAGGGCTTCAATACGTTTCAGGGTCTCTTCCAACTCACTCAGAGTGTCGAAACGCTGACCTTGGAGGGTGGTCTTCAGCCGAGAATCGCTTAGCGCCTTGATGAAACGGCGAACGTGGGCTTCCCGATCCGTGGTTGGCCTTTCGAAAGCGATGTCGGCCTTCTTGGCAGCTCGATTGAGTCGATACAGGAACATCCGAGGCGTTTCTGATTCACGGATCTCCATGGCATAGTACCTCTCAGCTTTTGAACCAATGCTGCGGCACCATTCTTTCTTGAATACATGCGACAACTTCCTCCAATCTGAACGTGTAGAGTTGGGAAGTTGAGCGCACCAATCCTTCAGGGATCCTGAGAGCCTCATCCTCAACTGAACAATACGGGTCTTCTCATCCCATGGTGCCATAGTCGCATAGTACATGAACCGTTCCCACCAGTTAACTCGGTCTTCAAGGGGACCTCGTTCATCAAACTTCTCCAGAGCATCGTGAGGGATCATAGCTTGAACTACGACCCGGGTTCCGGAGAGAGTGTCTGAGCTTTTAGCTTGAGCCGCAACGCCGAATTGACCTTCGAGTTCATCCTGAGACGAGTCGCTTGAACTCGAGCTGTCTGATCCCCAGTCATCATCGTCAGGCTTCCTGGATCTTGACGTACGGGTCTTGCTGCTTCGCTTGGAGGCAGAGCTTGACGTTCGAGCAGAGGACTTGGTCCGGCCACTCTGAGATGAGTCTTGAGTTTTAGACGTCTTATCACGTGACTCGGTGGGTTCGGCTTGGCGTTGGTTCGACTGCACCATCAGATGCATGACGTCGGTCAGCCGGTCAAGTTTCGCTAGGACAGGGTCAATCACCGTTCGAATTACAGATGATTCAGCGGGAGTTCGAGAGGGGTCCGACGAGATGGTCGGATGACTTGGTTGATTCTGAGAGTCTGCCTGAGCACGAAGCCGTTCTTGGTCGACCAGCAATTGACGGAGTTTTTCTTCCCGTTCAGCTACCGCTCGCTCATGTGCTGCTTGCGCTCGAGCGTGTTCCTCTTTCAACTTTAGCAGTTCCACATCGTGTTCAGCTCGAGTCTTAGCAGCTCGTTCGTCGTGAATTCTCTGCAGCTCCTCCTGTCTGGCTCTGATCTCAGCTTCTTGAAGTTTCTTCTGCACTCCTAAAAGATGCTGAGCTAGGGTCTCATCTTCCTTGCGTTTTTCGGCTTCAACCGCAACCCGTTGCTCAGCTAACCTCTCCAACGCTTCCAGCTGTTTGCGCTGCTCCACTTGAGTTCTGCGTTGAGTATCAGACATCTGAGCGTTCGCAGCCTGCAGTTTCCGGTATTCTTCGTGGAGCTTAGTCTGTTCTCGTTGATTGTCCTCCAGAGCTGCTTGTAGTCGAGCTTCAATGTTCTTTCGTTGCTCTTGTTCCGCAGTAAATCGAGTCCAAGCAGTAGCTTCCCGCCAAGTCAGATCTTGCTGAGCTGGCGGGTTGTCCGTGTTCATTTGAGCGCTCGGGCGGCCAAACCAGAAACCCTCTAGTCCAGCGCGGACACTTGGAGATGGTCCTAGGTCGGGTCCAGCGGCAGCGACTTCGGCTTTGCTCTCCGATGTTCGCTTAGACTCCGGACTACCAGGCAGTGGGATCTGAGCTGGGTGCTCAGCCATGGGCACTCCTGTTTCAGCTCTTATCTGAGTCGGATGAGGCTGAGGCGGATCTGGCGTGAGGGAAATCGTCATTCCCGGAGCTGAACTCCGCATAACTCCCGCAGTCGATCCTCGCATCATTGTTGCAGTTGACATGGGGAGATGCGTCCCTGACCCAAGCATGTAATCCGTGACAGACAATAGTGACGAGCCAGATGAACTGTACGACACGTTCGCGCTCTCATCAGTCGCCATCAGGGACAGATCAGAATTGGGACCGGTACCCACCATGCTGGGCACTGAGTCACTCATAGCTTCCGGTCGAACTTCAGAAGCAGCGTCACTGGAGTCACGCCAGCTCGGGATGGAACAACTAGCTGCCGACTTCATCAGCAGCGGACGTTTACGCGCAGGTTCTTCCTCGAGACTTGACGCTGGGCTTCTAGCTCGGAGGCCAGTCAACTGAAGTCGCATAACCACTTCGTGACCCAAGAACAGTCGAGTGTCTTCATCCATGATAGCGTCGCCATCCTTATCCAACACAAAACCTGTTCCAGGGTCACTCGCCAGGGCTGAAGCTGTTAGTTGCGGATCTGAGGGGGATCGAACATAACATGGCGTTGATCCCACCGCGAACTTCCAAGCAGTCAGTTCCGCTCGGATGAAATGCCCAATGCGCTCGACTTCCAACCTGATCTGAGTTTCCGGCACTCTTGACACCTCAGCCAGAGTGTGCCACACCGGGACTTGGTTCCGGAATTCATAACCAGCTTCATGCATCATAGTCTGAAGCAGGGCGACGCACGCGATGGGCGGCATCAGTCCCAGCGCAACTCGGACTGCTTTGAGGTCAGACACTATCGGAATTCGGCGTCGCTCAGCATTAAAGACGTTCAGCCATCGAGCTGCAGGCGATCGAGTCACTGACATCAGGTGTCTCGCAGTAGCTCCGGCTGCTCGGATAAAACCCCAGAGATCATAGCCTTCGTGGCGCGGAGCATATGCCATGTCGACAGGATGAACGACTCCAGGAGGGAGAGACATCCACATCTCGAGTTGAGATCGGCCATAGGTGATCATCTCAGCTTCGGTCATCTCGGAAAGGTGAGTTAGGCTCAGATTCTGGGCTTCTCCTCCTTCCGGCACACCTCTCAGTCGTTGAAACGATCGCTGATCTGGCCAGAGTGAAGTCGACCAGGCTCCGCCGCCTGCTGTGCCAAAATAGCCTGCTTCCGGAGCGTAATTGAAGCGAACAGGGTCCGTCCTAATCCAGTCTGGGTTCTGTTCTCTCAGCTGCATCTCACGACTTCCCAACAAACTCAGTACACCACCCTCGACTTGGCTACTGCGATGGTTCGCAGCAGTTGGCTCCGGGTTAGCACGGGGAAGTCGGGAGATCGACGTCGAAGCCTCGGAATTCTCTTGAGGTGCAATGTTCTGGTGCTCAGCGGGCACCGCTTGGCTTCGACCTTCATCAGTTCGGGCGCTCGGATGAGCCCCCGCTTCGTCACCTTGACTAGCCCCAGACGGTTTCATCTCGGGCGAACTTAGTGACGGCACAACATCCTCCGGCATCGGGGGAGCTTCGGGTTCAGCGCTTGGCTCGGCCTCACTTGGGTGTGACACCTCCACTTCAGCGCTGGGTGCCGAGACTTCCAGGGTCGAACGACTCGATCTAGACTTCTCGGTTTCCTTCGGCTCCACTTCAGCCGGCAATCCAGCAACACGCAGGCTCCGCCGAAGCGAAGACTCCGTCTTCTCACCTTTCCTCTTCGACGCACTTGGACTTGGCTTAGTCGACATAGTTGACTCTCGTCCGTCCAAAGTCGTTTCCTGATCCGGGCACGCGCACCAGTTGTGGTGAGGTGCGGGCAACTTCCCAGCGTCCAGAATAAACCTTGAATGTGACTTGAATCAGCAAACCTTGAATCTAAGTCCAGGGGGGCTCAGAGTCTTAGAGTCTCAGCTGAAAGGTCTCAGCTGTACTCGACGAAGACTCGGCCACCACCTCTGAACCCGAACTCTTGGTCTGACGCGGCGTGTGCGCCTCCCTTGCGATCCCCTTGACGGTTCTTGCTGGGGCTACGCTTTGGGCCCAGACGTCAGCCAACCACGTCTTCTTGTTCCTTGTCCAGTCGTCCCTTGGTACTCTCCGAACGAAGCCGGCTCCTCGCTCAACAGGCCTTCGTTCGCACGTGTCCTCAACCCGATTTGCCCCGGGGTTTTCTTTATGTAGACACGACTCCACACACACACTTGTCTGCTCCTTCCAAGACCGCAGACCCGGTCTTCTTCGCTTCTCCTCTTCCTCCAGGCGGCTCCAGCTGAGAGCCGCGTACACAGGTCTTCACTCGCCCCCCGACCTAGGGTGGCTCCGAGAGTTGGCTCGAGCTGAGCCGGTCTTGATCCAGGGTTCTCGCCTCTGCGCCCTGGGACTTCCGCGCGGCACTCAATCTGAGCGCCGCGTACACAGGTCTTCACTCGCCCCCCGACCTAGGGTGGCTCCGAGAAATTGGCTCGGCTTGAGCCTGTCGTAATCCAGGGTTCTCGTCTCTGCCCTGGGACTTCCGCGCACCACGTCTTGTCGTAGACGGAACGGCTGAGCGGGGAAAGCACGGTCCCAAGCTCAGCGCCAAAGTGATATGAAATACGCGCCAGGTACAGCCGCCTAGTCGGCCTGCCAACGCGTAAGGAAATATGAAATAGTCAAATGGGTACCCCTTCACACCGAGGTACACCCAAATGGTCTATATGGGGCCTGAGTTCTGTTGGATTCTCCTAAACCACCTTTTCCGCAGCAGCAAACTTAACGCTGTGGCCTTCGGGGCAAATTCGATTCTGATTGATACTTTACACATGCAAACAAAGACCTATCAAGGGAGGGCGCTCGGCTTCCTTCGGAGCGCACCCAAACAAAGGTGAAAAGAAAGATATCGTCTTGCGAGCTGCCTGCAAGCCAACTGCGAGCGGCGCTTCAACATGAGTCTGGCCAATGACTGGCCGAGCTCAGCAAAGTCCAGCGACGTCAGGAAGTGACTCAGTGATGCTTCATCGATGAGGGGCAGATCTCGGACTTCTCATTGGCTGGTTGGAGTGAGTCATCTGGGTTCACCGGATTGCGTCACAGCTGATTTGTTCCCGGTCATCATCTGATGACGCGACCCTCCAGCGCGTGGCGACCATTCACCCAACAGTCGGCGACTAGCCAAGACCCCCGGGCTCAGATGAGATCCATCTTGACCCTCTCAGTGCCAACATCCGTCAGCATCCATCTCATGCTGAAATCCCTCGCAACGCACTGAGACCCGATACGACTTGCTGAGCTCATGTGCACATATATGCAGTAGCTGAGCTCCAGTATAACCGGAGCGAACATCTTCTCGCTGAGAGTCACCATCCACAAACCCATGTCTTCTGAGTTCAGCGGCTCACTACTGAGGCTGTCCGAGCTCAGCTATACTTGACTTGACCACTTCGAGCTGAGCAGAGATGCCGCAGCCTTCGCCACTCCGAGCTCCGCGAGCAGTTTGTCTGAATAGGACGAGTTCAGTCGCGCACGGCTTGTCCATTGCTTAGCACACTTCGGTCGCTCCACTGTTTCAGATTGAGAGCAGACGAGGTTGGACACACTGCAGTTCGAGCTCAGAAGGGATCCACTGAGGCGCGAGGAGCTTGGTTATGCTTAGCTCGTGATCATCAAATGCTCAGCAGCTCCAGGGTGTTGTCGCTCGGACTCCATCATTTTCAATGTAATCGGGCTGAGCCGTCTCCTCAGCACGACTGGGTCGTTTCCACTTCACTTCAAATTATCCCAAGCCAGTTGAAGGTGGGCAGCAGGTGTCGGGTTCAGCCATCGTCTGGCCAATCACGAGTGAGTCTCATCTGAGAGTGGTCACTGGCAGATGCTCGAGGAACTCTCCCAGAAATCTGGGGGGAGCTTCGTCACACATCTTACCTGTTAGAGAGAGACCATGTCGCCACTAGTTCGCCAAGTGCTGCAGGTATCGGTGCTGGCACCCCCACCAGCCGCATCTGCACAAGAACCAGAGCTTAGAGCCGTACGACACGGTCATCTCCTCCCCTGGGAACACGTCTCTCACCGTCACCGCCACAACAGTGAGCTGGTCCCCCGTCTGGACCTCGTGGAAACGAGCAGCGGCGTTGCAAGAATGGCTGAGTAGGCGAAGTAGGCCGCCCTTCTCCAGGGCGTCAATGCCCACGAACTTGTTGCCAGTGGTCCGCGTCTTGAGATGCATTTTAAAGCCCTCGTTCGCGGGGGCGTTGCGACAAGGGGGGGCCGAACAACTGCACATGACCCAGGTATTCTCCGATCACCTCTCCGGCTGGGACAGCTGCAGTAGCCACTAGGCCTCGCATGCCCGTACGGGCGTTCCGGCGAATAGCAAGAGCAGAACTCTCAACGAGTGCATTCCCACAGGCCCCGGCGAACGCGCAGTTTAGCTCATTGCAGAACCGGCTCTGCTTCGCGTTGGCGCAAGTTAGCACGTTGCACCGCCGCGAGCATGCACACCCCGCTCCACCACGCACCCCAATTGGCGCTCGTGGGAACTTCCACGAGCGCAGATTGAACTGGGCTGTGATGCGCTCAACCGACGCGGGCCACACGTCCGGCAGCCACTCGTCTCTCGCTGAGCCGAGCGCCGTATCGGCGACGAGCTCGAACCCCGGCGAGCTTCTCACCGACGACGCTTGAGACGCCGGCGACAATCGTGGCAGGCTCTCGATCACCGCCAAGGCCTCCGAGTCGTACCCGTCCGACTCGAAGGCCTCGGCGAACCACAGCGGAATGTGCCGGTCGCGAAACCGGTGGTGGTCGACGCGACGGTCCTCACGCGGCGGAGGACAATGCCCACGAGGAGGGGTCCGATCTCCACGCGGAGGCGTCCACGGTGCCAAGGTGGACGCCTGAGACGAGATCAGCGATGGAGACCGTAACGCATCGGTCGTTTCACGGAGGTGACCGGCGAGGCAGGGGATGAGGGCACGGTCTCCGTCCGCTGGCTGGACACCTCACTGCCGACCTCGTCGGTCACCGCGCGGGGGACGAGCTGGAAGTCGGACAACGACGACACTTGCATGGTGACGGCCTCCAGCACCAGCGGGTGCGAGAACCTTCGCCCAGATCGCAGCCACGGCAGCGGCGAGGTCAACGCCGCGGCCGGCAAGCTGAGCTTGGCACGTCGATGAGGGGGCTCGTCTTCAGCGTCGCCAGTGGAGAGTCGGCGCTTAGAGCGCGGTGTCACCTTCAAACTGCACAGGTAGACACAGATTAGATAATTTCAATACACTTCCCTTCACAGCGACTCACCGACTGTCCTCAAGTAGTTGTCTGCGTAGGACCTTCGCGGGGCGGGCCTCCGGAGAGCCCTCATGGAAGAGGGGGGGCAGCGACGGCGACGACAGTGGGGTTGGCGTAAGACTGGAGCTCTTCAGCATTAGGACTCGTCTTCTGTACAGGACCGGGCACCACGAACACGAAGGAGGTGTCAGTGTGAATAGTAGGCTTCCGTTAGACGCAGGTATCGGCCGCCAGTGCAGACGACTCACCTGATGGCTTCTGGCTTTGGAGGGGGGAATTCGAAATGAGGAGACCTCCCCCACGTCGGAGCCCCGCGCGCGCAAGTTTCGCGCGCAAACAGCCCCCCCCAAGATCGCGTCTAACTTCAATTTGAACGTGGTGTCTTCTTCGGGGGGGCTGTCTCGACACATACTCAGTCCAAGCCTATTTTTAATAGGTTGCAACTTTAGGGTGCGTGATTAAAGCCGATAAAACGCGTTTAATAATTTTTCTCGTGAGACCAAAAAGTGGTCTCACGAGAGAAATTATTTTTAATCACAGTTTTTATACCCTGTTTAATATCCCCTTCCCCTGATCATAAAAACGTTTTGAAAGGCACCCCATCGGTCGGCACATCTATTAAATACATGTAATAAAATTACTTTACTACGCTCATTCTGTTGCCGTCTTGGTTACCGCAAGATGCTGCCTCGACTGAGCACCAGAGTGCACCCTCGCAGCTCCACTACGACTGCTGAAGACAAAGTTGCAGGCTACGAGTGTCTGCCGTCGCCGTCGTCGTCTCCGTCGGCGCCTCCAGTTGAAACGGAGCTGCCAAAGTCAAGAAGCGACTGCACTCGCTGGCTTTCCAACTACCCGCGTCTGAGCTTCGTTCTGCTCTTCGTGCTCTGCACCTACATCGGGTGCGTCTACGTCTCGACGAAAGTCACCGCGTGGACTCTTGGTGTCCTGGGTGTTGACCAAGAGCTGATGAACGCGAGACAAGTGTACGTTGCTTCCAGTCGCATGTTGACCTCCATGACGCAGTGCGTGGATCGGAACTCGCTCGAGTACTTGGCCGGAGCCAAGTTACAGTTCGAAGCGGACAGCAAACGGGTCCAGAAGATCATCGATGCCAACGACGCGGTGCTCTCCAACCAAAGGAACGCGACCATGACATCCACTTCGATACCCTCAATTCAAGCTCGATACCTAACTAAGTTCTCTCAATTCTCCATCACCTCGTCCCAAGGTTCGCGTTTCCCTCGCTCCAGTATCGAGGCAAAGGCAGCGGACACACCTCGATCTAACAGAGATCGCAGCGACAGCCGTGGCAACGCCAGTTCCGAAGGCGATCATGACTCCTTTTCCTCCTCTTCCTGCTCACCTCGTCTCCAGCATCGATCGCATCAACGCTGCTCTGGAAGTTGCAGTGGCACAGCCTCCACCGGCGACTGGCACGTTGCGTGTGTGCCAGGCGACGGAAGAGGAATGGAATACGTTTGTTGACAGCGACGGACACATCTTTCCACCCAAGTTTCTGGAATGGTTTGCTGACACCGGAGAGATCCACATCATCGAGTTCGCCGACGTTCCACACGGGAAATATGTGTGTCAGTTTAATCGACATACTTCATTTGCCAAGCGAAATGTTGAACAATGGCTCGAAGGGTACATGGACGCCAAGAATTCTCAGGGGCGACGATGGTGTCCAGACCTCAGTTACGGCCCACGCGAAGGAACACCGGGGTCTGTGCTTCCTGTGGGCATTGCAGCATTTGACGACTTTCGGACGATCAAAGTTGAGATTGGAGTCTCACAGCCGTGGGGCATGGCGCAAGGAGAACTCGACCACAAGGCGATATCGGTATGGGCTACGATGGCAGGAGTTGAGTACGCGCTGTGTGTGAAGTTCGACTCCGACTTTTCGAATGCCGAGTACAAGTTGTACGATGTTCGAGTGAATCCACTGGTGCAGCAGGCTCCAATTCCAATTCGCGCTCCAAGAACCGTGATTCAGTTGGACGGACGTCGAATCCTCGGTATTCCGCCAGGGGTGCCGCTCCCGCCATTTTTCCCGACAACTCTCTCGGTGGATTTGTACTATCCACTGGCCCGGTTGAGGCGTTACATGTAATCAGATGACCAGCGAATCTTTTACGCAGCAACCACTCGCTTTCTCCGCCAAACATCCGCGTCCAACTTTTTCCGATTCCATATTTGACAACAAAGCTCCAAGCAAAGAAATAAGACAAACAATACTAATGATGATGAATCATGGTATATTTCTGCTTTGTGACGTGTGAACTATGTGGGGCGTTGCTGTCTTACAACATTCCGTGAAAAATGGCGACGAGGACTATCACAACGCAAATGAAGGAGAATCCAACGCCCAAAAACCGTCCGATGCTCTGCCACTTAGCTTCGCGCAAGTGCTGCTGAGCTGCCAGTGGTAGAGTGTTGCTCGCCTCAATACCTCCGTCCTCCCGGCAAAACCCCATGAATTGCAGTCGGTTTGCACTCAAGAAACGCCACCAGTACACAACTGCCGCTTTGATGACCATCCTCATTGCCAATCGATTCGCGACAAAGATGACAATGAGGGCCCACCATGATGAACAGGATAGGTAGACGGCCTTTTCAGTCGCACAAGCAAGGCTGTGCTGCAGTTTACGGACGACTACTTCCCGTTCCATCTCTTCTTCGGGGAAACACGACTCAAATGCGGTGGATGGTGCAAGGAATGGTGCGTTTCCACTCAACACCGTTGCGGTCTTGGAAGGAGTCACGAGCCCCGACGTGTTACGAAGTTCACTTGTGAGACATTGACTCGAGAGAGAAGCGTCGTCCGCAAGGGCCATCACATCGCTGCTGTCATGTTCACTGCAATCCTGAAGCATCCGAGCCAAAGTACTCGTTGTCGTCGCGCAGTTCCCGAAATCATCTAATGCTGCAGACTGGTTCATCCATACGGCAGCAGAGTCCACCTCTAGCGCAGCGTAGTCGTTGCGAATCGAATCATTGATAATGGTAGTGATGATGATTAATGTGGCCTTCTATTTGGTTTTTAAGTTTTGTTGGCAATAGAAGCCTGATATGTAGTAAGACGCGAGACTATGTCTTGTGTCTGCCTGTGGGTAGCTACAATATCCGGGGAGTATTGGGGTACCGTTTTACGGATGTATTCATGGAGAGCGCTCAAGTGAGTGTTCCGTAGATCGTACAGTTGATTGTCTTTGCAGGTCGCAAGGAATTTCGCGGCTTGAAGTCGAGCATGAGTTGGTTGTTCCCAGATGATTCCGAAAATTTTGCCCAGGTCTCGTTGAAGAGGGTCATTCGTGTTGTTTTCTTGGTTCAGTCGTTTGCGAAGTGTTTTGTCCAGAGTGTTGATTCGCAGGAAAACTTGCTGCACAGCAGTTAATCATTGATAATGGTAGTGTACCTCTGGATCTCATCAAGTGGATCAATGACAATGTTGCTGCTGTTGCCACTGTTCTCGAAAAATGCGCGGGTGATACTTTGAATCAGGGATGCCGAAAAATAAATATATCGATCAGTATTATTTTACTGGCGGAAACGGTAATTGATTTTTGCCTTTTGTCGAGAAGATACAATAATTTATCTGACCCTAGAGTATATTCCAGTAATTTACTGGATCACCAGGTGAAGAGCCAACGTCTAATGCTGTTCAGCTACCGGCTCTGGTGGTTGCTGCATGCGGTGGCTCACCAATCAATATTCTATTTGTCTTACCATTGGCATTTCAATTATTTATTTCTGCCGATAGTTGTGCTATAAATAATTACTTATACTGGGAGGACAGCTTTAGCTGGCTGAACAGCCTAACCAATTTTATTTCAGCGGCCGGGGGCCCCCCCCCCCCATGATTAATTGGCAAATGTCGCCTGAGTCCATAGTCCACAGATAATGGCTACCGTAACACGACGAAGTTGGTACATCTCGTGACTTGTTGTTTCCGGAAGGTCGACCGAATACATGATGTGGAACACACCAATTGCCAAAACAAAATATTCTTTTCAAGGTGTGAACCTTGAAACAAAGACAAAGTCGCGCTTACGAAGAAGCTCTGAAATTTAGAAATTAGCTAGATACTGTATTGCGTGTTGTCCATGGTACTACATTTTCTCTCTACCATCGCCAGTGGTTTTACATTTCTTCATGTTCAATACCATTGACCAAGAGGAGCTAAATATGATTTTACACGACATAATTTTTGGTTACTACAGAGTTTAGCAGTAAACAACCGCATTGATCTTTGGCCAACAGGGGCATCTGGTGCGCCTGCTTCGCAGCCGCACCATCTGCATCATGTGCGCCCATGGTTATTAATAGTTAGGAAGTTGTGCGCTGAAACAATATGGAGTGAAACTCCATATTGAAACTCCAATAGAGTTGATTTCTGCTCGTGTATGTAGCATTATAAAATATCAAACAACGAAAGTGTTGTAAATCTTTAGGATGGTCGTGGGAGAACGAGAACGGCACGAGGTATTGTGGGTTCCACTCAAAATTTTCTCGGTCGATTGATTGAATCGATCGGCCCACAATCGCGCCGCGTATACTCTGGCGTATACAAGTTCAACTAAGTACGAGTGTAGCCATCACATCGCCTCCGGGTGATTCAGCTAATGACTTGGGAATTGTATGTGGACGATTCAGCGAACCACTCAGGATTTCTAAATTTAGCCGGAATTCACAATATACATCGTGCCTACCCAGCATACAACTAACCAATATATTGCAAATCACACTGTCCTCCCAGACCAAAGCTTCGCCTCTAGTTTGGTGTCGAGGTGAAAAATCGATACTGGAGCGATTCCCGCAGCCATTCTGAGATGTCAAAACATAGATTTTGACACGCTGTTCAGATTTAGGAAAGTGCGTGCCCGCCCGCAGCTTTTAATCAACATCTCGGAATACAGACGAGTTGCGTGGTGTTATCATCTTTTGCCTCGCGGCTGGGGGGCTTTGAGAGATACTATATTCTTTCTCAGCCTTCGCGGAGCCCTTGTAGTAGGACGCACGGGCACATCAGAGCAAGCGTGCCATCGGCCAAATAAAACTCTATCAGCCATCCACTAAGTCAAGTCAACCCAGCGCACGTCAATAGGTTTTAATAAAGGTTTATTAGCTGCTGCCGATCATGCCAGCCTCGAAAACTGCAGGCTCTAGTTTAATTAACAGCTCGACCATATCGTCTCGCGGCTAGCATCTCCGACGCAACGCACGGAAACGCCAACCGCGCTGCTTCCCTGTAGCTCGACCACCCCAAACAGCGACTATGTAGGCAGCTATCCACCTGCCTGAACCTGCTTACTCCGACGGGCAGTCGCTCTTCTTCTGTGACAGGATCAGCGCCACGATCAGGCCGTACAGCCCCAGCGCTTCCGCGAAAATCAGGATCAGGATCATGTTCACGAACAGCTTCTCCTGCTGGCCCACGGCGCGCACGCCCGCGTCGTCCACCACGCCGATGGCCATGCCGGCCGCCAGACTGCTCAGACCACAGCACAGACTGGCGGCCAGGTGCGCAAAGCCCGTGTACGAGCCGTACTTGGGCGCGTTGTCGCTCGAATGGTCGATCGAGCCCTGGATGATCACCGCCGCGATCAGCGCGTAGATACCCAGCACACCGACCATGACCACGGGGATGATGTTGCGCATGGCCAGATCTGGCCGCATCACGCCCATCGACGCGATGCCCACGCCCGTCTTGGCCGTGCCGTGCACAGCGCCGAGGTCTAACAGCAACAGCAGCAAAAGCAACAGGTTAGTTTCGTTGACACAGAACGTTGTTCATCACTGGCCTGGCCAGTACAGTGAAAAGCCATCGAGGGTACACCTGCGACCCTCCCGCGCCTTACCATGGTGTCTGTTATTGCTGGTACTGCCAGCCTGGCAGTCACTGTCGGTGGAAGGAAGCGCTGCTGCCAGCAGTGCTGGGCACGCGCCGCTGAATGAAGGAAAGAGTGCGGGGGGCAGGAGTGAATGTCTCTGCAATTTGACCAACCAACAGCTGTTTATCCCTCCAAAATCAGATCCAAGATCTGAAAGGGGGGTGGGGACCCCCCTTCCAGATCTTGGATCTGAACCGCTGCGTTTTGTCTTTTGGAGAATAGAATGGCTTTTCTTTGTCTGGGCTAGGGTAAATTATGGATCTGAACCAGTTCAAATGGCTGCGGGAATCGCTCCACTTATTGGATTTTCGGCATCCCTGCTTTGAATCACTGTCTGCTAGGGGCTCGAAGGTGTGCCAACGCTTCCGCAGTGTTCAATGTGATCTTGCTTCCACGTGAAAAGACCCGCCGTGACGACCGATGCAGCAAGGAGCAGCGACACAAACCGCACCATGACGCGCAGTAGCTCTGATGCATTCGCAGCGACGATGTAGCAAACTACCCAGAAGCTGTGCTTACAGAGGAATATCTCGCACACGCTTCCGATCGTATCGGCTGTAGTGATCCCACGGATGTCCAGCATTGGCATGTCAGAGTAAGACTCGGTGATAAGGCCAAGAGCGAGATCTGTGACTACTAGCAGGGTGAGGCGGCCGGCATCCACGTAGAAGATCACTTGGGTGACGAAAGCTCCTATATCTACCAGTGATGCGCGCAGTACGGCCGTGTCGATGATGAATTCGTCGCCTTTATCATCACGTGCTGACGATGATGTCGAGGACTCCCAGGCTTCGATTCGTCGCCTTTATCATCAAGTGCTGACGATGATGTTGAAGCCTGGGAGTCCTCGACATGTGCTACAGTGGCCAGCCTCGCACGTTCCTTCTCCAAGCTTGAGTTTGTCGTTCTGTTCGGGAGAATGTACTTGCGTTGAATGGAGTTCTCTGGTCTGACCCTTTGGCGCTGATTAGCCGTGAGTTCGGCGACAAGTCGGTCTCCAAGTCGTTGCCACGGTGTGAAGCCTTGCGCTACGAGTTTGTTCACTGCATCTTGCCAGTGTTCGTGCAGAATGTCGAAGGAACTCCCTGCTGAGCCTGCCCAAAGTTAGTCATAATGGCGGAACTCGTGCGATTGATCTGCTTCGCTGTCGACTCGGCAGCGTAGGCGAGCTCTTCTTGTAGTTGCGCGACCTGTTGTGCGGTGGCATTTAGCTGCCTTTCCAACAGCTCCCAAGTATTCCCCACCGTGTCCATGACATCTGAAAAGCCCTCGTGTAAGCCTGATAGGAACGCAAGTTCTTTGTGAAGGGTTCGACCCGCTTTTTGTATGGCTTCCAGACTGATTGAGGATGTTGAAGCAAGCGGATCCGAGAGTTCCGACGACACCACTTTACTCAGGCGACCAAGACGGGAGGCAAATTGTTTGGATGGCCCTCTCCGTCACTGTCCGACAGAATTGGCGCTAGAGAGCTTAGCTGCTCGGAGGTCAACGTGTTCGTGGCGCTAAGAGTCTTGTCGATGGTCGTCTTGACCGAGTCGACGGAGTTCCACATCTCCAAAAGCTGCTTTTCGAACTCAATTTGCTGTTTGGACACGCTGTCGTTCGCTGCGGTGACTGCTTGCGTCGTCAGAAGGGCACGCACAGCGAGCACCAGCGCCCGCGAGGATGACAAAGCTTCAGTGTCGGGCACTTTCTCGTAAAATCTGTCGGAGAAGCAGCTCAGCGTCGAGTTGGCATCATCCAATGCGGCTGCTTGCACGTGGTGCTTCAAACTCGACAGGAAGGCAGCCGAGCCTGGAAAAACAAGCAATTGTGTCATTGAACGTGCAAGCAACGCTCTACCGCTGACATTGCGCGAAGCTAAGTGGCAGATCATTGGACGCTTTTTGAGCTTTGGATTCTCCTTATAATAGTCATCGTCGTCATTTTTCACGGAATGTTAATTTTTAAAACAGCACCACAGGACGCCACGCACAGTTCATAGACCCAGTACATTATTTTTATCATCATTCGTATTGTTTTTTTGCTCGGAACTTCTCCACGTGCGTGCAGCGTGTCTCCATCGGGTTTCTTGCTCAATCGGACAGAATCGGAAAAGTAGGACGCAGGAAAAGAAAGTGGTTGCTGCATCTGATTAACGCATTGCCCAGACCAACGGAGAGTACAAATCCACCGACAAAGTTTCCGGGAAACCTACCGGGAGCGGCATTTCTCGCGGAATACCGAGGATTCGACGTCCGTCAAATTGGACCACGGTTCTTGGAGCGACAATTGGAAGTGGGGCCAACTGCATCAGTGGATTCACTCGAGCATCGTACAACTTGTACTCGGCATTCGCAAAGTCGGGGTCGAACTTCACACACAGCGCGTACTCAACTCCTGGCATCGCAGCCCATACCGATATCGCCTTGTGGTCGAGTTGTCCTTGCGCCATACCCCACTGTTGTGAGACTCCAATCTCAATTTTGATCGTTCGAAAATCGGTAAATGTTGGAACGTCCGGAGGAAGCACGGACCCCGGTGTTGTTTGGCGTGCGCCATAACTCATATCTGGACAGCATCGTCGCCCCTGAGAATTCGTGGCGGCCAGGTGAGGTTTGAGCCATCGTTCAACATTTCGCTTGGCAAATGAAGTATTCACGGTAAACTCAGCAATGTAATTTTCGTGTGGAATGACGGCAAACTCGATGATATGGATCTCTTCAGTGTCAGGAAACCATTCCAGAAAATTGGGGTGAACGATCTGTCCGTCCCTGTCAGCAAACGCGTTCCATTCCTCTTCCGTCGCCTGGCACACACGCAACGTGCCAGTCGCCGGTGGAGGCTGTTCCACTGCAACTTCAAGAGCAGCATTGATGCGGTCAAGGCTGCAGACAAGGTGAGGAGGAAGGGGAGTCATCATGATCGCCGGTGCGGTTGGTGTTGCCACGCCTGTCGCTGAAATATTTGTTGTATCAGGTCGTGGTGCGTCCGCTGCCGTCGTCGTAGTGTCTTCTTTGGAATTTCGCCGATGGCGTCGGACCGCCTGTAGGAAACGCGAACCTTGGGACGAGGTGATGGAGAATTGAGAGAAATTGGTTTAGAGCGGAGGTATTGAGGCGAGCAACTGGTAATTCAGCAGCACTTGCGCGCCAAGCTAAGTGGCAGATCATCGGACGCTTTTTGGGCTTTGGATTCTCCTTTACTTGCGTTATGCTACTAGTAGTAATAGTCCTCGTCGTCATTTTTCACAGAATGTTAAAACAGGACCCACAACACACAGCTCACAGTCACAAAGCCTCAGTACATCGTGTTTCATTTCATCATTCGTATTCGTTGTATTATTTGTTTGTTTTTGCTTGGAACTTCTCCACGTGCGTGCACATCCTGTCACCATTGGGTATACCTTGCTCAATCGGACAGAATCGGAAAAGTAGGACGCAGGAAAAGAAAGTGGTTGCTGCATCTGATTAACGCATTGCCCAGACCAATGGAGAGTACAAATCCACCGACAGAGTTGTCGGGAAATCGACCGGGAGCGGCACCCCTGGTGGAATACCGAGAATTCGACGTCCGTCCAACTGGATCACGGTTCTTGGAGCGACAATTGGGAGTGGAGCCAGCTGCATCAGTGGATTCACTCGAGCATCGTACAACTTGTACTCAGCATTCGAAAAGTCGGGGTCGAACTTCACACACAGCGCGTACTCAACTCCTGGCATCGCAGCCCATACCGATATCGCCTTGTGGTCGAGTTGTCCTTGCGCCATACCCCACTGTTGTGAGACTCCAATCTCAATTTTGATCGTTCGAAAATCGGTAAATGTTGGAACGTCTGGAGGAAGCACGGACCCCGGTGTTGTTTGGCGTGCGCCATAACTCATATCTGGACAGCATCGTCGCCCCTGAGAATTCGTGGCGGCCAGGTGAGGTTTGAGCCATCGTTCAACATTTCGCTTGGCAAATGAAGTATTCACGGTAAACTCAGCAATGTAATTTTCGTGTGGAATGACGGCAAACTCGATGATATGGATCTCCTCAGTGTCAGGAAACCATTCCAGAAAATTGGGGTGAACGATCTGTCCGTCCCTGTCAGCAAACGCGTTCCATTCCTCTTCCGTCGCCTGGCACACACGCAACGTGCCAGTCGCCGGTGGAGGCTGTTCCACTGCAACTTCAAGAGCAGCATTGATGCGGTCAAGGCTGCAGACAAGGTGAGGAGGAAGGGGAGTCATCATGATCGCCGGTGCGGTTGGTGTTGCCACGCCTGTCGCTGAAATATTTGTTGTATCAGGTCGTGGTGCGTCCGCTGCCGTCGTCGTAGTGTCTTCTTTGGAATTTCGCCGATGGCGTCGGACCGCCTGTAGGAAACGCGAACCTTGGGACGAGGTGATGGAGAATTGAGAGAAATTGGTTTAGAGCGGAGGTATTGAGGCGAGCAACTGGTAATTCAGCAGCACTTGCGCGCCAAGCTAAGTGGCAGATCATCGGACGCTTTTTGGGCTTTGGATTCTCCTTTACTTGCGTTATACTACTAGTAGTAATAGTCCTCGTCGTCATTTTTCACAGAATGTTAAAACAGGACCCACAACACACAGCTCACAGTCACAAAGCCTCAGTACATCGTGTTCGCAGTTCGAAGAACTGTCGTTAGCCCCAACAAGACGTCGTTTAGGACCAATTTAAGGACAAAAATCCATTTCACTTGCTTTGAGTATGGGGTGAGTCGATTTTGGTCCTAGCGGGACCGGTTAGGACAAAAGTACCGTGAACCATACTAAACTCAAGTGAAAATGGTTTTTGTCCTTAAATTTGTCCTAAAAATCTGGCTGTTGGGGTTAGGCGGCCCAGGAGCGTGGGTTTGTTTGTTTGCATTTGGCACATTCTGGCAACATCCAGCTTGGCAACATTCTGGCAACATGCAGCCTGATTTCTATGCGCCTCCAAGTTGAAGGCTGCATTATCGGCGATAATTTATCGCCGAGCGAGCACCATTTTCATACGAGTTCGGCTGCATCATCGTGGGCCCGGTTGCGTCCTCGCCAATCGGCTGAGCGCCGACTCGGGCCACTCGGTGCTGCTAGTGGAGAGTCTCCACTGGAGACTGGCCCGAAGGACCGCGGGCTCTTGGACTCCACCCGCCTGGCGATGCCCGACATGCTCACGGCCAACTTCGTGGGCAGCGCTACAACTGGAACTTCGTGACGGAGCCGCAGCGGAACTTGAACGGCCGCCGTCTGACGTGGCCACGGGGCCGAGTGCTCGGAGGCTCCTCGTCCATCAACGCCATGATCTACAGCTGAGACGAGGACTGGGAGGCTGCTGGAGCTGCCGGATGGGGCTATGCAGACTGCTTCAAGAGGGCGCAGACGCACGCTCTCGGGGTCGACGACTATTGCGGCGGAGATGGGCCCCTTCACGTCACGAGGAGACTGCAGCGAGACCAGCCGCTGTACCAGGCATTCCTCGACGCTGCAGTGCAAGCCGGGTATCCGTTTTCACGGAGAACGTGAACGGAGACCAACAGGAGGGTGTGGGTTGACCATCCACAAGGGCGAGATGCAGCGCGTCGGCGGCGTATTTGACGGAATCCGTGCTCTCGCGGAGCAACTTGACCATTCTGACCGACGCGTTGATGAACAAGCGATGTTTGAAGGGAAGCGCACAGTTGGAGTCGAGGTGAAGCCTTTCAAAGGCCCTGGTGGCCAAGTACCGACACGACTTCGAGCGGCAAAAGTGGTCATTTTGTCGGGCGGCGCGATCAACTCGCCGCAGCTTTTGATGCTGTCGGGTGTGGGAGACGCCCAGCACCTGAAGGAGGTCGGGGTGCCGCTTGCGCACCAAACTCGGAGGACCACCTGGGCGTAAGAAGCCGATCACGCTCTACCACGCGACGCCGCACTTCCCTTATCGTAGACACAAAGACCGTCATACAGATAGCTTTGGGAGTAGGAATTGGGAGATGTGTCCTAGACGCCGTGAGTGATTATGAAAGCTGCATGATGGTGCATTATTAAGTTAATTCAAAACATCTATGCTCAAAAATCGGCAACGTTACCTAGATACTCGTACGAGTAGTCCAGACAGTGATGTTGGTCAACGGTGGATTGGGGCAGCTCAACAAACCCACTTTTTTTTTCGTTTCTTTTGCGCAGCTTCCTCTGCTCGATCTACCTGTAGCAGCACGCGCTTCCTCTTGTTCTTCTCCACCAACGTGTACCCAGTACACTTCGTCAAATGGCTTTCCAGTTTCGCGCACTTCGGGTTCTTTATGACGGCGTCGCAGCGATTACACTTCACATTTCCATCAGCATCCTTGTCGCTGAAAAGTTCCCAGGTCTCGCTCCTAGGGCGGCCTCCAGGATGGGACATCGCTGCTCGGCCTCCAGGATGGCCCATCCCATCCTGGATGGGGCATCGCTGCTCCAGTGTAATTAGCCCGCTCCATCTCCAGCACCTTCGCCGCCGTTTGCTCACCTTCCGTCTCCTAGGGCTGGAGCACAGACCTCACACGCCTGCAACGGCGATGCGGAAGAAGAGCTGAAGTTGAAGTGGCAGTGAATGTAAACATTCGTAGTTAGTATGGTTTACAAATGGCAAAAGTAGCCGCAGGCGTGGTGGCCGCGGTGCCGCGTTGCACTAGCACATTGCCAACATGGCCATATACAAGCGCCGTTGCCAGCAGCGCGTCTAGCAAGTGGGCGTACAGGTGGCTGAGAACTGCGAACTCCCCCGGACGCTTCGTCCGGGTACCCCAATTTCATTTCATCATTCGTATTCGTTGTATTATTTGTTTGTTTTTGCTTGGAACTTCTCCACGTGCGTGCACATCCTGTCACCATTGGGTATACCTTGCTCAATCGGATAGAATCGGAAAAGTAGGACGCAGGAAAAGTGAGTGGTTGCTGCATCTGATTAACGCATTGCCCAGACCAACGGAGAGTACAAATCCACCGACAAAGTTGTCGGGAAATCGACCGGGAGCGGCACCCCTGGCGGAATACCGAGGATTCGACGTCCGTCCAACTGGATCACGGTTCTTGGAGCGACAATTGGGAGTGGAGCCAGCTGCATCAGTGGATTCACTCGAGCATCGTACAACTTGTACTCAGCATTCGAAAAGTCGGGGTCGAACTTCACACACAGCGCGTACTCAACTCCTGGCATCGCAGCCCAAACCGATACCGCCTTGTGGTCGAGTTGTCCTTGCGCCATGCCCCACGGCTGTGAGACTCCGATCTCAATTTTGATCGTCATAAAGTCGTCAAATGTTGGAACGTCTGGAGGAAGCACGGACTCCGGTGTTTCTTCGCGTGGTCCATAACTGAGGTCTGGACACCATCGTCGCCCCTGAGAATTCGCGGCGGCCATGTGCGGTGCGAGCCATAGACGAATATTTTGCTCGGTAAACGAAGGTGCAAGCTCACCAACATATTTCTCGTGTGGAGTGTTTGCGAACTCGATGATATGGATCTCCTCAGTGTCAGGAAACCATTCCAGAAAATTGGGGTGAACGATCTGTCCGTCCCTGTCAGCAAACGCGTTCCATTCCTCCTCCGTCGCCTGGCACACACGCAACGTGCCAGTCGCCGGTGGAGGCTGTTCCACTGCAACTTCCAGAGCAGCGTTGATGCGATCAATGCTGGAGGGATTCATGATCACCGCTTGGACTGGCACTGCGAGGTCTGTCGTAGCAACCACGTAGTTACAACTGTACTGTCGGCACGTATCGAGAGTGTGTCTGCGGCACGATTCAAGTTTGACTTTGATGGATTACTAGTGACTAAGCAGCTTGAGTTGCAGCTTAAACTGAGCTGTAACTCAAAATGACGAGGCGCACCTTCAACATCAGCAGTCGATGCACAGCGAAACCTTCTACAGTACAAAGTTGTGCGCGTCACCGGGGCTCACTTATCATTCAATCGCGATCATCTCCGCCAGGTCCTGCAGTGCAGCACCGAACGAATAGCCCTCCTCCTGCTCCCAGCTATCGACGTCGTCCATATCCTTAGCGCCAACTTCTGCAGTCTTCTTCTTGCTTTCAGCATCAGATCCCCCCTCCTCGACGGCAACATCACTGCCCTTCGCGAAACACACGCGGAATGCACGCACCTCGATCGCCTGCAGCACCACCGTCGTACCCTTCACCGGGAACGACTGCGGAGACCAGCCGTACGCGTCGTCCGTCGTCTTCCACTCCAGCCCAACGCGCTCGTCTTCCGCGTGCAGCTCCTTCGTGCCAGTCAGCACCAGCTCCGTCACCTCCGACACCACCGAGTTCTTCACGGAAAACAATGCCGAGAAGTCCACCGACGCTGGTTGCGACAGCGTTGCGTGCTCCTCCACGGCGTACAAGTGCGACAGACGCACCATCGGACACTGCTTCGACAGCTCCTGCACCGTCGTCAGACCCACGTTCGGAGGGAATTCACCGACGGTCAGCCACGGCACCTTCGCCTTCACATCATTTGCCACCGGCTTACGGTACGCCGTCAGCGGACGGAAGAACTGCGACTCCATCTTCGACCGCAGGCTGCGCATGCCGTCCTCAGCCGAGTCCACGTTGATGAAGAAGTTGCCGCGCACCACAAGACCCTTGGTGACGTTCTTCTTCACGACCGAGTCGAACACCGACTCCGTCTCGTTCAAGTGCTCACTCACACCCTTGCCATCATCAGCGAGAAGACGTCGGTGTACCATCACCTCCACTTGACCGTCTACCAGACTCGCCACTCCCTGCGCACGGTCCGTCACCAAGTTCAGCTGCCGCTTCTTGTCCCTGATGTACGCGCCTGTCGTGATGGGGAAGTAGTTCGCTGACACAGCCTCCTGGTTGTCGTGCAGCGTCAGGTTCCACGTGTCGCGGTGGTTGCGCACGCGCTTCACGAACTCTAATCCGTTTGAGTCCGTGTACAGCGTGCCGTCGGACGCGATGCTATCGCCGGCGTCGAAGCGCACAATCACCTCCTTGCCCTTCTTGTCGTCGATGGGGACCGAGCCGATGGTCCACTCGATCTCGAGGAACTCATCTTCGTCGTTCACGCGGTACTCGAGTGTGACCCAGCTGCCGATCTTGAATGCAACGCGCGGCACACTCGCGAGACCGTTGAGACTGTTGGTTTGTAGCTCCACCATCGTCACGTCTGGCACTGTGCCCGCTGCGGTACCATCGGAAGCTGCACCAGTGACCGGGTATGTCTTGTTCGAGTCAGGGCGGAATATGTATGCTCCAGACTTCGGGCCATCGCCTTGGAATGCTTGGTAGTACGCCACATTCAACGAAAGCGGGATCTGGATGTTCTTCTTCTTGTTGGCCAACTTCGTGATGGAGCCTGTCGTCTTGCTGATCTCTGCCCGCAGGTGGTGGTTCTCCAACACAACCACGTCGTCGTCCGTGACCTCCGCGTCAACGTCGTGGGCGCCAGCATATTCTAGCTGGTGCATGCTGACATCCTTCTGCTTTACCAGGAGCCGAGATGTGCTCAACAGCTTCATTTCCACACTGAACACAAACGAGTACGGAGCCACCTGCGTCTCGGGGTGCACCGGCAACGCCACAAACACGTCCTGCGCGCGAACGCTCACATCTCCCGACAGCACCGTCACCGCAGCCGACTTGTGCGTGATGGGGATCGACACCGTCTGCACGGTTGTGCGCGCCAATGCGTTGTGCACCAGCACTTCAAAGTCGGCGTTCTGAGTGGACACATCGCACACGCTGGTGTTGGCGAGCAGACATAAGTGATACGGCTCCTTCTCCCCAATGACGAACAAGACCTCGTTCAGCTCCTTCTCGGCCTGGATGATGCCGTCGTTTAGGCGCAGCGCGTAGTCGTCGGCTACGCTCTGTTTCTCTGTTCCGGAGAGGCCGTCGTGGTGCTGCACTAGACCGACAGCGCGTTGTAGTGCGACCAACTCACTGGAGTGGTGGCTCTGATACACTGCATCAACCTGGCGCACCTGCTGGAGCAGCGTGTTAGCTACCCGAGCGAATCGCTTCAAGGTCGGTCGGCTCGTGAAGAATCCCGACCAGTAGTCGTCCCGGGCTGAAGCGTAGGGGAAGAAGTCGTCGGTTTTCACGCTCCACGTGAGGCCCTCCGCCTTCTTGACGTCAGTGTAGTACGACAAGTTCGAGTATAGTACGTTGACGCGCGCATCCTGGTTAACGTAGTGAATCAGCTTGTCCATGTTCTTGAACCAACGGCGGGAATTGTCGAACTGGAAGTCGCAGCCCATGGGGATGAAGACGTGGTTGCCCTTGGAAGCACCGCCTCGCATCTTGGCATTGTTCACAAACTGGTCCACCTCGTCACACACATCGAAGTCGTGGAGATCAGCGTCGTCCTGGATCTGGTTGCCGTTGTTGCCATAGTCGAACTTGCCAGGCGGACAGTAGTGGTCGATGATCTCGCCGGTGAAGACCTGCGACGCCTTGCCGCGAGATTTGCTCGGGCGCCAGATGAACTCCAGGTCCCTGTTCTTCTTGCGGTTGGCGTAGTCCTGGTAGTCGATGCGCGCGAAGTAGAGCGCGTCGAAGCCCACGCCCCGCGACAACAGCGAGCCCTGCGTGGCCGAGTGGCCGAACGGGTCGATCTGCCAGCCGATGCGCGGACTGACGCCGAACTCGTCCATGAGCAGCTGGTGGCCGTACGCCGTCTGGTCCACCATGGCGATGTAGTGCGGCGTGGCCTCGTCGTGCATGCACCAGCCGCCGTTGACCGTGAGGTCCAACCGTCCCTCCTTCACGAGCTGCTTGACGACGCCGCGCACCTCGGAGCCCTGCTGGTGCCACCAGCGCTGGAAGAACGACTGCTCCACGAACATGAACTGGCGGTCCGGGTTGCGCACCAGCTCCTCCACGGCCGTGTCCAGGATGTACTGCACCTTCTCCATGTAGTACTGGTCCACGCCCACCAGCCAGCCCCTGTCAGCACCAATACAACAGCAGCAATACAACAGCAGCCAATTAGCACGAACAGAGTATTGCATTGCAAGCAGGTATTATAGTGGACTGCAGCCTACGTACGGGTCGTCGTGGGAGTGCGCGATGAGGTGCACGTTGAGCTTGTCGGGGTCGACGCGGCTGCTGGTGTTGTACACGCCGTCGCTGGGCGGCGTCCACTTGCTCGGGTCGCAGGCTGCATCAGCCGCGGAGGCCGCCAGGAGCGCCACCAGCGCTGTCACTCCGAGCACGCGCATCATGCGTCTGATATCCAGTATCTTGGACGTCGACGATTGAAGGGGGAGTGATCAGATCTGCGATCTATTGGCTACACTGTAGCTTCAACTCATGTGTTCAACACATCCTGCAGGCACGATTCAAGTTTGAATTGAGTGGCGATTACGGGTGACAAGGCGCGATTCAAAATGACGAGGCGCAACTTCAACATCAGCAGTCAACGCACAGCAAAATCTTTTGCAGTGCGTCGTCCATCGTGCACACTTATCTCTCAAGCCCAATCAAATCCGCCAGGTCCTGCAGCGCAGCACCGAACGAATAACCCTCCTGCTCCCAGCCATCGACGTCGTCCATATCCTTAGCGCCAACTTCTGCAGCCTTGGTCTTGCTTTCAGCATCAGACCCCCCCTCCTCGACTGCAGCAGCACTGCCCTTCGCGAAACACACGCGGAATGCACGCACCTCGATCGCCTGCAGCACCACCGTCGTACCCTTCACCGGGAGCGACTGCGGAGACCAACCGTACGCGTCGTCCGTCGTCTTCCACTCCAGCTCAACGCGCTCGTCTTCCGCGTGCAGCTCCTTCGTGCCAGTCAGCACCAGCTCCGTCACCTCCGACACCACCGAGTTCTTCACGGAAAACAATGCCGAGAAGTCCACCGACGCTGGCTGCGACAGCGTTGTGTGCTCCTCCACGGCGTACAGGTGCGACAGACGCACCATCAGACACTGCTTCGACAGCTCCTGCACCGTCGTCAGACCCACGTTTGGAGGGAATTCACTGACAGTCAGCCACGGAACCTTCGCCTTTACGTCATTTGGCACGGGCTTACGGTACGCCGTCAGCGGACGGAAGAACTGCGACTCCATCTTCGACCGCAGGCTGCGCATGCCGCCCTCAGCCGAGTCCACGTTGATGTAGAAGTTGCCGCGCACCACCAGACCCTTGGTGACGTTCTTCTTCGCAACCGAGTCGAACACCAACTCCGTCTCGTTCAGGTGTTCACCAACTCCCTTGTTGTCGTCCTGAAGTAAACGGCGGTGCACCATCACCTCCATTTGGCCGTCTACCAGACTCGCTGCTCCCTGTGCACGGTCCGTCACCAAGTTCAGCTGCCGCTTCTCGTCCTTGATGTACGCGCCAGTCGTGATGGGGAAGTAGTTCGCCGACACACCCTCCTGGTTGTCGTGCAACGTCAGGTTCCACGTGTCGCGGTGGTTGCGCACGCGCTTCACGAACTCCAATCCGTTCGAGTCCGTGTACAGCGTGCCGTCAGATGCGATACTATCGCCGGCGTCGAAGCGCACAATCACCTCCTTGCCCTTCTTATCATCGATGGGGACCGACCCGACGGTCCACTCGATCTCGAGGAACTCGTCGTCGTCGTTCACGCGGTACTCGAGTGTGACCCAGCTGCCGATCTTGAATGCCACGCGCGGCACACTCGCGAGACCGTTGTGAGTGTTGGTTTGTAGCTCTACCATCGTCACTCCTGGCGCTGTGCTCGCTGCGGCACCATCAGAAGCTGCACCAGTGACCGGGTATGTCTTGTTCGAGTCAGGGCGGAATGCATATGCCCCAGACTTCGGTCCGTCGCCTTGGAATGCTTGGTAGTACGCCACATTCAACGAAAGCGGGATCTGGATGTTCTGCTTCTTGTTGGCCAACTTCGTGATGGAGCCTGTCGTCTTGCTGATCTCTGCTCGCAGGTGGTGGTTCTCCAACACAACCACGTCGTCGTCCGTGACCTCCGCGTCAACGTCGTGGGCGCCAGCATATTCTAGCTGGTGCTCGTTGTCATCTTCGATGTTGGCGTCCTTCTGCTTTACCAGGAGCCGAGATGTACTCAGCGGCTTCATTTCCACGCTGAACACGAACGAGTACGGAGCAACCTGCGTCTCGGGGTGCACCGGCAACGCCACAAACACGTCCTGCGCGCGAACGCTCGCATCTCCCGACAGCACCGTCACCGCAGCCGACTTGTGCGTGATGGGAATCGACACCGTCTGCACGGTTGTGCGCGCCAATGCGTTGTGCACCAGCACCTCGAAGTCGGCGTTCTGAGTGGACACGTCGCACACGCTGGTGTTGGCAAGTAGACACAAATGATACGGCTCCTTCTCTCCAATGACGAACAAGACCTCGTTCAGCTCCTTCTCGGCCTGGATGATGCCGTCGTTTAGGCGCAGTGCGTAGTCGTCGGCTACGCTCTGTTTCTCTGTTCCGGAGAGGCCGTCGTGGTGCTGCACTAGGCCTACAGCGCGCTGTAGTGCGACCAACTCACTGGAGTGGTGGCTCTGGTACACGGCATTAATCTGTCGTAGCTGCTGCAGGAGGGTATTGGCTACACGTGCGAATCGCTTTAGTGCTGGGCGACTTGTGAAGAATCCCGACCAGTAGTCGTCCTGGGCCGATGCATACGGGAAAAAGTCATCCGTCTTGACACTCCACGTGAGACCTTCCGCTCGCTTCACGTCCGTGTAGTATGAGAGGTTCGAATAGAGCACATTGACTCGCCCGTCCTGATTGACGTAGTGAAGGATCTTGTCCATGTTCTTGAACCAGCGTCGCGAGTTGTCATACTGGAAGTCGCAGCCCATAGGTATGAAAATGTGGTTCCCCCTCGACGCACCAGCTCGCATCTTGGCATTGTTCACAAACTGGTCCACCTCATCACAGACGTCATAGTCGTGAAGATCGGCATCGTCTTGAATTTGGTTATGGGTATTCCCATACTCAAATTTGCCAGGAGGGCAATAAGTGTCCATGATCTCGCCGGTGAAGACCTGCGACGCCTTGCCGCGAGACTTGCTCGGGCGCCAGATGAACTCCAGGTCCTTGTGCTTCTTGCGGTTGGCGTAGTCCTGGTAGTCGATGCGCGCGAAGTAGAGCGCGTCGAAGCCCACGCCCCGCGACAGCAGCGAGCCCTGCGTGGCCGAGTGGCCGAACGGGTCGATCTGCCAGCCGATGCGCGGACTGACGCCGAACTCGTCCATGAGCAGCTGGTGGCCGTACGCCGTCTGGTCCACCATGGCGATGTAGTGCGGCGTGGCCTCGTCGTGCATGCACCAGCCGCCGTTGACCGTGAGGTCCAGCCGTCCCTCCTTCACGAGCTGCTTGACGACGCCGCGCACCTCGGAGCCCTGCTGGTGCCACCAGCGCTGGAAGAACGACTGCTCCACGAACATGAACTGGCGGTCCGGATTGCGCACCAGCTCCTCCACGGCCGTGTCCAGGATGTACTGCACCTTCTCCATGTAGTACTGGTCCACGCCCACCAGCCAGCCCCTGTCAGCAGCAACACAACAGCAGCAGCAGCAGCATATTAGCACGAGCAGTGTAGTATTGCAAGCAGGTGATGGATACGGTAGTGGACTGCAGCCTACGGGTCGTCGTGGGAGTGCGCGATGAGGTGCACGTTGAGCTTGTCGGGGTCGACGCGGCTGCTGGTGTTGTACACGCCGTCGCTGGGCGGCGTCCACTTGCTCGGGTCGCAGGTGGCGTCTGCCGCGGAGGCCGCCATTAGCGCCGCCAGCGCTGTCACTCCGAGCACGCGCATCATGCGTCTGATATCCAGTATCTTGGACGTCGACGATTGAAGGGGGAGTGATCAGATCTGCGATCTATTGGCTACACTGTAGCTTCAACTCATGTGTTCAACACATCCTGTAGGCACGATTCAAGTTTGAAATTCAAGTTTGAATTGAGTGACCGATTACGAGTGACAAGGCGCAATTCAAAATGACGAAGCGCAACTTCAGCGTCAGCAGCCAACGTACAGCGAAATCTTTTGCAGTGTGTCGTTCACCGTGCACACTTATCTCTCAAGCCCAATCAACTCCGCCAGGTCTTGCAGCGCAGCACCGAACGAATAGCCCTCCTCCTGCTCCCAGCTATCGACGTCGTCCATATCCTTAGCGCCAACTTCTGCAGTCTTCTTCTTGCTTTCAGCATCAGGATCACCCTCCTCAGCATTGCCCTTCGCGAAACACACGCGGAATGCACGCACCTCGATCGCCTGCAGCACCACCGTCGTACCCTTCACCGGGAACGACTGCGGAGACCAGCCGTACGCGTCGTCCGTCGTCTTCCACTCCAGCCCAACGCGCTCGTCTTCCGCGTGCAGCTCCTTCGTGCCAGTCAGCACCAGCTCCGTCACCTCCGACACCACCGAGTTCTTCACGGAAAACAATGCCGAGAAGTCCACCGACGCTGGCTGCGACAGCGTTGTGTGCTCCTCCACGGCGTACAGGTGCGACAGACGCACCATCAGACACTGCTTCGACAGCTCCTGCACCGTCGTCAGACCCACGTTTGGAGGGAATTCACTGACAGTCAGCCACGGAACCTTCGCCTTTACGTCATTTGGCACGGGCTTACGGTACGCCGTCAGCGGACGGAAGAACTGCGACTCCATCTTCGACCGCAGGCTGCGCATGCCGTCCTCAGCCGAGTCCACGTTGATGTAGAAGTTGCCGCGCACCACCAGACCCTTGGTGACGTTTTTCTTCGCGACCGAGTCGAACACCAACTCCGTCTCGTTCAGGTGTTCACCAACTCCCTTGTTGTCGTCCTGAAGTAAACGGCGGTGCACCATCACCTCCATTTGGCCGTCTACCAGACTCGCTGCTCCCTGTGCACGGTCCGTCACCAAGTTCAGCTGCCGCTTCTCGTCCCTGATGTACGCGCCTGTCGTGATGGGGAAGTAGTTCGCCGACACACCCTCCTGGTTGTCGTGCAACGTCAGGTTCCACGTGTCGCGGTGGTTGCGCACGCGCTTCACGAACTCCAATCCGTTCGAGTCCGTGTACAGCGTGCCGTCAGATGCGATACTATCGCCGGCGTCGAAGCGCACAATCACCTCCTTGCCCTTCTTATCATCGATGGGGACCGACCCGACGGTCCACTCGATCTCGAGGAACTCGTCGTCGTCGTTCACGCGGTACTCGAGTGTGACCCAGCTGCCGATCTTGAATGCCACGCGCGGCACACTCGCGAGACCGTTGTGAGTGTTGGTTTGTAGCTCTATCATCGTCACTCCTGGCGCTGTGCTCGCTGCGGCACCATCAGAAGCTGCACCAGTGACCGGGTATGTCTTGTTCGAGTCAGGGCGGAATGCATATGCCCCAGACTTCGGTCCGTCGCCTTGGAATGCTTGGTAGTACGCCACATTCAACGAAAGCGGGATCTGGATGTTCTGCTTCTTGTTGGCCAACTTCGTGATGGAGCCTGTCGTCTTGCTGATCTCTGCTCGCAGGTGGTGGTTCTCCAACACAACCACGTCGTCGTCCGTGACCTCCGCGTCAACGTCGTGGGCGCCAGCATATTCTAGCTGGTGCTCGTTGTCATCTTCGATGTTGGCGTCCTTCTGCTTTACCAGGAGCCGAGATGTACTCAGCGGCTTCATTTCCACGCTGAACACGAACGAGTACGGAGCAACCTGCGTCTCGGGGTGCACCGGCAACGCCACAAACACGTCCTGCGCGCGAACGCTCGCATCTCCCGACAGCACCGTCACCGCAGCCGACTTGTGCGTGATGGGAATCGACACCGTCTGCACGGTTGTGCGCGCCAATGCGTTGTGCACCAGCACCTCGAAGTCGGCGTTCTGAGTGGACACGTCGCACACGCTGGTGTTGGCAAGTAGACACAAATGATACGGCTCCTTCTCTCCAATGACGAACAAGACCTCGTTCAGCTCCTTCTCGGCCTGGATGATGCCGTCGTTTAGGCGCAGTGCGTAGTCGTCGGCTACGCTCTGTTTCTCTGTTCCGGAGAGGCCGTCGTGGTGCTGCACTAGGCCTACAGCGCGCTGTAGTGCGACCAACTCACTGGAGTGGTGGCTCTGGTACACGGCATTAATCTGTCGTAGCTGCTGCAGGAGGGTATTGGCTACACGTGCGAATCGCTTTAGTGCTGGGCGACTTGTGAAGAATCCCGACCAGTAGTCGTCCTGGGCCGATGCATACGGGAAAAAGTCATCCGTCTTGACACTCCACGTGAGACCTTCCGCTCGCTTCACATCCGTGTAGTATGAGAGGTTCGAATAGAGCACATTGACTCGCCCGTCCTGATTGACGTAGTGAAGGATCTTGTCCATGTTCTTGAACCAGCGTCGCGAGTTGTCATACTGGAAGTCGCAGCCCATAGGTATGAAAATGTGGTTCCCCCTCGACGCACCAGCTCGCATCTTGGCATTGTTCACAAACTGGTCCACCTCATCACAGACGTCATAGTCGTGAAGATCGGCATCGTCTTGAATTTGGTTATGGGTATTCCCGTACTCAAATTTGCCAGGAGGGCAATAAGTGTCCATGATCTCGCCGGTGAAGACCTGCGACGCCTTGCCGCGAGACTTGCTCGGTCGCCAGATGAACTCCAGGTCCTTGTGCTTCTTGCGGTTGGCGTAGTCCTGGTAGTCGATGCGCGCGAAGTAGAGCGCGTCGAAGCCCACGCCCCGCGATAGCAGCGAGCCCTGCGTGGCCGAGTGGCCGAACGGGTCGATCTGCCAGCCGATGCGCGGACTGACGCCGAACTCGTCCATGAGCAGCTGGTGGCCGTACGCCGTCTGGTCCACCATGGCGATGTAGTGCGGCGTGGCCTCGTCGTGCATGCACCAGCCGCCGTTGACCGTGAGGTCCAGCCGTCCCTCCTTCACGAGCTGCTTGACGACGCCGCGCACCTCGGAGCCCTGTTGGTGCCACCAGCGCTGGAAGAACGACTGCTCCACGAACATGAACTGGCGGTCCGGGTTGCGCACCAGCTCCTCCACGGCCGTGTCCAGGATGTACTGCACCTTCTCCATGTAGTACTGGTCCACGCCCACCAGCCAGCCCCTGTCAGCACCAATACAACAGCAGCAATACAACAGCAGCCAATTAGCACGAACAGAGTATTGCATTGCAAGCAGGTATTATAGTGGACTGCAGCCTACGTACGGGTCGTCGTGGGAGTGCGCGATGAGGTGCACGTTGAGCTTGTCGGGGTTGACGCGGCTGCTGGTGTTGTACACGCCGTCGCTGGGCGGCGTCCACTTGCTCGGGTCGCAGGCTGCATCAGCCGCGGAGGCCGCCACGAGCGCCGCCAGCAGCGCTGTCAGAGATCGAGCTGCGTGCATTCCGCTCTTGGTCCTCACCTCGATGGGGAAAATTCTGATTCAATGAATGAGCCAAAGATCGCAGTGGTGATTCAAATTTGAATCGTGTGCGTGCGTGATTGAAGTGAACTGACCAATCAGACGTTATAAGGGCCAGTATTAAGAAGTACAGGGTACCTATCTCGATTAAGTACGACTTTGACCAGGTCGCCACAGTGTGGGCGCACGCGAGCTGGAAGTGATCACCACGGGCTGCAGGGCCCCGCTCCCGGGCATTCAAGTGTGCAATCGCAGCGAATATCCACCCGGCCGGGCGTTACATGTACTGCAGCGCTAATGAGTCAATAACGTTTACTATCTATATTGACCAGCTAAACAGGATTGATGGGATCCCATACAGTATCCGGGCGAAGCTAAAAGTGGAAGCGGCGGCAACGTCACTCGCCGTGAATCAAGCGCGGCCGAAGAAACGGCAACGGCAACGTGCAGGCCAAGCTGCAGCTTGAGCCTCAGCAGCTCCGCCTGAGCCCGAGTTGCGCACGACGTCGAGTGCATAGCTGCTCCGCCAGACAGAGCAAAGCGCGGGCGCCAGTCATCGCCTGCTCGTCGAACCGCCTTCATCGGCAGGCAGATGATTCTAAATTGCGGCAGCTCCAGCTGGACGTGGCAGCCGAAACTGCTTCGCAGGAGCTGAAATTTTGTTCTACCGTCACTGCAGCAGCACCACCACCACACACACACAGCGGACATATCATCGCTGCTTGCCAGCGCTTGCCGGCCGGCTTCGCTCACAGCAGCTGAGGTGGCGATGGCGCAGTGCTCAATATAAAGAGATATCTCTTTCAGTACCGTCCAGCAGTTACAGGTCCTATGGTACCTCTAAAATAAACCAATACAATCACGTCTCCTAGTACATTATAGCGAATGGATGGGAAAAGCGGCGGTGACGTGTCGCTGCATAGGGTGGTATTTTTACGCTAAACGAGCCTTTAATTATTCTAACAGAACGTGTATGAACAATAGCAAATATAAACTGTAGTTTAAATCTGATAGTGTAGTTTAAATCTGAGGGTTGGTATCCATTTTGCAGGCCGTGCGCAATACTGTAGTATATAATAACGTTATCCCTATTTACAGCGAGTCTCTCCGGCGTGGCGAACGCCACGCATATCGAGGCCGCGAGCTGCGCTTGCACCGGCAGCGCCTCAGAGTCGTCCTACTACTACAACATCGTCGCAGTAGCCGCCTCATAGGTGGGCCGAGTGATAATCTTCGGCGTGGCGAGCGCCACGACCATCGAGGCCAGCAGCGCCTCCAAAGTCGTCCTACTACTACAACATCGTCGCAGTAGCCGCCTCATAGGTGGGCCGAGTGAGAATCTTCGGCGTGGCGAGCGCCACGACCATCGAGGCCAGCAGCGCCTTAGAGTCGTCCCACTACTACAACATCGTCGCAGTCGCCGCCTCGTCGGTGGGCCGAGTGAGAGTCTTCGGCCATGAACAAATCGAGGCCAGCAGCGCCTCCACAGTCGTCCTACTACTAGTCGCCTCGTCGGTGGGGAGAGTGAGAGTCTTCGGCCGAGGCCAGCAGCGCCTCAGAGTCGTCCTACTACTACAACATCGCCGCAGTCGCCGCCACGTCGGTGGGCTGAGTGAGAGTCTTCGGCGTGGCGAGCGCCATGAACAAATCGAGGCCAGCAGCGCCTCAGAGTCGTTCTACTACTACAACATCGTCGCAGTAGCCGCCTCATCCGTGGGCCGAGTGAGAGTCTTCGGCGTGGCGAGCGCCACGACCATCGAGGCCAGCAGCGCCTCCAAAGTCGTCCTACTACTACAACGTCGGCGCAGTCGCCGCCTCGTCGGTGGGCCGAGTGAGAGTCTTCGGCCATGAACAAATCGAGGCCAGCAGCGCCTCCACAGTCGTCCTACTACTAGTCGCCTCGTCGGTGGGGAGAGTGAGAGTCTTCGGCCGAGGCCAGCAGCGCCTCAGAGTCGTCCTACTACTACAACATCGCCGCAGTCGCCGCCACGTCGGTGGGCTGAGTGAGAGTCTTCGGCGTGGCGAGCGCCATGAACAAATCGAGGCCAGCAGCGCCTCCAAAGTCGTCCTACTACTAGTCGCCTCGTCGGTGGGGAGAGTGAGAGTCTTCGGCCGAGGCCAGCAGCGCCTCAGAGTCGTCCTACTACTACAACATCGCCGCAGTCGCCGCCACGTCGGTGGGCTGAGTGAGAGTCTTCGGCGTGGCGAGCGCCATGAACAAATCGAGGCCAGCAGCGCCTCAGAGTCGTTCTACTACTACAACATCGTCGCAGTAGCCGCCTCATCCGTGGGCCGAGTGAGAGTCTTCGGCGTGGCGAGCGCCACGACCATCGAGGCCAGCAGCGCCTCCAAAGTCGTCCTACTACTACAACGTCGGCGCAGTCGCCGCCTCGTCGGTGGGCCGAGTGAGAGTCTTCGGCCATGAACAAATCGAGGCCAGCAGCGCCTCCACAGTCGTCCTACTACTAGTCGCCTCGTCGGTGGGGAGAGTGAGAGTCTTCGGCCGAGGCCAGCAGCGCCTCAGAGTCGTCCTACTACTACAACATCGCCGCAGTCGCCGCCACGTCGGTGGGCTGAGTGAGAGTCTTCGGCGTGGCGAGCGCCATGAACAAATCGAGGCCAGCAGCGCCTCCAAAGTCGTCCTACTACTACAACATCGTCGCAGTAGCCGCCTCATAGGTGGGCCGAGTGATAATCTTCGGCGTGGCGAGCGCCACGACCATCGAGGCCAGCAGCGCCTCCAAAGTCGTCCTACTACTACAACATCGTCGCAGTAGCCGCCTCATAGGTGGGCCGAGTGAGAATCTTCGGCGTGGCGAGCGCCACGACCATCGAGGCCAGCAGCGCCTTAGAGTCGTCCCACTACTACAACATCGTCGCAGTCGCCGCCTCGTCGGTGGGCCGAGTGAGAGTCTTCGGCCATGAACAAATCGAGGCCAGCAGCGCCTCCACAGTCGTCCTACTACTAGTCGCCTCGTCGGTGGGGAGAGTGAGAGTCTTCGGCCGAGGCCAGCAGCGCCTCAGAGTCGTCCTACTACTACAACATCGCCGAAGTCGCCGCCACGTCGGTGGGCTGAGTGAGAGTCTTCGGCGTGGCGAGCGCCATGAACAAATCGAGGCCAGCAGCGCCTCAGAGTCGTTCTACTACTACAACATCGTCGCAGTAGCCGCCTCATCCGTGGGCCGAGTGAGAGTCTTCGGCGTGGCGAGCGCCACGACCATCGAGGCCAGCAGCGCCTCCAAAGTCGTCCTACTACTACAACGTCGGCGCAGTCGCCGCCTCGTCGGTGGGCCGAGTGAGAGTCTTCGGCCATGAACAAATCGAGGCCAGCAGCGCCTCCACAGTCGTCCTACTACTAGTCGCCTCGTCGGTGGGGAGAGTGAGAGTCTTCGGCCGAGGCCAGCAGCGCCTCAGAGTCGTCCTACTACTACAACATCGCCGCAGTCGCCGCCACGTCGGTGGGCTGAGTGAGAGTCTTCGGCGTGGCGAGCGCCATGAACAAATCGAGGCCAGCAGCGCCTCCAAAGTCGTCCTACTACTACAACATCATCGCAGTAGCCGCCTCATAGGTGGGCCGAGTGAGAATCTTCGGCGTGGCGAGCGCCACGACCATCGAGGCCAGCAGCGCCTCCAAAGTCGTCCTACTACTACAACATCGTCGCAGTAGCCGCCTCATAGGTGGGCCGAGTGAGAATCTTCGGCGTGGCGAGCGCCACGACCATCGAGGCCAGCAGCGCCTTAGAGTCGTCCCACTACTACAACATCGTCGCAGTCGCCGCCTCGTCGGTGGGCCGAGTGAGAGTCTTCGGCCATGAACAAATCGAGGCCAGCAGCGCCTCCACAGTCGTCCTACTACTAGTCGCCTCGTCGGTGGGGAGAGTGAGAGTCTTCGGCCGAGGCCAGCAGCGCCTCAGAGTCGTCCTACTACTACAACATCGCCGCAGTCGCCGCCACGTCGGTGGGCTGAGTGAGAGTCTTCGGCGTGGCGAGCGCCATGAACAAATCGAGGCCAGCAGCGCCTCAGAGTCGTTCTACTACTACAACATCGTCGCAGTAGCCGCCTCATCCGTGGGCCGAGTGAGAGTCTTCGGCGTGGCGAGCGCCACGACCATCGAGGCCAGCAGCGCCTCCAAAGGCGTCCTACTACTACAACGTCGGCGCAGTCGCCGCCTCGTCGGTGGGCCGAGTGAGAGTCTTCGGCCATGAACAAATCGAGGCCAGCAGCGCCTCCACAGTCGTCCTACTACTAGTCGCCTCGTCGGTGGGGAGAGTGAGAGTCTTCGGCCGAGGCCAGCAGCGCCTCAGAGTCGTCCTACTACTACAACATCGCCGCAGTCGCCGCCACGTCGGTGGGCTGAGTGAGAGTCTTCGGCGTGGCGAGCGCCATGAACAAATCGAGGCCAGCAGCGCCTCAGAGTCGTTCTACTACTACAACATCGTCGCAGTAGCCGCCTCATCCGTGGGCCGAGTGAGAGTCTTCGGCGTGGCGAGCGCCACGACCATCGAGGCCAGCAGCGCCTCCAAAGTCGTCCTACTACTACAACGTCGGCGCAGTCGCCGCCTCGTCGGTGGGCCGAGTGAGAGTCTTCGGCGTGGCGAGCGCCACGACCATCGAGGCCAGCAGCGCCTCCAAAGTCGTCCTACTACTACAACATCGTCGCAGTCGCCGCCACGTCGGTGGGCCGAGTGAGAGTCTTCGGCCACGAACATCGAGGCCAGCAGCGCCTCCAAAGTCGTCCTACTACTACAACATCGTCGCAGTCGCCGCCACGTCGGTGGGCCGAGTGAGAGTCTTCGGCCACGAACATCGAGGCCAGCAGCGCCTCCACAGTCGTCCTACTACTACAACATCGTCGCAGTCGCCGCCTCGTCGGTGGGCCGAGTGAGAGACTTCGGCCGCGAATATCGAGGCCAGCAGCGCCTCCACAGTCGTCCTACTACTACAACATCGTCGCAGTCGCCGCCTCGTCGGTGGGCCGAGTGAGAGACTTCGGCCATGAACAAATCGAGGCCAGCAGCGCCTCCACAGTCGTCCTACTACTAGTCGCCTCGTCGGTGGGCCGAGTGAGAGTCTTCGACCGAGGCCAGCAGCGCCTCAGAGTCGTCCTGCTACTACAACATCGGCGCACGCCTCAGCGTCGTCCTGCTACTACAACATCGGCGCAGTAGCCGCCTCATAGGTGGGCCGAGTGAGAATCTTCGGCGTGGCGAGCGCCACGACCATCGAGGCCAGCAGCGCCTCCAAAGTCGTCCTACTACTACAACATCGTCGCAGTCGCCGCCACGTCGGTGGGCCGAGTGAGAGTCTTCGGCCACGAACATCGAGGCCAGCAGCGCCTCCAAAGTCGTCCTACTACTACAACATCGTCGCAGTCGCCGCCACGTCGGTGGGCCGAGTGAGAGTCTTCGGCCACGAACATCGAGGCCAGCAGCGCCTCCACAGTCGTCCTACTACTACAACATCGTCGCAGTCGCCGCCTCGTCGGTGGGCCGAGTGAGAGACTTCGGCCGCGAATATCGAGGCCAGCAGCGCCTCCACAGTCGTCCTACTACTACAACATCGTCGCAGTCGCCGCCTCGTCGGTGGGCCGAGTGAGAGACTTCGGCCGCGAACATCGAGGCCAGCAGCGCCTCCACAGTCGTCCTACTACTACAACATCGTCGCAGTCGCCGCCTCGTCGGTGGGCCGAGTGAGAGACTTCGGCCGCGAACATCGAGGCCAGCAGCGCCTCCACAGTCGTCCTACTACTACAACATCGTCGCAGTCGCCGCCACGTCGGTGGGCCGAGTGAGAGACTTCGGCCGCGAACATCGAGGCCAGCAGCGCCTCCATAGTCGTCCTACTACTAGTCGCCTCGTCGGTGGGGAGAGTGAGAGTCTTCGGCCGAGGCCAGCAGCGCCTCAGAGTCGTCCTACTACTACAACATCGCCGCAGTCGCCGCCACGTCGGTGGGCTGAGTGAGAGTCTTCGGCGTGGCGAGCGCCATGAACAAATCGAGGCCAGCAGCGCCTCAGAGTCGTTCTACTACTACAACATCGTCGCAGTAGCCGCCTCATCCGTGGGCCGAGTGAGAGTCTTCGGCGTGGCGAGCGCCACGACCATCGAGGCCAGCAGCGCCTCCAAAGGCGTCCTACTACTACAACGTCGGCGCAGTCGCCGCCTCGTCGGTGGGCCGAGTGAGAGTCTTCGGCCATGAACAAATCGAGGCCAGCAGCGCCTCCACAGTCGTCCTACTACTAGTCGCCTCGTCGGTGGGGAGAGTGAGAGTCTTCGGCCGAGGCCAGCAGCGCCTCAGAGTCGTCCTACTACTACAACATCGCCGCAGTCGCCGCCACGTCGGTGGGCTGAGTGAGAGTCTTCGGCGTGGCGAGCGCCATGAACAAATCGAGGCCAGCAGCGCCTCCAAAGTCGTCCTACTACTACAACATCGTCGCAGTAGCCGCCTCATAGGTGGGCCGAGTGAGAATCTTCGGCGTGGCGAGCGCCACGACCATCGAGGCCAGCAGCGCCTCCAAAGTCGTCCTACTACTACAACGTCGGCGCAGTCGCCGCCTCGTCGGTGGGCCGAGTGAGAGTCTTCGACCGAGGCCAGCAGCGCCTCAGAGTCGTCCTGCTACTACAACATCGGCGCACGCCTCAGCGTCGTCCTGCTACTACTACATCGGCGCAGTAGCCGCCTCATAGGTGGGCCGAGTGAGAATCTTCGGCGTGGCGAGCGCCACGACCATCGAGGCCAGCAGCGCCTCCAAAGTCGTCCTACTACTACAACATCGGCGCAGTCGCCGCCTCGTCGGTGGGCCGAGTGAGAGTCTTCGGCCGAGGCCAGCAGCGCCTCAGAGTCGTCCTGCTACTACAACATCGGCGCACGCCTCAGCGTCGTCCTGCTACTACAACATCGGCGCAGTCGCCGCCACGTCGGTGGGCTGAGTGAGAGTCTTCGGCGTAGCGAGCGCCATGAACAAATCGAGGCCAGCAGCGCCTCCAAAATGGTCCTATTACTACAACATAGTCGCAGTAGCCGCCTCATCGGTGGGCCGAATGAGAGTCTTCGGCGTGGCGAGCGCCACGACCATCGAGGCCAGCAGCGCCTCCAAAGTCGTCCTACTACTACAACATCGTCGCAGTCGCCGCCACGTCGGTGGGCCGAGTGAGAGTCTTCGGCCACGAACATCGAGGCCAGCAGCGCCTCCAAAGTCGTCCTACTACTACAACATCGTCGCAGTCGCCGCCACGTCGGTGGGCCGAGTGAGAGTCTTCGGCCACGAACATCGAGGCCAGCAGCGCCTCCACAGTCGTCCTACTACTACAACATCGTCGCAGTCGCCGCCTCGTCGGTGGGCCGAGTGAGAGACTTCGGCCGCGAATATCGAGGCCAGCAGCGCCTCCACAGTCGTCCTACTACTACAACATCGTCGCAGTCGCCGCCTCGTCGGTGGGCCGAGTGAGAGACTTCGGCCGCGAACATCGAGGCCAGCAGCGCCTCCACAGTCGTCCTACTACTACAACATCGTCGCAGTCGCCGCCTCGTCGGTGGGCCGAGTGAGAGACTTCGGCCGCGAACATCGAGGCCAGCAGCGCCTCCACAGTCGTCCTACTACTACAACATCGTCGCAGTCGCCGCCACGTCGGTGGGCCGAGTGAGAGACTTCGGCCGCGAACATCGAGGCCAGCAGCGCCTCCACAGTCGTCCTACTACTACAACATCGTCGCAGTCGCCGCCTCGTCGGTGGGCCGAGTGAGAGTCTTCGGCGTGGCGAGCGCCACGACCATCGAGGCCAGCAGCGCCTTAGAGGCGTCCCACTACTACAACATCGTCGCAGTCGCCGCCTCGTCGGTGGGCCGAGTGAGAGTCTTCGGCCATGAACAAATCGAGGCCAGCAGCGCCTCCGCAGTCGTCCTACTACTAGTCGCCTCGTCGGTGGGCCGAGTGAGAGTCTTCGACCGAGGCCAGCAGCGCCTCAGAGTCGTCCTGCTACTACAACATCGGCGCAGTCGCCGCCACGTCGGCGGGCTGAGCGAGAGTCTTCGGCGTGGCGAGCGCCATGAACAAATCGAGGCCAGCAGCGCCTCCAAAATGGTCCTATTACTACAACATAGTCGCAGTAGCCGCCTCATCGGTGGGCCGAGTGAGAGTCTTCGGCGTGGCGAGCGCCACGACCATCGAGGCCAGCAGCGCCTCCAAAGTCGTCCTACTACTACAACATCGGCGCAGTCGCCGCCACATCGGTGGGCCGAGTGAGAGTCTTCGACCGAGGCCAGCAGCGCCTCAGAGTCGTCCTGCTACTACAACATCGGCGCAGTCGCCGCCACGTCGGTGGGCTGAGTGCGAGTCTTCGGCGTGGCGAGCGCCATGAACAAATCGAGGCCAGCAGCGCCTCCAAAGTCGTCCTGCTACTACAACATCGGCGCAGTCGCCGCCTCGTCGGTGGGCCGAGTGAGAGTCTTCGACCGAGGCCAGCAGCGCCTCAGATTCGTCCTACTACTACAACATCGGCGCTGTCGCCGCCTCATAGGTGGGCCGAGTGAGAATCTTCGGCGTGGCGAGCGCCACGACCATCGAGGCCAGCAGCGCCTCCAAAGTCGTCCTACTACTACAACATCGGCGCAGTCGCCGCCTCGTCGGTGGGCCGAGTGAGAGTCTTCGACCGAGGCCAGCAGCGCCTCAGAGTCGTCCTGCTACTACAACATCGGCGCACGCCTCAGAGTCGTCCTGCTACTACAACATCGGCGCAGTCGCCGCCACGTCGGCGGGCTGAGCGAGAGTCTTCGGCGTGGCGAGCGCCATGAACAAATCGAGGCCAGCAGCGCCTCCAAAATGGTCCTATTACTACAACATAGTCGCAGTAGCCGCCTCATCGGTGGGCCGAGTGAGAGTCTTCGGCGTGGCGAGCGCCACGACCATCGAGGCCAGCAGCGCCTCCAAAGTCGTCCTACTACTACAACATCGGCGCAGTCGCCGCCTCGTCGGTGGGCGGAGTGAGAGTCTTCGACCGAGGCCAGCAGCGCCTCAGAGTCGTCCTGCTACTACAACATCGCCGCAGTCGCCGCCACGTCGGTGGGCTGAGTGCGAGTCTTCGGCGTGGCGAGCGCCATGAACAAATCGAGGCCAGCAGCGCCTCCAAAGTCGTCCTGCTACTACAACATCGGCGCAGTCGCCGCCTCGTCGGTGGGCCGAGTGAGAGTCTTCGACCGAGGCCAGCAGCGCCTCAGAGTCGTCCTGCTACTACAACATCGGCGCACGCCTCAGAGTCGTCCTGCTACTACAACATCGGCGCAGTCGCCGCCACGTCGGCGGGCTGAGCGAGAGTCTTCGGCGTGGCGAGCGCCATGAACAAATCGAGGCCAGCAGCGCCTCCAAAATGGTCCTATTACTACAACATAGTCGCAGTAGCCGCCTCATCGGTGGGCCGAGTGAGAGTCTTCGGCGTGGCGAGCGCCACGACCATCGAGGCCAGCAGCGCCTCCAAAGTCGTCCTACTACTACAACATCGGCGCAGTCGCCGCCTCGTCGGTGGGCGGAGTGAGAGTCTTCGACCGAGGCCAGCAGCGCCTCAGAGTCGTCCTGCTACTACAACATCGGCGCAGTCGCCGCCACGTCGGTGGGCTGAGTGCGAGTCTTCGGCGTGGCGAGCGCCATGAACAAATCGAGGCCAGCAGCGCCTCCAAAGTCGTCCTGCTACTACAACATCGGCGCAGTCGCCGCCTCGTCGGTGGGCCGAGTGAGAGTCTTCGGCCGAGGCCAGCAGCGCCTCAGATTCGTCCAACTACTACAACATCGTCGCAGTAGCCGCCTCGTCGGTGGGCCGAGTGAGAGTCTTCGGCGTGGCGAGCGCCACGACCATCGCGGCCAGCAGCGCCTCAGAGTCGTCCTACTACTACAACATCGGCGCTGTTGCCGCCTCGTCGGTGGGCCGAGTGAGAGTCTTCGGCGTGGCGAGCGCCACGACCATCGAGGCCAGCAGCGCCTCAGAGTCGTCCTACTACTACAACATCGGCGCTGTCGCCGCCTCGTCGGTGGGCCGAGTGAGAGTCTTCGGCCGAGGCCAGCAGCGCCTCAGATTCGTCCTACTACTACAACATCGGCGCAGTCGCCGCCACGTCGGTGGGCTGAGTGGGAGTCTTCGGCGTGGCGAGCGCCATGAACAAATCGAGGCCAGCAGCGCCTCCAAAGTCGTCCTACTACTACAACATCGGCGCAGTCGCCGCCTCGTCGGTGGGCCGAGTGAGAGTCTTCGGCCGAGGCCAGCAGCGCCTCAGATTCGTCCTACTACTACAACATCGGCGCAGTAGCCGCCTCGTCGGTGGGCCGAGTGAGAGTCTTCGGCGTGGCGAGCGCCACGACCATCGAGGCCAGCAGCGCCTCAGAGTCGTCCTACTACTACAACATCGGCGCTGTCGCCGCCTCGTCGGTGGGCCGAGTGAGAGGCTTCGGCCGAGGCCAGCAGCGCCTCAGATTCGTCCTACTACTACAACATCGGCGCAGTCGCCGCCACGTCGGTGGGCTGAGTGAGAGTCTTCGGCGTGGCGAGCGCCACGACCATCGAGGCCAGCAGCGCCTCAGAGTCGTCCTACTACTACAACATCGGCGCTGTCGCCGCCTCGTCGGTGGGCCGAGTGAGAGGCTTCGGCCGAGGCCAGCAGCGCCTCAGATTCGTCCTACTACTACAACATCGGCGCAGTCGCCGCCACGTCGGTGGGCGGAGTGAGAGTCTTCGGCGTGGCGAGCGCCATGAACAAATCGAGGCCAGCAGTGCCTCAGAGTCGTTCTACTACTACAACATCGTCGCAGTAGCCGCCTCATCTGTGGGCCGAGTGAGAGTCTTCGCCGTGGCGAGCGCCACGACCATCATGGCCAGCAGCGCCTCAGAGTCGTCCTACTACTACAACATCGGCGCAGTCGCCGCCTCGTTGATGGGCTGATTGAGTCTCTCCGGCGTGGTGAATGCCACGAATATCGAGGCCGTGTGCTGGGCTACATCGAGGCCGACAGCTGATCGTTCACCAACATCACCGCAAACTTGTTGTACTAGTAACAATTGCCACCGTCTCCGCCGATGCATCCTGCTAGCGTCGCCACGTCGATGGGCGCTGCGAGTACCCTCCAGCATGGTGCAAGCTTTCAACCAATGAATATAGGACTATTTTCCACCAATCGGTGTAGATTGGCGTAAGTGTGCTGGCTTTACTATGTCCCAAGACATTGATACCAACACTCTACGTTCCACCTCCTACCACCGTCGCATCCTATGTGTCCGCCATGCTACTGGCGTTGCTGCGTCGAGGCGAACGCCACGACCATCGAGCCCAGCAGCGCCTCAGAGGCGTCCTACTTCTCCCACATCGTCGCAGTCGCCGCCGATTCGTCCGCTGTCCTGCTGGTGTCGCCACGTCGACGGGCTTGGGGAGAGTCTTCGGCGTGGCGAACGCCATGACCATCGAGCCTCAGAGGCGTCCGACTACTGCAGCATCGTCGCAGTCGCCGCCGATTCGTCCGCTGTCCTGCTGGTGTCGCCACGTCGACGGGCTTGGGGAGAGTCTTCGGCGTGGCGAACGCCATGACCATCGAGCCTCAGAGGCGTCCGACTACTGTAGCATCGTCGCAGTCGCCGCCGATTCGTCCGCTGTCCTGCTGGTGTCGCCACGTCGACGGGCTTGGGGAGAGTCTTCGGCGTGGCGAACGCCATGACCATCGAGCCTCAGAGGCGTCCGACTACTGCAGCATCGTCGCAGTCGCCGCCGATTCGTCCGCTGTCCTGCTGGTGTCGCCACGTCGACGGGCTTGGGGAGAGTCTTCGGCGTGGCGAACGCCATGACCATCGAGCCTCAGAGGCGTCCGACTACTGTAGCATCGTCGCAGTCGCCGCCGATTCGTCCGCTGTCCTGCTGGTGTCGCCACGTCGACGGGCTTGGGGAGAGTCTTCGGCGTGGCGAACGCCATGACCATCGAGCCTCAGAGGCGTCCGACTACTGCAGCATCGTCGCAGTCGCCGCCGATTCGTCCGCTGTCCTGCTGGTGTCGCCACGTCGACGGGCTTGGGGAGAGTCTTCGGCGTGGCGAACGCCATGACCATCGAGCCTCAGAGGCGTCCGACTACTGCAGCATCGTCGCAGTCGCCGCCGATTCGTCCGCTGTCCTGCTGGTGTCGCCACGTCGACGGGCTTGGGGAGAGTCTTCGGCGTGGCGAACGCCATGACCATCGAGCACAGCAGCGCCTCAGAGGCGTCCTACTTCTCCCACATCGTCGCAGTCGCCGCCGATTCGTCCGCTGTCCTGCTGGTGTCGCCACGTCGACGGGCTTGGGGAGAGTCTTCGGCGTGGCGAACGCCATGACCATCGAGCCTCAGAGGCGTCCGACTACTGCAGCATCGTCGCAGTCGCCGCCGATTCGTCCGCTGTCCTGCTGGTGTCGCCACGTCGACGGGCTTGGGGAGAGTCTTCGGCGTGGCGAACGCCATGACCATCGAGCCCAGCAGCGCCTCAGAGGCGTCCTACTTCTCCCACATCGTCGCAGTCGCCGCCGATTCGTCCGCTGTCCTGCTGGTGTCGCCACGTCGACGGGCTTGGGGAGAGTCTTCGGCGTGGCGAACGCCACGACCATCGAGCCCAGCAGCGCCTCAGAGGCGTCCTTCTTCTCCCACATCGTCGCAGTCGCCGCCGATTCGTCCGCTGTCCTGCTGGTGTCGCCACGTCGACGGGCTTGGGGAGAGTCTTCGGCGTGGCGAACGCCACGACCATCGAGCCCAGCAGCGCCTCAGAGGCGTCCTACTTCTCCCACATCGTCGCAGTCGCCGCCGATTCGTCCGCTGTCCTGCTGGTGTCGCCACGTCGACGGGCTTGGGGAGAGTCTTCGGCGTGGCGAACGCCATGACCATCGAGCCTCAGAGGCGTCCGACTACTGCCACATCGTCGCAGTCGCCGCCGATTCGTCCGCTGTCCTGCTGGTGTCGCCACGTCGACGGGCTTGGGGAGAGTCTTCGGCGTGGCGAACGCCATGACCATCGAGCCTCAGAGGCGTCCGACTACTGCAGCATCGTCGCAGTCGCCGCCGATTCGTCCGCTGTCCTGCTGGTGTCGCCACGTCGACGGGCTTGGGGAGAGTCTTCGGCGTGGCGAACGCCATGACCATCGAGCCTCAGAGGCGTCCGACTACTGCAGCATCGTCGCAGTCGCCGCCGATTCGTCCGCTGTCCTGCTGGTGTCGCCACGTCGACGGGCTTGGGGAGAGTCTTCGGCGTGGCGAACGCCATGACCATCGAGCACAGCAGCGCCTCAGAGGCGTCCTACTTCTCCCACATCGTCGCAGTCGCCGCCGATTCGTCCGCTGTCCTGCTGGTGTCGCCACGTCGACGGGCTTGGGGAGAGTCTTCGGCGTGGCGAACGCCATGACCATCGAGCCTCAGAGGCGTCCGACTACTGCAGCATCGTCGCAGTCGCCGCCGATTCGTCCGCTGTCCTGCTGGTGTCGCCACGTCGACGGGCTTGGGGAGAGTCTTCGGCGTGGCGAACGCCATGACCATCGAGCCCAGCAGCGCCTCAGAGGCGTCCTACTTCTCCCACATCGTCGCAGTCGCCGCCGATTCGTCCGCTGTCCTGCTGGTGTCGCCACGTCGACGGGCTTGGGGAGAGTCTTCGGCGTGGCGAACGCCACGACCATCGAGCCCAGCAGCGCCTCAGAGGCGTCCTTCTTCTCCCACATCGTCGCAGTCGCCGCCGATTCGTCCGCTGTCCTGCTGGTGTCGCCACGTCGACGGGCTTGGGGAGAGTCTTCGGCGTGGCGAACGCCACGACCATCGAGCCCAGCAGCGCCTCAGAGGCGTCCTACTTCTCCCACATCGTCGCAGTCGCCGCCGATTCGTCCGCTGTCCTGCTGGTGTCGCCACGTCGACGGGCTTGGGGAGAGTCTTCGGCGTGGCGAACGCCATGACCATCGAGCCTCAGAGGCGTCCGACTACTGCCACATCGTCGCAGTCGCCGCCGATTCGTCCGCTGTCCTGCTGGTGTCGCCACGTCGACGGGCTTGGGGAGAGTCTTCGGCGTGGCGAACGCCATGACCATCGAGCCTCAGAGGCGTCCGACTACTGCAGCATCGTCGCAGTCGCCGCCGATTCGTCCGCTGTCCTGCTGGTGTCGCCACGTCGACGGGCTTGGGGAGAGTCTTCGGCGTGGCGAACGCCATGACCATCGAGCCTCAGAGGCGTCCGACTACTGCAGCATCGTCGCAGTCGCCGCCGATTCGTCCGCTGTCCTGCTGGTGTCGCCACGTCGACGGGCTTGGGGAGAGTCTTCGGCGTGGCGAACGCCATGACCATCGAGCCTCAGAGGCGTCCGACTACTGCAGCATCGTCGCAGTCGCCGCCGATTCGTCCGCTGTCCTGCTGGTGTCGCCACGTCGACGGGCTTGGGGAGAGTCTTCGGCGTGGCGAACGCTATGACCATCGAGCCCAGCAGCGCCTCAGAGGCGTCCTACTTCTCCCACATCGTCGCAGTCGCCGCCTCGTCGGTGGGCCGAGTGAGAGTCTTAGGCCGAGGCCAGCCCCGCCTCAGTCGTCCTACTACTACAACATCGGCGCAGTCGCCGCCTCGTCGGTGGGCGGAGTGAGAGTCTTCGGCGTGGCGAGCGCCACGACCATCGAGGCCAGCAGCGCCTCCAAAGTCGTCCTACTACTACTACATCGTCGCAGTCGCCGCCTCGTCGGTGGGCCGAGTGAGAGTCTTCGGCCGAGACCAGCCCCGCCTCAGTCGTCCTACTACTACAACATCGGCGCAGTCGCCGCCTCGTCGGTGGGCTCAGTGGGAGTCTTCGGCGTGGCGAGCGCCACGACCATCGAGGCCAGCAGCGCCTCCAAAGTCGTCCTACTACTACAGCATCGTCGCAGCCGCCGCCTCGTGGGTGGGCCGAGTGAGAGTCTTCGGACGAGGACAGCAGCGCCTCCAAAGTCGTCCTACTGCTACAACATCGGCGCAGTCGCCGCCTCGTCGGTGGGCCGGGTGAGAGTCTTCGACCGAGGCCAGCAGCCCCTCAGAGTCGTCCTGCTACTACAACATCGGCGCAATCGCCGCCTCGTCGGTGGGCCGAGTGAGAGTCTTCGGCCGAGGCCAGCCCCGCCTCAGTCGTCCTACTACTACAACATCGGCGCAGTCGCCGCCTCGTCGGTGGGCGGAGTGAGAGTCTTCGGCGTGGCGAGCGCCACGACCATCGAGGCCAGCAGCGCCTCCAAAGTCGTCCTACTACTACAACATCGTCGCAGTCGCCGCCTCGTCGGTGGGCCGAGTGAGAGTCTTCGGCCGAGACCAGCCCCGCCTCAGTCGTCCTACTACTACAACATCGGCGCAGTCGCCGCCTCGTCGGTGGGCTCAGTGGGAGTCTTCGGCGTGGCGAGCGCCACGACCATCGAGGCCAGCAGCGCCTCCAAAGTCGTCCTACTACTACAGCATCGTCGCAGCCGCCGCCTCGTGGGTGGGCCGAGTGAGAGTCTTCGGACGAGGACAGCAGCGCCTCCAAAGTCGTCCTACTGCTACAACATCGGCGCAGTCGCCGCCACGTCGGTGGGCTCAGTGGGAGTCTTCGACGTGGCGAGCGCCACGACCATCGAGGCCAGCAGCGCCTCAGATTCGTCCTACTACTACAACATCGGCGCAGTCGCCGCCACGTCGGTGGGCTGAGTGAGAGTCTTCGGCGTGGCGAGCGAGGAAATTAGAGCGATACAAGGATAGATAAAGGTTGGGAAATATAGGGTTTGTATTCAAGAAGTAGGTTTGGTAGCCTGTGAGAGCCTGCTTGACCTCGGTCATCGTTATGCATCACCTGTCAAATTGACCACCGCAATCTGTGCCTGCGAAAAGGATTGTGTTACAATAACATATTGTAAATAATATACACAAGCGATCTTACATACCTCACGTGCCCTCATTCGAGCACGTCGATTGCGTTGCTGGCGCTCGGCCTCCACCCTGTCTTCAGGGGTCAGATTACTGACCGGCTCGATTGTGTTGCGCCACTGCACTTCGGCACCCATTTCGCTATCATCTTCATGATACACCCAGCGCACTACGCGCTCATACACATAGCGCTGGGTGGTATCAGGTTCATTTTCGACCGGACGCACCGGTGGACTCACCGGTGCGTCTGGTTCGTCATCGGGGATGACAGTCGGTTGACTTTGAGGGGGGTCGTCAGCCGGTACTGGTTGCTGCTCCGCTTGAAGCGCAGCAGCCGCTTCAGCTTCCGGTTCCGGTTCCGCTAAACGAGAGGTAGGCGTGACCGCACTCTCAGGCTCTTGGGCTGGGGGCAGCGGAACCGGGGGCGGGCTCTCAGGCTCTTGGGCTGGGGGCAGCGGAACCGGGGGCGGGCCTTGACCCTGTTGATGATCTCGGTTCTCTGCAAAAAAGTTTTGCACATCCGCCCTATTTATGTGCCCTGATGGGCCTCGCAGAAACTCCCTCAATCGTCTACGAATTCCGTCCTCTTGAACACCTTGTCGCATGAAGGCAATGCGCAAAGCGTCCATTGCACTGCCCTCCATTGTGACCCCATCAGGCCACAGCTGAATACACAAACGACGGAACTCTGCACAAGAGATCATATTTTGAACTAATAGAGATAGATCATTTATTTCCCCGTAGGTACTGTATTTTTAACTATCTCACTCTGCAACAAAACTGCTACCAAGCATCCATCTCGTCCCACCTGCAGCGACACTATAAATAGTTGCACGGCGACGCTTTCCAGCAATGCAGCAGCTATTTGATGCACTGGCTTCGTTGCATGTCACTTCCATAAACACTGTTCAAGGGGATAAAAATACTGTAGCTATTGCGGCGCTGCTAGATCATGTAGCTATTTCTGGGCTGCTGGCCTCGATAATCATGGCGCTCGCCACGCCGAAGACTCTCACTCAGCCCACCGACGTGGCGGCGACTGCGCCGATGTTGTAGTAGTAGGACGAATCTGAGGCGCTGCTGGCCTCGGCCGAAGACTCTCACTCGGCCCACCGACGAGGCGGCGACTGCGCCGATGTTGTAGTAGTAGGACGACTTTGGAGGCGCTGCTGGCCTCGATTTGTTCATGGCACTCGCCACGCCGAAGACTCTCACTCAGTCCACCGACGTGGCGGCGACTGCGACGATGTTGTAGTAGTAGGACGACTCTGAGGCGCTGCTGGCCTCGATGGTCGTGGCGCTCGCCACGCCGAAGACTCTCACTCGGCCCACCGACGAGGCGGCTACTGCGACGATGTTGTAGTAGTAGGACGAATCTGAGGCGCTGCTGGCCTCGGCCGAAGACTCTCACTCGGCCCACCGACGAGGCGGCGACTGCGCCGACGTTGTAGTAGTAGGACGAATTTGGAGGCGCTGCTGGCCTCGATTTGTTCATGGCGCTCGTCACGCCGAAGACTCTCACTCAGCCCACCGACGTGGCGGCGACTGCGCCGATGTTGTAGTAGTAGGACGACTCTGCGGCGCTGCTGGCCTCGGCCGAAGACTCTCACTCCGCCCACCGACGAGGCGGCGACTGCGCCGATGTTGTAGCAGTAGGGCGAATCTGAGGCGCTGCTGGCCTCGGCCGAAGACTCTCACTCGGCCCACCGACGAGGCGGCGACTGCGCCGATGTTGTAGTAGTAGGGCGACTTTGGAGGCGCTGCTGGCCTCGATGGTCGTGGCGCCCGCCACGCCGAAGACACTCACTCGGCCCACCGACGAGGCGGCGACTGCGACGATGTTGTAGTAGTCGGACGCCTCTGAGGCGCTGCTGGCCTCGACGTTTGTGGCGCTCGCCACGCCGAAGACTCTCCCCAAGCCCGTCGACGTCGCGACACCAGCAGGACAGCAAACGAATCGGCGGCGACTGCGACGATGCTGCAGTAGTCGGACGCCACTGAGGCGCTGCTGGTCTCGATGGTCATGGCGTTCGCCACGCCGAAGACTCTCCCCAAGCCCGTCGACGTGGCGACACCAGCAGGACAGCGAACGAATCGGCGGCGACTGCGACGATGTGGGAGAAGTAGGACGCCTCTGAGGCGCTGCTGGGCTCGATGGTCGTGGCGTTCGCCACGCCGAAGACTCTCCCCAAGCCCGTCGACGTGGCGACACCAGCAGGACAGCGGACGAATCGGCGGCGACTGCGACGATGTGGGAGAAGTAGGACGCCTCTGAGGCGCTGCTGGGCTCGATGGTCGTGGCGTTCGCCACGCCGAAGACTCTCCCCAAGCCCGTCGACGTGGCGACACCAGCAGGACAGCGGACGAATCGGCGGCGACTGCGACGATGTGGGAGAAGTAGGACGCCTCTGAGGCGCTGCTGGGCTCGATGGTCGTGGCGTTCGCCACGCCGAAGACTCTCCCCAAGCCCGTCGACGTGGCGACACCAGCAGGACAGCGGACGAATCGGCGGCGACTGCGACGATGCTGCAGTAGTCGGACGCCTCTGAGGCTCGATGGTCATGGCGTTCGCCACGCCGAAGACTCTCCCCAAGCCCGTCGACGTGGCGACACCAGCAGGACAGCGGACGAATCGGCGGCGACTGCGACGATGCTGCAGTAGTCGGACGCCTCTGAGGCTCGATGGTCATGGCGTTCGCCACGCCGAAGACTCTCCCCAATCCCGTCGACGTGGCGACACCAGCAGGACAGCGGACGAATCGGCGGCGACTTCGACGATGTGGTAGAAGTAGGACGCCTCTGAGTCGCTGCTGGGCTCGATGGTCGTGGCGTTCGCCACGCCGAAGACTCTCCCCAAGCCCGTCGACGTGGCGACACCAGCAGGACAGCGGACGAATCGGCGGCGACTGCGACGATGTGGGAGAAGTAGGACGCCTCTGAGGCGCTGCTGGGCTCGATGGTCATGGCGTTCGCCACGCCGAAGACTCTCCCCAAGCCCGTCGACGTGGCGACACCAGCAGGACAGCGGACGAATCGGCGGCGACTGCGACGATGTGGGAGAAGTAGGACGCCTCTGAGGCGCTGCTGGGCTCGATGGTCGTGGCGTTCGCCACGCCGAAGACTCTCCCCAAGCCCGTCGACGTGGCGACACCAGCAGGACAGCGGACGAATCGGCGGCGACTGCGACGATGTGGGAGAAGTAGGACGCCTCTGAGGCGCTGCTGGGCTCGATGGTCGTGGCGTTCGCCTCGACGCAGCAACGCCAGTAGCATGGCGGACACATAGGATGCGACGGTGGTAGGAGGTGGAACGTAGAGTGTTGGTATCAATGTCTTGGGACATAGTAAAGCCAGCACACTTACGCCAATCTACACCGATTGGTGGAAAATAGTCCTATATTCATTGGTTGAAAGCTTGCACCATGCTGGAGGGTCGCCACTTGGCAACTCGCAGCGCCCATCAGTGTGGCGACGCTAGCAGGACGGCGGATGCATCGGCGGAGACGGTGGCAATTGGTACTAGTACAACAAGTTTGCGGTGATGTTGGTGAAAGATCAGCTGTCGGCCTCGATGTAGCCCAGCACACGGCCTCTATATTGTTGTAGTAGGACGACTTTGGACGCCGCTGGTGGAAGCCCAGCACACGGCCTCGATATTCGAGGCGTTCGCCACGCCGGAGAGACTCACTGAGCCCACCGACGACGAATTAGTTGTAGTAGGACGACTTTGGACGCCGCTGGTGGAAGCCCAGCACACGGCCTCTATATTCGAGGCGTTTGCCACGTCGGGGAGACTCACTGAGCCCACCGACGACGAATTAGTTGTAGTAGGACGACTTTGAGGCGCTTCTGGTGGAAGACTAGCACACGGCCTCGATATTCGAGGAGTTCGCCACGCCGGAGAGACTCACTGAGCCCACCGACGACGAATTAGTTGTAGAACGACGACTTTGAGGCGCTGCTGGTGGAAGACCAGCACACGGCCTCTATATTCGAGGCGTTCGCCACGCCGGAGAGACTCACTGAGCCCACCGACGACGAATTAGTTGTAGTAGGACATCTTTTAGGCAAAGCCCAACACACGGCCTCTATATACGTGGCGTTCGCCACGCCGGAGAGACTCACTGAGCCCACCGACGACGAATTAGTTGTAGTAGGACGATTTTGGACGGCGCTGGTGGAAGCCCAGCACACGGCCTCTATATTCGAGGCGTTCGCCACGCCGGAGAGACTCACTGAGCCCACCGACGACGAATTAGTTGTAGTAGGACGACTTTGAGGCGCTTCTGGTGGAAGACTAGCACACGGCCTCTATATTCGAGGCGTTTGCCACGTCGGGGAGACTCACTGAGCCCACCGACGACGAATTAGTTGTAGTAGGACGACTTTGAGGCGCTTCTGGTGGAAGACTAGCACACGGCCTCGATATTCGAGGAGTTCGCCACGCCGGAGAGACTCACTGAGCCCACCGACGACGAATTAGTTGTAGTAGGACGACTTTGGACGCCGCTGGTGGAAGCCCAGCACACGGCCTCGATATTCGAGGTGTTCGCTACGCCGGAGAGACTCACTGAGCCCACCGACGACGAATTAGTTGTAGAACGACGACTTTGAGGCGCTGCTGGTGGAAGACCAGCACACGGCCTCTATATTCGAGGCGTTCGCCACGCCGGAGAGACTCACTGAGCCCACCGACGACGAATTAGTTGTAGTAGGACATCTTTTAGGCAAAGCCCAACACACGGCCTCTATATACGTGGCGTTCGCCACGCCGGAGAGACTCACTGAGCCCACCGACGACGAATTAGTTGTAGTAGGACGACTTTGAGGCGCTTCTGGTGGAAGACTAGCACACGGCCTCTATATTCGAGGTGTTCGCCACGCCGGGGAGACTCACTGAGCCCACCGACGACGAATTAGTTGTAGTAGGACGACTTTGGACGCCGCTGGTGGAAGCCCAGCACACGGCCTCTATATTCGAGGCGTTCGCCACGCCGGAGAGACTCACTGAGCCCACCGACGACGAATTAGTTGTAGTAGGACGACTTTGAGGCGCTTCTGGTGGAAGACTAGCACACGGCCTCTATATTCGAGGCGTTTGCCACGTCGGGGAGACTCACTGAGCCCACCGACGACGAATTAGTTGTAGTAGGACGACTTTGAGGCGCTTCTGGTGGAAGACTAGCACACGGCCTCGATATTCGAGGAGTTCGCCACGCCGGAGAGACTCACTGAGCCCACCGACGACGAATTAGTTGTAGTAGGACGACTTTGGACGCCGCTGGTGGAAGCCCAGCACACGGCCTCGATATTCGAGGTGTTCGCTACGCCGGAGAGACTCACTGAGCCCACCGACGACGAATTAGTTGTAGAACGACGACTTTGAGGCGCTGCTGGTGGAAGACCAGCACACGGCCTCTATATTCGAGGCGTTCGCCACGCCGGAGAGACTCACTGAGCCCACCGACGACGAATTAGTTGTAGTAGGACGACTTTGGACGCCGCTGGTGGAAGCCCAGCACACGGCCTCGATATTCGAGGCGTTCGCTACGCCGGAGAGACTCACTGAGCCCACCGACGACGAATTAGGTGTAGTAGGACGACTTTCAGGCGAAGCCCAGCACACGGCCTCGATATTCGTGGCGTTCGGCACGCCGGAGAGACTCACTGAGCCCACCGACGACGAATTAGTTGTAGTAGGACGACTTTGGACGCCGCTGGTGGAAGCCCAGCACACGGCCTCGATATTCGAGGAGTTCGGCACGCCGGAGAGACTCACTGAGCTCACCGACGACGAATTAGTTGTAGTAGGACGACTTTGGACGCCGCTGGTGGAAGCCCAGCACACGGCCTCTATATTCGAGGCGTTTGCCACGTCGGGGAGACTCACTGAGCCCACCGACGACGAATTAGTTGTAGTAGGACGACTTTGAGGCGCTTCTGGTGGAAGACTAGCACACGGCCTCTATATTCGAGGTGTTCGCCACGCCGGGGAGACTCACTGAGCCCACCGACGACGAATTAGTTGTAGTAGGACGACTTTGGACGCCGCTGGTGGAAGCCCAGCACACGGCCTCGATATTCGAGGTGTTCGCTACGCCGGAGAGACTCACTGAGCCCACCGACGACGAATTAGGTGTAGTAGGACGACTTTCAGGCGAAGCCCAGCACACGGCCTCGATATTCGTGGCGTTCGGCACGCCGGAGAGACTCACTAAGCCCACCGACGACGAATTAGTTGTAGTAGGACGACTTTGGACGCCGCTGGTGGAAGCCCAGCACACGGCCTCGATATTCGAGGAGTTCGGCACGCCGGAGAGACTCACTGAGCCCACCGACGACGAATTAGTTGTAGTAGGACGACTTTGGACGCCGCTGGTGGAAGCCCTGCACACGGCCTCGATATTCGAGGAGTTCGGCACGCCGGAGAGACTCACTGAGCCCACCGACGACGAATTAGTTGTAGTATGACGACTTTGGACGCCGATGGTGGAAGCCCAGCACACGGCCTCGATATTCGAGGCGTTCGCCACGCCGGAGAGACTCACTGAGCCCACCGACGACGAATTAGTTGTAGTAGGACGACTTTGAACGCTGCTGGTGGAAGCCCAGCACACGGCCTCTATATACGTGGCGTTCGCCACGCCGGAGAGACTCACTGAGCCCACCGACGACGAATTAGTTGTAGTAGGACGTCTTTGAGGCAAAGCCCAGCCCACGGCCTCTATATACGTGGCGTTCGCCACGCCGGAGAGACTCACTGAGCCCACCGACGACGAATTAGTTGTAGAACGACGACTTTGAGGCGCTGCTGGTGGAAGACCAGCACACGGCCTCGATATTCGAGGAGTTCGGCACGCCGGAGAGACTCACTGAGCCCACCGACGACGAATTAGTTGTAGTAGGACGACTTTGAACGCTGCTGGTAGAAGCCCAGCACACGGCCTCGATATTCGAGGAGTTCGCCACGCCGGAGAGACTCACTGAGCCCACCGACGACGAATTAGTTGTAGTAGGACGACTTTGGACGCTGCTGGTAGAAGCCCAGCACACGGTCTCGATATTCGAGGAGTTCGCCACGCCGGAGAGACTCACTGAGCCCACCGACGACGAATTAGTTGTAGTAGGACGACTTTGGACGCTGCTGGTGGAAGCCCAGCACACGGCTTCTATATTCGAGGAGTTCGCCACGCCGGAGAGACTCACTGAGCCCACCGACGACGAATTAGTTGTAGTAGGACGACTTTGAGGTGCTTCTGGTGGAAGACTAGCACACGGCTTCTATATTCGAGGAGTTCGCCACGCCGGAGAGACTCACTGAGCCCACCGACGACGAATAAGTTGTAGTAGGACGACTTTGGACGCTGCTGGTAGAAGCCCAGCACACGGCCTCGATATTCGAGGAGTTCGCCACGCCGGAGAGACTCACTGAGCCCACCGACGACGAATTAGGTGTAGTAGGACGACTTTCAGGCGAAGCCCAGCACACGGCCTCTATATTCGAGGCGTTCGCCACGCCGGGGAGACCCACTGAGCCCACCGACGACGAATAAGTTGTAGTAGGACGACTTTGGACGCTGCTGGTAGAAGCCCAGCACACGGCCTCGATATTCGAGGAGTTCGCCACGCCGGAGAGACTCACTGAGCCCACCGACGACGAATTAGTTGTAGAACGACGACTTTGAGGCGCTGCTGGTGGAAGACCAGCACACGGCTTCTATATTCGAGGTGTTCGCCACGCCGGGGAGACTCACTGAGCCCACCGACGACGAATTAGTTGTAGTAGGACGACTTTGGACGCCGCTGGTGGAAGCCCAGCACACGGCCTCGATATTCGAGGCGTTCGCTACGCCGGAGAGACTCACTGAGCCCACCGACGACGAATTAGGTGTAGTAGGACGACTTTGGACGCTGCTGGTAGAAGCCCAGCACACGGCCTCGATATTCGAGGAGTTCGCCACGCCGGAGAGACTCACTGAGCCCACCGACGACGAATTAGTTGTAGTAGGACGACTTAGGACGCCGCTGGTGGAAGCCTAGCACACGGCCTCGATATTCGTGGCATTCGCCACGCCGGAGAGACTCACTGAGCCCACCGACGACGAATTAGTTGTAGTAGGACGACTTTGAGGAGCTTCTGGTGGAAGCCCAGCACACGGCCTCTATAATCGAGGCGTTCGCCACGCCGGAGAGACTCACTGAGCCCACCGACGACGAATTAGTTGTAGTAGGACGACTTTGGACGCTGCTGGTAGAAGCCCAGCACACGGCCTCGATATTCGAGGAGTTCGCCACGCCGGAGAGACTCACTGAGCCCACCGACGACGAATTAGGTGTAGTAGGACGACTTTCAGGCGAAGCCCAGCACACGGCCTCTATATTCGAGGCGTTCGCCACGCCGGGGAGACCCACTGAGCCCACCGACGACGAATTAGTTGTAGTAGGACGACTTTGAGGCGCTTCTGGTGGAAGACTAGCACACGGCCTCGATATTCGAGGCGTTCGCCACGCCGGGGAGACTCACTGAGCCCACCGACGACGAATTAGTTGTAGTAGGACGACTTTGGACGCCGCTGGTGGAAGCCCAGCACACGGCCTCGATATTCGAGGCGTTCGCTACGCCGGAGAGACTCACTGAGCCCACCGACGACGAATTAGTTGTAGTAGGACGTCTTTGAGGCAAAGCCCAACCCACGGCCTCTATATACGTGGCGTTCGCCACGCCGGAGAGACTCACTGAGCCCACCGACGACGAATTAGTTGTAGTAGGACGACTTTGGACGCTGCTGGTAGAAGCCCAGCACACGGTCTCGATATTCGAGGAGTTCGCCACGCCGGAGAGACTCACTGAGCCCACCGACGACGAATTAGTTGTAGTAGGACGACTTTGGACGCTGCTGGTGGAAGCCCAGCACACGGCTTCTATATTCGAGGAGTTCGCCACGCCGGAGAGACTCACTGAGCCCACCGACGACGAATTAGTTGTAGTAGGACGACTTTGAGGTGCTTCTGGTGGAAGACTAGCACACGGCTTCTATATTCGAGGAGTTCGCCACGCCGGAGAGACTCACTGAGCCCACCGACGACGAATTAGTTGTAGTAGGACGACTTTGGACGCTGCTGGTAGAAGCCCAGCACACGGCCTCGATATTCGAGGAGTTCGCCACGCCGGAGAGACTCACTGAGCCCACCGACGACGAATTAGTTGTAGTAGGACGACTTAGGACGCCGCTGGTGGAAGCCTAGCACACGGCCTCGATATTCGTGGCATTCGCCACGCCGGAGAGACTCACTGAGCCCACCGACGACGAATTAGTTGTAGTAGGACGACTTTGAGGAGCTTCTGGTGGAAGCCCAGCACACGGCCTCTATAATCGAGGCGTTCGCCACGCCGGAGAGACTCACTGAGCCCACCGACGACGAATTAGTTGTAGTAGGACGACTTTGGACGCTGCTGGTAGAAGCCCAGCACACGGTCTCGATATTCGAGGAGTTCGCCACGCCGGAGAGACTCACTGAGCCCACCGACGACGAATTAGGTGTAGTAGGACGACTTTCAGGCGAAGTCCAGCACACGGCCTCTATATACGTGGCGTTCGCCACGCCGGAGAGACTCACTGAGCCCACCGACGACGAATTAGTTGTAGTAGGACGACTTTGGACGCTGCTGGTAGAAGCCCAGCACACGGTCTCGATATTCGAGGAGTTCGCCACGCCGGAGAGACTCACTGAGCCCACCGACGACGAATTAGGTGTAGTAGGACGACTTTCAGGCGAAGCCCAGCACACGGCCTCAATATTCGTGGCGTTCGCCATGCCGGAGAGACTCACTGAGCCCACCGACGACGAATTAGTTGTAGTAGGACGACTTTGGACGCTGCTGGTGGAAGCCCAGCACACGGCCTCGATATTCGAGGCGTTCGCCACGCCGGGGAGACTCACTGAGCCCACCGATGACGAATTAGTTGTAGTAGGACGACTTTGAGGTGCTTCTGGTGGAAGACTAGCACACGGCCTCTATATTCGAGGCGTTCGCCACGCCGGGGAGACTCACTGAGCCCACCGACGACGAATTAGTTGTAGTAGGACGACTTTGAGGTGCTTCTGGTGGAAGACTAGCACACGGCTTCTATATTCGAGGAGTTCGCCACGCCGGAGAGACTCACTGAGCCCACCGACGACGAATTAGTTGTAGTAGGACGACTTTGGACGCTGCTGGTAGAAGCCCAGCACACGGCCTCGATATTCGAGGAGTTCGCCACGCCGGAGAGACTCACCGAGCCCACCGACGACGAATTAGGTGTAGTAGGACGACTTTCAGGCGAAGTCCAGCACACGGCCTCTATATACGTGGCGTTCGCCACGCCGGAGAGACTCACTGAGCCCACCGACGACGAATTAGTTGTAGTAGGACGACTTTGGACGCTGCTGGTGGAAGCCCAGCACACGGCCTCTATATTCGAGGCGTTCGCCACGCCGGGGAGACCCACTGAGCCCACCGACGACGAATTAGTTGTAGTAGGACGACATTGAGGTGCTTCTGGTGGAAGACTAGCACACGGCTTCTATATTCGAGGTGTTCGCCACGCCGGGGAGACTCACTGAGCCCACCGACGACGAATTAGTTGTAGTAGGACGACTTTGGACGCCGCTGGTGGAAGCCCAGCACACGGCCTCGATATTCGAGGCGTTCGCTACGCCGGAGAGACTCACTGAGCCCACCGACGACGAATTAGGTGTAGTAGGACGACTTTCAGGCGAAGCCCAGCACACGGCCTCAATATTCGTGGCGTTCGCCACGCCGGAGAGACTCACTGAGCCCACCGACGACAAATTAGTTGTAGTAGGACGACTTTGGACGCTGCTGGTGGAAGCCCAGCACACGGCCTCTATATTCGAGGCGTTCGCCACGCCGGGGAGACTCACTGAGCCCACCGACGACGAATTAGTTGTAGTAGGACGACTTTGAGGTGCTTCTGGTGGAAGACTAGCACACGGCTTCTATATTCGAGGTGTTCGCCACGCCGGGGAGACTTACTGAGCCCACCGACGACGAATTAGTTGTAGTAGGACGACTTTGGACGCCGCTGGTGGAAGCCCAGCACACGGCCTCTATATTCGAGGCGTTCGCCACGCCGAGGAGACTCACTGAGCCCACCGACGACGAATTAGTTGTAGTAGGACGACTTTGGACACCGCTGGTGGAAGCCCAGCACACGGCCTCGATATTCGAGGCGTTCGCCACGCCGGAGAGACTCACTGATCCCACCGACGACGAATTAGGTGTAGTAGGACGACTTTCAGGCGAAGCCCAGCACACGGCCTCGATATTCGTGGCGTTCGCCACGCCGGAGAGACTCACTGAGCCCACCGACGACGAATTAGTTGTAGTAGGACGACTTTGGACGCTGCTGGTGGAAGCCCAGCACACGGCCTCTATATTCGAGGCGTTCGCCACGCCGGGGAGACTCACTGAGCCCACCGACGACGAATTAGTTGTAGTAGGACGACATTAAGGCGCTTCTGGTGGAAGACTAGCACACGGCCTCGATATTCGAGGCGTTTGCCACGCCGGGGAGACTCACTGAGCCCACCGACGACGAATTAGTTGTAGTAGGACGACTTTGAGGCGCTGCTGGTGGAAGACCAGCACACGGCCTCGATATACGTGGCGTTCGTCACGCCGGAGAGACTCCCTGAGCCCACCGACGACGAATTAGGTGTAGTAGGACGACTTTCAGGCGAAGCCCAGCACACGGCCTCGATATTCGTGGCGTTTGCCACGCCGGGGAGACTCACTGAGCCCACCGACGACGAATTAATTGTAGTAGGACGACTTTGGACGCTGCTGGTGGAAGCCCAGCACACGGCCTCTATATACGTGGCGTTCGCCACGCCGGAGAGACTCACTGAGCCCACCGACGACGAATTAGTTGTAGTAGGACGTCCTTTGGACGCCGCTGGTGGAAGCCCAGCACACGGCCTCTATATACGTGGCGTTCGCCACGCCGGGGAGACTCACTGAGCCCACCGACGACGAATTAGTTGTAGTAGGACGACTTTGAGGCGCTGCTGGTGGAAGACCAGCACACGGCCTCGATATACGTGGCGTTCGTCACGCCGGAGAGACTCCCTGAGCCCACCGACGACGAATTAGGTGTAGTAGGACGACTTTCAGGCGAAGCCCAGCACACGGCCTCGATATTCGTGGCGTTTGCCACGCCGGGGAGACTCACTGAGCCCACCGACGACGAATTAATTGTAGTAGGACGACTTTGGACGCTGCTGGTGGAAGCCCAGCACACGGCCTCTATATACGTGGCGTTCGCCACGCCGGAGAGACTCACTGAGCCCACCGACGACGAATTAGTTGTAGTAGGACGTCCTTTGGACGCCGCTGGTGGAAGCCCAGCACACGGCCTCTATATACGTGGCGTTCGCCACGCCGGAGAGACTCACTGAGCCCACCGACGACGAATTAGTTGTAGTAGGACGACTTTGAGGCGCTGCTGGTGGAAGCCCAGCACACGGCCTCGATATTCGTGGCGTTCGCCACTGCGTAGAGACCCACTCGACCCATCACCATAGCGACGCTAGCAGCACGTAGGACACATTGGCGGCGACTACGACGTATTGGTAGTACATGTAGTAGGATGACTCTGAGGCGCTGCTGGCCTCGATGTTCGTGGTAATCGCCACGCCAAAGACTCTCACTCAGTCCACCGAAGTGACGGGGCCTGCGACGCTGTGGTAGTAGTACAAGGACTCTGAGGCGGGGCTGGCCTCGATGTTCGTGGCGTTCGCCACGACGGAGAGACTCACTGAGCCCACCGACGACGAATTAGTTGTAGTAGGACGAGTTTCAGGCGCTGCTGGTGGAAGACCAGCACACGGCCTAGATATATGTGGTGTTCGCCACGCCGGGGAGACTCACTGAGCCCACCGACGATTGTAGAACGACGACTTTGAGGCGATGCTGGTGGAAGACCAGCACACGGCCTCGATATACGTGGCGTTCGTCACGCCGGAGAGACTCACTGAGCCCACCGACGACGAATTAGTTGTAGTAGGACGACTTTGAGGCGCTGCTGGTGGAAGCCCAGCACACGGCCTCGATATATGTGGTGTTCGCCACGCCGGAGAGACTCACTGAGCCCACCGACGACGAATTAGTTGTAGTAGGACGACTTTGGACGCTGCTGGTGGAAGCCCAGCACACGGCCTCGATATACGTGGTGTTTGCCACGCCGGAGAGACTCACTGAGCCCACCGACGACGAATAAGTTGTAGTAGGACGACTTTGAGGCGCTGCTGGTGGAAGCCCAGCACACGGCCTCGATTTTCGAGGCGTTCGCCACGCCGGAGAGACTCACTGAGCCCACCGACGACGAATTAGTTGTAGTAGGACGTCCTTTGGACGCCGCTGGTGGAAGCCCAGCACACGGCCTCTATATACGTGGCGTTCGCCACGCCGGAGAGACTCACTGAGCCCACCGACGACGAATTAGTTGTAGAACGACGACTTTGAGGCGCTGCTGGTGGAAGACCAGCACACGGCCTCTATATACGTGGCGTTCGCCACGCCGGAGAGACTCACTGAGCCCACCGACGACACATTAGTTGTAGTAGGACGACTTTCAGGCGCTGCTGGTGGAAGACCAGCACACGGCCTAGATATATGTGGTGTTCGCCACGCCGGGGAGACTCACTGAGCCCACCGACGATTGTAGAACGACGACTTTGAGGCGATGCTGGTGGAAGACCAGCACACGGCCTCGATATACGTGGCGTTCGTCACGCCGGAGAGACTCACTGAGCCCACCGACGACGAATTAGTTGTAGTAGGACGACTTTCAGGCGCTGCTGGTGGAAGCCCAGCACACGGCCTCGATACATGTGGTGTTCACCACGCCGGAGAGACTCACTGAGCCCACCGACGACGAATTAGGTGTAGTAGGACGATTTTGAGGTGCTGCTGGTGGAAGACCAGCACACGGCCTCGATATTCATGGCGTTCGCCACGCCGGAGAGACTCACTGAGCCCACCGACGACGAATTAGTTGTAGTAGGACGTCCTTTGGACGCCGCTGGTGGAAGCCCAGCACACGGCCTCTATATACGTGGCGTTCGCCACGCCGGAGAGACTCACTGAGCCCACCGACGACGAATTAGTTGTAGAACGACGACTTTGAGGCGCTGCTGGTGCAAGACCAGCACACGGCCTCTATATACGTGGCGTTCGCCACGCCGGAGAGACTCACTGAGCCCACCGACGACGAATTAGTTGTAGTAGGACGTCCTTTGGACGCCGCTGGTGGAAGCCCAGCACACGGCCTCTATATACGTGGCGTTCGCCACGCCGGAGAGACTCACTGAGCCCACCGACGACGAATTAGTTGTAGAACGACGACTTTGAGGCGCTGCTGGTGGAAGACCAGCACACGGCCTCTATATACGTGGCGTTCGCCACGCCGGAGAGACTCACTGAGCCCACCGACGACGAATTAGTTGTAGTAGGACGACTTTGGACGCCGCTGGTAGAAGCCCAGCACACGGCCTCGATATTCGTGGCGTTCGCCACTGCGTAGAGTCCCACTCGACCCATCACCATAGCGACGCTAGCAGCACGTAGGACACATTGGCGGCGACTACGACGACATGTAGTAGGACGATGTTGAGGCGCTGCTGGCCTCGATGTCCGTGGCGTTCCCCACGCCGAAGATTCTCACTAACCCTTTCGATGTGGCGACGCCAGCAGGACACCGGACACATTGGAGGCGACGCTGGTGGCCTCACCCGCCATGAGAAGCAGCACAAGGGCGTGTAGGAGGTGGAACGTGGAGTGTTGATATCAATATCTAGGGGTATACTAAAGCAAGCACACTTACGCCAATCTACGCTGATTGGTGGAAATAGTCCTATTTTCTGCCATTGGTTGAAAGCTTGCGCCAGGCTGGAGGGTCGCAGCTCGGCAGCGGCCAAGACTTGAGCCAGACGGCCAAAGACTCACTAAGCCCATCGACGTGGCGACGCTAGCAGGACGGCGGAAGTATTGGAGACGATTGGTAGTAGTACGACGACTTTGCAGTGATGATGGTCAAAGCCCAGCTCGCGGCCTCGATGTCGCCACGCCGTAGAGACTCACTCCACCCATTGACGTGGCGACGCTAGCAGCACGACGAATGCATCGGCGGAGACGGTGGCAATTGGTACTAATACAACAAGTTTGCGGTGATGTTGGTGAAAGATCAGCTGTCGGCCTCGATGTCGCCCAGCACACGGCCTCGATATTCGTGGCGTTCGCCACGCCGGAGAGACTCCCTGAGCCCACCGACGACGAATTAGTTGTAGTAGGACGCCTTAGGACGCCGCTGGTGGAAGCCCAGCACACGGCCTCGATATACGTGGCGTTCGTCACGCCGGAGAGACTCACTGAGCCCACCGACGACGAATTAGTTGTAGTAGGACGCCTTAGGACGCCGCTGGTGGAAGCCCAGCACACGGCCTCGATTTTCGAGGCGTTCGCCACGCCGGGGAGACTCACTGAGCCCACCGACGACGAATGAGTTGTAGAACGACGACTTTGAGGCGCTGCTGGTGGAAGACCAGCACACGGCCTCGATATACGTGGCGTTCGTCACGCCGAAGAGACTCACTGAGCCCACCGACGACGAATTAGTTGTAGTAGGACGACTTTGAGGCGCTGCTGGTGGAAGACCAGCACACGGCCTCTATATACGTGGCGTTCGCCACGCCGGAGAGACTCACTGAGCCCACCGACGACACATTAGTTGTAGTAGGACGACTTTGAGGCGCTGCTGGTGGAAGACCGGCACACGGCCTCGATATCTGTGGCGTTCGCCACGCCGGAGAGACTCACTGACCCCACCGACGACGAATTAGTTGTAGTAGGACGCCTTAGGACGCCGCTGGTGGAAGCCCAGCACACGGCCTCTATATACGTGGCGTTCGCCACGCCGGAGAGACTCACTGAGCCCACCGACGACGAATTAGTTGTAGTAGGACGACTTTGAGGCGCTGCTGGTGGAAGACCAGCACACGGCCTCGATATTCGAGGCGTTCGCCACGCCGGGGAGACTCACTGAGCCCACCGACGACGAATTAGTTGTAGTAGGACGACTTTGAGGCGCTGCTGGTGGAAGACCAGCACACGGCCTCTATATACGTGGCGTTCGCCACGCCGGAGAGACTCACTGAGCCCACCGACGACACATTAGTTGTAGTAGGACGACTTTCAGGCGCTGCTGGTGGAAGACCAGCACACGGCCTAGATATATGTGGTGTTCGCCACGCCGGGGAGACTCACTGAGCCCACCGACGATTGTAGAACGACGACTTTGAGGCGATGCTGGTGGAAGACCAGCACACGGCCTCGATATACGTGGCGTTCGTCACGCCGGAGAGACTCACTGAGCCCACCGACGACGAATTAGTTGTAGTAGGACGACTTTAAGGCGCTGCTGGTGGAAGCCCAGCACACGGCCTCGATACATGTGGTGTTCACCACGCCGGAGAGACTCACTGAGCCCACCGACGACGAATTAGGTGTAGTAGGACGATTTTGAGGTGCTGCTGGTGGAAGACCAGCACACGGCCTCGATATTCATGGCGTTCGCCACGCCGGAGAGACTCACTGAGCCCACCGACGACGAATTAGTTGTAGTAGGACGTCCTTTGGACGCCGCTGGTGGAAGCCCAGCACACGGCCTCTATATACGTGGCGTTCGCCACGCCGGAGAGACTCACTGAGCCCACCGACGACGAATTAGTTGTAGAACGACGACTTTGAGGCGCTGCTGGTGCAAGACCAGCACACGGCCTCTATATACGTGGCGTTCGCCACGCCGGAGAGACTCACTGAGCCCACCGACGACGAATTAGTTGTAGTAGGACGTCCTTTGGACGCCGCTGGTGGAAGCCCAGCACACGGCCTCTATATACGTGGCGTTCGCCACGCCGGAGAGACTCACTGAGCCCACCGACGACGAATTAGTTGTAGAACGACGACTTTGAGGCGCTGCTGGTGGAAGACCAGCACACGGCCTCTATATACGTGGCGTTCGCCACGCCGGAGAGACTCACTGAGCCCACCGACGACGAATTAGTTGTAGTAGGACGACTTTGAGGCAAAGTCCAGCACACGGCCTCTATATACGTGGCGTTCGCCACGCCGGAGAGACTCACTGAGCCCACCGACGACGAATTAGTTGTAGTAGGACGACTTTGGACGCCGCTGGTAGAAGCCCAGCACACGGCCTCGATATTCGTGGCGTTCGCCACTGCGTAGAGTCCCACTCGACCCATCACCATAGCGACGCTAGCAGCACGTAGGACACATTGGCGGCGACTACGACGACATGTAGTAGGACGATGTTGAGGCGCTGCTGGCCTCGATGTCCGTGGCGTTCCCCACGCCGAAGATTCTCACTAACCCTTTCGATGTGCGACGCCAGCAGGACACCGGACACATTGGAGGCGACGCTGGTGGCCTCACCCGCCATGAGAAGCAGCACAAGGGCGTGTAGGAGGTGGAACGTGGAGTGTTGATATCAATATCTAGGGGTATACTAAAGCAAGCACACTTACGCCAATCTACGCTGATTGGTGGAAATAGTCCTATTTTCTGCCATTGGTTGAAAGCTTGCGCCAGGCTGGAGGGTCGCAGCTCGGCAGCGGCCAAGACTTGAGCCAGACGGCCAAAGACTCACTAAGCCCATCGACGTGGCGACGCTAGCAGGACGGCGGAAGTATTGGAGACGATTGGTAGTAGTACGACGACTTTGCAGTGATGCTGGTCAAAGCCCAGCTCGCGGCCTCGATGTCGCCACGCCGTAGAGACTCACTCCACCCATTGACGTGGCGACGCTAGCAGCACGACGAATGCATCGGCGGAGACGGTGGCAATTGGTACTAATACAACAAGTTTGCGGTGATGTTGGTGAAAGATCAGCTGTCGGCCTCGATGTCGCCCAGCACACGGCCTCGATATTCGTGGCGTTCGCCACGCCGGAGAGACTCCCTGAGCCCACCGACGACGAATTAGTTGTAGTAGGACGCCTTAGGACGCCGCTGGTGGAAGCCCAGCACACGGCCTCGATATACGTGGCGTTCGTCACGCCGGAGAGACTCACTGAGCCCACCGACGACGAATTAGTTGTAGTAGGACGCCTTAGGACGCCGCTGGTGGAAGCCCAGCACACGGCCTCGATTTTCGAGGCGTTCGCCACGCCGGGGAGACTCACTGAGCCCACCGACGACGAATGAGTTGTAGAACGACGACTTTGAGGCGCTGCTGGTGGAAGACCAGCACACGGCCTCGATATACGTGGCGTTCGTCACGCCGAAGAGACTCACTGAGCCCACCGACGACGAATTAGTTGTAGTAGGACGACTTTGAGGTGCTGCTGGTGGAAGACCAGCACACGGCCTCTATATACGTGGCGTTCGCCACGCCGGAGAGACTCACTGAGCCCACCGACGACACATTAGTTGTAGTAGGACGACTTTGAGGCGCTGCTGGTGGAAGACCGGCACACGGCCTCGATATCTGTGGCGTTCGCCACGCCGGAGAGACTCACTGACCCCACCGACGACGAATTAGTTGTAGTAGGACGCCTTAGGACGCCGCTGGTGGAAGCCCAGCACACGGCCTCGATATACGTGGCGTTCGTCACGCCGGAGAGACTCACTGAGCCCACCGACGACGAATTAGTTGTAGTAGGACGCCTTAGGACGCCGCTGGTGGAAGCCCAGCACACGGCCTCGATTTTCGAGGCGTTCGCCACGCCGGGGAGACTCACTGAGCCCACCGACGACGAATGAGTTGTAGAACGACGACTTTGAGGCGCTGCTGGTGGAAGACCAGCACACGGCCTCGATATTCGAGGCGTTCGCCACGCCGGGGAGACTCACTGAGCCCACCGACGACGAATGAGTTGTAGAACGACGACTTTGAGGCGCTGCTGGTGGAAGACCAGCACACGGCCTCGATATACATGGCGTTTGTCACGCCGGAGAGACTCACTGAGCCCACCGACGACGAATTAGTTGTAGTAGGACGCCTTAGGACGCCGCTGGTGGAAGCCCAGCACACGGCCTCGATTTTCGAGGCGTTCGCCACGCCGGGGAGACTCACTGAGCCCACCGACGACGAATGAGTTGTAGAACGACGACTTTGAGGCGCTGCTGGTGGAAGACCAGCACACGGCCTCGATATTCGAGGCGTTCGCCACGCCGGAGAGACTCACTGAGCCCACCGACGACACATTAGTTGTAGTAGGACGACTTTGAGGCGCTGCTGGTGGAAGACCGGCACACGGCCTCGATATCTGTGGCGTTCGCCACGCCGGAGAGACTCACTGACCCCACCGACGACGAATTAGTTGTAGTAGGACGCCTTAGGACGCCGCTGGTGGAAGCCCAGCACACGGCCTCGATATACGTGGCGTTCGTCACGCCGGAGAGACTCACTGAGCCCACCGACGACGAATTAGTTGTAGTAGGACGCCTTAGGACGCCGCTGGTGGAAGCCCAGCACACGGCCTCGATTTTCGAGGCGTTCGCCACGCCGGGGAGACTCACTGAGCCCACCGACGACGAATGAGTTGTAGAACGACGACTTTGAGGCGCTGCTGGTGGAAGACCAGCACACGGCCTCGATATTCGAGGCGTTCGCCACGCCGGGGAGACTCACTGAGCCCACCGACGACGAATGAGTTGTAGAACGACGACTTTGAGGCGCTGCTGGTGGAAGACCAGCACACGGCCTCGATATACATGGCGTTTGTCACGCCGGAGAGACTCACTGAGCCCACCGACGACGAATTAGTTGTAGTAGGACGACTTTCAGGCGCTGCTAGTGGAAGACCAGCACACGGCCTCGATATATATGGTGTTCGCCACGCTGGAGAGACTCACTGAGCCCACCGACGACGAAGGAGTTGTAGAACGACGACTTTGAGGCGATGCTGGTGGAAGACCAGCACACGGCCTCGATATATGTGGCGTTCGCCACGCCGGAGAGACTCACTGAGCCCACCGACGACGAATGAGTTGTAGTAGGACGATTTTGAGGTGCTGCTGGTGGAAGACTAGCACACGGCTTCTATATTCGAGGTGTTCGCCACGCCGGAGAGACTCACTGAGCCCACCGACGACGAATTAGTTGTAGTAGGACGACTTTGGACACCGCTGGTGGAAGCCCAGCACACGGCCTCGATATTCGAGGCGTTCGCCACGCCGGAGAGACTCACTGATCCCACCGACGACGAATTAGGTGTAGTAGGACGACTTTCAGGCGAAGCCCAGCACACGGCCTCGATATTCGTGGCGTTCGCCACGCCGGAGAGACTCACTGAGCCCACCGACGACGAATTAGTTGTAGTAGGACGACTTTGGACGCTGCTGGTGGAAGCCCAGCACACGGCCTCTATATTCGAGGCGTTCGCCACGCCGGGGAGACTCACTGAGCCCACCGACGACGAATTAGTTGTAGTAGGACGACATTGAGGCGCTTCTGGTGGAAGACTAGCACACGGCCTCGATATTCGTGGCGTTCGCCACGCCGGAGAGACTCACTGACCCCACCGACGACGAATTAGTTGTAGTAGGACGCCTTAGGACGCCGCTGGTGGAAGCCCAGCACACGGCCTCGATATTCGAGGCGTTCGCCACGCCGGGGAGACTCACTGAGCCCACCGACGACGAATTAGTTGTAGTAGGACGACATTGAGGCGCTTCTGGTGGAAGACTAGCACACGGCCTCGATATTCGTGGCGTTCGCCACGCCGGAGAGACTCACTGAGCCCACCGACGACGAATTAGTTGTAGTAGGACGCCTTAGGACGCCGCTGGTGGAAGCCCAGCACACGGCCTCGATATTCGAGGCGTTCGCCACGCCGGGGAGACTCACTGAGCCCACCGACGACGAATGAGTTGTAGAACGACGACTTTGAGGCGCTGCTGGTGGAAGACCAGCACATGGCCTCGATATACGTGGCGTTCGTCACGCCGGAGAGACTCACTGAGCCCACCGACGACGAATTAGTTGTAGTAGGACGCCTTAGGACGCCGCTGGTGGAAGCCCAGCACACGGCCTCGATTTTCGAGGCGTTCGCCACGCCGGGGAGACTCACTGAGCCCACCGACGACGAATGAGTTGTAGAACGACGACTTTGAGGCGCTGCTGGTGGAAGCCCAGCACACGGCCTCTATATACGTGGCGTTCGCCACGCCGGAGAGACTCACTGAGCCCACCGACGACGAATTAGTTGTAGTAGGACGACTTTGAGGCGCTGCTGGTGGAAGCCCAGCACACAGCCTCGATAATTGTGGCGTTCGCCACGCCAGAGAGACTCACTGAGCCCACCGACGACGAATTAGTTGTAGTAGGACGACTTTCAGGCGCTGCTGGTGGAAGACCAGCACACGGCCTCGATATATATGGTGTTCGCCACGCTGGAGAGACTCACTGAGCCCACCGACGACGAAGGAGTTGTAGAACGACGACTTTGAGGCGATGCTGGTGGAAGACCAGCACACAGCCTCGATATATGTGGCGTTCGCCACGCCAGAGAGACTCACTGAGCCCACCGACGACGAATTAGTTGTAGTAGGACGACTTAGGACGCCGCTGGTGGAAGCCTAGCACACGGCCTCGATATTCGTGGCATTCGCCACGCCGGAGAGACTCACTGAGCCCACCGACGACGAATTAGGTGTAGTAGGACGACTTTCAGGCGAAGTCCAGCACACGGCCTCTATATACGTGGCGTTCGCCACGCCGGAGAGACTCACTGAGCCCACCGACGACGAATTAGTTGTAGTAGGACGACTTTGGACGCTGCTGGTGGAAGCCCAGCACACGGCCTCTATATTCGAGGCGTTCGCCACGCCGGGGAGACTCACTGAGCCCACCGACGACGAATTAGTTGTAGTAGGACGACATTGAGGTGCTTCTGGTGGAAGACTAGCACACGGCTTCTATATTCGAGGTGTTCGCCACGCCGGGGAGACTCACTGAGCCCACCGACGACGAATTAGTTGTAGTAGGACGACTTTGGACGCCGCTGGTGGAAGCCCAGCACACGGCCTCGATATTCGAGGCGTTCGCTACGCCGGAGAGACTCACTGAGCCCACCGACGACGAATTAGGTGTAGTAGGACGACTTTCAGGCGAAGCCCAGCACACGGCCTCAATATTCGTGGCGTTCGCCACGCCGGAGAGACTCACTGAGCCCACCGACGACAAATTAGTTGTAGTAGGACGACTTTGGACGCTGCTGGTGGAAGCCCAGCACACGGCCTCTATATTCGAGGCGTTCGCCACGCCGGGGAGACTCACTGAGCCCACCGACGACGAATGAGTTGTAGAACGACGACTTTGAGGCGATGCTGGTGGAAGACCAGCACACGGCCTCGATATATGTGGCGTTCGCCACGCTGGAGAGACTCACTGAGCCCACCGACGACGAATGAGTTGTAGTAGGACGATTTTGAGGTGCTGCTGGTGGAAGACTAGCACACGGCTTCTATATTCGAGGTGTTCGCCACGCCGGGGAGACTCACTGAGCCCACCGACGACGAATTAGTTGTAGTAGGACGACTTTGGACACCGCTGGTGGAAGCCCAGCACACGGCCTCGATATTCGAGGCGTTCGCCACGCCGGAGAGACTCACTGATCCCACCGACGACGAATTAGGTGTAGTAGGACGACTTTCAGGCGAAGCCCAGCACACGGCCTCGATATTCGTGGCGTTCGCCACGCCGGAGAGACTCACTGAGCCCACCGACGACGAATTAGTTGTAGTAGGACGACTTTGGACGCTGCTGGTGGAAGCCCAGCACACGGCCTCTATATTCGAGGCGTTCGCCACGCCGGGGAGACTCACTGAGCCCACCGACGACGAATTAGTTGTAGTAGGACGACATTGAGGCGCTTCTGGTGGAAGACTAGCACACGGCCTCGATATTCGTGGCGTTCGCCACGCCGGAGAGACTCACTGAGCCCACCGACGACGAATTAGTTGTAGTAGGACGACTTTGGACACCGCTGGTGGAAGCCCAGCACACGGCCTCGATATTCGAGGCGTTCGCCACGCCGGAGAGACTCACTGATCCCACCGACGACGAATTAGGTGTAGTAGGACGACTTTCAGGCGAAGCCCAGCACACGGCCTCGATATTCGTGGCGTTCGCCACGCCGGAGAGACTCACTGAGCCCACCGACGACGAATTAGTTGTAGTAGGACGACTTTGGACGCTGCTGGTGGAAGCCCAGCACACGGCCTCTATATTCGAGGCGTTCGCCACGCCGGGGAGACTCACTGAGCCCACCGACGACGAATTAGTTGTAGTAGGACGACATTGAGGCGCTTCTGGTGGAAGACTAGCACACGGCCTCGATATTCGTGGCGTTCGCCACGCCGGAGAGACTCACTGACCCCACCGACGACGAATTAGTTGTAGTAGGACGCCTTAGGACGCCGCTGGTGGAAGCCCAGCACACGGCCTCGATATTCGAGGCGTTCGCCACGCCGGGGAGACTCACTGAGCCCACCGACGACGAATGAGTTGTAGAACGACGACTTTGAGGCGCTGCTGGTGGAAGACCAGCACATGGCCTCGATATACGTGGCGTTCGTCACGCCGGAGAGACTCACTGAGCCCACCGACGACGAATTAGTTGTAGTAGGACGCCTTAGGACGCCGCTGGTGGAAGCCCAGCACACGGCCTCGATTTTCGAGGCGTTCGCCACGCCGGGGAGACTCACTGAGCCCACCGACGACGAATGAGTTGTAGAACGACGACTTTGAGGCGCTGCTGGTGGAAGCCCAGCACACGGCCTCTATATACGTGGCGTTCGCCACGCCGGAGAGACTCACTGAGCCCACCGACGACGAATTAGTTGTAGTAGGACGACTTTGAGGCGCTGCTGGTGGAAGCCCAGCACACAGCCTCGATAATTGTGGCGTTCGCCACGCCAGAGAGACTCACTGAGCCCACCGACGACGAATTAGTTGTAGTAGGACGACTTTCAGGCGCTGCTGGTGGAAGACCAGCACACGGCCTCGATATATATGGTGTTCGCCACGCTGGAGAGACTCACTGAGCCCACCGACGACGAAGGAGTTGTAGAACGACGACTTTGAGGCGATGCTGGTGGAAGACCAGCACACAGCCTCGATATATGTGGCGTTCGCCACGCCAGAGAGACTCACTGAGCCCACCGACGACGAATTAGTTGTAGTAGGACGACTTAGGACGCCGCTGGTGGAAGCCTAGCACACGGCCTCGATATTCGTGGCATTCGCCACGCCGGAGAGACTCACTGAGCCCACCGACGACGAATTAGGTGTAGTAGGACGACTTTCAGGCGAAGTCCAGCACACGGCCTCTATATACGTGGCGTTCGCCACGCCGGAGAGACTCACTGAGCCCACCGACGACGAAGGAGTTGTAGAACGACGACTTTGAGGCGATGCTGGTGGAAGACCAGCACACAGCCTCGATATATGTGGCGTTCGCCACGCCAGAGAGACTCACTGAGCCCACCGACGACGAATTAGTTGTAGTAGGACGACTTAGGACGCCGCTGGTGGAAGCCTAGCACACGGCCTCGATATTCGTGGCATTCGCCACGCCGGAGAGACTCACTGAGCCCACCGACGACGAATTAGGTGTAGTAGGACGACTTTCAGGCGAAGTCCAGCACACGGCCTCTATATACGTGGCGTTCGCCACGCCGGAGAGACTCACTGAGCCCACCGACGACGAATTAGTTGTAGTAGGACGACTTTGGACGCTGCTGGTGGAAGCCCAGCACACGGCCTCTATATTCGAGGCGTTCGCCACGCCGGGGAGACCCACTGAGCCCACCGACGACGAATTAGTTGTAGTAGGACGACATTGAGGTGCTTCTGGTGGAAGACTAGCACACGGCTTCTATATTCGAGGTGTTCGCCACGCCGGGGAGACTCACTGAGCCCACCGACGACGAATTAGTTGTAGTAGGACGACTTTGGACGCCGCTGGTGGAAGCCCAGCACACGGCCTCGATATTCGAGGCGTTCGCTACGCCGGAGAGACTCACTGAGCCCACCGACGACGAATTAGGTGTAGTAGGACGACTTTCAGGCGAAGCCCAGCACACGGCCTCAATATTCGTGGCGTTCGCCACGCCGGAGAGACTCACTGAGCCCACCGACGACGAATTAGTTGTAGTAGGACGACTTTGGACGCTGCTGGTGGAAGCCCAGCACACGGCCTCTATATTCGAGGCGTTCGCCACGCCGGGGAGACTCACTGAGCCTACCGACGACGAATTAGTTGTAGTAGGACGACTTTGAGGTGCTTCTGGTGGAAGACTAGCACACGGCTTCTATATTCGAGGTGTTCGCCACGCCGGGGAGACTCACTGAGCCCACCGACGACGAATTAGTTGTAGTAGGACGACTTTGGACGCCGCTGGTGGAAGCCCAGCACACGGCCTCGATATTCGAGGCGTTCGCTACGCCGGAGAGACTCACTGAGCCCACCGACGACGAATTAGGTGTAGTAGGACGACTTTCAGGCGAAGCCCAGCACACGGCCTCAATATTCGTGGCGTTCGCCACGCCGGAGAGACTCACTGAGCCCACCGACGACGAATTAGTTGTAGTAGGACGACTTTGGACGCTGCTGGTGGAAGCCCAGCACACGTCCTCTATATTCGAGGCGTTCGCCACGCCGGGGAGACTCACTGAGCCCACCGACGACGAATTAGTTGTAGTAGGACGACTTTGAGGTGCTTCTGGTGGAAGACTAGCACACGGCTTCTATATTCGAGGTGTTCGCCACGCCGGGGAGACTCACTGAGCCCACCGACGACGAATTAGTTGTAGTAGGACGACTTTGGACGCCGCTGGTGGAAGCCCAGCACACGGCCTCTATATTCGAGGCGTTCGCCACGCCGAGGAGACTCACTGAGCCCACCGACGACGAATTAGTTGTAGTAGGACGACTTTGAGGTGCTTCTGGTGGAAGCCCAGCACACGGCCTCGATATTCGAGGCGTTCGCCACGCCGGAGAGACTCACTGATCCCACCGACGACGAATTAGGTGTAGTAGGACGACTTTCAGGCGAAGCCCAGCACACGGCCTCGATATTCGTGGCGTTCGCCACGCCGGAGAGACTCACTGAGCCCACCGACGACGAATTAGTTGTAGTAGGACGACTTTGGACGCTGCTGGTGGAAGCCCAGCACACGGCCTCTATATTCGAGGCGTTCGCCACGCCGGGGAGACTCACTGAGCCAACCGACGACGAATTAGTTGTAGTAGGACGACATTGAGGCGCTTCTGGTGGAAGACTAGCACACGGCCTCGATATTCGAGGCGTTTGCCACGCCGGAGAGACTCACTGAGCCCACCGACGACGAATTAGTTGTAGTAGGACGACTTTGGACGCCGCTGGTGGAAGCCCAGCACACGGCCTCGATATTCGAGGTGTTCGCTACGCCGGAGAGACTCACTGAGCCCACCGACGACGAATTAGTTGTAGAACGACGACTTTGAGGCGCTGCTGGTGGAAGACCAGCACACGGCCTCGATATACGTGGCGTTCGTCACGCCGGAGAGACTCACTGAGCCCACCGACGACGAATTAGTTGTAGTAGGACGACTTTGAGGCGCTGCTGGTGGAAGCCCAGCACACGGCCTCGATATATGTGGTGTTCGCCACGCCGGAGAGACTCACTGAGCCCACCGACGACGAATTAGTTGTAGTAGGACGACTTTGGACGCTGCTGGTGGAAGCCCAGCACACGGCCTCGATATACGTGGTGTTTGCCACGCCGGAGAGACTCACTGAGCCCACCGACGACGAATAAGTTGTAGTAGGACGACTTTGAGGCGCTGCTGGTGGAAGCCCAGCACACGGCCTCGATTTTCGAGGCGTTCGCCACGCCGGAGAGACTCACTGAGCCCACCGACGACGAATTAGTTGTAGTAGGACGTCCTTTGGACGCCGCTGGTGGAAGCCCAGCACACGGCCTCTATATACGTGGCGTTCGCCACGCCGGAGAGACTCACTGAGCCCACCGACGACGAATTAGTTGTAGAACGACGACTTTGAGGCGCTGCTGGTGGAAGACCAGCACACGGCCTCTATATACGTGGCGTTCGCCACGCCGGAGAGACTCACTGAGCCCACCGACGACACATTAGTTGTAGTAGGACGACTTTCAGGCGCTGCTGGTGGAAGACCAGCACACGGCCTAGATATATGTGGTGTTCGCCACGCCGGGGAGACTCACTGAGCCCACCGACGATTGTAGAACGACGACTTTGAGGCGATGCTGGTGGAAGACCAGCACACGGCCTCGATATACGTGGCGTTCGTCACGCCGGAGAGACTCACTGAGCCCACCGACGACGAATTAGTTGTAGTAGGACGACTTTCAGGCGCTGCTGGTGGAAGCCCAGCACACGGCCTCGATATATGTGGTGTTCACCACGCCGGAGAGACTCACTGAGCCCACCGACGACGAATTAGGTGTAGTAGGACGATTTTGAGGTGCTGCTGGTGGAAGACCAGCACACGGCCTCGATATTCATGGCGTTCGCCACGCCGGAGAGACTCACTGAGCCCACCGACGACGAATTAGTTGTAGTAGGACGTCCTTTGGACGCCGCTGGTGGAAGCCCAGCACACGGCCTCTATATACGTGGCGTTCGCCACGCCGGAGAGACTCACTGAGCCCACCGACGACGAATTAGTTGTAGAACGACGACTTTGAGGCGCTGCTGGTGCAAGACCAGCACACGGCCTCTATATACGTGGCGTTCGCCACGCCGGAGAGACTCACTGAGCCCACCGACGACGAATTAGTTGTAGTAGGACGTCCTTTGGACGCCGCTGGTGGAAGCCCAGCACACGGCCTCTATATACGTGGCGTTCGCCACGCCGGAGAGACTCACTGAGCCCACCGACGACGAATTAGTTGTAGTAGGACGACTTTGGACGCCGCTGGTGGAAGCCCAGCACACGGCCTCTATATACGTGGCGTTCGCCACGCCGGAGAGACTCACTCGACCCATCACTATAGCGACGCTAGCAGCACGTAGGACACATTGGCGGCGACTACGACGTATTGATAGTACATGTAGTAGGACGATGTTGAGGCGCTGCTGGCCTCGATGTCCGTGGCGTTCCCCACGCCGAAGATTCTCACTAACCCTTTCGATGTGGCGACGCCAGCAGGACACCGGACACATTGGAGGCGACGCTGGTGGCCTCACCCGCCATGAGAAGCAGCACAAGGGCGTGTAGGAGGTGGAACGTGGAGTGTTGATATCAATATCTAGGGGTATACTAAAGCAAGCACACTTACGCCAATCTACGCTGATTGGTGGAAATAGTCCTATTTTCTGCCATTGGTTGAAAGCTTGCGCCAGGCTGGAGGGTCGCAGCTCGGCAGCGGCCAAGACTTGAGCCAGACGGCCAAAGACTCACTAAGCCCATCGACGTGGCGACGCTAGCAGGACGGCGGAAGTATTGGAGACGATTGGTAGTAGTACGACGACTTTGCAGTGATGCTGGTCAAAGCCCAGCTCGCGGCCTCGATGTCGCCACGCCGTAGAGACTCACTCCACCCATTGACGTGGCGACGCTAGCAGCACGACGAATGCATCGGCGGAGACGGTGGCAATTGGTACTAATACAACAAGTTTGCGGTGATGTTGGTGAAAGATCAGCTGTCGGCCTCGATGTCGCCCAGCACACGGCCTCGATATTCGTGGCGTTCGCCACGCCGGAGAGACTCCCTGAGCCCACCGACGACGAATTAGTTGTAGTAGGACGCCTTAGGACGCCGCTGGTGGAAGCCCAGCACACGGCCTCGATATCCGAGGCGTTCGCCACGCCGGAGAGACTCACTGAGCCCACCGACGATGAATGAGTTGTAGAACGACGACTTTGAGGCGCTGCTGGTGGAAGACCAGCACACGGCCTCGATATACGTGGCGTTCGTCACGCCGGAGAGACTCACTGAGCCCACCGACGACGAATTAGTTGTAGTAGGACGCCTTAGGACGCCGCTGGTGGAAGCCCAGCACACGGCCTCGATTTTCGAGGCGTTCGCCACGCCGGGGAGACTCACTGAGCCCACCGACGACGAATGAGTTGTAGAACGACGACTTTGAGGCGCTGCTGGTGGAAGACCAGCACACGGCCTCGATATACGTGGCGTTCGTCACGCCGAAGAGACTCACTGAGCCCACCGACGACGAATTAGTTGTAGTAGGACGACTTTGAGGCGCTGCTGGTGGAAGACCAGCACACGGCCTCTATATACGTGGCGTTCGCCACGCCGGAGAGACTCACTGAGCCCACCGACGACACATTAGTTGTAGTAGGACGACTTTGAGGCGCTGCTGGTGGAAGACCAGCACACGGCCTCGATATCTGTGGCGTTCGCCACGCCGGAGAGACTCACTGACCCCACCGACGACGAATTAGTTGTAGTAGGACGCCTTAGGACGCCGCTGGTGGAAGCCCAGCACACGGCCTCTATATACGTGGCGTTCGCCACGCCGGAGAGACTCACTGAGCCCACCGACGACGAATTAGTTGTAGTAGGACGACTTTGAGGCGCTGCTGGTGGAAGACCAGCACACGGCCTCGATATTCGTGGCGTTCGCCACGCCGGAGAGACTCACTGACCCCACCGACGACGAATTAGTTGTAGTAGGACGCCTTAGGACGCCGCTGGTGGAAGCCCAGCACACGGCCTCGATATTCGAGGCGTTCGCCACGCCGGGGAGACTCACTGAGCCCACCGACGACGAATGAGTTGTAGAACGACGACTTTGAGGCGCTGCTGGTGGAAGCCCAGCACACGGCCTCGATATTCGTGGCGTTCGCCACGCCGGAGAGACTCACTGAGCCCACCGACGACGAATTAGTTGTAGAACGACAACTTTCAGGCGCTGCTGGTGGAAGCCCAGCACACGACCTCGATATTCGTGGCGTTCGCCACGCCGGAGAGACTCACTGAGCCCACCGACGACGAATTAGTTGTAGTAGGACAACTTTCAGGCGCTGCTGGTGGAAGTCCAGCACACGGCCTCGATATTCGTGGCGTTCGCCACGCCGGAGAGACTCACTGAGCCCACCGACGACGAATTAGTTGTAGAACGACAACTTTCAGGCGCTGCTGGTGGAAGCCCAGCACACGACCTCGATATTCGTGGCGTTTGCCACGCCGGAGAGACTCACTGAGCCCACCGACGACGAATTAGTTGTAGTAGGACAACTTTCAGGCGCTGCTGGTGGAAGCCCAGCAGACGGCCTCGATATTCGTGGCGTTCGCCACGCCGGAGAGACTCACTGAGCCCACCGACGACGAATTAGTTGTAGAACGACAACTTTCAGGCGCTGCTGGTGGAAGCCCAGCACACGGCCTCGATATTCGTGGCGTTCGCCACGCCGGAGAGACTCACTGAGCCCACCGACGACGAATTAGTTGTAGTAGGACGACTTTGAGGTGCTGCTGGTGGAAGCCCAGCACACGGCCTCGATATTCGTGGCGTTCGCCACGCCGGAGAGACTCACTGAGCCCACCGACGACGAATTAGTTGTAGAACGACAACTTTCAGGCGCTGCTGGTGGAAGCCCAGCACACGGCCTCGATATACGTGGCGTTCGCCACGCCGGAGAGACTCACTGAGCCCACCGACGACGAATTAGTTGTAGTAGGACGACTTTGAGGCGCTTCTGGTGGAAGCCCAGCACACGGCCTCGATATACGTGGCGTTCGCCACGCCGGAGAGACTCACTGAGCCCACCGACGACGAATTAGTTGTAGTAGGACGACTTTGGACGCTGCTGGTGGAAGCCCAGCACACGGCCTCGATATTCGTGGCGTTCGCCACGCCGGAGAGACTCACTGAGCCCACCGACGACACATTAGTTGTAGTAGGACGACTTTGAGGCGCTGCTGGTGGAAGCCCAGCACACGGCCTCGATATTCGTGGCGTTCGCCACGACTGAGCCCACCGACGACACATTAGTTGTAGTAGGACGACTTTGAGGCGCTGCTGGTGGAAGCCCAGCACACGGCCTCGATATTCGTGGCGTTCGCCACGCCGGAGAGACTCACTGAGCCCACCGACGACGAATTAGTTGTAGTAGGACGACTTTGAGGCGCTGCTGGTGGAAGACCAGCACACAGCCTCGATATTCGTGGCGTTCACCACGCCGGAGAGACTCACTGAGCCCACCGACGACACATTAGTTGTAGTAGGACGACTTTGAGGCGCTGCTGGTGGAAGCCCAGCACAAGGCCTCGATATTCGTGGCGTTCGCCACGCCGGAGAGACTCACTGAGCCCACCGACGACACATTAGTTGTAGTAGGACGACTTTGAGGCGCTGCTGGTGGAAGCCCAGCACACGGCTTCGATATTCGTGGCGTTCGCCACGCCGGAGAGACTCCCTGAGCCCACCAACGACGAATAAGTTGTAGTAGGACGACTTTGAGGCGCAGCCCAGCACACGGCCTCGATATTCGTGGCGTTCGCCACGCCGGAGAGACTCACTGAGCCCACCGACGACACATTAGTTGTAGTAGGACGACTTTGAGGCGCTGCTGGTGGAAGCCCAGCACACAGCTTCGATATTCGTGGCGTTCGCCACGCCGGAGAGACTCCCTGAGCCCACCAACGACGAATAAGTTGTAGTAGGACGACTTTGAGGCGCAGCCCAGCACACCGCCTCGATATTCGTGGCGTTCGCCACGCCGGAGAGACTCACTGAGCCCACCGACGACACATTAGTTGTAGTAGGACGACTTTGAGGCGCTGCTGGTGGAAGCCCAGCACACAGCCTCGATATTCGTGGCGTTCGCCACGCCGGAGAGACTCACTGAGCTCACCGACGACGAATTAGTTGTAGAACGATAACTTTCAGGCGCTGCTGGTGGAAGCCCAGCACACGGCCTCGATATTCGTGGCGTTCGCCACGCCGGAGAGACTCACTGAGCCCACCGACGACACATTAGTTGTAGTAGGACGACTTTGAGGCGCTGCTGGTGGAAGCCCAGCACACGGCCTCGATATTCGTGGCGTTCGCCACGCAGAAGACTCTCACTCAGTCCACCGATGTGTCGGGGACTGCGACGATGTTGAGTAGTAGGACGACTGAGGCGGGGCTGGCCTCGACGTTCGTGGTACTCGCCACGCCGAAGACTCTCACGCAGTCCACCGACGTGGCGAGGACTGCGACGATGTGGTAGTAGTAGGACGACTCTGAGGCGCTGCTGGCCTCGATGTTCGTGGCGCTCGCCACGCCAAAGACTCCCACTCAGTCCACCGACGTGGCGGGGACTGCGACGAAGTGGTAGTAGTAGGAAGACTGAGGCGCCGCTGGCCTCGACGTTTGGGCGTTCGCCACGCCGAAGACTCTCACTGAGCCCACCGATGTGTCGGGGACTGCGACGATGTTGTAGTAGTAGGACGACTCTGAGGCGCTGCTGGCCTCGATGTTCATGGCGTTCGCCACGCCAAAGACTCTCACTCAGCCCACCGACGTGGCGGCGACTGCGTCGATGTTGTAGTAGTAGGACGACTGAGGCGGGGCTGGCCTCGATGTTCGTGGCGCTCGCCACGCCGAAGACTCTCACTCAGTCCACCGACGTGGCGAGGACTGCGACAATGTTGTAGTAGTAGGACGACTCTGAGGCGCTGCTGGCCTCGATGTTCATGGCGTTCGCCACGCCAAAGACTCTCACTGAGCCCACCGACGTGGCGGCGACTGCGTCGATGTTGTAGTAGTAGGACGACTGAGGCGGGGCTGGCCTCGATGTTCATGGCGTTCGCCACGCCGAAGACTCTCACTCAGTCCACCGACGTGGCGAGGACTGCGACGATGTGTTAGTAGTAGGACGACTCCGAGGCGCTGCTGGCCTCGATGTTCATGGCGTTCGCCACGCCAAAGACTCTCACTGAGCCCCCCGACGTGGCGGCGACTGCGTCGATGTTGTAGTAGTAGGACGACTCTGAGGCGCTGCTGGCCTCGATGTTCATGGCGTTCGCCACGCCAAAGACTCTCACTGAGCCCCCCGACGTGGCGGCGACTGCGTCGATGTTGTAGTAGTAGGACGACTCTGAGGCGCTGCTGGCCTCGATGTTCATGGCGTTCGCCACGCCAAAGACTCTCACTGAGCCCACCGACGTGGCGGCGACTGCGTCGATGTTGTAGTAGTAGGACGACTGAGGCGGGGCTGGCCTCGATGTTCATGGCGTTCGCCACGCCAAAGACTCTCACTGAGCCTCCCGACGTGGCGGCGACTGCGTCGATGTTGTAGTAGTAGGACGACTCTGAGGCGCTGCTGGCCTCGATGTTCATGGCGTTCGCCACGCCAAAGACTCTCACTGAGCCCACCGACGTGGCGGCGACTGCGTCGATGTTGTAGTAGTAGGACGACTGAGGCGGGGCTGGCCTCGATGTTCGTGGCGCTCGCCACGCCGAAGACTCTCACTCAGTCCACCGACGTGGCGAGGACTGCGACAATGTTGTAGTAGTAGGACGACTCTGAGGCGCTGCTGGCCTCGATGTTCATGGCGTTCGCCACGCCAAAGACTCTCACTGAGCCCACCGACGTGGCGGCGACTGCGTCGATGTTGTAGTAGTAGGACGACTGAGGCGGGGCTGGCCTCGATGTTCATGGCGTTCGCCACGCCAAAGACTCTCACTGAGCCCACCGACGTGGCGGCGACTGCGTCGATGTTGTAGTAGTAGGACGACTCTGAGGCGCTGCTGGCCTCGATGTTCATGGCGTTCGCCACGCCAAAGACTCTCACTGAGCCCCCCGACGTGGCGGCGACTGCGTCGATGTTGTAGTAGTAGGACGACTGAGGCGGGGCTGGCCTCGATGTTCGTGGCGCTCGCCACGCCGAAGACTCTCACTAAGACCACCGATGTGTCGGGGACTGCGTCGATGTTGTAGTAGTAGGACGACTCTGAGGCGCCGCTGGCCTCGATGTTCATGGCGTTCGCCACGCCAAAGACTCTCACTGAGCCCACCGACGTGGCGGCGACTGCGTCGATGTTGTAGTAGTAGGACGACTGAGGCGGGGCTGGCCTCGATGTTCATAGCGTTCGCCTCGCCAAAGACTCTCACTGAGCCCCCCGACGTGGCGGCGACTGCGTCGATGTTGTAGTAGTAGGACGACTGAGGCGCCGCTGGCCTCGATGTTCATAGCGTTCGCCACGCCAAAGACTCTCACTCAGTCCACCGACGTGGCGAGGACTGCGACGATGTGGTAGTAGTAGGACGACTCTGAGGCGCTGCTGGCCTCGATGTTCATGGCGTTCGCCACGCCAAAGACTCTCACTGAGCCCCCCGACGTGGCGGCGACTGCGTCGATGTTGTAGTAGTAGGACGACTGAGGCGCCGCTGGCCTCGATGTTCATAGCGTTCGCCACGCCAAAGACTCTCACTCAGTCCACCGACGTGGCGAGGACTGCGACGATGTGGTAGTAGTAGGACGACTCTGAGGCGCTGCTGGCCTCGATGTTCATGGCGTTCGCCACGCCAAAGACTCTCACTGAGCCCACCGACGTGGCGGCGACTGCGTCGATGTTGTAGTAGTAGGACGACTGAGGCGGGGCTGGCCTCGACGTTCGTGGTACTCGCCACGCCGAAGACTCTCACGCAGTCCACCGACGTGGCGAGGACTGCGACAATGTTGTAGTAGTAGGACGACTCTGAGGCGCTGCTGGCCTCGATGTTCGTGGCGTTCGCCACGCCAAAGACTCTCACTGAGCCCACCGACGTGGCGGCGACTGCGTCGATGTTGTAGTAGTAGGACGACTGAGGCGGGGCTGGCCTCGATGTTCATAGCGTTCGCCTCGCCAAAGACTCTCACTGAGCCCCCCGACGTGGCGGCGACTGCGTCGATGTTGTAGTAGTAGGACGACTGAGGCGCCGCTGGCCTCGATGTTCATAGCGTTCGCCACGCCAAAGACTCTCACTCAGTCCACCGACGTGGCGAGGACTGCGACGATGTGGTAGTAGTAGGACGACTCTGAGGCGCTGCTGGCCTCGATGTTCATGGCGTTCGCCACGCCAAAGACTCTCACTGAGCCCACCGACGTGGCGGCGACTGCGTCGATGTTGTAGTAGTAGGACGACTGAGGCGGGGCTGGCCTCGATGTTCGTGGCGCTCGCCACGCCGAAGACTCTCACTAAGACCACCGATGTGTCGGGGACTGCGACGATGTTGTAGTAGTAGGACGACTCTGAGGCGCTGCTGGCCTCGATGTTCGTGGCGCTCGCCACGCCGAAGACTCTCACTAAGACCACCGATGTGTCGGGGACTGCGACGATGTTGTAGTAGTAGGACGACTCTGAGGCGCTGCTGGCCTCGACGTTTGGGCGTTCGCCACGCCGAAGACTCTCACTGAGCCCACCGATGTGTCGAGGACTGCGACGATGTGGTAGTAGTAGGACGACTCTGAGGCGCTGCTGGCCTCGATGTTCATGGCGTTCGCCACGCCAAAGACTCTCACTGAGCCCCCCGACGTGGCGGCGACTGCGTCGATGTTGTAGTAGTAGGACGACTCTGAGGCGCTGCTGGCCTCGATGTTCATGGCGTTCGCCACGCCAAAGACTCTCACTGAGCCCACCGACGTGGCGGCGACTGCGTCGATGTTGTAGTAGTAGGACGACTGAGGCGGGGCTGGCCTCGATGTTCGTGGCGCTCGCCACGCCGAAGACTCTCACTCAGTCCACCGACGTGGCGAGGACTGCGACGATGTGGTAGTAGTAGGACGACTCCGAGGCGCTGCTGGCCTCGATGTTCATGGCGTTCGCCACGCCAAAGACTCTCACTGAGCCCCCCGACGTGGCGGCGACTGCGTCGATGTTGTAGTAGTAGGACGACTCTGAGGCGCTGCTGGCCTCGATGTTCATGGCGTTCGCCACGCCAAAGACTCTCACTGAGCCCACCGACGTGGCGGCGACTGCGTCGATGTTGTAGTAGTAGGACGACTGAGGCGGGGCTGGCCTCGATGTTCGTGGCGCTCGCCACGCCGAAGACTCTCACTGAATAGTAGGATGACTCTGAGGCGGGGCTGGCCTCGATGTTGGCGTCATTAGCCACGCCGTAGATACTCACTCAGCCCAATAACGTAGCAACGCCAGCAGCACAGCGGACACTTTGAAAGCGACGGGGGTAGCCGCACCCGCCTTGAGAAGCAGCACAAGTGGGGAACGCATTGATATCAATATCTTGGTCAGTCTAAAGCCAGCACGATTACCCCGATCTACGCTGATTGGTGGAAATAGCCCTATATTCTGCCATTGGTTGAAAGCTTGCGCCAGGCTGGAGGGTCGCAACTCGGCAGCGGCCAAGACTTGAGCCAGACGGCCAGGGGGCTGCACAGAACGTGCGGCGGGCCATCGGCCGCTGAGGGCGAGCAAGCCTTCTCCCGCCCACGGAAGCCCCACGACACTCCAAGGACTTAGCTTAGTTTTTTTCCTACCCGAGAGCGGGCAAGCGGCAACAAGTAAGCGCAGTTTTCGTGTGTGTTGGTGTAGCGTTTGCTCACCAAAGAGTGCAGCGTTTGCTCACATTGGGCGCAGCGTTTGCTCGCCACTTCTTGCTGAATGAGTGAGCAATGCAGTCACGTTGGTACTAACACGACGACTCTGCTAACAGGACGGTGGAATAACTGGAGGCGACGGCGACAATTGGTATCTGTACGACGAGTTTACGGCGCTGGTGGTGGAAGTCCAGCTCGCGGACTCGATGTTGGTGGCGCCCGCCACGGCGTGGAGACTCACTCCGCCCATTGATGTGGCTACGCAAGCAGCACCTGGAGGCGACGGTGACATGTTGAAGTAGTACGACGAGTTTGCGCCAGTGCTGGCGAAAGTCCAGCTCGGGGACTCGATGTTCGTGACGCTCGCGACCCCTTGGAGACGCACTCCGCCCATCACGGCGGCGACGCAAGCAGCACGCCAAACACGGGGAGGCGATGGTGACATTTCGAACTAGTACGACGAGTTCGTGCCGATGCTGGCGGAAGTCCAGCTCGCGGACTCGATGTTGGTGGCACTGTCACGGCGTGGAGACTCACTCCGCCCATTGACGTGGCTACGCAAGCAGCTCGGCGGACACGTGGAGGCGACGGTGACGTTTCGACGTAGTACGACGACTTTGAGACGCTGCTGGGAGAAGTCCAGCTCGCGGACACGATGTTCGTGGCGCTCGCGACCCTGTGGAGACGCACTCCGCCCATCACGGCGGCGACGCATGCAGCACGGCAAACACGGGGAAGCGACGGTGACATTTCGAACTAGTACGACGAGTTCGTGCCGGTGCTGGCGGAAGTCCAGCTCGCGGACTCGATGTTGGTGGCGCTCGCCACGGCGTGGAGACTCACTCCGCCCATTGATGTGGCGACGCAAGCGGTACGGCGGACACGGGGAGGCGACGGTGAAATTTCGACGTAGTACAACGATTTTGTGGCGCTGCTGGTTGGTGCCCAGCTCGCGGATTGATGTTAGTGGCGCTTACCGACAGAGACCGTGGAGTCTCACTTTGCCCATTGATTTGGCGACGCAAGCAGCTATGCGGACGCACTGTAGGCGACCGTCACATTTCGATGTAGTACAACAAGTTTGTGGTGCTTCTGGCGGATGGCCAGCACGCGGACTCGATGTTGGTGACGCTCGCCACTCCGTAGAGACTCACTTCGCCCATCGACATGGCGACACTAGCAAGTTTGGGGACCCAGTGGAGGCAATGGTGACATTTTGACGTAGAACGACGAGTTTGTGGTGCTGCTGGCGGACGGCCAGCGTGCGGACTCGATGTTCGTGGTGCTCGCCACGAGAGACTCACTCAGTCCATGGTCGTGGTTACTCAAGCAGCCCGGTGGACGAATTGGAGGCGACGGTGACATTTCGACGTAGTACGTCGACTTTGTGGCGCTGCTGGTGGATGCCCAGCTCGCGACCTCGCTGTTGGTGGCGCTCGCCACGGCGTGGAGACTCACTCCGCCCATCACGGCGGCGACGCAAGCAGCACGGCGGACACGGGGAGGCGATGGTGAAATTTCGATGTAGTACAACAAGTTTGTGGTGCTGCTGGCGGATGGCCAGCTCGTGGACTTGATGTTGGTGGCGCTCGCCACGCCGTGGATACTCACTCCGCCAAATGAGGCATCCAAGCAAGTAGCACGGTGGGCACGAGGAGGTGACGGTGACATTTCGATGCAGTACGACGAGTTTGTGGCGCTGCTGGTAGAAGCCGGAAGGTCAGCCCGTGGACTCGATGTTGGAGGCGCTCGCCACGCCGTGGAGTCTCACTCCGCCCATTGATGTGGCGACGCAAGCAGAACGGTGGCGACGGGAAGGCGACGGTGAAATTTCGATGTAGTACGAAGAAGGCGGCGCTGCTGGTGGAAGACCAGCTCGCGGACGCGACGTTCGGGCTGCCCGTCGAGAGAGACTCCCTCAGCCCGTAGACGTGTCGACGCAAGCAATATGGTGGACGAACCGGAGGCGACGGTGACAATTTTCAAGTCGTACGACGAATTTGAGGCGCTGCTGGTGTAAGCCCAGCTCGCGGACTCGATGATAGTAGCGCTCGCCACTATGTGGACACTCACTCCGGCCATCGAGGCGGCGACGCAAGCATCACGGCGGACACGGGGAGGCGACGGTGACATTTCAATGTAGTACGATGAGTTTGCGACGCTGCCGGGGGAAGCCAGCTCGCGGACTCGATGTTGGTGCTGCCCGCCGAGAGAGATTCACTCAGCTCGTGGATGTGTCGATGCAAGCAGTATGGTGGACGAACCGGAGGTGACGGTGAACTTTGTGGCGCTGCTGGTTGGTGCCCAGCTCGCGGCCTCGATGTTGGTGGCGCTCGCCACGCCGTGGAGACTCACTTCGCCCATCGACATGGCGACGCAAGCAGCCATGCAGACGCACTGCAGGCGATGGTGTCATTTTGATGTAGGAGGACGAGTTCGCGCCGCTGCTGGTGGATGGCCAGCTCGCGTCTGCGATGTGTCGCTCGCGACCCCTTGGAGACGCACTCCGCCCATCACGGCGGCGATGCAAGCAGCACGGCGGACACGGAGAGGCGGCGGTGGCATTTCGACGTAGTACTACGAGTTCGTGCCGGTGCTAGCGGACGGCCAGCTCGCGGACTTGATGTTGGTGGCGCTCGCCACGCCGTGGGTACTCACTCCGCCCTTCGAGGCGTCGACGCAAGCGGCACGGCGGGCAAGGGGAGGCGACGGTGACATTTCGATGTAGTACGATGAGTTTGCGGCGCTGCTAGTGGATGCCCAGCTCGCGGACTTGATGTTAGTGGCGCTTACCGACAGAGACCGTGGACGTGGCAACGCAAGCAGCACGGAAAACACGCGGAGGCGTCGGTTACAACTAGTTGAAGAACGATAACTTTGCGGCGCTGGTTGTGGAAGGCCAGCCCGCTTCGATATCATAGCGTTCGTCACGCCTTGGAGACTCCAGGCCGTCGGACGCTTTGATGACGACGGCGACAATTGGTACTACTAGAACGACGACTTTGCGGCGCTGCTGGTGAATGGCCAGTGCTCGCTGAGAGAGGACTCACTCAGCCCATCGCTTTGTGAGGATGGAGGACGAATGCAGTGCAGCGACTAGTTTGCAAGTGGTATTGTGGCACACAAAGCAGACGTTTGATATTGAGCGCGATGGTTACGACGTGCTAGGAGGTGAACACATTGTCTTTGTCGTGCTGGTGGTGGTCTGCACATGGCCATGGCGTTTGTAGTGACAGCCCGGCGTGGGCCGCAGCGACGTCGGCCCCGCTTACTGTTCGTGTTGGTGGGTGCCTTGTGGATCAGGAGAACGCGAACGACACGCGCGTCGCTCAGATCCCAGCCCGTGACGTTGGCTGCCGAAATGCAATGAATTGCAATATCCAACAGTAACTCGCATCGCAGGCGACGGTGTGGGACATGCATATGAAGCAACTTCCTGGTGATGTGTTGGCTATATACAGCGAGTACTCAGTGGTTGTCTGTTAGAGACCGGTACCATCAACATTACCAGCACGAAACATGCATCGAGGCGACGGTGAACATTCAGACGTGATGAGACCAAGGACGATTGCTTGGCAATGGTAGAGGTTGGTGTGGTACCTGCGCTCATGAGACTCGGCTGCCGTCGTGTCCAAGGATAGCAGTAGTAGCCAATGTAGATGTCTGCACTCCGGTATATCTCGATGTGCACTGTCGGTCGCTTTTTGAAAAATGAAATTCCAGAAACTCCAGTGCCGTGCATTCGCATGTCATGACATTTTTTCCCATTTTTTTCATGTTACCCAAATCGATACCCATTTTGGGATCATACATAAAGTCTGTTGGGTGGGGTGACACTTATACCACAAACATTTAGTCACGAGTTTTGTATGGTCCTAACGGATGATAACCTCTGTCCTGTATAGTATACAAAGTTGAGATATCTGTATGGTTGCCACCCCATCGAACACAATTTTGTATGCTTCGACATGACGTCATGTCATGACGTCATAATATTTATTTTTTACGAGGAGTAATTACGTATTTGTGTCGCCCATCCGGTCAGTATACTAACCAACAGAAGTCTGAAAACGTGTCACCTCCATAAAAATCAGGTTTTTCAGAGACATCTCACTTCTCATTCTTCATAGACACTCGAGCTACCGGTAGTTCAGGTATGTCTGGTCATTCTGTTTATTTCCGTCACTTTGCTCACAAGCACCATGACTTTTACGTGGGAACGTTTCGACTTGAAGGAACGGTTGGCAGATCTGAGGGCGGCACGCGGAGGAGCTGAGCTGGAAGTCGAAGGCGGAGCGGCACTTCTGAACACGGGCAATGCAGCGGTCGCTGCACAACTGAGCGCGGCACGCGGAGGAGCTGAGCTGGAAGGTGAAGGCGGAGCGGCACTTCTGAACACGGGCAGTGCAGCGGTCGCTGCTCGCAGCGAACGGTCCGGCAGACCAGCTTCCGCACCCCTGGGCGGTGACGATCCAAGCAGAGCCAACGACACGGTGGCGATCGCTGCTCCCAGCGAACGGGCCGGTAGCACAGCTGCCGGGCACCCGAGCGAAGCAGTGGTCGCTACCTGCAGCATACGGCCCGGCAGCATGGCTGCCGGGCATCCAGCGTCTGTTGCGGTCGATGTTCAAGGTGGACGGGCCGACAGCACGGCTGTCGGGTACCCTGTGCCTGTCGCGGACGATGCTCAAGTTGGACGTTCCGGATGCAAAGCTGCCGGACACCCGATCGATGCCGCGGTCGAAGATCAACGCGGGGGGACTGTGAGCACATCCAGCACCCCAACTAACGCTGCGGAGTTGTTGGCTCAGGCACGCTCTCAGCGTCGCACGGTTAGATTCGACCTACCCCCCACAAGCGGCGACGACAAAGAGAACTCGACGGTCAACAGTCAAGCTGACGAGGATAATCAAGTCGACAACTCTACCGCAGCTGCTCAAGATGAAATCACGTTGAACCTTCTCGATGGCATGAGTTCAGACGTATCAAGCCCCGTAGAACCGACCTCTCCACTTTCGTCGTATCCAGCTCTCCCACTCGAGCCTGTTCAGCGTGCCAACAGTGTCACATGGTCGACGAACCCGCTCTACGATCAGCTCCAGTACACCATACCGATCTGGAGGCTGGGTCAGTACTTGCCAGAATCTGCAGGGTACAAGACGAACACTCGTGTTCACCCTCTGTATGAGTTCCCCGTAGCGCACCTTCAAGATGCAAGTCGTCGGGCGCAACGCTTCCTGAGTCGGCGCCTCGGAACATTCGCAATGGTAAACCCTAATCGATTCTTTATTGAGCTGTTTTTTATAAATAGATTCATTGTGAAGAAGAAGATTCCTACGGGCCCACTGCCGGACTTGTGGACACTTTCGGTGGCTTGGGATGGCTTTGTCGCCTCGATCTTAAGCCGTAACGGGGCCGGCGATGAGAACGATTGGTTTGTTGGATTCAACGCTCGATTCGTTGAGTTTCGATCCAAAAACTTTCTTGGCGTAAAGTGGCGGCTACATGAGATGACCGCTGAGCAAGATCTTGGGTGTCCTGTTCCTAAGAAGCAATGTCCATTCTGCTACGAAAATGGACGATCAATGGATAAAGATACAGAACAATCGCCAATGTTCACTAGCGAGCATCACGAGGTACTTGAACAGTATAAGGCGCTGGAGGAGAGTCACCACAGGAACAAGCGTCAGCGAAAATAGGCAGTGTCTTTTAGGCACCATTTCTGAATTATACTTCTACTTATAAATAGGAATCAAACGTAATAAATAAATTTACATCGCTTACTCAATCACCATTTTTCGTACAAGTACCAATTGTCACCGCCACTGCCAATGCGGCTGGCGTGCTACTAGCGTCGGCACGTCGATTGCCACAGTGAGCCTCTCAGGTGTGGCGAACGCCACAAACATCAACGGCGAGCTGCGCTTTCCCCAACATCACCACAAAGTCGTTGTACTAGTACCAGTTGCCACCGTCGCCACCGACGCGTCCGTCTGGCTGTCACGTCAATGGAAGCCACCAACATCGAGTCCGCGAGTTGGCCGTCCGCTAGCAGCACCACGAATTTGTTGTATTACATCGAAATGTCACGGTCGCCACCCCGTGTCCGCCGTGCTGCTTGCGTCGCCGCCCTGATGGGCGGAGTGCGTCTCCACGGGGTCGCGAGCGCCATGAACATCGCAGACGGGAGCTGGACAACCACCACCAGCAGCACGGACTCGTCCTCCTACATCAAAATGTCATGTTGCCTCCAGTTCGTCCATCGTGCTGCTTGCGTCGCCATACCAATGGGCGGAGTGAGTCTCCACGCCGTGGCGAGCGCCACCAACATCGAGTCCGCGAGCTGGCCGTCCGCTAGCAGCACCACGAATTTGTTGTATTACATCGAAATGTCACGGTCGCCACCCCGTGTCCGCCGTGCTGCTTGCGTCGCCGCCCTGATGGGCTGAGTGCGTCTCCACGGGGTCGCGAGCGCCACGAACATCGAGTCCGCAAGTTTGACTTCCGCCAGATGGGCGCGAACTCGTCGTACTACGTCGAAATGTCACCGTCACCTCCCGTGTCCGCCTTGCTGCTTGCGTCCCTGCCGCGAAAAGCGGAGTGCGTCTCCACGGTGTGGCCAGCGCCACGAACATCGAGTCCGCGAGTTGGACTTCCTCCAGCACCGGCACGAACTTGTCGTACTACGTCGAAATGTCACCGTCACCTCCCGTGTCCGCCGTGCTGCTTGCGCCGCTGCCGCGATAGGCGGAGTGCGTCTCCACGGTGTGGCCAGCGCCACGAACATCGAGTCCGCGAGTTGGACTTCCGCCAGCACCGGCACGAATCCGTCGTACTACGTCAAAATGTCACAGTCGCCTCCCCGTGTCCGCCGTACCGCTTGCGTCGCCGCCGCGATGGGCGGAGTGCGTCTTCACGCCGTGGCGAGCGCCACCAACATCTAGTCCGCGAGCTGGACTTCCGCCAGCACCGGCACGAAATCGTCGTACTAGTTCGAAATGTCACAGTCGCCTCCCCATGACCGCCGTACCGCTTGCGTCGCCGCCGCGATGGGCGGAGTGCGTCTTCACGGCGTGGCGGGCGCCACCAACATTGAGTCCGCGTGCTGGCCATCCGCCAGCAGCACCACAAACTTGATGTACTACATCGAAATGTCACCATCGCCACCCCGTGTCCGCCGTGCTGCTTGCGTCGCCGCCGTGATGGGCGGAGTGAGTCTCCACGCCGTGGCGAGCGCCACCAACAGCGAGGTCGCGAGCTGGGCATCCACCAGCAGCGCCACAAAGTCGACGTACTACGTCGAAATGTCACCTTCGCCTCCAATTCGTCCACCGGGCTGCTTGAGTAACCACGACCATGGACTGAGTGAGTCTCTCGTGGCGAGCACCACGAACATCGAGTCCGCACGCTGGCCATCCGCCAGCAGCGCCACAAACTTGTTGTACTACGTCAAAATTTCACCGTCGCCTCCCCGTGTCCGCCGTACCGCTTGCGTCGCCGCCGCGATGAGCGGAGTGCGTCTTCACGCCGTGGCGAGCGCCACCAACATCTAGTCCGCGAGCTGGACTTCCGCCAGCATCGGCACGAAATCGTCGTACTAGTTCGAAATGTCACCATCGCCTCCCCGTGTTTGCCGTGCTGCTTGCGTCGCCGCCGCGATGGGCGGAGTGCGTCTTCACGGCGTGGCGGGCGCCACCAACATCGAGTCCGCGAGCTGGCCATCCGCCAGCAGCACCACAAACTTGATGTACTACATCGAAATGTCACCATCGCCACCCCGTGTCCGCCGTGCTGCTTGCGTCGCCGCCGTGATGGGCGGAGTGAGTCTCCACGCCGTGGCGAGCGCCACCAACATCTAGTCCGCGAGCTGGACTTCCGCCAGCATCGGCACGAAATCGTCGTACTACGTCAAAATATCACAGTCGCCTCCCCATGACCGCCGTACCGCTTGCGTCGCCGCCGCGATGGGCGGAGTGCGTCTTCACGGCGTGGCGGGCGCCACCAACATCGAGTCCGCGTGCTGGCCATCCGCCAGCAGCACCACAAACTTGATGTACTACATCGAAATGTCACCATCGCCACCCCGTGTGCTGCTTGCGTCGCCGCCGTGATGGGCGGAGTGAGTCTCCACGCCGTGGCGAGCGCCACCAACAGCGAGGTCGCGAGCTGGGCATCCACCAGCAGCGCCACAAACTTGTTGTACTACGTCAAAATGTCACCGTCGCCTCCCCGTGTCCGCCGTACCGCTTGCGTCGCCGCCGCGATGAGCGGAGTGCGTCTTCACGCCGTGGCGAGCGCCACCAACATCTAGTCCGCGAGCTGGACTTCCGCCAGCATCGGCACGAAATCGTCGTACTAGTTCGAAATGTCACCATCGCCTCCCCGTGTTTGCCGTGCTGCTTGCGTCGCCGCCGCGATGGGCGGAGTGCGTCTTCACGGCGTGGCGGGCGCCACCAACATCGAGTCCGCGAGCTGGCCATCCGCCAGCAGCACCACAAACTTGTTGTACTACATCGAAATGTCACCATCGCCACCCCGTGTCCGCCGTGCTGCTTGCGTCGCCGCCGTGATGGGCGGAGTGAGTCTCCACGCCGTGGCGAGCGCCACCAACATCTAGTCCGCGAGCTGGACTTCCGCCAGCATCGGCACGAAATCGTCGTACTACGTCAAAATATCACAGTCGCCTCCCCATGACCGCCGTACCGCTTGCGTCGCCGCCGCGATGGGCGGAGTGCGTCTTCACGGCGTGGCGGGCGCCACCAACATCGAGTCCGCGTGCTGGCCATCCGCCAGCAGCACCACAAACTTGATGTACTACATCGAAATGTCACCATCGCCACCCCGTGTGCTGCTTGCGTCGCCGCCGTGATGGGCGGAGTGAGTCTCCACGCCGTGGCGAGCGCCACCAACAGCGAGGTCGCGAGCTGGGCATCCACCAGCAGCGCCACAAACTTGTTGTACTACGTCAAAATGTCACCGTCGCCTCCCCGTGTCCGCCGTACCGCTTGCGTCGCCGCCGCGATGAGCGGAGTGCGTCTTCACGCCGTGGCGAGCGCCACCAACATCTAGTCCGCGAGCTGGACTTCCGCCAGCATCGGCACGAAATCGTCGTACTAGTTCGAAATGTCACCATCGCCTCCCCGTGTTTGCCGTGCTGCTTGCGTCGCCGCCGCGATGGGCGGAGTGCGTCTTCACGGCGTGGCGGGCGCCACCAACATCGAGTCCGCGAGCTGGCCATCCGCCAGCAGCACCACAAACTTGTTGTACTACATCGAAATTTCACCATCGCCACCCCGTGTCCGCCGTGCTGCTTGCGTCGCCGCCGTGATGGGCGGAGTGAGTCTCCACGCCGTGGCGAGCGCCACCAACATCTAGTCCGCGAGCTGGACTTCCGCCAGCACCGGCACGAAATCGTCGTACTACGTCAAAATATCACAGTCGCCTCCCCATGACCGCCGTACCGCTTGCGTCGGCGCCGCGATGGGCGGAGTGCGTCTTCACGGCGTGGCGGGCGCCACCAACATCGAGTCCGCGTGCTGGCCATCCGCCAGCAGCACCACAAACTTGATGTACTACATCGAAATATCACCATCGCCTCCCCGTGTCCGCCGTGCTGCTTGCGTCGCCGCCGTGATGGGCGGAGTGAGTCTCCACGCCGTGGCGAGCGCCACCAACAGCGAGGTCGCGAGCTGGGCATCCACCAGCAGCGCCACAAACTTGTTGTACTACGTCAAAATTTCACCGTCGCCTCCCCGTGTCCGCCGTACCGCTTGCGTCGCCGCCGCGATGAGCGGAGTGCGTCTTCACGCCGTGGCGAGCGCCACCAACATCTAGTCCGCGAGCTGGACTTCCGCCAGCATCGGCACGAAATCGTCGTACTAGTTCGAAATGTCACCATCGCCTCCCCGTGTTTGCCGTGCTGCTTGCGTCGCCGCCGCGATGGGCGGAGTGCGTCTTCACGGCGTGGCGGGCGCCACCAACATCGAGTCCGCGAGCTGGCCATCCGCCAGCAGCACCACAAACTTGTTGTACTACATCGAAATTTCACCATCGCCTCCCCGTGTCCGCCGTGCTGCTTGCGTCGCCGCCGTGATGGGCGGAGTGAGTCTCCACGCCGTGGCGAGCGCCACCAACAGCGAGGTCGCGAGCTGGGCATCCACCAGCAGCGCCACAAAGTCGACGTACTACGTCGAAATGTCACCGTCGCCTCCAATTCGTCCACCGGGCTGCTTGAGTAACCACGACCATGGACTGAGTGAGTCTCTCGTGGCGAGCACCACGAACATCGAGTCCGCACGCTGGCCATCCGCCAGCAGCGCCACAAACTCGTCGTACTACGTCAAAATGTCACCATTGCCTCCACTGGGTCCCCAAACTTGCTAGTGTCGCCATGTCGATGGGCGAAGTGAGTCTCTACGGAGTGGCGAGCATCACCAACATCGAGTCCGCGTGCTGGCCATCCGCCAGAAGCACCACAAACTTGTTGTACTACATCGAAATGTGACGGTCGCCTACAGTGCGTCCGCATAGCTGCTTGCGTCGCCAAATCAATGGGCAAAGTGAGACTCCACGGTCTCTGTCGGTAAGCGCCACTAACATCAATCCGCGAGCTGGGCATCCACTAGCAGCGCCGCAAACTCATCGTACTACATCGAAATGTCACCGTCGCCTCCCCTTGTCCGCCGTGCCGCTTTCGTCGACGCCTCGAAGGGCGGAGTGAGTACCCACGGCGTGGCGAGCGCCACCAACATCAAGTCCGCGAGCTGGCCGTCCGCTAGCACCGGCACGAACTCGTCGTACTACGTCGAAATGCCACCGCCGCCTCTCCGTGTCCGCCGTGCTGCTTGCATCGCCGCCGTGATGGGCGGAGTGCATCTCCAAGGGGTCGCGAGCGACACATCGCAGACGCGAGCTGGCCATCCACCAGCAGCGGCGCGAACTCGTCCTCCTACATCAAAATGACACCATCGCCTGCAGTGCGTCTGCATGGCTGCTTGCGTCGCCATGTCGATGGGCGAAGTGGGTCTCCACGGCGTGGCGAGCGCCACCAACATCGAGGCCGCGAGCTGGGCACCAACCAGCAGCGCCACAAAGTGCACCGTCACCTCCGGTTCGTCCACCATACTGCTTGCATCGACACATCCACGAGCTGAGTGAATCTCTCTCGGCGGGCAGCACCAACATCGAGTCCGCGAGCTGGCTTCCCCCGGCAGCGTCGCAAACTCATCGTACTACATTGAAATGTCACCGTCGCCTCCCCGTGTCCGCCGTGATGCTTGCGTCGCCGCCTCGATGGCCGGAGTGAGTGTCCACATAGTGGCGAGCGCTACTAACATCGAGTCCGCGAGCTGGGCTTACACCAGCAGCGCCTCAAATTCGTCGTACGACTTCAAAATTGTCACCGTCGCCTCCGGTTCGTCCACGGGCTGCTTCAGTTCCCACGTCCATGGGCTGAGTGGGTCTCTCGTGGCGAGCACCACGAACATCGAGGCCGCGAGCTCGACTTTCACCAGCAGCGGCGCGTACTAGTCGTACTACGTCGAAATTGTCACCATCGCCCCCACTGGGTCCCCATACTTGCTAGTGTCGCCATGTCGAAGGGCGGAGTGCGTCTCCACGGAGTGGCGAGCACCACCAACACGGAGTCCGTGAGCTGGGCATCCGCCAGATCGGCGCGAAGTCGTCGTACTACGTCGAAATGTCACCGCCGCCTCTCCGTGCCCGCCGTGCTGCTTGCATCGCCTCCGTGATGGGCGGAGTGCGTCTCCAAGGGGTCGCGGGCGACACATCGCAGACGCGAGCTGTCCATCCACCAGCAGCAGCGCGAACTCGTCTTCCTACATCAAAATGACACCATCGCCTCCAGTGCGTCCGCATGGCTGCTTGCGTCGCCATGTCGTTGGGCGAAGTGAGTCTCCACGGCGTGGCGAGCGCCACCAACATCGAGGCCGCGAGCTGGGCACCAACCAGCAGCGCCACAAAATCGTTGTACTACGTCGAAATTTCACCGTCGCCTCCCCGTGTCCGCCGTACCGCTTGCGTCGCCACATCAATGGGCGGAGTGAGTCTCCACGCCGTGGCGAGCGCCACCAACATCGAGTCCGCGAGCTGGACTTCCGCCAGCACCGGCACGAACTCGTCGTACTAGTTCGAAATGTCACCGTCGCTTCCCCGTGTTTGCCGTGCTGCATGCGTCGCCGCCGTGATGGGCGGAGTGCGTCTCCACAGGGTCGCGAGCGCCACGAACATCGTGTCCGCGAGCTGGACTTCTCCCAGCAGCGTCTCAAAGTCGTCGTACTACGTCGAAACGTCACCGTCGCCTCCACGTGTCCGCCGAGCTGCTTGCGTAGCCACGTCAATGGGCGGAGTGAGTCTCCACGCCGTGACAGCGCCACCAACATCGAGTCCGCGAGCTGGACTTCCGCCAGCATCGGCACGAACTCGTCGTACTAGTTCGAAATGTCACCATCGCCTCCCCGTGTTTGGCGTGCTGCTTGCGTCGCCGCCGCGATGGGCGGAGTGCGTCTTCACGGCGTGGCGGGCGCCACCAACATCGAGTCCGCGAGCTGGCCATCCGCCAGCATCGGCACGAACTCGTCGTACTAGTTCGAAATGTCACCGTCGCTTCCCCGTGTTTGCCGTGCTGCATGCGTCGCCGCCGTGATGGGCGGAGTGCGTCTTCACAGGGTCGCGAGCGCCACGAACATCGTGTCCGCGAGCTGGACTTCTCCCAGCAGCGTCTCAAAGTCGTCGTACTACGTCGAAACGTCACCGTCGCCTCCACGTGTCCGCCGAGCTGCTTGCGTAGCCACATCAATGGGCGGAGTGAGTCTCCACTCCGTGACAGCGCCACCAACATCGAGTCCGCGAGCTGGGCATCCGCCAGATGGGCGCGAACTCGTCGTACTACGTCGAAATGTCACCGTCGCCTCCGTGTCGTCCACCGTGCTGCTTGCGTCGCCGCCTCGACAGGCAGAGTCAGTATCCACGCCGTGGCGAGCGCCACCAACATCGAGTCCGCGAGCTGGACTTCCACCACCAGCGCCGTAAACTCGTCGTACAGATACCAATTGTCGCCGTCGCCTCCAGTTATTCCACCGTCCTGTTAGCAGAGTCGTCGTGTTAGTACCAACGTGATTGCATTGCTCACTCATTCAGCAAGAAGTGGCGAGCAAACGCTGCGCCCAATGTGAGCAAACGCTGCACTCTTTGGTGAGCAAACGCTACACCAACACACACGAAAACTGCGCTTACTTGTTGCCGCTTGCCCGCTCTCGGGTAGGAAAAAAACTAAGCTAAGTCCTTGGAGTGTCGTGGGGCTTCCGTGGGCGGGAGAAGGCTTGCTCGTCCTCAGCGGCCGATGGCCCGCCTCACGTTCTGTGCAGCCCCCTGGCCGTCTGGCTCAAGTCTTGGCCGCTGCCGAGTTGCGACCCTCCAGCCTGGCGCAAGCTTTCAACCAATGGCAGAATATAGGGCTATTTCCACCAATCAGCGTAGATCGGGGTAATCGTGCTGGCTTTAGACTGACCAAGATATTGATATCAATGCGTTCCCCACTTGTGCTGCTTCTCAAGGCGGGTGCGGCTACCCCCGTCGCTTTCAAAGTGTCCGCTGTGCTGCTGGCGTTGCTACGTTATTGGGCTGAGTGAGTATCTACGGCGTGGCTAATGACGCCAACATCGAGGCCAGCCCCGCCTCAGAGTCGTCCTACTACTACAACATCGCGCGGTCGGCGCCACGTCGGGGGGCTCAGTGAGAGTCTTCGGCGTGGCGAACGCCATGAACATCGAGGCCAGCAGCGCCTCAGAGTCATCCTACTACTAGCACATCGTCGCAGTCCCCGACACATCGGTGGGCTCAGCGAGAGTCTTCGGCGTGGCGAACGCCCAAACGTCGAGGCCAGCGGCGCCTCAGTCGTCCTACTACTACAACATCGACGCAGTCGCCGCCACGTCGGGGGGCTCAGTGAGAGTCTTCTGCGTGGCGAACGCCACGAATATCGAGGCCGTGTGCTGTCAAAGCCGTCGTACTACAACTAATGTGTCGTTGGTGGGCTCAGTGAGTCTCTCCGGCGTGGCGAACGCCACGAATATCGAGGCCGTGTGCTGTCAAAGCCGTCGTACTACAACTAATGTGTCGTTGGTGGGCTCAGTGAGTCTCTCCGGCGTGGCGAACGCCACGAATATCGAGGCCGTGTGCTGTCAAAGTCGTCGTATTACAACTAATGAGTCGTCGGTGGGCTCAGTGAGTCTCTCCGGCGTGGCGAACGCCACGAATATCGAGGCCGTGTGCTGGGCTTCCACCAGCAGCGCCTCAAAGCCGTCGTACTACAACTAATGTGTCGTTGGTGGGCTCAGTGAGTCTCTCCGGCGTGGCGAACGCCACGAATATCGAGGCCGTGTGCTGGGCTTCCACCAGCAGCGCCTCAAAGTCGTCGTATTACAACTCATGTGTCGTCGGTGGGCTCAGTGAGTCTCTCCGGCGTGGCGAACGCCACGAATATCGAGGCCGTGTGCTGTCAAAGTCGTCGTATTACAACTAATGAGTCGTCGGTGGGCTCAGTGAGTCTCTCCGGCGTGGCGAACGCCACGAATATCGAGGCCGTGTGCTGGGCTTCCACTAGCAGCGCCTCACCCTCGTCGTATTACAACTAATTTGTCGTCGGTGGGCTCAGTGAGTCTCTCCGGCGTGGCGAACGCCACGAATATCGAGGCCGTGTGCTGTCAAAGCCGTCGTATTACAACTAATGAGTCGTCGGTGGGCTCAGTGAGTCTCTCCGGCGTGGCGAACGCCACGAATATCGAGGCCGTGTGCTGTCAAAGCCGTCGTACTACAACTAATGTGTCGTTGGTGGGCTCAGTGAGTCTCTCCGGCGTGGCGAACGCCACGAATATCGAGGCCGTGTGCTGTCAAAGTCGTCGTATTACAACTAATGAGTCGTCGGTGGGCTCAGTGAGTCTCTCCGGCGTGGCGAACGCCACGAATATCGAGGCCGTGTGCTGGGCTTCCACCAGCAGCGCCTCACCCTCGTCGTATTACAACTAATTTGTCGTCGGTGGGCTCAGTGAGTCTCTCCGGCGTGGCGAACGCCACGAATATCGAGGCCGTGTGCTGTCAAAGCCGTCGTACTACAACTAATTTGTCGTTGGTGGGCTCAGTGAGTCTCTCCGGCGTGGCGAACGCCACGAATATCGAGGCCGTGTGCTGGGCTTCCACCAGCAGCGCCTCAAAGTCGTCGTATTTCAACTCATGTGTCGTCGGTGGGCTCAGTGAGTCTCTCCGGCGTGGCGAACGCCACGAATATCGAGGCCGTGTGCTGTCAAAGCCGTCGTATTACAACTAATGAGTCGTCGGTGGGCTCAGTGAGTCTCTCCGGCGTGGCGAACGCCACGAATATCGAGGCCGTGTGCTGTCAAAGCCGTCGTACTACAACTAATGTGTCGTTGGTGGGCTCAGTGAGTCTCTCCGGCGTGGCGAACGCCACGAATATCGAGGCCGTGTGCTGTCAAAGTCGTCGTATTACAACTAATGAGTCGTCGGTGGGCTCAGTGAGTCTCTCCGGCGTGGCGAACGCCACGAATATCGAGGCCGTGTGCTGGGCTTCCACCAGCAGCGCCTCACCCTCGTCGTATTACAACTAATTTGTCGTCGGTGGGCTCAGTGAGTCTCTCCGGCGTGGCGAACGCCACGAATATCGAGGCCGTGTGCTGTCAAAGCCGTCGTACTACAACTAATTTGTCGTTGGTGGGCTCAATGAGTCTCTCCGGCGTGGCGAACGCCACGAATATCGAGGCCGTGTGCTGTCAAAGTCGTCGTATTACAACTAATGAGTCGTCGGTGGGCTCAGTGAGTCTCTCCGGCGTGGCGAACGCCACGAATATCGAGGCCGTGTGCTGGGCTTCCACCAGCAGCGCCTCAAAGCCGTCGTACTACAACTAATGTGTCGTTGGTGGGCTCAGTGAGTCTCTCCGGCGTGGCGAACGCCACGAATATCGAGGCCGTGTGCTGTCAAAGCCGTCGTACTACAACTAATGTGTCGTTGGTGGGCTCAGTGAGTCTCTCCGGCGTGGCGAACGCCACGAATATCGAGGCCGTGTGCTGTCAAAGCCGTCGTACTAAAACTAATTTGTCGTTGGTGGGCTCAGTGAGTCTCTCCGGCGTGGCGAACGCCACGAATATCGAGGCCGTGTGCTGTCAAAGCCGTCGTACTACAACTCATTTGTCGTCGGTGGGCTCAGTGAGTCTCCCCGGCGTGGCGAACGCCACGAATATCGAGGCCGTGTGCTGTCAAAGTCGTCGTATTACAACTAATGAGTCGTCGGTGGGCTCAGTGAGTCTCTCCGGCGTGGCGAACGCCACGAATATCGAGGCCGTGTGCTGGGCTTCCACCAGCAGCGCCTCACCCTCGTCGTATTACAACTAATTTGTCGTCGGTGGGCTCAGTGAGTCTCTCCGGCGTGGCGAACGCCACAAATATCGAGGCCGTGTGCTGTCAAAGCCGTCGTACTACAACTAATTTGTCGTTGGTGGGCTCAGTGAGTCTCTCCGGCGTGGCGAACGCCACGAATATCGAGGCCGTGTGCTGGGCTTCCACCTGCAGCGCCTCAAAGTCGTCGTATTACAACTCATGTGTCGTCGGTGGGCTCAGTGAGTCTCTCCGGCGTGGCGAACGCCACGAATATCGAGGCCGTGTGCTGTCAAAGCCGTCGTACTACAACTCATGTGTCGGTGGTGGGCTCAGTGAGTCTCTCCGGCGTGGCGAACGCCACGAATATCGAGGCCGTGTGCTGTCAAAGTCGTCGTATTACAACTAATGAGTCGTCGGTGGGCTCAGTGAGTCTCTCCGGCGTGGCGAACGCCACGAATATCGAGGCCGTGTGCTAGGCTTCCACCAGCAGCGCCTCACCCTCGTCGTATTACAACTAATTTGTCGTCGGTGGGCTCAGTGAGTCTCTCCGGCGTGGCGAACGCCACAAATATCGAGGCCGTGTGCTGTCAAAGCCGTCGTACTACAACTAATTTGTCGTTGGTGGGCTCAGTGAGTCTCTCCGGCGTGGCGAACGCCACGAATATCGAGGCCGTGTGCTGGGCTTCCACCAGCAGCGCCTCAAAGTCGTCGTATTACAACTCATGTGTCGTCGGTGGGCTCAGTGAGTCTCTCCGGCGTGGCGAACGCCACGAATATCGAGGCCGTGTGCTGTCAAAGTCGTCGTATTACAACTAATGAGTCGTCGGTGGGCTCGCCACGAATATCGAGGCCGTGTGCTGGGCTTCCACCAGCAGCGCCTCACCCTCGTCGTATTACAACTAATTTGTCGTCGGTGGGCTCAGTGAGTCTCTCCGGCGTGGCGAACGCCACGAATATCGAGGCCGTGTGCTGTCAAAGCCGTCGTACTACAACTAATTTGTCGTTGGTGGGCTCAGTGAGTCTCTCCGGCGTGGCGAACGCCACGAATATCGAGGCCGTGTGCTGTCAAAGCCGTCGTACTACAACTAATGTGTCGTTGGTGGGCTCAGTGAGTCTCTCCGGCGTGGCGAACGCCACGAATATCGAGGCCGTGTGCTAGGCTTCCACCAGCAGCGCCTCACCCTCGTCGTATTACAACTAATTTGTCGTCGGTGGGCTCAGTGAGTCTCTCCGGCGTGGCGAACGCCACAAATATCGAGGCCGTGTGCTGTCAAAGCCGTCGTACTACAACTAATTTGTCGTTGGTGGGCTCAGTGAGTCTCTCCGGCGTGGCGAACGCCACGAATATCGAGGCCGTGTGCTGTCAAAGTCGTCGTATTACAACTAATGAGTCGTCGGTGGGCTCAGTGAGTCTCTCCGGCGTGGCGAACGCCACGAATATCGAGGCCGTGTGCTGGGCTTCCACCAGCAGCGCCTCAAAGCCGTCGTACTACAACTAATGTGTCGTTGGTGGGCTCAGTGAGTCTCTCCGGCGTGGCGAACGCCACGAATATCGAGGCCGTGTGCTGGGCTTCCACCAGCAGCGCCTCACCCTCGTCGTATTACAACTAATTTGTCGTCGGTGGGCTCAGTGAGTCGTCCGGCGTGGCGAACGCCACGAATATCGAGGCCGTGTACTGGGCTTCCACCAGCAGCGCCTCAAAGTCGTCCTACTACAACTAATTCGTCGTCGGTGGGCTCAGTGAGTCTTTCCGGCGTGGCGAACGCCACGAAGATCGAGGCCGTGTGCTGGGCTTCCACCAGCAGCACCTCAAAGTTGTCCTATTACAACTAACGTGTCGTCGGTGGGCTCAGTGAGTCTCTCCGGCGTGGCGAACGCCACGAATACCGAGGCCGTGTGCTAGGCTTCCACCAGCAGCGTCCAAAGCCGTTCTACTACATCTAATTCGTCGTCGGTGGGCTCAGTGAGTCTCTCCGGCGTGGCGAACGCCACGAATATCGAGGCCGTGTGCTGTCAAAGCCGTCGTACTACAACTAATTTGTCGTTGGTGGGCTCAGTGAGTCGTCCGGCGTGGCGAACGCCACGAATACCGAGGCCGTGTGCTAGGCTTCCACCAGCAGCGTCCAAAGCCGTTCTACTACATCTAATTCGTCGTCGGTGGGCTCAGTGAGTCTCTCCGGCGTGGCGAACGCCACGAATATCGAGGCCTTGTGCTGGGCTTCCACCAGCAGCGCCTTACAGTCGTCGTATTACACTGCCCTCCGACGTGGCGGCGACTGCGTCGATGTTGTAGTAGTAGGACGACTCTGAGGCGCTGCTGGCCTCGATGTTCATGGCGTTCGCCACGCCAAAGACTCTCACTGAGCCCCCCGACGTGGCGCCGACCGCGCGATGTTGTAGTAGTAGGACGACTCTGAGGCGGGGCTGGCCTCGACGTTTGGGCGTTCGCCACGCCGAAGACTCTCACTGAGCCCCCCGACGTGGCGCCGACCGCGCGATGTTGTAGTAGTAGGACGACTCTGAGGCGGGGCTGGCCTCGATGTTGGCGTCATTAGCCACGCCGTAGATACTCACTCAGCCCAATAACGTAGCAACGCCAGCAGCACAGCGGACACTTTGAAAGCGACGGGGGTAGCCGCACCCGCCTTGAGAAGCAGCACAAGTGGGGAACGCATTGATATCAATATCTTGGTCAGTCTAAAGCCAGCACGATTACCCCGATCTACGCTGATTGGTGGAAATAGCCCTATATTCTGCCATTGGTTGAAAGCTTGCGCCAGGCTGGAGGGTCGCAACTCGGCAGCGGCCAAGACTTGAGCCAGACGGCCAGGGGGCTGCACAGAACGTGAGGCGGGCCATCGGCCGCTGAGGACGAGCAAGCCTTCTCCCGCCCACGGAAGCCCCACGACACTCCAAGGACTTAGCTTAGTTTTTTTCCTACCCGAGAGCGGGCAAGCGGCAACAAGTAAGCGCAGTTTTCGTGTGTGTTGGTGTAGCGTTTGCTCACCAAAGAGTGCAGCGTTTGCTCACATTGGGCGCAGCGTTTGCTCGCCACTTCTTGCTGAATGAGTGAGCAATGCAATCACGTTGGTACTAACACGACGACTCTGCTAACAGGACGGTGGAATAACTGGAGGCGACGGCGACAATTGGTATCTGTACGACGAGTTTACGGCGCTGGTGGTGGAAGTCCAGCTCGCGGACTCGATGTTGGTGGCGCTCGCCACGGCGTGGATACTGACTCTGCCTGTCGAGGCGGCGACGCAAGCAGCACGGTGGACGACACGGAGGCGACGGTGACATTTCGACGTAGTACGACGAGTTCGCGCCCATCTGGCGGATGCCCAGCTCGCGGACTCGATGTTGGTGGCGCTGTCACGGAGTGGAGACTCACTCCGCCCATTGATGTGGCTACGCAAGCAGCTCGGCGGACACGTGGAGGCGACGGTGACGTTTCGACGTAGTACGACGACTTTGAGACGCTGCTGGGAGAAGTCCAGCTCGCGGACACGATGTTCGTGGCGCTCGCGACCCTGTGAAGACGCACTCCGCCCATCACGGCGGCGACGCATGCAGCACGGCAAACACGGGGAAGCGACGGTGACATTTCGAACTAGTACGACGAGTTCGTGCCGATGCTGGCGGATGGCCAGCTCGCGGACTCGATGTTGGTGGCGCCCGCCACGCCGTGAAGACGCACTCCGCCCATCGCGGCGGCGACGCAAGCAGCACGCCAAACACGGGGAGGCGATGGTGACATTTCGAACTAGTACGACGAGTTCGTGCCGATGCTGGCGGAAGTCCAGCTCGCGGACTCGATGTTGGTGGCGCTGTCACGGCGTGGAGACTCACTCCGCCCATTGACGTGGCTACGCAAGCAGCTCGGCGGACACGTGGAGGCGACGGTGACGTTTCGACGTAGTACGACGACTTTGAGACGCTGCTGGGAGAAGTCCAGCTCGCGGACACGATGTTCGTGGCGCTCGCGACCCTGTGGAGACGCACTCCGCCCATCACGGCGGCGACGCATGCAGCACGGCAAACACGGGGAAGCGACGGTGACATTTCGAACTAGTACGACGAGTTCGTGCCGGTGCTGGCGGAAGTCCAGCTCGCGGACTCGATGTTGGTGGCGCTCGCCACGGCGTGGAGACTCACTCCGCCCATTGATGTGGCGACGCAAGCGGTACGGCGGACACGGGGAGGCGACGGTGAAATTTCGACGTAGTACAACGAGTTCGTGCCGATGCTGGCGGAAGTCCAGCTCGCGGACTCGATGTTGGTGGCGCTCGCCACGGCGTGGATACTGACTCTGCCTGTCGAGGCGGCGACGCAAGCAGCACGGTGGACGACACGGAGGCGACGGTGACATTTCGACGTAGTACGACGAGTTCGCGCCCATCTGGCGGATGCCCAGCTCGCGGACTCGATGTTCGTGGTGCTCGCCACGAGAGACTCACTCAGCCCATGGTCGTGGTTACTCAAGCAGCCCGGTGGACGAATTGGAGGCGACGGTGACATTTCGACGTAGTACGACGACTTTGAGACGCTGCTGGCGAAAGTCCAGCTCGCGGACTCGATGTTCGTGGCGCTCGCGACCCCTTGGAGACGCACTCCGCCCATCACGGCGGCGACGCAAGCAGCACGCCAAACACGGGGAGGCGACGGTGACATGTTGAAGTAGTACGACGAGTTCGTGCCGGTGCTAGCGGACGGCCAGCTCGCGGACTCGATGTTGGTGGCGCTCGCCACGCCGTGGAGACTCACTTCGCCCATCACGGCGGCGACGCAAGCAGCACGCCAAACACGGGGAGGCGATGGTGACATTTCGAACTAGTACGATGAGTTCGTGCCGATGCTGGCGGAAGTCCAGCTCGCGGAATCGATGTTGGTGGCGCTGTCACGGCGTGGAGACTCACTCCGCCCGTTGATGTGGCTACGCAAGCGGCTCGGCGGACATGTGGAGGCGACGGTGACGTTTCGACGTAGTACGACGGTTTGTGGCGCTGCTGGTGGAAGTCCAGCTCGCGGACACGATGTTCGTGGCGCTCGCGACCCCTTGGAGACGCACTCCGCCCATCACGGCGGCGACGCAAGCAGCACGCCAAACACGGGGAGGCGATGGTGACATTTCGAACTAGTACGATGAGTTCGTGCCGATGCTGGCGGAAGTCCAGCTCGCGGACTCGATGTTGGTGGCGCTCGCCACGCCGTGGAGACTCACTTCGCCCATCACGGCGGCGACGCAAGCAGCACGCCAAACACGGGGAGGCGATGGTGACATTTCGAACTAGTACGATGAGTTCGTGCCGATGCTGGCGGAAGTCCAGCTCGCGGAATCGATGTTGGTGGCGCTGTCACGGCGTGGAGACTCACTCCGCCCGTTGATGTGGCTACGCAAGCGGCTCGGCGGACATGTGGAGGCGACGGTGACGTTTCGACGTAGTACGACGGTTTGTGGCGCTGCTGGTGGAAGTCCAGCTCGCGGACACGATGTTCGTGGCGCTCGCGACCCCTTGGAGACGCACTCCGCCCATCACGGCGGCGACGCAAGCAGCACGCCAAACACGGGGAGGCGATGGTGACATTTCGAACTAGTACGATGAGTTCGTGCCGATGCTGGCGGAAGTCCAGCTCGCGGACTCGATGTTGGTGGCGCTCGCCACGCCGTGGAGACTCACTTCGCCCATCACGGCGGCGACGCAAGCAGCACGCCAAACACGGGGAGGCGATGGTGACATTTCGAACTAGTACGATGAGTTCGTGCCGATGCTGGCGGAAGTCCAGCTCGCGGAATCGATGTTGGTGGCGCTGTCACGGCGTGGAGACTCACTCCGCCCGTTGATGTGGCTACGCAAGCGGCTCGGCGGACATGTGGAGGCGACGGTGACGTTTCGACGTAGTACGACGACTTTGTGGCGCTGCTGGTGGAAGTCCAGCTCGCGGACTCGATGTTGGTGGCGCTGTCACGGCGTGGAGACTCACTCCGCCTATTGATGTGGCGACGCAAGCAGCACGGTGGACGAACCGGAGGCAACGGTGACATTTTGATGTAGTACAACGATTTTGTGGCGCTGCTGTCGGATGGCCAGGTCGCGGACTCGATGTTGGTAGCGCTCGCCACGCCGTGGAGACTCACTTCGCCCATCACGGCGGCGACGCAAGCAGCTATGCGGACGCACTGAACATTTTGGTGTAGGAGATCGAGTTCGCGCCGCTGCTGGTGGAAGTCCAGCTCGCGGACTCGATGTTGGTGGCGCTGTCACGGCGTGGAGACTCACTCCGCCCATTGATGTGGCTACGCATGCGGCTCGGCGGACACATGGAGGCGACGGTGACAATTTCGACGTAGTACGACGAGTTTGCGTAGCTGCTGGTGGATGACCAGCTCGCGGCCTCGATGTTGGTGGCGCTCGCCGCGAGAGACTCACTCAGCCCGTGGCCGTGGTTACCCAAGCAGCACAGTGGACACGGGAAGGCGACGGTGACATTTCGACGTAGTACGACGACTTTGTGGCGCTGGTGGTGGAAGTCCAGCTCGCGGAATCGATGTTGGTGGCGCTGTTATGGCGTGGAGACTCACTCCACCCATTGATGTAGCTACGCATGCGGCTCGGTGGACACATGGAGGCGACGGTGACAATTTCGACGTAGTACGACGGTTTGTGGCGCTGCTGGTGGATGGCCAGCCCGCGGACTCGATTTTCGTGGTGCTCGCCACGAGAGACTAATTCAGTCCATGGCCGTGGTTACCCAAGCAGCACAGTGGACGAATTGGAGGCGACGGTGACAATTTCAAAGTAGTACGACGACTTTGTGGCGCTGGTGGTGGAAGTCCAGCTCGCGGAATCGATGTTGGTGGCGCTGTTATGGCGTGGAGACTCACTCCACCCATTGATGTAGCTACGCATGCGGCTTGGCGGACACATGGAGGCGACGGTGACAATTTCGACGTAGTACGACGGTTTGTGGCGCTGCTGGTGGATGGCCAGCCCGCGGACTCGATTTTCGTGGTGCTCGCCACGAGAGACTAATTCAGTCCATGGACGTGGTTACCCAAGCAGCACAGTGGACGAATTGGAGGCGACGGTGACAATTTCAAAGTAGTACGACGACTTTGTGGCGCTGGTGGTGGAAGTCCAGCTCGCGGAATCGATGTTGGTGGCGCTGTTATGGCGTGGAGACTCACTCCGCCTATTGATGTAGCGACGCAAGCAGCACGGTGGACGAACCGGAGGCAACGGTGACATTTTGATGTAGTACAACGATTTTGTGGCGCTGCTGTCGGATGGCCAGGTCGCGGACTCGATGTTGGTAGCGCTCGCCACGCCGTGGAGACTCACTTCGCCCATCACGGCGGCGACGCAAGCAGCTATGCGGACGCACTGAACATTTTGGTGTAGGAGATCGAGTTCGCGCCGCTGCTGGTGGAAGTCCAGCTCGCGGACTCGATGTTGGTGGCGCTGTCACGGCGTGGAGACTCACTCCGCCCATTGATGTGGCTACGCAAGCAGCTCGGCGGACACGTGGAGGCGACGGTGAAATTTCGACGTAGTACAACAAGTATGTGGGGCTGCTGGCGGATGCCCAGCTCGCGGACTCGCTGTTTGTGGCGCTTGCCACTCCGTGGAGTCTCACTTTGCCCATTGATTTGGCGACGCGAGCAGCTATGCGGACGCACTCTAGGCGACCGTCACATTTCGATGTAGTACAACACGTTTGTGGTGCTTCTGGCGGATGGCCAGCACGCGGACCCGATGTTGGCGACGCTCGCCACTCCGTAGAGACTCACTTCGCCCATCGACATGGCGACACTAGCAAGTTTGGGGACCCAGTGGAGGCAATGGTGACATTTTGACGTAGTACGACGAGTTTGAGGCGTTGCTGGGGGATGGCCAGCGTGCGGCCTCGATGTTCGTGGTGCTCGCCACGAGAGACTCACTCAGCCCATGGTCGTGGTTACTCAAGCTGCCCGGCGGACACGTGGAGGCGACGGTGACGTTTCGACGTAGTACGACGGTTTGTGGCGCTGCTGGTGGAAGTCCAGCTCGCGGACACGATGTTCGTGGCGCTCGCGACCCCTTGGAGACGCACTCCGCCCATCACGGCGGCGACGCAAGCAGCACGCCAAACACGGGGAGGCGATGGTGACATTTCGAACTAGTACGATGAGTTCGTGCCGATGCTGGCGGAAGTCCAGCTCGCGGACTCGATGTTGGTGGCGCTCGCCACGCCGTGGAGACTCACTTCGCCCATCACGGCGGCGACGCAAGCAGCACGCCAAACACGGGGAGGCGATGGTGACATTTCGAACTAGTACGATGAGTTCGTGCCGATGCTGGCGGAAGTCCAGCTCGCGGAATCGATGTTGGTGGCGCTGTCACGGCGTGGAGACTCACTCCGCCCGTTGATGTGGCTACGCAAGCGGCTCGGCGGACATGTGGAGGCGACGGTGACGTTTCGACGTAGTACGACGACTTTGTGGCGCTGCTGGTGGAAGTCCAGCTCGCGGACTCGATGTTGGTGGCGCTGTCACGGCGTGGAGACTCACTCCGCCTATTGATGTGGCGACGCAAGCAGCACGGTGGACGAACCGGAGGCAACGGTGACATTTTGATGTAGTACAACGATTTTGTGGCGCTGCTGTCGGATGGCCAGGTCGCGGACTCGATGTTGGTAGCGCTCGCCACGCCGTGGAGACTCACTTCGCCCATCACGGCGGCGACGCAAGCAGCTATGCGGACGCACTGAACATTTTGGTGTAGGAGATCGAGTTCGCGCCGCTGCTGGTGGAAGTCCAGCTCGCGGACTCGATGTTGGTGGCGCTGTCACGGCGTGGAGACTCACTCCGCCCATTGATGTGGCTACGCATGCGGCTCGGCGGACACATGGAGGCGACGGTGACAATTTCGACGTAGTACGACGAGTTTGCGTAGCTGCTGGTGGATGACCAGCTCGCGGCCTCGATGTTGGTGGCGCTCGCCGCGAGAGACTCACTCAGCCCGTGGCCGTGGTTACCCAAGCAGCACAGTGGACACGGGAAGGCGACGGTGACATTTCGACGTAGTACGACGACTTTGTGGCGCTGGTGGTGGAAGTCCAGCTCGCGGAATCGATGTTGGTGGCGCTGTTATGGCGTGGAGACTCACTCCACCCATTGATGTAGCTACGCATGCGGCTCGGTGGACACATGGAGGCGACGGTGACAATTTCGACGTAGTACGACGGTTTGTGGCGCTGCTGGTGGATGGCCAGCCCGCGGACTCGATTTTCGTGGTGCTCGCCACGAGAGACTAATTCAGTCCATGGCCGTGGTTACCCAAGCAGCACAGTGGACGAATTGGAGGCGACGGTGACAATTTCAAAGTAGTACGACGACTTTGTGGCGCTGGTGGTGGAAGTCCAGCTCGCGGAATCGATGTTGGTGGCGCTGTTATGGCGTGGAGACTCACTCCACCCATTGATGTAGCTACGCATGCGGCTTGGCGGACACATGGAGGCGACGGTGACAATTTCGACGTAGTACGACGGTTTGTGGCGCTGCTGGTGGATGGCCAGCCCGCGGACTCGATTTTCGTGGTGCTCGCCACGAGAGACTAATTCAGTCCATGGACGTGGTTACCCAAGCAGCACAGTGGACGAATTGGAGGCGACGGTGACAATTTCAAAGTAGTACGACGACTTTGTGGCGCTGCTGGTGGAAGTCCAGCTCGCGGAATCGATGTTGGTGGCGCTGTTATGGCGTGGAGACTCACTCCACCCATTGATGTAGCTACGCATGCGGCTTGGCGGACACATGGAGGCGACGGTGACAATTTCGACGTAGTACGACGGTTTGTGGCGCTGCTGGTGGATGGCCAGCCCGCGGACTCGATTTTTGTGGTGCTCGCCACGAGAGACTAATTCAGTCCATGGACGTGGTTACCCAAGCAGCACAGTGGACGAATTGGAGGCGACGGTGACAATTTCAAAGTAGTACGACGACTTTGTGGCGCTGCTGGTGGAAGTCCAGCTCGCGGAATCGATGTTGGTGGCGCTGTCACGGCGTGGAGACTCACTCCGCCCATTGATGTGGCTACGCAAGCGGCTCGGCGGACATGTGGAGGCGACGGTGACGTTTCGACGTAGTACGACGACTTTGTGGCGCTGCTGGTGGAAGTCCAGCTCGCAGAATCGATGTTGGTGGCGCTGTTATGGCGTGGAGACTCACTCCACCCATTGATGTGGCGACGCAAGCAGCACGGAGGACGAACCGGAGGCAACGGTGACATTTTGATGTAGTACAACGATTTTGTGGCGCTGCTGTCGGATGGCCAGGTCGCGGACTCGATGTTGGTGGCGCTCGCCACGGCGTGGAGACTCATTCCGCCAAATGAGGCGGCCAAGCAAGCAGCACAGTGGACGAATTGGAGGTGACGGTGACAATTTCAAAGTAGTACGACGACTTTGTGGCGCTGCTGGTGGAAGTCCAGCTCGCGGAAGCGATGTTGGTGGCGCTGTCACGGCGTGGAGACTCACTCCGCCCATTGATGTGGCTACGCAAGCGGCTCGGCGGACATGTGGAGGCGACGGTGACGTTTCGACGTAGTACGACGGGTTTGCGTAGCTGCTGGTGGAAGTCCAGCCCGCGGACTCGATTTTCGTGGTGCTCGCCACGAGAGACTAATTCAGTCCATGGACGTGGTTACCCAAGCAGCACAGTGGACGAATTGGAGGCGACGGTGACAATTTCAAAGTAGTACGACGACTTTGTGGCGCTGCTGGTGGAAGTCCAGCTCGCGGAATCGATGTTGGTGGCGCTGTTATGGCGTGGAGACTCACTCCACCCATTGATGTAGCTACGCATGCGGCTTGGCGGACACATGGAGGCGACGGTGACAATTTCGACGTAGTACGACGGTTTGTGGCGCTGCTGGTGGATGGCCAGCCCGCGGACTCGATTTTTGTGGTGCTCGCCACGAGAGACTAATTCAGTCCATGGACGTGGTTACCCAAGCAGCACAGTGGACGAATTGGAGGCGACGGTGACAATTTCAAAGTAGTACGACGACTTTGTGGCGCTGCTGGTGGAAGTCCAGCTCGCGGAATCGATGTTGGTGGCGCTGTTATGGCGTGGAGACTCACTCCACCCATTGATGTAGCTACGCATGCGGCTTGGCGGACACATGGAGGCGACGGTGACAATTTCGACGTAGTACGACGGTTTGTGGCGCTGCTGGTGGATGGCCAGCCCGCGGACTCGATTTTTGTGGTGCTCGCCACGAGAGACTAATTCAGTCCATGGACGTGGTTACCCAAGCAGCACAGTGGACGAATTGGAGGCGACGGTGACAATTTCAAAGTAGTACGACGACTTTGTGGCGCTGCTGGTGGAAGTCCAGCTCGCGGAATCGATGTTGGTGGCGCTGTCACGGCGTGGAGACTCACTCCGCCCATTGATGTGGCTACGCAAGCGGCTCGGCGGACATGTGGAGGCGACGGTGACGTTTCGACGTAGTACGACGACTTTGTGGCGCTGCTGGTGGAAGTCCAGCTCGCAGAATCGATGTTGGTGGCGCTGTTATGGCGTGGAGACTCACTCCACCCATTGATGTGGCGACGCAAGCAGCACGGAGGACGAACCGGAGGCAACGGTGACATTTTGATGTAGTACAACGATTTTGTGGCGCTGCTGTCGGATGGCCAGGTCGCGGACTCGATGTTGGTGGCGCTCGCCACGGCGTGGAGACTCATTCCGCCAAATGAGGCGGCCAAGCAAGCAGCACAGTGGACGAATTGGAGGTGACGGTGACAATTTCAAAGTAGTACGACGACTTTGTGGCGCTGCTGGTGGAAGTCCAGCTCGCGGAAGCGATGTTGGTGGCGCTGTCACGGCGTGGAGACTCACTCCGCCCATTGATGTGGCTACGCAAGCGGCTCGGCGGACATGTGGAGGCGACGGTGACGTTTCGACGTAGTACGACGGGTTTGCGTAGCTGCTGGTGGATGGCCAGCTCGCGGCCTCGATGTTGGTGGCGCTCGCCGCGAGAGACTCACTTAGCCCGTGGCCGTGGTTACCCAAGCAGCACAGTGGACGAATTGGAGGTGACGGTGACAATTTCAAAGTAGTACGACGACTTTGTGGCGCTGCTGGTGGAAGTCCAGCTCGCGGAAGCGATGTTGGTGGCGCTGTCACGGCGTGGAGACTCACTCCGCCCATTGATGTGGCTACGCAAGCGGCTCGGCGGACATGTGGAGGCGACGGTGACGTTTCGACGTAGTACGACGGCTTTGTGGCGCTGCTGGTGGAAGTCCAGCTCGCAGAATCGATGTTGGTGGCGCTGTCACGGCGTGGAGACTCACTCCGCCTATTGATGTGGCGACGCAAGCAGCACGGAGGACGAACCGGAGGCAACGGTGACATTTTGATGTAGTACAACGATTTTGTGGCGCTGCTGTCGGATGGCCAGGTCGCGGACTCGATGTTGGTGGCGCTCGCCACGGCGTGGAGACTCATTCCGCCAAATGAGGCGGCCAAGCAAGCAGCACGGTGGGCACGAGGAGGTGACGGTGATATTTTGACGTAGTACAACGATTTTGTGGCGCTGTTGGTGGATGGCCAGGTTTCGGACTCGATGTTGGTGGCGCTCGCCGCGAGAGACTCACTCAGCCCGTGGCCGTGGATACCCAAGCAGCACAGTGGACGAATTGGAGGCGACGGTGACAATTTCAAAGTAGTACGACGACTTTGTGGCGCTGCTGGTGGAAGTCCAGCTCGCGGAATCGATGTTGGTGGCGCTGTCACGGCGTGGAGACTCACTCCGCCCATTGATGTGGCTACGCAAGCGGCTCGGCGGACATGTGGAGGCGACGGTGACGTTTCGACGTAGTACGACGACTTTGTGGCGCTGCTGGCGGAAGTCCAGCTCGCGGACTCGATGTTGGTGGTGCTGTCACGGCGTGGAGACTCACTCCGCCTATTGATGTGGCGACGCAAGCAGCACGGTGGACGAACCGGAGGCAACGGTGACATTTTGATGTAGTACAACGATTTTGTGGCGCTGCTGTCGGATGGCCAGGCCGCGGACTCGATGTTGGTAGCGCTCGCCACGCCGTGGAGACTCACTTCGCCCCTCAATTTGGCGACGCAAGCAGCTATTCGGACGCACTGAACATTTTGGTGTAGGAGATCGAGTTCGCGCCGCTGCTGGTGGAAGTCCAGCTCGCGGAAGCGATGTTGGTGGCGCTGTCACGGCGTGGAGACTCACTCCACCCATTGATGTGGCTACGCATGCGGCTCGGCGGACACATGGAGGCGACGGTGACAATTTCGACGTAGTACGATGGTTTGTGGCGCTGCTGGTGGATGGCCAACCCGCGGACTCGATTTTCGTGGTGCTCGCCACGAGAGACTAATTCAGTCCATGAACGTGGTTACCCAAGCAGCACAGTGGACACGGGGAGGTGACGGTGAGATTTCGACGTAGTACGACGACTTTGTGGCGCTGGTGGTGGAAGTCCAGCTCGCGGAATTGAAGTTGGTGGCGCTGTCACGGCGTCGAGACTCACTCCGTCCATTGATGTGGCGAGGCAAGGAGCACGGTGGACGAACTGGAGGCGACGGTGGCATTTTGATATAGTACGACGAGTATGCGCCGGTGCTGGTGGGTGGCCAGCTAGCGGATTCGATGCTGGTGGCGCTCGCTATGCCGTGGAGACGCACTCCGCTCATCGCGGCGGCGATGTAAACAGCTCGGCGGACACAGAGAGTTAACGGTGAGACCTTCGTAGTAGTGCGACAACTTTGTGGCGCTGCTGGTGGAAGTCCAGCTCGCGGACTCCATGTTCGTGGCGCTCGCCACGCCGTAGATACGCACTCCGCCTATCGAGGCGGCGACGCAAGCAGCACGGCGGACACGTGGAGGATTAGTTTAAGTACAACAACTATGTGGCGCTGCTAGTGGATGTCCAGCCCAGCTCGCGGACTCGATGTTCGTGGCGCTCGCCGCGAGAGACTTACTCAGCCCGTGGACGTGGTTACCCAAGCAGCGCAGTGGACACATTGGAGGCGACGGTAAAATTTTTGAAGTAGTACGACGACTTTGAGGCGCTGCTGGAAGTCCAGCTCGCGGCCTTGATGCACGACTTGGTGGCGCTGGGGCTGAACTGCAGCACGTGGTCATGGTATTGTGGCCACCACAGCCTTTCTGCAGGGACATCTACACTACGCATTGATTTGGTGCTAGCTCCTACAACGTAAAACAGCGGGGTAATAGAATCAAATCTAGCACTAGGCAAGAAACATATTGATGTATTGTAGCATCGCTTCTGGCAATATAAGTAATGTTACTCAAATACAAGTAACTTTTACTAAATCAAAGTAACAATCGATAAATCTGTATCGCTTGTTGGTTAAAACCTTCACAAAAAGATCATTGTGGAGAAATTATTTTTATGGGAACTCGTTTTAAGTAATATACTAATCCATAATACAATATATTGTATGTTTTTATAGAGTGTGAAAGTTGCAAATAAAGATAAATAACTGTACTCAAATTCGGCAACAGCCCTCAGCCACATATTCTTCCGAAGATGAATGTGGTTGATCTTATCGGGGAATGGGACCACGAAGACTGGGAAGAAGTCGAAGAGGAAGGAGAAGATGCAGTAGCTCCAACCGAAGCGGCGCGAACCTACATCGCTAACCTAACAAGCAGTAGTGGCTTACATTTACGCAAGCCAGAACTAACCAAAGCTGCATACGAACGACATGGCGAAGCTGGACTCTTTGGACTCTTCGTAAGCGAGAAGCTGAAGTCCGCGTGGAGAACATGGACAAATACTGTTCTGATGTCCAAAGGTGAGCCTTCTGCAACCGGTGTTGAAATCGACGCATATATCGGATTAGAGATGGCTATGAGCCTTGTTCCAATTACAGACATCAAGGAATTTTGGTCGGACAAAAAATTTCAAGGACACTCCGATTTCAAAGAAACGATGAGCAGAAGCCGCTTTCAAGTAATTCGGGCGTCTTTTCAGTTGCACCCCCCTTATGACAGCGATGAAGTCATTTCGGATACAGCAGAATGTTCGGACATTGAGGAAGCGGTTAGTGAACTTGCCTCTGCAGCTGCTGCTGTTCGTGCTTCAGGTGATGATGAAACAACGACGGAAGTCGACGCTAACGAGGTCGACACAGTGGTGCCTGGGATAAGTGTAGCTACTGCCGAGGAAGCAGCGAGTGCACTGCAAGTCCGGGGCCATGGCAAAGAGAATTTAGCCCGGAAAGATCCCCTTCGACACAGTCGAATTCTTCTCGAACATTTTCAACGCAAATTTGCTTCCGTTGCAGTTCCTGTTGGAGTTAGCAGTATTGATGAAATTGGAGTGCGGACCAAGGCCCGAACAGTGGCAAAGTCTTTTATGCCCTTGAAGCCTGATAAGTTTGCCATTAGATTTTACGCAGTGGTGGGGTGGCAGTCTCTTTACGTGCATTCGATGTGGGACAACGGGGCTGGCAATACACTGCCGACAACCGCATCTCAACGATATACCCAGCTGTTCCCAAGCCTACGGCGTGCTCTCGAGGGAACTCTCGCCCGCGCCGACATTCATATTGATGGGAAAATGGCATCTTCGCTGTGGACAGCGATGATAGCGCACCAGACACAACTGTATCCCGCTGAATCGGGAAGGCGTCTTGTGATTAGTGACAACTTTTACACTCGCCATGATCTCGCCAAGGCAATCCTAGCAATGACAGATGGAGAAGTGCGGATGCTTGGTACAGCTCGCCTAGACTGGGCTGGAAGACTAAATCGCGACGCACTCGCAGATTCGGTTAAGCGTGTAGCTCAAATGCCACGAGGGTCTTGGGAGCTGATTGCAGCTGTGGATAGTCACGTAGACTCAAAAAAGGAAAGAGACGCACATGTACGAAGGCAAAAAAAACTACCCGCGCATCTTCGCACTGCATACGCACCGCCGATTCAATTTTCGGATCGTGCTGGATTCGTTGTGTTTCTTGACAAGCAACCGGTTATTTTTTATACAAATGACCTATCGAGGACACCAAGCGCTCGTGTATTGGGTGGTGAAACTAGTGAAGCTATCGACTGTTGTAATGGCCTATACCCACTTCGTCGTTGGACTGGAGGTGAAGTTATGCATCGGAAAACCTTTATGGCCCCTGCTGTCGTTGCGCTTTACAATATTGGTATGAACGGTGTTGATCGCGTGGACCAGTTACGTTCTACAAATCCAACACGGCGAAAGGAAATGCGGCTTTCGATGAGTCTTTTCACATGGGTGCTAGATTTATCCACCATTAATGCGTTTGCGTTGATGCAGCACATTCAGACAAAGCCAAAGCCTCCGAAAACGCTGCGAGAATTTAAAAGGCGAGTATGTGAGTCCTTGACCCTCGCGCAACGCACGGCAGCAATTCAGAGAGAAGGTCAGTCAAAGAAACGCTGCCAACGCGACGTATTGCCAGAACGCGTCAATACCGCTTTGCACATTCTCACTCCGAATAGCCGGGAGCAATCAAGTGGAAAGTTAGTCTGTCATTTGTGTAGCCTTCAAGGTATCAAGGCTGTAAAGTCGCGCTTTGGATGCACTCAGTGCCTCGTTGGCTATCACGTTGCTTGTTTCGCTGTCGCGCACTACAAAGAAGCGTTCACCAGCCCAACACCAAGCGTCGCAAAAGCTCTAGATGCCATAAGTAACGCAGAAGATGGCAAGGCCCCGTCCAAAACACGCCGACGTTTAAACAATTCCACAACTTCGTTAGATAAACTAACACTTCGTAACTAATACATTTCACGTTTGATTTTTTTTCTTTTTCGTACATTTATTACTTACAAACATCTTTTTTCACTCGCAACCGCTTTCACCAACATCACCACAAGTACTGGTACCAATTGTCACCGTACCGCCGATGCGTCCGTCGGGCTGCTAGCGTCGCCACGTCGATGGGCGCAGTGAGTTACTCCGGCGTGGCGAACACCTCAAACATCGAGGTGGCGAGCTGCACTTTCACGAGCATCACCACAAAATCGTTGTACTAGTACCAATTGCCACCACCGTCGCCACCGATGTGTCCGTCGTACTGCTGGCGTCGCCACGTCGATGGGAGCAGTGAGTATTTTCGGCGTGGCGAACACCTCAAACATCGAGGCGGCGAGCTGCGCTTTCCCCAGCATCGCCACAAAGTCGTTGCACTAGTACCAGTTACCGTCGCCACCGATGTGACCGTCGTACTGCTGGCGTCGCCACGTCGATGGGAGCAGTGAGTCTCTCCGGCGTGGCGAACGCCACAAACATCGCGGCGGCGAGCGGCGCTTTCCCCAGCATCGCCACAAGTCGTTGCACTAGTACCAGTTGCCACCGTCGCCACCGATGTGACCGTCGTACTGCTGGTGTCGCCACGTCGATGGGAGCAGTGAGTCTCTCCGGCGTGGCGAACGCCACAAACATCGCGGCGGCGAGCGGCGCTTTCCCCAGCATCGCCACAAGTCGTTGCACTAGTACCAGTTGCCACTGTCGCCACCGATGTGACCGTCGTACTGCTGGTGTCGCCACGTCGATGGGAGCAGTGAGTCTCTCCGGCGTGGCGAACGCCACAAACATCGCGGCAGCGAGCGGCGCTTTCCCCAGCATCGCCACAAGTCGTTGCACTAGTACCAGTTGCCACCGTCGCCACCGATGTGACCGTCGTACTGCTGGTGTCGCCACGTCGATGGGAGCAGTGAGTCTCTCCGGCGTGGCGAACGCCACAAACATCGCGGCGGCGAGCTGCGCTTTCCCCAACATCACCGCAAACTTTTCGTCTTACATCGAAATGTCACTGTCGCTTTCCCGTCTTCACCGTGCTGCTTGCGTCGCCACATCAATGCGCGGAGTGAGACTCCACGGCGTGGTGAGCGCCACCAACATCGAGTCCACGGGCTGACCTTCCGGCTTCCACCAGCAGCGCCACAAACTCGTCGTACTGCATCGAAATGTCACCGTCACCTCCTCGTGCCCACAATGCTACTTGCTTGGCCGCCTCTATTGGCGGAGTGCGTCTCCACGGCGTGGCGAGCGCCACCAACATTGAGTCGGCAAGCTGGCCATCCACCAGCAGCGCCACAAACTCGTTGTACTACGTCGAAATGTCTCCGTCGCCACCCCGTGTCCGCCGTGCTGCTTGCGTGGCCAAATCAATAGGCGAAGTGCGTCTCCACGGCGTGGCGAGCGCCACCAACATCGAGTCGGCAAGCTGGCCATCCACCAGCAGCGCCAAAAACTCGTTGTACTACGTCGAAATGTCTCCGTCGCCACCCCGTGTCCGCCGTGCTGCTTGCGTGGCCAAATCAATAGGCGAAGTGCGTCTCCACGGCGTGGCGAGCGCCACCAACATCGAGTCCGCGAGCTTGCCATCCGCCAGCAGCGCCTCAAATTCGTCGTACGACTTCAAAATTGTCACCGTCGCCTCCGGTTCGTCCACGGGCTGCTTCAGTTCCCACGTCCATGGGCTGAGTGGGTCTCTCGTGGCGAACACCACGAACATCGAGGCCGCGAGCTCGACTTTCACCAGCAGCGGCGCGTACTAGTCGTACTACGTCGAAATTGTCACCATCGCCTCCACTGGGTCCCCATACTTGCTAGTGTCGCCATGTCGAAGGGCGGAGTGCGTCTCCACGGAGTGGCGAGCACCACCAACACGGAGTCCGTGAGCTGGGCATCCGCCAGATCGGCGCGAAGTCGTCGTACTACGTCGAAATGTCACCGCCGCCTCTCCGTGCCCGCCGTGCTGCTTGCATCGCCTCCGTGATGGGCGGAGTGCGTCTCCAAGGGGTCGCGGGCGACACATCGCAGACGCGAGCTGTCCATCCACCAGCAGCAGCGCGAACTCGTCCTCCTACATCAAAATGACACCATCGCCTCCAGTGCGTCCGCATGGCTGCTTGCGTCGCCATGTCGTTGGGCGAAGTGAGTCTCCACGGCGTGGCGAGCGCCACCAACATCGAGGCCGCGAGCTGGGCACCAACCAGCAGCACCACAAAGTTCACCGTCACTTCCGGTTCGTTCACCATACTGCTTGCATCGACACATCCACGAGCTGAGTGAATCTCTCTCGGCGGGTAGCACCAACATCGAGTCCGCGAGCTGGCTTCGACCAGCAGCGCCGCAAAGGTGTCGTACTACATCGAAATGTCACCGTCGCCTCCCCTTGTCCGCCGTGCCGCTTGCGTCGACGCCTCGAAGGGCGGAGTGAGTATCCACGACGTGGCGAGCGCCACTAATATCGAGTCCGCGAGCTGGCTTCCACCAGCAGCGTCGCAAAGGTGTCGTACTACATTGAAATGTCACCGTCGCCCTCTCGTGTCCGCCGTGATGCTTGCGTCGCCGCCTCGTTGGCCGGAGTGAGTGTCCACATCGTGGCGAGCGCCACTAACATCGAGTCCGCGAGCTTGCCATCCGCCAGCAGCGCCTCAAATTCGTCGTACGACTTCAAAATTGTCACCGTCGCCTCCGGTTCGTCCACGGGCTGCTTCAGTTCCCACGTCCATGGGCTGAGTGGGTCTCTCGTGGCGAACACCACGAACATCGAGGCCGCGAGCTCGACTTTCACCAGCAGCGGCGCGTACTAGTCGTACTACGTCGAAATTGTCACCATCGCCTCCACTGGGTCCCCATACTTGCTAGTGTCGCCATGTCGAAGGGCGGAGTGCGTCTCCACGGAGTGGCGAGCACCACCAACACGGAGTCCGTGAGCTGGGCATCCGCCAGATCGGCGCGAAGTCGTCGTACTACGTCGAAATGTCACCGCCGCCTCTCCGTGCCCGCCGTGCTGCTTGCATCGCCTCCGTGATGGGCGGAGTGCGTCTCCAAGGGGTCGCGGGCGACACATCGCAGACGCGAGCTGTCCATCCACCAGCAGCAGCGCGAACTCGTCCTCCTACATCAAAATGACACCATCGCCTCCAGTGCGTCCGCATGGCTGCTTGCGTCGCCATGTCGTTGGGCGAAGTGAGTCTCCACGGCGTGGCGAGCGCCACCAACATCGAGGCCGCGAGCTGGGCACCAACCAGCAGCACCACAAAGTTCACCGTCACTTCCGGTTCGTTCACCATACTGCTTGCATCGACACATCCACGAGCTGAGTGAATCTCTCTCGGCGGGCAGCACCAACATCGAGTCCGCGAGCTGGCTTCGACCAGCAGCGCCGCAAAGGTGTCGTACTACATCGAAATGTCACCGTCGCCTCCCCTTGTCCGCCGTGCCGCTTGCGTCGACGCCTCGAAGGGCGGAGTGAGTATCCACGACGTGGCGAGCGCCACTAATATCGAGTCCGCGAGCTGGCTTCCACCAGCAGCGTCGCAAAGGTGTCGTACTACATTGAAATGTCACCGTCGCCCTCTCGTGTCCGCCGTGATGCTTGCGTCGCCGCCTCGTTGGCCGGAGTGAGTGTCCACATCGTGGCGAGCGCCACTAACATCGAGTCCGCGAGCTTGCCATCCGCCAGCAGCGCCTCAAATTCGTCGTACGACTTCAAAATTGTCACCGTCGCCTCCGGTTCGTCCACGGGCTGCTTCAGTTCCCACGTCCATGGGCTGAGTGGGTCTCTCGTGGCGAACACCACGAACATCGAGGCCGCGAGCTCGACTTTCACCAGCAGCGGCGCGTACTAGTCGTACTACGTCGAAATTGTCACCATCGCCTCCACTGGGTCCCCATACTTGCTAGTGTCGCCATGTCGAAGGGCGGAGTGCGTCTCCACGGAGTGGCGAGCACCACCAACACGGAGTCCGTGAGCTGGGCATCCGCCAGATCGGCGCGAAGTCGTCGTACTACGTCGAAATGTCACCGCCGCCTCTCCGTGCCCGCCGTGCTGCTTGCATCGCCTCCGTGATGGGCGGAGTGCGTCTCCAAGGGGTCGCGGGCGACACATCGCAGACGCGAGCTGTCCATCCACCAGCAGCAGCGCGAACTCGTCCTCCTACATCAAAATGACACCATCGCCTCCAGTGCGTCCGCATGGCTGCTTGCGTCGCCATGTCGTTGGGCGAAGTGAGTCTCCACGGCGTGGCGAGCGCCACCAACATCGAGGCCGCGAGCTGGGCACCAACCAGCAGCACCACAAAGTTCACCGTCACTTCCGGTTCGTTCACCATACTGCTTGCATCGACACATCCACGAGCTGAGTGAATCTCTCTCGGCGGGCAGCACCAACATCGAGTCCGCGAGCTGGCTTCGACCAGCAGCGCCGCAAAGGTGTCGTACTACATCGAAATGTCACCGTCGCCTCCCCTTGTCCGCCGTGCCGCTTGCGTCGACGCCTCGAAGGGCGGAGTGAGTATCCACGACGTGGCGAGCGCCACTAATATCGAGTCCGCGAGCTGGCTTCCACCAGCAGCGTCGCAAAGGTGTCGTACTACATTGAAATGTCACCGTCGCCCTCTCGTGTCCGCCGTGATGCTTGCGTCGCCGCCTCGTTGGCCGGAGTGAGTGTCCACATCGTGGCGAGCGCCACTAACATCGAGTCCGCGAGCTTGCCATCCGCCAGCAGCGCCTCAAATTCGTCGTACGACTTCAAAATTGTCACCGTCGCCTCCGGTTCGTCCACGGGCTGCTTCAGTTCCCACGTCCATGGGCTGAGTGGGTCTCTCGTGGCGAACACCACGAACATCGAGGCCGCGAGCTCGACTTTCACCAGCAGCGGCGCGTACTAGTCGTACTACGTCGAAATTGTCACCATCGCCTCCACTGGGTCCCCATACTTGCTAGTGTCGCCATGTCGAAGGGCGGAGTGCGTCTCCACGGAGTGGTGAGCACCACCAACACGGAGTCCGTGAGCTGGGCATCCGCCAGATCGGCGCGAAGTCGTCGTACTACGTCGAAATGTCACCGCCGCCTCTCCGTGCCCGCCGTGCTGCTTGCATCGCCTCCGTGATGGGCGGAGTGCGTCTCCAAGGGGTCGCGGGCGACACATCGCAGACGCGAGCTGTCCATCCACCAGCAGCAGCGCGAACTCGTCCTCCTACATCAAAATGACACCATCGCCTCCAGTGCGTCCGCATGGCTGCTTGCGTCGCCATGTCGTTGGGCGAAGTGAGTCTCCACGGCGTGGCGAGCGCCACCAACATCGAGGCCGCGAGCTGGGCACCAACCAGCAGCACCACAAAGTTCACCGTCACTTCCGGTTCGTTCACCATACTGCTTGCATCGACACATCCACGAGCTGAGTGAATCTCTCTCGGCGGGCAGCACCAACATCGAGTCCGCGAGCTGGCTTCGACCAGCAGCGCCGCAAAGGTGTCGTACTACATCGAAATGTCACCGTCGCCTCCCCTTGTCCGCCGTGCCGCTTGCGTCGACGCCTCGAAGGGCGGAGTGAGTATCCACGACGTGGCGAGCGCCACTAATATCGAGTCCGCGAGCTGGCTTCCACCAGCAGCGTCGCAAAGGTGTCGTACTACATTGAAATGTCACCGTCGCCCTCTCGTGTCCGCCGTGATGCTTGCGTCGCCGCCTCGTTGGCCGGAGTGAGTGTCCACATCGTGGCGAGCGCCACTAACATCGAGTCCGCGAGCTTGCCATCCGCCAGCAGCGCCTCAAATTCGTCGTACGACTTCAAAATTGTCACCGTCGCCTCCGGTTCGTCCACGGGCTGCTTCAGTTCCCACGTCCATGGGCTGAGTGGGTCTCTCGTGGCGAGCGCCACCAACATCGAGGCCGCGAGCTGGGCACCAACCAGCAGCACCACAAAGTTCACCGTCACTTCCGGTTCGCTCACCATACTGCTTGCATCGACACATCCACGAGCTGAGTGAATCTCTCTCGGCGAGCACCACGAACATCGAGTCCGCGAGCTGGGCATCCGCCAGATGGGCGCGAACTCGTCGTACTACGTCGAAATGTCACCGTCGCCTCCGTGTCGTCCACCGTGCTGCTTGCGTCGCCGCCTCGACAGGCAGAGTCAGTATCCACGCCGTGGCGAGCGCCACCAACATCGAGTCCGCGAGCTGGACTTCCACCACCAGCGCCGTAAACTCGTCGTACAGATACCAATTGTCGCCGTCGCCTCCAGTTATTCCACCGTCCTGTTAGCAGAGTCGTCGTGTTAGTACCAACGTGATTGCATTGCTCACTCATTCAGCAAGAAGTGGCGAGCAAACGCTGCGCCCAATGTGAGCAAACGCTGCACTCTTTGGTGAGCAAACGCTACACCAACACACACGAAAACTGCGCTTACTTGTTGCCGCTTGCCCGCTCTCGGGTAGGAAAAAAACTAAGCTAAGCCCTTGGAGTGTCGTGGGGCTTCCGTGGGCGGGAGAAGGCTTGCTCGTCCTCAGCGGCCGATGGCCCGCCGCACGTTCTGTGCAGCCCCCTGGCCGTCTGGCTCAAGTCTTGGCCGCTGCCGAGTTGCGACCCTCCAGCCTGGCGCAAGCTTTCAACCAATGGCAGAATATAGGGCTATTTCCACCAATCAGCGTAGATCGGGGTAAGTTTGCTGGCTTTAGTATGAGTAACAAATCGTCACTAACGATCAAGGTGGGCGCAGTCGCGGCGCTGCTGGTGGAGTGGCCTCGATGTTCGTGGCGTTCGCCACGCCAAAGCCTCTCACTGAGCCCCCCCCCCCCCCCCGACGTGGCGGCGACTGCGCCGATGTTGCAGTAGTAGGACGACTGAGGCGGGGCTGGCCTCGATGTTCGTGGCGTTCGCCACGCCAAAGACTCTCACTGAGCCCCCCCCGACGTGGCGGCGACTGCGCCGATGTTGTAGTAGTAGGACGACGTGGCGGCGACTGCGCCGATGTTGCAGTAGTAGGACGACTGAGGCGGGGCTGGCCTCGATGTTCGTGGCGTTCGCCACGCCAAAGACTCTCACTGAGCCCCCCCCCGACGTGGCGGCGACTGCGCCGATGTTGTAGTAGTAGGACGACGTGGCGGCGACTGCGCCGATGTTGCAGTAGTAGGACGACTGAGGCGGGGCTGGCCTCGATGTTCGTGGCGTTCGCCACGCCAAAGACTCTCACTGAGCCCCCCCCGACGTGGCGGCGACTGCGCCGATGTTGTAGTAGTAGGACGACGTGGCGGCGACTGCGCCGATGGTGTAGTAGTAGGACGACGTGGCGGCGACTGCGCCGATGTTGCAGTAGTAGGACGACTGAGGCGGGGCTGGCCTCGATGTTCGTGGCGTTCGCCACGCCAAAGACTCTCACTGAGCCCCCCTCGACGTGGCGGCGACTGCGCCGATGTTGTAGTAGTAGGACGACGTGGCGGCGACTGCGCCGATGTTGTAGTAGTAGGACGACGTGGCGGCGACTACGCCGATGGTGTAGTAGTAGGACGACGTGGCGGCGACTGCGCCGATGTTGCAGTAGTAGGACGACTGAGGCGGGGCTGGCCTCGATGTTCGTGGCGTTCGCCACGCCAAAGACTATAACTCGGCCCGATTGCGATAAATTGCCGATTGCGATAAATTGCAACGAGTCGCCAAAGCCAGGCAGAGGTTGCTAATTATGGGCGTATATGGGCCTCTAATCGTTACCAGGCAGAGGTTGCTAATTATGGGCGTCTATGGGCCTCTAATCGTTACTGTAATTCAAGTAAAAATTCATTCCCGGGAAGTGCGCTTTGCCCGTACAGGTCTCTTAGGTCCTCTAAGAACAACCGATCTTCGGTATCTATCCAAACGAATATTTTTGACCAATGACCATACTTATATATCCCTTGTACAGGTCTGAACAGACCTCTAAGACTGCTGTGCGAAGACCGTACTAAAAGAGATATTGTGGCGCGTCTATAGCCAATTGAAGTCTTCAGAGTCCAGTGCAGTTTCTGTCAAACTTCCCCCCCTTGCCCTACTCCACCCGAATAGAGCGCTGTCGGTCCCCCCAACGAAGCACGCTCGCTCATTTCGCGATTTCCACCCAGCAGGAAGAGGCCCAACTGATTGATTGATTGACTGCAACAGAACAGGCCGCCATAATGCCGCTCCTGCTGCGGCCTACAGCCCCCAGTCCCTCCATCGATGAGCTCGCGTTCGCAGTGCCGCTCTCCACGCAGTCGTCGCTGCGCTCCGTGTCCTCAGCCACGTCGGAGCTGCAGCGCTGCGCAACGCACGGCCGACTGTCGCTGCGTCGCCGCCGCAGCACCGCAGGCACCGAGACGGACTTCCTCGGCTGCACGGACGAGGCCTGCAGCGACCCGGAGCACCGCCACCACCTCAGCGGCTCCATGGCGCGACGAGCCAGCCAGCAGAGCCTGCGCCGAAGTAGTGCCATCCTTAAGCCCGCGGACTCGGACGCCGACTTCCGCGACTCGAAGCTCTCGTCGCGCGATACGCAGCCCGACGACGACCACCTGTCCAGTGACGGCAGCTACGCGTCTGAGGCCGAGCGCGTGTCCAGCGTGCTGAGCTGTGGCTGCTCGTGCGCGGACGCCAACGAGTTCGCCATCACGTCCTCGGCCGTGGTCATCGAGGACCGGCAGCTCGCCGTCGTGGACAAGGAGCTGCGCGACTTCCGTAAGACGCTCGTGCGCAAGCTGTACACGCGGCTGACGAAGATTTCGGGCCTCGGGCGCAGGAAGTCGCCTGCTACCAAGACCATCTGTTGAGTGTGTGTGTTGACCGTCTACGTTGGACATCAGGAATCCTTCTGGTAGACGCCGAAGCAGCCCTCGCTGTTGGGCACGCGATGTAGCTGCACGAAGTTGAAGAGATAGATTCGACCTTGGCGGGGCCGCCGCCACGCCCTCTAATATTTATGCTAAAGAATTGCGTGAGTTGTTTTGTGATCCATGCGCAGCATCTTCCTAACTATCCGTGCTTACAGCTCGCTGCGTTGGACACGAGCGTGCATTGTGCAAGGCGCAAGACGATCACGACTCGGCTGCCGAGCGTCGTATGGAAACTGAAGGCACTTATCGTCTATTGAAGTTGTGAGTCATTTTCGAGAGTCTTCCGCCGCTAACAAACTCCAAGCCAGCGGAATATCCGCCGCGATACCTGGAGAGGATTAGGCGTCGAATGGCTTGCGGTTGGAGCGACGGACGTGCGCTTGATACATCATCGAGAACACGAACAACAGCACGAAGACCAGCGCCACCACGAACGCAATCAGCTGCGACCGCATTATCTGTCGCAATCACACAAACCAAAGAAACCCACAGCAGTAAGCAAGAGAGTAATGCCAACGAAGAACGAGACGCTGCGACGCACCCGATTGGCGCTGGCTTCGGCGATCTCGGACGGCTTCTTGTGCTGGCGCTTGAGCCGCTCGCTCATCTTGGAGTAGCGCTCGCCGCTGTAGATGGTGGGGCCCAGTGCCACGTCTACGCCGCGCTGGCCCTGCCTCGAGGTGCCCGTAGCTCGGTTCCGCAGCTCCATTGCTCTGTCGTGTTGTGGGCGGTGAGTGCAGCAACGGCAACAGAGATGCAAGTCAAGGTGACGACGGCGAAGACGAAGCGGGCTGGGTACGAGGGCGGGTTTGATTACCCGACCCGTGGGAATTGGCCGGGCCGGGCCCGGTGATGGGTCAGGTATTGATTCGTCCAAAATATCTCTCATTTTGACCAATCGAACGGTTGACCGCGCAAAATGTCGCGTGACCCAAGCGCATAGCACCTCCGCATCAGTTCTCTGCGTTCATCGCGCCCGAGCAAGTGATCGAGGGCTCGTGCGTCTCCCTCCCGCCCCCTTTATCTGCTAGTCTGCCAGTATGAGTGAGTGGTGGGCCACCATCGGCCAGCCCTTCGCGGAGGTGCGTGACATGTCCCTCGGCTGCATTTATCAGCTCCGTGGCTGCTATAGGGACTAACAATGCTTTGTGTGGTCTCTGCCTTGCTTGCCAGGCGCTGCTGAGTCTGGACACCGTCAAGATCAAGGCGGCCTTCGCCAACGCGCCGAGCTCGTACTACGAGTACATCCGCTCCATCTACGAGCGCAGCCCCGAGCACGTGATCATCGAGACGTTCCTCATCGTGTTCGTCATCTACATCACCTTCGTCAAGCGCGACAAGCCCAAGGGCACGGCCGCCAAGCTCTCGGAGCGTGAGATCGACGAGCTCTGCAGCGAGTGGACGCCCGAGCCCATCATCCCGCCCAACGCCGTGGTGGACGTCAACAAGTCCAAGCCCATCGGCATCGTGGAGGCCACGCCCGACACGCACCTCAAGCTGCAGGGCTACGCCAAGCCGCTGCTGAACCTGGCGACCTTCGACTTCCTCGGCCTCGGCTCGCGCCCTGAGCTAAAGGAGGTCGCGGTTAAGACGCTGACCAAGTACGGCTGCGGCTCCTGCGGCCCTCGCGGCTTCTATGGAACCATCGACACGCACGAGATCCTGGAGAAGGACATCGCGCAAATGATGGGGACGACCGACTCGATCACCTTCTCCGACACAGAGGCTACGTCGTCCTCGGTTCTGCCGGCATTTGCCAAGCGTGGTGACCTCATTGTCATGGACGAGGGCTGCAACGACTCGATCCTGGTGGGGGCCACCCTGGCGCGCTGCACTGTGCTCTACTACAAGCACAACGACCCGGAGGACCTGGAGCGCGTGCTCAAGAGCGTGCGGGACGAGGACAAGCGCAAGAACCGTGGCTCGGACTGCCAGCGCCGTTACGTTGTGACGGAGGCGCTTTTCCGCAACCACGGCGACATGATCGAGCTGCCCAAGGTGGTGGAGCTCTGCAACAAGTATTTCTTCCGCCTCTTCCTGGACGAGAGCTTCTCGTTCGGTGTGCTGGGCAAGTCTGGCCGTGGACTTACGGAGCACTTCGGCATGGATGTCTCGGAGGTGGCCATCATTTGCAGCTCTCTGGCCGGATCCACCGCCAGTGTGGGCGGCTTCAGCACGGGCTCGCAGGAGGTTGTGGACTACCAGCGTATCAACAGCGCCGGCTACGTGTTCTCTGCCTCGGCCCCGCCCTTCACGTCGGCTTGCTGCTCGGAGGCCATCCGGATTATGAAGACCGAGCCGGAGCTCTTCACCAAGCTCCGCGACAACGCTAAGCTCGCCCACGACGTTCTGTCCGCGGGCGTCCAGGGCGTGTACGGCATCTCCAAGGCTGCCGTCTCCCCCATCCTGCACGTGCGTCTGCTGCCTGAGGTCGTCGCTCGCGTCGGCAGCGAGGAGAACCAGCGCGCTCTCCAGCGCAAGGTGTGCGACACGGTCATGCAGAAGTGTCTCGCCAAGGGCGTGGCCATCTGCTCGCCGCGCTACAAGACGCACCAGACCCTGGAGCCGCTGCCCAGTCTGCGTGTGTCGGTCACTGCGATCCACTCGTCGAAGGACCTTGAGGCTGCCTGCAAGATCATCGCTGCTGAGGCCATGGCGACAGCCAAGGAGGTGCTCGCCACCTTCCCGGTGGATGCCGCTCCTGCTAGCAGCCTGCGACAGCGTAAGCAGTAAGTAGCACAAGACAGGAACTCGAGGGATAGCTTCTTCTTCCTAATGACAAGCGTGACGCTTACTCCTTAGCTCTATCTGTTCATGTGGTGGTGGTGCATTAGCATCAGCTAGGTAGGTAGGCTGTGTTGTCTGTCGTCTAGTGGGGACTACTGTACGTCACTTACTTGTCCTCAGCGAGCATCTCCGCCTCGCGCTTCTGGCGGTAGATCTCGAACTGCTCGTCGTTGGTGAACTGGTGCAGACAGGCGTTGAGGGCCTTGTTGTGGTCGCGGCACTTGAAGACCACCATGAGGCCGTTGGCCTTGGCGCACTCGGCGAACTTCTCCGACACGCTGTGGCACTTGGCGATGGCGATGTCGCTCAGCTCTTGCTTCAGTTTCTGCGCATACAGCACCCGACAGCAGTTAGATTAGAACACAGACACTCTCTCAACGACTGCAACACGCACGTGCTCGGCCTGGTTGCTCCAGGACAGACGCGAGGAGCGGAACTTGGCCTTGGCCGTCTCCTTGTCCACGGGCTGCTCCATGATGTGCTGGCTTGGCTTTCAATAGTATTGAATCAATACTGCTGGGGGCACGTTTCCAGTCACAAAATGATGTGCACCACACAAATGAAGCTATCATTTAGGTATAGCTTGTTTTCAACAACTTCAACGTTGCTACACTACAGCCTGGGTGTGGGCGAAGTACCCCGCCAACTTCCACGACCAAGGAGACTGGAAGTCGTTCGGCCCAGCGAACTCTTCGAAAATCCGCTTGGAGATGGCAAGTGTGTCGCCGGTTGTGGTGGTTGGGTAACGTTCGTGGCTGAGCTGCCACTTGAGCTCGAAGTCGATGCGCGCCTTCTTCAGCGCGGCTTCGTCGATGTCGCGCTTTTGGGTGTACGACTGGCAGACTTCAGTCAGCCACATGCGCCACCGAGGCAGGTAGTAGCCGTTGACGAGGCCGGCCCACTCCTTGCCCGCGTAGTCGTGGATGGACTCCGAGTTGTTGTCCCCCCAGCGCGTCACTTGGTTGCGAGCCTCGTACTCGTAGTAATCTTGGAGTTTGCTCACTTCAGTAGTCTCAACCTCGTCGGCTAGGGCGCGGGCATCAGCGATCCAGTTGCCGAGCAGGAAATCATCATTTGTGGCGAGGATATCGTCCAGCCGCTCGATCGTGACTAGCATGTCATCCGTCCAAGCACACAACTGATCCGCTGAAACCTCTTTTTCTGTGTACATGTCCTTCAAGTGGAGATACTGGGTCATGAAATGGTCGCTGATAAACTGCCGCGTGACATCGACTAAGTCGTGACGATACGTGTCCAGAGCGTGCAGCTCCGAGCCGGCAAGCAAAAGCTCCTTCCAAGCACGCGTTATATCCATGGGGTCATAAGTGATCAGAGTTGGCATGAAGCCATCTCGAACAAGGTTCCAGTGTGGGATCAAGCAGATCAAGTTCTTGGTAACACCTCCGTATCCCAGTGTGCGGTTGTACACCGACTGCAAAAGGAAGCCCCACGCTCGTTCCGTGTGCGCGTCTTGCGAGTGATAACGCTGCGCCGCGAAGCTCGGAACCCACTCGTCCATATCGAGCGGGGAATCCACCCAGGCAATTTGCAACGTGAGATCGTAGACCACATAGTTCTGGAAAATGCCTTCCATGGTCAGCCCCACACCGACCATAGTACCATTGCTGGCGCGGTTCGCTAGTACTGGTGCCGTGCCAAGCGTCGGTAAGTCTCCGCGCATTCCGGTGTTCCCGCCAAAGTTGTGCAACACACAGTAGATCCAGCTTTTGCCAAAATAGTTGTCCATCTTGTTCCACACTGGCCGTACTTCGCTGTAAAGGTCGAGGATGATCAGTTTATCGTTGGGAACGCCGTCCAGATACGTTTTCACACGTTCCTTAGTCCAGTAGTCGGGGCTGTTAACAAAAAGCCAGCCTTGAATAAGCCATACCGCGTTCGGGTCCGCCGCCGTCATACTGTCGATAACGGCACGCGACGCTCCCTGAAGCTTGGCCGGGTCGGTGAAATCTGGGTCCATTTCGTTGTATGTATCACACTGATAGAGCGAAGACGTGTAGTCATACAGCGCACGCTGCTCCTCCAGAAACGTCTTACCGATTTCATGGTAGAGGGGGTCCTGTGGATCCAGCATGTACACGCAGCAGAACTCGTCCGAGAAGTCCCCCCAGTTAGGCGAGCGTGTAAATTTCGCGTTCGGGTATAGCGTCTTGAGCTCTTCAGGTACATGGCCCGCAAACGCCGGCAATGCAGGCACCATACCAAACTCCCGCATGCGCTCGAGAATTTTCAGCTGTAGCTCGTACTGCCCGTCGATGAAGGCCTGTGGAAGCGGTCCTTCCACCCAGCTACCGCGAAGATTGCCCATGCGACCCCACGCCAAGAACGCTGACCCAGCAAAAAACTTGTTCAATCCAGCAGCGCTGACGTTGTAGTGCTTCTGGAAGGTCCTCTGCCAAACCTTCTCCTGCCCCGTGAACGCCAGAGGCATGTTGATCCCTGCACAACAGCAAACCAATTATCCTTGTAAGCCCAATGACTATATCACAGCATTCAAGGATAGTAATCTATAGCAGCCACGAACCGTTGAGAGCCATCCAGTCGATGTGCTTCTCCCACTTCTGCCACCCCCACGTCCACGACGAGTAGCTGACCGTGCAAACGTTTTGGTAGTACGAGAACTTGGCGTTGCGTTTGTGGCGCACGCGCTTGCCCACCTTCGGCAGCACGTAGGGAAGCTGCAGCTTGTGGTCGTCCCAGTCCGTCTGCGTGTGCAGCGCCGTCTTGAAGTACCATTGCAGTCCGTACGCCATGGCGGTGGCCGAGTTGGCAGCGACCTCGAGCTTGTCGTCGGCGCTCCCAAGCTCGAACACGTCCAGGCCGTCGGCATCCGACGGCAGCACTCGCAGCGCAATCTAAATGCAATTATTCATCAATATTGTGACCAATGTAATCATGCGATCTTCTAGCTGTGGGACCTGTTCGTTGAAGCGCTCGCCCAGGCGGCGGTGGATGAGGCCGCGCGTGGCCGCCACAATGTCGGGCGCCGCCGCGTCCCTCTTCAGCAGGTCGATGGAGGCCTCGACGGCTGCACACAGCAGCAGCAGCAGCGCGAAGATTCGACGGCGTGTCATGTCGGACGAATCTGAGATGAGCTCGACGACTCTTCAAGTCTCAAATCGGGACTAAACGCAAATTTTGTGATGTAAATCGGACCCCGTCGTGACGTAACGAAGCAGAAACTCGCGTCCTCTCTAGTCAATCTGATTCACCTCAACTAACATCTGAACAGCCAATAGAGGCCGTTTACATCAATTGATTGGCTGTTATTATTCCCTCATTGACCCTAAATCGAGAGGCTCCGATCGCCTCAAATTAGTGATGCGCACTCAATGACGCCTGTCTGCTAAAGGGGACCGCGTGCAAGGCAAACAGCATAAACGCGAAGCGCCGACACTCGCCACACCGCAAGTCGCCCCACCGCAGACACACACACGATGGCCATGCGCAAGCGTCGCTCGAGCCCCGAGGGCAGTCGCAGTGGCAGCCCCAAGAACGCGCAGACGGCCGCGCCCGAGCCCGCGGCGCCCAAGGCCGGCGGCCTCACCAAGTTCATGACGCGCGTGGTGGTGGGCTTTGCCATGATCGGCGGCTTCATCGCCATCCTGTACGGCGGCCACATGTACGCCTGGGGGCTGGTGGTCGTGCTGCAGACGCTGCTCTTCCGCGAGCTCGTGAACGTGCGCTACCGGGCGGCAGCTGAGAAGAACATCCCATGGTTCCGCTCCGTGCAGGTGCGGCGTGCTTACTGCTGGTAGGGAGAGCGTGAGGGGGCTGACCTACTGTATGTAACTGTTGATGCTGTCTGTCAGTGGACGTGGTTCGTGGTGGCGCTGTTCTACAACTACGGCGACTCGTTCGGCGCGTTCATCGAGAGCAGCAAGATCCGCTTCGTGCCGCCCGCTATCGTGCACTACCTGCGCTACCACACGTGGGTCTCGTTCACCATGTACGCCATGCTGTTCGTCATGTCCGTGCTGAGTCTCAAGAAAGGTGCGTGCTTGCGGGTGGTGAGGTTGTTTCGGCAGCTCATCTGGGCGACACGGATTGGTGACTTCGGCTAACACTGTTGCATGCTGTGGTTGTGCTTGTTTTCTCGTTATGGTAGGATACTACAAGTACCAGATGGGTACGTTTGTGGACTTATGTCGGTATCTTCAAAGAGGGGACACATGAATACTAACTTGGTGTGCTGTGGTGGTGCTTGTGCAGGTCAATACACGTGGACCATTGTGACGCTGGGTCTGATCGTCTTCCAGATGAAATACGTCCTCTCGAACATCTTCAACGGTACGATGCGACTCTTCAATGGGTGGACTCGTCGTTTTTTTGTTGCAGTGACTCATGCGATGATTCTTCAATGTAGGCCTCTTCTGGTTTTTCTTCCCGGTGTCGCTTGTCATTTGCAACGATTGCTTTGCGTTCTTCTGCGGCAAGCTGTTTGGCCGCAAGTTCATCAAGACGCCGTTCCTGCGGTTGTCCCCGAACAAGACGTGGGAGGGCTTCATCGGTGCTTTGATTTGCACCATCATCTACGCCTTCTTTTCCAGCGCTTTCATTGCTCAGGTATGTAGCAAAACTATTGTGTGATGTGAAAGGTTGACTTGTGCGGTATGGTTGATTATCTGTTCTGTGATATAATTCAGTTTTCTTGGATCATCTGCCCCGTGGAGAGCTTCGAGGTAAGACCGCATTGCAATTAAGGAACTTGCTTATTATGGCCAACACCTGCGTATGCATCTTTATTCTGCTACAGTTCAAGCTGATCCCTGACCCGCTCACGTGCACTCCTCGTGACGTGTTCCTCCCGCACTTCTACGATGTCCCAGCCTTCGTGGCACGCCTCATTGGCCGAGGACAGATTCAGCTTCTCCCGATTCAGGTACGTAGTTATACGGGCTTGGCGAGTTGAGAAGAAAACAACCATTGACACTTCCCTTCTGTGTGTTGCTGCTCGTGGATGTTTAGCTGCACTCCTTCTGGTTCGCATTATTCGCTTCGGTTGTGTCGCCGTTCGGAGGGTTCTTTGCGTCGGCTATCAAGCGCACGTACAACCTCAAGGACTTCGACTCGGTTATCCCGGGCCACGGAGGTGTGATGGACCGAATGGACTGCCAACTGATCACCAACTGCTTCACCACGGTCTACTTCAACACCTTCATTCGGTACGTTAAGTCAACTCGCTTGGATGAAGGATACACAACCGCCTCTCTGACTCCCTCCTCAACGTGTATTGCCTCCATCATGTGCAGTTCGCAGACGCCGTCCGTGGCGCTGATCTTGAACCTCGTGGCTCAGCTCACATTCGAACAGAAAAACGAGGTGCTGCGTGCCATCCAAGAAATGCTCCAAGGGTGAGAGCGTCTCCGCATTTACGCAGCCGTCGGTTGCTTAGAGTCACAGCAAGAATCCATTGCCAGAGCTACGCACAAGGACGTTGAAGAGAGCCACAGAGACAATCTAGCTGAGTGCATGCTTTTTTGCATGCTTTTTTTTGTGAACAAGCTTTTTTCCACCACATATACTTTGTTCAGATGAAACGTCTCGATTTGATTGTCTCGTTTGGTCAATTGGACCATTTTCGCTTTTGTATCATGTCAACCAACGCTCCGGCTGACGAGCGCTTCAGCCTCCGCGTACGGAACCTGCCGGCCGTATTGTCCTCGGAGGCCATCACGTCCTTGCTCTCTCACTACGGCGCTAGTCGCGTCCGCGTGCTGCAGCGCCGAGTACGTAGCGTCCAGCTCTGCACGGCCAGAAATCGGAATGTGTCAATGCTCAAACCTCGCGTATATCGTGTTTTTTGTGCAGAATGCAGCGTCCAGCAACAAGGAGCCAGGCGCAGCAGCAGCCAAGAAGCTGCAGAAAGCTGTTGCAACTTTCGCATCCCGTGAAGCTCAGCAGAACGCGCAGAGGCGTCTCCAACGAATGGAGTTGGCTGGTCACTATCTGCAGGTGGAGGTGGTGGGCGATGAAGCTGCAACCACGTCGACTGAGACGCAACCGGAGGCTGTGCAGACTGGCCACACGTTGCCCTTGAAGGGACAACCGCCGCTTCCTAAAGGTTTGCCTCCACCGCTCCCACCGACGTCGGCTCCTGTGCAGAACCCTCTCTACGCGCCTGTACCGTTGGCTCCGCATCTTGGGCACGTCAATCATTGACAGCAATGGTGTGGCGGGGCTGAATGCTAACTGTGGGTATGTGGGGTGGCTTTTGTGCAACAGATTGCACTACGCGCCGTCGCCATTGCTCGAGTACAAGTACCCGAAAGCCACCGAGAGTATCGTGCGCAACATTGCGAATGGTTGGAATCGTTGCGGGTTCTCGACGGGGTTGTGAGGTCACTGCAGCTAATGTGACGTTGTAACTCCTTTTCTGTGTTGCAGCACTTATTGCGCTCCCTCGATTTTATACCCAGGTGCTTCATCTCATGAACAAGATGAATCTACCGCCGCCGTTCGAAGAAGACGCGATTCCAGGGAGATTTTCCATCAGGCCAGAAGCAACTGAGAAGGGTTCCGGAATTGTGGGTGCTCGGAGACCGAACCGTAAACGACCAAGGACGGGTGAACGTCTGCATGAACAGATTGTTGAAGAGGAGGAAGATGAAGAAGAGAATGGCGGAGTCCAAGACGTAGTAAAAAAGGACACCCCCGCTTCTGAAGCACACCCAACGCAGTTGCCTCAATTAAGTGAGCGCACCAACGCAAAGAGCTCAGTTGCTTTTAGGCCCAGTTCGTCTGGCCCGACAATTGCAACTAAAGACAATGATTCACGGTCCGAGCTGATTGGGAAACCCTTAGTACGACAGAACAAGCTGTTGACTATCAAGAAGAACGCCGCTCTTAATGGAGCATTCCAACTTGGAGCTGAGAGTAGAAGCAGCCATGGCACACAGCAACTGGCGCGTCCAGGTGTGATATCAAAGAACGAGTTGGATCGACAGCGAGTCCCCCCTAAAGGTATGCTGTGCTTGAATGAACTGATAGCTTAAAAAAATGGGGATTGTACCTAAAACCATGTTGTTTCTGCGTGTATCTAGACTTACTCAAGGAACCGCTATTGGCATCTTACTCGCGTGGATCACCATCAAACGTTGTTTTGGCGAAGAATATTGCGCGTGGGGTGGACGAAAAAGACTTGCGCTTTGTTTTCGGCTACGTTCTGCCGTCGAATTCGGCTCTGGAGTACGATACCTCTTGAACTGTACCCGAGGATTGTACTGCTGGTCTAACTGTGTGTGAGTGTTGCAATAGCTCCGTGAAAATCAGGTTGTCGGTGGCCACGAATTCTGCTTTAGTTACATATCCGAACGAAGCGATAGCAACCGCAGCAGTGGATGAGCTACACGGTTTACAGCTAGAAGGCCAGACATTGATTGTGGTACGACAGCGTCAATTTATCGTATCCATGACGTGCCCCTGCTTACTCTTTACTGATTTGTCGACGCTGTAGAGCTTTCAGCACGCGTTATCAGAGTCACGCGATGTGATGCCTGCCGTACAGCCTTGGAGTTTGGAGCAGCTTGCAAGTAAACGTCTACCTGGCGCGGAACTGGCTGCGGAGAAGGTCATGAACAAGTATCAACGCGGCGAGCCTTCCGACACACTCTACGTTAAGAATCTTGCCAAGACAGTGGAGCTCTCTGATCTCCTCGCTGTTTTCAGTGCGGTCATACCTCCCGAATCAGGGCCCGAGTACGATGTCATAGTTTGATACTTGCACGGCTTGGTCTCTAACCTTTTTTTCTCTTATGACAGGTTTTTGAATATCCGGCACTTCACTGAGGGCAGAATGAAATGCCAAGCCTTTGTGAAGTACCCCACGGTTGAACTCGCTTCCAGCGCGTTACTACAAGTGCATGGAGTTGTGCTGAAGGATAAACCTCTAATTGTGGTAAGTGCATTGATAGACATGGCCGCAGTGACTGCAGTTGATACTCACATTGCTTTATGTTTCTTTCAGTGCTTTCGTAAACCCTAAACAGACACTTTAGAAATGAACCTGCTGGCGCAGTTCACACACCCAACTCTGATTGCCTGTTTCTCGCTTCGTCCATTAAATAACGCCCGCTTCCCGAGAGACATCTAATCAGGGAAGCTCGCGCAGTTTCGCTTCGCTGATACTGTTGATCACCCACAGGTAATTCACAATAATCGCCGAGGATACTGCATTTACTTGAGGTTGCGCTTTTAGTTGCCTTGTCAGTTGGCGCAGCGCGATCGGATTAATCTTGTCAGACACGATAATAAGCTTCCGCGTGCTGTTCTCGCGCTTGTGCATCTCTCCCGGAATCTCGTCCATAAATGCAATAAGCTTTCCACCACCCATGCAAATCAAAGTGTTCAATTCCGTGATCGGCGGCATGGGTGGAAGAAATTCACCGATTACGTGGAAGCAGAAATCTGCGAACAGCATCGTGCCAACGATCGCGCGGTCGACCTGAAGACATACCAGCAACTGATTAGCTTCATGCCAGACAGCATGACAAAAAGTGTAAACAAACCATACATCTGGCGCAGAAAGCTGAAGGAGCTTCTCTCGTGTTAGCCGTGATCGCTTGACGGCGTCATGAATCCTTCTCCCCTTCCAATGACCGTCGGCTTCATAATTTACTTCACTCACATAGCCGCCATGATCTGCACAAGCTGATGTGGACATTGAAAACAAAGGTTAGCATTGCATGCAAAATCGACAACCCAGCTGATTGTTAAACTCGCACCTTGTAACCACTCCTCGCTCACAATCCAGCGACCCCCAACTAGAGCCTTGAGATACTTCAGCGATCGGATCTTCACCCAGCGACCAGACTTCGGCCCGCTGAACAATTTGCGTTTACCATTCTTGTGCCCTTGAGGCGAGGATGCAGAATCAGAATCGTCCATCGAAGGAGCCTCCCCCTCCATGTCATCACCATTTACGCATTTCACAATCAGGTGTGTCACGCGGTTGGACCAGTACTGCACAACTTCAGCACCAAGCAGATCGGCCCACTCATCGATCTGTTCCATTCGGGATTCCTTGAAGCCCGAGCAGAGGAACACCATGCCAGAGTTTCTTTCCTGCACCTTGGGCTTGGTCTTAGTCTTGGCTTTCTTCTTCGCTGAGGAACGGGGCGAGGGCCTTACTTTGGCGGCCAATAGATCAGGCGAAAGCATGGCGTCAGACGGTCGACGACGCTGGCGTTTTCTTACAGCACGACTTGGCGTCGAGTCCGAAACGATATCCTCTGCCGGCCTCCGGATATAAGCGCCTGGAACGCGGTTGTCCGTACCCGTCCCAATCACAAACCTGACAGCATAGTAGCCGTCCCCATGGACCTTCGTGATACGCCCCGCCCCTCCTCGTTTATTTATCCCGACCCATTGCCGCTCAATTACGTCCACTAGGTCCCCAATCTGGAAGACTTCGACGTCAGAAGGAGGGAGAATTTGGCTGTCAACAGCCAGCGATGAAGCTTCAGCTAATCCGTTGGAAAGAGCTATCGGCTGGTGCACTGCTGCTTCGTTCGGGGTGTTGTCTGTCGTTGCACCGGTAGCAACTCCATTTGTAGACGTCCGCCGCCTTTTGCGCGGTGTTAGTGTCTGATGATTCGGCTCCACCGCTTCCACTTGCGTATCGGATGCCTCCATACTTTCATCTGAATCCGACTGCGGCCGTGAGCGTAAATCCAATATCGGCGTATGCTGAGATTCTCCATCTTGGAGTTGCGTCTGATCTGGTAATAAATCTGTCGCTGACCGCCGCCGCCGTGTCGGCGTCTGCTGCTCGTCCGGCTCGCCTTCTTCCAGTTGTGTTTCACACACGACAACGTCCACTACATCGTTCGCAGACCGCCGCCGCCGCGCGGTTCGTCCAACCAGTTCCTTCGGTTCCAGCTGCGTCTCCTCTGCGTCTCCATCAGAATCCACATCGTCTGTACGTGACGTCCGCCGTCGTGACGTCCGCTCTTCCACTTCTTCCGTTATCTCCGTACCGTTCGTCCTTCCAACAGCCTGCGCACTCGCCGTCCGAGGCGCAGCGATCTCAAACAGCACAGGCGACAGCGGCGACGCGTGCGCGTTCAACTCGTTTGCCAACGTCCGCCGGGGCGACGTTCTCCTCACGGGCGTCGCCACTGGAGTCGGCGGCTTCTCCGTCTTGATCTTCAGGCCATTGCGGGGCTGCGAGCTCGCTCCACTCACCCACGCGTCCATCAGCGTCTGCGTCGACGGACTCTTCGTCTGTGAGTTGGACAGCCGCTTGGCTACAGCTCGTCGCGGAGACGACCGTCGCTCGGGCGTCACCGCCGCCGCCTTCGCTCTGGCAGCAGGCGGCGCTTGCGTCCGCTCGCTCTTCACCTGCATGGGCGGCTCTGGAGCTGCGCTCTCGTCCGTGTGCAACACGATGGCAGGAGTCGCTGGGACCGGCGTCTTCTCCGTCTTGACGGGCGCCTCCTCCTGCTGTTTCTGCTCTGCAGCCGCGTCGGGAGCCGCGCATAGCATCTCCGTGGCGCGCAGCAGCTCCTGCACCGTCGTGTCGTCGCGCAGCCGCCGCTTCTTGGCCGGCGCCTTGCAGATGGGGCACGCGGCCTTGAGCTCCAGCGCGCGGTGGATGCACTCCTCGCAGAAGCAGTGGTTGCAGGGCAAAGACACCGGCCGGTCGTACGCGCACAGGCAGATGGCGCACTGCAGCTGCGCCGAGAAGCTCTCCACGGCGCGCTCCAGCCGCGAGAGCGTCCACGGCGCCATCTCCGCCAGGCAATAGCGACAAGTGACAATAACCTTGGCCCGCAACGTAACGTAACCCCGTCAGAGTAACCCCAGTAACCCGTTACGGCTACCGGTACTACCGGTAAGCTACCGATATATGGGGTTACATTAAGTTACGCTCCCAACCGGTATGATACCGGTATCTATGGTTACACCAGGTAACCCCAAATTCCTGCGCGTCAATCACAGAGAGCAATTGGGCTGCCATGTCGTTAGATGAGTCGTCAGTGCTCATGGACCGCGCGCTGGTGACCATGTGCCAGGACCTGCCGGAGTCGCTGGGGCTGTACAACACGGCCAAGGACCAGCTGTCGCTGGCGGCCATCCGCGGCGTGCCGCTGCTGGAGAGCGTGGGGGCGGACTCGCGCAAGCTCGTGCTGATCCGCGACTGGATGCGCGCGTACGAGCCGGCGGAGGACCAGCCGCTGTCGGCGGAGATCAGCATGGACTCGCTCAAGGAGACGGACCGCCGCGAGCGCAAGGAGCGCGAGCGCCAGCAGCAGGAGCAGAAGCACGCGCTGCTCACGAACGGGAGCGCGGCCGAGAGCGACGACAAGAAGCGCCGCAAGCGCCAGCGCAAGAAGGACAAGGCGGCGGCCAAGGAGAAGAGCCGCGCCACCAAGGCCAAGGACAAGCAGAAGAATGCCAAGTCCAAGAAGGCAGTCGCCAAGCAGAAGACGACCAAGAGCAAGCAGAGCAAGACCAGAGCCGCAGGACGCAAGCGCCACGTGCAGCTGGACAGCGACGACGACGACGTGCTGTCCGTGAACGAGTCCAGCAGCACGAGCGAGGAGTCGTCGTCCGGGTCCAGCGACTCGAGCGACTCGGACGGCGACGGCAAGTCCAAGAAGCGCAAGAAGGCGCCCTCGGGCAACCTGCCACCCAAGGAGGTGGTGCTGTCCTCGGACGAGGACGACGAGCCCAACGACATGTTCGACACGGAAGACCCGGACGTGTACGAGGTGGAGACGATCCTGAGGAAGAAGCCCGGCGAGCGCTATGGCGAACCCGACCTGTACGAGGTCAGGTGGGAAGGCTACGAGGAGACCACGTGGGAACCGGCCAGCAACATCTCCAAGGACTTGATCGACGAGTTCGAGGGCCAACCCGTGCGCGAAGACGTGTACACGGTGGAGAACATTGTGGACCGCCGCAGCAAGCGCGACCCCACCACGAGACTCAAGACGCATCAGTACAAGGTCAAGTGGGTCGGCTACGACGAGCTCACGTGGGAGCCAGCCGAGAACCTCCCGCACAACATGCGACGGAAGTTCGACCAGAAGTACGAGAATCGGAAGCGCCGACGGTCGTGAGAAGCTTGAGAGCAACCGTCAAGTCAACGAAGTCCGAGACCCACAAGTTTTTGGTCGGCAAAGAAAGCTACTACTACTAATAAGAGGCCGATGCGTGGCGCAGGTTACCCAATTGGTCTTGTTGGTCTTCAACCGAAAAGTAGCCAAATTACCTAACATGGCTACACCTCTTAAACTAAATAACCTCGTCAAGGTTATTCCCCCTCCCTTTCCAAGAACACCGCTCATCTCTATACAAGAGCGCCGCATCAGCCCCCCTCGAAGAACACAACTTTGCGAGCTAAAGCCCGAGCAGGCGGCGGACGTTGCGCGCGGACGGCGATATCTCTTCTCCCAGGGCAGCTCCGAGCGTGCAGTAAGTCCGACCGTATTCCCCATTTCCCGGCGCACCTCCCGACCCCAACAAATCCACCATGAGCGGCGTGGAGAGCTTGCTGCTGGAGAGCGACGACGAGGACCTGGGCGAGCTGGATCTGTCCGCCATCACCTTGGAAGAGATCCTGCGCGAGGAGGAGCTGGCCAATAAGAGCGCGGAGGACGCGCCGCAGGGCCCCACAGACGAGCTGTTCTTCGCACCCGCCACCTTCACGCTCAGCATCGAGCCAGGCCCAGGCATGGACGTGGTCCCCGCCCCCAGCGCGTCCACCGCCGCTGCTTCTACCGCCGAGCCCGCGCACTTCCGCACGCCGCTGGAGATCGCCGAGGCGCGGGAGAAGCAGCTGCTGAGCTGCGTGGGCGTGGAGCTCATCTCCCCGCTGCAGGTGAAGCGCCGACTGCGCGCCCACGCGCGCTCCAAGGCGCTCAAGTCCCGACGCGAGGGCCTCGTGGCCATGAAGAAGAACCAGAGGAAGAAGCAGATCGCGGAGGGCGCAGGCGCGTCTGCTGCTGCTTCTGCTACGGAGAAGAAGTCGTCGGGCGTCGTGAAGGTGGAGCCCATGGAGGCCATCAGCCGACAGCTCCGGAAGAACATCGAGTTCAAGGAGTACGGCCCCGGGTCCCCCACCGTCGTGGCCATCCACTCCAAGTTCATCGCCATCGGCACGTCCAAGGGACTCGTCATCATCTTCGACCACTTCCAGAACATCCGACAGGTGCTGGGCAACACGAACGACGCGGACGGAGACGGCCCCGTGACGGCCGTCGACGTGTCGCCCGGCAGCGACTACCTCGTGTGCGGCTACCAGAGCGGCCGCATCGTGCTCTGGGACATGATCAAGGGCACGTCGCTCAAGGCCGTGTCGGACGCCCACGAGAACCCCGTCGTGAGTCTGCGCTTCCTCAAGGACCAGAAGCCCGTGCTCGTGTCGGTGGACACGAACGGACTCGTGAACAAGCTCAACTTCTCCAAGATGATGGGCATGGTGTACGTCGTGGACGTGGACCCGCTGTACGACGGCTCGGCGGGCAAGATCCTGTCCATCTCGGTGCTGCCGCAGTCGGCGGGCAACGCCAAGATCTCGTACCTCACGGACCAGTACTGTCTGGCTGCGCTGAGCACGGAGACGGTGACGTTCATCATCGCTATTGAGCCGGAGGTGCGCGTGATCTACCGATGGGCGCGGCCTGACGACATTGCGCCGGATGATCCGGTGCTACCGACGTTGGCGTTCGCCTGGATCTCGTTCCCTGGAAGCTCAAGAGCGCTGGCGCCCGTGCTTGCGCGGGGATGGGGCAACCGCGTGCAGTTCCTGGAGGTGGTTTTCCCTGGCGGCAAGAACCACTCGCACGCGCGCCACGGATTCCCTACGTTCGACGAGCACGATCAGATCGAGTCGTCCAGTGCTGTTATGGCGGTGCAATGGCTTGGGGACCAGGTGGTTGTGTACTTGAATTCGCACGATGAGATTTGCGTGTACGACGTCATGTCCCGTCAAGAGCTGGAAATTGTGGATGTGTCGTCCCTGGAACTTGTGTTCGCTTCGTATCGTGGCAAGAATGCGCGTAGTTTCTCCAACAGTTTCCGTGGCTGCTACAACATTTTGTATCTGCTGGGTCTGAAGGAGTTGCAGACGGCTCGCGTGCTGCCCTGGACGCAGCGTATCGACTTGTTGGTGGATGATGGAGAGTGGCTGGAGGCGCTTGCTCTAGCACTCGATCACTTTGAGGGACTGAAGATTGCTGCAGCGGATCGTGCAGCAAGGGATCGGTTCCCGCCTGTGTTCTTCCGTGACAAGCAGAACGACCAATGTCTTGTCGATATCCTGCACATGTGCCAGACCAATCAGCGCACCGGCGAAAAGGAGGATGTATTCCGACATGAGGAAAGTGCTGATGAAGTTCGTTGGGTCTGCGGCGAGGTTCCATACCCTCCTGACATTGCGAAGAAGCTGGAGGAAACCCTGCAGAAGGCTCGCAGTGGCGAGGTGACAAAGAATTTTGTACCTATCAGTGTGGCTGAACGCGTGGCGGATCTGCTCATGGAGTACGTTCGCCTTGCTATTGCAAACGCACCAGGATCGACAGCCGCCGCAGGAGGCGAGCTGAGCCTCAATAAGATCGGAATGAAGCTGGACTTGGCGAAGAGCCACTATCAAATGCTGGCAGGGGTTTGTATCGAGTATTGCGCTCTCATCGGTCGCACAGACCTCCTTTTCGGCGAGATTTACACACGCTTCAAGGAAGCCAATAAGCTCAGTGTGCTCGTGGAATTGCTGGAGCCATATATTCTATCGGAGAAGCTGCGTAGTCTCTCGCCGGTTGCGATGGAGGAGTTTGTCAGACACTTTGGCGAGCAAGGTAAACTTGCTCAAGTTGAGCAGTGCCTTCTTCACCTGAATGTGGCTGAACTGGACCTGGATACTATCCTCAAGCTCTGCCACGACCATGAGCTGTACTCGGCTCTCATTTACATTTACAACGAAGGAATGGACGACTACACCACCCCCATCGACGTGCTACTTGAAGCCTGCTCCGACGCCAAGGCGTCAAAGTCAAAGCCAGCTGCAGAGCCAACTCCAGCTCCTCGAGCTACTCGTGCACCATCCAGTAGTCGCGTGAATAGTTTGGCATCAGCTTTCGGCGGCACCACTCGCACAGCCAGCACCAGTATTTCGATTGCGAAACCTGCCGGCTTGTCAGCGCGCGAGAGGGCTGAAGAAGAAGCGCTCACCGGCCCCCGACGTCGACGCTTGTACGGATACAAGTTGCTCCTATACATTTCGTACGCGTTGAGCGGTCGTACGTTCCCGAAGCATGAACAAATCTCGCCCCTCAAGCTAGGAAAGTTGCGCTCGCAAATCTGCTACCACTTGTTCGAAAAGGAGGTAGCAGGCTCCTCAAACCCGCGACTGTACCCGCGACTCGAGACGCTTATTGATCTTGATGCACGTGAGCTCTTCAACATCATGGGACGTATGTTCGACACCCCTAGTGTTGAGTTTGAAGGTGAGAAGAAGGACGGTACGGATCGCCCTACGAGCCGATACGACTCGGCTCGCAACGCGGAATTGACCAAGTGCCCAAGCCGTCTGTCAATCGTGCTTTCCCTTGCCGAGGTCATCTTTGGTCCCAAGAGCCCATTCAGTTCCGTGGAGCATGCCCACTTCTTCATGTTCGAGGCTCGTCTTCTCAGTGGCGGTTCTATCGAGCCACAGGAGTACGCCGACGCACGTGCTAATGCTATTGGCGATGCTGGTTCTAGTAGCAGCGGTGCATCGATGATGGATTCACTGATGAACTTCCTGGCCCTCGGTCCAGCCTCGCTTCTATCCAAGGGATCCTCGGCGGTCTCGGCTGAAACCTCGCAAGAGGAAGGTTTCGATAAGGCTGGTCGCGAAGCTATGCTCGTGCGTCTGTTGACGAAGTTGAGTAAGGCCACGTACAACCACGAGGCTTTGTTGGCAAGTGTGATCCGAGAGAAGATGAACCGCGCAGCAGTCTTGCTGTACAAGGACATGGGTGACTTCAGCCAGGCTATTGCTTCTTACCTGGCCGATGAAGACCACGAGTACCAGATGAATGCCTTCAGCTACATTCGCGTGGAGACAGATAAGGCAGTTGATGGCGAAGAGATGGAGGGCCGCGATAGTAACGAAGGCGAACCTACTCGTCGTCGTCGGAAGGTTATCGAAGAGGCTGTGCTCAACCACGCCCCTGCTCTCATGAAGACGGACGGCTATGCGTTCGTGACGCTCATTCTGGGCCAGTTCCCGAACCTGAACAACAAGGTCATCCAGAAGTTCCTGTCGATGGGCAAAGAGGGTGGAAAACTCGAGTTCCTCTACCTCAAGCAAGTGCTCATGGCTGCGTCGGTCACGAGTGGCGGCAGTGCGAGCGACGAGGCTGATGTCGTCAAGGATCTGCTGGAGCGTTCAAAGTTGCGGATCGCCGACGATCCTGCGGTGCAAGAGCGTTTCGTTCGGCTGCTGTGCGAATTTGAGCCTGCCGGAGTGTTCCCTTACCTGGAGTCTCATGATAGTTACAAGGTGGATGCGTGCCTGCGTCTCTGCAAAGAGTTTGCTATTACAGACGCCGAGGCTTATCTTCTCGAACGTACGGGCGACGTTACTGGTGCGCTTACGCTTATTCTGCAGAGCTTGGAGCAGAAGCTTAAGATTCTCAAGCCTGCTCTGCGTGGATACAACGTTTCCGCCGTGTCTTCGTCGTCTACGACAGCCTCTGACATGTTGTCAAGCACTGCTGGCAATGGCAGTGGTACCAGCGGTGCCGGATCACTCACATCAACGTCGAGGCACCAGTCTTCCGACCGCATCATTGATAGCGTTCAAGAAGGCAAGGACGCCATGAAGACGCTGGAAGTGGCATTGACTATGTGTCAGCGTAACTCGCTGCGTAACCGCGACGAACAGGCCGAAAAACTTTGGTTCACGCTGCTAGACAAGCTGCTGCGTATCCAGAACTCAGTGAAGCGCAGCCTTGGCTCGAAGGGCTCGTCTCGCAACGTTCCTGTCTCCAGAAGTCACAGCAGTGGTGGTAGCAGTGGACACAGCGCGATGACGGCCTTCCAGGTGGCACTGAACGAAATGATCCGTTTCATCCTGGAGCGCATGGCGTCGTCAGTGTCGCTGAAGTCGATCTTGTTCAAGATTACGAACGAACACGGCCGTGGTGCCTTCGGTGACTTCCGACCCACGATCTTTGGTATGCTTGACACGTACAACTACGAGCAGAACATTTACCAGACAGCCAACGCGCTTATCAGCGTGGACCTGTACGACCAGATCACGACGCTGAAGCGAGCCAAGTCCCGTTGCTACGCCCCGCCGTCAAATGTGTGCGGTTACTGTCATGTGACCTTGTCCAAGCCGCCTTTCGGCATGGGTCAATCGGGCGCTCCTGGCACGGAGAAGTGGCATTTGCACACGTCCATGGTGCTAGTGATGTCAGGGCAGACCTTCCACGAGTCTTGTGGTAAGGCTTGGCAACAGGGTGTGGACACGAAGACGCCAGCCGCACGTGGAGCTGCTTCTGGCAAGCTTTCGCGAAACAACAGCTCTGCCAGTAGCATGACTAGCGACGGACTGGCCGAGGATGAAGCAGGCAGCCGCCTGCAGCGCAAGCAGCCCAGTACAAGGCGGTACCTGGCGCGACTAAAGACCCAGCGCCGTGCATCGCGGCGGCAGGTGTCACCTCATGTGGTGTTAGAGAGTCTCATCCGCGAGGACAACGGACGCAACAAGTACCTCAAGAGCTCGCGTGCAGTCTTCTCCCTGCGGCCGGACCCGGAGGTGGCTGCCAGCAAGGTCAAGAAGCGCTTGGGAACGCGCAAGGCTGGCTCGCTTCCTGTGGCGCCCATCCAGAAGGGCAGCATCTAAGGCTACGGCGATATGTTGAAATGAGGGGGCTGACGAGAATGTGTCCAAACACTGTTGTGCATGTTTTAGGGATAAGAGAGAGAGAGAGAATGAAATGGATCCACGGGCTGTGTGCGTGTGTGGGTCGGGTGTGCTTGGATATTGCTTTTGTTGACAGGTCTTGCTGGAGAGCCGCAGCAGCGGATAGATCTATTTTCTCGTGTGTGGTCACAGGTTCGACTCGGGAAGCATGGACAGCACTAAACCTGCGGCAAAGGCTGGTGGAAGCGTGATCTACAGCGTTGGCTCGTGGCGACTTGGTGACGATGGATCCATTCACCGGCGTGGGCGGTTGAAGTACTCGACTGGCGACGTGTACGACGGCGAGTGGGTCGACGGCAAGCGTCATGGCCAAGGAGTACTCACGTTTGGTTCGGGTGGTAGCTACACGGGCGAGTTTGCGAACGACCTCTTCGAAGGGTTTGGAGTGTTGCGCGTGCCCAAGTCGCAGCATCCGTTGACCAAGCAATGGCTGCGCGGAGAGAAGTACGAAGGAGACTTTCTCCGAGGGCTGAAGCATGGTCGCGGTACATGGCAAACTCGTAGTGGCGACCAGTATGATGGTGAACTGAAGCAGGGATTGTACGACGGCCGAGGAATCTGCGTGTACGGGACATCGGGTGACGTTTATGACGGAGAGTTTGTTCGTGGGCTGCGCCACGGACGCGGCGAATTGCGTTTTCGCAACGGATCGACCTACAACGGTGCTTTTCGTCTTGATAACTTTCACGGATTTGGTCGGATGTCGTACGGATCTGGGGGAATTCATGGCACGTACGTTGGGGAGGTCGTGGACGGCAAACGGCATGGACAAGGAGTGCGGACCTATGGCAATGCCGCAGCCAACAAGGCCAATAGGAGACGATATGAAGGCGCGTGGGAAGACGATGAACCTCATGGTACCGGCGTTCTTGAACGTGATGGCTGTACCGCGGTGGGGATATTCGAACGAGGCCTGCAGAAAGGTCCGGGGGCAATGCGGTTTGCGAATGGCGATACGTACGATGGGGACTTTGAGAATGGAGATCTACACGGTGAAGGCCGCTACGTGTATCGGGACGGGGGAGTCTACGAAGGTTCATTTGTACGGTCCAAGCGTCATGGCAAAGGCACGCGCGTGTTTTCTACTGGCGATCGATACGAGGGCGACTGGGTGGACGACCAGATGCATGGCCGAGGGTTGCACACGAGCGCAGTTATTGTGAAGCCTCGAGGTAAAAGCAAGAAGAACGGCGGGCGTGGAGTCTTGGTTTACGACGGAGAATATTGCAATGGACATCAAACTGGCAGGACCCGCATCGTCTACGAGTTCACACCGTATAGACCCGAGGCGGAAGAAGGACCAGAGACACAAGCTCCAACCAAAAGCCCCTCGAGTGAGCCTGAGCAACAGAAGCGTACGAATTGGGAGTGGAATGGCGAGTATGAGTTCCCTGAGGACTCTGGCTGCTGGCATCTCGGGCGAGGCAAAACGACGTACGAAGGTAGCGTCCTGCGAGGCCGATTCCACGGCCAAGGCGAATTGCGTTCGCCTGACGGGAAATTGTGGCGTGGTGAATGGGCCCACGGACAGCTCCACGGTCAAGGCGAACGTGTGTATCTCCCTTTGGAGTTTGATACGCTGATGACTAAGGACATGCTGGAGAGAGATACCCCTGGCTTAACTTTGGCGGCGGGAGGCGCGATGGGGCTGTATGGAGTGGTGCAGTATGTCGGCGAGTTCGTGAAAAATGTGCGGCACGGGGAAGGCGAGCTGCTGTATACGAATGGGTATCGTCTTCATGGACACTTTGTGAACAGCTTTGTCGATGGTGTAGCGTGTTATGGCTTTGGTGGACAAGGAGACAACGCTCGGTGGAGATATGGAGAGTTTGTTCGCGGCGAGCGCAAGCGATGGCTTAGCGAAGAAGAGGAAGCACAGATACTGAAGCTGAAGAAAGACAAGGAAGACGCAGAAGCACGCCAACAATCCCTCCTACGAGCGCTGGTATCGCGGTAAGGCGAGCCGCCGTAGATAATTCAACTCCAAGCACAACTTTATTCTATCACCAAAACCTCTATAGTTCTTCGTGGCCCTCTGAACGACCATCCCCGTTCACCTTGGCATCTTCTTGATCTTGCTGCCTCGGGAATTGCCGGACCAGCGCGATCTCATTTAGCAAAGCCTCTTCTTCTCTCGTTTCGCAAGCCGCGGGCGTCTCAAAGCGGATCTCATACTCGCACATTTCACGTTCCTCCACAGCAACAACGCGGTTGGTAGCACCACACGAGAGCTCGACACGGGTCTGACGCTCCTGTCCGTTAGCACAGGGCTCACCGTGGTTGTAGTCCTGGACACGCGTGAAACCTGCAGAGTCGAGCCACTCGTTCCAGATGCCCAGACCAATGGGGCGCGGCACCTCTTCTTCCTCCTCATTCTCGTCAGCCGCAGTAACTCCGACCTTGGTTTGACGCTCTGCCCTCGTCCACTGCGGATACGACGGCTCTGCCTGCGAGACATTCTGGAACGGACACATCACCATTTCATACTTGCGAGGGATGACGTTGGGGGTTCCGCCCTTAAGCTCCTTCTCGTCCACCGTGTATGAGAAGCACTTGCCCACAAGCTCAGCGAACGCAGGCTTCCAGGCCGCGTCCGAGAATGTGCTCGGGTCCACGACACGACTCTGGACGTACATGACATACTGCACTCTCCGCAACACACTGTACGACTGCTCCAGGTGTCCTCGCAGCTCCGGGTCCTGCTGCGCGCGCCGTTGCAGATCTTCGAACGCTCGTTGTCCTGCCTCGTACGACTGAGCAAGGCGTTCAAAGTCCTCGTTCAGCTGCTTCACCGTGTCCACAGCATGGCTCAAGTATCGTTTCCTCGTGCTCTGCCCCCTGTTTACGACCTCCAGCCGCTCTCTGAGCCTCTCCAGTCGCTCCTGCCACTGCGTCCGACAAGTGTCAGCACACAGTCCCTCCCTCTCGTCGCTGCCGTCGCAGCAGTCGCACACTCCGTCGTGCACCGCGGCCAATGACACCAGCTTGTCGTCTGCTTTGCAGCTGAATTGCCGACCGAACGGGGGCCTCACCGCGCTCAGCAGCACGTGGGAACACGCCGAAGTGTTGGGCTCGTCGCTGCCGTCCTCGCAGTCGCAGTAGTCGTCGTCCACGCGCTCCACGGGCAAAGAATCCACGCAGAGTTCGCTGCTGGCCTCAGAATCCACTCCAGTCGCTGCGCTGCGTCGCTCTGAGAGCCCGAGGATGGCGTCGTCGTCCATAAAGTCCCAGTCGTCGTCCTCCTCGTCCTCGTCCTCGTCCGCGTCTTCGTCCACCACTTCGCCGATCCCGAAGCGCTTGAAGTCGCGCGAATGCGCGTGAGCTGCTGCCACGCTGGGCACTTGCACGGCCAGCACCAACATGCAGGCGATGGCCACGATCACGGCCACGAGAAACGCCAGCAGCGAGCGCTTCACGGAGCTCGGCGCCATGACCGTCACAATAGTGAAATGCCACGTTGCGAGCAGCTACGAACGGATGTGATTGGACGAAATGCCAAAAATAAAAAACGTCTGAGTCAGCTTGCTGTTAGCTGACCGACATGGACAACAGGCGTGGGGTTGATAGATTTTGCACTAAGAACTAGGAATTGAATTGGATTGTTAGCTGTTCAGTCAGACGGTCAGACTTTACTTGTGCGCGAGGCTCTCTCGTATTAAAATAGAAGTGGCGTTGTTGTGCCGGTGGCCAATGCTCTTGGAGCGGAGACGTGGTCGGAGAGCGTGGAGCGGCTTCGTTTGGCCGGGTAGAGGGCGGAGACCGGCGAGTGTCTCTCTTCTCCGTCGCTTAACTCGATCAACTCGTCCTCCGTGCAGGACTCGGCGCTTGGCTTCTCGGCGTCATCGAGCAGGTTTCGTGCGCCAGGCTCCCACTTGTCCTCGTCCGACACGTCAACCCAGTCGTCCACGAGGTCCTTTTGCACTGCTTCACCGACGCTCTCGGTCCCCAGTAGCTGCTTGTCTGCGTCCGGTACCGCGACCTGGGGCTTGCCCAGCACACGTCGGCTCAGTCCAGCAAATGGAGCCGCACCCATCGCTAGCAACTTGACCACCACCCGGCCCACCAGCACCGCGACAAACCTCGCGTACGCGAAAAACGCGCTCAGCAAACCCATGGCGCCGCTGCAATGTGATCACGGTTAGATTTGGAGAGAGAGAGAAGAGAAAGCTTGAGACCGGGCGTGACGAGAAGGATTGATTGATTGGTCGTATCATATCATGCAACTTCAACTTGTACCACTCGAATGGTACCATTGTGACGTCAGTTTTGCTGAGCCCAGCTCGAAAGGGCACGAAGTTGACAATTCGTGTCTGCCTCCATCATGACAGGACGGAGGACATACTACGGGGACGATCGAGGGACCAGGTGCTACAGTAGCAGCAGTGAAAGCAGCTTGAGCAGTGAAAGCAGCTTGAGCAGTGAAAGCGAGATCGAAAGTAGCAGTGACAGCGACGTGTCTAGTGATGGTCTCGATCTGGGGCTGGACGGGAAGAGTGAGGCGCAGCAGAAGTTCAAGCGGTTGCGCCGCATCTTCCTCAATCGGCCACCGAAGACTAAGACTAACAAATCCAATCAGCAGCGACGGCGCAGTCCGAAAGAAAGAGCGAAGTCGCGGGTGGCGTCTCGGACTGGTGTGGGAGAGCGACGTCATTCTGTGGATCGTCGGAGATGCAATGACTCCAGTGATGCCAGCGCAACAGCCGACGCAAGAGCAGTGGATAGGCACATCCAGCCCGTGACCTCTGTGAGGCCACTACAAGCAGCTATTGACCAGCACACGAACTCTCTGTGGGAGCAAATGAAGCGGCATTCGGCGCAGCGCGACTCCAGTACGTCACCCCGCAATCTTCTCGTCAGTCTAGGATTCTAATGTTTTTTCGTCTAGCTGCCAACCAGGTGCAGAGCATGCTGGAGCAAGCGGTAGATGAGCTCCAATTTGTCAAGAACCAGGAAGAGCGCGCGCTGGAAAGCCAAGTGAGACTTATTCGGGAGGTAAGGACATGCTTCTTTCTAATGTAGTGGGCGAAACCATCTCTGATCGACTTGTTCGCTTTCGTTGGTTCTCACGCAGAGCTATGCGTTGCGACTGGAGGTCTTCCAGCAGCAATATCTCAACAAGGTCGCCGAGATTGAAGATGAAATGTATGGGTCGATCCAAAAACGACAAGAAGAATGCGATGCAACCATTCTGGCAGCAGCTAAGAAGTTGCAAGATCAAACTCAATACGCGTTGCTGAAGGATGTAGCCGTGGCACATAATGAGGCGATAGACGAACAACCTGACTCGACTTCCGTCTCCACCGGGAGTAGCTCCGCAAGCTCGGCTAAAGCACGGCGACACCAAAGCGCCCGACCACTTGATCATAACCCACTCCGCTCTCCTCGCCGCTTAGTGCCGACGATGAAGCAAGCATCTCCGGTTTCGAAGCAGCGAGCAAAGTTACAAGCGCTAGAAGAAAAGCTGGCAGCATTTTCTCCCGAGTCGTTGACTCGTGTCAAGAACGAGTTGGCCACTCCAATTCGTCGCAGCAGCGATAACAAGGCAGTGACGAAGCACAAACGAGCTCCGGCGCCAAATTCTAGCAGCTTATCTGGCAGCAGGGGTCCAGCCACTCGTGAGGTTGAAGAATGGCAGGCCTCGCCGTTGTCGCCACTGCGAAAAGGTTCTTCATACTGGAAAAACGGCGTCTCTCGAGAAGCACACGATGAAGACGAGGGTTGCCAAGCCAAAGCGAACAGATCGAGCATTAACGACCAGCCTGTTGAGGCTGATCCTTCCACTACGAAAAGAAGGCGGGCACCGACTTCTCTTTTGAGTCGACGATTTCTTCGGCCTGGAGAGGAAGAAGAGTTGCGCCATCTCCGAGCGAGCATTGGCCTCGCGAAAGACTGGATGGCCAAGAACAGTCGGACGTAGACGATAATACAGAACCAAGCAAGCACGGCCGGGGTCAAGCGCGAGCGCTAAATATTCTAATTACACGTTGATCATGGCCGAAATGCTGGCCAACGCCGCCTTGTGTTTCTCGCGCTCGAGCAGCATCACTACCGTGGTCTTGCTGCTCTTGTCCACGCGCTCGCGCTCGGTCAGAGGAGTGTCGAACGAGAAGCTGATCTCGGCCTCCTGCTCCAGGAACTCGTCCTCGAAGTTGTGGAAGAACTTGGCCGTCTGCTCGTACGTCGTCTTGGACTTCTTGCCCTTCTTGGAGCCGCTGCTGCCGCTCTTCTCCTCCGTGCAGGTGGCCAGGATCAGGAAGTAGTCCATCTTGAAGCTGTCGCGCAGCGCCTCCGTGTCCTCGTTCTCGATGGCCCACTCGATGTCCTCGTGCAGCGCCGAGTGCAGCGCCGGCACCAGCTGGTACGGCAGGTTCACCATGCGCTCGTTGAGCACGAGCCCCACGTTCTTGGCGTTGAGGATCTGCTGCAGCTTGGGCAGCTCCGCGCTCGGACACTTCTTGGTCACGTACTGCAGCACCTGCTGCACGCTCTTCTCGGCGGCGAAGCTCTTGAGGTTCAGGGCCGTGATGAAGCCGTAGACGTCGTCCTCGCCCTCCGCGCAGACCATGGTGCCGGCTGTGACTTGCCCCACGACGGCGTTGGCCAAGCCCGACACGTCGAAAGGCTGCGACGGCGGCAAGTAGGCCAGCAGGAACTGCTTGACGCTGTGGAAATGGGCCTCGCGCGGGTCCGAGAAGAGGAAATCCACGCTCACGTCGCCACCGGCGGCGGCCGCGGCCTCTCCGCCGTCCATGTCGTCGTCCGAGTCGTCGGCTTCGGCGTCATTGCCCTGCGCCGCCGCGAACGTGAGGTCGCTCTCGCTGTCGTCGCTGCTGTCGCTGTCCGAGTCGTCCTGCATCATCTCCACCTCGTGGTCCTCATTCTGTGCGGCGTTGGGGGCCTGCGGTGCCTTGCCGGAGCCGCGAGCGCGCTTCTTCTGGGGCGGCATGTCGGATAGCGGAGCTGCTGGTTGATAGCACTTTGATCACTTGAGCCAGTCAAGTAATTATACTATTGAGGGTCATAAGCCTGTGATTTGGGATACCGGGATAATGTCGGTATGTGTAGACAGTATTGTTGAATATTTTGGAGAAGTGGTGTACTGTACACCACTTAAAATAATTCCTGGTGGATACATGTCGATGGAGGGCTCCTTTATCCCGCCGCCGTTCCCGTTCCCGGAGGCCTGGCCGCGGGTGTTCGTCGAGCAGCAGCAGCGTGGGAGCAGGCAGTGGCTCACGCCGACGACGTTCGTGCCAGCGCAGTGGCAGGCTGCAACCCCGGCAACATTTTCCTATAACCTGTTGACCACTGCATCCCTGCTGGAGCTCACCTCCCAACGGTTGATGCGCACCACGAAGAAGAAGAACTGGAGGAGGAAGACGACAGCGAGTGCGAGTACGGTTACGTGTTGAGCGACGAGTGGCGAGAGCGCTTCCAGTCGTCGGTTCGATTGCAGCAAGTGCAACGACAACAGCAGAAACACAGCTCCAGAACCAAGACGACGAAGAAGAAGCCCAAGTCAAAGCCCAAGCAGCAGCGGCAGACAGTAAACGCGGAGGCGCTTGTCGCTGTCAGCGCCAGTCGCTCCGGTCACTTGCAGCGCGAGATTCAAGCCGCCAGAACGCGCGAGCTAGCACGGAAGTGGAAGCGACGTACCGCCTCACCAATGAATGCAGCGGCGGAACCTCAGATCGAGGCCTTGGAAACGCATTTGAACATGCTCTTCGACGAGTATTGCGACGCGTTCCAGCCGGTGGTGTGGCCGCACGATCGCCTGCAGTGATAAGATCGCATAGAGAGAGGCCTTGACAGCAAGACATCGTCTGCGCACTTGGTCGCTGGTCAAAGTCCCCACTAAATAAAGCCAGCTGTTTTATACGACGTGTGGTACACTGTACCCCTGGATTTCTGCTTCTGCTCAGTCACAGCCCCCTGAAAAAAAAACACAACACAATAAAAGACCGAGTCGAGTCGTGCATGCACACACACGTAACGCCATGAACCTCGGGCAGATGAAGAACGACGCCGGCGCGAACGGCTCGGCACAGGCTCAGACCATCCCATCACTCAAGCGCACGCTGAGCGGCGGAGCGGCCGGCAGCGTGGGCCACGGCCACGCCGGCGGGCTGGCGAGCCACCTGGGCGTGGGCATGAACAACATGAACTCGATCCCGTCGGTGCTGCACGCGACGCCCAGCACGAACCCGCCGCAGATGCTGCGCGCCGTCACGGCCTCGGGCGTGTACAACCGCCCGTCGGGCAGCTCGGCCTTCCGCGCGGGAGGGGCCTCGAGCGGCGGCGTGGGCGGCGGCTCCTCAGTGGCCAGCACCAACCTCAGCGCCACGACCGCCACGCGCAGCGTCTCCCAGTCCTCGACCATGCAGGACTGGAGGATGTACCTGACCATCGAGGAGCGCCAGGCCGTGCGCTCCAAGATCCGCGACGCCTACACGAGTCGCTGCACCAGCTACGAAGACCTGCTGCAAGTGGTGAGGCCCCGCGCAGATAGATATAGTGCAACCTGAAGGCTCTTTGGCTGATACTTTGTTGTTGTTATTGCTGTTGTGCAGGCTTGTGCTATTGAGGAGGAGTTGCTGCACATTTCGGCGCCGTCGCGTCTGGACTACTTCAAGAGCGGCTTCGAGTTCGAGAACCGCGTCAAGCTCAAGAAGGACCAGTTGCAGGGCCAGCTCGCGGCGTTGGACGCCAAGCGGCGGTCTTCGGGCGGACAGCAGCAACAACAGCAGGGGAGCTCCAGCAGTGGCAACAGTGGCAGCAAAGCAGTAGGATCCGCCAAGAAGCAGAGGAATTAGTTTCCTAGGCGGTGCCTTGCACTGTTCAGCGGCGCTTCTGCCACTGTCGAGGTGGCGCAGCGACCAGGTAGCCGGGCTACATGTGCGAAGCGACGGGAAACGAAGATCTGGCTTCCGTGTATATCTTAAGGCCCGGGTGAGGGAGTGTACAAGGAGCAAGACATACGAGCGCTCCTTGTCGGCCGGCCTCCTCTTCAATTGAGCGAGTAATTTTTCGAGATCAGCGGTAGAAGCTGCAGCAATACGATGCAAGGAACCGATGAAGAAGAATCAGAAGGACGAGACTGCATTGTTTTAGCGTATTGTGTTCAAGACTGCGATGGCTTGTCCGGACTGTTGTGCAGGTCTATAGGGCTCTAGTATTTGCGCAAGAAGAAGTGCTTCAACACCTCAAAATGCAGTTGTAGCATGTTCTGTTGCTGCAGCTCGGGGGCGAAGACGTTGAAGTTGGCATCCTCCAGCTCCTTCAAGAACAGCGAGGAGCTGACCAGCGGCAGGAATGCACTGCGCGACTCGCTCGGCAAATCTTTCTGCAGCGAGCGAGCTTGGTGAAGGTGCTCCATCGCACGGCAGGCAACATCGAACACCACAGGCGCCACCTTCTCGCCGAGCTTGGGGTCTTCAACGGCAGCAAGCAAATCCTCCACGGTTACGCCGTGCTGCATGATAACAAAACCGACCCAACAAACAACACACAAATCAACGCTGGGCATAAGGATTCTAGGAACCAAATCCACGTAAATGCATCTCTGATCCGTACCTTGATCATGAGGTCCTCGGGCAAGTAAGACTGTTGTCGTGAGCTGTGATACGCTGTGCCGCGCAGCAGCGTAGCGAGTCCGATAGCAACACCAGCGTGTCCTGCCACGCAGTCGGCCGTGTCGTCGCGGACACCAAGACACTCCAGCGTGAGGTACAGCAACGACGAGGCCGTCTGCTCCGCGTAGAGCTCCAATTCATGCAGACTCTGCACTTCCTCTCGGTCGAGATCCTGGTCTCGGGCGTCCAGCATTCGCTCGAACCACCTCCGGGTCAGGTCATGCTGCTGGACAGCCTGGTCCAGTCCTCGCAGCAGCAGCGTCGACTGCTGCGGTCGCTCCGCACCCGGAGACGCCGATACTTCGTACAAGTTGTAGATACGCTCGCGCCACCATTGCATGCGGATCTTGCCCGTGATCTGGTTGCTGTGCACCGAGTCCTTGATGGTCGCGATCTCGGCGTTCAGAGCGCGCTGCAGTCAGTCAGTCGCACAATGCACCAATCAGCTCGAGCACTTTCAACCTCCTAATAACTCTCTGACCAGCTCCGTACAATAGCGAAGAAGGACGGCCGCGTCCTCAGCGGCAGCAGCAGGCCGCACAGGTATCCGTCGTAGTCCAATTTCCTGTCATAGAGCGTCAATATCGGATACTTTACGGTACTGTAGTCGATCTAGCGCGCCTCTTTACCTGACAGACTCGCGGATCTCGAGGTCTTCCTTGCTGTGCTTTGCGCGCGCTGCGCCGATCGCTCTGCGCGGCAGCAGCGCCGCCGGGCGCCGCCGCAAGGAGCTCAGCATGGCCGCTCGTTTTAAAACACCACCGAAAAATGGCAGCTGGTAGCTATCTCGTGTGTACCACATCTATTCGTTGGTGTAACATACATAAGTTAGTGGTTATCCATCGCGGCCATTCAATTATGGCCAATCACGCGAGTTGCACCGGTGGTGACCTGCATCATTGGCCCGCGGCCTGTCATTCGGCGCGTATCGCTACCGACGCGCATTGACTAGCTTGTCGTCGCGCCAGCTACAGCTACAGCAGCAGCTACTAGCAGCCATGAGTCAGCAGAAGAAGCGCGCGGCCGCCGAGTTCTCGAGCGACGTGAAGCGCCACACGGCGCAGTCGCATGGCGGCGAGGAGGACCTCGTGTTCGAAGACCCCTTCGGTGACGACATGGAGGACGAGGAGATGGTCGAGAGCGACGGCGACGAGGAGGTCGTGGACGGCGCGGACAAGGACGTGGACGTGGACATGGACGGAGACGAACAGGGCGACAAGCAAGTGAAGAAGGTGTTCATGCCCGGCGTGGACAAGATGCAGGACGACGAGGTGCTGGACTACGACAGCAGCGCCTACGACATGTACTACGCCATGACGGCCGAGTGGCCGTCGCTCAGCATCGACGTGGTGCGCGACAACCTTGGCGCTGTGCGCACGCGCTTCCCCATGACGGTCTTCATGGTGGCGGGCACGCAGGCCACCAACCCGGACGACAACCAGATCACGGTCATGAAGATGTCGGAGCTGCACAAGACCAAGCACAGCGACGGCTCGGACTCGGAGGACGACGACTCGGAGGATGAGGACGAAACTGAGGGCGACCCCGTGCTGGAATCGCGTTCCATCCCGCACCCTGGCGGCGTCAACCGCATCCGCTGCATGCCGCAGAGCTCCAACATTGTGGCCACCTGGTCGGACCGCAAAAAGGTGCATCTGTGGGACATTGCCAAGCAGCTCGAGTCGCTGGACGGAAAGGCTGGTGCCCCGCTGCCGGCAAAGCAGGCGCCGGTGTACACTTTTTCGGGACATGCTGACGAAGGTTTCGCGATGGACTGGTCGCCGGTGCAGGCGGGGCGTCTGGTTACGGGTGACTGCAGCAAGTTCATCTACCTCTGGGCCAATTCGGAGGCCGCGTGGAGCGTGGATAAGGCGCCTTTCACGGGCCACAAGAGCTCGGTGGAGGACCTGCAGTGGAGCCCCACGGAGGCTTCAGTGTTCGCTTCGTGCTCGGCGGACCGCACCGTGCGCATTTGGGACACCCGGCGGAAGGCCGGCAGCATGTTGGACGTTGCAGCGCACGACGACGACGTCAATGTGATCTCGTGGAACCGCAACGTCGCCTACCTGCTCGCGTCTGGCTCGGATGACGGCTCGTTCAAGATTTGGGACCTGCGTAACTTTAAGGCCGACAACCCGGTGGCGCATTTCCGGTACCACACGGCTCCGGTCACGTCTATCGAGTGGCACCCGACCGACGAGTCGGTGCTCGCAGTGGCAGGTGCGGACAACCAGATCTCCGTCTGGGATATGTCTGTCGAAGAGGACGCGGAGGCCGCCGTGCCCGTCCAGGGCGAGAACGGCGAGGCGAAGCTCGACCTGCCGCCGCAGCTGCTGTTCATCCACCAGGGCCAGACCGACATCAAGGAGCTGCACTTCCACCCGCAGTGCCCAGGCGTGCTCATGAGCACGGCCGGCGACGGCTTCAACGTCTTCAAGCCTGCTAATATTTCGTAAATAAGACCTGCGCCATCGTTTGTGTCAAGCTCAATAGACTCTTCCTATCTGCATCTGCTTCTTCCTAGAGTCTTGTCTTCGCTGCGCTTGCAGCAGCATTGTATTGTGGTGTTGCAGCCTGCTTCAACCTGCTATGCGCAGGCGTACAGTCACCTCTAATGTTGACAAGGTACCTCTGTACAATTATAACCTTAGGTAAAACATTGATAAGAAAATGATTTGGCCTCAATTGTCCTCTAATAAAGGGTCAAACTGTTATTTTGCATTTTCCTGGATATTGCTGAAAACAAGGTTCACTACTGTAGTCCGTTTCGAAGGGCGGACCACAGTCATAATCGACCTAAGCGGTACCGTGCAGCATGGCGCGCTTCTCGGCCCCCGGCCCTCTTCTGCTGCTCTCTTTGACGCTCCTCGGCTTCGTCCAGGCGGAGCGCGAGGCTTTTTTCGGCGGCGGCGACCACATGATGATTCGGCACCAGACCAGCCTCGAGTTCTACGCGCCCGCCGACCGCGGCTGCGCCAGGTGCCGCAACGGAGAGAACTGCACGCTCGCCGTGCACAACCAGTCGGCGGGCGTGTTCTGCGGCGACGTGCTGTCCACGTTCCAGCCGTGCTGCTGCACGTTCCGCAACGAGTGCATGACGACCATCTTCTCCGACTCGTGCGAGTGCTTCGACGGCGCGCGGGAGGAGGAGATCATGACCACGAGGTTCTACCTCTTCGTGGGGCTCTCGCTCATCGCCTGGGCGCTGCTGGCCTACGACAAGATGTGCGCGGGCCCGTACAAGGTCATGAACAGCAACCACCAGCTCCTGGCCAGCACGCCGTCGGCGGCACGCGCCAGGGGGGACGACAGCGTCGTGGATACCGTGGACAGCGACTCTGAGGAGGAAGAGAGCGCGAGGGACCAGAACGCCGCCGCTGCTGTTGTGGCTGCTACTGCTGTGACTGTTGAGGTGACTCAAGAACCGGAAGCCGAGGTGGACGATGACACGACGCCGTTGCGACCTCAGTTGTCGACACCAACGGAAGAGGCAACAGCGAATGATGATGTGGAGGCAGGTGTCCATTCAGCTGAGGAACCGCGGGCGAGGCAAGACCAGGATGGCTCTTCGATCCAAACCGTCTAGTTATTGCCACGCATCCTTGCTGACTCGAGAAAGTGGTGAACGTGGGGTTACTGTGAATGTAGTTTTGAGATTATGGTACATGCTTTGGCGGCTGTGACGACGACTGGAACGGAAAATCTTTACTCTAACGGGATTTCTTGCAGACCTGACGGAGATTCCGGCGGGCTGGTACCCACTTCTTGGACAACATGAGCTGGAACAGTAACCACGACCACGTGGTCGGAGACGGAGTCTTTTTCGTCTCCTTCCTTTCGAGCTTGTGGGATCTCCTCGTCGAAAGTGAACGCTGGCGACGATGTTGGTGCAGGTGATTGCAACACTAGCAGTGGTAGGTTGTCATCGGCAGTTTCTGCTTCAGATTCTAGCCGCCGCTTGCCGAAACGCTGACGATAGCGCAGCAACTTCATGTCGACCGCTTCACCGTAGGTGACCATTTGATTCCTTCTGAAGTCACTGAAACACTCCACCCACTGATCCACGTACACGGCGAACACAAACAGCGCAAGATACGCCGACAAATGAATCAGGATTTCCGTGGACACGGACATTTGGTCGTCAATGGGATCGCGAGCGAATTCCTCCTCGACTTGGGTCTCTGTTTCGTTGGCTGCTTCCGTGGCTGAAAGTCTCTCGTGGCGACGGGCTTCGAGTTGCGTTGGAAATGGCCACGCTCCGCCGCATTCACACTTCGACGACTTGCTGGTTACTCGACATTCGGTGTAGTATGGGCAGCAGCACGGCTGCACACTGGCTGCAGCATGAAGGTCTCCGCAAAACACTCCGGGCGATGTGTCGTTCATGGCAACTGAACAGTTACCGCTGTCCCGACACAGTGAGCAGCCAGCAGCGACGCTGCCGATGCTTGATATATCCGTACTATGGGGGCCCACGGACTCGGTGTTCGTTCCCAGCAGGAGTTTGGCAGCATTTGCGGATTCATCTGCAACGACCTGAGGAGCCCTACAGACTGCGGAGGCGAGCAGCAGCACAGCGGAGCGCTGCAGCATCTTCGTCATGACTATTGTGGAATGCAATACGTTTGGAGCTCCTGGGATGGGGCCCCGGTGACGACTGCAAAGGCGCCGTGTGTCCCGGTGTGCGTTGCCACAAGGACCATCGTGCACAATTGCCAGCCGCTGTGTCATGATCAACTTCTACGCGAGTGCCACTGGCCGCGATTTTACCCAATTGCGTGTTTATCTGGGGGTGGAATCGACCAATCGCGGCGTGCTAGTCGGAAAGAAGTCGGTTCGTGGTCTCAGTTGACGTGAAAAGCGATCACCAGACGCTTGAGTTGTTGTTGGCAACAACTTGTTGCACTGCTACATGTACATGTATTGCATTGGTCCGCCGTGAACAGCGATACATGTAGCTTTGGAATTACTGCAGGGAACAAGCCTGAACTCGAAGTCTTTACCGTAATCTCGCAGATTGAACTAGCCTGAGTCAGCCTGAGTTGAGCATTGTCCGCTTTTCATTTGAAAAGTTTTCAACCTCGGTTCAGTGCGCCTGAAGACTCGCGACCACCGGGTTGGCCTGGGTCAACACTGCAGTAGCGGCAGCGTTGGCAACTCGTTATGCAAGAGCCACACTGAGCACCCCTTCCACATCATGTATACCAACTCAAGACTCCAACCAGACACCAGGTCAATCCTAAATATACACCTGACAATTTTTAACGCGAGATAAGCGATTACCAGTGGTAATTTACCACGTGACTATCAAAGCAATCCAAATTGCAGACGGCTCGACTCCTGCCCACCAGCAACACGCTCGAGCTTCTGCTCGTCAAGTGGATCCCATCTGTCTCATGAATTCTAACGTCCGGAATACAAATCAGTCGCTTATTCCCCCTGTAATGGCGTCGACGACTCGGCAGGCGGCGCTACTGCTGCTGCTGACGGTGCAGGTGGGCGTGCAGCCTGTGCTCATGGGCTGGTACGCGAGCGAGGCGCGCGACGTGCGGCTGCGCGTGGGGGTCGTGGAGCTGCTCAAGCTGCTGCTGGCGCTGGTGTCTCTGAGCCTGACGAGGGGCGAGGCGGGGCTCGTGAACCAGCTCAAGACGTGGAAGCTGCGCGCCGCCGTGGCCACGACGGTGCTGCCGGCGCTCATCTACGTGCTGCAGAACCTGCTGAACCACGCGGCGGTGGTGGCGCTGGACGGCGTCACGTTCAACGTGCTGAACCAGACCAAGATCATCTGGACGGCGCTGCTCGTGTACCTGCTGCTGGGCACGCGCCAGTCTCCGCTGCAGCTCGTGGCGCTGGGTCTGCTCTGCGTGGCTGCGGTGCTCATGACGACGTCGTCGGCGGAGGAGGAACACGAGGAGGCCGGACCCACAGACGCCGCAGTGTTCACGGGCATGTACCAGGCGCTGCTGGGCGCTGTGCTGTCAGCGCTGGCCGGCAGTATCATCCAGAGAGCACTGCAGCGTGAGAGACGCAACCAGTACATGGTGACGGTGGAGTTGAGTTGTCTGGGGGAGGTGACGCTCTTGGCTCTGGCGGTGGTGCAGGGCGGACTCGTGCCGGCCACGGAAGGAGACTCGCAGGACGGGATGTGGGAAGGCTGGAGCATGATGACGCTGGCCGCGCTCACGTGTCAAGCGCTGGGCGGAGTTCTGGTCGGCTTTGTGATTCGAGACTGCGGCAATGTGGAGAAGAGCTTCGCGGTTGTGGGAGGAATGGGGCTCACGGCGCTGCTGGAGGCGTACTTCAATGGGAAGCCGTTTGGACACAACGCGCTGGTGGCCATGGCATTGGTGGCTGTTAGCACAGCGATGTACACGCTCAACCCTCCTGTGGCTGCGGCAGCGGATGAGAAACCGCTCGAGTCGGACATGTCAACCGAAGCGGGTGTCGCCCCTGCTACTGCAGGGCCTTCTTCGAGCGTGTGGCATTCGAAGAAGAAGATGAGTGCTGACACAAGTGAGCTCGAGCCGTTCCTCGCACCCCCAACTGTCGTCACGGTCAGTAGCAATAGTGTACACACCAGCAGTACCTCCCGACAGGAGATGCGGCGGCCAGTACGACAACTGCAGCCTCTAAGAGAGGCTCCTACTACTCAACGGGAGCTCGAAGCGGTCGTATGATGTGATGTACCAACAAATTCACCCTTTATTTCGCAAAAACGGTGTTGTGTGTTTGACTCAAGCCCGGAGGTTTGTCGTTTGCTTTGATTTTTGTTTAGCTGAGCTGGACGGCGTGCTGCATGGACTGTGTGAGAACAGATCCGGTGAAACCCTCAAGCTCATCCGTCTTCCACAGTGCACCAACATGGCCGTCTGGGCGTACAAGAGCGGCTGCCATGCTGTCACTGAAGCTGGCCCACGCCTTGTTGTCACTTTCATCTTCAATAACTTTCCACAAGAGCACAGAACTGAATGCCCCAGACGCATGTGCTTTGGAGATGGCAGCGTCAACCGTTGCAGAATCACCATCAGCACTCGAGCGTAGTACAACCAGAGAGACGTGCTTTGCCACCGCCGGGGAAATTGAAGAAGAGCACGAGTTGATCACTCGTTCGGCATCACGACCACCAACAACCAGCGTGAACTGCACGTTGCCAACATCCTCAGCAGACTTGTTACTCTGAACAACGAGACGCATCATGTCATGAGTGGACACCCTTAAGTTCCCGCTAGTGCACCAAAAATGCGGGAAGCGCTCTCCAACGCGGAAGGTAGGTGAGTAAATGATGCTATCGCCGTCGCCAATCTTGGTACGGAACTCCACAGACTGGTCCAGGGCCGGATCTTCCATGAGCTTTTTGGCGCGAGCTGCCCACGATGGTGCGTCGTAGGAAAACCCAATGTCGAAGTGATAAAACAACATGCCAAGCGTTTTACGCCGCGTCACGATGTCTTGAACGCTGGCGCGCATACGATTACCCAATGCACTTCCCGACCCGCCGGCATCCTTCGCTTCATCCAACAAACCCAGAGGCAGTTTACCAACACGCATGATACGCTGTGCAATTTCGCGCTGAGCACGTAGCGGGAGGACTTGCATCGGCGCTGAGTTGATGATTTTCGCCAGCGTCAGGGCATTGTCGTGGGAGACATTGAGTGCCCGCGGAATCTTCATCGTTCGAGCCACATTACTCAAACTAAACTGGGTGTTCGTCTTGGCAATCAGCTGACGCTCACGTCCGTACGAGCGCAATAGAGCTTGGGTGTCAATTTCGCCATTGGTAGTCGATTTTCCATCGTTCGCTTGGATTGACAGTGCAAGTTTCCAGACCAGGTTGTGAGAGTCCTGCAGTCCCGTGTTCATACCAAATCCTCCTGCAGGAGGGAACTGGTGCGCTGCATCACCGACAAGGAACACGCGTTTCTTGCCAGCATCATACTGTTTAGCCACGCGTGCTCCCATTCTCCACTGGCCAGCCGACAAAATGTTGATGTCTTCGTCGCTAACCTTGACGTTCTTGGGAAGAATGTGGCGTACAATTTCCTTGCATTGGGCCGTGGAGAAGTCCCAGGGAATCGACTCTTGAGGAGGGAAGAAGGGAATCTGGAAGACCCACTCGCCTTTGTTCAGGTCGTGGGCGATCAAGATGCCGACAATTTCCTTGTTGAACTAGAGCACGTGGACAAAGTACTAGTTAGCTAGATTCATCCGCCATAGCGGACTCAGAAACGAGCTCCTTACCACAAAGTATAGCATAGCTGGGTTCTCGCGCGCAGCCTCTGAAAGCGCCTTGCTGGTAAAGTGCACATTCGCGATGCTCTGCAGGTTGCGTGTTCCAACCATGTCGATACCACAGAGCTGGCGCACAAGACTGTGTGCCCCATCCGCTCCCACAACGTAATCATAAGTTGCTTCCTCTCTCGTGTTGGTATCCCTGTGTAAATAATGGAACGCTCGATCAGCGTCTGTGATCGAATACGGTAAGTACATGACACTTACAAGTGGCGCAGCGTGACCTCGGGTCGTCCTGAATCTGTCCCATCTGACGGCAATTTGAGGCTTTCAAGCTCGACTCCGCGCTCGACACGCACGTCGTTCTCGGCCAGGAACTCGTCCAGGAGCGTCTCGAAGCGATTCTGCGGGAAATGCAGAAACTGCGTAGGTGACAGCGCCGCCAGCGACTTACGCAGACTGTCACCGTTAGCCATGGCCTGTTCGATCGTATCACGCGGGATGCCTGTACGACAAAGTATCTTCAGTCTCAACTCATCTCTCCAATCCTATTGGGGCCGGGGTCACCTACAAGGGCCGAACTGGTCGATACGTGCGATCTCCCGAGCCTTGCCTACCCCAGTGCAGTAAACGTAGTCGCGCCACTGTCCACACACAGCAGCCGTTGCACCCCAAACTCAGTCGCCACTTCATTGACACATCCAGTCTCTTTCTCTCTTACCAGGACGCTAGGCGCCGCCTGAGCCAACAGACGGTCGTGGAACTCTGGCATCGTAGCGTAGAGCACCTCCATGGTGCGCAGGTTGATGAAATGCGCCTGCGGGTGCGACGTGGGGCTGCGCTGGCGCTCCACCACGCGAGTAGGGACGTTGTAGAGCTTCTCGAGCATGAAGGCAGTGGCGAGGCCCACGGGGCCGCCTCCGACCACCAGCACGCGGGGCTTCTGCGTCCGCAGCAATTGCGACGTCAACGTCATGGCTCAAGATCCGCTCCAGGCTGCACGAGAGGCGGGAAATGCTCCAGGGAAGGGGACAGCCAGACACGAGCAATGCTACATGCGCGTATCAATCGCGCCGTCACATGAAACTTGCAGCTCGAATAGTAGCCCTCCATGTGGGCCACATCATAATTAGATTCGACTAAGTACGAAGATACTTTTTTAAAGAGAGTGATTGTCACTTCAACCATGGACGTCTTCCGCACGCTGCCGCTGCCTGCGCCCGATGCGGAGGCCGATGACTCCAAGCGCCTGCAGCAAGTGATGAAAGAGTTTTGCACGCGGTATGGAAGGCAACCGGCGGGCGTCGCGCGCGCTCCTGGTCGTGTGAATCTAATCGGCGAGCACGTGGACTACGAAGGTTACGCGGTGCTACCCATGGCCATCGAGCAGAGCGTCTACGTGGCTTTCAGCACCATAACAAAGAGCAACAATAGCAACAGTAGTGGAGGAGTGAAGGTCCTAAGTGTGGCAAACGCTAAGCCACAATACAGAGCTGTTACGTTGTCGCTGGCGACGAAAGAGCAGGAAAATATGCAGAGGCTCGAGGAGGACGGCGCCACTTGGGCCAAGTATGTGCTGTGTGGAGTCTTGGGGGTTCAAGACGCATATCCTCAACTGTTTGCGGGCGAAGAAAAGGAAATCCAGATGCTGGTGGATGGAGACATCCCTGCTGGATGTGGCCTCTCCAGCTCTAGTGCCCTTGTTGTGGCGGCCGCGCTGGCCACGAACAGCGCCTTACGGACTCCAGAACAGGATTTATTGCGTCGAAGTGACCTGGCAGAGCTGTGTAGACGTGCAGAGCACCGTGTGGGTACGATGGGAGGTGGAATGGATCAGGCGGTGTCATGTCTGGCACAGCGCGGGGTTGCTCTGCATCTTGATTTCTCAAGTGTTCCTGCACGTAGTAGCCCTGTGACTGTGCCAAACGAAGCTGCTGGAGTGACTTTCGTTGTGGCGAATAGTCTAGTCGTGGCGGAGAAAGCAGTTGATGCAGCAACTCGGTTTAACAAGCGTGTGGTGGAATGCGCCTTGGCTGCAAAAATGATTGGAAAGAAGGCGGGCATTGAGGACTGGAGAAAGGTGCAATTCCTGAAAGTACATTGAGAAAGGATATGCATACGGTATCTTATTGAGTTTGGTGTGCTTATGTCATTCAGATAAACCGTCTTGTGGATCTTCAGGTGGCGCTGGAGAATATTCGAAGCGAGTGTGTTAACTATGGGGAACTGCAAAAGCTGGCATCAACGTCTTGCCCGCCGGAGGAATATTCAAAGCATGACCTCGAGGCTGAGTTTGGAGAACCAATTGTTGGGCTTTTTGGGGGATCTTCGCTGGAGAAGTCCATTCAGGTATGGGCGTACTTAAATAGGCATTGTCCTTCTCTGTGGTGCTTATACCAGGCGTTTTGCTGCATTTCCTCACTATACAGATGGTGCTCGCTTCAGCAACTTCATTCAAGTTGCGACAGCGGGCTTTACATGTCTGGAGCGAGGCCGAGCGTGTGGAGGATTTTCGAGCAAAATGTGCGTCGCTGGCAGAAATGGAGCCGCAAGCACCATCCACGCTAAAGCTGCTGCAAAAGCTGGGGGAGGTGATGACAAAAAGTCACTCAAGCTGTCGAGAATTGTACGAGTGTAGCTGTCCGGAGCTGGACACTTTGGTTGATGCTGCAGTGTCAGCTGGTGCTCTAGGGGCTCGCCTTACTGGAGCTGGTTGGGGAGGTTGCATTGTGGCTCTCGTTAAAAAAGCGGAAGTGTCTAGCTTCATAAAAACAGTCCAGTCAAGCTACTATCAAGAACGTGGCGTAGTTGATGCAATGAGTGCTATGTTCGAGTCGATGCCATCCGCTGGGGCCGATATTTACACTTCAGAATGAAACTAGTGTAAGTACTTATCCAGTTTGGAATGACATGTGGATTTTCACAGAGTCAGCAAGGAACGAAGCTTCTCCAAATACACATCTTTGGCCTGCAGCTCGACGTCAATAAGAGCAAGCTATCACAGAAATATACATAGCCACGCGTTAATGCATAATTCAAGAATCAAAAGTTCCAGCAGAACGTACCTCGGCCTTGCGCTGAGCCTTTTCTGCTGGTGTCATCGAAAACTGAAGAATTGCGAAATCGCGCTTCATTTCAATCAAGGTTTGACGCCGCTCCGCTATCTCTTGTTCATACTGCTCGATCTCCTTACGCATCTGCAGCAGAATTGTCAATAAAATGTGGAATACGTGTCAACAAAATGTGTCGATGTTTTCGTGACCAAACCAACGTACCTCGACATTAGCAGCAAAACGGTCCAGATCTAAAATGACTTTGAAATACGCATCGTTCCTCTTTAACGGTAGCATCTAAGTGATTAATCAAAAGTGATAGCAAATGCCAAGCACCAGGAAAACAATACGTACGTGAATCTTCTCGAAGGCCTTCTTAATAGCAGGACGAGTCTGCACCCAACATGGAGAGACCAATGCGGCTTTCTTGCATGGGATCACACCTATCTCCACAGCATCCTGCAATTAAGACCGTAGATTTTAGCACGTCAATGAATCTACTCCTCTTATTGTTATGTGTACGAACCTTTGGTCGCAGAAACAGCACTTGCTGATCGACGAGGTCCAAAAACTTTTGCTCGCCTTCCTCACGGTAGTTAAACGGCAGCAATGCCTCGACAGGACTCACACAATTCAGAGGAGTTTCGTCTTTCTGATTCAGGAGCTGCTGAGGTGATCCAATAAGCGCGTTTCCGCCAGTAACCGGAGTCACATCAGCCAACGTTTCCAGACATTTCCACGTTTCCAATGCGCTGAAAGCTTTCGACGTATTAGTGGCGGCACTGGGTACTTGCGACTCGGAGTGAATAGTTGCGGAATAGGCACGAGGGAGCTGCAAACTTCCATCCAAGTGCAACGCTTCAAGCAGTCTAGCTTCTGTATCTTGCAAGAAGTTATGGCAGGTTTCTTGAATCAAACCGATGCGCTCTTCATGCAGCGCTACATCGTTTAGATTGCTCTCCTTTAGCCTTTGGCAAATTGCATCGATATCACTCCACCAATTTCCTGCAGCCTTCAAAATAATCTCGACTTCAGCAGCACGCTTGTTACTCTTCGCTACGTTCATGCTATGTTGGTCGAACGAAGATTGGCTCTTAGTATCGCTTTTTTCTGCTTCATCGGAAAACAGATCCAGCTCGTGCGACTCCTGTAAATATGCAATTTGAGCATGTTAATCACCGCCCCACGACAGGAGGTAGGCGAGCAACGTACCGATATTTCGCGAAGCTTTTCTTCTGCAGAGGTGTTATCTACTAAATCATTCGCAGGGCGTAACAAGAGGGCCACGAAGTCTTGAATAGCATCAGACTCAGCGTTTTGTCCGCTTTTATGACGTGCTTGTATCCACTCCACCTTCGACGGCGTAACACTCGAGGTCGTAAGCAGTACCACATGAGCCAATCCTTCGCTCGATACTTGATGAGTCCAGCGGAGCCACCTCTCGGCATCCTGGTCGCTAAGTGCATCAAAATCCCTTAGCAAGAACACCGGGAGAGTTGTCGCTTGGTCATTTTGCGAGCTAGTCGACGCGTCTCTATCGCGTTCGTCAGCATCCCGTTCAGTCTCCTGCTCTGTGTATTGTAAATCCCGCAGCGCGTCCAGGAGTGCGTCCATCATGGTGTCCTCTGCAGTAGCTTTCATTCCGACGCGCGGGTCGAAATCTTCGGGCACACCACCGTGAAGCGCCGTCTTTAGCTCCGAGTAGCGCGTAGCAATAGTATGAAGAGCAACTTCCAGTGTTGAGGTTGGAGCTGTGAGTCGTCTTAAAGTATCTCGCGTTGATTCCTCGTACGACCCCAAGACTTTCGCACCACCAAGCAGCCTACAAGTTCCACCAAAATGCAGCTTATCAGTTGTCGAACCTACAGACACGTAGCAGTAACCGAACCACGTACGTGTTCGTGACGACAGCCGGGTTGTCACCAGCAGAAATCGACAGCAAGTACGGGAATTTGGGCGGTGCACTGCCCAGCCAAGCGGAGGCACCGGCTACCGTCGACTTGGACTCTTCGCTGTTTGGCTCTGGATCGGAGGCGCTGCGCCACTTCAGAAGCTGTCGCTTCGCATACACGACCTTGTTGTTGTCGTCATATTGCTGGGCTGCTTCGCCAACTGCTAAAGCCGCCAGAGGTGTCAGCGTCGCCACGGCGACACCGACGGATCGAGCTCTGCCCAGCATTTTGGCGTGTCAATTGAGTATTAGAATATGAAGGTAATACGCGTATTTACGAGATGCGATACAAAAGGGATACTAGGAAAGGAAGGTTTTGGGATGGGTGGACCGCGCCGCTTCAGACTTGAAACGCTGCCGTCCGGTTCAGTTTTCAATTTGCGCTCGACGAGCACACTTCGCTGAGCCACAGTGCGTGAGCACGTTCAGTATTTTGCGTGTTTTTTTTTCGGAGCAGCGTGTGATGTCGTTCAAGCTGGGTGGACTTCGGTCTGCTCAGAGTGAATTCCTCGTTTCTGACGAATCCGCTGAACAAGCGGCCTCACTGAGACCAACTTAAGACTAAAGACTGATGCTCTCCATCAAATGCATTTCTAATTCATCATAACAAACGACTGTAGCAGTCGAAGGCGACAGACAAAATGGACCTTCACAGCAGTTTACAAGTGTAGTATTCGCCGCTATTGGTGCGATGCCTGATGCGTAGCACGGAACCACAGTCGCACAGTGTCACTATGTGAATAGATTCGTAGCAGAAGCTAAGTGGAAAGCTTTAGCACGCTAAAGCATAACGCATGATCAAACTTCGTGTTTGTTTAGGTGACTACCCTATTGTACGAGGTCTTGAGGGCCTCCGTAATGTGACGTTGTTGTCAGTGCTACCACCTCGGTTGTGGCTAATAAATACCGGCGGTTGTCACGTGTGAGCTCGTGGCTCCGCTTGTTTCTCTCCTAGAACTGAAGGTGGCGAATTCGACCGTTGGCGCCTAGTGAGAACTCGGCTCCGTCGTCGCTTGGCCGGGGGTCTTCACTCGGTCGGACGTTTTCGCGCCTGGTGGGCTGAGTGTTAAGCTGGCGGAATGGCGGCAGCATGGAGGAGCCGCCACCCTCCGATGGACTTTGGCTATACGTAATTGACATGTCGGACGGACTGCCCTCCATCTCGAAGTCGTACTCATCCAGCGACGAAAGGCGCCCTCCGATCAATCCATCACCGCGACGACTGTCGTTGGGCAAGCCCACGATAGGGAAGCCCGATGAATCCGTAGTCCCGGGCATCATTTCCACAGCTGCACTGCTCCGACCGCTCAACATACTTATGCTATCGCCGGGATACGGGGAAGTGAACTTGTAGAACTGGTCGCCTTGTTGGTGATCGTGGTACTCCTCACTCAAAGCGCTGCTAGTGCTGCTGCGACCAGAGAAGCGACCACGGAAGAAGTTCGTAATCCGCTGGCCCAGGAAAGAGCTGGGGCGGTGCTCGAGATCTGATGCGCCCTCGTCATTCCGCAGCGACGAAAAGATGCTGTTCGTGTACTCGGAACCTGACATCGACGACAACGCGGAATAATCCGTTGAATCCTTCGACATGCTGTCCAGAATTGTGTTGAGTATCTCCGCAGACTGTGGTGCTGAAGGGCGGAGCGCTGCGTTCTGAGCCCAGCATTCCTCGATAAGTTTCGCAAAGCGCGCTGGGCAACGCTGACGGTTGATGGGCGGGCGTTGCTCAACAAGCACCTTCTCGCGGACCTCAAAATCAAACTTGGTATCGCTGAACGGAACAGCACCATCCGAGGCAATTTCCCACAGCACCATTCCAAACGAGTACATGTCTGTTGCACGACTGTACCGACAATTGTGCGGGTCCTGCAAGATCTCGGGAGCATTCCAACGCCATGTACCTGCGAACGATGTAAGTTCACCCGAGATACTCGGGTTCTGCTCCGCCAAGCTGACAGTGCGTTCACTGTATCGCACGCGGTTGACGAAGTTCGACACCTTCGAAATACCGAAGTCCGCTAGCTTGGCCTGCCAAGTCTCCGTGACCAAAATGTTGGACGCCTTGAGATCGCGGTGAATGTACGTTGGGTTGCGCGCGTGCAGGTAGGTTAGACCCTTCGAGATATGGAGCGCCAGCGCCACTTTGCGCCGCCAGCTTAGAGGAAAGTGGCGCTTCAGTACATCCTTCAGACTGCCTAGTGAGCAATACTCCGTCAAAATCCCGAGTTTTCCTTCAAAGTATCCGGCACGCATGAACAGCGTGATGTTTGGATGCCGCAGTCGAGAGCACAATTTGGCCTCTTCGATGAAAGCTTCCTCCGAGTTTTGAATAATAGTGCGGTAGAGCTCCGCGTCCGCGATGCCATTTGCGCCCACATTGGGAAGTTTGATCAACTTCGATCCCCAGCCACTGCGCCTTGTACACACTTCCTGCTGCACCTTCAGCGATGAAAGACACGTTCGAGAGTCCATTCAACTCCTCCAGCGTCACCATATCGTTGCCCACATACGTACTCTTCATTGAATCCTTCCCAGAGTAGTTACCCGTACTTGCTGCACTGCTTCCGAACACTGTCCGATAAGATGAGGCAAAAACACTCGCGACGCCGTTGTTGCCGCTTCCAGCCAGGAGTCCCGTTCCCATGCGATCTCGTGGTCGCTCGCCATGGCGTGAGCTGTTACTGCTTGACTGCAGCATGGTCTGGTTGCGGAGTTCGTCTTCGTCCTGCGGTAGTCTCGCTTCGCCCAAGTGCTGGCAGCCGAACATGATAGCGTTAAACAGCGGCACGCTGAACAACAGGCAGTCGGCGACTTCGTACGTCGCATAGCTCACAAGATCGTTACCCAGAATGTAGCAGAGCATCATGGGGAATTGCAGAATCTGAACTACCAAAAAATAGCGCATGAGCTTCTCATGTCCGATCCGAAGCGCCTGCTGAGCCTGCACCTGGAACGTCTTAGTAGACGCCATCTCTGCATTCTCTGCACTGTTGCCGAGCGACGGGTCTGTCATCGCAGTGGCCGCATTAGGGACCAGCTCCTCCACGTTATTAAGTCTTCTTCTCTGAATGAACAGCACCACGTTGGCCAAGACCACACTGCCTGCAGACACAGCGTACACGGCTACGAGCAGGTAGTGCAGGCAGTCCTGAAGGACGTCGGCGGAGTCGTCGTAGACGATAAAAGCTTGCAGTCGCGCGGTGGACAGGAGCCCGACACCGAGTCCGACCGTCCAAATAGCCAGCCAGCCTGTCCGCACTGGGAACTTCTTCAACGGCGGACTGGTGGCCTGGTGGCCGCGCGCCCAGCGATGGGTCCGCAGCACAAAAGTCGCCAGCACGATGCCCCACAGCAGCGACACCACGAAGCTCGCGCGGTAGAGCGAGTCGATGCTGGCGCCGACGACTGTGCGCACCTTGACGCCCGCACCCATGACCATGTCCATGGACTGGCTCACAGCCCCCGTGACCGAGAACAACCAGTCGGTCATCACCACCGAGTAGAAGAGCGCGGGGCCAGTGGCGTGCGGCGGCGGCAGCGGCGGCTTCCTGCTGCGACTGCGGCCTCTCCGTCGCCCCCTCGAGTAGCCTGGGTCCGGTATCCTGCGGAAGAGCACGACCGCCACGACGGACGAGATCACGGCCGCGGCGGAGATGATCACGAGGCGCGCGGTCTCCAGCGCGTCCTCCGTCGCCGTCATTTCCTGTGCGTCCTGTGTCTGGTACCTGTCTCTGTGTCTGTGTGTCTGTGTGTCTGCTTCGTATTGCTCCTCGTCCGCCGGTCGCGTCGTGTCCTAATAACGGTAGATAGATAGAGAGGCCGTCGCTGCGCTGCTTGTTGGTCTCGCCCGGGACAGCGAATGAACCTGCCGCCCAGTGCAGGAAGAAGCCCTTGCCAGCTGGTCATCATGTTGCTCCGCCTCTACTCGTTGTCCCGGCCTATTCCAGTCTGTTCGATGGGTAAGACTGTGATACAGCATGTGTTCTGACTCCTTCAGTGGACCGGTTATGCATGACAAGTGTGGACGCATCCTCGTCAGTGGTACCTATATATTGGTACGGGACCAAAATGGAACTATTTTTTGGTCATGCGGACCATATTTTGATACAGCAACATTACGTAAAGGTAATGTTGCTGCAACAACGATCGGACACCTTCCCGAGCCAATTCAGTATCCTCCTGCACCAAAGCGGCGTCCTGCATCTCCGTCACCGCGAGGTCAAGACCATGCGCGGCTTCCATCCTCTAGCGTTGACGCTGCTGCTGTGCGTCTGCCTGCTGCCGAGCGCCCACGGGTCGCGTTTCCAGTTCACGCTGACGTCTCGGTCGGAGGTGCGTTCGAGCCCACAACCCCACGGCGAGCGATGAATAGGCGCCCTCACACCTGAGCTCACCCTCTCTGCTCTGCTCCGTTATCAGGAATGTTTCATGGAGGAGGTGAACGCCCGCGCGTCCAACAACAAAGTGCTCTTCCGCTTCGGTATCCTGGAGCCCAACAGCTACGATCTCGTCGACGTCGTGGTACGATCGATTGCATCACTTGACTGCATTGTATTGCATACGGTAGTGTCGCTTAACCACGACACGTTGCCGCCTCGCAGGTGAAGAACCCGTCGCAGCGGGAGGTGCTTGCGTGGAAGGCTGAGCAGAACAACTTCGGCTCGGCCACGGTGCGCGAGAGCGGGCTGTACCATTTGTGCTTCCGCAAGCTCAAGGGCGCGTCGTCCACGCTCACGCTCTTCTACTCGTTCGACTTCATCTCGACCGGTGCGCGCAGCTTGACGTTGATCCCCAATGTGGCGGCCACGGTGAGCAAGGACGCGCCGACCATCCCGGCCTACACGCAGATGGCAGTGACGACGGTCGATGGCCAGGTCACCAAGATGGGCATCATGGAGTTCGACCTGGTCGGCGTCTCGCGCAGTATTATTCGCGGCAACACGCGCGTGAAGTTGCTGCTGACGGTGGACAGTATCACGGACGGAGAGGAGGTGGACATCGCGCTGGCTCTGCTGCCCAACCGAATGAGGTACCCGGTCACCTGGGAGACTATGGAGAGCTACGCCACCAGCGGCTACCGCGACCACGTGATTGATGACGCTGTGACGGAAATTGGCAGCCACGTCGCCTTTGACATCACCGAAATCTTCGAAAACAAGTTGGACGGGAAGACCGAGACGATTGCCTTCTCAATCCACGCGCATGAGAACAGCGACGCCGTTGTTTTCGGCGTCCACCATGTCGCCGAGGACTATTTCCCCCAGATCATCGTGGAAGGTACGCTTTACACTGCCTCACTCGTAAGTTTATCTTTCAACGACTAACGAATACTTCCTTGCAGACGTTGGGTTGGAGCTCATGCACGAGGTGGCATACTTCAAGGAGTCGGTCTTCACCCTTCGTGGCGACATTTCGTTCGTCAAGCACCGAGAACGCATGAGTCGCGATGGTACGTGCAGAGTTTGACCATGCCGAGTTATCGAATTGTACTGACAAGCATTTCTTGTGCGTGTTGTGTTATGTAGCCGCGGAGAGCACAAACTCGCGTCTGAAGTGGATGTCCCTGGTCACCAACGTCGTCCTCGTGGGGATTGCATTCGGCCAGGTTATCTACATCCGCAGCATGCTCGAGAGCAGCTACTAATCGAAGCGACAACCTCAAGGTGAAGCGATCGAACTGGGAGCTAAAGCTGCAATGCACTTCATTGCCGCATTCTGCGGTGTATCTTACCAAGACGAAAAAGCATTAAATTTGACATGAGAAATAGAGAAACTGTCCTTGCGCTTGTCAATCAAGACTACTTAGCATTACGTCAAGGCCTAACTAAGAGTCTAAACGTCGACGTCGCAGTCAAGACCCCAACAGGCTAAAGTTTCCTCTGTTGTTTCACGCTCCTTCAGCAGCGAAAACTTCACTGCGCTGGGGGTAGCCGAGTAGGCAAAGTTCGAGGAAACCTGACGGCTATTGTACTTGGAGTGCATCGACATGGTGTAGCCTCCAGTATCGTGGATCACCACGAAATCGCCCACTTGAATGGGTGGTAGCAGCAACTGCTTGGCAAGGAAGTCACCCGAAAAGCAGAGCGGACCAGCGATATCTTGACGCACGTAGGCGCTGCTGGGATCCGTCTTCGGACGGCCATGACTGTCCAACACAGAGATGCAGTGAGACCACAGCTCCGGCAAGTAGGCCGTGCGCGGGAATTGATCGGCTCCAACATGCACCACCGCGATGTGCTGGCCAGCCCAGTCCTTCACAGCCTCCACCTTTGACACCGTCACACCAGGCTTCACGAAGATACTGCGTCCGAATTCGGTGATGATGGACGAGAAGCCACTCGTGAACAACTCAGGCACTTGCTTGCGCACAGCATCCGCGTATTCTTGGAAGTCGTAAGCTTCACACTCGCCGCCGTCATATACGGTCGGCATGCCACCACCAATGTCAAGCACGCGAACCTGCTGGTGACCGACGTGGGCATTGACCTCCAGAGCAAAGTCAACCGCTCTCTTGGCTCCTGCCGCCAACAGATCAAGAGGGCAGCCCTGGGAGCCCACGTGCACGTGCACACCTTGCAGCCACGAGTTCTGCTTGAAAATCGCCAAAAGGCGGGGCTTGGTCTCCGCCGTGAGAGGGAGCCCGAACTTGCTGGTGACTGTCGCGGTGCTCGTAGCATCGATAGTTCCTCCACCCACCACGGGGTTGATACGCAGTCCAATCTGCGCTGCGTGCTTTTGCTTGGTCTCCTCCGAGTCGCCCAGCTCCGCGAAGATCTCGTTCACCTTGCGGATCTCCTCCTCGTTGTCCAGGTTGATGTACACGCCCGCCAACAGCATCTCCCTCAGCTCGCCCAGCGTCTTGCACGGCGAGTCGTACACGACCTTGCGCGGCTCGAAGCCGAGCGACAGCGCGTGCTTAGCCTCGGCGATGGACGCGCACTCGGCGCCGAATCCCTGGGCGCGTGCCCCACGCAGCAGCCCGCGCGTGGGGTTCGTCTTGACCGCCAGCGCGTGGTTGAACTCGGGCTCGGGGAAGGCGGCGCGCAGGTTGGCGAGGCGCTGCTGGAACGCGTCCCAGTTGAAGAGGTTGGTGAGCGGACTGTCGTCGTGCAGAAGCTTCTGGGCGACTGCGGCCTCCACCACGCGCGTGACGGCGGCACTACGCTGCTGGTGATGTGTGTGTGCGACGGTGACGCTCTCCTTCTGCTGCTGCTCCAGCAGAGGCGCTACGTAGTGGTCCGCGGCGGCTGCCTGCTTGGCCAGCGCCTGCAGCACGAGCGTCGCGACCTTTTGCGGTGAGACGGCGGCGTCCGCGGCCAGACTGTTGTCCTGGCAGAGCTGCTGCGCCACCTGCTCGACGCTTTGCGCGCCAGAGCGCAGCGCTTCAACGTACGGGCCCCACGCGACGGAGTCCATGGCGGTTGACTTGGCTTGCGGCTAGTGGAAGAATGAGCCCAGCGAGCGAATCTTGTGAAGTGCGTCGAATCATCATGGATGAAGTGCCACGAGCACAAAAATTGGTCCGGATGGATGAGCACTAAAATTGGTCCGGATGGGCATGTATCACAAATTTTGTCACAGTGGCAGCGTCGCTGTTGACACACAAGCGTTTCTCGTCTACAGTGCAACCTTGTGCGTGAAATGCGCTTTATCACCGACTATTTTGATAACAATCGCGCTGCAGGGAAGCATAGTGGTTGCCAATATGCCTTGCCCACCTTCCATGTTCGTTTGTTGCGAATGCTGTGCTCGAAGCACTGAATTTTCACCCTTGTTGTGGGCCATCCTCGAATGCAGTCCTTCCTACTAACGTTACTATTCATACTAGTCCATGTAGTAGTTTCCATTGCTTGAATAGAAGTTCCATACACGGCCGCTACCGGCAGCGACACTCGCTTATTAGCAGTCCGAGCCCGTCTCAACCTCTGGACTAAGCTCGGCGGTCGTCGCGTCGCGCCTGATCGCTGCCGCTGAAAAGTTCGTCACGCATGGAGCTTGAGCATGTGCATTGCTAATGCACTGCAGCGCTGCAGTCTGGCGCCGAGGAATACGCTTTGTGTGGCGGGTGCTCAGCGCGGCCTCAGGGAGCCGAGGTTATCGGGGATTGTAAACGCGGTGGTGGTGGTGCACCACTTCAACTTGGTCAAGTGTCCATAGTAGTGTAGATATGCCGCCGCGGCGGTATCTAGATGCAGGGCGAGAGACCGCCGCCATTTCGATGCAGCTTCGCGGCGAGCTGCTCGGCACGCTGCAGCTGCAACTGGATGGGCGTCTCAGGCAGCTCAACAGGCTGCACAGCGGCTGCGAGGCGAGCAGCAGCCTCCGAGGACGATGCAAGGCCGCCAGCCGCGCGGCAGGGGCATGACATGATGCAGGGGAATGGTACCAAGCCATGCCCCTGCCATTGGCAACAAGGAACTACAGACCCGCGGCGGGGGGGGGGGGGGGGGGGGGGGCATGCGGCGCATGCTGCGTGTCCAACGGCAGTTGAAGGTTTCCCCTAGGTAAAGAGTCGAAATTACTACTACTATTATAGTAGTACAGTACTACAGTATATACTATTGCTATTATAGTACTATCACTCATATAATAGTACTCATACAAGTCAATATTTCGTTATCAGTGACAACCCCAATAGTATTCTGATAGGAAAGTTTGTACAACATCTTACTACTATATTCAAAAGCATACAAACCAACGTTAAAATTGACGTAGTTTGTCTTTAGTAGACTTAGGCTATGACACGCAATTTAGTAATATAAATAGCTACTAATGCAAAATCGGAATACTAATACTGTATTACTAGTGGACAAAATGCGTTTTACTACCAAACTGATCCGAATCTCTTGTGTCGAACTGTCTTTTTTTCGCGCAAAATCGTGCCGTTGTTGCCAGCACATACGTGTCGGCCCCGTTCGATCTCTCGAGCCGTCGGCCGGCCAAAAGCGGTTGCGGGTTCGTTGCAGCACTTGCTCACTTCCCATTTCCCCCTGCTGGTCGATCGCCTCGCACCGCACCGAAGCCTATCAATAGGCCCCGCGTACCGCAACGGACGACAATCAAGCAAGACCCCCCTCTTCGCAGGAGATAACGACGTAAAACCCCCGCACTACAACACACCACAATGGTCAAGTTCTTCACCCCCCTTGCGCTGTCCCTGGCGGCCTCTGCCGCCGCGGCCGCAGCCTTTGCTGCTCACTTGCGCTTCCGCCCTCAGCAGACCAAGCAGACCCCAGCTCTCCCGACCTCCTCCCAGTCAGCCACGATGGCTCCGCGCACAGCGCACCAGCGCAACATTGACGAGATCAACCGCCTGGATGGCTACGACGTCGTCATCGTGTGCACGTCCACGCCACACCAGGCGCAGTACTGGCAGGACCGTCTTATGGCCACGCGCGGCTCCATCTCGCCCAAGGACGCCAAGGTCATCGCAGTTTTCGAGGACTGGGACGGCGGTGCTGGCAACGGCCTCGGCACGCTCTACGCCTACACCAAGGCCGTGGCCGCCGGCAAAGAGCTCTACAGTATTGACATCCAGGCGCTGCTTGCCACCGGCAGCATCAGCGTCGCGCTGTACCACACCGCCGGCAAGGGAACGCGTCTGGCTCCGCTGCCTGGCAGCGAGAACAACAACAAGTCCGGCGTCAAGCTTCCCGCCATGGTGGAGGTCAACGACAAGTACGTGCCCATGACCATCCTCGAGGCCGTTGTGAAGCAGACCGGCGTGTACGCCTCCAGCCGCCGTGGTCGTCTATCCGTGTTCTGGGGTGACCAGGTCTTCATCCCGTCGGCGGGGGTCAAGTACGAGGCCAAGCACCACATTGACATCTTGGCGGCGCTTGCCCCCATGCCCTCAGAGAAGGAGTGGAAGGAGAAGGGCCTCGAGAAGTACGGACTGATAGTCGTCAACCAGCAGGACAACGCCGCGCAGGTGGACAAGGTTACCCACGAGACCGCCATTCGTCTGCTTTCGTCCTTCGGTGAGATGAAGTCGGTCGGCACGAGCCTTGGATCGTTCAGCGTGGACGCCGACATGCTTCGTGCGCTGCTGAGCGAGTTCTCAAAGGAGCTGGCCGCCAAGTCGGGCAAGCTCGACAGCGACCCGCACTTTTGGATGCCGCTCACGCTGGAGCTCGACGCGTACACGGAGGTGATGGCCCAGAAGGGCGTGGACAAGGCTGAGTCGACTGCCCACTACGACCGCATGCAGAAGATGATTGCCAACTTTGAAGAGACCCGGACGAAGGAGCTCGGACTGTTTGGCTGTGTCGACGTTGGCAGCGACGTGTACTGGTGGGACTACGGCCAGCTGAAGCTGTACCTGAAGAACAACCGTCTGGTGACCAAGCCGGGCGTGGAGGCGGAATGCCTGCGCTCGTTCCTCAACATCAGCAACAACATGGAGCACAGCAACGTCGGTGTGGACGCGATCATTGAGGAGGCGACGGTGCTCAACAGCCAAATCGAGCACGGCGACATCAAGCACAGCGTGCTGAGTGGCGTCGTTGCGAAAGAAGTGAACGCGGACGGCTCTATTCTTATCAACGTTACCGCGCGCTCGATCAAAGCGCCCAATTGCGTCGTTTACAACGTGACCTCGGACGAAGCCGAGGGTCTGTGCCTCGAGGAGGGCAGCGTCGTCGTCGGTGTGCTGCTGCCTGATGGCAAGAAAGTTGTGATGCGCTCGAGCATGGATGTGTGCGGTGGCAAGGCATGGAAGACGGTGCTAGAGGCGAACCAGCACTCCTTCGAAAAGATCTATGAGCTGAACGCCGACGCCAACGTGTCCAAGCTGGAGCAGCTTATCCAGGCTGAGCACATCAAGATGCGCGAGGTTGTCATGTCCTAAATGACTGACGCACGTTCCGAGCTAGTAGTAACGTAGATGATAAACCCGACCGGTTGCCGGTAGAACTCCTAAATGCATTTGATTCATACTTGAACTCTCTCACTTACTCTTCGCGTTGCATCAATTGCTTGTGAGCTTATAACGCCGCTTCCAGGCTCTGGCTGCCAAAAGCGTGCAATGTTCATGAGCGGTCGTAGTACATGTACCGGTACGACTCGTACGTGTACATTACCGGTAGCCATCGTGACGCAGGCGACGTAGCGGAGCGCGTTGCTGCAGTTTGATTGCAAATTGGGTCAAATCTTTTCACTCCTGGGTTGCAAATTGCAACCGAACGACGGCCACGTCACTCAGGGCGCTCTATTCGGGGTATCGGTTTCGGTGCTCTGCACATCGTACTTAATCTTACACTCCAACCACACCACTTTCCCACCAACCCGAATGATACCCATCAACTGATAACCGAACGATTGAAGGACAATATGACGGACGCGAAGCTTCAGCTGGCGGTGGCGGCTCTGGGCGCCGTACTCCTGCAGCAATTCGTATCCCGCCGTCGCCACCAAGCGCTTCAGACGGAGAAGTCGAAGCAACCGAAGGCGCAGCAGCAGGCGCAAGCTAATAGCGCTGCAGCGACCGACGATGAGGAGGCTTACGTGGTGGAGATCGAGTACTGCACCGGCTGCCGCTGGATGCTGCGCGCCGCTTGGATGGCGCAGGAGCTGCTGACGACCTTCCAGAAGGATGAGAACAGTCGCTTGCGCTCCGTGACGCTCACGCCCAATTCGCGCCAGGGCGGCGTGTTCAACGTGTATCTGCGCGAGGTGGGGCCCAAGGCGGACCCAGAGGCCGAGCCGGAGATGCTCTGGTCGCGCAAGATCGCGCGCCGCTTCCCGGAGTCTAAAGAGCTCAAACAACTCGTGCGCGACTATGTGAACCCGGAGAGGGGCCTCGGCCACTCGGACAAGAAGTAGAAACACACGAGATAAAAGGCAGGAGCAACTGTTCGTCGTTCAATAAAACCCTCTACTGGGGAGCTCTGAAATTGGCCAGGACGCTAGGAACGGACGAGCGGGTCGACGCCCCTGGGAACACTGCACTAGGCCTGGATCGGGTGTACAAGCACATCATTGTCAGCCCTCGACTGGCAAATTTCGCTCAGGCGTTGAATGTGTCGAACGTACCGGGAGAAGAGACTTCGCATGCTCTTGCCGATGGATGCTACACCGGCCAAAGATTTGGGGATAGCAGAGAAAGAAGTTCGACGTCCGTCGGGGTGGGTCACGCACTTAATAGCGGATACTTGAAAGTCTCGCCATGCCCATGGATGAGCCTTGCAGTGACACAAAACCAGATCGGGTAAGTTTCTACTTCATAGGAAACAGGCAGTGGCGCGAGCTCATACCCGGATCTGCTGGCTTGTAAAACGGCGTGCTGGGTCCTTTTCGAGAATCTGTCGGTGTGTCGTGAAGTGAACAATAATTCATGGTGCCAGAGGAAACATTTAGCTGACTTACATGCTTCATGAGGTCGATAAGTTCGCTTTCCACTACGCGATCACCAACAGTTGTTGGATACTCGATGGAATCATTCTGCAGGATTCAGTATGGTTAGATGACGCAAATAATGACCAAGTTGCGGTAAATGTCGTTCCAACCTGAATTTTCCCGTACAACACTGTCATAGTTTGGGCGATGAACGGCGGATGTCCGTACACAAACATGTACAGTGTAATGCCGCAAGCCCAGATATCGACCGGTTTACCCTGAAAACTTTCACCAGTCAACATTTCTGGTGCTACATGTGCAATAATGCCTCGTCAGCATCAAATTTGATATAACACATACTCCGAAGTATGCAACGTACCCATGAAGATCGCAGTTCCAGCAGTTTGCCGCATGGACTCATTATCGTTCTCCATTTCCTGTACCCCATGAAGATAAAGAAGTAAGCTGACGTCCACTATACCATACTACTTGCAACCATACATGCGAAACGCCGAAGTCGGCAATCTTGAGAATGACTTCATTGTCATCGACCGTCTTTAGTAGTAAGTTTCCCGGCTTGATATCACGGTGTATGATCTAACATGAAGCACGATAGTAAGATACGCGAAGTTCGACACGAAGCGAATTCGGTTTTGTATTCGTATCAATCCCACCTTATTTTCGTGTAGGAAGTCGATCCCTTCGATCTAAAGGTGTTCAGAGCATTGTTAAAAGGTGGGCATTCAGATATCGAGAGTTCAAAAGTTTGAGAGGCCTTACCAAGTGCGTGAAGTACGTTTTGGTCATCTCGGCGTTTAGTGGGGTGCACTCTCTGTTGGGTTGTTAACTGAAATTAGTAGATATTCTGACGCAGTGCAACCTCAAAGACATTCGTTCGTACATTTCATCGTCGAGTACAGGGCCTCCTTCAACCAATTCACTGATCATATATAACTCATCGCTATCTGCATTAAAGCAGTACGAATAAGTTCAAACACATTTATCATCACCACGCCACGACAGACGCACCATCCGTATCTATGACCTCACGTAGCACAACAATATGCCGGTGCTTGAATCGCTTCCAGATATTGAGTTCTTTCTTGACTGATTGCAGCGCGTTGCCGAAGCGTCCCACGCGTATACGCTTGAGGGCTTTTTTGTCTACGCACTTTGCTGCAAAAACCTCTTTTGTCTCGTTACTTTCCACTTTGAACACAATGCCATAAGCTCCTTTGCCCAGTTGCTCCATGAACATGCTGTCCAAGAAAAGCCGCATTGTATGTAAGCAAAACAAATATCGCAGTGCACTGAAGGTACCAACGTACTACTGGTTCAGGTGTCGTCGGCCGTCGGCGTCAACGGTGGTGACCATCTTTTTGGTTTCTCGAAAGGATTGTCCTCGCTTTCGTAGAGGTACAATCGGCTTCATTCCAGTCAGTTGTTTGTCAGTGCTCTGTTGAATCATTGAAGCCCGACTGGGAGTGATGATAGGCTTTACAACAACCAGAGCAGGAGGGTCTGATTGCTGTCCAGGCTTCGTTTGTGTGTCTGAGCTGGTCTCCGTCGTGATGGCAGGAATGACATCGGTCGCAGTCTTAACCGCAAATGCTTGTGTTGGGGATGCAATTGCTGCATCTTCAGACGAACCAGAAATGTCTTCCACCTCAGTGATGCGAAGTGGTGTGTCCAGTACGGCTTCATCCGTGGCAGACGTGGATTCATGCTCGCCTGTGGACTCGACCTCGGCAGACGAAGGTCCCTCCATCGAAGGTGATAGTGTACGACGTAGGGTTGCACCTGCGTTGAATAAAGCTGCTGGGACTCGCACCAAAAACTCTGCAGTGTTTGCTAAATGCAGAGCGCCTTCATCACAGGTAGGTAGGTGAAACAAAGATAGCTGCAATATTAGGCGTTGTCGCCCTGGGATATATATTTATGGTGAAGCGGACTTTTATACACATGTGACGACAATACCGGCGATCTACGTGAGCAAGTCCAACTTGAAGCCACGAGCAGTGGCCTTAGTAGTAATCATAGTACAGATCTTGGCAGTCGAGCAGCGCCTTGACGTTATCTCGAACGTGTACCAGCCACGCAATCTGCTCGTCCAGGTGAACCAGCATCTCCTCCAGCTGCGGGATCGGCACGGCGACGCGTGCATACTCCACAATTTCTACCTTTTGGCCGCGGAAGGCACTACGGTAAATAGGCATCATCGAAGAAATTTGTTAGAAAACCGCGGAAATAAAGCCTTCCACATGTGACAGAACTTACCACACACAGCCGATGAACTCTTTCCGTGACGCACAGCCCTCGGGGATGTTCGTGATGGGCTTCTGCGTGGCCATCAAACTGAAGGCCTCAACCAGCTAATGAGCGATAACACAACCAACCACATTAGCTTGACTTCCATCAGAAGCGTGATTCAGCATGTGTACCCATGGCATTCACGCACCAGTTCTCCACGATGAATGGAAAAGTCCACGATGACTTCTGATGGCAGCGCCGGCTTGAAACTCTGCAGAGATGAAAGAGCCTCTCATTAGTCAGTACTGGTACAGCTCTCGTGCATTTGTCTCCATTGCTCAACCCAATGCTCAGCCGAACACGTACGTGATCGACGTGCGAGCAGTACGGGAACCGACGGCGACTGGGCAGCCGCAACACGTTGGCCGCGTTGCGTAGCTCCTGGCAGATGCGGCCCAGACTCTGGAACGTGCGCTGCACGATCTCGACGTAGACTTCGACGTCGTCGTTGCTGGGCTGGTCGCTCAGTAGGTCTTGGCGCTGCACGTGCATGAACTCCTTGAGGGCCGCCAGTCTCCCCACTTGACTCTGCACGATGCCATGGAATTCGAGGATCTGGTTCAACACGCAGTACTGCTGCAGCCTGGGGCGTTACAGGGACATCAGCACACCGTTAGAATCAGCAGAATCAGCTCCATCTAGCACTGAGACTCGTACGTGCTGGTGATCGGCGCGTTGCGCTGGGACTTCGTCAGCTTGAGCTCCACCTTGGTGAAGACCACGAGGTGGCCCTGTCATTATGAGACGCGTGTGTAACACAACACATGTCACGACGGTTCATATCTTCCTCAAATCAGTACAACAAGGATTCGACGGAACTCACCTCGACGCGGATGTCGGCCTTGATGGCGGGCGACGCCGCGCCGCGGTCTGAGCGGATGCGGCCCCAGATGAAGTCAATGCGCTCCAGCTCGTGTGCAGCGTAGTCGATGGCCGAGTTCACGTCCTTAAGCAGGTAGTAGCGCGTCTCGCGCTTCTGCTCGGCAAATCAGACGGTCAAAAGGGTACTGGAATACGTTAGCTCTGCCTTACGCACCCAAGCACTGAGCTCTTCGCTGGCCTCTTGCTCGCGAAGACTCACGGGCGCCGCTGCGCTCTGCGTCAGACTGCTGGACATGCTCGCTGCTTGACACGATGCTGCTGCTGCTTTGGTGTCGGAAGGAAAATGGCAGCCTCGGCGCACCTCTGTACAGTTGTGCCGCACGCACGAGCAGTGTCGTCCATGTTGAAGGGGGAAAGGCCATTTTGACCGAACAGGTGGGACGGGGTGTCGTCCATATTGTACATGTATCGTCCTGTATTATCGGCTCAAAGGTGCATCCCGCCAAACTGCGCGCCTTCTCGGCGAGAAGTTCTCGCTTCCACTTAACAAAACGAAAGCATTCTTGATACATACGTATTTTAACCCTTAATAATAAATATTGCAGACGGGCTATTAATACATGTATCTGCCGCAATCGGACAACTTGGTTTGAAGCGCTGATATCATGACATCCGTCCTGCAAGGTCGACGAATAAAAACGCCAAGTCTCGCATTATATTTGGGTTTTGTATGCTGCGTAGGATATCCATCTTGCTCCCATGCTCCGCCACAAACTCGACGGCGCTGGCCAATTTTTGCCGAGCTTGTCACAACCTCCGCCAGCTGGAGCCAGCAAGAACTTCTTGTCAAGAAGAAGCCGCGTCCGCTGTCTCAATTTCTTCCGGCTCTGGGCCAGGCTGGACTCCAACCTGGAGGGTGACAGCCTGGCGGGGCAAGTTGCCAACCCGTTTGTGCATCGAGGTTCCCAGAATGCGCGCGAAACACCGTTGCATGTTGAAGTTTCAGTTTTGGTATCTTTAGACTGGCCACCCGATATTTATATCGCTGCTCAAGTGGCTACACTTTTGGCGCTCGACGTGGCTTAGTTGCAGTACGTTGCTTGTGCGCAGCATGGCGACGAAAGAGGCAGCCGCGCTGGCCATGGCCGTGGAGGAAGGCAAGACGCGCGATCTGTATAACGCGTTGCGGACGGGTGAATACGGCGTCAGGTACGTGGCTTTTTAATCGATTCACGTGAGACGATCCACTCCGCTTTGATGCTGAGGTTACTGCCCTTGCTGTTGTTTCTCGTACAGTCTCGAGTCATTGGCCCAGGCGCTCTACTTCCTGCAACATGCAGAGTTCACGCTTTTCGACGTGAAGGACGCCTTCCGCTCTTCTGCAGGTGATGCCTAAAAGTGTTTTTTTTTCTTTTTCTTCTGGGTTGCACTCAATGATCACTCCTTGACATGCTGCTCTTTTCCGACGAGGCAGGAGCGAGCGAGCGCTTCTTGGCGTACCGAGAGTTCCAAATCGCCCTGGGCAAGATTGCTCGTGTCAAGTACTATGGCAATTGCGACGGGTATGACGAGCCAGGTGGGTCTATGGCTGCTTCGCCGAAGCAGCAGCCTCGACCAACAGACCTGGAGCTCATGTGCTCGCTGGTGGATCAGCTCACCAGCGAGCGTCACCACCACCATCTCGACACGCTGCGCTGCCAGATGACTCGCTGCAGCGCTCTCGATACGCTTGAGCATAACTTACCGCTGCTTGTACAGAGTTTTCAGCTCTACGGGCCTCAGAATTGCCTGTCGATGAACCTAGCGACCTCGATGCTGTCAACAATCACGCTGGACGGATTCGTCGACTTCCTCAATGCGTACTTTGAGTACGAGGAGTTCTTCTCGTTTGACGACCTCGCACGGGTGAGTACACTGCGTTTATCGGTCGCGACTGTTAACTGACGCTTTCTGGTGCGTTCAATGCTGCTTCAGATGTCAAGTCAGGTGCTGTCGGGGTTTAAAATGGCCAGCACCAAGGCCGATTCGAAAGACAGCAAGAACTCTCCATGTCGTGCCGATGAAAACCTCAACTTTGCACAGTTTTTGGAGTTGTTCTGCCGCGTGGCTTCTGCTTTTCACCACAAGCTTCTTGTCCGAGAGGGGGCCCAGCTTCGGCGAGCGGTTGAATCATGTCGTCTCGAGTTCAGCCTCGAGGTACTCTTGGACCACATGTGTATCACGCTGATCCCCAGCGATAATTCACTGACGGAGACTGCCCCCAACCAACACAAGCAAGAGGTTTCTTCCGTTATAGCTGGTATGAAAGAGCTTGCAGTGGAGAATTTCCAGTCTCCTCGTGGTGATGGCGCAGCAGATATGATAGCTGTTGTTCAAAATGTTCGCGACATGCTTCGATTAGACGCTGCTGAGTATTCGATTTCTAAGAAACCTAAGTATCGATTGAAGCGCGAGGGCAGCTCAGTAAGCCAAGGTCAGCTGTCCAAAAGACCCAGCACGAGCTCAGCTGATCAAGTTCCGTCGGGTAGAAGTACGCCCGCCGTACATTCGGCCACCGCACGACAGTCAAACCCAGAGGACAGTCGAAAACCTCCTCCTCAGGTTGCCATGATACGCGAGGTTGTTATGCCTCCATCGTTGCCTGGGGATGTGATTCACCTTCTCGAAAGCGCGCTGAAGTTTCAAAATATGGGTCAGCACAATGTACGTCGGCTTTTTCACCGTGATTGTGTGTGTCGAGCTACTGAACAAAGCATTTTCACGTGTTACTTGCCTACGCAGATGGCTCTGAGTACGCTGGATTCGTGTAAACAGCGCTACCGAGCCCAATATCCGCCACCAAGCGATGATCCGACTGACGGCGCGCTCGACCCGATATACGCTGAGGTGTTGCTATTCTTCACTCTTCAAGCTGCGAGTGTATACGACAGCGCTCGGCGAGATGCACGAGCCCTGATGAAATACTGCGAGGCAATGAAGTTAGCTCGTCAGCTACCAGCATCGCACCCAGGACGATTGCTTGTGAGGAGCTGCCTAGGCGTCACTCTATTCTACGCTGGCGAAGTAGCTTTGGCGCAGCAGTGTCACCAGCTTGTCTTCGATGCACGGAAACCTGTCAAGAGCGAAGGCGACCAACAGCCAGACAAACGAGCTGCTGCCAAGACGGATGCCAACACCACTACCGGTAGTGCTCTCGTCGATACGGCAACGGCCATGAACAACCTCGCCTGTTGTCTATCTCAAGACCAGACAGTGCATTCCTCGAAAGCTTTGGACAACGCGTATTTGTTGTTTAAGCACGCCCGGCAAATTTACGCTGAAGCGTTTGGTCCCTCACACCCTCGCGTGGGACTGATCTCCCGTAATTTGGATCGCGCTCGAGCATCTCAGAACGGTGTTGTGAGCGATGCAACCGAAGCTTTGGCGCGAGGTGAGTATGCACATGTAATTCCTGGTAGCAGATTCCAGATCCAAGCCTTTGAGTATGTAGCAAAACCTTTGAAGAGTAGCAGCACCAAAAGCAGCAAAGCCGGAGGCAAGAAGAAGAAAAAGGGGGCCAAGTAGCTTGTGCGATGTATCAAAATACTTTCTTCCAGGTTGTAGCTGGTCCGTTTAGCTGTTGGATCACACTTGAAGTTCGATTCACGGGCGACTGCTTCGCCACCACATTTTTCTTATACTCGTTTGTACAGTTAGAATACAAATTCTATCCGTGCGCTGGTGCATTTTAGCTTGTCTTCGACTTGGCAGGGGACGTGAGCAGCTGGAGAAATAGGTCCCCGAGAGCCTTCTTCCAGTACTTGTCCAACGCGAACCAAGCCACGCAGAAGTAGAGCACACGGGCCTCCACAATTCGTTCTTCATTCGTAACGAAATGGTTCGCGACGTGTGCCACAACGCCAATGACAGCGCTGGTTCCGACGATCTGAAGGACGAATCCGAAGGCGCTCAGGGACAGATCCAAAACGCGATGTGTCCGGCTGTAGTTCGCCAGATAGCGCACCACCGCTCCACTGGCGTACAAGTTGGCAGTAGAAACGGCAAGGAATCCGAGCGGGTGTGCGTCTGTATTCGTCTGCCATTCCATCACCAACTTGGGGATCGTGACAGCCTTCAACCAGCTGACACCCAGCCCCACGACTGCTTTCAGCAGAGGCATCGGGACTCGAAGACCATCGAGCACCACTTCGACGAGGAAGTAAATGGGCACCACGAGTCTCACCGTCTCTTCAATCTGCGGCGCAGCACCGAAAACTGGGCGGATGATGGTCGTTCCCAGCAAATTGGCAGTGACGGCAGCGAACAGCGCTCGAGCGTGGCGAACCGCCTCCTTCCGAAGTGACGGCGGGCGACGCGCGAGTGACGGCGGCGTCACAAAGTCCGTGAGCTGCGTGCGCACAGCCAAGCACACCCAAACGATGAACAAGCGCTTGAGCAGCATCTGAAGCCCCGGGGAATGCACGTAAACTCCCCCCGTCGTGAACTCGAACCAGACGGCGGCGGCCGCGACGGCGATCACCAGCGCATTCGGCAGGAGATTGCAGCAGATTGACAGGCAAAAAGGGGACGACTCGGTCGTGTCATTGCGCTTGCGTGAGGCGGGTGGGGGAAGAGATGGAGCCTTGGTGTCGGCTCGGGTAGAGCGGCGCTTGGTCATGGCGGGAGGGGGAGAGACTGCGATGTGCACGTCGGAAGTTCGGCAGTTGACGACAGCACAACAGCTGCGAGCAACGTACACCTCTCATAACCGATCGAAAGAGAAAGAAGAGGCAACAATTGGGGTCAAAAGGGTTAAGGAGGGTTTTATGATTATGTTTATATGGAAGGAAGTGAGTAAATTGCCCGAATGGGCTATCCGACCAAAAAGTATACACGTGACCGTGCATAAAATGAGCGAAAACCTGGACTCGGCAACACTGTCCAGGAGTTAATATCTAATCCCAGCCACAGCGCCTGGCCGAGTCGAGGACTTCGGAGCCGGGGTGGGGCAGGCCGCGAAGCGGCGCCCCCCGAGCGTAGCGAGAGAGGGGCGGGCCCACGGTCAGAAGTCCGCAGACGAGAGCCAACGCGCTAGTGGCCTACCCCTAAGTGATTAACTGTACTATACTTCTATACGTATAAAATATGAGCATATAAAAGCCATTTCGTAGCGTTTTTAACGCCCAATCGGGCAAAATAACGGGTGCCTATATGGAAACGGTTGTAACGCGTCGCTTCAGTATTAGGGATCACAGTTTGGTCCGACCCCGACGATCTTTTAGGCTCGTTGTGCATGAAAGATTCGCCACGTTACCATGTCACCGTTTTCTTCTTGATGGACTCGATGAGCTGCGCTGGTAGCAGCTCACGGCTGAAGAAGGATAGAGTCCCGAACTCCTCCATCACTTGTGCGCTGTAAATGAAGGCCACCCACTCCGACAAATATCCGCTAACGTTGGCAGAGCGGAACAGAGTTTCAGCCTCTTGCAGCAACGCTGACTTGGGGAGCGGTGGGGCGCACTCATCGGCCTCGGACAACAACTCGTTAAACTCCGTAGATAGCCGGGTGTTCGTCAAACGCGGCAGGAGATTCACATACTCGTCAAACGAGCGCAGCGTGAAAGTGTCATCCAACTTGGGCTCGCTCCGACCGTAATTCCGCTGCTTGTCGGTGAACTTGGAGCTCTTCATGTAGGTAAAGCGCTCCTTCTCACTGAGATTTTTTATCCATTCAAACCCCTCTGACTCTGCCTGCTCAGCAAACAAGTCGTACTGCTGCTTCAGCTCACCAAACACGGTCGAGAACGGAGATTGCCACTCCCAGTCTTTCTTCAGCTTCGGCCACTCGCGACCAACACGAGTGTGATATGTCGCAAGGTATGTGTATAGCGATTCTTGAACGTCCCAGATTGCCAAGAATGGGTTGCAAAGCCCCAGCCCGCCCAGGTTCAGCGGCCAATACACCCACGCTGCTGGCATCGCGGGAGCTGCATCATTCCTCCCAGACATGGCTTGTTCACGCAGGTAGCCTAGTGCATCTCCGTTCGTCTTCGGGAAGACGAGAGTGTGAACGCGACGAAGCGTAGATAGGGTATCCCGAACGTGGATCAGGCCGAAAATCGGTGACGGCTTGCCGAAGTTGCGGAGGAAGAAGAACATGTACTTGTTGTACACATTGATCCACGCGAATGTCGACGTGGCAGCAGCTAACCGATCCGCCATCTCGGTTGCAAATGCCTTCACCTCGTCTTGACGGATTTTCACTGAGCCGTTTGACTGCAGCTCGAGGAGACCCCATCGAATTGGAGTCGCAGGTAGAGGTGCTGGTCCCACTTCTGCTTTTGTAGTGCTGGCCCCGGCATACATGCGGATCGAGCCACTTTTGTCTTCATTGAATTTCAGGCCAACACGCTGAGCATAGCGCTGCATTTCACTCCAAGCTCGCAAAACTTTCGCTTCGTCCGAGTCAAAGAAGAAAATGTCATCATGCGATCGATACAAAAGCACGTCCGATGACACGAGCACGAGGTAATCCATTACGAACAGCTCGACCTCGGCGAGCAGCATGGTCATCATCCGACTAACAGGCAGTCCTCGCTTCATGATTTTGGGTTTCTCAAAGCCAGGGAAGATCAGCGGAATCTGCGTATATTGCCGGAACACGTCTAACATGTCGTCACGGACTCCCAAGAACTGAAGGCATGCAAACACAGCTTCATGCGATACAGACGGACCGAAAAACTCGAGATCTGTCACGACAGCCACCAGCGGTGATGACTCCTTTCCCTCACTAGCTAACGTTTTCTGCAGATATGCCTCCACTAGCACACGCCGAATTATATCCTGCTTATCAGCTTTTTGGCCCTCCTCCACGCCGTCCGATTCTGAATCATCTTCATCATAAGGGCTTCGTTCTGTATCTTTCATCGAGTCCGGGAGAGCAAATAACTGGAATTTTCGCACCATGTCGGCACGCACAGACTCCACAGAGGAAGTTCCGCTAATCCACGGCTTGTCACTTAGAGAATCCAACAGTGATTGCAATACAGCCTTCATCTCGACACTCCACTTGAGCCCGATATACTGAAAAAGCAGCAATGTGATCGCGTCTTCCTGGAGGAGACAACGGAAGCGGCCATTCATGCCTCGCTGGAAGTCGACGTGGACACCCTTGGGCCAACGCCACTCTTTCACATTGCTCAGCTCAATCGTGAGTACGTGTGACAGCTCCTTAATAATCTGCTTGTTGCGCAGCGCGTCGGTAAAAAGAGCCACGACGTCGGGGTTCAAAAAAGCCTTATCTCGCACCAGCGCAGCCACACAACAAGTAACATCCTCCTCTGAAACAGGGGATTCTCCGCTAAGCATGGCGTCCCCGAACTGTCCCAGTCGAGTACGAGCCTGATGTAATGCGTCCTGCTGCCGCTGCGTCCTGGCCTTGGAGAACCCCTCACGCTCCTGGAACACCTCTGACTTCAAAAACTCGAACACCTCGTGCTCGGACACACCGCTGCTCTGGAAGAAGTAGGACTCCAGTCGCTGCTGCGTCTCCTCCCGCGACAGCTTCGCGAGTGGTTCATCTGGTGCGCCGTCTTGCGGACGGACCAGCTCTCCGTCCTCCTGGTCGTGCTCCGTCTCCTCCAGCGACTCCACGAGCAACTCCCCCAGTAGCTTGTTGTGCTTCCAGAGACTCCGGCGCTGCCGGACCTCTCGTAGGATCTGTTGCTTGCGCTGTTCGACTATCGTCTCCGTGCTCCATGGGTCGGCGGCTGCAAACTCGACCAGTCCGCCGATGTCCTCCAGACCCTCGTGCACGTTGGTCTGCACGACCTGCAGGTCCTTCACGCCTTCGTACAGACCTCCCAGCTGCTCCCGGGACTGCTCTGCACCCGTTGAAGGCGCTGCGTTGTCCACACACCCTGTCATCGTCAGCAGCTCCGCGTAGTGAGTTTCCAGCTTCCGCTCGTGCTTGGTGAGCTCCCCCAACTTGATCTGCGTCGACAGCTTCAGCAGCTGGAAATGAGCGGTGGCGGGCTTCGTGGTGGGGGCCATTGCAGATAAGGGAGAAGGGCGACTTGAGTGAGCACTAGGCGACGAATTTGAGACTGATGACACTTCTGAAGTCTGCCTGTGAGTTTGTACCCATGTACTTGGTATCTCGTGAGTGATGGTCGTCAAAGCAACTTCAACTCAGACCACCTTGCTCAATTCTCTGTCCCCCCCTCGTTGATCGTAATGAAGAATGCTAGGCATATGGACTCGCCGCCTCCGAAGTGTCCACCGCCATCCAAGTCGCAAAAAGAGCCTCGCCAATCAGCAGTCCGCCCAGCAGACCTCGCTGTCGCTGCCCGTGCCCACTCCACGACGCCCGTGGTAGTCGCCTGGCTGGACGTACGAAGGCTGAGTTTCGATGCGCGTAGCTGCCGGGACCACTTGCTGCTGGACGTAGTCTGCACCAGCTTGCGCTTGAGGATGGCCGCCAAGATGCCGCCGTTGATCAAACGGCGAAATTGCAGAGGCCGATTTAGCTCTAGTAGGCGGCGGGTTGCTTTTGCGCTGGAACGTGCACTCGCAGTTGATGTCGAAGGAACAGACATCAACGGCGGGACAGTAGCAGGCGCGGTGGGTCTTGGTCGACTCCAGCAGCCCAGTCCTCCGTGTTGCGGCAGCGTGCGCACTGCGACTCGGAGGACGACGACGAGTTGGAAGACGTGCTCGAGTTGGCGAAAATGGAGGTGGACGTCGAGCCGCTCGACGGCAGCGACCGCCGCTATTATAGCAGCAGCAGCAGCGTGCCGCACATCATCGATCTTGGCTCGAATCAACGAAAAAAAAGGTGAAGAACCGTAGCCGAAGCCCTGTCATTTCCGATCGTCACAACATGGCGATCGCTTGGGGACGGCGCGCGCTGACGGCGCTCGTGGGGATCCCGACGGCGCTGCGGCTGCTGAGCTCGGACGTGGGCATGCTGTGCCTCGCCACGACGCTGTGCTGCCTGTCGCTCGTGGAGTTCACCGCCACCATCTGCCCTCAGATCGTGCCGCAGGCCAAGACAGGGCCGGAGAAGCTGTTGCACCACCTACTGCTGGTTGCGTCGGGTGCGCTGCTGTGTGTGAGCGCGTGGACCGGAATCAAGCTCGTCCATGGTGAGGAAGAAGCTGTGGGTGCTGCTGCTGCTGTGGATGAACTGTCAGGCTGATGTTGCTTGCGTCGTTGATATCCAGACGCCCTGAGTCTCGGTGTGATGTTGCTGATCTTCATCTTCCACATTGCGACCACCAAGAAAATGGATCAGACAGGTACGACGACAGATGCAAAGCACTGTTCTTGTTGTTGATGGCTCTGACAAGTGGGTGTTTTCGTTATTGTAGCGCTGATCAAGTTGCTGTTGGATCTGTTTGCGCTGTTGTACATCGTGAACGGCTTCAGCCACGCCGTGTTGCTGCGGTACAGCTCGGGCAAGTACGGACTCGGCCTGCAGATCCTCGGGCTGTGCTGCGCCTGGGTCTGTGATAGTGGTGCTCTTGTGGCGGGCTCCTTCATGGGCCACGCCAAGCTCGCACCGGTTGTTAGTCCTGGCAAGACCCTCGTGGGAGCTATTGCTGGTGTCATTTCGAGCGTCGCCACGGTGCTGGTGATGTTTGCACTCCCGAGACTTGCCACTGGGCTGCCGGTCGTTGGTCAGTGGACGCACGAGCTGCTGCCCCCGCTGGAGGTTGTGTCCGTCACGCACCAGATGGTGCTTGGCATGATGCTCGGCGTCTTGTGCATCGTTGGCGACCTGGTCGAGTCCTACGTGAAGCGCGTCGCCGGCGTAAAAGACTCGGGAGCTTTCTTCCCTGGTCACGGCGGCTGTCTCGACCGCATGGACAGCTTTTTGTTCGTCGCGCCGTGTTTGTACTTCTACAGCCAGTTCGCACTGCTCTGACTGTCAACTAGAATTAGAGCGACTTCCCTTCATCAATATAAACTCCACAACCTCGTTTGCTTCCTGCAATTTGGTGATTACAAGGTGGCGTCTACAGCTTCCTCCACGATCGTCTCGACGCGAGCTTTCTTCACCTTGCTCTTGCTGGTCTTTTTAGTCGCAGATTTCGATGGTGCAATCGTCGGCATAGTGTTCGTAGCCTCTGCTGCCGCCACCTGAGCTGGGTCGTTGATGTCAATCGTGTTCACCGTCTTCGATTTGGCATTTTTCCGCAGGAACTTCTGCCGGTCTTTCCTTGACCCGCCCAGCTTGCTCGAGTACTGGCGAATGCGGTCGCTGCAGTGCGGAATGACAATACACGGTAAGTAAAACACACAGCACACTATAACAGACGCAGCAGACGTACGTGATGACGCTCGTGTCCGACTCGCTGAGCTTGAAGGACGTCCTGCGCATGGCCATGCTGAGCTCCGTGACTTTCCCGTCGCCGACGCCGTGCAGCGCGTCCAACTTGGCGGCTGCTTCGGCCTGCTGGTGAGCGATGTCGTCGTATATGCACCTCTCCTTCTGCTTCGTGCGCCAGTAGTAGACCCCCACGCAGACGAGCAGCAGGATGGACAGGTTCGACCCCAAGGCGGACTGCAGAGGCAAAGGAACAACGAGTCAGACAAAGCCGCCGGCTCTGCACTATAGTGCCATCATTTAATGCGCTAGGTATTTCACTAGCGCATTGACGCACCTTCACCATGCCCTTGGCAATGATGCCGAACACGAAGAGCAGCAGTAGATACTGCGTCCGGAGCTCCATGGTGCTGCTGTGCGTCTTGCCTGCCACGTCGTTTCTTGCACTGTCTTCGGACTTTGGGGAATATCACATGTACCACAATATTGGTACGGTATCACAAGTTGAAGCATCGAAGGTGTCAATGTCAAAATACTGTTGCTAATTGCGCTTGCATTGAATGCAGCGCGAATTCGAAGGACCGCACCACGACGACGATTTCAGCAACATGCATTAGTAAGTTAAAAGCTCCACGATATTCCATCTACCTAGGAGAACGCGCCTTATATACATATATGCCGGGAGAGCGGATAGTGCTGCGGACTTGGCGGAGATCTCGGGCGCTACAGGTTTTGGATACTCCTGTGAATCGGCTAGCTCGATCACGGCTCGTCGAATCCCAGAAACTCCCACACCAGGTGCATCACATTCTCGTCTAGCGGCTCGCCAAGCGAGAACCTCTCGAAGACGCGCAGCACTGCCAGTCGCTCGAAGAGGTAGTTCTCGTGCCAGGTCGCGCAGTCACCCGTGAACTCAAAATCGCCCAGCTCTGGGGGGAACTCGTTGCCGTACTCGATCGCCAAGTGCTCGAGATGTACGTTGTACTGCAGAGCCTCCAGCAGGGCACGGGTGCCGATGGCGTCAATGTCGTTGAAAAGCAAGCTCAGATCCGTGAGCCAGGAGCCCATCGGAGACTGGCTGTCGCTGATTAACAACATGGCAAGGTCGAACGCGCCGCGGAAACCGAGCATATTCGAATCCAGGTTGAGACTCCGGATGCGACACCGCCCCTTCTTGTACGCCTCCAGCAGCGGGGTGATGTTGGTCAGCTGGCAGTCTGACAGGTTCAGCGTCGTTAAATAGGGCGAGAAATAGATTACCCGGTGCAGGATCTCTGTGGCCGGGATGCCGAACTGGTCCGGGCTGCCGATGCGGTTCTCGCTCAGATTAATGTCCTCCAGTCGGTCGCTGATGCCCGTCATCTGGAAGAAGAGCGTGATAAGCGGCACCACCATGCCCTCAGCGTCCGAGGCCTCGATCATGTTCCAGAACGATACTGAGCGCATGAGCGTCGCCGGCGAGCAGATCCGAGGCGACATGCCGATCTCCGTCATTTCAACAGCGCTCTGACGCGGCACCCAACCAAGTCCAAAGCCAGGAATAACAACGCACAGCCATTTGCGCAAAATGCAGAACACCTCTAGCAGCTCCTTCTCGGCAAGCATGTCGCTGTACACTTCGTGCTGCGAAAGCTTGGACGTCGGCAGCGGACGCACAGTGGTGCCCTTCTTGATGAGGGCGAAGACACGACGGTGCGGGATGCCCTTGAGCAGCGCACGCTTGACGTCCTCGCGTAGGATCTTGTCGCGGTTGCTCTTGCTGTATCGCTGCAGTGCCGCTGCATACTCGGGGATGAGCAGGACCAGCGCCGGGTGGCCTCCAGACATGATGCCTTCGACGGCACGGATATCCTTCATGCGCATCATGTTGCGCGACAGGTCCAGCTTTTCAATGCGAGCGGTCGAGTTCGGGTGGAACAGGCCGAAAACCAGCCAGCCCCAGCAGAGATGCAGGTCCTCCTCCTTCACTTGAGCTGGGTCCATGAGTTCCTGCAAGTCGATGTTCTGTAGTGTGTTCGAGTAGTGCATCGCAGAGCCGATACTCGCGAAGAATGTGTTGTCCATGGGGCACTCGCGCACGGCGATCTCCTTCATGAGTCCGCGCTGCTCCTCAGGTAACTCGGCGGCCATCGAGTTGTACTTGATCACGGGATGCACGGCGAAGATGGCCGTGCAGAAGCGGCGGAAGGCCACGCGGTGCTGGTGGATGAAGTCGGCGTCCAGCGTGTCGATGAGGTGGATCTGCCGGACATGCGCCATCTTGTCGCCGATGAGGCGCGCGAGCGAGTTGAGCTGCACCTCGTTCATCTGGAAGTGGCGCAGTGTGAGGAACTCGATGACCTTGCCCACCTGCGTGCCCTGGAACACGTAGCGGCGCACCTCCTGCTCCTGGATGGTGCGCAGCAGGTGCTTGAGGTCCACGAAGTCGTGCGCGAGCTCGAAGCTCAGGCCGTGGTGCTCGCCGCGGTGGTACTCGCATCGCACGAAGTAGTCGTCATCGCAGGAGCAGAACGGGAGCGGCTCGGGCTCGCTCTCCGTCTCCGAGTAGGTGCCTATGGAGTCGTGGTGGTACTTGCGGCCCGAGCCGGCCGGGGAGCCGAAGTACGCCGTCTTGCTGCTCGCCATGTCGAGGTGCGGCAGCTGCTGCTGGTAGCGGAACGGAGAGGCCGCGGCTGGCTGGGAGAGAGGCATCCAGCGGCGAGATCCGGCGAGAACGTGGGGGCGAAAATACGAATGACCGCCGCCCAAGTCGCCGCGCAGGTCAATCAGGTCACCTTGCGCGTATCTGCCACCTTGCGTGTATCTCCCCAAACTCGCTGCTTTTTTGCCGCCTACCAATTGAAGTCGGGGGCCCAAACGTGCTGCTTTTTTGCTGCCTGGCTTTTGATTGGCTGACACCCGATATGGCCAGTTACGAACTGGCGGTTCGATACAATTTGAGGCGATTCCGACGGGCGAAGGTCCGATGCTGGAACTCCCAAGGTGAACGAGTGGCGCCCCTGCTTCCGCATGACGACGCGATGTACTTTTGTCGCGCCGTTGCTTACAGGTTTCGGCGGCCAAACACGCCTCACCACCAAGCGCTTTCCCGAGTGGTGGTGAAATCTATTGCGTCGGCACGCAATTTTCCGAGTTAAAGTCCTCAAATAGAGCCTGGCACGCAATAGATTTAGCCAGGCAATTTGCGTGCGTCCTGCACCTATCAACATTTTGCGTTGCCACGCCAGCAGCGTGGCGGTCTCTTGGGCCTAGAGTTGTAAAGAAGTTGGTTAAATACGAAAGTAGTATTTTTCACAGTTAAATGCAGATTGGTAGCTGTTAAATATCGTTAAATATTTGAGCAAATTTGCTCAATTGAAGCAATCATTTAAGTCAATATTATGCATATTTACAACAATGAGCTGAGAAAAGAAGCCCACCCGTATGAATACTGGGTTCTGCTTGGTCTCGCTGTTTCCCCAGCCCCGCGAGCCCACGGACGTGCGGGTGCTGACAGCATCAATGATTGCTATTCGAGCTGACAGCGAACCCCGGTGGCCAAGCTGCTCACGATGCAGCTCAAGAGTGAAACGAAGAGGGCTTGGTGATGATGATCAAGGCCAGGACTTTCATCGACAAGTACGTAAAGAACGCTGTAATCTCGACGTCAGTCAATTCTACCTACTTGCAGCTCCAGGCAGCCAATGGCACCGGCGCCATTAATGGTTTGCATGTACCGCGCGTGTTTGCTGCCGTCACGCACGGTCTGGACGAGAAGAGCAGCGGTCGCAGCAAGGTGGCCTTTGCCGAGTGGATCTAAGTGGAGGAAGGCGTCCAGTTCAAGCACGAGACCGTCGAGCCTGAGGACGAGGGGGATAAGTAGACCAAGAAACTCACGGAGACCAGCGGCAACTTCGAGTTCTTCTCGGCGCTGCCCGACCGCTTCGAGCGGATCGACGCGGTCATCAAGCGCGCCTTCAAGAACTAACAGGACATGGAGTGCAAGCGGTACACCGAGGACTCGCGTCGCTACTACTGCATCCAAATTGGTGGTCCTAACATCCTGGATAAGGGCGCCCAGGTGAAGTACAAGCGGTTCGCGCTGGGCGAGGATAAGACATTGGACAACCTCTTCTTTGAGGAGAAGGAGAACGTGGCGCAACTGCTCGACAACTTCACGAACAAGTCTGGCAAGTTCGCAATCAAGGGCTTCCAGTTCAAGCTCGGCCCTTTGCTTCACGGCCCGCCCGGTACAGACAAGACCTGCCACATTACGGCCGTCGCCCAGTGATACAGATTATTATTTGACATGTAGTAATTCGTATCATTGAAAAATTAACTGAAGACTTTCACTCGAGGTGTTTTGAGTTGTGAAGTGCCAAGTCGTGTGCCGCGCGCGTGAGAGGCAGATCTCGCTTGCTTCAGGTGCCTACGCTCTCCACGTCGGAGGTACGCAGTGCACGACTCGTGCGACACGAGCACTTGAAGGATGCGGAATCCGCATTTGGGGCATTGCGGATGCAAGGCAGTCCAGATGAACTGCTGCGTGCGCAGCTTGCGCAATAGCATGACCTCGTAGAACCTGGTCTCACTTGAAGTGATCGATTGCGGAGGTCTGGTCCGGCGGCAGCGGTTGTCAGCCAAGAAATGCATAATTCCAAAAGTATACGATCCATCGGAAAGTATTTAACCGTATTTAACGTTTTTAGTTTTTAAAGTGCATTTAACCCTACCTAAGTATTTTACTTCTTTACAACTCTACTTGGGCCCAAGTTGGGCGGTCATCGCACACGAGACATCAGCCTCATTGAAGTGCGAGTGCTATGCTGACAGCGGATCGACTAAAATACTACGGGGCAAGCCACACGCGCTTTCGCCAGGGAGTAACGACTGCTGCGCTGCGCCCGGCAGTCCCGCGACCTCGACACAATTGAGCCCACCACTGACTTCGAAGAGCTGAACCCGTGGCAGTGGGAGATGTCTCTGCTGAGCTGCTCGCGCCGGCATCGCTCGCTGCTCTGGTACCGAAGTACCCAACGAGCGGCTGTGTCCACTTCGTAAAACGCGCGGCTTCTGCTTCAATGCGAGAAGCGTCCGCATTTGCCACCGTTGAGTGCAACGTCGATCCGCTCAGACCAAGGACGGCGAGAGACCGCGTGCCGAGCTTGATTGTCAAAGCCCCCCCCCCTCTTGGCGGCAGCAATACCATACATACAATACTGAAATGATACAGCCACCACCCCCAGGCGATTCTCGGATACAGACTGTATCGCCCCGAGGTGGCTGCCGCCGGAGCAACCACAGTTTCGCTTTCTCCGTATGAAACAACAGTGCAGTTGCTGTTGTCAATACGCTTCAACCAGACTTACAGCACCGCTTGGGTTTCAGGCCTACCGGTAGAAGAGTAACTCGACGTTCTTGAATCAAGAATCTTGGTGGTGGTGTTCTAGGCGGCGAGGTTATCCTTGCTCGAGTACCAGACGTCGGGCCCCACGAGTTCACACTCCATGGTGGTCACCCGCTTTCTCTTGGGGCCCTCGGCAAAGAAGAAACGTGGCAGTCCAGCGGACGCTTAGTTGGATTTGGGGGCTGCTTCGACCGAGGCGGAGACTTCCTCATCTATAGATGCCGAGTTCGAGAATGAACAAAGCTGCCAGCCAAGCGGTGCGCGGGGCTACCGGAGGTGGCTACATTAAACAGCGGGATAGGCCCTATCCCGCTGTTTAATGTAGCCACCTCCGGTAGCCCCGCGCACCGTATCCGTCACCAGTGCAACTTTACTCAGCTCCCCCCTATCATAGGGGGGAGCTGAGTAAAGTTGCACTGGTGACGGATACAGCACATGTATCGGTGAATTCATGCTGACAAATTTATGCTAAATTTGAGGGGGGGGGGGGCGAATGACTGGGAAGCTGGCATGAGAAAGCTGGCGAAGCCATTTCGTCGATCGAAACCTTTCCCCAGATACGGCACTGCAGAAGTGTGTTGGTAGCGTTGTGTTGTCGGCGCGCTGAACCACAACAACCAAAGCTCGAGTTGCAACGACAACGGATCTGCACCATTTGGATCCACTCGACGGGGTTGCCAAATAAATATCCATTGTCCAGAGGAAAGGTGGCGAATAGCGCACAATGCGAATGGATCGACCCTAAGACATCTTCATCATCTCGCATCGTTACGATCAATCGATCGGTACAGCATTGTCGCCACGAACAACAACACCATTGTCTACCTTCGCTGCGAGAATACCCCAAACACGTACTGAGGCATCCTCGGTGAGGATGACCAGCACACCTTGACACGCCAACGGCAAGAGCCCCGCGCGAATGACTGCATCAGGCTTGCTGATCGGTGCAGTTGAAGCCTTCAAGTTGAAGGACCCGCCCTCGTCTTGTGCCCAGTTAATTCGGACCTTCTGAGGTCATTTGGACCCATCCAACTAATTTGGGCAAAGATCTGGTGGTTTCCGAAGCAAAACGAGCTGGGCGGCTGTTCCTCATTCTTCAACCTGGGCAGAGAGCGCCCGCTGCACACTGTTCAGCTCGCTGCCTCCGCTGCGCCGATCGTCCGCCCTGCCGCCAAAACCCCGAGCCAAACCGGAGCCACTGCCTTCATCTTTGCGCGCCAGTTTCGCCAGATCGTTCCTCGTTCTCCGCGTCCAGTCTCTCCTCGTTCAGTTGGTCTCGCCTCCAGCTGCCTTGCCGCTCTCCTCTCCTCTCCGCCACAGTTCCGCCTGCCGCGCCGCCGAGAGCAAGAGCGAGCGAGACGCAGCGACTGAGCAGCACCATTGGCCAGGCCTTCTTCTGTCTGCAGACGCGGCCGCAGCCCGTGGCCCCGTTCGCGAGCGCAGGCGTCCTTAGTTTCCACGCGCCCGGCGCGCCCGAGGACGTGCGAGAGCGTCTCGCGCGCCTGCTGAGCCTGTCCGCAGCCATGATGACCGACCCAGACGCGCTGGAGGCCACTAAAGAGAGCCTCCGCCAGCGCGAGGAGAGCGCCAGCGACGGCGACGTCGCTGAGACCGCTGACGCCTTCCGCGCCGACGAGGACGCGGACCTGCAGCAGCTCACGGTGCAGTCGCTGCCCTACGTCAAGTGCCGCGAGAGCGTGAGCGCCGTCTTCAGCTTCGACTCGGCGGCGCGGCGTCGCATCTCGCTGGCGTCCAACGCGACGTCCGACACGGCCAACTCGTCGCCCGAACACGCCGACAAGTTCCCCACGTCGCTGTCGTACTCGGTTCCGTCCAGGACGCTGGTGACCAACACGCCGCGCGGCCGCCCCGCCGTGGACGTCATCGCCACGTACATGAACACGTGTGACCAGCGCACGGTGAAATCGGAGCTGATGCGCGCCCACGCGCACTTTGCGTCGCCGCGAGGTACGGAACAGCCTACTGTACTTGAATTCTTGTTCTTGCTGCCTGCTGGGGTTGAAGTTGAAGGGCAGACGAAAGAACTGACTGTTGTGATTTGGTGTCTTGTCGTTTGCACGCATGTGTTGCGTCGTGGCTGTTGTTGCTGCTGCTGAAGGTGGTGGCCCGCCGTCACGCATCCGCTCGTCTTCCATTATGAGTAAGGAAGGCAGCGCCGAGTGGGGCTGGTTCGCAGACATCGACTCAAGCAGCGAAAGCTGGGGCGGTGACGGATCGATTCACTCGCTGCGTCGCCGGCTGAGTGCCGACTTGGGACTCATCGACGTCGGCAACGTGCACGTTCTAGGCGATGAACAGACCAACACACGCATCACGGCGGCGCACAAGACGTTTACTATCATCACGGAAGGCAACAGCAAGGTGGTCTCCGCTACGGTCTCCATCCCCAAGTTCCGCATCGTACAGTCGCGCTCGGGCGCCGATCGTCACGCTCAGTATTTAATTACCCTCATGCTCGGCAAGGAGCTGTACGCCGACTGGCGCCGGTACTCGGAGTTCGGCGAGCTGGTGAAAACGCTGGATGAAAAACGGTACTCGCGGACACAAGACGCATGGGCAGGGATCGAAACGCGCTGGTTCAACCGGCTAGAGCCGTCGTATCTGCACCAGAAGTGCATCACTCTGGAGAACTTCATGCGCGAGCTCATGTACGAGTCGAACGAGCCGACTGTGCTGATTAACTTCCTCGGCGGCTACCTGGGCAAGGTAAATGCGCGGCCTACGGACCCCGTGGCCTTCCGCCCAGCTGCACAACTCCCGAAGGAGCTTCGCCCACCGCAGCCACAACACGAACGAGAGCTGTTCGAAAAGATGTGGGCCGAGAACTTTAAACGGTCACATGTGGACTACTCGGGCAGTTTGACGCCGACCCAAAAGGCCAGCTAGAAGTGCGAGGAGTGGAGAAGGGGTATCAGATGCCCGCTATTTGATTATTCGTTTAGGAGGTTGCGCGGCCCATGCGCTTAAGCTTTTCTAATGGGACTTTGACATGAAAACCAATTCGCTCGGCGTTTAGAAGTGCCGGGGGGTGTCTTCTAGTGACAAGCAGTCCAGGACAGCTACAGGAACTTGCTTTGGAAGGCCGTACCGGTAGCAGCCTTCGAGTAGCAGAGCTCGTGCTGGTAGACAATGAGATCGGGAATGTGAGAGACGTCGCGCAGGTAAAAGAACTGGGCAAGACGAGACTGGGCGACGAGAGGGAACAACCACGGAGACATCTGCAGTGAAACGTTGATGTTACTACTACGCAGAGTAAATCGAAAACAAATCGGACGTACCGTCGCAACCAACGAGTGCCAGGTAAAGCCGACAACCGCTCCGACCAAGGCTCCTACGGCCACTTGGTCCTTGGTGTGGTAGCCCAACCGCACCCGGGAGTAGCAGGTAATCACTGCCAGCAGGACACAGCCGACGATCGCGACCCACTGCTCGAGGTACCGGTGCGAGTTCAACCTGCAACGTCGCCGTTCGTCAGTTCAATTTTCCGGTGATACACGATTGTCGATACCAGCGTGGCGTACCTCGAGTACGTGTATGCAACGGAATACGAGGCGAAGAACGAGATGAACTGGGAGTGAGCCGAGGGCATACCGGAGCCGCTCATACGCGCACTATCGGGCCGTTGTTGGTTGATGGTCTTCTTGAGGACCTTGTTGATCACTTCACTCACCACCTGCCACCAAGCGTCAGCTCAAGCAGAGGCTGGCCAAAGAGTTGAGCTTCCATACCTGGCCAACGAACATGCTGACGCTGTCCAAGTCGCGCTGGAAAATGACGAGCGTCACGTGCATGAGCGTCACAAACCTGCGGAGGTACCAGTTAGCAATGGGCCTGGGAATTGGTTACCGGTAGTCAGCTGATCGTACACTGGCGAGAGCGTGAAGAGCGCCATGATGACACCGAACCGGTCACTCGGGTCGTACATGACCCATGTGAGCTCAAAGGCCTTCAGCGCCTTGCCCTTGGTCTCCGCTGACTTGGTCATGGCGTCGTGCGGTGGTCGTTGGCAGTGGTGCGTGGCGCCACGTTTTGCTTCAGTACCGAACAACAGATGGTCCTTCGTGATTTGCGTTGTTGTATTCGTCGGTGACGAATCGTCACCAGGGCAGGCTTGATGGTCCCGAAAAAAAAACTTCACCGCAAGCCCAAAGGTAACAAATGGATAGATATGAGTCATCAGTGTTTTGAGTTGTGGGTTTTCTAGGTTTGTACTGCTGGTCATTGAGGAATGCGAGATTGAACAAAATGTAGTTCTATTTAGTGAGCGCGAGGTTGACTTTGATGCTTCCGTGCGGGTCAAGGAGCTCCATGCAGCTACTGGGACTTCTTTTGAGGAGAAGCAGCAGCAGCAGCCTTGTTGGAGATTTCGTGCTGGTAGACCGTCAGGTCCGGAATGTGCGAGATATCACGCACATAGAAAAACTTGGCGAGGCGCGACTCGGCCACCACCGGGAACAGCCACGGAGAGACCTATTCAGATAGAACAGAAAAGTGTAAGCCGACGAGGCACGCGCAACTATATCATCGATGTGAAGGTTTGTCTTACCGAGGCGACGAAGATGTACCAGGCCACACCAGTGAGCACACCAAAGCCGGCACCAACTAGCACTTGGTCAGCGGAGTGGTAGTTTAGGTGGATGCGGGAGTAGCACGTCAAGACCGAGATCGCTACGACACTGAGGATAGTGAACCACTGCTCCAGTCGTCGGCGCGAGTTGATCCTGATACACGCACCAGCCATCAGTGATACACTCCAGTCAATCCTGCTGCCACCCTCACAAGCAAACCAAGACACAGCAAGCACCTCTTCCACGTGTAGATCACCACGTAGGCCGCGAAAAAGCCCATGAACTGGGAGTGGGCGGACGGCATTCCCGGTCCGGTCATGAACGCGCCTTCCGGTCGCGGCTGGTTGATGAGCTTCTTGAGCACTTTGTTAAACACGACGCTGATCAACTGCATTCCCACAACACATCGCAACCATTCAGCCACTCCGTCCCACAATAACTTGCAATGCAGTTGCAATGCGTTACCTGCCCCACGAGCATACTGATGCTGTCCAGGTCTCGCTGCGAGGCAACAACAGTGAGGTACACGATCACCAAAAAGCTGCAGTAATTGCGGTGTCAGCACTGCAATACAGTCGCCAAGATGTCAGTCTACGCACATGGGGGACAGCGTGAAGAGCGCCAGCATGGCGCCTAGCGGGTCCGTCGGGTCGTACACGACCCACGTGAGCTCGAACTCCTGCACGCGCTTGGCCTCCATTGTCAACGCCACGTTCGCAACTATGAGAGAGTCGCAAGTACGTGTTCATATCATATGTCACTATGTCGAGGGTGCAACTGTAGTGACACACACGAAGTTGCAGCCATGAGTGCGCAGGCCACGAGGCTCGAGAGCCTCTTCCTGCTCGTGCGAGGTCTGTAGCGGTCACTGGAGTGAGCGGATCGCAGCAACAGCTGCGCGTGTGTCTCCTCTATCTAACAGTGTGTGTTTCAGACGGAAGCAGCGCGCAGATCCGCGAGAATGCGGCGGAGAAGCTGGGCGAGGTGGCCGTGCGCTCTCCCGAGGCCTGCGCCTCCATCCTCCAGCAGCTGCGGCCGCTGATCGTGGACGTGGAGTGGGAGATCCGCGTGGCCGCCTCCAAGTGCCTCGACGTAGTGGCGCGCGCCTTGCGCCACGAGCGCCAGAACGTCGCGGACCTCTTCGCGTTGGTGTCACGTAAGTGGCTGGTTGTGCTCTCTGACTGGCTCTGCTCTTGTTGAGGCTGATAGTGCTGCTGTTGCTATTGTGTGGACTGTAGTTGGCAGTCTGGAAGCTTCTTGCACGGCGCTGAACCTCCAGACAGTGGATATCAACGCGGTAGTGCGCGAAGGAGCGCCATTGCTGCGCAGTGGAGGAGAGGTGGGTGGGTGGCGTAGCTGGGTGAAGTGTGAGACTGGCACACGAGTGATGATGGGATGTGTGTGTGCTTGTGCTAGTAGGAGTATCAATATGCAACCAACTTGACGGAGGAGGAGCGGCGCGTCCATGCCGTGAAGCAGCGGCGTCTGCTGTTGAGGCGGCTTAGTGGAGCTGGAGGACCCATTTGGAAGACCCGAGAGGACTCGCTTACGAAGCAGCTGCTGCCTAGACTGAACCAAGATCGTACGTGTGGCTATTATGCTGAGTAGTGGTGATGATTGCTGACTTTTGTGGGGGGGTGGCTTGTTGCAGACGCAAAGGAAATTGCTGATGATATCGAGGCGAGTGAAGCTCAGCCGGGCGTTACTAGTGAACCTGCTGCAGAGGTTAACCGGAAGCAAGCGAGCGAGATGTTGGCTATCCCAACGAGATCGAAACGTCGCCCTGGTAATGACTCGGGTGAAACAAGTAGCGACGAGAAGAGGATGAAAGTGGAACATACCAACGGTTCCGAGGACGTCATCATGAAACAAAACGGTTCAGACACACGAACGGATGAATCTGAGACGCAGACGAAAGCTTCAATTGTGGCAAGCTTGGTCTCTGATCTGTTCGAGAGTATGTTTGATTCCAAGTGGGAGGTTCGCCACGGCGCAGTTTTGTCGTTACGTCAGATTCTGTTGTCAGCGCATTTTACCGCTGCTGTTGAAGCTGCTCGACCATCTGAAGACATGAACACGCAGCGGTGTTTCGTTGACAAGTGGCTGGAAGAGTGTTTGATTAGGTGCATTTGCGTACTCGCTTTGGATCAGTTTGTGGATTATTCGGCGGACGGATCAGTGTCTCCGGTACGGGAGGTTTGCGCGCAAGTATTTGGTATTTTGCTTGGAAGCCTCTCTAGTGAAGAGACACTAATCGGATATTTACAAGTCGTGCGCACATTGTTTAGTGGTTCGACATGGCAGGCTTGCCACGGTGGTCTGCTGGGGCTGAAGTATCTAGTCCGGGCCCATAGCAGTCACGCTCGGGTGCTCGTTCCTCTCTTTTACGACGATATTGTGGCTGCGTTCTCTCATGCTGACTCGGAAGAAGATGTGATAGTTCTGGCTGCGGAAATGTTTAAAGACTTTGTGCCATACTTGGATCGGGTTGCGGATGCAGCGATAAAGAAAACTGCTTTATTGCTTTGGGGGTCTCTGAGGCCATATGAAAAAGCTGGTTTGGTTACCGCTAGCATCGTTCAAGCATTGAGTGTCTGGTATAATCACGCTACAGTCGCAACCGTGTTACAAAATGACAATGAAGTCAGGCTTTCATTGTGGCAAAATTTGTCATACACCGTCCCCATGCTCCACCACCATTCGCCGTCTGTTCGAGCATCCAGTGGAATTTGCGTCGCGGCCATCTTTTCAGGGGAATTTTCGTCTTTCAATGCTAGTTCGGTCGACTTTGCTCGAGTTTTTCTGCCACACTTGCTGCTTCAGCTACTAATGGAACAAGATGAGTCGGTCCAGCAAAGCCTGCTTGCAGCGTGGAAAAAAGTGGTGAGCAGCTTGTCGGTGGGTGAGATGCTGATGTCTATCATTGAAGAGCCACTTCCAAGGTGGACGAAGCTGTTATGGTCAACAGACGACATTAATTATCTGAACGTTGACATGGCTACCTCTGAAGGCACTGTATCAGGTGCAATTGTGTGCGATTCAGCCGATCGGGTCGCTCGAGAGAATATGTCCTCTCGTGTGGCATTCGCGGAAGCGATTGGTTTTGCTTTTGCCCACGTCCCTCTTTCCAGTGCGTGCATGACTGATTTAGTTCAGCTTTTTCGTGATGGTATGGGCAGTAGCTCTGGTGAGCGTCAATGTGGTGTTTTGCTAGCGCTGTCAAAATGGAGTTGCTTTGAAAAGCAGTTGGCGCAGGAAAAATTAGACGCGCAGTCACAGCGAGTCCAGTATTTGCTGGATTCCATGGGACCTACGCTGAGCTTGTTCGCGGGGAATCACTGGAAAACGCTTCACCCTGACGTAGTGAGTGATGGACAGCCAGTATTCTACAGTGAACAACTTGGATCGTTAAGACGTGTGAAGCAGATGGAAACACGAATTATCGAGGTATTCTCTGCCGTGGGTATCTCGTTACAACCTGCAGGGAAACCCGATTCAGTCTCATCGGCAGATATTTCACGACAGATCGCTGAGCACATTGCACTTTTCCCTTACGATCAGCTGCAAATGCACCAGAAAGAATACGAATCCGCTCACTTCAAACGACAAGATCTATTTCTTGTGGACGAACTCGTTCAGCAAAGTTTTTCTCGTTTTTATCATCGGATACAAGGACTCGGGAGCAGTGCGTTTTGCGAACTGCTGCCGATTCCCAAAAAGAGTGGATTCTTAGTTAAAGCACTGATGAATTCAATCAAGGAAGAGGAGGAACAAGTGTTTCGCACTATTTCGGCACAAACAATAGCTGATTTCGTGGTGGGCCAGGCAAATGTCCAAAAGAAGTGTGTATCGAAGATTATCTCAAACCTTTGCAACAGTGCCGGGGCGTTGGTAGGTCTATCGGGTGGTCCATTCGATGGCATGCTTGGAAGCAGCAGCTCACCCGATAAGCAGAGTGAATCAATTTCTCCCGAAGTTCTCAAGAAGGCCAAAGTTCGAGCAGTTGGAGCAGAAGCTACTCTGCGCCAAATATGTAAGCGTGCAGGGGATTCTCTATTCGAAACCTGCCGTGCATTGGAGGACAATATTTCCACGGCGTGGAACCAGCCAAATGTCGATGAATTGACTATTCAACGAAGCATGCATCTTATCGTGCTAATATTGCCTCATATTGAAAGTGGCGCGATGCCAACTTGCTTGTCATGGTTTGACCGACTTGCGCAATTGATGCAACGACCGTATGAAGACCATCAGACGCGGCGGATTGTGGCGCATGCTGTTGCTACAATTTGCAAGCATACGCAAGGGGAGCACCGCGAAAATGCTATGCTTGTTGTGTATAACTCGATTTTTGTGGCATTTTCACAAACTGGTACTGCCGACGCAACAGAAGTACTTGAAGGTGCAGTGATGGTGCTTGATCGTATCGTCCACAGTCTTGGGTCAGACCTCGTCCAGTATGTTCCTAGTCTGGTTCATTACGCGATGAAAACGATGAGCTCTCAGTTTAAACTTGTCCGCACTCTCGCTGCTGGGGCCTTTGCGGACCTGGTGCCGCTGATTCCGCTCCAAATGGACCTCGAGCTCCATGAATCCAGCAAGCTTCTTCCAGACGCGCTGAGAACGATTGTTAACCAGAACGCAGTTTCTCGCACCTTTCTTGAGAGCTTCACGGAAGGAAAAGCTATTCAGCACGTCGACGTTAAATCTTGGCTGGATCCAGATATCTCTCTGCGTGTGTACCAGCAGCATGGTGTGGATTGGTTGTGTTTCATGGCCAACAACAATCTTCACGGGATTCTTGCTGATGATATGGGTCTCGGAAAGACATTGCAGTCGCTTTCAGCAATGGCTGCAACGCTCTCGATGTCTTCTACACCCGATCATAGGCGTGCTGCGTCGCCTTGCCTTATTGTGTGTCCACCGATAATCGTTCACCACTGGGTCCAGGAGGCTAAGAAATTCCTCCCTGGGTTCTTTGAGTCCATCGTCGACTACTCGCTGCCAGCTAGTGAGCGAAAGCCCCTGAATCGTGGTAGCGGCCTGCCATCATCTGATCATGGGCCAACATTAATCGTGACAACGTACGCAATTTTGCGTACAGATATCGATTACTTGAGCGATATCGACTATTCTTTTGTGATGCTGGACGAAGCACACCTGATCCGGAATCCTTCCACAGCCCTGTTTCGTGCTGTGTTAGAACTTCGCGCAACACACCGAGTCGCCTTGAGTGGAACGCCGCTGCAAAATAATGTCACCGACCTGTGGGCACTGTTCGAGTTCCTGATGCCAGGCTACTTGGGTGAGTTCGCAGAGTTCCGGCGTGAGTTTGTTCTTCCGATCACCAAGTCAAAAGAGCGAAATGCTACGACAAAACAGAAGGAGCTAGCAGCGATCGCTATCGCTCAATTGCATCAAAAAGTATTGCCATTTATTCTACGGCGAACGAAAGACCAGGTGCTGGAGGAACTTCCTCCCAAAATCATCTCGAACGTGCTGCTACCGCTGTCGTCACTGCAGAAGCGACTCTACTCCCTGGCATCGTCAATTGAGACAGAAACAACAGCACCTTCGCGATCGACAAAAACCCAGAAGAAGCCCGATACGAAACCATTGACGAACGTGCTAACAAACCTCCAACTTTTGCGCAAGATATGTGTACACCCCGCACTTGTTGCTGACAACAATGTTACTCGGGGCCTTAGTACGAAGGAGAAGAAGGGTCTCTGCGACTGGAAGAATTCAGGAAAAATGACAGGCTTGCGCGATCTCTTGGTTGAATGCTGTGATGTTGCGGCGTGGAATCAGGGAAGCCGCCACGGGTCTGCCGCAGACGCTGATAGCCTTGACGAGATCAACCTTTCTCCTCATCGGTGCCTGGTATTTGCACATCTGCAGGGAACCCTTGATCTTACCGAGCAAATGCTGCGAGACGCTTTACCTGGAGTTACCTATCGACGCCTTGATGGAAAAACGCCTCACTCCAAGCGCGCAGATATCGTGCAGCATTTCAACTCGGATCCATCGATCGATGTGTTGCTGCTGACTACGTCAGTGGGCGGCCTTGGACTCACTCTCACTGGCGCCGATACGGTAATATTCATCGAGCACTCATGGAACCCCTTTGTCGATCTACAGGCAATGGACCGTGCGCATCGCATTGGGCAGAAGAGAACTGTGCGTGTATTCCGTTTAATCATGGAGGGGTCGTTAGAGGAACACATTTTGAACCTCCAGGAGTTCAAAGAACAAGTTGCAGCCACGGTTGTGCAGAAGAGTGATGCTCAAACGAGTATGAACACGAACACGAAAGGGGTACTTAACTTGCTACATGCATCGTCTTCAGCCGTGGCCGCTAAGGAGCTTCGTGCGTCAGTTGCGGCGAAGAAAGCAGGTGACGATGAAATCGCGGCACTTCCGCAGGGAGCCCAAGAGTTGTTGAACCAGATCGGAGACCTATGGGATGAGTCCCAGTACGATTCGTTAGCATTTCCTGGGCCCACTAACGACGAATAAATAACCTCACGATAGCGCTACAGAAATTCTCTATGTATTGGAATGGAAAACTCTATCGTTGATCATGCCCGCGTTTGCTTACTGAGCATCAATAAGACTTTCGACGTCAAGCTGGATGATGTCTGCGTCGCACCCCTACAACAAGCAATATTAGAACGGTGATGAGAGGTCAGTAACCAGGACGCACGAATTGCACATTGCACAGCTACAGGACTTACCAAAATCGATGCAACATTGGGGTTGGTGCGACCACGATCGCCGTGCACGAACTCCTTCACATACGTTCCGGCTGACGTTGTTAGACGCAGCAACATGTAATGCTTATTCAGCACTTCGCACTTGGCCGCATGGATAATTTTCGGCCGCGTCATCAGCGTTCGGCGATGCAGTACACGGATAGGAGTTTGCTGCTGGATGGTGAGGTCTTCAATGGCATCGAGCTTTGCAACCAACTCCGGCGTCAATACTCCTTCCGACCACACAACACAGCTAATAGCAAGCGAGGAACGAAAACCCGTCAGTACATGACGTGGTAGTTCAGTGAGAGCAAAAACTGATAGCGTACCAGTACGTCTTCTTCTTTGAGTCAGCCCCGGCTTGAAGCCCAGCGAAATAGTCCTTGGTGGAACTCTTCACATTGACAATTTCAACAGCACCATTGTTGGCATCGTTTACAGCCTTCTGGATCTGATCGTATTCAGATTGATCTAGGTACGCTTTCTTGGCGTCTGCAGTCAAAACAATTGGGGTGAGATATTGACTCTGAGCATGTGAATAATTGTTGCTTCTTACCCAGAATCTCCAAGATGAATGGCCTTCCATTTCCGAGCATACGCACGTCAACATCTTCACGACCGGCCGTGTGGAACTTGTAGCCTGATCCCCGAAAGAATGGCAGAGCGCTATCACCGATGCACTCCTCCACCGACGACTCACCCATTCGTTCACCATCCAGAACCCACGGCGTCTGACTGAGTCCACGCTGGAATTTGAGGTATCGTCCCTGCATGTAGACAGAGTCGCGCTCGAACGTGGTCACAGCGCGAGGCTCAGCAGTGAGACGAGCGGGTGGGCTCTTGATCTTGTCGGGCATTGACGTCAGTGCTGCCAGGGCTCGGGAAACTGCGCCGAAACCATCGAAGACCGGCGGCGGACCACGACCACGCTTTCGCGTCCCCTCAAGCTGTTTCTGTGGACAGTAGTCAACGTTAACGAGCCAATACGAGGGTTAGCTCGAGCATGAAGGATGGACATGCATTCCACGGTACCTTGATTGCCGGGATCTGGCGCACTTCATCAGCGGATTCGTCGTGCTTAACGTCGATCAGCACTGAAAACTCGCTTCCATTCGCACACTCCGCATTCTTGAGCATTCTGGATATGGAAGGCGCCAGGAAGGACTGTGCAGTTCAAAACAGCAACAATGGTGAGTACAAGTATGTCACCAGCGTGCCCTCGCCACCAATATCCTCTACAGCTTCGAACCTTGAGCACATCTTTCATATCGAACGGCGTTTTCCGCGGGAAGTTGTCCACATCCGAGCGCAAGAACTGCAGCAGCGAGTACTCGCGCAGCAGCACGACACTGGGCAGCTTGATGTTGAGCGAGAAGGCCTTGACGTCGTAGTCGGCCTTGTCTGCCAACTGCTGCACGTCGGCCAGGATCTTCTCATGGAACGCGCCGTTCAAGACGCCCACGCAGCACGTGCAGCCTGAAACCTCCTGCGGCTCGAAGCCGAGCACGCCGCTCTCCTTGGCGAACTCGTGCACGGCGTCCACCAGCTTCTCCTCCGAGCAGCTGCAGCCGCATAACACACAGCAGAAGGTAAGTCACGAGGTCACGCACTGGCCAATTGATGACCCGCAGCCGCTGGTCGCCCCAGTAAACGCACGCGTAGATGTCCGAGTCGTCGACGTCAGCGAAGCGCAAGCAGCAGCGCACACACACGCCCAGCTCTCTCGCGCGCAGTAGGCCCTTAGCGGACAGCGCGCCGACACGCAGCACACCCAGGAGCTCCATTCGCAACGTTTGGCTCCAGTCAAACGTTGATGTTTAATACCGTGCAGCGATTAGTCAAAAAGGGTCATGTTTGTTTCGGCGAATCGTTGATGTGATACCGCCGTTTTGCACCAATCGCCGCCTGTTTTCGTCGCGGATACAAATCTCTATATGTTTCTGCCCAGTCGGAGCCCGGCTCTCTTTTTCCATTACAGTCGACGATCGACGTGGTGGCAGCGTCGTCAAGCAGCAGCCGAAGGGGGGAAAGAGCGCCCAGTTGCCCACACGCCCCGCGGCGGACAGAGAGAAGCTACTGTACAGCCTCAGCCACAGCCATGCCGAGCTTCTGCCCCAAGTGCGTCGGTCGCTGGAGCTGCTGACGCGTGGAGCAATTAATTAATTGATTAATTGTGTGTGTCAATTAGATGCGGGGACTTTGTGGAGGAGGACGCGTGCGGGAAGTGCGGCGAGAAGGCGGTGCGTTTTAGCAGAGGGGGGGCGGGATTTAGGCGCGGTTTTAGCAGGCGTGAGCTAACTGACTGGCTGACGCAGGTGACGACCCAGGAGAACCCGTGGAAGGCGGCGTCCAAGGTGCCCGGAGGCGACAACATGAGCGTCCCGGCGGTGCCCACGGCCTTCACTGCGGCGGCGCGCATCAAGATGATGGGGTGCGTCTGCCTGCGTCTGTTGCTGTTGCCTAGGTCCTTCAGACTCTCTGACCTTTGACTCCCTCTCGTCGTACGGTTGTTATCGTGTGTGTGTGTGTGGTGCAGGGTGCAGCCCGTGCCGGAGCCCGCGCGCAAGGAGAAGGCGGAGGCGCGCTTCAACTTCGTGCCGCAGGACCCGAGCTCGCAGCTCGCGCTGAGTAAGGGCGACGAGGTGGACGTGGTGCGCAAGGACAGCGACGGCTGGTGGTTCGTCATCAAGGACGGCGAGAAGGGCCTCGTGCCCGGCTCGTACCTGCACATCGAGAACCCCATCATCCCCGTCACGGACGCCGCGATCCTGGCGGCTCGAGAGGCCTCCAACCAGAGATTCATGCAGATGCAGCAGAGCTCGGGAGACGCCGCGCAGGGGGCGGAAGCAGGCGTGGAGTACCAGTCCCCGCTGGGCCTCGAGGCGCTCGCGATCGCGGACTCGTGCGCGCCCAAGCCGCCGAATGGACCGGCGCGAGCGGACGCCAAGTCCGGAGGCACCGAGTTCAAGCCTGGCGAGGTGCGCAAGCTGCGCAAGTGCTACGCGTGCAAGGAGACGATTCTGGGCCGCACGAAAGTGTGCAAGGACCAGATTTTCCACGAAATCTGCTTGCTGTGCAAGGGGTGCCGCGAGTCGATTGAGGAGGACGAAGACTTCACGCTCATCAAGAAGAAGGCGTACCACGCGGACTGCGCGAAGGATGTCAACCACTGCTTCGTTTGCGACAAGGAGATCTTGGGCCGAGTGTACCGGGCTGGCGATGGCGCGTTCCACAAGCTGTGCATGGTCTGCTCGGTCTGCAACAACCAGTCGAAGGAAGCTGGAGCGAAGTTGGAAAACGATCTTCTCTTTTGCGGCGACTGCGTTGCAGAGAAGGAGAGGAAAGAGAGGGAGGAGAGAGAAGCCGCACTTGAACGCGAGCGGGCTGCTGCCAAGGCGAAGGCAGAGAAGGAGGCAGCCCTTGCTGCGGCTCGGGCGCTTGAGGAAAAGAAGGAGCGAGAAGCGCGCGAGGCGCAGCAGGCTGCCGAAGAGGCTGCTCGCGCGAAAGCAAAGGCGGAGGCCCAAGCGGCTGCGGCTGCACGCGCACACGCGGAGAGAGAAGCAGCAGAGGCGGTAGCGCTGCAAAGAGCTGCCTCGGCTGCTGTTGCGAATGGCCACGGGCGATCCGGAATGGACAGCGTTCGATCCAGCACGTCGAACCTTGACGAGTTTGATTTGGAGGCTACTCCTATCGACATGGGAGGCCAGAATGGACGAATCTCCGAAGTGTCGGACCTCGACTCGATTCTTAGTGACGGGGAGTACGCTGGATACATGGGGACCGGCCAACGGGAGTCGCTGCGCTTATCGGAAGTCCTTGACCTCGAGTCTTACAGCGATGACCGCTTGTCTGATCTAAGCGGCATCTCGGAGGGAGCTGCTGAACGAGCTAGAGCGCGGCGTTCAACAATCGAAAGAACGGTGAATGAAAACGAAGAAACCTTCTCGGAAGATGAGGATGATCGCGAGCTGTGCGGTGGTTGCAATCAAGTTCTGGAAGGAGAAGCCGTTGGTGCTCTGAATCAATACTTTCACTACGAGGTATGTGTGTGTCAGCAATTGAGTGAATGTACACAACATTGCCTAACAAAGCGTCGTTTATGCTTTGCTTATGCGCAACAGTGCTTCAAATGCAGCCACTGCACCCGTGTCATTGCGGAAGATGATGGTTACGCAGAGAAAGACAACCAGGTATGTGGATGCTGTGTTTTTCATTACGTATCTATTTGTTTAACGGAGTCCGTACTGGCTTCAGGCGTTCCACCAAGGGTGTTACCAGGCTCGTTTCGGCAAGAAATGTCATCGGTGTGACAAGGTTCTCAAAGGAAAAGTGGTCAAAGCTCTCGACCACCTGTACCACCCGGACTGCTTCGTATGCTTTCAATGCAGCTCTTCCCTTTCAGGTACGTCTCGAGATTCGACCGGATCAATCGACTCGCTGCCCGATAGTAACACATACTTGTTTTGCTGTTCTTTTGTCGTCCAGCAGAGAGTTTCTTCGAACATGACGGCCAGGCTGTTTGCGCGAAGTGCAAACACGAGGCAATCGCGGTGGATGAACCCAGCTTCCCGTAAGTTTAACTCCACTTCAAGTAATAACTGTATACGCACGCTGACTGACATTCGTATTGCTATTTTTCAGAGAGAACATGGCTCCGGTGTCCAAGGGTATTGCTGGCTATCGCTTCGACGCCCAGGATGACACACAATTGACTATTTATCCGGGCGACGAAGTCGCTATCCTCCAAAAGGTACGTTCACTCTGAAATAAATCTCACGCCTCACGCTGCTGCTAACCGCTCTGAACTGCGATACATGTAGGATGATGATGGCTGGTGGCTGGTGGAATTGAGAAACAAACGTGGTTACGTACCAGGCTCGTATTTGATTGAACGCCCCATTGAGGAACAACCGAAGCCGCAGCCGAAGAAGAAGACGAGTGCGTTCAAGAGTAAGCCCAAGCGCAAGCCGGGACTTTGCAGCTCGTGCTCAACGCAAAATCCAGCGGAGGCGCGCTTTTGCCGAAGCTGCGGCAACAATCTGATGGCCTAACTATCCTATCACCTATCGTGTGGGGAAAGATTCAAGCGGCAGTTTGTTTAGAGGAAAAATACGCGGACAGGGGAGACACGAAATGACCCGGCCTTATGAACGCGGTGGTGTCTTGCTCTTTGCAGCGCGAGTGTAAAGAAGAAATGTCCTTCTCATCAATGTATGGTGTTTGCGCTTAGGAAGCTAGTGTACGTATTCCTGTGGGATCTAACTTAACGTTGTCAGGTCCATACACAGTGCTGAGTCCGACTTCTTTGACGAGAGCATGACCTGAGGTAGTTCTTCCGGCTGAAAGGAGAGGGCAAGTAGGCCTCCTTACCGGTGTCCGAATATCGCTGCGAGCGTGCCTGCAACAGCTCAAGTACAATATGGAGTACTACTATATAATACATGTACTCTTCGCTAGCATACAGTACAATTACGCTGCCGTTGTTGCAGCCGACGCAACAGCGTCCCACACATCTAATCGAAATTGCGCTTCAGGTGAGAGCGCAGTTTTGGACACGGAGTTTCGAGACTGGGTCCATCGGTCCCAGTCCAGCTCCAGTCGCCGCTGGTTGCCATTCTCTCGACTCGTGTACGACACCACTGCACGCAGTTCTGCGACGACCTGAGAACTTGCCTGAATAGCGAGTCGCTTGACTAACTCCGGGTGTTCAAGAATGGCGGGGTCCATCACGCGGTCCAAAACGAACGTCAGCATCGACTGCACTCGAGACACCGCAGAGGCTTCCCCATTGAAGCACACCGCCACGTTGAGCACCGTAGTGAAACTAGCCACAAACTCTAGGAAAATCTTCTCGTCAGCCTGCACGCGCGCCTCCTTCATCGAGATGAGCTCACACGCAGTGAATACATCCAGCGATGACGCCCAAAACTTCAGGCATGATGCCACGGCACGCCACACGATATCCCAGAGCACCAGTGCCTCGCTTCTCAGCGGAGAGGTTGCAGATCGAGTCACATCACCGGATTCCACACATTCGTTCAGTGTGATGGCGAACTCGGCCAAGCACCGCGAAAGGCTGGTGGCCTGGTGTTCCCACGTAACCAGATTGGGGCACTTGGAGCTAGCGTTCTTGAATATCGCACCACTGCACCTCCTCACTTCTCGGTAGCGTTGATCTTCTTCGAGTCGCTGTGCATCTTCTTGGTTGTTCGCAGGGACTGCAGCTTGGCCTGGACTCCTCTCCGAGGTCGCTGCACCGGCGGCAGAAGAGGGAAGGGGGACAGCAGCCACCTTAGAACCAGCGCCAAGGTCCTTCAGCAAGCTCTTGTTCCGGAAGGCTACACGCTTCACAAACTCCGTCTGGCAGCTTTTCGGGACCAAGGTTTTCAGAGCACCGCGAGTGCGCTGCAGCGCCACGAACACGATCGAGTTTGTCAGCGTTGGGTGCGATGACGGAGGCAAAAACGGAGGAATTGCAGTGCTGACGCGCTCCTCTCCTAGTCGGAGAGCTTCTTGTAGCGAAGCTACAACTGTAGAGTTCGCCTCATGGCGAGTCTTCGAGGTGATCATCATTTGGAACGACGCCCGTGCAGCAAGAGCAGCTTCGTCGCCTACCACTGCAGGACTCCGCCCCATTGTAAGCAGGCCGCTCTCCAATGCACAGTGATCAATGAGCTCATCAGCTCGTGGCGTAACGACATGCGTCATCACATGCTCACAGATATCCGTCGTCACGGACCCGACGACAAACTCCACCACTGTCTTCAACTTGGGGTGCAGCTTGAATACAGCCTCGGACAGATCGTCGTTCTCCTCCTGCAGTGGTGGAAAACTGCTGGGAAAACCGGTCGCGGGCGACTTCATCCCTGGGCTGGCGGCGCGTACGACGTCCTCATGCTTTACAGTGAAAGATGAGAAATTATCGCCGCCGTGGCCATCCTCTATCACAACCTGCAACGGTCGGAGTTTGCGGATCGGAGTGACCGGGTGGCCTGTTGTCATTATACCAGAGCCGATTGACAGCTTCCTCCGTGGTGTCGGCTGCGCGCGAGTCTGGATGAACCCGCGAAGATCTTCCAGCTCGCTCACGCAGCTCTGGACGAATACTCGGCTGTACAAAAAGGGGAGGTGATCTTCTCCTGCTCCAGCCTCTGGTGATGCATCGTCTTCACTCTCGAGCGCCAGGCGCACACGCGGTGACGGGATCACATGTCGGGACTGATAGTCCTCGCTGTGCATGAAACCAGCATCGAGCTTGAGTACGTGAAAGATGCGCTCGATCTGCAACGCGACATAGAGTCCTGTCTCCCCCAGAGAGTTCAAACGCGGCGAGCGGTGCAGAAGATGCAGCAACACCACAAGCTGCTTGAAATATGACGTCCCGAACGAGAGTTTGTCCAGTGAGAGCATGGAGAGGTAGTCGCAGAGCCACGGGATGCACTTGGATATTGACGACTCCAGGATGCTGTTTTCTAGCAGTTTCTTGACGTCCAGGCTGGAGTCACGGGCCACTTCCAAGGTACGGATGCCTTCGCGCTCTACAGCTTTGAACGCGGCATTATGCGCAGAAAGCTGCCGAATTGAGCAGGTCACTTGCCACTGCGGCGAAAAACGAAGGTACCCGAGGAACTTGGCCACCACCTTTAGTCTCAACACCACTTCCGTAAATTCTTTGCGTGCATCAGCCGAGGGTGACATAGTGTCCCGAATGGCGTAGAATTGCCGCTCCAACTGGTGCTTGACAAGCTCCGAGAACTCGTAGCTGTCGCAACTGTGTAAGAAGTGGAAGAAGAAAAGCTGATTGTCCGTGAAAAAGCTCCGCATACGGTCGAGAGTTGCCGTGAAGCTCTTGGTCGCGTCATCCTCGTTGGTCGTAGCTTTGGTATCCTGTCGATTTCTGCGCAGCGAGTTGTTGTTCACTTTGCCGTTGGCTCTGTTGTTACTGTTTGGGCCGTTCGATCCACCCCCGGTGGCATGCACCTGCGCTTGCGGGGATTTGTTCGACGGCTTCTGGCTTGAGAAGCGTCTATGCAGCTTCCGCAAACGGTCTGGGTTTTTCACGACGAGCTTATCCGCCATGATTTTCAGTACCAGGTCCTTGTCACTTTCGCCGAATGGATTCGAGCCAACTTGAACCAGCTCCTGGACGAAAAACTTGGCGAACCACCATCGGTTCTCAGGCGAGACCTCCGCCAGCAACTCCCGAGCAGCGGCGATGGCTGCAGACGCTACTCCCGCGTTTTCAATGCCAACCAGACTGTGCTGCTTCTGTTGGAACTGGCGCAGCAAGCCCAGGAATCCGTCCCGTACCTTCTCGCGGTTGGTATACAGGAGCGATTCCTCTGGTGTCCGATAGTGCAAGCGTGAATCGGTCTCCTCGTTGAACGGAATGGCGAAGTCTCGAACTGCGCTCGCCTTCATCTCAATCGGCAACTGGCAACCGATGCGAGCGCTTTCCGCCACACGAAACTCTTCACGCCTGCGAGACACTTCATCCAGCCGTTCCAGCATCGACGAGCAAATGCCGTCCGCGTCCCGCAAGCTGTGCTTCACCAGTCCCAGCAGATCTGCACCAAGGTGAGCTAGTACCGGCTCAATCTCAAGAAACACGATCTCCGCGAAGTCTAGGCAGTGAACACGCCAGCAGAACTCCGATGCCTCGCCCCTCGAAGGCGCCACACCGCCCGCCTTCTCCGGGTGTTCACAACTTCCCTTGCTACAACCTGTACAATCAGCTCGGTAGAGCAGACTGATGAGCACCTGCAGCTCCGCACTTGTGCTCTTCACCAACCGCTCCTTGATCAAAAACCCGTACAGCTTGGCTGCCTGCTTGTTCACCTTGAAGTCATCCGACGAGCAGTCAGGGACCTTGTCGGTCTTCTCGGCGACATAATTGCTCTTCTCAATCACAGGTGCATCCTCTTGCTGCTGGTTCGAGGTCAAGCTCGCTCTGCTCTTGTTCGGACCGTCCGACTGTGAATGGGTCACCTGGTTCGACGGAGACTTTTTCCTTACAGAAAGCTGCTGAGGTCGTGTCACTGTCTCCACGTTCAGCTTCTTCTTAGGGGCAATGGTCATCACCAACGGCGCCTTCTTCTTGACAACCGGTGCCATTGCACCTGCCGAGCTTGTGGTGGAGCCCCACGCCGACGGCGTGGCGGGTGTACTAGACCTAGAACTGGAGCTGAAACTAGAGCTAGAAGAGGGCACAGCAGCACCCATGCGCTTCTCCAGCAGAGACTGTTTGGCCCAGGCCGGGGGTCTCGTGCCTTCCGATGCCCCCAGAGGTGGGAATGAGATGGCTACAGGCACAGGCCGAGCCACCACCGTTGAGTCCTTGGGTGTCAGGAGAGTTGTAGTGATCCTTCTCTTGGGCGTCTTGGCTGGAACCACTTGTCCGTTGCTCTGCGTGCGCTTCAACTGCGGGAACTGGTCCTCGTCCTGGAATGTAGCCATGTTGCTCTCGGGTGTAGCCATGTTGTTCGAGAGACGCTCGGCTTCTGAGTCCCCGGAGACCCGCGCGTCGGCGTGCAACTGCACTTGATCATGCAGATAGTCCAGGAACACGTGCACGAAGTCGTCCGCGCGCACGCGCTGCGATTTGGCGCCAAGCTGCAGCTCCACGGCGGCGTCCTGAGCGATGGAGGCGGCATCTGCAGCGGAGTCGGGCCTCGCATTGTGCGCGCAGAGGAACTGGCTGATGCTACGCTGTGTGCGCCGCAGCTCCGCGTCCGAGAAGCCGCGCACGGCCGCCCATAGCTGCGCGGCCGCGTTATCCGCTGTAGCCATTTTTCCCGCGTCTTTTTGGCTTTGAACTGAAACGCGCTTGGGATTGGCGGGCGAAGCGACGCCGAATCTGATTGGCAAAAGAATATACAGTATTATAGTATTATGTATTACTACCCACAATAATATAGTATTACGTATTATCACTATGAATTCAGATAGTACTTCGTGTAGTACGCTTTGGTAATATGGGATAATTCATTCCATTTATTAAAAAACAAACATTAAAATACTACTTCAAGTACTAAGTACCGGTACTGCAGACAATCCCGACAACTTCAATCAATTGTCTGCATGCCGCATATCCGGGAAGCGGCAACAACGATGGCTTGGGGGAATAATGCGAAAAGTTCGTGGCAGTTTGTTTAGAGGGGAATATCCCGGACAGGTCTTAAGAACCGTGCCTTGCTTGCTCTTGCAGCGAGAAGAATTTGTCTCCCCGTCCCAATTCCGCGTTTTTTGTCGTACCAGCATCCACTGTTATTGAGCCTCCCCACTTGAACATTTTCCTCCGAGTTAGCAGACGAGTTCATGTGGAGCAGAGTGCTGACCCGTCCGAGTGCTGCTTTGCCTGCTGCGGTGCTTGCAGGCAGCTCTCGTGGCCTGCGTTCTCGTCGGATCATCCACGTGTGGGACCGAGTGCAGCCATCGTTCTGGTATCCGATGGCGTCGCTGGAGCAGTCGCTCATGGATATGGAGGTGATGGCTCGCCGGGTGTTCTCGCCTCGCTTCCCGCCATTTGCGGCGTTCTCGCCAAGCATGATGCCGGAGCTGCACCACGACGATGATGAGTTCTTCAAGGACCTGCCGATCGGGAAGTCTCAAGAAGCAATGAAGACTGCAGCAGCAGCAGCGTCAGACGCAATCGGTGACGCACCTGAGAAGGAAGGAACGGAAGCTGCACTCGACAAGAAGGAGCCTTCGACTGGTGCAGAAGGCACGGTGCCCCACCCTTCGTACACGTCGTACTCGTACAGCTACTCGACCATGCTGGACCACGGCGGCCACCGGATCGGCACTGCTCGTCGTCGCTACGAGGACTCGACGGGGCGTCTGAAGGCGACGCACGAGCGCGAGATCGACGGGAAGAAGCTCAAGCAGGTGTGGCTGCGGTCCAACACGCAAGACGAGGGCGGGCACGAGACGGTCTGCTCGAGCGGCAGCCCGGAGGAGTTCGAGAAGGAGTGGCTCGAGACGCCGTTCGGCCGCGCCGAGGACGAGGAGCAGGCCAAGTGGCTGGAGGACCGAGAGCGCAGCGTGTACCAGGCCTTCGGCATCGAGTACAAGCCGGACGAGACCATGGAGAAGCTGAAGCAGGGCCAGAGCGCAGAGCCCGCGACGCCGGAGGAGGGCAAGGTGGTGGAGGGCGGCCCGGACCGAGAGGAGACGATCCAGAAGATGTCCAAGCGACAGGAGGAGGAGACGACGCCCCCGCAGTTCACGTCGTAAGTGGCCAGCTGGAGGAGGAAAAGTGCATGTGCATGTTGAAGTGACAAATGTGATGGGTGTGGACCACCTTGGTGCTTGGAATCGTACTTAGTCTGCTTCAGTTTATGTTGTGCACGCAAGAATCGCTGCCCATCTATCTGAGCCCTCTCATTATCCAACGCGCGGCCTGCCCAGCAGCCCATGGAGGACCAGACGCACGACGAGCCGATGCTCCAGCCCTGTCCCGCCTCGGACGCGTCCAGTCTCCAGCTCAACAGCTTCGGCGTGGATGCGGCGGCCACGGGCGAGTCCAAGCGCTGGCTGCAGAGCCTCGAGAAGAGCATCCGCGCCATCGTGAGCATCCGCCTGCTGAGCGTGCGCGCCTTCGACGGCAATGGCGCCAGCTTCAGCGTGGCCACAGGCTTCGTGGTGGACATTGAGCGCGGCCTCATCCTCACGAACCGCCACGTGGTGACGCCCGGGCCGGTGGTGGCCGACGCCATCTTCCTCAACAAGGAGGAGGTGGACCTTGTGCCCATTTACCGGTGAGTTAACTGTACTGTCCTCTGCAGGTGGACAGCAGGAGACGGGGGTAGACTGAATTCTTATTCGTGTATTGGACAGGGACCCTGTGCACGACTTCGGCTTCTTCCGCTTCGACCCGAAGAAGGTCAAGTTCCTGCAGCTGCACGAGATTCCGCTACGACCCGAGGCGGCGAAGAGTGAGTAGTGACTTTTTTCTTCGTGTTTTAAAAACCTTTGCAGAGCTCTAACAAGTTGATGGTGATGCTGATTCTTTTGTGGCGACGCAGTTGGCGCGGAGATCCGCGTGGTGGGCAATGACGCCGGAGAAAAGCTGTCCATCTTGCCCGGCATTCTGGCCAAGTTGGACCGCGACGCGCCGTCCTACGGCTCGAGCACGTACAACGACTTTAACACGTTTTACTTTGCGGCGGCCAGTAGCACCAGCGGAGGCTCGAGCGGCTCGCCCGTGCTCAACATTGACGGCTGCGCGATCGCGCTGAACGCGGGTGGAGCGAAGAAGTCGGCTTCGTCGTTCTACCTGCCGCTGGACCGCGTCGTGCGCGTGCTCGGACTCATCCAGCAGGGCCAGCCGGTCCCGCGTGGCACGATTCAGACCATCTTCCGCCACACAGCGTTTGACGAAGTACGACGACTCGGTCTCTCGGGAGACACGGAGGCGCTGGTGCGGCAACAGTTCCCGCAAGAGACTGGCATGCTAGTCGTGGACCAGGTTGTACAGGGAGGACCAGCACACGACAAGCTGCGGACGGGCGATGTGCTCATCCAATTTGCTGGTCAGTACGGAGCAACTTTTCTGAAGATCGAAGAGTTCCTAGACTCGCATGTCGGAAAGACCGTCGAAGCTCAGTTCCAGCGCGGGGACGAGCAGTACACCACTACACTGAGCATTCAGGACCTGCACTCTATCACGCCTGACAGATACCTAGAAATTGGAGGAGGCATCGTGCACGCGCTTTCCTACCAGCAAGCTCGCAACGCGTCGTTGCCTGTGGGAGGTGTCTATTTGGCCCAAGCAGGTCACATGTTCATGAAGGCTCACCTGGCCCAGCCTTGCATCATCACTTCCGTGGCTGGACAGTCCACACCTACGCTGGATGATTTTGCGCGCGTTATGGCTTCATTGCCAAATGGATTTCGCACAGTGTTACGCTACTTCATGATTCGCGATCGCCACCGTGTTCGCACGGCCTTCATCATGATGGATCGGCTTTGGTTCCCGATGCAGATGTGCACACGCAACGATGAAGACGGGCTGTGGTATTCCAAGGCGTATACCCAGGATACGACAGGTGGAGAGAAGTCATCGCTTGTCAATACTGCGAATTCGAACCCGACATTCGCTCCGGCGCCATTGAGTTTTCCTGGAGGAAACGCACTGGGCAAGAAGACACTACTATCATTGGTGATGGTTTCTTTTGACATTCCATACATGATTGATGGCATCTCGAGCTCGAGCTACCACGGAATGGGCGTTGTGGTCGATGCAGAACAGGGCTTCGTACTTGTGGATCAGAACACTGTTCCCATTGCATTGGGAGACGTGCTGATTACGATTGCTGCTACCGTTGAAGTCCCCGCTAAAGTGGTGTTTGTGCACCCTGTTCACAACTTCTCCATCGTTCAGTACGACCCAAAGGCCTTGGGTGCTGTTGCAGACCACATCGAAAGTGTTGCGCTAGCGGAAAAGCCACTCGAAGTCGGTGAGACTGCCGATTACATCGGATTGAGCAGTAACTGGACTGTTGTTACTATGAAATCTGTGGTTACGAAGCTAGATCGCCTTGTGCTTCGCGATTTCCAGCCGCCTCGTTATAAGGCGTGCAATATCGAGGTGTTGCACTTTGACCGGATTACAAAGTCCGTGGGTGGCGTCTTCATTGATGACGCAGGTGCTGTGAACGCACTTTGGCTTTCCTTTAGCTACCAAGACAGTGCCGGTCGTAAGGAAGTATTCCGTGGACTTCCCGTTAGCATTGTTCGGCCCATCGTCGACGAGCTTCGTGCGTCGCGTATCCCAGGCTCGGTAAACATTCTCCCGGCACAACTTTTGACATACTCACTCTCGAAGGCCCGTTCAGGCCTTGGACTGTCTGATGCGTGGATTCAGAAGCTGGGATCATTCTACGAGGACAAGCGCCAGGTGCTTGGAATCAAGCGATGCGCCGCTGGCACAGATTGTGCCGAAAGACTTGAGAGCGGCGACTTGCTTCTAGCGATCGATGGTCAGGTCGTGGTGCGCGACGCAGATGTGGAGGGTGCTGTTGACGGTAAAACGGAACTGAAGGCTTTGTTGGTGCGAGACCAAAAGGAAGTGGAGGTGACTGTTACCACGTCCCAACTCTCAGCTATGGGTACTGATCGTGTGATTGTCTGGTGCGGTCTCGTTATTCAAAGCCCACACTATGCAGTTGCAAGCTTGGGGTACATTCCGGAAGAGGGTGGCGGAGTGTATTGCTCACGTTGGTGCTACGGCTCCCCGGCGCACAAGTACGGCTTGCGAGCAACGATTTGGCTCGTGGAAGTCAACGGTGAACCAACACGCACGTTAGATGATTTTTTGCGTGTTGTGGAACGCTTGGACAATCGAGAATCGGTGCGGCTCAAGACCATTTCCATCAACACGAAGCCGAAGGTGTTCACGCTTAAGACTGACTACCACTACTGGCCGACGATCGAGCTCCGTAGAGATGGATGGGATTGGAAGTACGCGGAGCACCCCGTGATTGCATAGTGGGGTTTATCGACACCTCGGTCTTCAACACCAAGAAGCAAAGGAGCGGGCAATTCATAGAGCTGCACAACTGAGCCTGCGCGCAACACTTTCAAATACATCAAGGTGCGTGTCCACCCCCCTATTATTAGTAAAGTCCATACTTCATTATCCACTTCCTGAAGAACTCGTGTACCTCCCTGATAGTTTTGACTAGGATGGGATCTGTAGGTGTTCAAGTTGAAAAATATGGCGTTGGAGGGCTCTTAACAAGCACTGGTGCTGAAGATTGTGTTCACAATGCCCAAAACGACCAACTACAAGAGGAAGCGCTAGTTCTAGATGGCACACACCTCACGAAGCTATTCAAGCGCCGCCGAAGAGCAACTGCGGTTCTCGCGGGTGACCCAGAAAGCGCTTTACCTCCAAAATGTTGTGACCGCTGCAAGAGCGACCTGAATGGAAAGCTTATGGTGCAGTGCGCAACGTGTGCATTCCGCTGCCACCTCTATTGCTTCTCCCCACCACTCAAGCAACACCCTGCATTTCTGATGCGTCGACAGCAGCAAACGAGCCAAAGTGATCAAGACAGTTCTCCGCCTGTTTGGAAATGTGAGAAGTGTGCAGGCACCGTGGTTGTATTCAATGTGCCTAGACCTTCCTCTTCGTCCACCAAGCCGTCGATGAAGACCAAGTCGGAACGCTCAACCAACAAACGGAAAAGCGACTCGATAGTTGTTGTCGCAGCTACATCCGTACCGGAAGTGCTATCGTGTACTACAGGAAAACAGAACGATGCGGGATCCGGTTGGATCCGATCAGTGCAACCTCAGTGGAGAGAAAACTCGGCAGTTGTGTTTGATTGGTATCACTTTCGATCTGAAAAAGCTGAGGTGCTTCGCAGCCTGGAAAGCAACAAAAACTCCCGTCGCAATGGTGTAGGCGAGCTGGTATTCTATTCAAAATCCTATGCGCTGATGAAGAAAACTGCAGCAAGCTGGCGCGAGTACGCGTTAAAGCGACAGCGTTTCCGTCGCCAACAGAATGTGGAAACGAAAGCCATGCTGTATCCAAGTGTGAAATGCGATGTGATGCACATGCAGACCCCAACTGACAAGCGCACAGTGATAGTTGAGTGGGATGAGATAGAGGATGAAGATGTTGACCTCGTCGACGTCACCCGGCACAAAACATACTCGAGAAGACCCCCACAACTACCACTACTCTGGGAAGGCGAACCACCAAGTGCTCTGATGTGCTGGACTACTGGTGAACAGAAAGAAATTTATGATGTTCTGGATGAAATGTCGGAAGGTATATGCATGATGAATGAAGACAACACTGCCCCTTCCCCTCGTCAGGAAGTTATCAAAAATGTCATCACCGAGATCGAACAAACCGTTGCGAGTTGTTTTGACGAAGAAATCCAAGACAATGGCACTACCACCTTTGGAACCTATGCGGCAGCTGTAATTATCCAAAAAATATTTGCTCGTCATCGCCTCCGGCGTCGTCGAGTTGACCGAGCCATTCGGCAACGACGTGCATTCGAAGAGGCCACGCGCAGGGCTAAAGCACACTCTTCTGTAGCCCTATTGCGAATTTGTATTCAATTTATTGTGCTACTTATGAAAATTCTTGGGCAGACTCGTACGAAGAAAACAATGCTTTTGGCTCTTCGCGATGCAGCCGAAGAAACTCGAGTGAAAAATAGCTCGCCATTGACCACAGAGATTTCCAGCGAGATTGGCGACAACTTGAAGCGGGAACGTGTGCAGCGATTGTCGGAGATGCGAATTCGCCGCTTTTTCGTGCGACGAGTTCACCCTTACGTGAAGCTAAAGAAAACCGTAATGTCACTCCGCTTGCAACATTGGTGGAGGCGATTATCAAACCTTCGTCAATGGCGAGAGGCTGCGGTTGATGTTCGTGTGGTGCAACTTGCTCGCCAAGTTCAGGCAAGCACCAGAATTCAGCAGTTTTACCGCCGATTACGGACTCGAAGACGCTTTACTGAGTTGATCAGGAAACACGCGCTCATAAAGGTGCGGCGAATTCTAATAAGCTGGATACTATCACGTTTAGCAAAGAAAGAAGCTAAACGCCGCGCCGCCTACGAAGCAGCACAATTAGTGAGTACTGCGGAAGAAGTATTACCAGAAAGCGCGCGCCTAGATGAAATTCTTGAAAAACAAGGATTGGAGCTATTCCAGCGAGGCGATTTCTGGAACTCTGCATCAATACTGGAACGACTTTGTGATCTGAGGAACGGGAAATTGACCCAGGACTTGCAGCAAGTACTCGCATATTCGCATCACATGACGTGGTACCTGTCTTATGACCAGTTCAATTTGACTCGAGCCCACGAATTGTATTGCGCAGTTCTTGAAAATACCTCAACCGGTGAACGCATTGATCCTCTCATATTACAAGACCTCGCGATCGTGTCGATGCACAAAGAATACTTCGGTGATTCCTTGCGCTTACTAGCGAAGCTTATCGAATATTTCGCGCGACAACCTCAGTTCCAACTGTGGCTACTGCTGTCTGCTGTACAATTGCAGCAGCAAGGTGAGTGGGAACAAAGTGTTGAGTACCTGATGTATCTTCATGACATCCCGCCACCTCCGTATTTGGAGCGTGACATGCTGGCGCTATGCGCAATGGGATATGAACAGCTAGCTACTACGGCAAGCAGGGCACCCGAAACACGAACCGTGAAAGCCTCGTTAGCTAAGGAGGCATGGAGTGCTGCTCTACGCCAATGGAATCTCGAAAAAATCTCTTCACAGCGGCCTGGAAGTGCTTCTATTGCCCGGGGCCGAGAACGCGGGCGTGCCTTAACTTCAAGACAAAAGTGGGAGCTACTCACAGATTTGGGGCAGCGAGCTATGGAACAAGGTCACTACTTGGTTGCCTGCAGAGTATACATTTACGCTTTAGAACGTGAGGGGACGAAACTTGACGGAGATCTGGAGACGAGGACAGTCGCTTGGTGGAATCTTGCAGATGCATTTCGACATCTTGGCCACCTGGATTTGTACCTGAACGCTGCGCAGCGCAGTCAAAGCAACAGCCTAGCAGTCGATGAGGAACTACATAAAAACTGGCAAGAACTTGCAGACCAGCAGGCATGCAGCTTCCAGACTGAACTAAAAACGTTAACAGTGCTCGAAAAACTGCGACAACTCAGAGGTGTATACCGTACGTAGTATGACTGATACTTCGAAGTATAAAATGTAAATCAATCAGGGGCTGTCAAGGCAAGGCTTCCCAAGTTCTTGCATTCATCTCGAGCGCTTTCCGGGCACAGACTTGCAACACTTTGCAACAGCCGTGCGACGTTGAGAATTGCCAGCAGCAAAAGAAAACGTCCTTCCAAATGTTTAAGATCGTATACTCCCAACTCAATTGCGTCCACGTCAGCGTGCGCACGAGTGATAGCATACAATCTGGCTTCATAGCCAACGGCTGCGTATCCGAACAAATATGGAGCTTCACCATAGCTCCAAATAAGCTTATCAAATAACTCGCGTCGTGGCGTCTCTATCTGCTCTCCAGGAGCATCTTCCTCTCCGCGAAAGACGCACACATCATCCACAATGAAAAGGTAATCTGGACCATTTAATCCTGTTGATGCTGATCGACTTGAATTTCGGTCGCTTTTACCGATGTCGTGCAGCACGAAGTCCAAAACGTTGCGAATCAAGTCGTCCCAAAACGAGATGAACGAAGTCTCAGTGTCACCAGGATCCGTTGGATACACAATACGACTTCCAAGGCGAAAAAGGAAATTGACACACTGCTTCAAGTTGTCAATCTTGAATAACTTCGCCATCAGCTCAGGAGAGGGGGAGGTCATCTTGGTGATCCAGGTGTCGTAAATTTCTTGATGCAACGTGATTTTTTCTGGTAGTTCGTTTTCAATAAAATCGAGCTCTCTCAAACGAGGCAGCTGATGTGGTGCGAGCTGATTCTTCCGGAACTCCTTCACCCACGTGGCTGTCCAGCCTTGGTCAACCATCGTCACCCCAGCTTGTTGTTGAGGTTGGAGCTCCACCAACACGTGAACCTCTCCGTCTTTGGTATCGAAACTATCATCAAAGTACTGGGTAAGTTTCAAAGATGAACGCATTTTCTTCCACCGTGTGTCGACATCTCCTCGCAAGGTGACAGCCAAACTATCGTCGTCCTTCAACCACGCGTCGTTCTTCCCCGCCAAGTACAGAGTCAGCAACCTTGGGGGGACAGTGTGCTGCTCGGTGCTCAATATACCAGCGATAACCTCCTGCAGCGCCTCCACATCTGCACTACGCTCGATGTCGACGGAGAACACACTCCTTTCGCCGTGCACACCACAGCGCAGCTTCACCTTCGCCATCTTTTCCTCTTGGAAAGTTCTTGACTGAGTTCTAAGTTGCTTCTGCTTGCGAGTAGGCTCCGCTTTTTGAAAAAAAAAAACGATTTTTCGAGCGTGCATGACCGCTGTGTACCCCCCTGTACTCTGTAGTTGAGTTGCCGTGACTATTTTTTTTCAATCAATCAAATTTTGTTGCATTGTTATCTTGCGCTATTGTTTAACATTTTTAGAGAAGAGCTAGAACGGTGCGCTTTAGCTCGAACAAGCGGGTGAATGAATACCTGCGAATTACGAGGACGCGAGACCCTGACCTCGGCTGATCTGAAACGGAGTGTCGTCTGCAAGACCTTGGTGCATCTGGCAGTGGTTGCCTTTCCGGACAGAGCGGTTGCAGTTCTCAGCCTCGCACCGCCGGCCGCCACCATGTGAGATGCAGTAGCCATTGCCGCGATCTTTCTTCTTACAGCCTTCCATGATGCAGCGCCGGATGCCACCGTGCAAGTAGCAGAGACCGAGTCGTTGTGTTCCCTTTGAGCACCCTGGCACACGACACTTCTTGCCACCTCCATGTGCACGGCACAGCCCCCCGCCCTGCGAGCTCTTATCGCAGCCCTCTACTTGGCATCGAGCACCACCACCGTGAGTCTTGCATCGGTTGTTAGACTGCGCTCTTCGAGTACAGCCTTCTGCTATGCATTGCTTGGCTCGTCGTGTCCCTTTCGATTTCGTAGACGAAGCCGACGACAAAGTCGAAGATGTGGACGCGTTTGAGACTGTGCGCTGCGTTGCAGGGGGCAGTGGCAATGGTGGAGCAAGGTATGGCATCATACCTTTTACCAATACCTGACCCCCAAATGGCGACGGGGTTGGGATATAGAAGTTTAGCGGCAGCGGGTTCACCCGCCCAGGGGTGGTTGAAATCGCAAATGGACTCGGACAAGTGCTCGTCGACTTGAAAGACGACCGCGCAGATCTTGTGCCTGGACCAACGATGTCATCCCACGACTCGCGCAAGAAAGAATCCATGACCGGCGAAAAGTCGGGCATTTCGTTCTCCTGCTTGATGTGTACGTCGCCGCCGACGGGTGTCCGACCGCTGATCCGAATCTTCAGATCGGGCGAAAGGCAGGAACTGATTCCACCCGATCCAGCGTTCAAAGAGTGTTGAGCACTGGTGGCTAGTGGAGACTCCGTGTTCAGCGGGTTGAATGCATCGCTAAGACCAGTCAGGTTTAATTCCAGGTTGTCGGGATCTTCTCTTCGGAACGCCGACATCGGAGAGGATGCCGTGGAACCCGTGTTGTCTAGCATCATCATGGTGCTTTCAAAATCGTCGTCGTCGAGCAGGTCCATTGAAGCGGGCAGATTCAGGATGTCGCCGATATTGTACAGCGACACGTTTCCACTCGAGATAGGAGAAGCCCGCGAATCCATGGTCGTTATTTGCTGTTCAAGTGCGGGTGCGCTTTATCAAGGGGGATGTTGGAGCGGCACTTGCGGTAGGGAGCGAAATTGGATGTGAGGGAGAAGCTAGCGCTGTCACTACCCCGATTGCTATCGTTAATGTGAGTGTATACCTCAGTGCATGTCGACTGTGTGCTTCGAATAAGGCTCGGGAGTCGAAACGCCCAAGTGGAGCTGTGACTTCAGCAGATGCTAACTCTTCCTCGTCTTGAAAATCAAGATGATAGGCACCACCCTCGATCCCAACCAAACCACGTGGCCGGGTGAGATGGCGAGACCAACTCGAGCTTCAGGTAGCTCACATCAAGCTTCGTGTACTGAATCCAAGTGTATAAATACTCATCGTGTCGAAGACGTTTTTGCTAAAATCAGGATGGCGATGTTCGCAAAAGAGTTGCCAATTGGGAACTAACACCACGAAGGTATCGATAGTGTTGGAGATCAAATCCGAAAGTGGCATAGGGCCTTCATACCGTTTTTTAGAACCCAAAAACACGTATTAATATGACGCTGCAAAATACAAGAAGTGAGCGATTCTAGCCAAGTGCGAGGTTAGAAAATGCTTGTGAAGCCATGACGAAGAGGTTAAAATTGTAGAATATGCGTCTTGCTCGATATTTCTTACCCGAATGTGCTCCGACACCATCGATACGTGCTTTTCCTACGTGATTTTGATCGACGGTATCATTGAACCCAAGACTTTAGTAGAAAAACACGTACTACTATCAAAAGTCGGTATCGTCGATACATGTATTTGGATACGTGTTTTTATTTTGCGTTGCTTCTGAAAGCCTCTACTTCAAGTATTATGCAAGTACACATGAGTGTACAAAATGAAATGCGCTGCCCAGCTTTGCCAGCGTTGTATAAATCGCGCCGGAATATTCAGAGTGATTATGAAGTACCACAGGATTGATACAATGAGTGTTTGAACTATCGGTCTACGTCTTCTATCAGCAGGAGTCGATGTATCAAAGTTTCCAAAAAGGAATATAAAGGTACCTTACTGCTTCGCCTATTTCCAATTAGCAGAGTATCTTAGCACCTGAACATCAGATCAACCAGGTGAAGTCGTTGCTGAAGCTTACCAACATCCTTTGAAAACATCATACTTCGAAGTAAAAAATATTAGAAATATACTGGTACCGATCGATAATGTGCTTTCCACGACCACACCACATTCTTGTTCAGCTCGAAGCAAACGCTGCTTCCAACATGTATTGCGACTCTTAAAAAAATCTTGTTTGCATTTACAAGGAGGCTTATTCTAAATGGACAACGTTTTTTGGATAAGCTCGCTTTGAGTCTTCTGAGCACACCCGTACATCATTTTAGTAAGTCCGTTGAGAATGAAGTTTCGCGCGGATTCCACATCTTCAGCTCGAGCGTCTAGGTGATTCTGCACCTCCGCGTAGATACGGAAGTAGCTTCGCACTACTGATGCGTGCTGCGGATTGGATTCGGACGCCGTTATAGTTGTCCACGACGGAGACTTAAACTCGAGTCCTTGGGTCGCCAAAATGATAGAGTCGGCTTTTGCGATAACGATGCGCTTGTCCTCCTCAAACTTGCGAGAAAAATGACTTCCGTTGACCTCAATATCGCCTTGCTGCCCATGAAACTTCATTACGAAGTTCTTTTCCAATGAGTGAGGTTTACTTCCGCGCAACTGTTCCATAAAAAAAATATTAGCAGTTGGGATAGATTTGTATGCCGAACGGGGACGTACATATCGATATCGCTTATCTGGGATTTCGTGGATTGTCTTCAGGTCTTTCCACAATATTGCAGCTGCTTCTTGGACCGAACAAGCGACCGGTGTGACGGTCTCAATTTCGACAACCTTCCCGTATTGTGTGTTGGCGTTGACGCTCATTGTGGAGGAGACTAAACACGGCAGATCCCATCCGAAGCCGCGCTTTGAGTCAATGAACAACTTGTCCACTCGTTTCTCCAGCAAATGCATAGTCCCTACACTGTGGTCCAACGAAGGTGGAGGCCTGTATAGAGGTGGCGAGCCTCCGAAAACAACATCCATACCCTGCATCAACACCACCAAAAGAGGATTAATGCACGCTACTAATACACCGGCAGCAGGCTGTTTAACAGTACTCACCTCCATAACTGAGCGGCGCTGTAAGACTGCACGCAATGAGTCGCTCACTTGCCTCTGGTTTTCTAGGATGGTTTTCAACTGGCGGTTGGCTTTCTGGGCTTGCTGGCGATGAACAAACTGAGTCACAGCTAGATCATACCCCTTTGACTCTATCGCTGCAATACTGGAGGCAGATAGGGGCCCTGGCAGTGATGCACGCTTGGAACGCTTCAGTAAGTCGATCTGGGCCTGCAGAATCACTGCTTCCTCACGCAGTGAAAGAGCCTCGGCCTTTTTGCGCTGCAGCTGACGCGTGGACGAGCTCGCAAAGGTCTTGACACGCCGCTTCTTCGCGTTTGGTGTAGCTTGTGGACGTTTGGATGGACGGGCCTCCCTCTCAGAGACGCGGGTGTTGCCTTCTCCAACAGCTACATGTATGGGGTCCACACTGAAGCTTCTGGCATTGCCACTAGACTCGGTTGCCTCCTCGTTATCGGTCCCGCATGAGTCGATGAGTGCTAGGGCTTCCTCCACTACAGCTCGATCATCCTCTGTGTCCAACAACACGAAATTCATTTGCGATTGAAACCTTGCAACGCGAATGTGCACAGCGGGTCCGGTACGAACATGTATTAATACCTGCTGGGGGGGCACCATAAACAGCCAAGTACCATAATATGTACCTGCTGGGGGGGGGGGGCACCATAAACAGCCAAGTACCATAAACAACCCTTACAGTACCGTATAGGAGCTCTCATAATTCAGAGATTTCTCTTACTTCATACCTGGGATTAGCCAATCATATTGTACACCAGCTCTGTCAATGTTTGTATCGGCACACAACTTGCACATTATTTGGAAAAAAATAAGGCGTAATTACGCACCATCTAGACCTCTGGAGTACCAGATCTGACAGGGTCTAGATGGTTGGTTCTCGAGTCTCCATTGCTGGAGACGTCCTCTCTCTCTCTTCTCTAAAACCTACAATACACTCACTTTTCAATCTCCTCTCTTCTTCATCAGCTCCCGTCTTCTCTACCTGCGCAAGTGCCGAGCTATGGCTCGACAGGTTATCAGCCCAACGTTAGGGAGATCTGGCGAAGACGTCCCGCGCCTCAACGGCTCCAACTTCCCGGTGTGGAATGCTCGCATTCGTGCGGCGCTGGACGGCCAAGGACTCCTCGGGTTCATCGACCAAGAGGACTACGACGGCGACTCCGACTCGTCGACTGCCAACTCCGATGGAGAGGACCTCGAGCCGCCCAAGACCAAGTCCAAGGTCAAGCCCTCCCACCCACCCTCGCCCTCCTCGTCGGACGCTCTGTTCTCCGACACGGGCACGCTGCCTCCAGGCAGTGACCACGACGACGACGCTCCCGACCATGCTGCCCAACCCAAGACTGGTGGCATCTCCGAGGCGCCCTCCGACTCGTCCTCCGGCAACTCCTCTGAGTCGATGGCGGCAGACTCCAAGTCTACGAAGCCGTCTGCCAAGGTTCCTCCGGTGGTGAAGCCCTTCACGGAGACCAATAAGAACAACGAAAGACGCCGAGCACTGCTCCGCGCACAGGCCAAGAAAGCTCGAGCCAAGCTCAGAGCGACCAGGAAGCGTGCCGCTCGTAAGCCGAGCGCGCATGAAAGACGCCGTATGGAGCGCAAAACCCGATCGCTTCTGATCTCAACGATTGACGATGCGCATGTGCTCCTCGTCGAAGGATGCACCTCTGCGTACTCGATCTACCTGAAGCTGCGTGACCGCTATGAGGGATCAACTGCCCATGGTGATCCGTACTACATCAACCACTACTTGATGACCATCAAGTACGAGGAAGGTACGGACCTCATGGCGTTCTTCCTGACCTTCGAGCGCGCTCTGAAGGCAGCTGATGAAGCTACTGGCATTGTGATGACCGACGAGCAGAAGTCGCTCTATCTCTACCATGCGATGCCCAGTACGTGGAAGCCTGACCTGGCAATCTGGAAGGGCAGCAAGAAGTTCATTCCCTACATGGACCTCAAGACCAACATTGAGCGCAAGGTGCTGGACGACTACGCCAAGTGTAAGTACGTGATCGAGAAGGGCAGCCCCGAGTCCACCATGACAGCCGGCGAGACGGCCCTCCAAGTCATCTCAAACGCGCCTCATGGACACAACGACCCGCCTCGTCGCACGCAAGGCTGTACGTACTAACAGCGCCCCAACCACGCCATCCGCAACTGCCACGTGCTGCAGAAGCACCTGCGTACTGGGACGGTCAAGGACGGCAATGTGCTACCTGCGAACTTCGCCATCATTGATCGCAAGCCGCGGGATGATCACAACCCCTTTCCGGCCAAGCAGCAGCGCACCCAACGCACGGATGACCGTCAGCGCCAGGCCCCTCGCCAGGATAGTGGGTTCAAGACCCCGGAGATCTAGGACCGCTTCGGCAATCAGGTGAACTTTGACGACCTCAAGCGCAAGTTCAATTCGCGCGGTCGTGAGACCGGTCTTATCGCATACGCGACTGTGCCCATGCCCGACTACGGTCTCTCTGCCACGGCTACCGACCCGCATGATCCCACGTGGACGGTCGACTCAGGTTGTACCCGCCATGCTGCCTTCCAGGAGTCCTGGTTCAAGGAGATCCGACCCTATGCTGGCGCCATCATCGTCGGCGGCAAGAAGGAGCTACCGATCCGCGGCATTGGCGACGTCATCCTCGAAGTGGCTGACACCACGGGTTCCACACGCATGCTGGAATTCCGCGATGTGCTCTACGTGCCGGACATGAAGTTCAACCTTCTGTCTATTGCGCAGATCCTGAAAATGGGCATACGCCTTATGTTCAGTAACACGCGCTGCACGTTCTTCGTAGGCAAGGACTACAAGATCCACGTCGAGCTAGCTGCCCACATGGACCTGTTCCAGCTTACGGCTAAGACGCCATCCAGCGCGCTCGTGGCCTCGACCCCTGCGGACGAACTTCCCGCCAACACCCTAGTGGCTCAACCAGGTATGGACCGTGCTGTCTTATTGTGGCATAAACGTCTCGGTCATCCTAACTTCCGTGTGATGCAGACCATGTCTAGGACCCGGAACTGGCGTTCTCCCAAGCATCTGCGATCCCAAAACATTTCTGCCCATCGTGCATCTTTGCTAAAGCCCATCGGGTTCCATTCAATAGCAACGTTGATCGCTCTAAAGCCCCTCTTAACAAAGTTCATTCTGACATCAATGGACCCTTGCCTTACCCCAGCCTAAGCGGCGCTCACTATTTCATTACGTTCATTGACGACTACTCCCGATTCATGCACCTTTATGTAGTTCAGCGAAAGTCCTACCTGTACGATTGCTAGGAAAAGTTTCGTAAGGCAGCCAAGAACCGCTTCAACACTGAAGTCGGTACTCTTGAAGCACAGTTCAATCAGTATGATCCTGAAGTCCAACGACTTCAGAGCGACAATGGTAAGGAGTACGAGAAGCTCGGCCAGCTTATCTTTGAACGCTATGGCACTCATGCCCAGTTCACCAATGCATACACACCTCAACATAATGGTGTTGCAGAACGCCGAATGCGCACAATCCTCGAACGCGTACGCGCCCTACTTATTGATGGTGACTTGCCTCGCCAACTTTGGGGGGAGTGTTGCCAGTATGTGGCACATCTCATTAATGTGACTACCAGCAGCGTCCTTCCTACAGGCGTTACGCCCTATGAGCTCTGGCACGGGCGCAAACCATCCCTACAATACATAAAAGTATTCGGATGCGCCGCTTTCGCACTCACACCTGAGCCGCATCGCAACAAGCTCCATGCGCGTGCCAAACTGTGCATGTTCGTTGGTCTACCACAGAACAAGAAAGGCTATCGTCTTCTCAGCACGATGGAAAACAGAGTCATCTACAGCCGAGATGTCACCTTTAAAGAGAACACGTTCCCCAAGCTGACGTTTCTCGACCGGGCTACCCCCGACCCTCTCAGCACCTCCCTACCGGTTCAGAAATAACTCCTTCCTCCACTCAGTGCACTCCTCAAACGCAATCAAGCCCCTTTGGTGGCCACTGATGCTGACGTGTGCACAACTTCCTCTAAGAAAGTCAAAACCACAGACGCTGTCTCTACTTACTCAAAAGCGCAACTGCTCACTGAGCCCCTTGACTTGGAAGATGAGCATACCCGGCATCATACCATCGTTAGTCTCCTAGCTGCCCGCTATGACCCCGATCCTAAGACCTATAAGGAAGCCATGCGCTCCACATATGCATCTGACTGGCACAGTGCCGCTATGTCGGAATACGAGTCTCTCATGGAGAATCAGACGTGGACGCTTGTTACTCGCCCACGCTCCCGCAAGGTACTCCAATGCCGATGGGTCTTTGTGCGCAAACGTAATGCGGCTGGCCTCGTTGTGCGCTTTAAAGCTCGCCTCGTCATTAAAGGCTTCCAGCAAAAGTATGGCATCGACTACACAGAGATATTCTCACCTGTCGTCCGTATGGCAGCAATCCTTGACTACGAAATCGAACAAATGGACGTTAAAACGGCTTTTCTGAACGGTTCACTTGATGTAGAAATCTTCATGGAACAGCCCGAAGGGTTCAAGTCTCAGGACAACCCTGACCTGGTGTGCAGACTTGATAAGAGCCTCTATGGCCTCAAGCAGGCACCCAGAGTCTGGTACCACACCTTTTCACTCTACCTCGAACGCCTTGGCTTCCGTCGACTGGTTAAGGACCGTTGCGTGTTCTTCAAAGCTATATTCAATGCACCATGCTACATCTCGGTTTACGTCGATGACCTATTGATTAATTCACCGTGCAAGCGGGTCGTTGCTCAGGTCAAATCGGCCCTGAGTTCCGAGTTCCACATGACCGATTTAGGGGGAGTATCCTACCTACTCGGATGGACGATTGAGAGAAATCGCTCCGCTCGCTCCATTTTCCTTCACCAGAAGAGCTATGCCACCAAGGTGCTTGACCGCTTCTCTATGTTAGAAAGCTACCCTAAGAACACACCAATCACCCAGAAGCTCAGTGTCAATGACTGCCCTACTGATGAAACTAGTAATGCTGAAATGGCAAGCAAGCCCTATAGGGAAGCTGTTGGTAGTTTCGTGTACCTCATGACAGGCACTAGACCTGACCTCATATACTTCCTACGAGAAGTCAGTCAATACCTGGGCAACCCATGAAAGACTCACTGGAATGCGGTCAAGCATGGCCTGCACTACCTGAATGGCACCAAGGACTATGGCATAACACTTGGAGGAATGGAACATCTAGAGCTTCTTCAGTCAGATGAATACCTCATGGCATACACGGACTCGGACTACGCAGCATGCCAAGATACCCGCCGCTGCATTGGTGGCTACATCACCATGTTTTGCAACAGTCCTATTAGTTGGGTCTCACGCCGCCACCACACGGTGGTGCTGTCTACGACAGAAGCAGAGTACATCGCCCTCTGCTGTTGCATGCGAGAGCTACTATACATAAAGCTACTGCTAGGAGAACTGGGCTACACGAGCTCAAAGCCGACACTGATCATGGAAGACAATCAAAGTTGCATAAAGATATGTAACAACCCTGAACTCCATGGTCGCAGCAAGCACATCGATATTAAATACTTCTTCGTCCAGGAGAAGGTATCGAGAAAGGAGTTCACTATCAACTACTGCAGCACAAGTGAAATGTGCGCAGACATATTCACAAAATCTTTAACGAAGCCAACCTTTGAGAAGATGAGAACCTTACTACGCGTCTCCCCACCACAATAAACAACCCATAACGACTTTGCATGGGAAGAAAATAAATAAATAAAAAACAATAATTGGTGAGAGCATAATGTTTATTGTCCAAAAGATTTAAAACTCCCCGTGAAATCCTCTTCAGACGGTCACTGCGTACTTACCAGACGCGGAACGGACGGACAAAAGAATAGAAGTTGATCCACGTGCACGCATCCAGATCCATCTCCTTGCTCTTGTCGATCACCGTTCTCCGATGGCCATTATTCTCCACGCATCATGTCTAACGAAGTGCCTGTTGTATGCACCGACCACATAGAGTCCATCGGTGAACCCCTTCTCCATCTTCAACTCTTGGAGCACGCGTGCGCCACAGCGACCACCTTCGACGAAATTGTTCTTGATCATCTCGTTGATCTTGAGTGCACTCCCCGCCTTGGCCAACTTACGCAGGAACGCGACGAACTGCTTCCACGTGCAGCCGCGCGAAAGGTCCACATCGAACTTGCTCAAACCCTCGGCGAAGAACTCGTCGATCACACGCTGAGGAATTAAATTCGGCCGTCCCAACAAAGTCGCAGCATCTTGCATGGTCTTGAACATGCACGAGTAGTCCTCACCAGCAGCGATGATCGCCTTGCCATACCAATCTTGACTGCAGAATTTGCGGAAGTGCCTCTCGCCGCTATCCACGAACCGCCGAGCGAGCCAGCACTCCTCCCGATGCGTCTCCAGCATGTCCTCCAGCGGCTCCATGGTCCTGTAACGGGTGCTCTCCGGTGTCTGTCGCCAACCCCACAGCACGCCACCGAAGAATTTTGCCAGTCTCTTCATGGAGAACAAAGTCGTCGATCTGCCAGACTTCCCAGCGCAAGGTGGGGTCGGTATCCCAGAGGGGCGCTCCAGCAGCTTCCTCTTCGTCAGAAAGCAGGTGGTCGAGGACGCGCTCTCCAGAGGAACCGGTGTCACTCAGGTCGTCGCTACAGCCACCATCACTGCTCAGGAACTCCTCCTCCTCTTCAGACTCACTAGGCGGCAACGGTGCCACATACATTGGTAGCCTAGCCTCTACCATCTTTTCCAAAAGTGAAACTAAAAGCTGCAATTCTGTAACGCTCTAAACTCACGCCGCCAAGCCTTTACAGTGTAATAAGACTCAGTCAGTACCGCGGTTGTCGAGATGCTGTACATAAAATTAAGAATGGATCCCTATACAAAATACTAGCCACACGTGCAAGTGGCAGTTTCGATCCAGGGGGAGTGTCAATGTTTGTATCGGCACACAACTTGCACATTATTTGGTAAAAAGTAAGGCGTAATTACGCACCATCTAGACCTCCTCTGGAGTACCAGATCTGACAGGGTCTAGATGGTTGGCTCTCGAGTCTCCATTGCTGGAGACGTCCTCTCCCTCTCTCTTCTCTAAAACCTACAATACACTCACTTTTCAATCTCCTCTCTTCTTCATCAGCTCCCGTCTTCTCTACCTGCGCAAGTACCGAGCTATGGCTCGACAAGCTCAGCAGTTGAGTTCTCATAATTCGTAGTGTAAAAATAGGGGTAAAGGTGACAGAGGAGGTTCGTTCAATGCAAGAAGAAACCAATGAGTGATTGGTTTCTTCTTGCAATGAACGGAATGGTCGGCGCGTGGGCCGGAGTAGGTGCCCTGACAAGGAGGTTATATCTATTTCCCGACGCGTTGCCCGCCATGGCATATTTATCAGCACTGCCACCAAAATCGAGGCAAAGTTGCAGAACTGCCCACAGAATCATGTGATTGGCGGAAATGCGGGTGACAGTAAGAGAGGGTATTAATAGTTTCCAGGTGGAAACTACTACATGTACAGTCACTACAGTAATTAGTCTGGGCTCAAAATTAGTCTGGTTTCAAAATTAGTCTGGGCCAGACTAATTCATGAGCCCCAGATAGCAGCTTGTTCATAATTAGGGCCGCTCCTAACAAGGATCATGACCAGGCATCAACAAACCAGGCGTTTGTTACATAAACCATCCGTACTGCCTAAGTAGAGATTTTGCGGAGACCTAGTTGAAGGTGATGGCTTCAAACTAAATCGCATTGTTTTATGGTTTTCTTCGGCACTATCCAGGGGCTGCATCTCTATTTTCGCTTTTAAACATACCTTGCGCCGCTCTAACAGCTACACGCAACTTCAAAGCCCCCCCAGGTTTTCATCTCCCCCGACGCTTCAAGCTCACTGCCACATGGTTTGTAGTACGTAGACCAACTTGGTACACCCCGCGGCACGCTACACATGCACAATGCATACGATGCTCGCCTAGACAATAGCGTGAAAAAAAAGTAGTGCACTCAACGACAATAATTCTTGCGCCACCATGAAATGGAGCTAGTGCTTCAACCTGGAAGCCAGACTAGTTCCGGTGCGGTATCCGAAGCTACTTGCACCTGTAAGCTCAACTATTCACGCGCCGACCATTGCAGACCTTCGCTTCGCTTCGGAGTGCAAACGGTCTCTCTGAGGCCTCTGAGGACACTCGAGATTTGTATAGACCCGAGGTTTGTCACCTTTTTTACAAACATTAAAACCCCACCCTTCTAGCATTCCCCCCCCCCCCCCAAGTCAATGGCTGATCGAGTCTCAGCACTTCCTATAAATGAAGTCTAGAGTGACAGTGACTTTACTCGCCGCTTCGGAGACCTGAAAACGTTCGCAATTGGTCTTACACTAAGTCGTCTCTCTCGTCTGCAAGCATCTCAGAGTCTCAGCGCTAGCGATTCCTCGCTTTGAATGTGTGAATTTTCGACACTATACTTTATTCTATATAAGCTTCATAGTGCCTAATTAAATATTTCCAAACTGCCCAGTTGTAGCCTACTTATGACATAGGCACAATATCCTAGTTTGTTGAAGCCTGATCATGGCTCATGATCCTTGGACTGTTTCGGGTATGCTGGAGTATTATCCCAGTGTTTATTCTTAACGAGCGCATGATCTCATCACTTATCTTTGCTTCATTCACAGCAGCTCAGAGTGGAGTTCATTTCCGGGTTGTCCGTCTATGGGGAGCAATGGAGCAGCAAGAATCGACAACATCTTCGGCTACAAGCAGCAAATGGAGTGCAAGTCAGAAGCCGGGAAGCAAGCGAGCCGTCCCACCTCCCACGTCCGACGGCTACAGTTCGTGGACCGTAGATCAGCTAAACCTGGAGTGTACTGCACGTAAACTCTGCATCGCCAAGAACACCAAGAAGGAGGAGCGCGTGTCAATTCTGACCGCTCACGATCAATCAAAAGGTGGCGTGGCATTGCTGCTCTCAAAACAGCGACTAGGAAAGAGATCCGACAATGGCAACGACCTTGCCGAAGCTCGCCGAACTAGGCACTGCGTCTTTCGACTAATCAATGTCCTCTTCTCGCATGAATTCTTCGAAAGATTTATTTCGTCTGATGATCAACTCACGCGGAGGGAGTTAGACGAAGGCGGATCAAGAGTTTGGGAGGAGGTAGCTGCGGTGTTCAACGTGGCCAATGCAATTTACGACAGCCTCATATCCGACGTCTCTCTTTTCGACGGCATTCGACCGGACCAAATAACTGTTCATTCCGCAGCTAAAATAAAGTCGATGCGGAAGGAGGCCCACGCAGCTTTTGCGCAAGCTGAAGCACAAAATAAACTATCAGGTGCCCACGTCGACTTTTGGAATTTTGCAAAGGAGATAAATCCATCATGTACCTTCACCTTTGGTGCAATCTCCGCAACGCAGGACGTGAATTTTGTGCTGCCGGGGTCTATGAAGAGAACGAAGACGACTCCACCAAAAAATGCGGCTCCGCCCAAGCCACACCACAGAAAAATCGAAAGATACACAAGGGGCAAACAAGCGAGGACTCAATTTCAGCGCTCACAGAGGTTCTCACCAAGTTAGTTGAGGCAAAAACTAGCACGAAAACGGAACTCATTGCAGAGAAAACTGCACTAGCTCGAGTACAGCGTGCGCGTATCGAGCGGGACGACAAAACCGAACGTCTCGCAGCAATAGACGGGATACTGATCCGCCATCGCCGAGCTCTGGAGGTCACTGAGGAACAAATCCATGAGCGCAACATGAAAGGAATGCCAATTGCCGGACTTCGAGAAGAAAAAGAACGATTGCGACGTCGTATCGAAGTACTTCAAGAGAAAGTAGACAAGCTCGAGGAGGAAATTATTGGTAGCTAAAGAAACAAAATATTTAGTAGCAAACGATAAGTATCTGCTCCAGGGAATTATTCAGTACGGTCGAGTCATGTTGTGGTCTTGGATATATTCCATGACAACTTGCCGCAAAATATGCCCGTTTTTCACCTTGATGTGCTGTTGTCCGGAGCTTGAGTTTCTGTGGATCGGTAGCTGCAGTTTTCGAGCGTATTATATTCTCCCACTGCGGAAGAACGACGGGATCGACCGTTGACCGTTTGCATGCGGTCATCGATGCAGAAGTTGTGCAACTTCATGCAGGTTTTGGTTACGAGACCTGTGTGCACGTAGTCGACCGCTAGGGCTCTCTGAAAGACTTGCCATTTGTTCACTAGTAAGCCAAATGACATCTCAATGCGAATGCGCAACTGAGACATGTAGAAATTGTAGGCAGAGTGGGCGTTTTTTATCTCCGGTTTGGTAAATGGAACCAACAGCGAAAGCGCCAGAAGATACGCGTTGTCGCCTATTACGTAGAATCCAAAAGGTAGCTGTGTGATGTCTTCACTAACTTGCCACGTCTTAACCCTTTCGCGAGCCTCTTGTCTTAATTATACTATATAAACCTAAGTAATTTGCTTCTAAAAGGGCACAGAATGCGCCCATAAGGATAATCACGGTACTTGCTTTGCATGACTCTTGTAACAAAGTACCTGCAGTGATTTGCTGATGCACCACGATCATATGCATACTACTTAATATTTGTATGGTTTGATGATTACTGATTGTACTGTTTATGATTTGTCATAAAAGATGGTACATCCACGGTTGAACTTGTGTAAAAGGGCACAGGATGCGCCCTTGTAGGCGGTGCTTTTACACCGTGTTTTGAAAACACCCTTAAAGGGCGAAAAATGTGCCCTTCTACCGCGAAAGGGTTAAATGCCACACTGTCAGACCCTTTACCCGGAGAATTGAAGCAGTACCCGATAAACTTGCACGAAGCATCGCACATTGCCTAAACATTAATCCCATAAGTAAGGTAGTGCCCGAAAAAAACGAAGACACGTCCGGAACTTCGTTTGAGCTTGGCGCTTTGATTTCACAAAGACATCCATTCAGGCAGCCAATACAGCCCGTCAATATATTGTTTGAGCTTATAGCGGCGAACTCACTAGCAGCCGCCTGCATCGCCGCAGCATCGTGCGTTGGAGCGGCAATACGAAATCGTGGGTGATCAGATATTGATTTCATCACCTCCAAAATAATGGCGTAAAAGGCCGTTGTACTGACGCCTGCTAGAGTCCGAATTGTGTGATAGGACCTACCGCCCAGCCAAGAAATGGTCATTTCCAGCATGTTATCCACCGTAATGGGCTTTGAACCCGTACGACACACCGACTTAGCAACCACACGTTGCAGAGATGGCTTGAGCAACTGCACTAGTACGTCAAATGCATCAGCACTCATTCGATAATATCGCTTGAACTGTCCTTCAAGTAGCAGACGCTCGCGTTGGGGGGACCCACTCCAAACGCGTTCGCGGGACGACCTTTGCCCGGCGAGGTTTTCGTGCTTGAGCGGTCACGATTGTCGACGCCAGCACGACAATTGTAGCGATCTTCATGGTCTTGCTGTCCAATACCGGGTTGTGACTCGTGTTCTGGGTCACCAGGTCAGATCCACCGAACCAGATGTATTTATGAAGACCAATCAGATAGCAGGATCCGGGATCATGCCCCACTGGTGATCCCGTTAGGAACGGCCCTTAGTCTGATCAAAAATATTCATAATTAGTCAGCCTATGTTGGACTCTTTTTGACTTTTTTTGGTCGGCAACCTCCGATTTCACCCACGTATCGCACATTCCAAATCACCCACCTCCGGAGGTGGGTGATTTCGAGTTCGCTCCAAATCGCATGCGATTTGTGAGAGAAATCACATGAACGTCCCGACAAAATCGCATGCGATTTCAAAGCGAGTTTTCTTAATTCTGACACCCCCTATTAGCGTAGTGCAGCCCCCAAAATACGAAAAAGGTACAGTGTTTTGTGCACTAGATGTGTAATGGGCTTACTTAGCCCAATACTTTAGCTTACACGTGAGCGCACGTGTTTGAGGAAGCGTAAGGTGTATTTAACTTAGATTAAGTATACTTGAATTAGATCTAAATAAAGGTACAAATAGTAGCTTTTGCGGTAAAATGAGAACTGAATTGAATGTTAACTGTGGCTTTCCTCCTAAAACTGATATCTATAAAGAGGGGTTCTGCCAACGAGTGGTTGGCAGAAACCCTGACCTAATGCTTGAGTATTACTGGTAGAAAGACCCTGCTTTCTGACCAATACGACTGCTTCCTATTATGAATGGTGACCACACTGCGATGTGGCCCACCTGAATGTATCCACTTAGTGCGTGTTGCACTAAGGTGAGGTTAGCCGAATGTGTAGCCCCGCTACACCATCCCCCCGTTAGGACTTGATGTGCCGGTCTCGACACATCAATCCGAAGTCTTCTTCGGAGAGAACATCGTGCTCATTTCGAAATGAGCACGCCAACGACGCAGACTTCCGACGAACTTGCTGCACCTGCAGCAAGCAACACAGTCGTCGCCAACACAGCGACGACTGCCGCATCTCCAGCCTCTTCGGCGTCCGTCGTCACTTCCTCTGTGACGACGCAAAGCTCCCCCAAGCGTACCATCTCGGTTGGGGAGTATCACAAGGCGCGCAAAGTCACCTACGCCAACGAAACCCTCTTCGATGGCATGGAGGACTTGAATGTCGACAATGATGTCGACATGGAGGAGGGCGAGGAGAAGCGAGACCCCTCGTCCACAGGGCGCGATCAAGCTAGCGTGGGGACTCGGACGCTTCGAGTTCCAAGCGCTCGCATAGCGGCAGTGATAGGCCGCTCGCAGATGCTGGGGCGTTGTCTACGCCGCGGGGTGGAGACGATGACGACTCCACTCCGTCTGCGACTGTGATGTCGCGCGCTAAGCCGGCGCGCGACCCGTGGATGCCGTCTCCGAGCGAGATCCAATCTCGCTACGGCAGTACCACGCCGACCAGCAAGTACGCACTGTACGCCTGCAGCGCCATCGTTGATGACGATGTCACCAAGGAGCTCGACTTTGATCCGACGACGGATCAAAGACGTGATTATTACATCGGGCTCTTCCATGAGCTCCGATTCTACGGGAATAAGAATACTTCCCGTAAGACTAAAGTGACAGAGTGGGAGGCACTCTGTCAAAGCTGGGGGATGTTTGTTGAGAACTTCAACAGTAATCCCTCAGGCTACCGTGAGCGAGTCCGCTCTGCAGGTGAGCGCTATCAGCGCTTCTCGAAGCGGCCCAAGATTTTGCGGCTGCACGAAGGTGCAGTCGAAGCGGGTATTCCGTGCGCAGTGCCGTCTGGCGTTGCGTGCGAGCGCTGCCAAGCTCGGACAGTGCGGCTTTCTGAACGGGACCTTAACGGGTACACTGGTATTAGTGTGTCTGTGAAGATTGAAGACACTGCGTGAGAAGTTAATCACGCAGTTGTCGTCTGAGAGTGCTAAGGGTGAGCGCAACACTCAGCTGAGGGCTGTAGGCAACTACAGCTCTCGCTCAAGTTTTACGCCCTTCGGCGGAGCTGCTGGTGGCGGGCTTCGTACTCCGTCACCATTTCCGGAACGTCGCTCATCAGGACGTTCCGCGGCTCCCACGTATCGTGGTCAGGAGAGTATCCTAACCAACGAATACGAAAATGAACCAGACCTTGGGTCCGGATCTGATGGTGAACGATTCGCTGGACAATCCAGCGAGTTTCCCCGCGTGCATCTCGCAACGGGGGCGGTGGCGGTGGGAAGACGCCACGGGCCGTCGTCGGGGGAGATCTGGGATCGTTTGGAGGCTGTGGAGCGCCTCCAGACGGCTGAGCTCGCCGAGATACGGCAGGAGCTAAAGCTCTTGAAGGCCCGGATCGGTCAGGCGGGGCAGACCGCTTCGAACGTCCAAGTGACCTTGGGGACGCTCGTTGCTCGCCTGACGGATCGCGTCTCCGCGCTCGAGACGAGGATCGCGCCGAGTCACCGGGAGTAGGTGACTCGTGTTGCGAGTGCGGTTTCAGCCGCCCAACGTAAAAGGTTGGGTGGAGGCGCATACTGGACGGTATGTCTAGCGTGTACGCGTTGCCATGCTTCGCCAACACGGTGAATGGCCCGATGAAGCGCGGGGCAAGCTTGCTTGCTCCGAAGTCGGAAACTGCATGTTTAGCTAGGTTCTGTGTAGCTAACAGAACTAATGAACCCACTTTGGATTCATTTGTGTTTCCTCTGCCATTGTTGTCTGCGTTCAGCTTCTGTCGATCGACAGAAGCTGCAATAGCGTCTTGCACAAACCGTATTACGGCTTGGCGGCGCTGGACAAAGTCCATTGCCTTCGAGTTGAACGTCTTGTTCACCCGTTGTTCTTGTTCACTACTGGCCCGGCCTGTGTGTGGTTGTTGTTGTTGAGAGTGTCTACGCCCGGCGTAGACATTGCGTTCTCGTCGATCGGACTACGCGCAGTCCGTGCGCGTGTCGACACAGCTGATATGTTGCTTGTATCAGCGTGTTCATTCGGTTTTTAAAACCGGATACCCTCCCCCACTTAAGGAAGGAGCTACCGCACCGAGTACGCTCGGTACGCGTGGACGCCGCATGGCGTTCACGTAAAACGGTGTGTGTCCTGTCGGACATGCACCGAGTTGTTGATGGCAAACTCTGCCATCGGCAAGCAGTCGCTCCATTGTTTGAACGAATGGGCGTAGCTCTTCAAAGCGTCAACCAAGACTCGGTTGACGCGCTCGGTTTGTCCGTCGATTTGCGGATGATCCGCAGTCGACATGGACAGCTGCGTGCCAAGAAGTTCAAACGCTTCTTGCCAGAAACGCGCTGTGAAGCGCGGATCACGATCAGACACAATGTCGATCGGCATGCCATGGTGTCTAAACACCAAGTCGACAAACAGACGTGCCGTCTGCTTGGCTGTCACCTCGGCTGGTACTGCAGCAAGATGCACCATCTTGCTTAATCGGTCGACAAAGACCACAATATCAGTCCTCCGCTTGTTATCAGGCGGAAGACCAAACACAAAGTCCATTGAAATGGACTGCCAACACTCCGATGGAGTCGGTAGTGACTGAAGTGGAGCCTGCGAGAAGGGCGCAGGCTTCGCGCGCTGACAAACCTCGCAAGCACGAACGTACTTGCGTACCCACTTGTACTGGTGACTCCAATAGAAGTCACGCGTGAGAAGCAAGTATGTCTTCTCACGACCCGGATGTCCCGATGTCGGGGCATCGTGATACTCGTAAGTAATCCTGAGCTTCAGCTCATGATCGTCCGGCACGACAATGCGATCAGCGTTGTCGTCGACTGCGCTGTAAAGCTACAGTCCATTGTGTACACGATAGCGGTGTACACGTGCACGGAGATGTTTCGCCAACTTCTGACGAGACTTGTCAGAAGGCGCAGCGAAGTAGCCCAACAACTGCTTCGCGTCCGCATCCTTCGTGTATGCGGAGCGCACGTCGTCTAACGAAGACGACGAGGGAGTAGATGTCCGTGCGACGCCAATGCAATTGGCGTCGGCCTTGTGCACAGCGTAATCAGGTCGACGCGACAACGCGTCGGCCACAACATTCAACCTTCCAGGTTTGTACTCAACCTGGAAGTTGTACTCCGCAAAGTATGAGAGCCATCTCGCCATTCTTTGTGAGATGTGCGGCGACTTGATCGCCGTACGCGATGATGCGTGGTCGGTGTAGACCACAAATGGTCTACTCCCAAGTAGATACACTCGGAACTTCAAGAGTGCATACTTCAAGGCAAGGAGTTCCTTGTCATGTACCGGGTAGTTGCGCTCAGCTGGCTTCAGCTGACGCGACTGATAGTAGACCACGCGATCACGCCCCTCGTGATCGTGTTGCATTAGAGCGCATCCGATTGCGAAATCGGACGCGTCACATACGACGTGGAACGGGCGATCTTGGTCGGCCACCGCCAAGATCGGCGCCTCAGTCAAGCCCTGCTTGACTGCGTCAAAGGCCTGCTGACACTCAGCAGTCCAAACCCATGCAGCGTCCTTCTTTAGGTGCTGCGACAGCGGGCGAATCTTGACCGCGTAGTTGCTCACGTACTTGCATAAGTACGTAGCGAGTCCAAGGAACTGCCTCAGTTCCTTGACATTGGAAGGCGTAGGCCATTCATTGATCACTCTGACCTTTCCTGGGTCAGGGCGTACGCCGTTATTCCCTACGAGACACCCAAGGACGGGTATCTCGCTAGCCCCGAAGATGCACTTCTTGAGGTTCGCGTAGAGCTTGTGTTTGCGCATGAGCGCAAACAACCTGCGGAGATGTTCCTTGTGCATCTCCACTTCCGACTTCCCGTCCACAGCCCGGCTGTGGATGAATACATCATCGAAATAGCTTGGTGCGAAGTCGCGCACCGAGCGCAACAAGTGCGTGACGCACCTGTTGAACGTCGCAGGGGTATTCTTTGGTCCCTGCGGCATTACAAGCCACTCCCAGAGCATACCGCTCGGAGTGCTCACCGCCGTGAGAGGTATATCGCTCTCACGCATGAGGATCTGATAGAATCCGTCTCTCAGATCCAGAGCACTGAAGATAGTGCTCAAAGCCATCGAATCGATGATCACATCTTTTCGCGGTTTCGGCGTCTGCGCCGGTACCGTTGCATCGTTCAGCTTGTTATAAGCGTGAACGATGCGCCACCCGCCCTGTGCCTTCTTGACACAGAACGTAGGCGCGCTGTGTGGGGACTTCGATTCCCGCACTTGCCCTGCCTTGCAACGACTCTCAAAGAAGTCGTCGATCGCTTTGACTTGCTCTCGCGGCAGTGGCCACTGCCGCGTCACGCTATACTTCGTTCCCGGCACGAGATCAATCTCGTGCTGAACACCCTTGTCCTGTGGCAACTCCACAGGGATATCGTCCGGGAGTACGTCTCTGTACTCACGCAAGACCTCGTAGAAGGGGCTCGACTTCAGCGAGTCCCAGCTCTGCTCGTCGAAGCGCTCCTTCTTCGACTTGGCGCTGAGGGCGTCGACGCCCTCAGCGACGAGCTGTTTCAACTCTTCCGCTTCACACTTCATCCTCTCGATATCCGAGAGGATGCAAATCTGCTCGATGCGTCCATCGTGCAGGTCGCGGGCGAAGCGCCTCCAGGTCGTGACTGGAAGCGAAGTCAACTCCGACGCCAACGTCGGAGGGTTCTCCAACTTCATCTTCTTATACTGGAGACCAGTATTCGTACGCGTCAAGACACTCAGTGTCTCGACGGTCGTCTCCAGTTCCTGTGTCTGCCCGGCAGACACTGCGAGTAGCGCCTCGGTCCCTGACCGAGACTTGCGCAGCTTTGCTCGCTTGCGCCGTTCGCTTCTTGTGCGGAACCCGGTTTCGCGCGTCTTGTTTTGTCCTGGCCCGGCCGCGGACAGATCTTCCTTTTGATCGCCGGCGAGTTCAACCCGCGGGCGCACGCAATCAAGCCCGGCTTGATCACGTATCGCTTCTTCGTGCAGCCCGGCTGCACGTGAGCACGCAATGCGTTTCTTGTTGTCGCCGGCGGGTTCTTCCCGCGGGCGCACGCAATCAAACCCTGCTTGGTCGCGTACCGCTTCGTCGTGCAGCCCGGCTGCACGCGAGCACGCAAGCATTTCCGGTGCGGGACGTTTGCAACCGTCCGCACTGCCTGCAGCGTCGGACCCCAGAGCCGGCGCGCCTTCTTTACCTCGACGCCTGACGGCGGAGCGTCTTTCGACCTTTTGGGCCAATCGCATCAGCTCCCTGAGCTGACGCGTCCAAGTCACTCTCCTTATTAGTGACTGGCTCCTCTTGTTGAACTTGTGTGTCGACACTAATAGTTGACACGACCGCGTCACTCTTGACGCTTCGAGAACCTCTCGAATCCGATCGTATCTGAGTCTTCTGATTCGACTTACATTTTCTCCCGACGACCCTCTCAGACGTCGGTGCCCGTGTGGGGTGACCGGAGACAGCCGCGCGTCGCGCTGCCTCTCCTGGTGGGTCGCGTGCACCGCGAGGTGCAGGTGTTGCGCCGACAGGGCCATCGCTCACTGTCGCGCCGCTACTCCCGAAGTGCACGATCGTGCGCTTCGTCCAGTCGATCACCGGATCATGCCGTGCAAGCCACGGCATGCCCAACACCATGTCGAACTTATCGTCTAAGTCAAGCACGATAAGCTCGTCCACAAACTTCTTCTCCCGATACGAGAAGCGTACGCGTACGACACGCTTCTCGGTTCTGACAACGACACCCGTTGCCAGCCTTACTTCCAATAGACTTCGAGGTAGTTCAACTTCCTCGAAGTCAAGCCTCGCTAGGCTCTGCAGTCGAACAAAGTTGTTCGACGCTCCACAATCCACTAACGCACGAAGAGACTTCTCCTTCTTCGAGCGAACCTTCAAGATGACAAGGTTTGGCCTGTCATCTTGCTTCTTACAGTGAGAATGACTCTCACTGGGGGCAGCAGTCTTTAATACGGCGTGTCCAATATCGACACGCTCGACTGCATCACCAGCAGGGCGCCCCGCGCCTGCTGGTAGTTCTAGTTTTTTTATTGCCCGTGGCGATACCCGGTATCGTCACGCCGGCCCTTGGCCGCCTGCACAGGTGCTGCGCATTCACGGGCGTAGTGGCCGTTGTTTCCACACCGAAACAGCGGACATTCGTTGGTCCACGACGCTGCTGAGATCCAGCAGCCGTCGCACTCGAGAGGTCCATTGGTTCGGGACCTCCCGTCGGCTTCACCGTCGGTCGCGGCATCGGCCGCGGGACGTTCACATGGAGCTTAGCCTGTCGCAGGCTAAACTCTTCTTGCATCGGAAGGGTAACCGCAGACTCGAGAGTACTTGGGTACTCTCGGAAGAGATAGGTCTTCACAGGCCCATCCTTTAGGCCCTTCATGAACGTGGCGACCTTTGTCGCCTCGTCTATCGGGTTGGTCACGATGTTCGAGACCAAGTACCGCGCCCTTTGAGCGTGAGCATGCACGTCATGCTTGCCCTGTTGCAGGTCGAGGAACTCAGCCATCGATCTGAACTCATTCTGCGGGGGCTCAAACGCTTGTCTGAGCTCCTCCTTGAACACCTCGTACGTGCTAAAGCACGTAGGGTCAGTGAGTCGGCGTCCGTACGCCCAACTCCTTGCTCGTCCGCCAAGGCATGGCATGGCGAACGCAACCTTCGACAACGGGTCGACGATACGTCGAGCCGTAATGGCAGTGTCGACTTCGACAAGCCAACGGAGGAGAGGCTCGCCCTCTCTTCCAACATAGCTGTTCACGTGGAGCTTCAATGACTCCACGCGCGGTGTGGACGGAGTCGACACCGTAGCGCGAGCAGCGGTCTCGCGCTGTTCCTTCATGATGAAGCCTAGAGCAACACCGTGTTGCTCTGTCGGCAATAGCGTGCGTAGCATCGTTGCTACGGCCGCCTCGTCGACAGTCGTTGGAGCGCCTCCCACTCTGGATCCGCCAGGTGGAGACAGTCTTCGCGTGCAACATGCGTTGCACCCGTGTTTGGGTTACCAGTAGACATATTCGCGTCCACAGGCAGGTCCTCGGCCCCCGTATCGAACTTCATTCAATACGTAATTAGTCGGTCGTTGGACGGACTACAAAGTGCTACCAGGTGTAATGGGCTTACTTAGCCCAAATATTTAGCTTACACATGAGCGCACGTGTATGAGGAAGCGTAAGGTGTATTTAACTTAGATTAAGTATACTTGTATCCACAAGTATAATTAGATCTAAATAAAGGTACAAATAGTAGCTTTTGCGGTAAAATGAGAACTGAATTGTTTGTTAACTGTGGCTTTCCTCCTAAAACTGATATCTATAAAGAGGGGTTCTGCCAACGAGTGGTTGGCAGAAACCCTGTCCTAATGCTTGGCTCTTATTGGTAGAAAGACCCTGCTTTCTGACCAATACGACTGCTTCCTAATATGAATGGTGACCACACTGCGATGTGGCCCACCTGAATGTATCCACTTAGTGCGTGTTGCACTAAGGTGAGGTTAGCCGAATGTGTAGCCCCGCTACAAGATGGGCTATCCCCCAACGGTGTATTTCTAGTACAAAATACACAGTTTGCTTACAAAATACACAGTTCGCAGGCCCGCAGCTTAGGTCCGTTGCATCGCCTAAGCTATCTAATATGCCGAATGCTGCACCGTGGACTCCAGGAGATGACGTTTTCTTGTGTCGTGCATACACTAACGTGTCCGAAGATGGTGGAACGAGCACGGACCAGTTTGTTTTGAGATCGCGTCCTTCAAACATTTTTGCTCTTTACAAGATCGGGCGGAACATCTCGACAGGCTGGAGCGCTGCAAAGTAGGTGGTCTAGTCTTATCCGTCCTGACGATGCTTTGTATGCTTCTTGCCTCGCATCGGTACAGAATCCTATTATGTGTTGTATTAATCTAATGATCTCTAACCTGTTGTGGTTTGCTCTATTGTTTAAAGGCCAAATCTGAAGAACGCAGTGGTTGGACGGATGAAGACTACGTCACTGAGGCAAAGAACCGGTTTACATCAAAGAGAGAGCAGCAAAATGAAAATGCGCTTAGAGAGTACGAGGAAGGTGTTCGAAAGGGGACGGAGAAGAAAAAAAGAAAGCCTCGTGTGAAGTCAGAGCTGTTCCGACTAGATCATTGTTACGACGTGCTACGTGAAAGCATCCGATTCGTGCGAGATGTTCCACAGCCACGAAAGCGACAGAGGCTGTCATTAAGTTCTGTTGCTGAAAGCTCAGGTACCACTAAAACTATGCACTTCTGCAATGTTCACGTCGTCTTACGTTTGATTGTTATGTTGTCTTGACAGATATGCAAAATGAGTCAGCTGAAGATCAAGTGGGAGAGGGCGGCACGACAAGACACTCTGACGAGAATGCATTTGACGTCGGTGATGTGCTGCTGTCACCGACGCCATCCCCAGTATCAACCCGTCCCAATTCAGCGGGAAAGAAAAAAATGAAACAACTGCAGTTTGAAGAGCAGGTGGACAAGGCAATGATGCATTCACAGCGAGAGCTGGCAAGTGCATCTCGTGCTCAGGTAGAAATTATGCAGAAGCAACTTCAAGTTGCTCAGAAGAAAGTAGTCATCCTGGAAACTCAACAGCAAACCCTCAATGAGCAAGCCGACATTGGCTGTGATGTGTGCGTCTACAGAAGGCCTGTCAGAGCTTAGGAGGGAATATCTACTCATTAAGCAAAATCAAGTGCTGGATAAAATTAAGAAACATACCAGTCAGAGATAAATCAAAGTAGCATATCAACTGTTATTCGCGCTACGTTAGCGCTGCAATATGCTCAACTAAGTCTGACTTTATTCGAAAGTGTGCAGTTGAGTCCGTGACTCGGCGATACTTAGTTGTAAATGACTCTGGCATACGATCGGAAGGGTCGAGGCGTTGGTAGGCAAACCTGTGGCGTGCGTAACCATGGCCTGCTGTGTAAGCGTACATCGATCGTGGAGTTTTTCGACCAGTTTGCAGGTCGTGCTCAATGATCATGATGTGCAAAATCACACAACACTTCAACGTTTTCTTGATTTTTTGAAGAGACCAAGTCCACGCCGGACGTCCAACAACAGCAAACCGCGCTTGCAGAACACCGAAAGCGCGTTCTACATCCTTTCGAATCGACTCTTGTGCTAAGGAAAACTTCTTCTGCTTGTCGTCGATTGGCGCCGAGATAGTTTTCACGAAGCATCTCCACTCGGGGTATATTCCTTCGGCTAGATAATAGAAAAAGTCGTAAACACGGCCATTAACTTCGTAAGAAAACCGAGGAGCGCTAACATCAACGTATTCTGAAATGAGCGGTGATGCATCGAGAACGTTCAGGTCGTCGTTGCTTCCAGGCATACCAACGAACGCGTGCCAAATTCGTAGATCTTCTGTAGCAATAGCTTCCAGCACTACTATGGCGTCTTTCGAAGCTCCTTGAAAAGCACCACACCACGCACTCGTACAATTTTTCCAGCTCCACTTCATACAGTCTATCGAACTGATCATGCCTGGAAACCCTCTTGCTGCATTGACTTCTAGGATGCTAGACACGTCACTCTCAGTAGCTAATCGAAGATATTGGCCCTCATACAGACGAATAATGTTCGAGACGAATCTATCCTTTGCATCGAGCACTGTGCTCTCCCCAATAGAAAACAATCATCAAGAGAATCTGCCGAACATCCGTAAGCGAGCATCCTGATAGCTGCAGCCACTTTGATAACAGGGTGCACACCATACTTTCCAGTGCAATCTTTACGCCAGGTAAAGTATTCATCATCTTTTCCTATGGCATTTACTAGAGTAAGGAAAAGCTTCTTGTCTATACGGAATCGGCGGCGAAACTGTTCTTCCGTGTACGTCGGTCTCTGGTTCAGATACTGCTGCTGAAAGCGCTTGTAGGCATGAACGTGATCGCGTTCAAGGTTAGCACTCCTGCCGGGTCTTGACCCTCCATGTTTCCTCTCGCGAGATCGCCTTCGCCGCAGAAAGCGGCCTGAAATAACAACAGTTTGCAACATGCTTGCACAGGTCGGGCTCATGCTGCCGACGAACGTGAGCTGCGGGCCGTACGTGAGCTGCAATAGCGACGGACTGCGGACGTGCGCTGCGGGGACGACGTACGTGGGCTGCACGGGACGGACTGTGATCGTCTGCGGGAGCAACGGACAGCGGGGACGACGGACTGCGGGGGAGACGTACGTGAGCTGCGGGGACGACGGACTGCGCACTTGAGCTGCGCGGGCGACGTACGGGAGCTGCACGGGCGACGGACTGCGGGGACGACTGGCTGGAGCTGCTGGCGAGTGGTTATTTGTTTGTACTTGGGCTTTGTTCGTAGTGAATATTCGGCGTCGTTTCACTACGGAATCACCGTAGTGCACAATCACTTTTCAAATGCTACTTCACTGTTACTTTTGTGTCCCTATCACTGCACCGTTGGAGGTCATTTTTTTGCACTTGCGTAATTTGGCTCATTTTTGCGTATTTTGTCCTACCGTTGGAGATGCTCTGAATAGAGGGTGTCTATTCACTACGGATCTGTCGTAGTGCGAAATCACTTTTCAGATGCTTCATCACTGTTACTTTTGTGTCCCTGTCACTACACCGTTGGAGATCATTGTTTTTGCACTTGCGTAATTTTGGTCATTTTGTTTGCGTATTTTGCACTAGACAAAAGGCACTGATACGGGGCTAGAAAAACGTCCTTAATACTGCTCTAAACTGATCTAAAAGTTCTAAAATATATTTCGAAATTGCAGCCATTTTCGCGAATTTGACCTAAAACTGTGATAAATAAATAACCTGGACTGGGAACGTCGGAGCACAGGACGGGCGACATGCGCGCCCACAGAGGCCTCAGAGAGACCGTTTGCAACCGAAGCGAAGCGAAGGTCTGCAATCGTCGACGCGTGGGCCGGAGTAGTTGCTCTGACAAGGAGTTATTTTTTTTCTAGACACCGCGCCTGGCCGAAGCCGAGGACTTAGCGTAAGACGCAAGGGGGTGGGGCAGGACGCGAAGCGTCGTCCTCCGAGCGAAGCGAGAGAGGGGCGGGCCCCCCGCAGCGTCGTCGCTAAGTCCGCAGGCGAGTGCCAACGCGCGAGTGTCTAGAACTCACTATAAACAAAATAGTAATCGACCTAATTCGCGTCTATTCAGTACTAAATAGAGGGCTTTAGCAAAACCGAAAACAGCATCATTTCGGATCAAACATCTGCTCAACCCACCACGAACAGAAACTTTCGATCGGTAACTTCATATGGAACCGAAAACAACAGCAGATTTTTACGGTACGGCTCCTCAAAGTTACGGATTCTCTGCCGTCGCTACAAGCAAGGTTCGCCCGGCTTAATTCTTGGCATCACTTGCTGCTCTGAAATCAAACTTCGCAGATGCACGCTACACAGACCTTCGCTGAAGAGTCATTATTGAGCAGCCAAGTAACTTGGTTCGTTCGCTCCCGTTCACGAGGTGTACCCCGTCACTACAAGAGCACCTACTTGCTGCAGCGGTGACATCGAGCCCAACAAGCTCTCAGTCCTCAGTCCTGAAGCGATGATACTGTACTTGCTGGGGCTTATTTTCAAATGGACTGCCCGGTGCCCTAACTTGTGCGGATGCATATGGTTATCTTTAGAATGGCATCGAAGGGCACTAACCGAAAATACACCTTGGTACTAAATCAACCGAGAACATCTGGTCCGGTGCCCCGAAAGTTCGATCGAACAGAACATAGGATAAGAAGTGCTAAAGACCTCTAATACTGTTCTAATACCGGCAGGTTTTCTGAAAAGACTGCAACATTTTTAGGTCATTTAGAACACTTTTAGAACACTTTTTAGGGACGTTTTTTACCAGCGCCACTGATACTAAGTAACCGGTATGAACCCCAGGTGCAACACATGGAGACCCCATGTGCAAAAGGATATAGACGTGTACGTGTCCAGATACTTGGTAACAAGTATTATAGTGAATAACTGACAAAACCTAATCCCATGTGCCATGTAAAGACTGTTATCCGCCTCGAGGCGTACTATACCACGTTGCAAGCAAATTCCTAATTCAACGACCAATATCCTAATTGACCAAGCAATGTCTCAATCGACATGGCATCCTCCCGAAACCGCCCCCGGCGAACTTGATGAAGAAGAAGACGAAGAAGTCCGCGGTCACTGGAAACGAATATTTGTGGTGGAGAAGAAGCCGTAGCGTAATTTATCAATAAGCTTAGCTCGATTCCCACTACCAGTCGGCCGTGACGAGTCTGACGATGAAGGCGCGCGGTGCTCCTGGCTGAAAACGCGGAGAACGATCGCATCTCTCATGATATAGTGATTGCTGAAACTATTTTGGCAGAGTGGCGAATTTGTGGGGGGGGGGGGGGCAATTGGGTGTGAGATAGCAAGTTTTATGACGTGTTTTTCAGATCGTGCGCGGCCTTGGCAACCTACAGCGTTCGTTGCTGCCCTCTCCACTGCGAAGACGGAGAAACTTTCGTGGAGATCGTCTGAAGTAGATTGGGCTGTGATCGCAGTCGAGAAGTAGAGAAACCGCGCGGAGAACATACAGCAGAAGAGCTAAGCCTCATTAGTGTCCCGTAGCGGGGCACGTCCCATGAGCATTCCCAGTGCTAGCCGCAGATCCAGTACTACGAGGGGTCAGGTCATTACATGTACGCATGTAGTACTATCATTTAGTGGATGTTTCATACGATTTTCCATAATACTTTGTACTACCGTTGCAGGGTAGTAACTTCGCATTTTGCCCATCGAATTCCAATTTCGATGTGCCTTTCGGTAATACAGACTGTATTCTTAATCCTTAATAAATAGACATACATTTGTTTCATACATTCCGATATCACTGATCAAAGCTGGCGTTGACCCCTATTCCATCAGATCCGTAATTGGTTTTGGGCTCTACTACCGTTGGAGATGCATTTGCAGGAACTGACTGTTCAAGCCACCCATAACGGGCATATCGTATTCCGTAATTTGCACACAAAATGCACATAAAATCCCACCAGCCCTCACCCAGGGTGTTCGACAGCGGCATAAAAACCTCTCAGAGTGCTCTCAACCCGTTGGACAACCAACGCCCAGGGTGTGTTGCTTCTCGCTACTGCTCTCTCAATATCGCTCGGTATCTAACGCTGTTTAGTGAATGGGCTGCTCCTAATCCTGTGTTAGCACTTGCGAAGCTTCGTCCCGCTCGCCCTTCCAACCAGTCGCCCCAGCGCGAGGCGGAACGCTGCTGAACTTGCGCTAGGTACATCATGGGCTTCTGTTTACTTCTCTCTTAATATCGCTCGGTATCTAACGCTATTTGGTGGATATGCTACTCCTTAGTCTGTACTAGCTGTTCCCGCGAAGCATCACCCAGCTCGTCCTCCCACCAGTCGCTCAAGCAGGAGGCGGAAAGGTTAAATTTGAGTGGCTCGATCTCATCATTATTGTAAAATACTTTTGATCTAGTGCTGGTTTATATCTCTGCATCTCATACTGTATTGAAATACCTGTAAATATGGCCAGCATTTGTAGGAACCCACCTGGTTTGCTTTTACTGCTAGAGATTTTGCTTCAACCACCCTACTCTCCTCACTTACTGCAGAGATCGGTGAAGCAGGTATTCTCGATACTAGTGGTGGTGACTGGTACTCGCATTGATGACTGGATGGTGAGGACGCGGAGTCGGTTTCACCGGAGCATCCAGTGGCGCAGTTTCTCCTTCTCCTCGTTCACAAACGCAGTGACATTTCGCTCTCATTTCCAGACGACCTGACCTGCATTCGCGAACCTTCTTGGAATCCTGGAACCGCACATTACGAAGGCGGAGACAAGTTTTGGCAAACCAATCCCAGCTGCTGTTCGTCTGGCGGTGTTTCTAGTTTTCTGTGGACATGGCTGCTCGCATAACACACTGAGTGTTCTATTTGGTATCGGGAGGTCAACAGCATCTGCCATTGTTCGTGAAGTGTCGTCTGCAATTGTAGAGGATATGAAGAACTATATCGTGTTCCCGTCAACTCGGGCAAAACTGCTAAAGTGCTCCATTGGATTTGAAGATGGATACGGTATTCGCGGTTGTATCGGTGCGCCGGACGGCTGTCATATTTCTATCGTGCAACCAAGTGTCCCACCAGCAAGAAGTACTTCAACAGGAAGAGTTTTTACTCGTTTAATGTCAGTGCCATCGTTGACAGGACAAGGCGATTCCTCGATGTCGACGTTAGATGACCTGTCTCGGTTGGTGACAGCACATGATTCAATAATAGTGCTGTTGGACGAGTTCACGATGATCTGTTTTTGAGGTTGGGTGGGGCGGATGGAGCTGACCAACTACTGACTGGCCTGAACGAGAGGTGCAAAATACCATTTTTCCTACTCGCTGATTCAGCGTATGCAAACACGAATCATGACGTGATCACTTTCGAGATAACAGAGACGGTCGTGGGGCACCTGAACAAGGCCCTATCTGGAATGTGATACCCGGTAGAGTGTGCGTTTGGAATGCTGACAGGGCGGTGGCGCTTGGTGGGAAAGCCGATTGAGATGGCGCACACGAATCTTGAAGCGGTGCCAACGCTCATTAACTCGATGTACATCTTACACAGTTTCGTCATTGAGACGGGGGGGGGGGGGCGTTTGGGACGAGCACGTAGAAGCTTGACAGCAAGCATTTTACTTCGCAAATTTCAAGAGCACTATGAACGAAATCAGCGGTGGTCGAAGCCATGTGTATTGTCGCCCAACTCCTCTGCCTCGGGGTCGGATCCGCTGGGACTGTTTGGCGAGTAGAGACTTAGTACGGGGTCGAGACCGAGAAAAAGCGAAGCGTAGAGTAGTTGAAATAAAAGTATTGTTTCTTGTTTGTGTTTAAGGCAGGGAAGAGTTATGAGTGGATGACAAAGTCGAAAGTCGAAAGTCGGCAGCGCCGATCCCTATCATGGGGGCGACACTCTTCATCTCCTCTCCTTGGACGGCGTTGGCGTATCCTCCATCCGGCGGCATGACAACAAAAACCTGTCCGCGTAAGTATCGAATAGTGTAGGACAAGCACGGAGACACTCGTCCTCCGTGGTTCACGCAGCTCACGATGACCGCCTCGCAATCCCACTCCGAGTGTTCCATGACCTCGAATGAGCGATCATACCGCTCTCACCATCATCTTGCCGAAGTTGGGGAAACGCACGGCACACCGTATACGTATAGTTGAAGAAGTTGGGGTAGTTACGCACGGTACACCCGTATATGTATACTCGAGGAAGTCGTAGTTGTAGCCGAGCAGCACGAGCGCAGGACGAGCCCACACCGGACCGGGCACGCCACCCGCATATCCAGGTGCGGGACATTCTCCCCGACCCACCAGTACTTCGTCCTCGACGGACGCGGTGTTGGGCGAGTCCCTGCCGGAGTGTATCACCGCTACCTTCCACAACACGCAGATCGGCGGATATCGTCACGGACGACAGCTTGGGAACGCAGGATTCCATGAACACGTGAAGTTCATCAAGAACATATTGAGGAGCCTCGGCTAGCAGTCACTCGAGACCCCAACTTCTTCGTCTGCAGTCAGCCCACGTAAGAGCACTTCGACTAGCGCACCCCAAACTGAGTAGGCGTACCCAACGCCTCGGAGACGGCGTTCTTCTGCACTATCAGAGGCAGGCGTCATACAAGTCCAGGTTGAGAACCATCTCGCAGCTCAAAGCGACCACGCAGTATGCAGCTTTCGGCTCCGCAAACGCACAGCGATCTCACCGCAGGGGCAGCCGCGTCGTTCCAGCTTTCTTCACGACGGAGAGGCCGAGCTCGAACTTCGTCGTCCGACACGACGAACCGAGTAATCACAAGAAGATTGTAGAATGAGAGCCGTAAGTCAAAATGAAAAAGGGACCCCAACCGTCAGTACCTTTCTCTCCTCCGTCCAGGTCGGGAACCTGCATCCAATCAGTCAGCCCCACGATGGCTTCTTCTTCACAGAGTTCATTCGTCATTTCGCCCCGGACCCAGCGAGACACCGTCCAAGCTCCCACGCATTGCCGCACACCAGACCATGAGTGACCGGAACTCCAAGCTCCTAGCGCGCTTCCAAGCATACCTGGCGAATGAGGAGAAGAGTGACGTCCAAGAGCAGACGCAGGAGACGAAGATCACCCAGACTGCATTTTGGGCGGAGATGCGAAGCGTGCTCGCGGTAAAGGCGGGATAAAGCGCGCTCGACGTCCTAGAGACGAAGTCGCCCAGGCGTTGATTGAAGACACCGGTCTCGCAGCTCAGGCACCGAGCGAACAGGTGACGATCCTTCCCCATCCTTCGTGGCAGGTCGTCAGCACTGGGGCCACTCCTCACCCGTCCTTCACTGGGCCCACCGGGAAGCGACCAGCGGCGGCCAAGTCGGTGAGGAGCAGCTCCACCAAGAAGCAGAGGACCACGTCCAGCCACGCGTCGTCTCCAGCCGCGCTCGGTACGCCGCTGATCACCTTCCCGCTGGCTTCGGGCCTTTCAAAAGAGTTCGTGCGCGACCTCGAGAGCGTCTACCGGCACGTGGCAACAGTGAAGTTGAAGCCGTGGCAGCGGGCGTACCCGTGGGAGCTCTTCTTTGATACCCGGACATCTACTTGGCCCACTGGCGATTCTGGCATGTCTTTCGCGAGGTGTTTTTCGAGTGGGCCTTGCACACCCCACTACGGACTGACTCCGACAAGGTGCAGCAGCGGAAGCGTAAAGCTGCCGCAGTACGTGAGCGTCTCATCTTCCACATTCGCTGTATAGAGACATGGGGATATTACAGCTTCTTGCGGCGCATTAAGGCGCCCGGCAACGGCAATCTCACGTGGTGGGGAGGCCAGGCCGGCAACACTTCGAAGGAGGCGAAGGCGTACGCCTGCTCGCTAGTTTACGACCTTTACCGGCTGTCGGAGAAGAACAAGCCGGCGCACGAGCGCAAGATCCGCGACGCGATCAAGCCGTTCAAGATCGATCAGGAGGGTTCCCAACCATCACCTTGACACCACATAACCCGCCCAACTAGATATCAACATATGTTTTATAAGATATTACTCTTGAAAATTGTATTGATCCACTACGCTAAGCTTTAGTGGCCCACATATTTGAGCTAACCCTTTCGCGAGCCTCTTGTCTTAATTATACTATACAAGCTTAAGTAATTTTCTTCTAAAAGGGCGCAGTATGCCCCCATAACTCGTTTTGCATGGCTCTTGTAACAAAGTACCTGCAGTGATTTGCGGATGCACACGATCATATGCATCCTACTTCATTTTTGTATGGTTTGATGATTACTGATTGTACTGTTTATTACTTGTCATAAAAGATGGTGCATTCACGGTTGAACTTGTGTAAAAGGGCACATGATCCGCCCTTGTAAACGGTGTTTTCACACCGTGTTTTGCAAACGCTCTATATGGGCGATAGATGTGTCCTTCTACCGCGAAAGGGTTAATCCCCTCAGGACTGTCCATACAACGTACCCGTTACACTGCCAGGATAATTCGTACATATAATGATGGCGGGTAATACAGCCCCGGAATATTTTTCGTTAGAATCCTGAAGCATCCAGGATTGTTGTAGATATCATCAGGGTTACAACAACCTGTCTAACATAGTCAGCAGATGGGGAAGATTCGCTCGAGGGTGAGGAAGATATGAAAGGTATCAGGGCTCGCAATCGCGTACCCGTGTACCCGTACCCGCCCTACCCGCGTCGGGTATACCCGGTTTCGGGTTGGGCACGGGTACCCGAAACCAACAATAGATTGCGGGTGTCTACCTGCAATTAGGCTCGTATTATTATCCCAGTTTCCGCTGTCCCTCGTATTCCTAGATCAGTCAGCCCCTACTCGCATTGACCCCAGCAGCGCTTTCACGGGTTCTACGCATGGCGACAGAGAGTTCAGATTCGAGCCATACTCTGCCCGACGAAGACCACAAGGCACGCATTTCAAACATTCGTTCACTACCTCTTGAAGATCTCATGGAGAAACTATTTAGTTGCCTCCAAACTAAGTCTGACGACTCAGTAATAGGGCGCTAACATCTACATAGTTGCATTCACTTATTGCATTTGCAATCGACCAGCTTGGGTGTGCTTCATGTATACGAACCAAATTTTGCTTTCTGTAAGTAGGGTCGGCTCGGGTACCCGAGGCTTGGGGCCGGGCAGGTACGGGTACCCGACTCCGGCTGGGGACCCTGGATGGGCGGGCACGGGTACCCGCCTCTCGCCGTTTGCGAGCCCTGGAAGGTATGCAATATATACGATGTGTGGCTGCGACCGATGAACATGATTTATCCAGGATTGTTGCACGACTATCCCAGAACCTTCTAGTCTTTCACGTAAACGGCTAAGCCATTAATGTTAGTGTCAGCAATTGCCTCCAGACAAGATAGTAAAACGGTTTCATCAATCATACCAGCTCGTGTAGGCAATGCTATAAAGTTCCAAAAGGTGGATAACTAACTACGCGCTAGTTTGCTACTTGGGTTGGAGGGATATCTTCGTCCGCTGATTCTTGAGTTCCGACTACCTGGACCTTGTCCTCATCAGGCATGATCTGCGGTAGCACGTACGCCGTCGCCACTGCGTTCTTGATAGGTGAGATAAACCGCCCATTCAGGATACAGTAGAACAGTTCAAATTGACGCAGAGGCAGGGAGTTGTCGCTCAAGTAGTTTGTGATGCCGTGTACAACTTGACGCATGAACGTCCAGCATACAAAGACTCCACAGCTAAACTGGTCGAACTGAATAGGGTTGTTCTGCGCCACCACATCATAGTTGTTGAGCCTTTTAAACTTCTGATACGTGACCACCTCCTTTGAAGCACGCCCGTATCCCTTTTGATTGAGCGGGTCGTAGTAGTAGATCCTCTGGACATAAACCTTATTTGAAGTATTATGGAAGTACACGTGATTGCACAAAATGAAATGTATTGTCCAGCCTTGCCAGCGTTGTATAAATCGCGCCGACAGTGATTATGAAATACCAGGGTTGGGCTGGTAAGGCGCGAGGTGAATACCGTGTCTTGGCTCGCTGAAGGAGGAAGGGGCTGGGTCATTGGACACCGCCTGCCTCATAAGGGATTTCGATGGGTCGAGAGGCCACATCCCCGTACTGGACCAGGAATTTTCCATGATCTCACTGTTCCATGACTTCCTAATCGCCTCCCGCACGAAGCCTGCAATCATGTGCTTCTGCACGCACGCAGCCCAAGTCGCTTCCGACCAGTCCTGCACAATATTTCTCCATACCGATTTGAACGCTCGGAAATATCCAGCATTGAGCGGTTGAAGAAGATGCGTGGTGTGCGGAGGTAACGCTAGAATTTCGATGCCGTTCGATACAAACTTCTCGAGCACCTCCAGAGCTACATGGGGGCTGGGGCTGTCCAGAAGCAGTAGCAGGGGTCGAACGGGAGGGATGTTCTCGATGAAGTGGTCGATCCAGTCTTTAAAGACTTTTGTGTCAATGAAAGCATTCTTAGTGGCTGTTCCACGGCTGCCGATAGGCCCTTCCTTGAGTAGATCGCCTCGCAAACGCTCCCCCCGGAAGATGAACAGAGGGGGCAAGACGGCTCCAGCAGCACTAACTGTCATGAGGACAGACGTGTTTTCTCGGTTCGTCCCTCGTTTTGTTGACGCGTTGTTCGCGCCACGCGCAGCAATCACATCCTTGGGTGTCCCTCCCTGGGGTTCTATGCCCGTCTCGTCGCAGTTGTATATACGGGTCGCTGGTATTTGGTTCTCCCCAAGGAATCGTCAGTAGTCGGCGAAGAAGCACTCGATTTCAGTCATTTCGAAGGCATCGTCTCTCGCTCTGTCCAAAATGCGAGCCTTCCGGATGCTCAGGCGGTCACGGTGACTCTCCAGGAAGAGCTTTATCCACTTCTCCGACGGTCCAGACTTAGTGAACTGGTGATGACGCCCGCCGCGGCAAATATCCAGGACCATGGACTTCAACCGAAGGCGGGTCCCTGGGAACCCCTTGGAATGCAGCTCGATCAAGCCAAGGACAAGGCCTTCTTCTTCCGCGGCCGACAAAGCACCATCAGGGCCCGGTTTCGAGCCGATAGGTTGCCCGTTGAGGTAGCGGCGTAGCGTGGGGTCTGGAACGTCGTACATCCGGCTGATCTCCCTGATTGACACCTTCTTGGGTTGGCGCTGGCCCTTCCTGTAGGCTGCCACTGCAGCTTCCATCCTCTGAATAGTCCACTTAGCCATCTCTGCTCTTGATCGTGCTTCTCTAAATGTCAGAGTCCACGTAGTAGACCTGCGCGCTGCGGGATTGATAGGGGGCGGAAATACGTCCATGATAGCTTTATGAATAGATATTTCGTACGGAATAAAGTATAGCAAAAACACCATGAAAATGCACCACAACTGGTCCTGCGCCAAAGTGGATCGACTTACTCTTACTGTGAAGCGTTCTCTTTTTTAAAAGAGCATTAAAATGCTACGCTTTCTTAAAAACGTAAACAATAATAGGAGAGATACCAACAGTTGGGTAGTAGTAGTACTACTACTACTAGTTGGGTTGTACTACTACTACTACTACTACTACTACAACTACAATACTACTACACTGTAGTATTGTGCCTTTCACCGATTTTGGCGTGGTGGGCTCTTAGCCCCAACAATTTTTGTCCTTGAATCTAGGACAGAAAGTACGATGTACTATCCCGTTTTTTTTCCTTGCACCAGGAAAAAAGGACCAAAGTAACTTGAAGTTTGTATTGCTGATATTAGACTTGATGGAATCCGAGCATGTCACTTATAATAAAATCAATGATGGTATCGGAGGCCATCAGAGTAGAAGCCACATACTGAGCTCAAGTAATTTCAGGAGTTTTGTGTTATAGGCTAGGACAAAACTCAACATGGATATGTTATTAGTGACACTTGTTAAGCTGCATTTTCGACTTGAAGGACAATAGAGTACACAATGGCATACATACCCCTTATAGATCTAATTAAGGTGTTACTGTCCATAATAATAAGCTCATGTATCTCCTAAAACTCTTGGCTGCGTAAGCCTCTAACTTTTGGTCCTTTTATTTGTCCTGGATTTCCGAGCTGTTGGGGTTAGGGCGTGGACGGGGAACGCTCGTCTCCGGTTTTGATCGTCTTCGACGAAAGGACAACATTTTTTACTGATATTTGATTGGCTGGCTGGAAGCTCGTTCGGCTCACCCGTTCGTCTCAAATTCGCCTAAACTGAGACGAGTTAATCACCAGTTTCAGCTCACCCACGATCGGCTTCGTGGTCAAGGATTGGATGGGGCTAAACAAGTGCGTCACTGCGGCGGTCGGCGCCGCGATTGAGGCTGTTGCTTTGGAAACGGTTACGGCTACAAATGCGGCAATTTGTACAATTTGCAATGAGAAGGAAAACATCCTCACATTGACACCACTTGAGTTCGCATCGATGCTTTCAAACCCTGTGTATGATGCCTAGTTTCGCCAGAACCTCAAGTGTGGACAAGCTGCTTTCGTTCGCCTCTGTGATATTCTACGCCGCGATTTGACCGACTATGAGCTAGACCGCTTCGTCAAGGAGCACACGTTCGAGGAGATGGTTGCGTGTTTGTTGTTTTTTCTGGGCTCACAAGGTGGATATCGAGAAACAACAGCAGCTTTTGCGATTTCAAAGTCATGGGCTTTGGGTGTAATCAACCTATTCGTGAAGGCTTTATGAAGTCCGCTGCACAAGTTTGTCCATTTCCCCCGAAGCAAAACGGAATGGCGACGAATTGGGACTGAATTTCAACATAGGGCGGGATACCTGGTGGTGTCGGAGCTATTGACGGGTCGCTCATTGAGATGCTGCGCCATGATGACTTCGAAGGATACTACTGTCGCAAAATGTTCCCCGCATTTAATGTGCAAGCTGTAGTGGATGCCAGGATGCGCTTCATGAGCGTTGAAGTCCGGCCCGGGTCGTGGTCCGACCAAAAGGCGTGGCGTGCGTCTGCTCTAGGCTCTAATGCGACTAAGTATTTGTCTGCAGGGACGCACTTTCTTGGTGATGCTGGATACGCAATTTGCCCGGCTATCATGACACCTTTTGACGAGAATGATGGCGCAGGATTGACACGCAAGCAGTTGCGTTACAACTAGTTATATTCGAGAACAAGGATGTCGGTAGAGTGTGCGTTCGGACTTTGGAAACGACGCTTTAGAATTGTGAACTGCTGTCTAAACACGAAAAGCGTTGAAAAAGCGGTAGATATTGTTGCCGCGACATGGTGCTGCACAATATTATGCTTGCTATCAACGATGACACACTCTTCGAAGCCGACAGCGGGCAAGAAGACGGTGATACAAGCGACAAAAACGATGGCTGCATGAGTTGTGTTTGCAGAGCTGTTCCGTGCGAAGTCGCGGCTTTGTAGGAGAAGTGTGCATAATTAGCATAAAATATAGGTAGATGGCCCTTTTATGAATCTAATTCCGCATGAATTACTGTAAGGGCGTGGTCGGGGAACGATCGTCTTGGCTCTGATCGTTTTCATCAGGCCTAAACCTAAGCAAAGGTGGTCGGTTGACCCAGCTCGTCTTCGGCTTCTTTGTGTAGCACACACTCGTTCTCGAGCCCACCCACTACACCCATGTACTCGGCTGCATCTCCCCCTCTCGCAACCGACGCACTGCTCGCCAGTATTGCGCTCCTAGACGAAAGCGCAGCTTCTCTTCATCAAACTCAGAGTGGTGCAAGTGGGCTTATGCTTGACAGCGGATTGGCTGTAACTGCAGCGAGACAATCAGCGCCGACCGAAGCTTCCTCAGCAGGCACGGGAGTGGCTCCGTGCACAGTTAAAAAAGAACGCACCAACAGTGGTACAGTGAATCCATCTAATCATCGTATTCCTTGCAGATGGGCTCCGCCCATTCCCAAGGACCATCACTCCTGTTCCCCCCGATTTGAGTGGCTCCCCATCCCCCCCTTCCGCTCGAGTCCCCAAAGCGAGGTTACCGCTGGCGGCTATATAGAGAGGATGTCGCGCCTTCCCGCCAGGACGGCGAGAATGCGGGGATCCGATAGCGAGGCAGCCGCGTAGTCAAGCAGCAATTGGAGTGAGGAGGATAGCGATAGTGCTGCGGATTCGGAGAGTTCACCACCTGCGAGTTCGGTAAAGAAGCGCCGGGCGTCTGAGAAGCGAAGCGGGACCCGCTTGCAAGCAAGGAGTCGTGCTAAGCGACGGAAGCCGAGCTCGCGTAAGCATGCGGGCAGTTCCAGCAAACACGCGGCGTCGGTCGAAGCTCCATCGTCATCTGAAGCAGACTCTGGAGTTCTTCTGCTGCAAGTACCGGTGAAGGAACTGATGGGTACCAGGTTGTACCTCGAGAAGATCTTGTTCATGCCCCTGCACTTGATATCAAGACTTTTGACGACTGGGGCGAGCTGGAAGGATACCTGCGCAACTATAGCAGGCGGACGTATCAGGTGAGTAGGCCAACCATCCGTGTGCTGTGTTCCATTCTGAGATTGTGTACGAGTTCCATACATGGTATAGTTTCTAATATGCGCTGTATGAACTGTATTCTATTTCTTGTTCAGATTTTCTCGATCCGGACCGCTACGCCTGTTCGAACGCGGAACAAGATAATCAAGAAAAGTCGATTCACAAGCAATGAAATCCCTGACGAGGTGAAGGTTTACAACAAAACCTACGTCTGCACGCACAACGGAACGCCCAGAAGAGGGAGAGGACGAGGCAAGCGCCCACAACAGCACTCACGAAAAATTGGTTGCCCTGCTCAGGTGCGGATTTCTGAAGATTCTATTTTACTTACTGTAGGTGTACTGACATTGTAATTGGACAGATAAATGCTTGCGCTCGAGAAACAGGCGGCTGGGAGATTTCCATTACAAGTTAAAAGACTGGCACAATCACGAGGTTGGCAGTGGTGTCTATCAAACCTGCTAGGCAGGTTTCTGATGAGGAAGTTTTGGCGACTGTGCGCACGCTTCATCGGTCAGGAGCGAATCATAAGCGCATATTGGAGTACATTTCTGAGAATACTTCGGTCGACCCTCAAATGAAAGACGTACACAACCTGCTGAGCCGACTTTGGCGAGAGTCCTACGCTTTCCCCACCATATCCGGGCTATCCTTGAGGACTTTGTACGCTAACGACGAGGTGCGTCATTAACCCTATTGCGAGGGATGGCATGTAGAACCAGCCACACCACCATGTTTAGCAAAACAGGGTACCTTTTTGAAATTACTACTATGATATAAACAGGGAAAAGTGACGATCAGCCTTTTTTTACACAGCAAAGGTCAACAGTCATACTTTTTTTGTACTCTATCCCGCTAGTTATCCTAACAATTAAATGTCGGCTTAAAGAAATCATATTTCTACCAATCAAAGCAACTTGCGGAAAGCGCTCTAAAACATGGCATCTAGCCATGTTTTACGTTTGAGCTGGAACTGTCTTCCTCTAAGACCTCCCTAATGTGATGGTTTTAGTTGCGGGAAGCGGGGTAAAACAGTGCATCTAGGCATGCTTTACGATTATTGTATGGATAGGTACCATACTAAAATCAAGTCAAAATACATCGCTATAGGGTTAAATGTTTGGTATGTGGTATGATAATGTTAATGACTGAACTTCGATTCTGTAATAGGGTGTAGTGGAGTGTTTGACTATTCAGTCTTCCCACATGCGGACCATGTTTCACCACTTCCCAGAGATACTTCTCATTGATGCGACGCACGACACCAACTCTTCGAATTACAAGCTGTTCAGCTTCATGATTCATGATGCGATGGGGAAGGGTCAACACGTACAGGTACAAACAGTGTATCAGTTTGATGTTGCTGTACAGTTTCAGAATGTGCAGCTCTTTTGAAATGAATCTAACGATGAACCGCTGTTTTGCATTTGGTTTACAGCACAGTCTGGTCGAAAATGAGAGAAAGGAGACGTTGAAGTTGGCTTGTCGTCAATTCAAAGAGACGTGTCCGAATTTCGACTCTATTGCTGCCGTTATGATTGACAAAGATTTCACTGAATTGTCAGTGCTAACTGAGGAATTTCCGTGGGTACGGATTTTACTTTGCCACTTTCACGTGGTGAAGTATCTTCAGGAGGAGGTGGCTAAGCAGAAGTACAATTTCGACGTCTGGACGAAGAACGAGATGAAAAGACTGATCCAGTTGTTGGTAGGTGACCCTACAGAAACTCTGTACAACAATATTATTACGACGATGAAGGTTGTTTTGAAGACCGACGAGAAAGTTCGACTTTGGTTTTCGTATTTCGATGCGAACTGGACTCAATGTAAGGAAATATGGAGTTCGATTTATCGGGGAAACGTGCCACACATGGGGAGCCAGACTAACAACAGGTTTGTGTATTACTCTTCGTAGAGTCAAAGTTTTTATCGCATCCGCTAATATTGTTGTGGTTTTTGCTACAGGCTGAAATCGAGTTGGCAAAAGCTGAAAACACTCGTCAATAAGTCTACTGCTTTGGATGACTGTGTGGTATCGATTCTGTTTTGGCAAACAGTAAACGAGAAAATTTGGGCACGCAGCATCAAGAAAATCGGAGTTTACGTGAACGTCGAATACGATGCTGAGATGAACCTGCTGTCGAATTCCGTTTCGCGCCATGCGGTACTGCCTATTAAGCAGCAGTACGACTTTGCATTGCTACCGACAACAGAATATCGTTAATACCCGATGGGCCCTTACGTTATGATGCAATACACAGCTGGCACGAACGAAGATATTCCAGATGAGTATATGATGAACCCCACTAGCTGGACGTGCTCTTATATATTTCGAGTCTCGAGACTGCTTCCCTGCAGACACATCATTTACTATAGGAAGATAACTGGCTGCATCCCTGTGGTTCCGGCCAGCATCATTCATCCTAGGTGGCTGATCAAAAACTACCGCAAACTGCGAAACGCAGATTTGCACGACTCGAATATTGGAGTTCCGTATGAAGACCGCGCTATACCTCGCGAGGTTTCCAGCTGCGCTAAGAACCGGAACGAGAAGTTTAAGGAGCTGCTGGGTGTCGGGCGGCAGATTGCTGGCGTTGGCTCTCAGTGGGGAACGACCGCCCACAGTACGTTGGCTGTTGCGCTGGATAATGTTTTACTACAAGTGAAAGCTGGGCGGTGCCCTACCATTAACACACACTGTGATGATGAAGATAATCGGGCACTCAACTCAAGCACAACCCGAACCCCGCCGCATTAAGAAGTACCAAACGCGCCTACAAGTCCATCAGAGCAGAGATCTCCTCCTACGGATGAATTACAAGAACAGTCTTTGAATGATTCACAACCTGTGCCGGGTACACAACTTCAGACTGTGCAGAGTGAAAATGAATCAGAATTGGTGGAAGGGCTCGTTTTTCCGACCGGAGAAGAAGCTGGTGATAATGAGACCCAAGCTGGTGGTAATGACACCCGACACTCGACTGGGAGTGCCTCTGCAAGCTTGGGGATAGAAGCTGGCGACGTGGACATTACCGAGATTGTGTCACAATCTGAGACTGTTCAAAGTGATGAAGACGGATCTGAGGCCGATAGATGTGATCAGACAGCGGACTCGACACCCCAAGCTTTGTCTCCTCCTGCATGGTCCATTTCTACGACAACAAACAGACCTGGGAGAGCAAAAGTTAAAAAAGCAGACCGGAGGAAGGCCACAACCGAGGGTCTTCAACAAACGTCAAAACTTGTGCGCGCGGTTGCGGCTGGGGCAAAACCATCGATGGAGATTCTACTAGAAGCTTCCCAAAAAGGGTTTCACAACAAAGACGCTGATGCTCTGCGCGCGATGACGATCCTCCAGCAAACCAGGTCTACCAAAATTACGGTATTGGAGAGGTCCAAGAAACCGACAACCGATCCAACCAATGTGATGTCCGTGTTGCCATTGCGGCGGATCGAGTCATGTGAAGCGCAAGTTGCGCAATTTCAAAATAGGTGGTTCAGCGAATTCGAAACTAGGATGCCCGCGTCCGCGGTTACTATCTTCGCAGGACGAACTATGTATGATTTTGAAATGCTGAAATCTATGCGGTCCTGGCACAAAGCAATGCTCCGCTTTGATGCAATTAAGGCAACAATTGATTGGATCAATAGGATTGACCCCTACCCATGGGTACTGGAGGATACGTGGAAAACTGACTGCATGAATCCGGATGATGCAATTGAGGCTCTTACAACGATGGACATTTTGGGCGACTTCTATTGGGCTACAACGTTGCGCGGAAAAAGCTGGGTAGAGCTGTCGTGCATGGATTTAGCCTTGCGCGGGCTAATTCACAGCTACAAGCACGATCATGTCGTTTTCACTATACCCTCCCACCTCCTACGATTCCTCTCATTCGACTGTGAGGCACTACAAAACAATGTAGTGTGGATGCAACTCAAACATGCAGCGAAACATATGAATTTGGATGAAGCGAGCGAGCGCGGTCAAAGTGCTGATCGTAGTACGAGGGAGAAGTCGGCTACGAGACTACTCTTTTTAGCGGTTGTGCATTTTGATATGGATCATTGGTGTGGTGTAGCAGTTGATTTCAACGAGTGCTCGGTGATAATCTACGATCCTCAGCAGACCGGAGACAGATTCAATTCGCAACGAACGTACTTGAGTGCGGAGCTGCTACCTCTACTGCCGAAACCGCCATCACCCAAGCGGCTCCGGTTTAAGCAGGTGGGTTGGGAACCTCGGGTTGACAGCTATAACTGCGGGGTGTACGTTATGATGTTCTTTGAGCTTATCATTCGTCAAGCGCAGCCTCCCGTCATGGAAGAAGATCACACGAAGCAGGCAATGCAGTACTTCCGATACAGGTACCTTAGCCACATCCTTAAATCAATGTAAGCAGCACTTTCATTTCTTTACAATATATCTGTTCGGGCGTTAAGACTATGATGATAGAGTTCACAAGAGATGTATTACCATTGACGTAGCTGGATGAAGTGGTGTGATTTCAAGCGTGAGGACTTAACGATTTTTGAATTAAAACACTCTGTGCGATCTGTGTGTTCATGATCGAGAACTTGACGATTCTGGAGGAGATGGAGCGCACGAACTGACCAGCATTCCGGTTTCCCGGTCGTTCTACACGCAAAAGCGCTCTGTCCATGAGGCGACACCTGACCGGCAGATGGCGAGAAAATGGTGAGGCTATCCACCAGACGAGACATTAAAATGTGTATGACTGTGCACAGTGCGGTGTTTGCAGCCCTCGAAACTGTGTACGTAGCCTCTGCCCAGCAGGCACTGGTCAAGGTGGAACTGCAAAGTCGACGGCCAGCTGGAACGACGAAGATGTCGAGGAGTTGTTTCGCCTGCGCTACAAGGTGCTGGATGGTCGCTTCAAGAACACGAAATATACGAAGCACATCAAGTTTGCGTGGTCGGTGCTAGCATCTACGTTGTCGGTGAACCAGAGCAAGGTGTTCACAGACCAGCAGTGCTAGGCTAAGGTAACTCCCTATACAACTACCTGTGCAGCACAGAGCACTTATTCATTACAGAATATTAACTGTAGCCTATCGATTCGTGCAGATGAAAAACATGAAGCAGAAGTGGGCACCGGCGCGGGCGGCTGAAGGCCGCACAGGTAACGATGGTCCTATCCGCCGTCCGAACCACTACTCGACTATGAAGGATTATTGGGGGGAGGCCACAGGCATGAACAACCGCCCACATCTGAGCACAGAAGACTCGGACACAATTCCTGCAGCTGGTGATAGCCCAGCATATCTGCTGCGTCACCGCCGTCTACCCCAGCAGCAACAGGAACCACGTCCCGTCGCACTATTTCGGTCAGAAGCGGTGAGCCGTCAACCAAGCGCGTCAAGCGCACCCAAGGCGAGTGCGTAGATGCTGGTCTGAGTGCAGTTGCAAAGGGATTTTGTGAAGGACTGGAGGCTCTAGGCAAAGGCCTCGGAGTGGCACAAAGCAGTGGAGGCGACGGACTAGTTGCAGTAGTCCAGCAGCAAACAGAGATATTTCGTCAGCAAAGTGAGATTGCCAACGCTCAAAATACGCAGCTCTTGCTACAAATTCAGGCCCAGAGCGAGCAGTTGAAGCTACAGAATGACAATATCCGAGAACTGTTGGGTTTAATTCGTCGCGATGCAGCTTCAAACTAGACATTTAAACTAGTTCAACAGCTTCTGTAAAAGCCACAATGGATTCACGCTTTCTTGCACCAACATCTCGAAGAAAACTTGCAGTGGATTTACAAAACAATCAGCAGCGCGTTTCGAGCGCACGAGGTCTCTCAAGGGTTTACGTGGTGCGGAAGGCGACTAACGGTGGATCTGCGAGCTCTTCGTGGGTCAGTGAGCCAAGCTTACATAGCTAAAGAACGCGAGCAACATGGAATATGTTGCGGTGAGTGGCTGCCGTACGTGGCGCTCGCAAGCTTGAGACTCTACAGTGAGTCAGGCGCACTAGTGAACCCGAACGCCCGGTACAGAGCTTTATGCTCACAGGGGGATCTTCTCAAAGACGTGTTTCACTGGAAATGGTCGGCATCTGATACAGAAATTTGCTTCAATAAATAACGCCTGATATATACAAATGTCAAGGTTAATAGGCGATGAGAGGTACAAAGCAGTCTTAACCACATAATCACTTATTGTGCCTTTCGGCCATTTTGCCCTTAGATTTAAGGTCCTACGTAGGAGTAGCGGTCCTACGTAAGACCTCCTAAAAGGATAGTCTGATGGTTATTAAATTTAGCATGTCCTATGTTACAAGAGTCGTTTTCCCAAGAGAATGGAAGATGGCTGAGCAGCAGCTCTTTCGCAGGAGTAAATGACAGGCGAAAAATGGCCATTCGGACCTTAATTGCTTCCATGTACCCTTTAGATTAAAGTTGAGCCCTTACGTAGGACCTCAGACACAAAGTTAAATCCCAGCCATCTGGATCGCAAATCCTACCAAGAGCCCTAACCCCTATTGCTTAGGACCTACTTTTTGCAGTCCGATTGGCCATTTGATCAGGAAGGCACAATACATAAAATTCGACAGGATATTACTTGCACGGTGTTCTTTATTCAAGCAGATTTCTGTAATATGGTCGTGACGGCGCTCAGCCCGAGGGTCACAACGGGCGTTAGGCGCCAAGTGAGTCACCTCATGGTTCTACTGATTTTGAACTACCCCTCACTACTCAACCGAGTCGATCATAGTGGTGCGGTCCGCTACGCTGTCAGGGAAGGTGTATCTCCCCATACAACGATCAAGGTCTGGCCTGAAGGTCGATTTAACAGTTTGCAGTCAACAGAGCTGGGTCCTGGAGGTGGAAATCCAGTGAGATCACATTGAGAGCTAACGGAGATAGTGGCCGTGACTAAATGCCTTAACTCCACGCTAGCATGGGTCCACCCCCACCCACAGATTTCGAGGATGGTCTGCAGGCAAGCGGCGCTGAACCAAGGGCAAGAGGACCTACTAACAACTTCTGGCTGCGACGACGCACCAGCTGTCGGGGCTGCGGGCCATGGCTAAATCCACTGCAAAGTGGTACGCCATGATCCCTGAATTCGCTAAGGGCTTAGCTCGCCTTACGTGGGGGAGCATCAGGAGGATCGTGGGCCTCAATCCGTGGGGGGGGGCAACTCCTGCTACTGATCAAGCACCACGCCCTTTCAGTCTACAATCCTGTCTCCGCCGGCCTACCCAACGTGCATCAGGGCAGGCAGGGTTGACCTAGTCCACGTTTTTTTATGTTCCCGGCTGCACGCCAGCTACGACACCAGTTCATCGCTCAGTGGGCGTCAGTTGGTCTTTCACTGGATGCGACCGAAGAAGCAGCCTTCTCCTCGCAGCTGCCGACAATGCCAAACATCATCATGACCGAGCTGGGCCAGGTCATTGCAGACCAAACCGTCTCAACGGCTGAGGTGCTTCGCGACTTTGTGGAAAAAATACTGGACGGCTGCTGGAAACTCGGAGCAGCACTATACTTGCTGAGCGTCTGGAGATGGAGAGTATCCTACTTCAGCGATCTAAACATCACGACCCCGGAATACGACAATTCCGGGTTTGAGGCACGACTCCGAGCGGGATGCGCCCAGGCGACCGCTACGATTCCTCAAGAGGTGGGTGATCGAGTCCGCAAAATGCTAACCGGCACACTCCGAAAGGACTTTAACAGCCCACTGGAAAACCATGGTCGGGAACTACACAAGCGGGGACCCTTATCATTCTCTTCTGCAGAGGAGTAACCACGGGACCACCAGGTCAAGGGGGCGACTGCACCGTGATCGCGCAGGCCGATCCAGTCACAGGGCGCACGAGTATGAAATACATGGGAGGGGTCTACTCGGGGAGCCGGGAGCTGACCGCCGCGATGGCGGTTAACAACGGGCTGCTGAAAGGATTGAAATTCTGCAGGCAGCAAGGCTGGCCGACAGTGCATGTCGTCGGGGATAACGACGTGGCCATCCGGCACTGATATAAAATCCAGAGAACACCCACGATCGGCTTTTGCAAGCTAATCGATGGAGATACGGCGGGATAACCACAGAATAGCGGGCAACAAAACGTTAATCGCCGTGTTTCCCTCTAATTCGGGCTGGATTAGCTTATTCCGCCTCCATTCATGTTCACCACCGCCACCTTAATTCGGCCACGATCGGATAACCTTGAATTAACAATGGAATTAGCTAACCCAAGGCATAATTAAGATCGAGATAGGATTAGAATTATGCAAAACGTATCACGGCAGAATTGGTGAAAGGCACAATAATATTAGTACTACTACTCCACTACACTGTACTGCTTGAGCTGCAGTGGTACACCAAGTACCCACCGTACTTACAGGTGAAAACATTCACGTTAAAATTTAACGTGCAAGATTTTTTCGATTTAATAATCTCAGCGCTCGTAGTTAATCAATTATGAACTCGTGAAAGTGGAAAAAAAAATCCCACTATAAAACCTTATATGAGCTTCATTTTCGGGCTTACCACGTAGCACTGTAGTCACTGCAATGAAACACTGGTGTTCCCACAGATCACGCTCGACTTTATCACGTATTTGACAATCCTTCATGGCACAACCCATGCTTTATTAAATAAGCACAATAAATTTTGTTGTGCTTTGACGCGGTTTTGAAACTTTCCTGAGGCCTAAATGAGGGTCTAATTTAGAGCCACTCAAACTAGAATTGCTCGTTTAGGGCCTTTTAAAGTATTACTTAAAGAATACTATAAGTACAGTTTGATGATAGCATAATATCACTTTTATTGAATACCACACTACTAAGTAAATGGTAGTAGTATTGATTTTGATTTTGAGCTGAGGTAGGTCAATGTCACTTAACGTTCGCTAACGACACCTAATATCCGTCACACGCCGGGCCTAGACCGGTGTTCGTTGAGGCGAGATAATGCCATTTTGTTGCATTTCAGAGCAAAATCACGTCCGCGAACACGTCAAAGCGAAAGTGCCATTCTCCCTCGAAAATGGCGCCATAATCGTATTTTCAAAACTCGGGGGGGGGGCTGAATTTGCTGCGCCATCTTCACTTAGGGCGTCTTTGTTTCGTCGTCTGGTTTGGTTAAGGTAAATCGAACCCGTATGGTTAAATGTGCGAGCTGTTTGTTTCGCGACTCTTCAGGTCCCAATCACAAGCGTTCTTGAGGGGGGGGGAGATTTTAGCAGCGGCGAAGAAAATATGGCGGATGCAGACGCCCTGGATCAGTCTCCGGGCGCTGCCTCCTCCCTTCCTGTGGTTGCCGATAGTCGGGTCACTGACAGCGCCGGCTCTCCTTGTGGGGGTAAATCCGCCAGAAGAAGTAGAAGCTAGGAGGTTCACTAAATGCTGGACAGTGATCTTGCTGCAGCGTAAAAGTTTGCGCGGAACCACGCGTCACCCGTAGAATCTCGTAGGAGACCTTCGAATTCTAGCTGTCTGGCTGTGAGCTTATTCGCTTTAGCTTTCTTCTCGATGCCCACAGCCGCAGCTCCAGCCACGGTGATAGCGGCGCTACACACTGCTAGCGCTACCGCCTTCTCGCTCAGAGTCAACCAGAGGAAATTATGTCGGTGAGGTACTTAATCAGACGGCCCCCATTTAACTACGTCGGCGACCTGGTAAAATCGTACACATATGGTTAAGTTATTTCTGCCAATCATGCAGCACTCTGGTTATGGCTGACTTAACTTAACCAGATGAAAAGAGCGAAACAAAGACGCCCTTAAGTTACAAAAGAAAAACTGACATTAGCCAGACCGCTAATATAATGCGTAATTTCCCTGATTTTAATATCCAGATCTCTTTACTGCACCATGACGAACGACACCAACCTAGCCAATGTTGCTAATGCGGCCAGATGGAAGAGTTCGACCTTTTGGATCAGTATCTTGCAGCGAGGGACGATCGTTCTCTTGCGACTGACAAAGGCATAAAACTCAAACAGTGGGCAAATATAGTTGCGGTGCTGCATATGTAGCCGTGACGTAGAAGCTGATAGTTAACACCACATCAGCAAACGCGTGAGCACAAATGGAGGGGCATACCCGCAGAATTCAGACTTTAGCTTGACATGTGCACTTCATTGGAATTGTGCACCACACAAAGAGGTTACATAATGCAACTTTGAAAGCGAGCACAAAGTCGTACAAAATCTCAAGCTTGGGCGGTTCCATTGAGGCGGTTCAAGCTTAGAGCATCTCCAACGGTAGGGAAAATTGCAAAAGTGATAGGGCAAAGTGAATAGCGTAGGTCACACCCCTGTGCGATAAAGACGAGACTATTTTTGCGCACTACAGCAGTGAGCTGCAGCGGTCTATTCTTGTATTGCGAAGTGCAAATTGCTAACCTCTGCTTGCACCACAGCTCTCCCCATGGCACCACGAAGCGCTAATACGCTGTCCTCTGTTGTTATTACAAGCCGCTTTCTACGACGACGGCGGTCGCGAAAGAAGAAACATGGCGGCTCACGGCCTGGAAGAGGCGCGAATCGAGAGAGCGACCACGTTCGCGCTTACGGCCGATTTAACAATCAGTATTTGAGTGATAGACCCACGTATACGGACGAACAATTTCGGCGTCGCTTTCGCATGGGTAAAACTCTTTTCCTTACGCTAGTTCGAGTTCTAGGCCAAGCTGATATCTACTTCACATGAAGAAGGGATTGTACTGGTAAATGGGGTGTATACTGGTAAATGGGGTGTACATCCCGTCATTAAGGTCGCCGCTGCTATAAGAATGTTGCTCAGCAGACTCGCTCGACGATTTTTTTTTTCATTGGAGATAGTACAGTACTTGAATCGCAGGACAAGTTCATAAAGAACGTGATCTGTTTGTACGAGTGTGACTATCTTCGTCTTCCAACCGAGCAAGTCTTGTCTAAACATTTGCATGGCAATGCTATGAGAGGTTTTCCTGGAATGATAGGATCGATTGAATGTATGAAATGGGCATGGAAGAATTGCCCCAGCGCATGGCGTGGTGCATTTCAAGGTGCTTCTGGAGATGCAACCGTGGTTCTCGAAGCAATTGCCACACAAGATTTGCGGATATGGCATGCATTTGTCGGCATGCCTGGTAGTCACAATGATTTAAACATTCTAGATGCGTCTCCGTTGATCGCTGAATATGTCGATGAACGCGCTCCTCGTTTTGCGTACGAGATAAATGGGAACACCTACGATTTTTTCTATTATCTAGCTGATGGTATCTACCCAGAATGGAGATGCTTTGCGAAGACAATATCGACACCTCTTAACGATTCCCAGAAAAAATATGCAGCCCTACAAGAATCCGTTAGGATGGATGTGGAGAGCGCGTTTTGTTGTCCTTCAGGCCAGGTTCTCTATTGTTGCAAGACCAGCGAGGACGTGGTCCTTAGAAAAAATAAAGAGGACTATGAAATGTTGTGTGATATTACACAACATGATCATCGATGATGACGAACGAACGGGCCGACGGACATCTTCGTCGCTGTACGTTTATACCGCCGGACATGGCTACGCCCGCCACAACTTTCAATGCCAACGATTGGATCTCTCTGATAGACTGCCAGAGTCGTTTACAATCAGGTATCGTCGTCCCATGGACTCCACAACACATTTTCGACTTAAGAGAGATTTGATTGAACATATTAGTAAGCTACCATAGCAATAATGCTACTCCTCATGCCTCTTTGATTTTTCTAGTAACAGCTTCTGCTTAAGGAAGAGGTACTCTTTGCCGAAGTCAGACAATCCTTCGGCTGACGTGCACATAATCGCCATCTCGGCTTGGTCTTTCAGTGTCTATTGCTGGGCCGCTAGAATCGCAACTTTTTGCTGCGAAACTTCAAGTTGTTGCTGCATAATATCTACTTGGGCGTTCGTCGCCTTCGCAAGCTCACGCTGCGAATGCATCATGGCTCTATCAACCTGTTCTTCGAGGTTCATCTGCTTTGCCTTCTTTTTTCCGAACAAACTGGGTCTGCTGCGCGACGGCGACTGCGCATTTCTCGGCTCCGGTGATAACATCACATCTTCTTCATCAAACATAACTTCACGCAGCATTTCATCCGTGTCGGATTGATTCTCAGTGTGACCTCCTTCTAGTCACATAATATTACAACACACCGAATCACATTAGAGCTCAGGAATATAATATTGACACCGAGCAAATATTGATAACTATACCTTCTCCTTCGACGATGGAGGTTAGAGAAAGCCTACTGCGCTTTCGGGGCTGCGGGACGTCGCGCATGAACTTTACACTCTCTTTGAGAACGTCATAACAGTGCTCGAGACGGAACGACTCAGGTTTGACACGAGGCTTCCTTTTTTTCTTTGTGGTGCCATCCTTGACACCTTTCTCGTACTTCGCCAGCGCATTGCGTTCAGCTGCTCTCGCTTCGCTGTGAAGCGATTGTTCGCTTCCACAACATAATCTGCATCCGTCCATCCGTTGTGGTCCTCTGCCTTAGCCTAGACGTAATAATACAGTAAGCCAAATTTGTTAGTTAACGACGAGGCAGCACCAGTGCGCGCTCTGCAAGTTCAGAGGTAGCATTACCGTGTCCACTTACGGATCTGAAACGTGACTCACAATTCGAGCGATGACGTCTCTCGACACGAGATCCTCCGCGGTATCTTGTGCACGTGAACACTTGATAGTTACCGATTGGAACCCTGCAAATCGGCGCGTATGGTAATCTCTTGCGAGTCTGTCAGATAAACCATGGATACATGCATCCGAAAGCCACAGAGGCGGTATCACTCGATACAGCGTAGCAAACACGTATTCGGAGGAATCGTCGTGTTGGTATGGGCAGACATGAAAAATTTGATCGCCAACTTGCTTGGTCAAGTCATGATATTGCGCAGGGAGTGCCGGAAGTGAATCCTCGGATATCGATTTGACCGCATCCATGCCGAGTTGAACAATACTAGCCAAGCGCCGCCGCTACGCGGCGGTAGTTTTTACTAATTGGAGCCACACAACTCACTTCGCTATTAAGTACAGGCTGCCTATGCCCCGCTACGGCAGTGGCGCCCCCCCACCCTTCCGCTCGCCTCGTCGGATCGCTGCAATACTCGCAGTGCTATGTTGGTGAGTCTGATGAAGGGCAGGCCCTGCGGACCCGCTATATCGACCGATGGGGCCGCCTTCGCTGCGCTCGGCAGATTTTTGTCCAATGAAGGTTGCGCTCGGCAGCAATATTTTATTTACCCAATGAAGGCCGATTCAGCATTACTATTTGTGCCCAATGAAGGTCGTAGATCGCCAATTTTGGCTAATGGGAATTCAGGTGACAAATCCGTTACTGACCGACCGACGGACAGCGTTATGCTTTAGACTCTTTAGATTGTCCACTCGTTTCATCAGCTTGATATGCTGCCGCGAGAAGGATCCAACGTCCTGAATTTGCACGACCTCAATCGCTCCATCGCTGCTGGAGATTCAGTGTAAACTAACATGGGGTCCCGTGCAGTATTTCGGACTGGTATCAGCTTCATCCAGTGGGCTAGCAGCTTGGTTGGTAAGACGAAAAAAGGGTCCAGGACTAATATATGAGACCACGTCAAACGAAAGTATGCTTCCGAGCCTACGTACGAATCGCGATTTAAGCGCACCATTGAAAAGAGAAGCATCTCTTCTTTCTTCTGGTGTCTTCAGATCTAGGAGAAGTTGAGAACTCACCAAGCACCGACCGTCCCAAAAAAGTATTGCCTTCAAAAACCAACTTTTTCAAAAAAATATTCCGGTTTGCCCTAGATTAGTTTTTAATTCTGAATCGATTGAGCCTATTCCCGTACGCTGATTCGGTCTCCATCCTGTTCAAAGTTTGGTGTTTTTGTCGCGATCTCAAAATTACAGGTGTATATTTTTGACCGGAAATTCAAATTTTGGAAAATCCCCGAAGCATCATTCCGAAATACTGCTGCGCTCTGCTTCTTCTTCTTCACGCTCATTTGAACAGTTGGCATCAGGAAGTGCACTAAATCTGCTTGTTTGCCGTGGAGACAGTGGCCATCACATGCGTCCGCTCCGATGTAAGCCGTGACTCTCGCTCGAAGATCATCGTCTAACAAAAAAATACTTTCGTCCGAACTTGAATCTTCACTTGAAGCGCAGTAGTTCTCCTCGTCAACCACGTCGGCTGCGTCCTCGGACAGTAGATCCCAAGCGCTGTCGTCAGGTGTATGTTGCGGGGAGGGTAGCAGTCGTCTGGTCACGGTGCTTCAGTTGCTGTTGGCTGGCGCTGGAATTAATTCTCCTTGCTTACTGCGAGTCATCTCTGAAGATGCAGCTAAAACCACGCTGTCGCTGGATGGCTGCTCTACTGCTGGGTCGGACGCAGAGGCTGCGATGGCGGTGTCTGCGCGGGGTGGGCAACCATGGGGCGCTGTGGTGTCCGTACGGGTCTCGGCGGGGGCTGCGGTGCTCCTAATCCGTTGGGGATGAAACACTGCTGGTCGATACACATGCTCTAAATTTAGACTTTGCGAAAAACGCCTCTGGAGGGAAAACGCAATTAAGTACGATTTTCGCTGGCCAATCTTTGAAGGCGTTTTTCTCGATAAAACCAAATGGTGGCGTAGCGTCTTTTTGTTTGACGTGGTCTCATATGATTCTTCATCTTGCGGAATAAATGTTTCTTGTCGGTACCTTGGGCATACTTCGTCAGCACCCCCAAGAGTCGTCTTTGCGCTTCCATACGCCCATGTTTTTTTTCGGTCGAGAGACTCCAAGAGGTCTTGCGGTGTGTCGGCTTCCGCTGCTGACTGACCTTGTTCTGCAGCCTTCTATCATTTGCGATTAGCTCGCTCACTTGCAACCGTCACGGAGCGTTGCTTCTGTGGCCGCCCAACCTTGCGCGCCTTTTTTTTGGTTAATTCGAACCTTCAATCCTGCGGTCGCCGCTGATTTTACTGGACGTGTATCTCTCTCAGGATCAACTGCTTCACCTTCAACTTTGGTTGCGCAGGTATCAGCCAACACGGTGCGCTGTTTCTGTTGCTGCCCAACCTTGCGCGCCTTTGGGTTACTTCGAACCTTCGTTCTAGCTTTCACCGGAGAGTTTGTTGGGCTTGAATCTCTATTCATACCTACTCTTCATCTTCGACTTTGCTTTCGCAGGATAAATCGTGCCCTTCCAATACATGAGCGTATTTACCTGCACTTGTGTGCTTTTGACGAGCATTTCACCACTGCTGTAGGGCAAACCCGAGCACGTCTTCAAGCTCGTCCCCATCCGCCAAGTCCGGTATCTCCGAAGCAATCATATGCGTAACCCTGACAGCTTCTTTGTATCGATCGGCATGGGTCCGAGGTTTCATCCGAATCTTGCTGGTTGAATTCACGTCAAAGGCTTGGTACTGCACCTGACGTAGGGACTGGAGGTTCGAAACAGGACTGGTCCACCCGTAATATGTCATCACAATACTGTTGAAATCCTGTTAGAATCATGCCCGAATAAATGCCGCTCACCGTTCGTCGATACAACTCCAAGGAATCACAGGACCGGTAAAATCCGTGTGTCTTCTGTAACCAATGGCATAACGACACGATAGTCGCATGGATCCAGAAAACTCACAGTCGCATTGCCAATCCTTGGTGTTGCGTCTGTGGATACATGACCCACCGCTAACCAGCATTGCGTCGGGATCCCCTGGGGTTGACTTGAACACATATGCTTCCGCCTTCGGTATGACAGCTGCATTTTGCTGTTCAATTTTCTCAGCCACGAAGTGGGTCGTGAACCGAAGCACGTTTGACATCCCTTCATCATAATTTGAGTTTACAAACTAGATAACCAGTACTTGTACTCATTCTCCGCTCGTTTGTCACCTGCCACCGGAGCTTCCACACATTGAGCCATGCTCATACTGCTGTTGATAACGTCTTTGAGCTTCCCAATGAAGCTTTCAAGACGATTGTTGGTGTGGTTCTTGATGTGGAGAAGGTTTGCCAAAACAAATAGTGGTTCTCACTTTTGGCAGCTGCTTGTCAGCAACCTCTTGCCGTTCAATAAATATTGACCAATCATAGAGACGCTGAAGTCAGACCTCCAAATAGCAAGATCGCGCCATGCCGAGGGAATCCAATCGAACAAGGCTCATACGCAAGTATGGCACCCACCTCAATGCACGACTGCTCCGATTGTACACGCGGGTGCTACATGATGATGAGGATGCAGAGCACGACCAGCTGGATGATGCCATCTTATCTCGCCTTACTATCATTCTGAGCTCACGATACGTCTCCCCTCGTATTCAGGAAGTTCGTAAACCTACGTTCAACTGGTTCATCCACGAGCAGATCGACCGCGGATTCTTGCGTTCCTTTCGCATGGAGAGAGGCTCGTTCCACAAGCTCGTAGAGCTCATTCAAGATCATGATGTATTTTCGTGAAAAAGAAGAAAGCTTCTGTTGCTGCGCATTTGCTGGTGTTTCTTAAGTATACCTTGGGTTCGGATGCCTATGTGGAGCAATTGGTGGAGACTTTCGAGGTTGGCAGTTGAGTTGCCTTCAACTGTATAGAGTGAACGACGACGGCCCTTTTAGCGTTGTACCGAGATGTTGTGAGCTGGCCGTCTCCAAGCGAGCGTGAAGAGCTTGCTGTTCGTATTTGCATTGTCTATGACTTCCCGAACTGTGTCGGATTAGTAGACGGAACTTTGCTGCCGTTAGCTTTCAAGCCTACTGCGTGCGGTGAGGATTACTTCACACGCAAAGGGGGCTACGCTATCAACGCCATGATGTTCTGTGATGATAACGCACGGGTCACTTACATGGTTCTTGGCTGGCCCGGATCTACTCATGACAACCGAGTGTGGAGCAACTCACGGGTATACCGAACTCCAGAACGATATTTTTCTCGTGGGCAATACCGTCTCGGAAATTCTGCGTTTCGGGCACCGCGACACATGACTCCTCCATTAAGCAGCTAGCCGGTACTGTATAAATATCAGCAAGGTGTGCAACGCTGAGTGCAACCGTGATGTGATTGGTTAATAAGTGCATGGGAGCCTAACTACGATACACTTCGACGTCCGCCATGACACTTGTCTCGGCAGTGAAGATTTTAGTCAACCTGTAGGCTGTACGTAGCGTAACCCTTGTCGATGCCAGTGTGCACTAATGTGGCAACCATACCCAAGTAACATTATGCGATGTAGGAGGCAAATTTGTTCGCACCACTCCCTGCACTGAGGTCTAGATTAGATTGCAGCAAGCTCCTAGAGCGTGCTATTTGCTATCATGCTGCGTTCCTTGACTGTCATACGCATGATGAGCACCATTACTGTGGTCTGAATATTTCCGTAGAGTTAAATAGTTGTAGTTAAGCACTATCACCAGCAACATGCACGGGGACGCGCATCACGGGGTTTACTGTTGCGTCCCCTCAGGCGCGGATGTAGGCATATACAAAGCATTGCAGGTGCCCCTCACGAAAAATGCACCTGGGGAGACCTCAGACTCGAGTCTAGAAGAGCGAGCGATGGGGGCGGCAGGGCGTGTAATCGGTGCCACCTAACGGCCCCGTCGCGAACCCTCGGGTGGCCGTCACGACGTTTAGCAACAACGGCCCCTGCGACTCCCAAATGCGATGGTGGAAGGGCCTCTTCCACCACGAAGCCGCAAGCAGACGACTACGCAGCGTCCAGGGCGCTTGAACGCAATATTTAGAGTCACTCAATAGCAGCACCAGTGACGCCCACTGCAGCGGTAGTGTGGGCACGCGAGCTACTTCCTCCCCCATAACCTGCTTAGTGACACACAGTGACAGGGGCGATCTCCGGCAAAGTGGTCTGGGTGACGGTGGTGTCCGTGCAGCAGATATGATCTATCCTAAATGCCATGAGCTCGCAAGTATTATAGTGCAGTCGTATCGCTTTGACATCATCCTGCTTTTTGCTGTTGATAATACCTGGATCTTTGCAACCGAGGAGTGAAACAAAACACTAGCTTTTTGTATGCAGAGGTTGCACAAATCAGTGAGGATGCAAACCCTCAGTGCAACCGATATCGCAAACAATACTGCTGCATTTACCGTGGTATCACCCCGCTGCTGGTCAGAACCATGCCAATATCAGCTCATTGGCCAATTAGATGCGCGCCAGCGCGAAAAATACAACTTCGGTTGCATTTGGCTGGTTATGTAATGGGGCCCGGATTGGCCCGTGACCTTTTCAAGGAAAAGGGATATTCTCTATTGTGGACCACACCGGCCGGTGTGGCCCACAAGGACTGAGTGTCACACACCACGATGGGTACTGTGTACCAGGAGTCCTTATATAGAGTATTCACGGTAGACCTCCCCAAGGTACTATGTTAAGTTAGGGGTCGGTCGTACTTAAGGACGACGATGCACGAGAGCCAGCCGCTGAGGAAGATCGCAATTTAGACAGGGATTCAGTATGCAGATAGAAAGCAGTAGATAGAACTTTATGAGTGTTATTAAAGAGATTTCAAAAGCCTGTCGCCTCCCGTTCACTTTCCACTCGATGGTGAATGGCAGATGCAGTTGAAAGCGCTATCGTCGCTTTCGAAGCATTTCTGTTCCTGTGCAAAACGCCTGTGGGGTCAAACGACTGGCCATAAAGTGTGACAGTGAAAGTGAGAGACCATCATAACAGAACCGGACTCGATGGCGCCGAGACGTAGAGAGCGCTCCTCCAAGCACTTCACAGCGCTAATTCGAGCTGCTCATCGGTCCCAGACAACACTGAGCGTTGCTGTCCTCCAGCTAATGCAAGAACTAGCCTGCATTCAGCGCCCCGAACGCCCGATTGTGCCAGACGTGCGTTTTTGTCTGGAATGCTTCAGCGATGCGGATGCGCTGGAGGATTTCCGCTTCACAGGCAGAGAACTTCGGGTTTTAGCGGTGCGCCTGAACATGCCTGAGTGGATATTCAGCGATGCTGGCGATAAGACAACTGCTGTGGAGGCGCTGGCTATGCTTTGCTTTCGGATGTCGTATCCATCTAAGCTGGAACAGCTCCGGAAAGACGTTCGGGTGGTCAGCTCCATCCTGTTGCAGACTGATCATATCCACATGTAGGTGCATTTTTGACAAGTTTAGCTCAATAATACTGTTGTTAACTGTGGTGTTTGGTGTGTTGTCCCTGTTTAGATGTGTTTCTTGCAAGGGAGTGGAAAGATGTGCTCTATTTCCTTAAGGCACTGTTCATTCAGCGCAGCCAACGCTATGCTGAGGCCATTCGTGTCCGTAGTGGCGGACTTGTGGACAACGTGTGCCTCTTCATAGACGGCACTAAACACTTTATCACCCGCCCAGGCAGCAGAAGCGACGATCAAGCTGCCATGGACGGTATTGCGCGTAATGATAACGAGAATCTACAGAAGGCATGCTATATCGGCCATAAGCGCCGCCATTGTCTCTCCTACCAAGGCGTCAATACACCCAATGGTAGGTCATAATCTACACTATGATCGTGTATGGGCTAAAGTTTGTAATGATGTGGCAGGTCTGTGTGTCAGTTTCTACGGGCCTATTGAAGGAAGCCGCCATGATTCGACGCTGCTTCGTCAAAGTGGGTTGATGGCATATTTGAGTGAGGATGAACAACTTGCCGATACCAACCTGCTGATGCACGGAGACCCGGCCTATGGCGTCAACCGATTTCTATGCTCGCCATTTAAAGGAAACGCACTGACCTTTCCTCAAAGGCGCTTCAACACGGTGATGAGTGGGGTACGTGTCTCCATTGAGTGGTTCTTTGGTATACTAAAGCGAGTGTGGGCACATATAGATTGGCACAAAAAGCATCAGCTGGAGCTAAGTCCAATTGCCGATCTCATAAATGTAGCTGTGTTGCTGACCAACTGCAACACTTGTGTTCGCGGGGTAAACCAGATTAGTGACTTCTTCCGCTGCCCCCCGCCGACCATCGAGGACTATCTCACAAAATAAAAAAGCTTCTCTCTTCAAACCCATCTATTTGTTCCTTAGCAGCTCTAACATGGTCATGAACCGTTCTTGTTCTGCTTTACGATCCTCCTCGCGTTCTTGTCGTTCTCTTTCGCGCTGTTGAAGCTCACACTCGTTAAGCTCCAGTTCCAAGCGGCGCAGCGAGGTCTCTCCCACCTGCAAGGCTGTCAGCGCGGATTGGAAAGACTCCATACTCGCCTTCTGAGTAGACACGAGCACTGAAACCAACTCGAGCGACTTGTCTGCGCGCGTGTTAGCAGCCGTGTGTGAGTTACGGCGAATGCGCTTTTTGCCATGATCATGTAGAGACTCCGGCGAAGCTGCATCAGCAGTAGATTCATCGGAGCTCTCCTCCTCGGATCGTTTGCGATTAGCCCGAGCTAAACGTGAGCAGGCCTGCTCCCGGCACACTGCACCTGACGCATCATTGTCTTGTTGTTGCGTCTCAGCAGCAAGCTGCTTATCCTTGACGATGCGTGCGTGGTCAGCGACCAATGTTGACAGCCCTTTGAGCATCTTGATACGCGAGGTTTCAGATTCATCCACGCCAGGTTTTCTCTTTGAAGACGCCTCCCACGTGCGGTGCTTATCCAAGAGCTTGTTAAAGCGAGCTTGGCACGTCTTGCCGGATATAGTAGAGGTTTTAAAGGAAGGCAATGTACGCAGCTGCGCTGCCAACCTCTCCCACGCGGCCATCATCTTGCCGTATCATGTAGCAAAAGGTAGATCTACGTTTACTTGAGTGAGTAGGAGCATGTCGTCCTCTTTGCTAAAGCGTTTACGGCGCTGCACAGAGGCCGTTGCACCCGTCTCGTGAGGTGTGTCTCCATCGGCTCGCTCTTCCTGACTGCCAGCTCCATCACACTCGCTCCCGCCACTTTCTTGGTTCACCCCTTCGCTCTCTTGGGAGAATCCGACGTCCTGCTCGTCCTGCTCGAGCATTTATTCGTGTTTGGCACCTGAACGAATGGCTAAAGTGAAAAGCGTGTGGTGCACTCTAATTAAAATTAAGAGGCAAAACTCTGTGGAATGAATTCTCTTAACGGGCCCCAAATTCGCAAGTTTCATCACGCACAATCTCTAGAGAGACCCACTTTCAGCTAACTTGGTCTTATGAGACACGGGAATGAGAAGTGAAGTGAAAAGTTGCCGCTTCGAAATCGTTCTATTAATACAAGACAGTTTAACTATAACCTTCAAATGCGCAAGTCTCTTTAATACTCGGTATTAAAGGAGACCGATAAGGCAGGGCCTTTTATACTAAGTGCAACAGAGACGCCAGGCGACTGTTGCGGTTAGCGTGTTACGCTTCGTCTAAGCTACGGTGTGTGTGACCCCCGTCACACCAGGTAGCACTTGTAGTCAATCCCGCGACCGACGCGGATCTCTACAAGCAGGGTCTCTTTGAGTATGGAAGACTCAGGGAGTCGGCTGCCGGCGCGGCAGGACTTTCCTCACCTCTCCGATGCCCACTGGGCTACGCTGGAGAAGATGGTCAGCCTCCTGGGCGAGGCAGCCTTCGCTGGATTCCCCAACCTTCCTGCTGAGCAGCAAAGGGCGCGCGTGGAACGCCTCGACAAGTACGAGTCGTCGCTGATTGCTCACGTGAGCGCTGCTGCGCAGGAAGCCGCTCGTGCGACGATGCGAGCTGAGGCACAGAGTGCGGCACAAGCGTCCGCCACGGGCGCGGCCTCATTCGCTGCGCGTCAAGCCACGACGAAGCCCGCCAAGATGTCGGTCCCGGTGTTCGACGGCAAAGACTCAGACAGTCTTGTCTTCTGGGTCCGCGAGATCGAGATCGCGGTCAGATCTACGACGCGCGGGCTCAAGTGGCGTTCGCGCTATCCAACCTTGGGGGGGGCGCGCACGCGCATCGGCTATGGCCCGTGAAACGCTAACGCCGGGGTATTTCACCTCGTGGTCGTTCATGGAACAGGAGCTACGCTCCACCTTCCTCCTTGCCAATGTAGCATACCGCCACCGCTCCAGTTTCTTGTGGTGCAAGCAAGGCACGCGGTCGCTTCAAGACTACGCCATGGAGCTCCACAACCTCGAAGCCGCCATGGTCGGCGCACCCCTCTCTGAGGACGTCAATGTGACGGTCTTCATGGACGGTGTCCGCACGGGTCCGGTTCGGACGGAGCTCTTCCGGCGTCAGCCCAAGACCTTTGATGAGGCGGTCCACATTGCTATGTTGGAGGACCATTGCGTGCGCTCCGCACAAGGGCACACGCCTCATGTCGAGGCCAGTAAGGGTCCCACTCCGATGGAGATCTCTCTTGCAGAGTCGGCACGCTCTCAGAAGACGCAACGGGCGAGTGGTCGCTGTTTCGGTTGTAACCAACCTGGTCACTTCCGTCGAAACTGCCCCACCAACCGATGGAAGGCGCCACGCGATAAGAAGTACACGGTGCGTCCGGCTCTTAACAGCCTCAAGGCGACAGAGTCGGAAAACGGCGACTCCCAGTAGGGGCGGGACGCCCTGCTGGGAGACTTCGCTCCTCTTCGAGGAAGGTGAGTCCCTCACCAGCCTCTCCAAAGGAGCAAGTCCCTGGAACGCCACTTCTGTGTCTCTCCGTGGCCGCCGCGCGGTCTAACCTCGTGGTCGTCACTGTCAGCGTGAAAGGGTACCCCGAACCGATGACGGTCCTGATCGATTCAGGGGCGTCATTCAACTTTGCGACGAAAGTCAGTGTGGTTAGGAACAGTACATTGTATGCTAGTGCTTTAGAAGCTTCTAAGAGTAATACCAGTGTATCTGTTCGCTTAGCGACTGGCTCCATCGTGTCAACACGTAAGGTTACGGTACCCTTAAGCGTGAAGTTTGACGACTTCAATTCGGTCGAACCGTTCGTTGTCTTGGACATGGATGATCGGTACGATCTTATCCTCGGCATGCCTTGGCTTGCTAAGCACGAGCCGTGGGTAGACTGGCGTAGTCGCAACATTGGTGCCAGCCACAACCCCCTCGCGGACAGAGCCCTGGCGGGTCATGTCCCCTCCTCTTCCCGAGACGGGTTTGTGCACGAGCACCGGGTGCCACGCGGCGAACGGCAGTTTGCCGGTACTTCAGAAGTGTTGGAACTGACCATGGCATTGCCTCCATGAGCGCGGGAGCTCGAGGTAGGTGGTGGAGAAGATTCGCAGGATCCTAGTACCTCTCAGGTTGGGGAAAAGGATTCTGCAGTTGGCAACCGAGTTGCACTTGCCCACGAGGCAGTAGAGACTCAAGGCGCGGACGCTCCAGCAGCTCGCGCAGGAAGGAGTGGTAGCGTCCGAGCTCCCCCTACGCAAGGCGTGGTGGCTGGTTCAGCCCGCGTCCAGGAAGGCGCTGGAGTTGTGGCTCGCGCAATCAAGAGTGGTCGAGTCGGAACTCCCACTACACAAGGCGTTGTAGCTGGTTCAGCTCGCGCGACAGAAGGCGCTAGAGCTGGTGCTCGCGCAACCACGAGTGATCGAGCAGGGGTTCCCACTTTCAAGGACAACAAGAGTGACAAGGTCACGAGCACGCCCAAGGCAGAGGCGTCTAGCCGTGATGCGGAATCCGCGGCTGAGAACAAGGTTCCTCAAGTAGTCGACGTCTTCACGGGCGAACCCAAGGTGGGGGAGGTGTTGACTCCATTACCCACAGTAGCAGAGCTACTTGAGCTCGAGGAGCTTACGTTTGTGGAGTTTATGGATTCTCTCAAGGCGGGAGAATTGGCAGAAGTGGTTCTGCTTCGCCCAGAAGGCAGCTCACTGGAGCTCAACTCCTCGTCGGTCATGGACCCCGAGGTGTTAGAAGACGAACGAACCTCTAAGAGATTTAAGCTACCGGAACCCGTACACCAGGGCTTAAGCCCACCTCTGGTGCAGGTGCTGGTAGCTATCCGACCCATTTCTGGGACCGGGTTCCGAACCCCGTCATTACACTTTGGGGATTTTCGGCACGTAGGGCCTCCAGCCCACCCAACTATCACACAGCCCTTTTATGGGTGCGGGTTGGCAGGGCGGCCACTCCTATGGGGGTGGTTGCTCGTCCACGAGATTGCCTATCTCCGGCTTAAGGTGAAAGATCCGCACTCGGCGGTATCGATCCCTGTGCCTCCCGGTCTCAATGTCAGGGTGTGACCACTGGCCCACTGCGGTCGGTACGAACCTCTAAGAGGCAGACGCGGTATGGCGCTGCCATCTTGAAGGACCCCTCGGATCCGTATTACGCCCTTCTGAAGGAGTTTTCGGATGTCGTGAGCGACGATCCCCCTTCGGTCCTTCCCCCGGATCGGGGCGTGCGGCACGAGATTGACATAGTGCCAGGCACTAAGTACTGTACCACGCGGCAGTGGCCGCTTCCGAAGGAGAAGGTCGACGTCATCGACGCCTTCTATGCGGCAAAGCACGCCGCTGGTATGGTGCGCGAGTCTAAGTCGCCACATTTGTCACCGACGTTCTGTGTGCGCAAGCCCAATGGGAAGTGGCGCATGGTGCACGCCTTCAACCAGTTGAACGCGGCAACCATTCCGCGTCGACGCCTATTCCTCGGAAGGATGTGTTGCAGAACAACATGACTGGTTGTGTCATTTTGAAATATGTATTTATATGGATTTCACTATTGAAATTACCCAGCTCAGTAAGATCCAAAAGTAAGTATAGAAAGCAACGACAACCGTGTCATTTTGAAATATGTATTTATATGGATTTCACTATTGAAATTGCGCAACTCAGTAAGATCCAAACGACCGGTATAGGCGCGCACCGGCTCAGCTTTCCAGCTACAGGTAATATCTACCTCTTTGAATAACTCGAAGGATGAGCAGAACCCAGAGAAGCAAAGCTCATGGTGTCGTGTACAAACGGAAGTCGCTTCTCATGCTGTACTTGGTCTTGATACCGCAGCTGACTGGCGCGCTTCACAAGGCGGTGCATCAACTAGACGTGTTGTTGTAGTGACCACCGCTCCTGCTTGGCGCGATCGTCCCGGCGCAGAGTGTGCTGCGAGGCTACGAAGCTGTTGAGATATTGCTGGAGGGCGACTACGTGGGCGACGCACCTCGGTGAAAAACCTTGACTGGAAACGAGTAATATCCCATCCCCATGTTCGGAAGAGCGTCTGGAGCCTCTGGCGTAGCGCGGCTGTAGAATGTCCTGTAGGTCTCATGCGCCGAGCGACGTCCGCCCACGCGATCCGCGTCCCAGCATCAATGTAAGTCCGGGCGATCTGGACGAGCTGCTTGTCGTCGTCAAAACTGAAAGTGAAACGCATGTCACCACAAGATGCCTGGTACCCACTATCTGTGATGTGAGTGTCCATCTTAGTTTCAATATTGAAAGTGCTCAAGAGTCAGTCGTAGCTAACAGTGGTAAACGTCGTACATGTACGGGGCTTCAACGCATCGAGAGATGTGTGTGTTATTTCTCTCAGATTCTCTGACGCAATCTCGGACTTAAGTGAGCTTTTTCGCACTTAAACGCATATATTTCAGTGGTGTGCGCTACACCCTGCAAAATATCAAGGGGGTAGGGAAAGAAGAAAGTGATGCGATTGGCTATTACAAAAGTGGGTGATGTACAGGTTGAACTTCTGTGAAAGGGGGCATTTTGCCCCCTTTCGTGGCCGATTTCCTCGCAGGTTTTGACTCGACCATGAAAGGGGTCTGTTGATCACGAAAGGGTTAAATAGCCGCAGAGGTGCAGCAGCCAGAACTACGAGTACAAGCAGCTACTATGCGTTCAAAAGTAGATCCGCGCATAATATACGGAGATATAAGTATTAGATGTGCTCATTGGGGCATATAATATAAATTATATGCGAACTCGAAGCTGCAGCATATATTATATGCTGCAGCTTGACGTTGATTTGGGACGCCGTTTATATATACAAGCTGCCCTCAGAATGCCCAGCTGATACTGGGCATTCGGAGCGATTTGCTTATAAATCGACGCCAGTCCGCAATATATGAACAGGGATGGGGGACGTCAAATCGGAGTGGTATCCTGTTTATATATATCAAAACAAGGGTTCATCCTGGTCGGGTTGGGGTAACGCCCTCCCGGGAAGCTTGGGGGGCATGATGCTCGCCCAACGCTTCCGGCGGACGCTTAACCGCGTCTGCCAGCTTTTCACGGATCTCTCTCTCTCCTCCTAACCCCCCCCCCCCCCCCTCTGTGTAAGCAATCCCTCTTCCGCGGTCTCCCCGCGCGCGCACCGCCAACTCCGACTAGGTACGTTCAATGTCAACTCGATTGGTTCACAGCGCAAGCAGCACAAGACGCTTCCCAGTGACCTGGAACGCTACAAGCTCGACATCCCCGGGCTTCAGGAGACACGCATCAACTACCAGAGCGAACAGAAGATCGGACAGTACCACCTCCTGACGCTGCCGTCGAGCAACATCCACCACTGTATCTGTTTCGCTATAGCCCCGCATCTACGCAAGTTCCTACACAAGTACTGGGCCCAGTCTAATCGTGTCGGCGTCCTCCAGCTGCGACTTCCAAAGGCGCAGCGCATCAACGTTATCACGGCCTACTCCCCCCACAGTGGGTGGGATCCGGAGTACGTGGACAGCTTCTACGAAGACTTGGCCGCCGCACTGGGCCAGCTCCCACGCCGAGATACCACGTTCGTCCTGGGTGATTTTAACGCAAAACTAGGCCGTCGTCGTGAAGGCGAAGCCTTCATGACCGGTCAGACAACTCGTCTGGCAACCCACCGCCTGGTACACGACCGCTCTCAACGCGACAACTACAGCCGACTCCTCTCTCAGTACCAACAAGAATCGTCGGCGCCCGCAAGTGCAACCACCAACGAGCGATGGGTAGCCACACTCTGTGCGGCCCTCGCGGCAGCGGAGGATTCAAAAGGCTATATACCGTACGTGCCTCATGCTCGCATCGCGGACCCTGAGCTGGCTCAGCTGACAGCCGAACAGCAACGACTCCGCCATCTCATCTCGAATGACCATACCAAAGATGTCAAGCACCTTCGCAACCAACGGAACCAACTCCTACATCGCGTTAGGGCCCGCAGTACACAAATTGCCTACGCCATCATCGACGCCCAAGTGACTCAGATCGAACAATCCAGTGACTCCGCCAAGATGTTCGAGGCAACCCGAGCGCTCTTCCGGAAGCGCACTACACTAACCTCGTTGTGTGACCCTACAGGTAAATTCATCCTCGACAAAGCGCGCGCAGGGCGCATGATTAATAAGCATTTCCAAGCCCAATTCGTGGACCCGACCAGGTCGCCAGTCCAGTCGAACCCGAGCCCGCGGCCTCTACGCACCCCAATCACCGCTACCGAACTCTGTATCGCCTTCAACCGCCTCCGCAATGGTCGAGCGGTCGGCCCTGATGCAATCCCAGCGGAACTTCTGAAGTATGGCGCGGCCACCCTGGCCGCACCACTCGTCGACATCCTGAACCACGGACTTCAAACAGGAGACGACATCCACCTCGGTGAAGGAATACTCCTCGGCCTCCCGAAGCCGAACAAGCCGGCTGGCCAGTGTACCAGCCTACGACCCATCGTGCTGCTAAACAGCATTCGGAAAGCAATCTCGCTCGTTGTGCTCCGGCGCATCACTCCGAAGGTCGCTACATTCCTGTCACCCCACCAAAGCGGGTTTCGGCCCCGTCGCAGTACTGCAGATGCAGTATGGGCCCACCGGTGGATAGCAGCGCGCGCTCAACGCTACCCAGAACGATTCTACATCCTCGGTATCGACCTATCCCGCGCTTTTGACACTGTTCATCGCGACAAACTCCTATCCGTACTGGAAGACATTCTCGACGACGATGATATCCGCCTCATTCGCCTACTATTTCAACGAACTACGCTTTCGCTCCGGAACGGCCGCCACACGCTCGACCCCTTTGAGAGCAATACAGGTACACCACAAGGCGGCTCACTCTCACCCGTTCTTTTTGTTGTCTATCTTGAAGCCGCACTACGCGATGTGGCTGCTCAGCTCGACGTACCCCATCAACTTCTCAAGGACATGATCGTGTATGCAAACGACGCTGATTTCGTCTGCCCTGACCCCGCCATTGCTGACAAGATCCACGCTGAAGCACCTGCAATCCTGGCTCGATGGTCCCTCGTCATGAACACGTCAAAGACCGAACATACGACCGTGCACCGAGCTCTCCACGCCTCCACGAACCGCACCGACCGCGCCAAAGAAGAAACGTGGAGCAATACGCGCAAATTAGACTCTCTCTTAGGCGACGCGGAGGACGTCTCGCGTAGGAAGAACCTCGCCACAGCAGCTCTCCACCGCATGTGGAAGGTTTGGACTCGGTCATCGCTGACCTCGGAAGCCACGCGCTTGCGGCTTTACCAATGCTACGTGCTTCCTATCCTGTTGTATAACTGCGGTACGTGGGCGCTGACGCGGACTGAACTCCGCGGACTTGAAGCTTTCCATCGCCGTCAACTTCGCAAGGTCATCGGTGTGACATACCCCGACGTCATCTCCAACGACGAACTCTACGAGCGTACTGGAGCTGAGCCGCTCCGACACCGCCTCCTCGAGCGGCGCTGGACATTACTCGGCCAGATTCTTCGGCTCTCTATGACGACCCCAGACTTACCTGCCTACCGCTACATGGAAGCCTACTTTGCGCCAAGCCAGAACCTCAAGTTTCGAGGCCGCCAACGCACCACGCTTCCCGTAGTCCTCGATGCCGACCTCCGAACCCTCCCAGACAACTATCGCCTCCGACGAGCTGCTGACCTTTACCTACTACGCTGCCACGCACAAGACCCGAAAGAGTGGAGACGGCTAATCCAGTCCCTCCTCGCCTACACACCCTCAGAAGAGAGAGATCCGACGTATGCGAACGCTACACTAGCCAGGAGGCTCAACCAGATGACTCTTAACTAGCGTCATGAACGCGAGAACACGTTTACTACTAAAACAAGGGTTCATCCGCTTAATAAGCGCTTAAAGCGATCGATTTGCAAAAAAAATAGGACAAAATCGTCGGTTTTCACAATACAACTAAAAGTGCCAAAAAAGCTGCAAAGCACAATACTGTAGTAGTAAACGCGTACAACTCAGTTAAGCCCATACTCAAAAATGTCATTAAAGCCATACCCACGAGGGACCCCGCGGCCGATCGCAGGTCCCAGGACCTCGGTTTAGTGATGTTTCTTAACCCGCGCCAGTTTTGCAAAGCGAAAGCAGTTGGAGGTCTGCGAGTTGTAAAAAGCCAAGTTACTAAAGCAAGGGTAGCCGAAAACGCTGAAAGCAAGCTCACAGTATTGGGGCTACGTGTACGCCCAATTACATGGTACATGTAATGGTATTTCCATTTATAATACCGGTACCTAAAGTATCCTGGTCGGGCTGGGGTGACTCCCTCCCGGGGAGCGGCGCAGCGGCGTCGTTCTCGGGGGCGCTAAAGCGGAAGACGCGGGCGCCCCCTGTTCTTAAGCGGTTAAGGACGTAGAGGCCAATGGTCTCCGGGCTGAGAACCTGGCAGGGCACAGCTCGGCTACGGACGCGGACGAACCAAGGGAGCTCAGTGCTCAGCCGACGACCCCCAGCGGTCTGATGACTGCGGCATCGCGCCGGGGGACACCTCGAAGGCGAGGCGCGGGCATTCGAGGGGGAACGACGCGGAAGACTCTTCGCCAAGGAAAGGGGGTCAAGGGGATCGGCGCAAGGCGCAGCAGCATACGAAGAACGCAGACACCAGGCGTACTGGCCGGAACTACCGTGGCTCCGGACCACGGCAGCTGCTCGGAGAAGGGGTTAGTAGCCTGACAAAGAGCTAACCAAGACCACCAGACTAGCGAAGATGCAGAAGCAGCGGGCGTGCCGTCACCAAGGCCGACATGTCGCCCATGCAGGGGGAGCCATTCATTTCCGACGGATGTGAACGCACGAGGAAGCTTGTAGGGTAGCTCAAATAGTGGACCGTCCGCTTCTGGGTGGATACGGTACACTTTTGAGTGTCGATACACAGATAACCACGTGAAAACGCGCACAAACGTTTACTACTATTGTGAAAACCGACCTATTTTTTTTGCAAATCGATCGCTTTAAGCGCTTATTAAGCGGATGAACCCTTGTTTTGATATATATAAACAGGATGCCACTCCGATTAATCGGAGTGGCATCCTGGTCGGGCTGGGGTGACTCCCTCCCGGGGAGCGGCGCAGCGGCGTCGTTCTCGGGGGCGCTAAAGCGGAAGACGCGGGCGCCCCCTGTTCTTAAGCGGTTAAGGACGTAGAGGCCAATGGTCTCCGGGCTGAGAACCTGGCAGGGCACAGCTCGGCTACGGACGCGGACGAACCAAGGGAGCTCAGTGCTCAGCCGACGACCCCCAGCGGTCTGATGACTGCGGCATCGCGCCGGGGGACACCTCGAAGGCGAGGCGCGGGCATTCGAGGGGGGAACGACGCGGAAGACTCTTCGCCAAGGAAAGGGGGTCAAGGGGATCGGCGCAAGGCGCAGCAGCATACGAAGAACGCAGACACCAGGCGTACTGGCCGGAACTACCGTGGCTCCGGACCACGGCAGCTGCTCGGAGAAGGGGTTAGTAGCCTGACAAAGAGCTAACCAAGACCACCAGACTAGCGAAGATGCAGAAGCAGCGGGCGTGCCGTCACCAAGGCCGACATGTCGCCCATGCAGGGGGAGCCATTCATTTCCGACGGATGTGAACGCACGAGGAAGCTTGTAGGGTAGCTCAAATAGTGGACCGTCCGCTTCTGGGTGGATACGGTACACTTTTGAGTGTCGATACACAGATAACCACGTGAAAACGCGCACAAACGTTTACTACTATTGTGAAAACCGACCTATTTTTTTTGCAAATCGATCGCTTTAAGCGCTTATTAAGCGGATGAACCCTTGTTTTGATATATATAAACAGGATGCCACTCCGATTTGGCGTTCCCCATCCCTGTTCATATATCGCGGATTGGCGTCGATATATACGCAAATCGATCCGAATGCCCAGTATCAGGTGGGCATTCTGAGGGCAGCTTGTATATATAAACGGCGTCCCAAATCAACGTGGGCTGCGAACTCGAAGCTGTAGCATATATAAACCCTAATGAGCACATATAATACATATATCATTGTATATTATGCGCGGAGCTACTTTTGCACGAGTAGTAGCTGCTTGTACTCGTACTTCTGGCTGCTGCACCTCTGCGGCTATTTAATAAGCCCAGGGAGCAGAGCGTTCATTAGCATTTGGCCGAGATTTGCATATGGACGCTCTATCGCCAATCCTACGATTTAGAATTTTCTGCACCCCTGTTTATATGTTTTCTATCCCTCCTAATCAGCTTAACTGGACTGGACATCTTTGTCGGTTTTCACAATAGTACTACAGTCATTACAGCAATTAGTATGTCCTAGACTAATTTATGTGAGCAGGTTTTTGATCGGCTCACAGGAATTAGTCTGTCATTAAGGCATACATACTAATTTTGAACACATACTAATTTTGAATTCTAAATTAGTATGACATGCATATAATGTAGCATTTTCTACCAACGCTCACACCGTCGCGACAGAAGTTGCGATGAGGAGACTGTGACTCGCAAGGCGGTGCATTGGCGAGCCAACGCCTTTGTGCCTCCGCTGTTCAGGAAGCACCGCTTCGTTTTCCTCTCTAGACTTGGCTGATTCTCCGAGTTGAGGAGCCTCTATCGACACGATAGTTGGCCTTGATAAATAGAAGAAAGAAATAGATGCATGTGGATAATCATCCTTACTGACCGCAAATACATCAAACTTTTCCTAACTGACCATAAATGAGACTGCGTCAAACAAACCTTTACTAAGGTGCTAAGTGCGATTCGCGATTTGAGCACACCGTTGAAAAGAGGGGCGTCTCCTCTGTCGAATGAGCTGTCGAACGTCCCCATATTCAAATTTCCCGCCAAGGGGCGACCGTTTGAAAAAAAATATCTCATTTTGAAAGAAAAAACTCGAAAATATTTGGGGGCTGTTTTGGGGGTAAATCACCCCAAGGAATCGATTGGGAGTGGTCCCATTGGCTAATTCGATCTCCTTCCCATTTAAAAGTGCCCCTTTCTTCCCAAAAATATGGGGTCTACCCTTTCGGGCAAAATCGAAAAACGGCTGTATCTTGACACTCCGGTTAAGTTCGATTTTGGTCCGCACATCTTTGAGGCCCGATATCTCGATAACTCTAAAAGCCGCTTTAGTATCATTTTGTTTGACGCAGTCTCAAATGCATCACGCTCTCCGAAAAAGTGACACAAGCAAGATTCTATCATGAAAGAATGAACACTATAAGTAGGGAAAATAGAAAATAAATGGGTGAAATAAAGAACATAAGTACATTTGCCGGCACCATTCCTACGAAAAGAACGATAATATCTGTCTTTATCCTCCGCGCTATTGCTTGTGCCTCACACTCGAACACTGGTCATATGGATGGAGTGGGCGATAGCAGTTTTTGAAGCGCGATGCACATGTAGCCCCATGGAGGTTAATGCTGGTATTGGCAGACCAAGAGAGCCCAATGATGACAGACTAATTCTGAACTTTTGCTGACAACCACTAATAATTATGAATCTTGGGTTTTCCCAACAACAGGAATTAGTCTGACCTAGACTAATTATGAATACAGACTAATTTTGAACTAGAGAATTGGGCTGGTAGCGCGTTCTTTTGATACTACGCTTTTAAACGCAAACATTGCTAACTTTAACAGATACCAACAGTTGGGTAGTAATAGTAGGAGTAATATTAGTAGTACTACTCCACTACTACTTGAGCTGCAGTGGTCACCTTCGGATAAGCACCCACCGAACTTAATCTCTGTGGGGAAAATGTCACGCACGTTAAATAATCTCAGCGCTTGTCGTATACCGTACTTCGTAGTAAATTAATTACGAACTTCTGAAATTGAAAAATAATCACTCTATAAAAATTTATGAGCTTCATTATCGGGCTTACTACGTAAGGATCACACTTGACTACATCGCCTTCCTGGTAATCGTTCATGGCACAATCCATGCTTCATTTGTTGTGCTTTGGCGCGTTTTCGAATATGGTGGTCTTTCCAAATGAGGTCCTAACTCAAACTAGAATTGCAAGATGAGAACCGAGTTTGCTGCCCTTCAAAAGTATTACTTGAAGAGTACTATAGCAGCTGGTGATAGCATATTATCACTAATATTGAATACCGCTCTACATATATGGTAGTAGTAGTACTACTATCCCCAAAAATCAGGTAGTAGTATTGACGCGGTGTACTATTTCAGAAAGTACTACTAACCCCTGTCCATGAGGTTTCCCAGGAACTATCCGTAGAGGGTTCCCGGAATTCTGAGCCAGAAAGGTCAAATATCAATCAAAGCACTATCAATCAATCTAGCGAGCAGGCTTGGCCACCACCGCTGCCACCAGTCTAGCTTTTTCGGTCGCCGCAGCAGCCCCCCCCCCCCCCCCGTACCCACGGTTCAATCTCGGCTGCTGTGGTGCCGAAACAGCTAGCCTCACGTCTCAGCGATCATCTACGGCGCCCGCCACTTCGAACAAGGTCGGCTTGATGCTATCGCTGGCATCTATACTGGGCACGGCACCACGTACATTTTGAACCTTACGCCGTGCGCAAGGTACAGCACCAGCGTGTTTTCGTCGCTAGCAGTAAATGTATTTAGTTAATCTCTCCGCTAGAATATACATGTAGTGCGCCATTATTAAGTCTAAATCACGTCGCACCTCTAACGCCATGGGCTCGGTGAGCCTCGTGTGACCCCACATTTCGCCACGCATAAAGGGCTGCATTTACACCCGAATATTTAACGGACCGTTAATAACCGTATTTAACATCTATCAATCTCTCTCCGAACTCTTCAATTTTATATCTGCGTAGTCTCGACAACAAATAACCTACTTAATTAGATATCAAAACGTGTTTTTATAAGATATTACTCTTGTATTGATCCACTTAGTTACACGTTTGTGGTCCACATATTCGAATTAATCCCCTAAGGGCTGTCCGTACAACGTACCCGTTGCACTACCAGGACACAGACTAATTGCTATATTGACTGTACCTTAAAGTATGTGTTTTAGCTTGAGCTACCCGAGCGAAGCGAGGGGGCATCTCACGTGGGCTTGGCCGTTCACTGCGCAAAAAGCCCCGCTTGCGAGGCTCTGTTCGGCTTGTATTTTGAGAACTCTAAAAGCCGCTTCATGTGCTCTTTTGCAGATGCAGCGCAGATTTTGAGAGCTTACGGATGCTAAGCTGATTTATAATCATCTCCAAAATCGGGGTTATTTGTATATGTTGTGACCCCCCCCCCCCCCGAATTACCACAACTGCACTCTGCCAACCACAGCCATGAGAATTAGCGAGCTTCGGTCAAAACGTTGCAGTCGCCTTCACTGTCCTCATCGTGCGTTAGGCGAGCTGCGCCCGGCGCCGGAGCGTCAACCAGTGCAGGTTTGCAGGATCTGCGCCCTACCCCTGTGACATGCTGTTTTGACGTCAGCTTGCCCTGCGTGTTTGACAAGGATCCACCCGCAGCGCAAACCAGCCAGCAGAACGCAACATCTCCGCCCAATGCATCGCAGTGCACAGCTCCATCGCTCCAGCTGTGCGATGTATCGCTTGTTTTCCTGGTCCTCGACGCTTGGGAAAGGATTCACGAGCAAGGATGGAGGCGAGCGAGAAAGACACGGCAGGCACCGTTGCCGGTCAACGTGTCCCTCCACTGCAGGCTGCAGTGCAGCAGAGAGCAAATCCGGATGCAGTCAGTTTCGACGGCTTGTGATAGAGTTCCTGTCGCAAAACCAGGGCGAGGCTGCACCGACGCCAAGCGGAGGATCGGGGGGCACTTGATGTGGCCAAGGAGACACCGCATCGACGGCGGGCCTCAGGCTGCAACTTGATGGAAACACTTGTCCTCGGCTCGAATGAGGAAGCTGGAGACGGGCGAGTTCTGCAGTCGAAGGTGACGCGTCCCAGACACGCCCCACTATTAATACAGACCAATCTATTATAGTGACGGTACGCACACAAAAAGGAGCGCAGGTCAAGTTGCAGGTCAACTGCAACGTGTTGTCGCCAATGTCCCCCCCCCCTCTCCTCTTCCGACTGACCATCGTCGACACATATTATGGCAATCGAACGCCCGAGGTGAAGCGCGCATGAGCGGGCAAGAAGGCTCGTTCGTACTGAATACTTGCAGCGCAGCCAAAACTCTGCTGAACCCTACCCGCGATGTTGCTGTTGTACGGACCTCACTTTTCCCGTTTCTGGCCGGGTTTATTTCTCTGGGAGCTCACTGCACTGCACTGCACTGCACCAACTTGCTCCTCTCCACACCGGCCGAACGCGTTTAGCTGGCCTGGAATAGCCTCGGCTCGCTCTGAGAGCACGTGCATGCAAAGTGCGGCGGTTGGGCAGCTCCTTCTTGTTCGTCGTCCCAAAAAACGCAGATTTTGTGTGAGGTTGCAGGTGCAACTCCATACAAATCCTTCGATAAAGCGTGACGTGACGGACGCACGGACACCGCAAGTTCTGCTTGTGAGGGCTCGCCGTGTCGCGCCAGGTGCTTGCTGTGGTTGGTGGGTTGTCCGCGTTTCTGTCTGGCCTCCAGTTCGAGTTCTCCCCAGCAGCAGCAGCAGCACAGGAAGAGCGACCAGGCAGACCTCACGACCGCCGTCATGGATCTCTCCATGATCCTCAGCCCCGCCCTCGAGGACGACGGGGCCGCGCCGCCGCCCCCGGCCCCTCCTCAGCGCGGGCCGAACCGCAAGTGGAGCGCCGACGAGTTGCAGTGCGCCGTGGCGATCCTCCAGGACTTCCAGCAGCCGTCCGCCGAGTCCCCCGCGCCCTCGCCCCGCGACGTCCGCGGCAGAGGAGGCGACGCCCGCTACTTCGCCAAGCAGCGCGCGCGTGAGCACGGGGGCGCAGTAGACGCCGACGTCAAGCCAGGGGTCCCTCGTTCGGACGACGAGGTGCAGGCGGCAGCTGGCCGAGAGGATGGAAAGGAGAACAACGAGCAGCAGCAGCAGCTGCAGTCGTCCTGCTCCGCCGCCGCGGCGGGGGGAGACGACCTCATGTCCAAGTTGGACCTGCTGGTCCAGGCGGACGCCATGATCAAGCGTCGCCGCCCCAAGGCCCCGTCGTCTCCCGCGCCGCAGCAGTATCTGCGCAGCGGCATCTGGTCTCGGGCCGAGGAGGAGTACGCAGCAGCCCTCGTGTCGTACTTCCTGGAAGGGCTCCTGGACCTGCCCGAGGGCATGACGCTCCGCAAGTTCCTGGCCGAGAAGCTCTGCTGCAACCGCCGCCGCGTCTCGATGAAGCTGGGCACAGAGTCTCTGGCGGGGCAGAAAATCCCACGCAAAGTTGGCGCGTCTGTATTTGTAGCTGCTCAGCCCCCTCCGAGCCTTGAAGTGCGTGAGGAGGTCGAGCGCGTGCTAGCTCAGCTCCAGGATGCCAGCTTCAGCTCGGGCATCCTAAACAGCCACTACGCAGACCACGGGGACGACGGTCGCTCTCACCGAAAGCTCTTCAAGCACGATGACGACTACGATGACAGCTACGCGTACCCCCAGAAGTCGTCAGCGTACGACCGCAAGAGAAAAGGGACACGCAAAGGCCTCAAGCCCAAGCGTGGCAAGCCCACCATCATCCGTACAGGGTTCGAGTCGCCTGAAGAGGAGGAACTGGTCTCGACACTGGTCGAGTTCTTCATGGCTGGCATGCTTGACCTGCCTCAGGGTACCAGACTTGTGACCTATTTGTGCCAGCAACTAGGCTGCTCGCCAAAGCAGCTCTCGATGAAGCTAGCCCCGCAGCGCATGGGCGAACACAAGTTCCCAGATAATGTCGGCTCCATCACGTTCCAGCGCAACGACGAATCGGATAGCTCGGACGACGAGGACTTCTCCGAGGAGCTCTTTGAAGTTGAAAGCCGCCTTACCGAGCTACGTTTAGCCCGTGAGGAGGCGCACAAGAATGTCCCTCCTCCAGTGACGACGCCAGTCAAGAGCGAGCGCAAGTCCAGCGTGGCGAGTGTTTCCAGCACGGGAACACTCAGCGTTGCCAGCACGCCGAGCGCGAGCCCCGTGCGCTACTTTCGACGCAGCGGCCCGTGGTCCCACGATGAAGAGGTGTTTGCGGCGGCACTGATTGACTGCTTCTTCAAGGGAATCCTCGACATCGCAGAGGGCACCACACTTCGTGCTTTTCTATCAGCGCGGTTGTGCTGCAACCCGATGCGCGTCTCCAAGAAGCTCGCCAGCGAGTCTATTGCAGAGATCCGCATCCCAAAGAAGCTGGGATCCTCTACCTACGTCCGTCATGGTGGGGTGACGATGGAAGAGCATTTGGAGGCCGAGGAGGCTTTGCAAAAGCTGCAAGACAGGTACATGCATTCAAGTACAACAAAGGGCCGCCGTGTGTTGGGCTCCAAGCGCCCGCGTCAATCTCGCGTCCGTCGCCCACTGGTCTCCGCTATCGAAACAGACTCGGACGCTGAGTTGGACTCCGACGAGCACAGTGGCGCGTCCAACCGGGCAATGAGCCCCGAGAAGCTCCAGAAGACAGCGAAGTCGCACTCGCCGGCCCTGGAAGCACGGAGGCAAGAATTCCCGGTCCCGCACACTGCTCCTGAGCTAGTGGTGCCAGAACCGCTCCAGCAGCAGTTGGCGTGAGGGTGTGCAAGTATAAGCCTACATGGAGATAGCAAGTAGCTTTGAATTGAAATGTTGATGCATTCGACGTTGTTGTCTGTGAATGTCATGCATTGATCTTAGTTCTTGATAGTTCAGCATTGAGCAAACAGGAAATGCCCGAACGTGAATTACAGATGGCCGCAGGACGTCACCTACTCAAAGTGTCCTCCAGCTTGCGCGTGAGCATCCACGTTCCTCCTACTTCTTGCCATCGTAGAAGAGGAAGTACACACTGAACAGGAACACACCGGCCATCATGGAGAAAGCCGAGGCGTAGTACGGGTACGCAGCCGGGATGAAGCGTTCGTACTCGTCGTGCTTGAACGGGCGGAGCGAGACCTGCGTAGTCGTGTAGATCGTCGACAGTCCGAGGCGGCGGTACATCACACGGAAGAGGAAGATGCCATACACATCAGGCGCCTGGAACGTCACCGAAAAGTGGCCCTTGTTGTCGTGCGTGAGCGTCGTGCGCACATGCGGGTCCAGCATGACGAACTCCAGCTGCACATCCTCCGCCTTGTACGGCGCCCACTTGCCATCCTTGAGCTCGTGCAGGTCCAGAGAGTACGTGAGGTTGTCCTTCACGCGGTACACGAGCGAGTCGCGGGCCACCTCGGCGTCCGGGTACAGCGTGATCGGCTGGTCGCCGCGGTTGGCGTCGCTCAGCATCTTGGCCGGCTGCGAGCCGTCCTCGCGGTGGTGCTTGACGTTGGTCATGCGCAGCACGCCGCTCTCCTGGAAGCCCCACTTGGTCACGGCGTCGGCGAACTCGGCGTTGGCGAAGTGCTTGTCCTCGAGGTACTTGTCGCTGAAGAGGTCGAGCGAGCCGGCGAAGACGAGGCGGGCGTTGTTGCGGCCCTGCACGGCCGTCACGAGGCCGATCTGGTTGCCGAAGAGCAGGTCGCTGGCCACCACCTTGTCCGTGATGGGCTTGACGGGGTTGGCCGAGTACGCGGTGGCCGGGGCCATGAGCGCGTGGAAGGCCAGGATGTTGTTGGGCTCGAGCGACATGCCCACGCCCGAGAAGGCCACGGGCTTGGGCGTGGCGGCCAGCGCGCCCACCACGCGCTCCGAGGGCACGAAGTCCTGGGCCGCGATCACCGAGTTGTAGATGTCGTCGTCGTCCGCCACGGGGTTGACGTGGTCCAGCACCACGTTGCCCTTCTTCTCGAACTCGACGCCGCACTCGAGCGCGAACTCGCGCTGCACCTTCGTGAGCTTCTTGCTGGCCGACAGCAGCACGTTGCCGCCCTCCTCCACGAAGTGCAGCAGGTCCGACTTGCGCAGCGAGCCCAGCGCCTTCTGCGGCGTGAACAGCACCAGGTTCTCGTACGTGCGCTCTCCGAAGCGCTCCAGCTCCAGCGGCTGCTGCTCGTCGCCCGCGAAGAAGCTCAGCTCATGGCCGCGCGCTGCACACGCACAAGACGAGGGTCAGTACGTCGTCGAGGCCTTGAGGGGGATACACACAGTCCGCACCTTCCAGCAGCTTGAAGAACTTGGAGTGCGTCTGCTGCAGCTCCGGGGCCTCGAGCACCACAGCAGTGCGCGCGGCCTGTGCGACGGCCAGCACCAGAGCCAGGCACAACGCCGAGAGGAGGGAGCGGAACGCCATCACGACGATTTATGTATGCATGGGGGTCGACGCGTGGCAACTCATATCCTGGTACAGTGTACCATCCGGTTAGATACATTCGTGGATAAAGGTACTTTTACTATGTGCTGACACTTTTGAGGATGTACAAGTTGAAGCTGTTGCGGTTATTTGCAGGCGCCAAGTCCATGACTGCACCGATAGTCTATGAAAGCCGCTGAGCCGCCCACCGCTAGTCGACGGGTGCGTCGTCTTCGGTCACCTGGGAGTGTGGCGGTGCCACGGCGGCTGGCGCCTGGACTGCCGCCGGTGCAGCGCTCGAGGACGCCGACCGACAGACCAAGTCCCCGCCGACTTGCGAACCGCTCCGACTTGACTGCCATTCGAGAGGCGGGTCGAGACGATGTTAATAGCGACAGTGGGAGAGGGACCCCTGCCGACACGGTGCGTGTGGTGGTGCGATGTCGCCCCATGAACGCAACGGAGCGAGCGCGGGGTGATCTGTCGCTCTTCCGCTTCCTGCCGAAGGAGTCGACGACCCTCCAAGTCGTGTCCCAAGCGAGTGGCGGCAATAACCCCAATTCAGGCTCAGCACGGGAGCTCGTACGCAGCTTTCAGTTTGACCTGTGCGCCTCGGAGGAGCTTTCGCAAGGGCAATTTTTCCGTGCTTGTGGGGTCATTCCGCTGCTCGAGTCGGTGGTGGAAGGCTACCTTGCCACTGTGTTCGCGTACGGTCAGACGGGATCCGGCAAGACGTACAGTATGTCAGGACTTGATGAACTGCTGGCAGGAACGGGGCCCCGTGAGGAACGCATGGGCGTATCTAACAGTGCTTTGGAGAACTCCGATGGGCTTATCCCCCGAGCACTTAAACACCTCTTTGCGCTGTTGGAGCAAGCACCTGTTGATGTCAAGACTGTCGTCCGTGCCTCGTACTGTGAGATTTACAACGAGCAGGTGTTCGACCTGCTGAATCCAGGATCGGGTGCCTTGAATGTACGATGGAACGCTCGAGCGGGCTTCTACGTGCAGGACCTCCTCCTCGTGCGCTGTGACTCGCTTTCCGATGTGTTGGCTGTTGTAGATGAAGGTCACCGAAATCGACATGTGGCTTCACACGGCATGAATGCCGATTCAAGTCGCAGTCATTCGCTGCTAACCGTTCACGTGGATCGCACGGAGACGCGTGACTCTGACAGCGGTCAGAGCCACGGTGTCACGAGATATGGGAAAATGAGCTTCGTGGATCTCGCAGGCAGTGAGCGACTGAAAGAGACCAGGTCAAACAATGCCGAGGAAACCAGCAATATTAACCGGAGCTTACTTACTCTGGGGAAAGTCATCTCGGCGTTGGCAGCATCATCGTCAGGGAGCAATACTGGCGCCATGTCGGGCACCAGCCATTTTATTCCGTACAGGGATAGTAAGCTAACCAAGTTGCTGATGGACTCACTTGGCGGTCAAAGCCTGACGCTGATGGTCGCATGTGTTTCTCCGTCGGCCGTAGCGCTGGAGGACACACTAAGCACACTCAATTATGCTACGCGAGCGAAAAACATTCGCAACAAGCCGGCTGTGCAGGTGGATCCCATCGAGTTAGAGCTCAGCAACTTACGGCACGAGAACCACGTGCTCCGTACTGAAAACGATGCACTCCGACTTCGACTACAGCTAGCTGGCTCCATGTCGAATCAAGCGACTAACCAGCTCCAGCGACCGCCCAGTCTAGCATCTATCCCGTCCAGTTCGCGTTTGCTTCCCCTGGCCAACACGTCACCGACCTCTCGAACTGTGCCAAAATCTTCACTCTCCACATTATCACCACCGTTTCCGGCCTCCCAGCGTAACCAACTCCAAGCACTCCAAGACGACCATGAAAAACTAACACAACGGGCTCTAGCAACAGAGCAGCAGCTACGGCAGCTTGAAGCTGAGAACAGAGCTCTTCGACAAAGCCAAAATCAGTATCGTCAAGGCTCCCAGCAACAACCGGTTGTTTCCGGAGGCAAAAGCAGCCCAAGCAACGAGATGAAACAATTGCGAGAGCAAGTTCAGCAGCTGCAACAGCGCGAGCAGGAACTTATGCAGGCTTTGGTACGTGATTTCAGGTAGAATGTGTCGTCTTGGTAAAACTAAGGAATCTGTATGGATGGCTATTTTGTGTGTAGTCTCGGCGAAGTCGTGGGCGGCGCGAAGCACAGGAATCCGGCGAATCAGCAAGACATCATTAGTTCACCATAAATCTGTATCAGCATTTACTATAATGCTAGAGAGTCATCGTACGAGGGACTTTGGCAGCGATACTTTTTGGTTCAGTGACAACAATATCAGTGAATTGCAGAGACAACCAAGGCGAGGTGCTTCGGCACTGCTTCGCAAATTGTGAATCATAATCCATTCAAATTTCCGTCGCTGAGTCATCGGCAATAACGTCACGGGTGAGTTTGGGCAGGGTGGAAGTAAGGTTTGGGCTAAAGTGTAATAAGTGAAGGACATTTCCCGACAGCCTGTGATTAAGCTCGACACATACGAGTGAAGCGCTATACAATTTTACTCAACAGTTCAGAAAAAGTTGTACTTCGTAGCATTTTACTCAACTCTCAACTATTATGTCGTTAGTTCGGTATAACTAAGTGACATCAATGAAAAACGAGAACTGTGTGTACTACATGGTAGCTACCGGTAGCTATCGTGGGGGCCAGTCTGTAGGCGAGGTCGCAGCGTGCGCTGTCACCAACAAATACAATGTTTACTCAGCTTCCAGTGATTTGGACAATGTTACTCGTACAAGTACTCAGTATTTTACGTTTCGAGAATGGCGAGAGCTGAAGCACAAGCTCGTTTCATGAAGTAACGCAGGCGTGCATGTACTTATTTATTCGAGAGGTTTTAGGCTTCCTTCATCTCTTCATCCAGCTCCTGGCCTTTGCGAAAGAGAAACTCTGCCAGATAATCTATGGGATCGGTGGGCTGCACCTTGACAACTTCCAGCATCCCCTCTGTGAGTGCTGGCAAGACTGTGTCCATGAGATACGTCCTGAGGGGCTTGGCTCGCGTCTCCAGTAGCTCGGCTTCTTCGCGTTGCAGCAGCTCAAGCCGTGCACGTTCTCGAGCGAGCTTTGCTTGTTGCGCTGCCTCATCCTGAGCACCCTGCTCCTGGGTGCGCTGGGCGGCACGAATCTCAGCTTCCCGAACTTGCTTCTCTGCGGCACGGCGCTGTTCGCGCAGCTCAGCGCGCGTGGGGTGAAAGTTGCGTGGTGCTCGACCTCCTTGCTCCATGTAACGCTGGATGGGAGCGGTGAATGCGGCGTCGTCACGATACGCATGATCGTCCCGCAAAGTTAGTTCCAGCACTTCAACACCATCTGCAGGGTTCGTCTTCGGCTCCGTTGGATGGGAGTTATGCTGTGGTTTCTCGAACACAGCTTCCAGAGCTTCAATGTTGGCCTCGAACTCGTCGAAACGCCGAGCGAACGCGTCCTGCGTGTTCTCCGTTCGTTCAGCCTCAGCCTCTGACAACGACTGCGCGCGTATCTCCAGCAGCGTCCGCGGAGCCTGTAGCACGACCACTCGGTTGGGTGCTAGCACAAGTCGTCGGGGTTTTAGACGTGCCAACAATGCCTCTATATCTACGGCAGGAGTGGCAGTGCCTCCCTCGGCGTTTTCTTCTCCACCTGCAGCCTCACCGCCATCGGCCCCCTCGTCCGAGTTACCATTGCCATTTTCGCCAACTTCACCTGAGCCCTCACCTTCTCCGTCATTGCTACTCGGTTCTTGCACGAAGAGTGACTCTGCCTGAGATGCCGAGATCGGGAGTCCATCGAGGACATATCCCTGGTTACGGCATGCAGCACTGCGCAGCTTCCAACGCAGCAATGCCATTAGCGCAGTCTCTGGGAGCTGGCTCATATTTTCACTCGAGCTACCGGGCGTAGGAGCCCATTGCTGGAGCTCGTCTCGCAGCTTTTGGGTGTCCGAAACCTCCAGAACCACCTCGTTTTGCTTCTCACCGTCGTTGTCCTGCTGCCCTCCGTCACTTTCTGGATCACCCTGGACGGCTTTGGTCGGCAGTGCAGACGTGTCGTCGTTTTCAGGTGCAAAAAGCTCGACCAGCAGCGTGGCCGGGGACAGATAAGGCAGATAGTAATCTCTCGCAAGTCGGCGACTCAACAAGGTTTTGCCGGCGCGAGGGGCACCCAGGACGACCGTGCGCAGTGGACGCAAGTCCATCGCGTGGATGAAGTCGTCCACGAAGAACGGCAGGTTTCCGAGCAGGCCACGCGAATAGTGGCGCCACTCGTCCGGTGCCACCAGCGAATGCATCGCCCCAGCGGACGGGTCGAAGCGCAAGTGAAGCTGAAGGGGGGCGACCAGTTCCTCCTCTTCGTCCAGCAGTAGTGCGTCGGCTTCAGCGTCAGCGGCGCTGGTAGACTCCTCGCGATCACGGATGAGCCCGGAGGCGAGCAAGGTGCTGACTCCTCGACACACGTCGCGCAGGGTCGTGCTACCGCTGGTCTTGTCCACGGCCAGCACGTATTTCTTCGGAGGTGGGGACGGTGACGCTGCCACGCGGAAAACCAGGAGCGCCAGGTCGTAGAGACTGATCATGGGCAGCAGGTTGCGACCTTGACTCGTGGGCTGCGTGTGGGCGGCGAGGCTCGGGACCAAGAGCGGCCGATCCGGATTCAGCCACGCCTCGCGGAAGATCAGTTGCAGCTGAGACTGTGCTCCGCCGTACACCAGCCCAGCACCGATGATGCACGTTTCAAGCTCCCCAGTGCGGTGCGCACTCAAGATCTGCGTCTCGGCAGTTTTGAGCTCCGCGTACTTGCGCGCGGGTCGACGCGACTTGAAGTCGTCTTCAACATGGCCCGCCCCCGCGCCCGCAGCCGCGAATGGCGCGTTCTTGCTCCACGACAGCACGGAGGACACGGCGATGAAGCGCTTCACGCTCTCTCCTTCGTCTTCTTTGGCTTCCTCGTCCGCCTTGGTCGCTCCGCGTTTCTCGAAAGCCTTGAGCGTCTCCATGGCGAGCTTCGGGTCGCTCACCAACGCAGTGGCCACGACCACGTCCGCAGTCTGCACAAGGCGACGCCAAGCTGTTGGGTCGGTCTGAAGGGCGACGGGCTCCTTCACAGCACCAGCAACGTCGCTGCTCGGGTGACTCTGCAGTTGACGCTTCAGCGTCGCCATTTCGGCTTTGCCACCGCGGGCGGCCGTGCCCACGACTTCGAGTCCAGCGTCCTGGCAGTTGCGGGCCAGCTCAGCCGATAGTGACGACCCCAAGTCCGTGATGAAGACACGCATGCTGCTGCCAATTCGTGTGGGTGGGTCTTGCTTGACCTCAAGTGAAGTTTCGCCAATGCACACGAAGAGGCTTTCGAGGCACCGGCGGTTGCAGTAGCGTTACCTATTTTTGCGTCGCTGACGCTGTATATTGGGCGAGAAGCGATAGCCGATTCCAAGGCTCAACAACTCGTGGGATGCGCATACTCCTGCCGATATCCCAGTGGACTCTGCGAGCTTAATTCTCAACGGCGTTTTACAATGAAAAAGGAGCTGGCACCGCTTTCCACGGGCCCGAAAAGCACAGCGTCGTCTTCGCATCCGCGGCAACGAAATGGTGCGCTGATGCTTGGTGCCTCCGCCCTTGATCAAGGCCTTCATCTCATCCTTGACGTGCTTGGTGTCTCTGAATACGTGTTTGAAGCTCACCTTCGTCTTGTTTGATTGCATGGAACATAGTGGGCGTACTCGAAGTCAAGATGAAGCACCGGCTGCAGGAAGACAAGAAGGCTGTGGCTGTGGGTGTTTTGTGTAGACCCCTAGGCAAGCAACAGGGAGGCCAACACCACCATCCGAAGAAGCCGCAGCGACTACCGAAGCTGTTGTCCAAATCGGAATCGACACTGAGCACGCGGCCAATTTCGTTCGAGACGGAGAGAGAGCAGGTCATGTCGGATCTTCAGCTGCCGTCACCAACGCGCTCAGTCATCGATCGGCATGTCCAAGGCACGAAGCACAGTACCCAACTTGCACAAGAAGCGCTGCCACCAGTAGCAGGAGCCTTCAAAAAGCGTTCTGCTCCAGCTTCGATGTTCCCTCAAGCGTATGCACGCAACGAGTTACCTATCATGATAAAAGGTGGCAAGGGCGGTGGGACGGCTGGCTTACGTTGGACGGCTCCGATGGAAGACCTCGACTTCAGCAAATACTTCCCATTGTTTGTCGACGGGATGCGCGAGAAGGTTTTCCCTTTCAGCTTTTTGGCACGCGAAGGCGCCTTCCAGTTGGCTGATTTCGCCCAGAGACACCCAAACAAGATCGTCGACTGTTTGCACCGAGTTATACCTGCGCTTCGCACGAACTTAGAGACTCGTGATAATGGGGCTTTGAGGGACGCACTACTACTGCTTCAGCAACTCGCACAAACTCCAGGGGTGGGGCCGCTGCTGGTGCCGTATTACCGGCAGGTCCTGCCGATACTGAACCTGTTCAAGAACAAGCGCCGTAACCTTGGAGATGATATAGACTTCCGACAGCAGCGTGCACAGGACCTTGGTGAAGTGATCATTGAGACGCTGGAGCTGCTGGAGCGAACAGGCGGCGAAGACGCATTCATTAACATCAAGTACATGGTTCCAACGTACGAAAGTGCGCTGAGCTAATATCACTAGGCAAATAACAACATATTACCACGGCCCTGTTGGGGGCTCTCTTTGATGACGTCGCATGCCTTCATAGTCTTCACTCAATTTGTCTTCACATGTCCTCGACTTCTACGGGTACTGGTACACTTTGCGGCTGCAATTTGTCAAGTTCTGCTTGATGGCGCTTGTGGATGCGCTGGATTTCATCTTCACACTCGCGCACCTTTTTGCGGAGCTGTTCCACGTGGGCACGAAGTTTCTCGCTTTCTTCGGCATGTTTGCGCTCGCGTTTTTTACGTGCAGACGGCAGGTCTTCGCACTGCAAGCGCTGCATACTTTGGTATTGTGCACGAATTTGCTGCAGCTGCTCACGCATTTCATTGCCGATTTCTGCACGGATACGGACCTCCATTTGCATCTTTTCCGCTTGAGCCTGCGCCAATTGCTCTCGTAGCTCTTCATTTTCCAGTTCCAGTGTGGCCTGCGCGTGATATCCAACAAATGCGTAAGCTAAATCATAAATACCCAAAAAGCAAAAGGCTATGCAGATACTCACCCACTGCAAGTTCCTCTCAGCGACCTCCCTTTGCGATTCCATCGGCGATGTCGCCACTTCTGCAGTCTTTGGCTTAGCTGTGAATGCAGCCGGTTTGAGTTGACGGCGTGCAGACTCACTCAGGCGCTGCTTTATCTTGACTCTAGCGGGTGACGATGCTGCACTTGCTTTTGGCCCTGGTGCACCTCGATCCAGCGGCGGTCTCGATGAAGGAGGCGCAGTGGGTGCTTCCGTTGATTGTCGCCTCCTCTTCTTTAGTCGGCCGTCTAGGTCATAGAACGTGGAGCTTGGAGCTGCTTTCCTGGGGATGGATGTGCGAGTCCGCACCAATTCGCGCGCAACAGCGCTGTACTTCAGAGTCCGAAGCGTTTCGTCGAACTCATGACTGGAGGGGTTCACCGCCACAATCATCACCAGCGGACCGTGATCGTCCCCCACAAGGTTCTCCTGGAACAGACGCGCTAACTTGGACTCGCGAAATGGCACCATTTTCTGCAGACTCGGCGGGTGCTGCTGGTTCCAGCGCAGCGTCTCCAGACAGCGCATGAGGTTCATGAGCGACCCGTTAATCTTACTGGCCTCCTGCATGCGCAGTCCCGTCGCGCCGCTCTTCGATCCACGCTCCGAGCCGGCCAGATCCACGATCGACACCTTACTGCGCAGCTCAGACGCGAACCGAGACGTCCGGTGATACAAGTGCAGAGTGAAGACGCAGTGACTCCGACTCGAGTCCGAGTTGCAGTTGGTCTCCGCCATCTGCTTGTGTCGCCGGCCCATGTCCAGCAGCTCAAGTCCCTCCTCCAGCGTCTTGATGGTCTTCTCCACAGCGCCGCGCACCTGAATCTTCCCGTCGCAGTCCTGCACACGCAGCGCCCTCCTCTTGCGAAGCGCGGGCGACAGGAGGTCGTACACGTTCTCGTTGTAGATCTCCAGGTACGTGGCCGTGACTCTCGTGACGGGCTGCGCGTCCTCCTCCTTCCGCCGCGGCAGCTCGTCCATCACGTACTGCAGCGCCTGGGGCAGCACGCCTGGGGCCTCCGTGGTGCCGCTGATCGTGTACGTCTTGCCCGAGTTGGTGACTCCGTAGGCGAACACGAGGCCGCTCTTGCCGCGCAAGGCCGCGTCCAGCACGGGCCGCGTCGTGGCCTCGAACAGCTCCGTCTGCTGCGTCTGCGCGCGGAAGATGCGCGAGAAGAGGAAGCTCGTGGCGGTGCCCGTGGAGCGGTACGACTGCGACGTCTTGGGCGGCTGCGCCAGCAGCGACGCGTCCGACAGCACGCGGAAGCACTCGGAGTCCGCGTCGTCCGCGGCCTCCAGCGGCCGGAGGCGGATGACGATCTGCACCTTGTTGGCGTGCTCTGCTTCTTGTTGTTCTTCTTCTTGTTCTTGTTCTTTAACTTGTTGCTCCTCCTCTTCTTCTTCTTCTTCTTCTGGCTCGTGGTCTCCTCCTTCTCCGCTCGGGTCCATGGCGGCGCTGCTGAAGCTGAGCTTGCGCACGATGGCGTTGACTTCCGCTGTGGTGAGCGACGGCTCGTCCCTGATTCGAGTGCAGGCGTTGCGCTCGCGGATGGCACGAGCGACGGACGTCCGAGACGCCATGTACCGGTACCGCAAATTGAATTGAGTTTTTCAAACAAAAGGCGCGTCTTTTCCCTCGTGATAATGACACGTCATTCTAACGACGAACAGCTACTGTACTGTAGCTCTTCACTGTCAGTACCGGTCCAAAGCTCACTTGTGACGGACAACACGCACGAAAGATGAGGACCTGGACGCTGCTGCTCGCGACGGCTCTGCTGGCGACGTTCGCGTCCGCCGACCCGCGCGAGGTGGAGAATGCCGAGTACGTTCCCCTCTCCCTTGTCTCTCTAGCTGCCCCGATCTGACCGACGTTGTGTGGTGTCCCCCCCCCAGACTGAAGGAGGAGTTCGGTGACGACTTCGACGACGAGCGCGCCATCCCGGCGCTGGGGGAGCTGGAGCAGCACGTCAAGTTCGAGCTGGAGCACCGCCTGGCCGTGGACGCGCCCTTCACCCCGCGCGGCGTCGTGGAGATCGTGGCCAGCGCGTCGTCCCCCAAGCCCAAAGTTTCCTTCTCGGCGCTGCCCGCGCTGAGCGGCGACGACGTGGCCAAACTCGAGTCGCTGCTGCGTCGCGGTCGCCACTACACGGTGCGCGCCAAGGCCGACCCGGCCGACCCGGACTCGCCCTACGTCACGGCGTCCGTGCCCATGTGCATGCTGGCGGCCATGCGGCTGCGCGAGGACTTCGCCTTCCACCTGTCGGAGAGCGGCAAACTCGTGGCCATCGAGTACCTCACGCCCTACTTGGCCTCAGACGCCTGTGCTGAGCAGCAGACGCGCGGCCTGAAGGATGTGCGCTTCGGCCCGTTCGGAACGGTCCTGAAGGCGCAGACCGGCCCTTCGTACGTGTGACCGGCGTCCGTCGATATCTGCAGCAAGATGTGTTGAAGCTGACTGTTAGTGTGTGTGTGCACCTATTCCTGTTCCTGCAGACCCCCCAAGAACATCGCGGTTAAGCGCGAGCGCGCTCCGCAGGGCGTGAAGCCTGTGAAGAGCGAGGACGGCAACGACGAGCCCGAAGAGGAGAGCCAATCCTTCCTCCGCAAATACGTACGTGCCGTGCCGTGCTGTCTGTAACCTGTGTACTGATGATATTTGTGTCTGCCTCGCAGTGGTACATCATCCTGCCTATTGTCGTCATGAGCCTCTTCGGCGGCGACGGAGGTGCCGCGCCCGCGGGTGGAGCTGGTGGTGCTCCTGCTGCCGCTGGCGGAAGACGGCGGTAGAGTATCGGACTGGGACAACTCATGCATCGTTACGCGCGATGTTCCAAGGCGATCAAGCAACCGCTTGTTTCTTTTGCCCCCAAGTTGAGTTGAACCAAAACCTAAGCCCGGACTTGACCCGAGGCAATCTTGAACCTTCACGGACTATACGATCAAGCTGGTCTGTTCCGCTTCATCTCCTTTCTCCTTCTTCCTCAACACGCTTCCTGGAGCTGGCGGCCACTCGTGGTGCGTGACTAGGCGCCCCCACAGCGTGCGGTCCCCCGTCGACACCACCACAGCGACAACCGTCCCCTGCAGGACGCTAGTCGTCATCAGGACAATGTTCCCACAGCGAAGCGGGTCCTGGTGGAGATGTCCGGGCGGAGTGTCAGTCGTGACGTGTTTCCTGCCAGAGTCCTCGTCCTCGCCCACCAACGTCGTTTGGTCCACCACGCAGTCGTCCGAGCACTCGACGACGCGCAGGTCCGCGCCCGCGACGTCTCCGGCCTTGAGCTCCACCAAGTCCCCGTACACGAGACTCATGGCGTCCATCCTCATGCGTCGCGTGGCCGGCTGGCCCTGCCCTGCCACTCGACGACGCACCGTCGACTCCCGAGGCAGCGCCTCTTGATACGCCTGCATGGAGGCCGTACGCATGAGACACGGCAGCAGGCAGCAGACCCAGGACGGGCAGTTCACGGGCGGCGTCACGCGGTTGGCGCCGTACAGCGCGCGGCGCGTCATGGCGTCGTCTCGCGAGAGTCCGAGGGCGGGGTCCACGCCCACCTCCGCTACGAAGTCCGCGGTGGTTGCCGGCCGCTGGTAGTCCTGCATCAACACAGGGACAGCAGAGGAGGTGGGGGTCATGCCAGTTACAGCGAATGCAGGCCTACTCACAAACCTCGAGCACCTTCATGATGCTTTATTGTGAGCGGTCAGTTGCGATCTGATTTGTTGGGAAAATCCGTTTATACAAAAACTACCGTAACGTTACAAGTAGTGTATAACCAGCATTTTCATTGCTTTCCAGTGTACAGTTGTAGTTTTGGCACCACCAAGTTGGAACAAGAGTCTAGCAGGAATACGTAACTATGGCCGTATGAAACTACTGTATACTTGTTGGTAGACTCTTCAGCAGCCACAGCAGTGCCCGCCAACTTCACCCTGATCTTACAACACCACGCGCACGCAATGCTGTTGCGCGTGCTTTAGACGAAAAGTGGAAGTCACAATAACAGAACGGCTTGCACTTGTCAGCGGTATCGTATTTTCGCTCAAAAACACACATAAACTACATCTTTGGATACTGCTCACAAACATACGCGGATACCCGGTAGGACTCAGTGGCCCGCTCATTCGACCGAGCGGAGCTTGCGTGACCCCTTCTGACCCGTGGGAGCAGCTCCGGTCTTGGCGCCGCTGCTTGGTCCAGCGTTTGCGCCGCCGGTTGCGCTCGGCCCGCCGCTGGGGCCACCACTCGGACCACCGCTCGGACCACCACTTGGTCCACCGCTCGGACCCGCGCTCGGGCCACCACTCGGTCCACCTTTCCCATTCGCCGTGGCGGTTGCAGTTGCCGTCGCGGTCTTCGAAGTGGTTGTCGTCGTGGTCGAGCCACCGTTGCCACCAGGACCGGCATTGGCGTTGGCGTTTGCGGTGGCAGGAGCGCCGGCGTTCGCGTTGGCATTGGCGTTTGCAGGTGCTCCAGCATTCGCATTGGAGACCGCGTTGGCAGGAGCGCCGGCGTTTGCATTGGCGTTGGCGTTGGCAGGGGCGCCGGCATTGGCGGTGGATACGGCGTTGGCAGGTCCGCCTGCGTTGGCATTCGCATCCGCACCGGAAGCAGGCGCGACCGCAGGACCGCTAAAACCGACTCCAGGACCGCCAACACCGACTGCGGGGCCACCAACAACGGGGCCACCAACGACGGGGCCACCAACTACTCCAGGAAGACCGACATTGACACCGGCGATACCCGGCACGCCGACGCTGACACCTGGACCAACGACGCCAGGGCCCACCCCGACACTAGCTATGCCCGGCACTCCGACGCTGACGCCATGACCGAGGCCATGCCCGAGGCCGAGCAGACCGAAGGTCTCGGCCACTTCTCTTTCTGCGTGCACTCCGCTCGAGATGGCCACGGCTACGATGCACATGGAGAATATCTTGCCGCTGTTGAACATGATGGGAGCTGGTTTGTTGTAGGTGAGGTTAGCTTGGGTTGCTCTGGGAACAGGTTCAGGCCCGATGAAGTGAATTGAGAAGTGAGGAACAAGCACTGCCGCTCGTTGGAGTCGGCGCCTTCAGAAGGAAGAGGTCATGACGTTCACACGGACACAATTAGAGTTGGTGCTCGTAGCGTGGGGTGAAACGTGTTGACCACCTGCACCGGATACCTTCGTTATGCCCTATATGTAGTGACAGAACGGCATTTCAAATGTCGAGTTTGAGGCTTCGGCGTACATTCGTATTGATTCATCATCTCTGGTATCCACAAATCTTACTTGTATTTCAACAGACGCATTATCTTGTCGGTTTGCCTGGCTAGGAAACTTCTTGAAATACTTCAACAAGGACCATACAAACCTTGGTACAAAACTCTAGAGTGTTTGATTAGCAGCATATCGACAAACAAGCTGTATTTTAACATATCAATGGTACTCACGCACGTGTGGAAACACAATACTTCTTCGTGCAACCAAGCAAATACCACAGTAGTCGTAGGAATACCGCTCGCAGTATAGTTCTGAGTGTATTTGGGCCAAGCAGTATTACGGGCCCCGGTCACAAACAGCTTTTTTTAAGAGGCCCCACACGGGTACCCAGCTGATACCGCAGTGTTGGGTCCCCCAGGTGCTCTTAAAACTCATAAGAAGAGGTATACGTGTATGTGTTGTAGAAAACTGCTCAGCTCGACAAAGCCAATAAAACAAATCACATGGTCTCCTGTTCACAGCCAAAATTGCGTCCAGATGTACTACACCAGCTATACCTCCGCTAGTCACCGACTTAGCAACCCAGCGAGCGGCGGTTCTCGTTCCTCACTTTCCAATTTACTTCATCGGGCCTGAACCTGTTCCAGAGCAACCCAAGCTAACCTCACCTACAACAAACCAGCTTCCATCATGTTCAACAGCGGCAAGATTTTCTCCATGTGCATCGTTGCCGTGGCCATCTCGAGCGGAGTGCACGCTGAGAGAGAAGTGGCGGAGACCTTCGGTCTGCTCGGTCTCGGCCTCGGTCATGGCCTCGGTCATGGCGTCAGCGTCGGAGTGCCGGGCATAGCTAGCGTCGGGGTGGGCGGTGGCGCGTATGGGCCTGGCGTCGTTGGTCCAGGTGTCAGCGTCGGCGTGCCGGGAATCGCCAGCGTCAATGTCGGTCTTCCTGGTGCAGTTGGTGGTCCCGTGGTTGGTGGCCCCGTCGTTGGTGGCCCTGTTGTTGGTGGGCCCGAAGTCGGTGTTGGCGCTCCTGGAGTCGGTTTCAGCGGTCCTGCGGTCGCGCCTGCTTCCGGCGCGGATGCGAATGCTAACGCCGGCGCACCTGCCAACGCCGTATCCACCGCCAATGCTGGCGCGCCTGCCAACGCCAACGCCAATGCAAACGCCGGCGCACCTGCCAACGCGGTCTCCAATGCGAATGCTGGAGCACCTGCAAACGCCAATGCCAACGCGAACGCCGGCGCTCCTGCCACCGCAAACGCCAACGCCAATGCCGGTCCTGGTGGCAACGGTGGCTCGACCACGACGACAACCACTTCGAAGACCGCGACGGCAACTGCAACCGCCACGGCGAATGGGAAAGGTGGACCGAGTGGTGGCCCGAGCGCGGGTCCGAGCGGTGGACCAAGTGGTGGTCCGAGCGGTGGTCCGAGTGGTGGCCCCAGCGGCGGGCCGAGCGCAACCGGCGGCGCAAACGCTGGACCAAGCAGCGGCGCCAAGACCGGAGCTGCTCCCACGGGTCAGAAGGGGTCACGCAAGCTCCGCTCGGTCGAATGAGCGGGCCACTGAGTCCTACCCGGTTATCCGCGTATGTTTGTTAGCAGTATCCAAAGATGTAGTTTATGTGTGTTTTGAGCGAAAATACGACACCGCTGACAAGTGGAAGGCGTTCTGTAATTGTCCTTTTCTTCGTCTAAAGCGCGCGCTTTGCAAACGGCACGGGGTGTGTTGCAGGAATATCATGGTGAATTTGCGATGCAACACGAGTGCCGTGGGCTACTGCCATTCCAATGTGCTAGACTTTTTGTGCTAGACTAGTGCGGTCCATGCCGAAAGTGGCTTGAGGTCTGAGGCCAAATCAATGCATAGGAAACCGTAGTATTGCCGTGGCAGAACGTCAATCGTGTAGAAGAGCATGCCGAAAGGGATGTCTATCTACGAAGAGGTAGCAATGATAATGCTGTAAATTTTAAAGTGCAACAAAAGATTTGAGTTGGAAACAGGGTACAGCAGCCACGTAATCCCAAAGAATCAGCAATTGAAGTACAAGTACAGTACTACATGAAGTACTAATCAAAAATGATTGCCCACACTTTCCCAATTCTGCCAGCCTGAATATCCGTACGCGCGGCTTGTAACCCCGCGAGCGTTTTCCTCCTCTGCAAGCAACGAGCTGCATAGTGTTGATGGCACTACCCTGGCTTTGGGTGTGTTCCACCCGAGCATTGCTGCAAAGATTTATAGTTTTAAGCCGATCGCGGCCCCGCTCTTTTCGCTCGCTTCACTATTTTTGGTGGCCTCGTCGCATCTCCCTCTTTCCACCGCGAATCACGGCTACATCGAATCTGCTTCAATGCCTTATTGCTCCTCGAGCTCCACCGCTGCTTTGGGATCAAGTTCTAATTGTTCTCGGCGTGATCTTGGCTGCAATTAACGGCTCATTATTCTACTGCATCGCGTTGGAGCCATCGCAGCATTCGACCAGACGAACGGCGGGATGAACAGCGAGACACTGAACTGGCGTCACTACTTCTCATCACCATCGGATTATTATCTGGCTTCTCACTATCGACCGAGCCGCTGAGAGCTCATGCGCTGCAGCAAATTGTCGACATGGCCATTTCATGGTATCGGATACTACCTGCACGATTCGCTCGAGTGGAATCACAGGTAGAATATAATACACGGTAATAATTAGACGGCATGGGGAAGAAACTCGGCGACTACATGTGCCAGTTTTTCGCGAGGCGCATTGTTGGACTCACGCGTGGGTGGGATATCACCTTGGCCATGATGTGTGTCATGCCGCTGCTCCGCAGTTGGCACAGCTGAGCTGCTATCATATCACCGCAGCTGATTTATGCTAAAAGTACCTGACCTGCTCTTGAGCGGTCTACGACATTGGACGGAGTGGATACCAAGGTGCTCAAAATTCGATGGCTGCGAAGACAGATTGGGCTTGGAACCGACTTTGATTATCGACACGATCGCGGAAACATTGCCTATGGCCTGGACACGATGCCGGCCATGGAGGAGATCGAGGTCGTGGCAAAGATGTCGAACACATGCGACTTTATCTTGCAATTCCCGGACGGGACTCAGGTGGGAACGGAGCAGTTGTCTCGCAGCGCATTGGAATCCATGGTGAAGAAACTGTAGATCTTGCTGCTCGACGAAGTCACAGGCGCCCTGGACTCAGAAAGCGAGAAGAGCGCGCAGGAAGCGCTTGATAAGGCGGTTGCCCTCTACCGACATTTCTATCGTGATAGGCCACTGACTGTCTCCGATTTGCACTGCGGACCAGATCTGCGTTGTGAGTGGCGGCAAAGTCGCAGAGCAAGGCTCGTCGTGGGATTTACCGGTACGCCAAGCTCAGCAAATCTGCAGTCAACTAGCCCCGCGACAGACACCACAAGACAACAAAACAACTCGAAATAAAGCCACGCACCCTCTAAACTCTTCAGGCTGAACGCGAGCCTTGCATTTTGCACCTCTAGCGCCTACATAAAGTCGTCGTAGTCGTCGTAAGTGTCTTCGAAGCCGGCGTAGCTCTTGCCGCCCGCGCCGCCGTTGCCGACGTTGCGCTCCACGTTGGCGTAGCCCTGCTTGCCGGTCTGCTTTTTCTTCTTGCTCTTGGGCTTGGCGGCCGCAATCTTCTCGTTCTTCACGACGTTAATGATGGTCGTGATCTCCTTCATGTCGTCCACCGTGAGGTTTACGGACGCCTTGGTGAGGATCACCTTGATGCACTCGAGCGCGTACTTGGAGTTGGACGTGGCCAGGCGGGCCGACACCACGTCGCCCAGGTGCTCGTGGTCGGCCAGGGACAGCAGACGCATGGCCGAGATGGCTTCGTCCGCGTCGCTGGACGCACCAGCCACCGGCTTGGGCGGGGCGCCAGCGAAGGCGTCGATGGCCATCTCGAAGTCCGCCTCCTCGATGGACGCCTTCTCGCGGGCGCGACGCTGGTCGTCAGTCTCGTCGGCCTGGGCCGCCAGCCGCGCCTTGGTGAGGGCGATCTCCATCTTCTGCTTCTCCTCCTGCTCCTTGATCTTCATCTTCTTGAGCTGCTTGGGCTTCAGCGGACCCTTGGGGGCGACCGGCTCGGCCTTGGCGGCCACCACGGGCTCCTGTTCTTCCTCCTCCTCGTCGTCCCAGTTGGCCGCGACCTTCTGCGTCTCCGTCACGCTCGGCACTTCGAACTCGTCGTCATCTGCAGGGGAGAATGGACGATTGTGAGCGAACCAGAGCGAATTAGACAGCGGTGGACTCGGCGCCGCATGTGCCGGACGCAGCACTAGGTGGCCACACAGCAAGACGCAAGAAAACAGCACAGGAACGCACCCCAGGAGTCCATCTTGGCTGGCTGCTGCAGGCACTCGGCGTTTCGCTTTCTCCTCTCCCTGGACGATTGATTATTGGCCGGCAGCGCAGCAGTACCATAAACCAGGTACACTTCTGACACGCCATCCTATTTTAGGCATTTCTTATTCCAGGACGTATCCTGGCAACTTAATCAAAGATAATCGTGGGGACCAGCATCCAGCATGCTCCCGACCAGCGCCATGCTCCGTCGCCGCGCCGGCCTCCTCAAAGCGCAGCAGCAGCGCCGGTACTTCTCGCAGCAACAGAAGCAACAAGCCAATGCCAATGCCTCAGCTGGCGGCAGTATCTTCGCCGGCAGCTGGAAGATTCCGGCCACCTTGGGCTTCGCGCTCATCGGCTTCCTGCAGTGGCAGCACCTGAACCACCCGACGGACGAGGAGCGCAAGACGCACCCGGCGGCGGCTCTGCAGCGACTGCCAGGGGATCATACGGCGTTCGAGGACACGATGGCCACGGAGCGTCAGCTGCAGTCGCTCAAGCTCTTCCCGTACCGGGCCGCCAGCCGCCTCTGGGGCCAAGTGCACGACAAGGAGCTGTACGGACTGCGGCCTCCAGCCAAAGACGTCTTTTCTAGTTAAATTCTCATTGGGGTTTTGATGTGCGTTTTCTTTCTGTTATGACGTTCAGGCCGCTGTGGCTGCGTGAGCCCGTGTACAAGGCGTGGACCGCCGTGTTCGACTGCAAACTGGACGAGATGAAGTACCCGCTGCAAGATTACGCCAACCTGGGCGAGTTCTTCTCGCGTCCGCTGAAGGAGGGCGCACGTCCGTTCGACACGCTCCCGACCCATCTGGCTAGCCCGGTGGATGGCACGGTGGCGTCGATCGGCGTCGTGAACAACTCGAGCGACGTGCCGACGCTGGAGCAGATCAAGGGCGCGCGCTACCGTCTGGACGAGTTCCTTGGTGGTCTGCCTTCATTCTTTACCAAGAAGACGGCGGCTTCCAAGGGAAAGAAACTGTTCCATTGCGTGCTGTATCTGGCCCCAGGAGACTACCATCGCATCCACGCGCCGGCTGACTGGAAGGTCGAGGAGCGTCGTCACTTCCCCGGAAACCTCTTCCCTGTGAACCAAACTGCGGCGCACTTGATCCCGAGCTTGTTTGTGGAGAATGAGCGCGTAGCGCTGCTCGGTGAATGGGAGCACGGCTTCTTTTCGCTGACGGCGGTTGGCGCCACCAACGTGGGCTCAATTGTGCTTACGAAGGAGCCAGAGTTCCGCACAAACACAGCAGCGCAGGACCCGCTTGTGGGGCAGTGCATTTCTAAGGGCTATGACGGAAAGGTGGACACAATCCGCGGCGAGGAAATGGCTCAGTTTAAGGTGCGATGCGTTGCACTTGGTTGCGTATTTATGCTGCATCCTAATCTGTTTCGTGTGTGAGCACAGCTTGGCTCAACGGTTGTGCTGGTCTTCGAAGCACCGGAATCCTTCCAGTTCAGTATCAAACCAGGGGATAAGGTGCGTCGCAAAGTTCGAGATACTGTTTTGCGCCGTTTGTTGGTACTGATGGGGCGTGCTCCGTTTGTGTATGATCTGCCAGTTGATACTTGGCAAGTCCATTGGCCAAATCAAGAACTAGGACTACAAATTCGTAGTTCGTTGCGGAGGAACCACCAATACAGTCTCAAACCAGTGTAACGTTAGCTTGGTTATCACTCAAAGCAGCCCTTTACAGCCATCGCGTAGGTGACCAAGTCCAGTGCATCGATCTGTTACTTTACACTGGGACACACGACCAAAGTATTATGTCGCTAAAACGAAGCGAACAATGTGAGATAGACGCTTCTATCAACCACTTGCTATGCGGGATTGAACACACACCGGATAGCAGCAGGTACTGGCTCACAACACTTGTAGTATTACTTTCCGACGCAAACGAAGACTAAACTCATAAACAGTAATACCCTGCACAGACGCCTTTAGCTCCGTCGGGGTAGTTGCGTGCGCTCCCGCAAGCGAGGACGCGATTCACGCACGCCCTCGGATGCCTTTCACACGTCGAGCGGCCGATCGAGACGGACTTGGTCCATTTATTCCTCCTCGGAGCGGAGCTTGCGGTACGCGTTCGCAGTCGCAGACGCGCTTGCCGTGGCGCCGCGGTTTGCGCTGGGGTAGGCAGGAGCGGCTCCATTGTAGCCGACGCCGGGGCCGTACACACCCGGGCCATAGGCACCAGGGCCATAGACGCCAGGGCCATACACACCAGGGCCATACACACCAGGGCCATAGGCGCCCAGGCCGCCCAGTCCGACGGTTGCGACACCGGGGATGCCAACGCCGACAAGACCCGGGCCGCCGATCAGCGTCTGGGCCACCTCTTGCTCTGCGCGCACGCCGCTTGAGAGCGCCACGACGGCGATGCTAAGGACGGCGATCTTGGCGTTGCTGAACATGATTGGTGTTGTTGTTGTGCGGTAGATGGGAAATTGGCTCGAGAGAGTGAAATTGAGAATGAGGAGCTGGTCGAGCTCGATGGTGGCGGTTGCGGTAGGTGGGGGAGGTGTCGTGTGGTCTCTCAAATGTGAAGGACCGAGTGAGCTGTAATCGTTTCGGGTGAATTGGTGTCGGTCTTCGGTGACTGTGTTGCGAAGACCCGGACCCCATACGATGCTGCTCGATGGACATCGTCGATCAGCATGAGCCAGGTGGGTTTCAATATGGAAGTGGTGTTGCACGAGCTGCAGTATTAGTGGTGCTACATGCGCGATGGCTCGTTGGTTTATACGGTACATGGTCTTAGGACGACACGGACAGTGCGTTAGCGGGACGGAGCCCATCATGAGGCCCTTGCCATTTGTACTGCGGTTTGTATGGCTTACGTTGAAGTCGAGTTCACATAAAGAAGCCAACCAGATCAGATGGGCCGACAAGAAACTCGATGCGGACAGCGAGATGACGCTCGACCAATCGATCCATCCGCACGAATGCTTGAATCCGCAAGCATGTGCTGCCCTGGTGAACAGCACGAGCTCTGCGCTGACACAATGGTCAACAAAAGCGTCGACGATACGGCACCGTATCCTGCCGCGTTCTGCACGAGGCATCTTGTTGGTTCGCGCCTCTGCGCAGCTATTCGGCTGTAGCGCGTATGGCACTGCGACGTGTGGACTCAATGCACGCGCTCCAGGGCTCACGTCTCACTCTCCTATTTACCCTCGAGATTTAACCACTCGAGACGAATCTCCCCGAGCTAATCCTCATCTACAACATCGGACCGTCCGTCTACAACCACCATGCTCAGCAGCGGCAAGACCTTCGCCATGTGCATCGCGGCCGTGGCCCTCTCTAGCGGAGTGAGCGCTGAGAGAGAAGTGGCCGAGACCTTCGGTCTGCTCGGCCTTCATGGTCTTCATGGCCTTCATGGTCTCCACGGAGTCGGCGTAGGCGTCGGAGTTCCCGGTGTGGTGAGCGTCGGAGTGGGTCCTGGCGTGTATGGCCCAGGCGTCGTCGGCCCAGGCGTCAGCGTCGGTGTACCGGGCATCGCCAGCGTCGGGGTTGGCCTTCCAGGTGTGGGCGTTGGTGGGCCCGCAGTTGTTGGCGGTGGGCCCACAGTTGTCGGTGGACCTGCAGTTGTTGGCGGCCCCGCAGTCGGCGGCGCACCTGCTATCTCCAACGCTAACGCCAATGCCGGGGCTCCTGCCAACGCTGTCTCCAACGCATATGCCGGAGCTCCTGCCAACGCCGTCTCCAACGCCAATGCTGGAGCTCCTGCCAACGCGGTCTCCAACGCCAACGCCGGTGCGCCTGCCACAGCAACCGCGAATGCCAACGCTGGTGCTCCTGCCACAGTCAGCGCGAATGCCAACGCCAATGCAGGCCCCGGCGGCAACGGTGGCTCGACCAAGACGGTCACGGTGACGAGCAGCGATGGAACGACCTCTGCGTCCACTACGAGGACCAGTGGCGGCGCGTCGGCAAGTGCGTCTGCCACGGCCTCTGCAGGAGCAAATGCGAACGGCGGTACGAGCGCGGGTCCGAGTGGCGGCCCGAGTGCTGGTCCGAGCGGTGGACCGAGTGCCGGACCTAGCGGCGGTGCAAGCGCTACGTCTCAAAGAGCGAACCGCAAGCTCCGCTCGGTGGAGTGAATAGTGAGTGAGCTTAAGCGTTCTGACTCTGCAATGAACGCTGTGTAGATTGCGCCACTGGCGCTTTAGACGCAATTGTCTTGTCGTCGCGCGGGCTTCCGCAGCGCATTGGCAGCGCTTTCACAGACCTAGGTGTCGTAACATTAGTTGTTGTTGGGACTGTAAATAAATCGCAAGTGTTGTTGAATCATCGTCTCCCTATCCTTACTTGTATCTCACGCCTAGTCTCCAGATCCGAACTAGTGCTTTTTGTTTACCAACAACGATATCATTGATAGCTTCACTACCTTTAAGCACCCGAATACGTGGTTGAGGTGCCGTATCATTCAAAGCTGCTCTTTCAGCCACCGCGAGCAAGGTCAAGCCGGGTTATAACAGCAGCTTCAGCACTTCAACTTCGTTTCGAGAGCGACCCAATGAAAGACACGACTACTCCAAAAACGAATCACTGTTAGCTAGAAGTTCTAGCAAGGTCCATATCACCGTGAGACTCTCTGCTATGAGGGATTGAACAGTGTTCAATGAACACACAACGACAGCAAAATACAGAACACACACCGGATAGCAGCAGGTACTGGCTCAACACATCACTTGTATTACTTTCCAACGCAAACGAAGACTAAACTCATAAACAGTAATACCCTGCACAGACGCCTTTAGCTCCGTCGGGGTAGTTGCGTGCGCTCCCGCAAGCGAGGACGCGATTCACGCACGCCCTCGGATGCCTTTCACACGTCGAGCGGCCGATCGAGACGGACTTGGTCCATTTATTCCTCCTCGGAGCGGAGCTTGCGGTACGCGTTCGCAGTCGCAGACGCGCTTGCCGTGGCGCCGCGGTTTGCGCTGGGGTAGGCAGGAGCGGCTCCATTGTAGCCGACGCCGGGGCCGTACACACCCGGGCCATAGGCACCAGGGCCATAGACGCCAGGGCCATACACACCAGGGCCATACACACCAGGGCCATAGGCGCCCAGGCCGCCCAGTCCGACGGTTGCGACACCGGGGATGCCAACGCCGACAATACCCGGGCCGCCGATCAGCGTCTGGGCCACCTCTTGCTCTGCGCGCACGCCGCTTGAGAGCGCCACGACGGCGATGCTAAGGACGGCGATCTTGGCGTTGCTGAACATGATTGGTGTTGTTGTTGTGCGGTAGATGGGAAATTGGTTCGAGAGAGTGAAATTGAGAATGAGGAGCTGGCCGAGATCGATGGTGGCGGTTGCGGTAGGTGGGGGAGGTGTCGTGTGGTCTCTCAAATGTGAAGGACCGAGTGAGCTGTAATCGTTTCGGGTGAATTGGTGTCTGTCTTCGGTGACTGTGTTGCGAAGACCCGGACCCCATACGATGCTGCTCGATGGACATCGTCGATCAGCATGAGCCAGGTGGGTTTCAATATGGAAGTGGTGTTGCACGAGCTGCAGTATTAGTGGTGCTACATGCGCGATGGCTCGTTGGTTTATACGGTACATCGTCTTAGGACGACACGGACAGTGCGTTAGCGGGACGGAGCCCATCATGAGGCCCTTGTCATTTGTACTGCGGTTTGTATGGCTTACGTTGAAGTCGAGTTCACATAAAGAAGCCAACCAGATCAGATGGGCCGACAAGAAACTCGATGCGGACAGCGAGATGACGCTCGACCAATCGATCCATCCGCACGAATGCTTGAATCCGCAAGCATGTGCTGCCCTGGTGAACAGCACGAGCTCTGCGCTGACACAATGGTCAACAAAAGCGTCGACGATACGGCACCGTATCCTGCCGCGTTCTGCACGAGGCATCTTGTTGGTTCGCGCCTCTGCGCAGCTATTCGGCTGTAGCGCGTATGGCACTGCGACGTGTGGACTCAATGCACGCGCTCCAGGGCTCACGCCTCACTCTCCTATTTACCCTCGAGATTTAACCACTCGAGACGAATCTCCCCGAGCTAATCCTCATCTACAACATCGGACCGTCCGTCTACAACCACCATGCTCAGCAGCGGCAAGACCTTCGCCATGTGCATCGCGGCCGTGGCCCTCTCTAGCGGAGTGAGCGCTGAGAGAGAAGTGGCCGAGACCTTCGGTCTGCTCGGCCTTCATGGTCTTCATGGCCTTCATGGTCTCCACGGAGTCGGCGTAGGCGTCGGAGTTCCCGGTGTGGTGAGCGTCGGAGTGGGTCCTGGCGTGTATGGCCCAGGCGTCGTCGGCCCAGGCGTCAGCGTCGGTGTACCGGGCATCGCCAGCGTCGGGGTTGGCCTTCCAGGTGTGGGCGTTGGTGGGCCCGCAGTTGTTGGCGGTGGGCCCACAGTTGTCGGTGGACCTGCAGTTGTTGGCGGCCCCGCAGTCGGCGGCGCACCTGCTATCTCCAACGCTAACGCCAATGCCGGGGCTCCTGCCAACGCTGTCTCCAACGCATATGCCGGAGCTCCTGCCAACGCCGTCTCCAACGCCAATGCTGGAGCTCCTGCCAACGCGGTCTCCAACGCCAACGCCGGTGCGCCTGCCACAGCAACCGCGAATGCCAACGCTGGCGCTCCTGCCACAGTCAGCGCGAATGCCAACGCCAATGCAGGCCCCGGCGGCAACGGTGGCTCGACCAAGACGGTCACGGTGACGAGCAGCGATGGAACGACCTCTGCGTCCACTACGAGGACCAGTGGCGGCGCGTCGGCAAGTGCGTCTGCCACGGCCTCTGCAGGAGCAAATGCGAACGGCGGTACGAGCGCGGGTCCGAGTGGCGGCCCGAGTGCTGGTCCGAGCGGTGGACCGAGTGCCGGACCTAGCGGCGGTGCAAGCGCTACGTCTCAAAGAGCGAACCGCAAGCTCCGCTCGGTGGAGTGAATAGTGAGTGAGCTTAAGCGTTCTGACTCTGCAATGAACGCTGTGTAGGTTGCGCCACTGGCGCTTTAGACGCAATTGTCTTGTCGTCGCGCGGGCTTCCGCAGCGCATTGGCAGCGCTTTCACAGACCTAGGTGTCGTAACATTAGTTGTTGTTGGGACTGTAAATAAATCGCAAGTGTTGTTGAATCATCGTCTCCCTATCCTTACTTGTATCTCACGCCTAGTCTCCAGATCCGAACTAGTGCTTTTTGTTTACCAACAACGATATCATTGATAGCTTCACTACCTTTAAGCATCCGAATACGTGGTTGAGGTGCCGTATCATTCAAAGCTGCTCTTTCAGCCACCGCGAGCAAGGTCAGGCCGGGTTATAACTGCAGCTCCAGCACTTCAACTTCGTTTCGAGAGCGACCCAATGAAAGACACAACTACTCCAAAAACGAATCACTGTTAGCTAGAAGTTCTAGCAAGGTCCATATCACCGTGAGACTCTCTGCTATGAGGGATTGAACAGTGTTCAATGAACACACAACGACAGCAAAATACAGAACACACACCGGATAGCAGCAGGTACTGGCTCAACACATCACTTGTATTACTTTCCAACGCAAACGAAGACTAAACTCATAAACAGTAATACCCTGCACAGACGCCTTTAGCTCCGTCGGGGTAGTTGCGTGCGCTCCAGCAAGCGAGGACGCGATTCATGCACGCCCTCGGATGCCTTTCACACGTCGAGCGGCCGATCGAGACGGACTTGGTCCATTTATTCCTCCTCGGAGCGGAGCTTGCGGTACGCGTTCGCAGTCGCAGACGCGCTTGCCGTGGCGCCGCGGTTTGCGCTGGGGTAGGCAGGAGCGGCTCCATTGTAGCCGACGCCGGGGCCGTACACACCCGGGCCATAGGCACCAGGGCCATAGACGCCAGGGCCATACACACCAGGGCCATACACACCAGGGCCATAGGCGCCCAGGCCGCCCACTCCGACGGTTGCGACACCGGGGATGCCAACGCCGGCAAGACCCGGGCCGCCGATCAGCGTCTGGGCCACCTCTTGCTCTGCGCGCACGCCGCTTGAGAGCGCCACGACGGCGATGCTAAGGACGGCGATCTTGGCGTTGCTGAACATGATTGGGAGTGTTGTTGTGCTGTAGATGGGAAATTGGTTCGAGAGAGTGAAATTGAGAATGAGGAGCTGGCCGAGATCGATGGTGGCGGTTGCGGTAGGTGGGGGAGGTGTCGTGTGGTCTCTCAAATGTGAAGGACCGAGTGAGCTGTAATCGTTTCGGGTGAATTGGTGTCGGTCTTCGGTGACTGTGTTGCGAAGACCCGGACCCATACGATGCTGCTCGATGGACAGCGTCGATCAGCATGAGCCAGGTGGGTTTCAATATGGAAGTGGTGTTGCACGAGCTGCAGTATTAGTGGTGCTACATGCGCGATGGCTCGTTGGTTTATACGGTACATCGTCTTAGGACGACACGGACAGTGCGTTAGCGGGACGGAGCCCATCATGAGGCCCTTGTCATTTGTACTGCGGTTTGTATGGCTTACGTTGAAGTCGAGTTCACATAAAGAAGCCAACCAGATCAGATGGGCCGACAAGAAACTCGATGCGGACAGCGAGATGACGCTCGACCAATCGATCCATCCGCACGAATGCTTGAGTAAGCGGTCGTGTTCGTTCCTCCGCTCTTGTGTGCTGCGCCAGTCCTGTCTTCGGCCGCAAGACGGTGTTCTGGTGGCCACGGCTGCTAGTCACCACCTACTCGTCTAACCTACCAATGCACACGGCCACTAGCAGCCGACTTGTCCTTGCCCACACAAAAAGAGGTCGGGCCCTCGATACCACTCGAGTCTCCGCCAGGGGAGGGTGATGGGAGCTAAACTACCGGGGGCTAAACTACCCTCTCTTGCTCTTTCCCTCCGCCTGCGTCGCGGGCTGCTGATACCGGCGGTCTCACGGGGCTGCAGATACCCGTCTCACCAGGTACTCAAGGGCCACACTAGAACGAGCACTACCTGTAACCGCGTCTGTATTTAGCTTTAGCAGCAATACCGCTGCTCTGCGTCTTGTCCGTGCTGTTGGATGCACGTCCAATCTTAAAGTGAGACCTACCCTACACATGCATCCGCGCTTGATGGGTTCGCCGCCGACTCTTCACGGCCGCTCAGAGCCGCTCGTTGCTCGTCCGGCGTCGCCCTTCCGTCGTCCTTGACCTTCTGCCGTCCGGCAGTCTTGGTCGTCCCTCCTGCAGCGCCCTTTCGCTGCCTTGCGATCTTCTGCGGCTGGGTCCTCGTCGAGCGGGCGGGTCAACCCGAACCCACGACCCGTCAGCACCCGCCGCCACCTTGGTCCTCTTCGCCGCCGTCCTTCGTCGTCCACGCCGCTGTCCACGCTGTCCTCGCCGCCGTCCTCGCAGTGTCCTCGCTGTCTTCGTCCTCGCCGCCGCACAGGTCCTCGCCGTCCTCGCTGCCGCCTCCTTGCGCCGCCCTCTGCTCTCCGTCCGCTCGCCGCTCACCTCGGCGAGCACCAATCCAAATCACCTCTGCTTACTCTCTTCCCCTCCCACGGAATCGTCCTCGATTCGTGCCGCTAATCACTGCTTGCGGTGCGAACTTCGTCGACGACTGGCTGTGGTGCGACTGCGTCGCGTCGTACTGCAGCCACAGTATCAATTTCATCTTCTGCACTTCTCCTCCCGTCGCCATTCGACTCTTCGTCATCGGAGGTAGTATCAGCACTGCTTCGCATCCTTCCCTCGCGCCATAATTGCTCATAATCGTGCTGATTGATCCACAGCTTGCCTACTTCGTCAGGTCGATGACCCACGCGTTCCACCTCGAACTCCAGTACGTATCTACCGGTCTTCGTTCGGTAGCGTCGCCGTCGTCGCTCCACAACTGCTTCGTTCGGCTGCAGTAGGGGAATTCGCGGGCGAGTGGACACGACACTGTCAGTGCCGCGACGTCCTCGCCCTGCGAACACGTAGACCACGGGTTCTTCATCTTCGCCTGCGTGCTGGGTTGGTTCCGTGCTAACTTCTTCGTCTTGTCTTGTTGCTTGATCAGGTTGGTCTTCATCGCGCGCTGCATCGCTGCTGCGCTGCTCTCCTGACGCTGCCGCTTCCTGCCCGGCTTCGCTGTCGACAAGCGCGGTCTCGGGCGCATACGCGCGACCGGGGCCGCCGCTTGTTCCTTCTCCTTCGGCAGCACTCTGCCCTGGGTATGGAGTTCGTCGGATTCGGGCACGCGTCCGGCTGGCAACGGTGTCTTCGGCGCCCTCGGCTCGGGTGCGCTTGCGTCGGCGCTGCTGCCGTGGTCCGGCGTCTGGACCGCTGCTCCTGCTTCGAGTAGCGGCGTCGCTGGCACTGCGTCGTCCGCTGCTTGCATTGGCGCTGTTGGCGCCGTCTTGTTCTGCTCGCTGTCTGTCGGCGTCGGCATCAACATCGGCGATCGTCCTGCTCCGGTCGTCATCTGCTGCGCCTCGGCCAGCACTGCCTTCGGCTGATTCGGCAGCATCACCATGCTGACTTGGTGGCTGCTGTGTCGGCGGGTTGTCGTCGGCTGCTGCTCCGCTGGTTGGGGAGCTACGTCCAGTGCCCTGCGGGGCTGCTTCGTCTTCGGGTGTGTCGGCTGCGGTGTCGGTGCTGCGTTCTGGAGTGGCCTCAAGGCTCGTGGGGGTCACTCCAGCAACACCTTCACCTTCACCGTCTATTTCTGCCCCAACTTCTCCTTCGAGATCTGCTTCCGCATCTCCAGCGGCAACAGCCTCTTCGTGCAAATCAATGGCTATATCTTTAGCCATTTGCTCCAGCAAATTCGTAGGGTAGTAATACGGCACTAAAAATGAGCAATGCGTCACGAGCTCGTGTCCAGACTCGAGCATCTTGATGCGATAGTTATCATAGCCGGCCTGCTCAATCACTTGACCAGGCCCTCTCCACTTGTGGCCAAACTTCGTAATTTTCGGCCCTCTGGCGGGTCGATACATCCACACTAGCTGCCCTGCTCTGTAGTCACTGCGGCTCCTCACATTACGCTGATTGTAGTACATAGCTTGGCGCGCCTGCTCCTTCTGCAAAGCGAGCGCCGCTAATTCATTTGCAGTCTCTAAATCTTGAAGTAGCACTTCATGGTAGGCGTCTAGCGTGCGGTGCGGGTGCGCCAGTCGATTCCTCCGCAGCAGCTCTGCAGGAGTCCTCAACTTTCGCCCCATCATGAGCTCATTGGGCTGATACCCATGGGTTGCATGCTTCGAGGAATTGTACGCGTAGAGCGCACAAGGTAGGAAATCATCCCAGTCATCCTGGTTCTCGTCCACGTACAGGCTAACAATATCTTTCCATGTCCTATGAAATCTTTCCACCAGGCCCAATAACTTCGGCCGGTAAGGCACGGGAGTGGACTGCTTCACTTGCAGCAGGTCTAACAACTCTCCCGTGGCCTTACTGCTAAATTCCATGGCCCCGTCCATCATTATCTCCCTCATAGGCCCGTACACGAGCACAACTTTGTCCATTAGAAATCTCGCAATCGACTTCGCTGTGTGCTCAGGCACTGCGGCTGCTACAGCGTAGCGCGTAGTATACTCCACCGCCGCAATTACGTAGCGGTGACCATTCGCAGTCACTGGCAGTGGGCCGGCGACATCAATAGCCCAGCGGTCACAGACCGCGCCAGTTCGTACACTTCGTAAAGGCGGCACTACGGCTTTCGGGCGTGCCTTGCGCGACCCGCAGTCTTGGCACGCCGAAACCCAGTGCTGCACGGCCTCACGCATCTTCGGCCACCAGTATAGCTGCCTCACTCGCTCGAAGGTCTGAGGTCCACGCAGGTGTCCTGCCCAGATACTGTCGTGGGCCTCTTTAAAGGCCAGCGCCCAGTAGACAGCGGGCAGAACCACCCGTGCCTCACCCTCGTCCGTCTCGATATTAATCAACCCCGCCTCATCTGTAAACACTCGCTGGCCCTGGTAAGAGCCCCGCTCCTTCAGAGCCCTTACCATGACAGACTGCTGCTGCTCGCGACGGATATCGTCGTCCGTAAATTGTACGAGCCCCATTTCGGCAGCTTCCACTCGCTGCACGCTAACTGCTCGTACTACTTCATCGGCTGCCCGATCGATGTCGGCTGTCACTGCATCCACCACCTCACCCGACTGCAGGCATCGTGCTGCTGCAGCTGCGTCGGCAGGCGGTGTCTGCCCAGTAGTTGTAGTTTCTTCTCGTAGCCGCTGCACGGCCAGTTGTGCTAACTCCTGCTTTCCTGTCCTCACGACCTGCTGGGCGTCCGCCAGCAACTTCACCTCAGCGGTGACCAACTCGGCCACCGCATCCGCACACACGGGCTCGTCGCCCGAGCTCTCCTGACTACTCAGAGCCCTTTCCACCACCATGCTGCTCGACTGAGAGCTCTCCGGCTGCTGCGCCGGCTCACTCCCTTGCACTACATCATCTTGGCGTGGTCGTCGTATGGCTGGCTCATCCTCGGGCCCGCCTTCTTGCCCTACTTCACCAACTACTTCAACAGGCCCTGCCGGCCCTCTCGATAGTGCGTCAGCTACGCAGTTCTCCTTGCCCGGCCGGTAAATTATATCAAAATCATACTCTTGAAGGGTCAATGCCCACCGGTGTAGCCGCCCGGCTGGCTCTTTAGCCGTCATCAACCATTTTAGCGCCACGTGATCCGTGACGATGGTGAACCTACGACCATAGAGATGTGGCCGAAAAAGCCTCACGGCCCACACCACTGCTAAGCACTCCAATTCTGAGATGGTGTACTTCGACACCGCTGGACTATTAACCTTAGAAGCGTAGGCAACCGGCTGGTCATCCCGTCCTTGATCTTGCGATAGTACAGCCCCTAATCCTGCCTTTGACGCGTCTGTCGTCAATTTGAATGGCAAATTGTAGTCAGGATAAATTAATACCGGCTTGGTGCTCAACCAGGCCTTCGCCCACGTGAACGCTTCTTCCTGCGCTGCACCCCATTCCCACTTGCTCGTCTTGCGCAACAAGCGCGTCAGCGGAGACAGCTTCGCCCCAAATTCCGGTACGAACCGCCTGTAATAACCGGCCAACGCAACAAATCTTCTAACTTGAGCGTCATCCGTAGGTGTAGGAAAGTCAACAATAGCCTTCACCAGTCGATCAGTTGGCTGAATGCCGGCTGTCGTCAATTCATGTCCTAAATACTCCATTCGCGTCGAAGCAAACGAACACTTGGCTGCCTTCAGGCTGAGACCAGCCTCCGCCAGCCGTTCCAGCACTACCGCCAATTCTACGACGTGTCGTGCGACCGTTCCCTGCGAGAAGATCACCACGTCATCTAAGTAGACCAAACAGCAGACCCACGTAAGACCCCTTAATACACAATCCATTAATCTTTGAAATGTGCTTGGTGCGTTGCATAGGCCAAAGGGCATGCGTCGAAATTGAAAAAGTCCTCTCCGCGTAGTGAAGGCTGTCTTGGCCTTGTCTTCTTCTGCTACCCCCAGCTGCCAATACCCTGCGTGTAGATCCAAACTCGTAAAGCGCCTAGACCCGTACAGTGCCTCGAGTGTTTCATCCACTCTGGGCAAAGGGTACACATCTTTGATAGTGACTGCATTTAGGGCCCGGTAATCAATACAAAAACGCACACTTCCGTCTTTCTTCCGTACCAAAACCACTGGAAAACCCCACGCGCCCTCTCCTTCTTCTATGACTTCATCTCGTAGCATATCGTCGACTTCTTTGTCAATAATTGCATTTTCAGACACGGCGTGCCGCCGCCTGCGCAACATGATAGGCGCAGCGTCGCCCGTATTGATGTGGTGCTGCACGTTTACTTTCGCCAACGGAGGACATCCCTCCTTCTTTTCAATAATCTCTGCATACTGGCGCAACAGCGCGATGAACAAGTCCCTGTCCTTCGGCTCCATGTCGCCAATCTTCAAGCTGGCCTCGTTGGTCAATGGCGCAGCGTCCTCCTTCCGCAATGTGGAGACCCACTTCGCCACTCTAGCCCTTTCGAGCTCACCATTCATCTCTAAAATTTTCATAGTGTCTTCAGTAGGAACCCACGTCCCCAAAGCTGCCCTTGCCGGCAACTTCTCACGTCTGCCCTCAATATTTAGGACCGCCACTCGCACCATGCCGTCTTTCACCGTGTCTAGCGTCGGTGCCATCAATAAATGGCGCTTGCTGCCAGCTTTTGGCACAAAGATGCCGGTGGTGCCACCCGCTGCGTCGACCATCACCCGCACTACGCTCTGCGTATTAGTAGTCAGCTTAATAGTCTTAGCCAGCCGTACCGTGGCCTGCCGCTGCTCACCGGCCTGCTGCAAAGTCGTCACGCCGTGACACGTGAACGGAAGGATGACTTTCCGTCCGTCACTGTCGCGGTACTTCAATTCTCGGGCCCCGAAGTCCATCTTGGCCTGCTTCTCGACCATCCAGTCTTCTCCTACGAGGATCTCACTCCCTTGGCCTTCGACCACCAACGCGTCAATCGTCACGCGCTGCTGATACTGGGTCGTGCCCAGAAATCGCCACACGCCTAGCACCTTCGACCGCCCACCTCCGAAACCAACTACGACATCAATAGGGGCGTATCTCGTGAGGCACCGCCCATATCGGCGCAACTCGCACCCCGCCACGCTATACTGGGCACAGCTATCCAGCCGCACTTCCTGGGTGTGGCGTCTCGTGAACGCCAACAGTGCTGTCGGCAGACAGCTGGGCTCACCTGCCCCTGCTGCCCGCAGCTGGGCTTCTCGCCGCGTCTTGCCGCCATCCTCCGACACCAACTCCACGTCGCCGTAGTTGCCCTGCTTCGCGTAGGTGTAGCCGCCCTTCTTCTGGCGACTACCCTTCTTGGCCTTCGTCTGCTGAAACTCCACGCCCACCGTCTTCCGCTGCTCTTCTTGCTGACGTCGGCGCTGCAGCCGATACGCCCGCCTCGCCACTTTGTACTTCTTCACTGCTTTCACGGCGCGCTTGCGCGCTGCCCGCATTTCGGCCAGCGTTCCCTCTTCCGCCAACACTACCGGCAACTCGTCGAGCCATTGGCGCTCGCACGCCAACCACTCTGCTTCCAGCGCGTCGGTCCTTCGCTGGCTCGTCGCCACCTCCGGCTTCCGGGCCGGCTGCTTCTCCTTGCTGCGTACAGCCAGCCTGTCGCTGCCTTCATCTCTCGTCGGCTGGGGTGGCAGGCTGGTTTGCATCGCCGCCACCTCCAGCTTCTTCACCGCGGCAATGACGCTGCGCACTTCCTGACGGCGAGCCTCGACCGCCACCTGCTGCCGCTGCACTCGTCCGATCGCTCGCTGGGCCATAGCCCGCAGGACTCTGGCCCGCTCTTGTTGTCGTTCTCGTAGTTCGCCAACGAGAATGTGTTGGACGGCAGCCAACTCGGCTTCCGTCCGACGCTGTCGTCTTCGCGCTGCTGGCGTGCCGCCCCCGCTGAGTAACACAGTCGGGTGCGTCAGGCCCGCACGCAGCTTCGTCTCGCCCTTCGCGCTCTCCGCTTCGGCTTCCGTACTCACGTGCTCCGCCACATCTGCCGACACTGCGCTCATGCGCATATCCACCGTCGACTTCTCCACCGTCGACTTCTCCACCGGGTGCTTGCATCGCTGCACCCGGTCCCGTTCTTCCACTCCGCCGTCATCTCCACCACTCCAACGTACTTGCACTCCGCCTCCTCCTTCCAGTCCTCCACTCTTCCCCTTGGCTGCTCCACCGACGCCGTCGCCGCCTCCACTCTTCCCCTTGCCGAGACCACCGGTCCCGCAAGTACTCGCCGTCGACTTGCCGGTGACGTTGATCACCGCCGACTTGTTGGCGTCGTCGGCCGCCGCCTTCTCCTCGGTGACGTCCGCCACCACCGTCTCCTTCGTGACGTCCGTCGTCGCCGTCTCCTCGGCGCCACCGTTCACCGCCATCCTGCCGCTGCTGTTGCTGTCGCGCACCGGCGTCTCCTGTTGCGACCGCTCCCTCTTCGTGACCGAGCTCTCATTGTCGTGGGGGCGAGCTCTTCCCGACGACAGTAGAGTCCCCCCATCTACTGCCGCTGCCCGTTTCCCGCCACCGCTGCTGGTTTCGACCCGCTCGCAGACTCACCCGCCGTCGGCTTCGCGGCCTGCTTGCTCTCCACCTTCGCCATGTCCGCGTTCCTCATCGCGCACTCACGCCACCAGTGACCGTACTGGCCACAGTAGCTGCACGGCGACTCAGCCTTTCGTTGCGCGATCGGCTTGTAGTCGCCGGGGCCGTAGTTGCTGAGCCCCTGATCTCCGCGTCCTGCGCCACGCCCGCCTGCGTAACCACGTCCACCACCGTAGCCACCACCTCCACCTCCACGACCGCCGCCATTGTTGTAGCCGCCTCCACCTCGGCCGCCGCCGTTGTAGTTGTTGTAGCCGCCGCCGCCGCGTCCACCACTCGTGAAGTACGCCTTCGCTTCCTCGCCCCCGTCTTGCTGGTTGCCGGATGGTGCACTGGCTACCAGAGAGACAGTGGCTGCTGCACTTACTTCGGTCTTCTGGACCTTCGATGCCTTCGGCCGATTGGCTGCTGGCTTGCCTCCTGAGTCGCCCATCTTGGCGGCTATCATCAGCGCCTGCAACGCGGCGAGAGACAGTGGGTCCTTGGCCGAAGCCTTGGCCAACCCACTCACCGCTTTGCCCGACGTATCGAAGCTCGGTGGAACGTCGGCTCCTCCACCGAACCCGAGTCCCAGCCTGCTCCAGTCGATCTGGTCGGCAAAGGCCGTCTTCGGCTTCTTGTTCCTGCCGGCTGCCGAGTTCTCGTCCTCCGCCAGCTCCCTATCCTCGCGGTACCGCTTCTTCGCTACGCGCCAGTCGGTGATCTTCCGACCTTCGCCGTACTCCCCGCACTTGTCGACCGCAAACTGCACGGCCTCCTCCAGCGTCTGTGGCTCTGCGGTACGTACTTGCGTCGCCGTGACTTCATTGTTGATGCCGTTCAAAAATGCTTCCACGTATGATTCAGCTAACACTCTCTTTCCGAACCCAATGTCTGTTAGGCTGTCTGCGAAGTCGCTGAGGCGTTCCCCAGGTTGCTGGACTCGCTTGGCAAGTCGTTGCTGGATCTGCCAAGTGTTGTCGCGCCGTCCGTACTTCCTCCTCATCTTGCGGGTAAGTTGTTCAAACGTCCGCTCTTCGCTGTCGAGCGTCTCACTAATACCGATCAACCACTTGCTGGCTGCGCCTTTCAGGTGAGCTGTCGCCCCGTAATACAACTCCTCCGACGTCCATACTTCGCCGTCCAGTGCTAGCTGCCGCTGAACTTCCTGGGGGACGGTGGCGAGCCATGCTTCTACCGACTCGTCCGCCGTGCCCCGGAAGTCGTCAATCCACAGCTTCTTGCGCTTGTGTCTGCGCATTGGAGCTTGCGGTGGTGTCGCGGTTGGCATCGCCGCTGGCTGCCCGATGAAACGCTTCATCATCGACCGCTGCTGACCAGGGGTGAGGGCACCCCACCAACTCATTGACTCAAGCTCGTCGTCACCGCCACCGGCCACTTCATGCTGATTCGACTGCGCTCGGGCGCCGTAAGGCGTCCGTCCTCCTGCTCCACTTCGACTGCCGCCGTCACCACCATTTCCGCCGCCACCCGCATCGTCACCGGAGTCGTCTCCGTGTCCGCCGCCACCGTCATCGCCTCCTGCGCCTCTCTCTCTCTGGTTGGACGGTGATGGCGCGTGCCTGGAGCGTGACTGCTGCCCCGCTCCACCTCGGCCACCGCGACCATCATCATCCTCGTTGTTGTTGGGGCCGTCGCTGTCGTCGCTGTGCCCGCTGTCCGTGTCGTGGTCAGCCGCGGCAATCACGACGCCGCTGCTGACCAGGACTTCGTCTCCGTCACCGTCGCCATCGTTCTGGCTCAAGCGTAGCCGGCTTCGAGTCGTCGCCCGCCTCTTCGGTCTCGGCGTGCTACCTCTCGCTGTCGACGCACGCGTCGCTGCTCGGGTCGAAGCCCGTGTCGTCGGCGTGCTGGGCTGCTGCGTTCCGCTTCGGCTTCCTGCCACCATGGTCGTCGGTCTGCCGTACTCGCTCAATACACTTCGTTTCTGCTTCTGCTGTTCCTTCCTTCCTCTCTTCACCGTCTCTCTCTCTCTGCCTTCACCTTCTCTCTCACTCTGCCTTCACCTTCTCTCTCTTCACGTCTTCACTCTTCAGCTCTGGGTTCTCACCACTGGGCCGACCTCGTGAAGGCTTCCGTCTTCGGCTTAGGAAACCAACCGTGTTGGAAGGCCCCTGTATGTAGACCACCAAGTAAGCGGTCGTGTTCGTTCCTCCGCTCTTGTGTGCTGCGCCAGTCCTGTCTTCGGCCGCAAGACGGTGTTCTGGTGGCCACGGCTGCTAGTCACCACCTACTCGTCTAACCTACCAATGCACACGGCCACTAGCAGCCGACTTGTCCTTGCCCACACAAAAAGAGGTCGGGCCCTCGATACCACTCGAGTCTCCGCCAGGGGAGGGTGATGGGGGCTAAACTACCGGGGGCTAAACTACCCTCTCTTGCTCTTTCCCTCCGCCTGCGTCGCGGGCTGCTGATACCGGCGGTTTCACGGGGCTGCAGATACCCGTCTCACCAGGTACTCAAGGGCCACACTAGAACGAGCACTACCTGTAACCGCGTCTGTATTTAGCTTTAGCAGCAATACCGCTGCTCTGCGTCTTGTCCGTGCTGTTGGATGCACGTCCAATCTTAAAGTGAGACCTACCCTACACATGCATCCGCGCTTGATGGGTTCGCCGCCGACTCTTCACGGCCGCTCAGAGCCGCTCGTTGCTCGTCCGGCGTCGCCCTTCCGTCGTCCTTGACCTTCTGCCGTCCGGCAGTCTTGGTCGTCCCTCCTGCAGCGCCCTTTCGCTGCCTTGCGATCTTCTGCGGCTGGGTCCTCGTCGAGCGGGCGGGTCAACCCGAACCCACGACCCGTCAGCACCCGCCGCCACCTTGGTCCTCTTCGCCGCCGTCCTTCGTCGTCCACGCCGCTGTCCACGCTGTCCTCGCCGCCGTCCTCGCAGTGTCTTCGCTGTCTTCGTCCTCACCGCCGCACAGGTCCTCGCCGTCCTCGCTGCCGCCTCCTTGCGCCGCCCTCTGCTCTCCGTCCGCTCGCCGCTCACCTCGGCGAGCACCAATCCAAATCACCTCTGCTTACTCTTGAATCCGCAAGCATGTGCTGCCCTGGTGAACAGCACGAGCTCTGCGCTGACACAATGGTCAACAAAAGCGTCGACGATACGGCACCGTATCCTGCCGCATTCTGCACGAGGCATCTTGTTGGTTCGCGCCTCTGCGCAGCTATTCGGCTGTAGCGCGTATGGCACTGCGACGTGTGGACTCAATGCACGCGCTCCAGGGCTCACGTCTCACTCTCCTATTTACCCTCGAGATTTAACCACTCGAGACGAATCTCCCCGAGCTAATCCTCATCTACGACATCGGACCATCCGTCTACAATCATCATGTTCAGCAGCGGCAAGACCTTCGCCATGTGCATCGCGACCGTGGCCCTCTCTAGCGGCGTGAGCGCTGAGAGAGAAGTGGCCGAGACCTTCGGTCTGCTCGGCCTTCATGGTCTTCATGGCCTTCATGGTCTCCACGGAGTCGGCGTAGGCGTCGGAGTTCCCGGTGTGGCGAGCGTCGGAGTGGGTCCTGGCGTGTATGGCCCAGGCGTCGTCGGCCCAGGCGTCAGCGTCGGTGTACCGGGCATCGCCAGCGTCGGGGTTGGCCTTCCAGGTGTGGGCGTTGGTGGCCCCGCAGTTGTCGGCGGACCTGCAGTTGTTGGAGGCCCCGCAGTTGGCGGCGCACCTGCTATCTCCAACGCTAACGCCAATGCCGGGGCTCCTGCCAACGCTGTCTCCAACGCATATGCCGGAGCTCCTGCCAACGCCGTCTCCAACGCCAATGCTGGAGCTCCTGCCAACGCGGTCTCCAACGCCAACGCCGGTGCGCCTGCCACAGCAACCGCGAATGCCAACGCTGGCGCTCCTGCCACAGTCAGCGCGAATGCCAACGCCAATGCAGGCCCCGGCGGCAACGGTGGCTCGACCAAGACGGTCACGGTGACGAGCAGCGATGGAACGACCTCTGCGTCCACTTCGAGGACCAGTGGCGGCGCGTCGGCAAGTGCGTCTGCCACGGCCTCTGCAGGAGCAAATGCGAACGGCGGTACGAGCGCGGGCCCGAGTGCTGGTCCGAGCGGTGGACCGAGTGCCGGACCTAGCGGCGGTGCAAGCGCTACGTCTCAAAGAGCGAACCGCAAGCTCCGCTCGGTGGAGTGAATAGTGAGTGAGCTTAAGCGTTCTGACTCTGCAATGAACGCTGTGTAGATTGCGCCACTGGCGCTTTAGACGCAATTGTCTTGTCGTCGCGCGGGCTTCCGCAGCGCATTGGCAGCGCTTTCACAGACCTAGGTGTCGTAACATTAGTTGTTGTTGGGACTGTAAATAAATCGCAAGTGTTGTTGAATCATCGTCTCCCTATCCTTACTTGTATCTCACGCCTAGTCTCCAGATCCGAACTAGTGCTTTTTGTTTACCAACAACGATATCATTGATAGCTTCACTACCTTTAAGCATCCGAATACGTGGTTGAGGTGCCGTATCATTCAAAGCTGCTCTTTCAGCCACCGCGAGCAAGGTCAGGCCGGGTTATAACTGCAGCTCCAGCACTTCAACTTCGTTTCGAGAGCGACCCAATGAAAGACACGACTACTCCAAAAACGAATCACTGTTAGCTAGAAGTTCTAGCAAGGTCCATATCACCGTGAGACTCTCTGCTATGAGGGATTGAACAGTGTTCAATGAGCACACGACGACAGCAAAATACAGAACACACACCAGATAGCAGCAGGTACTGGCTCAACACATCACTTGTATTACTTTCCAACGCAAACGAAGACTAAACTCATAAACAGTAATACCCTGCACAGACGCCTTTAGCTCCGTCGGGGTAGTTGCGTGCGCTCCAGCAAGCGAGGACGCGATTCACGCACGCCCTCGGATGCCTTTCACACGTCGAGCGGCCGATCGAGACGGACTTGGTCCATTTATTCCTCCTCGGAGCGGAGCTTGCGGTACGCGTTCGCAGTCGCAGACGCGCTTGCCGTGGCGCCGCGGTTTGCGCTGGGGTAGGCAGGAGCGGCTCCATTGTAGCCGACGCCGGGGCCGTACACACCCGGGCCATAGGCACCAGGGCCATAGACGCCAGGGCCATACACACCAGGGCCATACACACCAGGGCCATAGGCGCCCAGGCCGCCCACTCCGACGGTTGCGACACCGGGGATGCCAACGCCGACAAGACCCGGGCCGCCGATCAGCGTCTGGGCCACCTCTTGCTCTGCGCGCACGCCGCTTGAGAGCGCCACGACGGCGATGCTAAGGACGGCGATCTTGGCGTTGCTGAACATGATTGGTGTTGTTGTTGTGCGGTAGATGGGAAATTGGCTCGAGAGAGTGAAATTGAGAATGAGGAGCTGGCCGAGATCGATGGTGGCGGTTGCGGTAGGTGGGGGAGGTGTCGTGTGGTCTCTCAAATGTGAAGGACCGAGTGAGCTGTAATCGTTTCGGGTGAATTGGTGTCGGTCTTCGGTGACTGTGTTGCGAAGACCCGGACCCCATACGATGCTGCTCGATGGACAGCGTCGATCAGCATGAGCCAGGTGGGTTTCAATATGGAAGTGGTGTTGCACGAGCTGCAGTATTAGTGGTGCTACATGCGCGATGGCTCGTTGGTTTATACGGTACATCGTCTTAGGACGACACGGACAGTGCGTTAGCGGGACGGAGCCCATCATGAGGCCCTTGTCATTTGTACTGCGGTTTGTATGGCTTACGTTGAAGTCGAGTTCACATAAAGAAGCCAACCAGATCAGATGGGCCGACAAGAAACTCAGATGACGCTCGACCAATCGATCCATCCGCACGAATGCTTGAATCCGCAAGCATGTGCTGCCCTGGTGAACAGCACGAGCTCTGCGCTGACACAATGGTCAACAAAAGCGTCGACGATACGGCACCGTATCCTGCCGCGTTCTGCACGAGGCATCTTGTTGGTTCGCGCCTCTGCGCAGCTACCGCTATTCGGCTGTAGCGCGTATGGCACTGCGACGTGTGGACTCAATGCACGCGCTCCAGGGCTCACGTCTCACTCTCCTATTTACCCTCGAGATTTAACCACTCGAGACGAATCTCCCCGAGCTAATCCTCATCTACGACATCGGACCGTCCGTCTACAACCACCATGCTCAGCAGCGGCAAGACCTTCGCCATGTGCATCGCGGCCGTGGCCCTCTCTAGCGGCGTGAGCGCTGAGAGAGAAGTGGCCGAGACCTTCGGTCTGCTCGGCCTTCATGGTCTTCATGGCCTTCATGGTCTCCACGGAGTCGGCGTAGGCGTCGGAGTTCCCGGTGTGGCGAGCGTCGGAGTGGGTCCTGGCGTGTATGGCCCAGGCGTCGTCGGCCCAGGCGTCAGCGTCGGTGTACCGGGCATCGCCAGCGTCGGGGTTGGCCTTCCAGGTGTGGGCGTTGGTGGCCCCGCAGTTGTCGGCGGACCTGCAGTTGTTGGAGGCCCCGCAGTTGGCGGCGCACCTGCTATCTCCAACGCTAACGCCAATGCCGGGGCTCCTGCCAACGCTGTCTCCAACGCATATGCCGGAGCTCCTGCCAACGCCGTCTCCAACGCCAATGCTGGAGCTCCTGCCAACGCGGTCTCCAACGCCAACGCCGGTGCGCCTGCCACAGCAACCGCGAATGCCAACGCTGGCGCTCCTGCCACAGTCAGCGCGAATGCCAATGCCAATGCAGGCCCCGGCGGCAACGGTGGCTCGACCAAGACGGTCACGGTGACGAGCAGCGATGGAACGACCTCTGCGTCCACTACGAGGACCAGTGGCGGCGCGTCGGCAAGTGCGTCTGCCACGGCCTCTGCAGGAGCAAATGCGAACGGCGGTACGAGCGCGGGTCCGAGTGGCGGCCCGAGTGCTGGTCCGAGCGGTGGACCGAGTGCCGGACCTAGCGGCGGTGCAAGCGCTACGTCTCAAAGAGCGAACCGCAAGCTCCGCTCGGTGGAGTGAATAGTGAGTGAGCTTAAGCGTTCTGACTCTGCAATGAACGCTGTGTAGATTGCGCCACTGGCGCTTTAGACGCAATTGTCTTGTCGTCGCGCGGGCTTCCGCAGCGCATTGGCAGCGCTTTCACAGACCTAGGTGTCGTAACATTAGTTGTTGTTGGGACTGTAAATAAATCGCAAGTGTTGTTGAATCATCGTCTCCCTATCCTTACTTGTATCTCACGCCTAGTCTCCAGATCCGAACTAGTGCTTTTTGTTTACCAACAACGATATCATTGATAGCTTCACTACCTTTAAGCATCCGAATACGTGGTTGAGGTGCCGTATCATTCAAAGCTGCTCTTTCAGCCACCGCGAGCAAGGTCAGGCCGGGTTATAACTGCAGCTCCAGCACTTCAACTTCGTTTCGAGAGCGACCCAATGAAAGACACGACTACTCCAAAAACGAATCACTGTTAGCTAGAAGTTCTAGCAAGGTCCATATCACCGTGAGACTCTCTGCTATGAGGGATTGAACAGTGTTCAATGAGCACACGACGACAGCAAAATACAGAACACACACCAGATAGCAGCAGGTACTGGCTCAACACATCACTTGTATTACTTTCCAACGCAAACGAAGACTAAACTCATAAACAGTAATACCCTGCACAGACGCCTTTAGCTCCGTCGGGGTAGTTGCGTGCGCTCCAGCAAGCGAGGACGCGATTCACGCACGCCCTCGGATGCCTTTCACACGTCGAGCGGCCGATCGAGACGGACTTGGTCCATTTATTCCTCCTCGGAGCGGAGCTTGCGGTACGCGTTCGCAGTCGCAGACGCGCTTGCCGTGGCGCCGCGGTTTGCGCTGGGGTAGGCAGGAGCGGCTCCATTGTAGCCGACGCCGGGGCCGTACACACCCGGGCCATAGGCACCAGGGCCATAGACGCCAGGGCCATACACACCAGGGCCATACACACCAGGGCCATAGGCGCCCAGGCCGCCCACTCCGACGGTTGCGACACCGGGGATGCCAACGCCGACAAGACCCGGGCCGCCGATCAGCGTCTGGGCCACCTCTTGCTCTGCGCGCACGCCGCTTGAGAGCGCCACGACGGCGATGCTAAGGACGGCGATCTTGGCGTTGCTGAACATGATTGGGAGTGTTGTTGTGCTGTAGATGGGAAATTGGTTCGAGAGAGTGAAATTGAGAATGAGGAGCTGGCCGAGATCGATGGTGGCGGTTGCGGTAGGTGGGGGAGGTGTCGTGTGGTCTCTCAAATGTGAAGGACCGAGTGAGCTGTAATCGTTTCGGGTGAATTGGTGTCGGTCTTCGGTGACTGTGTTGCGAAGACCCGGACCCCATACGATGCTGCTCGATGGACAGCGTCGATCAGCATGAGCCAGGTGGGTTTCAATATGGAAGTGGTGTTGCACGAGCTGCAGTATTAGTGGTGCTACATGCGCGATGGCTCGTTGGTTTATACGGTACATCGTCTTAGGACGACACGGACAGTGCGTTAGCGGGACGGAGCCCATCATGAGGCCCTTGTCATTTGTACTGCGGTTTGTATGGCTTACGTTGAAGTCGAGTTCACATAAAGAAGCCAACCAGATCAGATGGGCCGACAAGAAACTCAGATGACGCTCGACCAATCGATCCATCCGCACGAATGCTTGAATCCGCAAGCATGTGCTGCCCTGGTGAACAGCACGAGCTCTGCGCTGACACAATGGTCAACAAAAGCGTCGACGATACGGCACCGTATCCTGCCGCGTTCTGCACGAGGCATCTTGTTGGTTCGCGCCTCTGCGCAGCTATTCGGGTGTAGCGCGTATGGCACTGCGACGTGTGGACTCAATGCACGCGCTCCAGGGCTCACGTCTCACTCTCCTATTTACCCTCGAGATTTAACCACTCGAGACGAATCTCCCCGAGCTAATCCTCATCTACGACATCGGACCATCCGTCTACAATCATCATGCTCAGCAGCGGCAAGACCTTCGCCATGTGCATCGCGGCCGTGGCCCTCTCTAGCGGCGTGAGCGCTGAGAGAGAAGTGGCCGAGACCTTCGGTCTGCTCGGCCTTCATGGTCTTCATGGCCTTCATGGTCTCCACGGAGTCGGCGTAGGCGTCGGAGTTCCCGGTGTGGCGAGCGTCGGAGTGGGTCCTGGCGTGTATGGCCCAGGCGTCGTCGGCCCAGGCGTCAGCGTCGGTGTACCGGGCATCGCCAGCGTCGGGGTTGGCCTTCCAGGTGTGGGCGTTGGTGGTCCCGCAGTTGTTGGCGGTGGGCCCGCAGTTGTCGGTGGACCTGCAGTTGTTGGCGGCCCCGCAGTCGGCGGTGCACCTGCTATCTCCAACGCTAACGCCAATGCCGGGGCTCCTGCCAACGCTGTCTCCAACGCATATGCCGGAGCTCCTGCCAACGCCGTCTCCAACGCCAATGCTGGAGCTCCTGCCAACGCGGTCTCCAACGCCAACGCCGGTGCGCCTGCCACAGCAACCGCGAATGCCAACGCTGGCGCTCCTGCCACAGTCAGCGCGAATGCCAACGCCAATGCAGGCCCCGGCGGCAACGGTGGCTCGACCAAGACGGTCACGGTGACGAGCAGCGATGGAACGACCTCTGCGTCCACTTCGAGGACCAGTGGCGGCGCGTCGGCAAGTGCGTCTGCCACGGCCTCTGCAGGAGCAAATGCGAACGGCGGTACGAGCGCGGGCCCGAGTGCTGGTCCGAGCGGTGGACCGAGTGCCGGACCTAGCGGCGGTGCAAGCGCTACGTCTCAAAGAGCGAACCGCAAGCTCCGCTCGGTGGAGTGAGTGAGTGAGTGAGCTTAAGCGTTCTGACTCTGCAATGAACGCTGTGTAGGTTGCGCCACTGGCGCTTTAGACGCAATTGTCTTGTCGTCGCGCGGGCTTCCGCAGCGCATTGGCAGCGCTTTCACAGACCTAGGTGTCGTAACATTAGTTGTTGTTGGGACTGTAAATAAATCGCAAGTGTTGTTGAATCATCGTCTCCCTATCCTTACTTGTATCTCACGCCTAGTCTCCAGATCCGAACTAGTGCTTTTTGTTTACCAACAACGATATCATTGATAGCTTCACTACCTTTAAGCATCCGAATACGTGGTTGAGGTGCCGTATCATTCAAAGCTGCTCTTTCAGCCACCGCGAGCAAGGTCAGGCCGGGTTATAACTGCAGCTTCAGCACTTCAACTTCGTTTCGAGAGCGACCCAATGAAAGACACAACTACTCCAAAAACGAATCACTGTTAGCTAGAAGTTCTAGCAAGGTCCATATCACCGTGAGACTCTCTGCTATGAGGGATTGAACAGTGTTCAATGAACACACGACGACAGCAAAATACAGAACACACAGCGGATAGCAGCAGGTACTGGCTCAACACATCACTTGTATTACTTTCCAACGCAAACGAAGACTAAACTCATAAACAGTAATACCCTGCACAGACACCTTTAGCTCCGTCGGGGTAGTTGCGTACGCTCCCGCAAGCGAGGACGCGATTCACGCACGCCCTCGGATGCCTTTCACACGTCGAGCGGCCGATCGAGACGGACTTGGTCCATTTATTCCTCCTCGGAGCGGAGCTTGCGGTACGCGTTCGCAGTCGCAGACGCGCTTGCCGTGGCGCCGCGGTTTGCGCTGGGGTAGGCAGGAGCGGCTCCATTGTAGCCGACGCCGGGGCCGTACACACCCGGGCCATAGGCACCAGGGCCATAGACGCCAGGGCCATACACACCAGGGCCATACACACCAGGGCCATAGGCGCCCAGGCCGCCCACTCCGACGGTTGCGACACCGGGGATGCCAACGCCGACAAGACCCGGGCCGCCGATCAGCGTCTCGGCCACTTCTCTCTCAGCGCTCACGCCGCTAGAGAGGGCCACGGCCGCGATGCACATGGCGAAGGTCTTGCCGCTGCTGAGCATGATGATTGTAGACGGATGGTCCGATGTCGTAGATGAGGATTAGCTCGGGGAGATTCGTCTCGAGTGGTTAAATCTCGAGGGTAAATAGGAGAGTGAGACGTGAGCCCTGGAGCGCGTGCATTGAGTCCACACGTCGCAGTGCCATACGCGCTACACCCGAATAGCTGCGCAGAGGCGCGAACCAACAAGATGCCTCGTGCAGAACGCGGCAGGATACGGTGCCGTATCGTCGACGCTTTTGTTGTCCATTGTGTCAGCGCAGAGCTCGTGCTGTTCACCAGGGCAGCACATGCTTGCGGATTCAAGCATTCGTGCGGATGGATCGATTGGTCAAGCGTCATCTCGCTGTCCGCATCGAGTTTCTTGTCGGCCCATCTGATCTGGTTGGCTTCTTTATGTGAACTCGACTTCAACGTAAGCTATACAAACCGCAGTACAAATGACAAGGACCTCATGATGGGCTCCGTCCCGCTAACGCACTGTCCGTGTCGTCCTAAGACGATGTACCGTATAAACTGTAACAGGCCACTTATCTTGCTCGGCTGTGAAGCAGGTCGCACAGCCCCAGCTGCAGGGGTCCGTCTACTTGGCCGGCCGTCTTTGACACCTTCTGGCCGACAGCAACACCGGTTGCTGCGCCCGACTGTCCACCTCGCGGTTTCTAGCCGTATTTATTAGCCTCCTTACGAAAGCCTACGTAGACCTAAGCTAATGCTAGCTACTTGCTAACACCAACCTACGTCCTACGTCCTACGTCTTCTTCTTGTGCTCGTACTCGTCCTGCAGGTCCACCGACTCCGTCCGACGTCGCGCTCACGTCTCCGCTTCGTCTCCTTCGGCTGCCCGTTGTCTTGAGCCCCGCTGTCGCCAAGGCCAAGCCGCTCACCTTCCGTCGTGCTCAGTGCTTTGCCTCTGAGCCGGCAGATTGGATTGTGAGCGGCCCGAACCCACGCCAAATGTGTCGAGTCAACACGACTGCGGCTTGCAGTTCGTGCCGACCGTCGCCACCGTGCCACTATCCGTCGCCTGGGCGGCCCACGCGCCGCTCGAAGCCCTCGCATTGGTCAGCTCGAGCGCCCGCGTGCCGCCCATCGCCACCGCACCCACCTCCGGTGCCGCCGCCGCATCCGCCGCCGCTTCCGAGCCACCATCCGCGTCGCCGCCGTCATCGACAGCCGCCTCGCGCCGCTGTCCTCCATCTCCGTCTGCAGCAGTGGGGTCCATCGAGCCGGCCCCAATGTTACACGACTTCTCCAAATCTCGGGTCTTCCACGACCCGTCCATTTTGCAATAGTTGATCGTATTGTCGGATGGAAATCCAACGCTTGGCGCCCTCCGTCTTTCGTCGTGTTCCTGCAGGTAGGACGTCCTGCACCTCGAACTCCAGCACGTATTGTCCGGCTGCATTGCGCCGCCGTCGTCGTCGTAACTCCACCACGTTCGCACCTGCTCGTCGCCCTGGCGTCGCACTCGCCACTGTTCGTCCACGGCGTTTTGCCGTTCCTGCTGCTGCTGCAGCCTGCACGCGAGCCGTCGTTGCTCCCACAGTCTCTCCGTCTTGCGCGACATCACTCGCGAGTTCGAGCGTGCCTTTATGCTCGAGCTGCGCTTCGATATCCGCCGCCGCCGTCGCCAGTAGTGTAGGGGGTGAGTGATAGCTCACCAGAAACGAAGCATGAGCTATAAATTGCTCTGGGTCGCCCGTTACGTCCTCTCGTTCCACTAGGTAGTTGTCGTAGCCGGCCGACTCCAACACACGCACCGGTCCTAACCACTGATGCACCAATTTCGAGGCCTTCGGCCCACGTGGTGGCTTAAAGAGCCACAGCTTGTCGCCTACTGCAAACTCCCGCCTGCTCCGTACTTTGCGGTCGTAATACCGCTTCTGCCGCTCTTGCTCGCGTCTGCGAGCCGTCTCAGCACATGCGGAGCTGCTCTTCATGGCGGCAATCAGCCGTCTGTGGTAGTTCGTCAATGCCCCCGCCTCCGTCACGTTAGCACTACGTAGTAAATCATTGGGGTTTCGTAGTCGTCGCCCCATCATCAACTCATTCGGGGACAGCAAAACCGTCGAGTGCTGCCCCGAATTGTACGCGTAGACCGCGAAGTCTACCCACACGTCCCAATCTCGCTGTCTTTCATCACTCATGTACGTCGCGATACAATCTTTCCACGTCCTGTGAAACCTCTCGACTAGCCCGATCATTTGTGGTCTGTAGGGCACTGGGTTGGTCTGCTGGGCCTGCAGCAGGATCACCAGCTGCTCAATGACCTTTCCGGTCAACTCCGGCGCCCCGTCGGTCAGCAGCTCCCTGAACGCCCCGAACTTCAGCACCACGTTCTTCATCAAAAAGACGGCCACGTTGTCCGCCGTATGCTGTTTCACGGCGATTGCCACCGCATATCGCGTGACATATTCTACGGCTGCTATGACGTAGCGTTCGCCCCCGTCGGTCGTCGGCAATGGGCCCGCCACGTCCAGCGCCCACCTATCGCCTACATCACCTCCGCGCAGGCTGCGCAAGGGAGGAATCACTTCCCTTGGCCGCACCTTCCGACTGCCGCATTCCTGGCATCCGAGGACCCAGCGCTTCACCTCACGCCGTAGACTCGGCCACCAGTAGGTTTGAGCTATCCGAGCATAAGTGTGCGGAGCACGCAGGTGCCCTGCCCACACTGAGTCGTGACATTCCTTCATGACCGTAGGCCATAAGGCCGGTGGTAATACAACTCGTTGCCTCGTGGGCGTCTTGATCGTTACCAGTCCAAATTGCCGCGTCACTTCCTGCCCTTGATGCTCTCCCACCTCGAGCAGCCGTTGCACCAGCCGACTCTTCGCCTGGGCGTCCATAATCTCCGTGTCAGTAAGCTGTAGGGTTGGTCCCCCTGCAGGTCGTTGCACGGCTTCGCCTTCGCCTCCACCAGGCTGCTCAGCAGTTGCACTCCCAACTCTGGGCTGCTTGGCAGCTTTCCGTCGGGCTCCGCCGCCAGTCTTCCCGCCCCCGCCCGACTTCGCTGTCTCCAGTCGCCCAACAACGCCATCCTGGTCGTTGCCTTCAACATGTCGTCGCGCCCGGGCTGGTCGCTTACCCGCGGCACTCACCACTGTCGACGCTTTCGGCGTCGTCGCCCCCGTCGTCTCCGGAGTTCGTGATTCTGGAGTCGAGTCACTGACTCTTGCCGTACCCGTCGAGCCTCGGGTCTTCGACTGTCGCCGCGTCTTCGTCGTCCTCGACGCAGCCTCCGTTCCTCTTGACGTCTGTCCACCCGTGCCACTGGCGCGCTGGTCGTCGTCGGACACCGTGCCGTCCTTCGCCACCTCGCCGTTCGTTGCCGTCGTCGACCTCGCGGCTTGGTCGTCACCCGACCTCGTGGCGTTCGCCACTACCTCGTCGTTCATCGTCCCCCCCCCGCCGTCGACTCCGCCTCGCAAGCCTCGTCGTCTTCGGGCACCCCGGCAAAGGTCACGCGCTTCCGCTTGCGCGTCGCCTCGCCCGCTGTCGACGCCATCGCGCCGTTCGTTCTCGACCTCACCTCCTCAGTGCCCGGGTTCGCGTCGGGCGCCTTCATCACCACGCCGTCCGGCGCAGTCGCCGTACTGCCCGCGTCCGTCGCCGCGTTGTCCACCGTAGCTGCCGCGCTAGTCCGCTCTTCACTTCGACGCCGCTGTTCATCACTCCGACGCTTGGCTGCGCGCGTGAGAGGTCGCATTGCGGTCACCGCCGCTTCCGTCGACTTCGCTCGCCGCCTCGTGCCACCCACGCGCGTCCTTGCAGTGTCCGCTGCCGTCACTGCCGTCGCCGTTCCCGCCGTCGTCGCTCGCGACTCGCTGTCTTCGCCCGACCGTGCTCCTTCGCACTCCACCGCCGTTGCTGTCAGAACGCTGCTACCGGCGTCCGACTGCACCTCGTCGACCGCACTCGCCGTCGGCGCCGTGCCCTCGTCGGCCACCGTCGTCACCACCGTAGTTGGCGCCACCGCTGCTGTCGCCGTCTCCGTCGAACCCACCATCGCGCTCGTTGCCGCTTCTCGTCGCGCCGTCTCAGCCACCGCACTCCTCTGTTTCGCTCGTCGCCTCCGTCCTATCGCCGCCATTACTGTGGCTACAGCGGGGGCTCGTGAGAGCGCATCCGCCACCACATTCGTGCTGCCCGGCCGATACTCAATTTCGAACTCGAACTCCTGCAAGGTAAGCGCCCACCGATGCAGCTTCCCCGTGAGGTTTGGGCTCGTCATGAGCCACCTCAGAACCGAATGGTCAGTAATTATCGTGAAGTGTCTACCATACAGGTAAGGACGGAAGAGCTTGATCGCCCAGACCACCGCCAAGCATTCCAACTCCGTGATACCGTACTTACTTTCCGCCACGCTGTTTACCTTGCTTGCGTATGCTACAGGTTGCCACCCTCGACCGTGGTCCTGCATGAGGCAAGCGCCTAGCCCCACCGTACTCGCATCCGTTGCCACTCGGAAAGGCAGCTGAAAGTTAGGGTAGATAAGAAGAGGTTTCGACGTCAATATCATCTTCGCGTGTTCAAACGCCGACTCCTGAGCCGGAGTCCATTCCCACTCCGCGTCTTTCCGTAGCAACTTTGTTATGGGCGCCATCATCGACCCAAAGCCCTCCACAAAGCGCCTGTAATACCCGGCCAGGTGCACAAAGCGTTTAGCCTCCACCGCATCAGTTGGCCGTGGAAACTCCTGCACGGCCGAGATCAGCCGCGGCAAAGGTCGTACACCGTCGCAACTCAACTCGTGGCCCAAGTACTCCATAGATTTAGCAGCAAATTGGCACTTCTTTAGTTTTAGCGTCAGCCCAGCTTGAGACAGCCGCTCCAACACATTGGCCAGCTCCACCACGTGCCGCTCAATGCCTCCGCGCGTAAAGACTACGATATCATCTAGATAGACCAGGCAAGTCACCCAGGTCAAACCCCGAAGGACGCCATTCATCATGCGTTGAAAAGTCGAAGGGGCATTTGTTAAGCCAAAAGGCATGCGTACAAATTTGTAGAGCCCTCTCCTAGTCATGAACGCCGTCTTGTCCTGATCTTCAGGCGCCACCCGTATTTGCCAGTAGCCCGCCCTCAAATCTAGTGTCGTAAAGAGTAATGCACCGCCCAACGCTTCGAGCGTTTCATCAATACGAGGAAGGGGGTAGACATCCTTCTTCGTCACCTTGTTCAGCGCGCGGTAGTCCACGCAGAACCTCACTTCACCGTCCTTCTTCCGTACGAGCACTACGGGGAACCCCCAAGCGCCGTTTCCTTCCTCAATAACTCCGGCCCCGAGCATCTTAGTCACATTCTCGTCTACAATCTGGTCCTCCATCTGCGCTTGTCGCCGGCGTTTCAGCATGATCGGTGCTGAGTTGCCCGTGTCGATGTGGTGGTGGACATCTAGTGCAGTCGCAGGAGGGCAGTCCCCCACGTTCCCAGTCAGCTTACGGTAGACGCGTAGCAACTTCGTAACTAATACACGTGCTTGGGGTTCTTCAACTCCAATTTGTACTTCATTTTCATCGTCCAAAGGCGTGGCACTATCACCTAAGTCATCAATCCACTGGCTGACCCGGCTGGCGTCGAGCTCCCCACTCATAGATAGTATCTTCATGTCGTCGTTCACAGGCACCCAGGTGCCCAGTTCTTTCTTATTAGGCAGACGAGCAGACGTGCTGCCCGTGTTGATAGCAGGCACCCATGCCTTTCCATTCCGCACCGTAGTCACTGTAGCAGCCAACATGACCGCCCCAGTGTACTGAGTAGGTAGGAATAGGCCCCGTTCCCCGTCTTCGGCTGTCACCGCAACTTCCACGGGCGTCACCGCGTGACCCGTCAGCTGCGTCCTGCGAACCATCCGCACTGGTGCCACTCGAGCACCTCCGACATCATCATGCGTTCGAAAAGGGATGACCACTGCTCGGAGGCCATCTCTGTACCGCACCTCGTTGCGGTCGAAGTCCATGGTGGCTTCCCGTGCCCTCATAAAGTCGACACCAAGTAGGAATTCGTCGGAGCACCCCGACACTACACATGCATCAACTTCAATACATTCGTTGAACACCGTGTGTAACTTGAATCTCCACACCCCAACCACGTCAAGTAGAAAGCCACCAATGCCCTCCACGTAGTCCACCGGCGCACTCACATCCACCTTGTCGCCGTGGGCCATCCAGTCGGTGCCCGCAATAGTGTAGCGCGCGCAGCTATCCAGCTTCACGCGCCGCTGCACGCCGTTCACCTCCATGCTCGCTGTCGGCAAGCCGTCGTCGGCGCCCACATACTCCACGTCCGACCTCTCCGCCGCCCGTGACACCTGGTCGCCTCCCCGCTGGTGTTTGACCAGACTCACGCGTGCCGCGCCAGCCTGTCGCACTCTACCATCGTCCTCATCTTGTCGCCGTCCCTGCCTCTTGGCGTCAAGTTCGGCTACTGCCTCAGCAGCCACTCGTCGCCGTGATTCCATCACAGCTTCTTCGGCTAGACGCCGCACTTCGTCCGTCTCCCTCTCCGCCCGACGCCGCTTCACCAGCAGCGCTTTAATGCGCAGCCGCTTCGCCGCCTTGCGCGCCTTCCGTCGTGCGATCCTGGCCTGCTCGATCTCGTTGCTGACCCGCTCCACATTACTCCTCGCGTCGTCACTACCGCTCGACACCTCCTCGTCGCTCGCTGACGACTCGGTGCCGGCGATCGCGCACTCGTCGACGGCGTTCGCCACCTGCATCACCACTGCTGTTGTCACAGCAGCCACCCCCATCGCCATGGGTTCCGATGCTCCGTCCGCGGTGCTCGCCGTCGCCATCTTGACCCATTCCGCCGCGTCCGCCGTACTCATCGCAGCCATGGTCGTCTCGGCGGCCACCATCGACACTGTCGGCTCCAACACGGACACGCCCGACATCGCCGCCGTTCGTGACGCCGTTCCCAGCCCCGTCACCGTCGCCGTCATCTCGCGCGTCGGCATCTCCGCCCGCTTGGTCACCAGTATGGGTGCTGTCGTCGACGTCGCCGCCTCCGAAGTCCTCGTTACTGCTGCCATCCCCGTCGTCCTCTCCGCTGCTTCCGGTCCCATCGTGGACATGTCCACCGGCGTTGGCACCTCGGGCACCGCCTCCGTCGCTCGCCTCGTCGACGGTGGTGCCACAGACGCCAGCACTGCTGCCGTTGCTGACGCGCGCGACACCAACTCGCCCGACGCCACCATCGACACCGCCATCTCGTCGCACAGCTCCTCAGTGCCGTGACGCTCGGCCGAGTCGTCCGACTCAGTCGCCTTCAACAACTCGACGGCCTTAACCGGCCTCGCTGCTGCTGTCACCTCCGCTGCTCGCGCGCCTTCTCCAGCTTGGCGTCGCTCCTCGTCGCCAGCACTCTGACTGCATACCACCTCCACCGCTTCTACTCGGGACGCGCCTTCTCCAGTTTCACCTCCGCTGTCCTGGCTCACGTCCGAGCTCTCCAGCTCTTTTTCACGATCCGCCTGTACGAAGCGGACTGCTGCCATCACCGGCCGCACCGTCGCCACATACCTCGCCGCGCGATCGCTGTCTCTCACCGCTGCATCCGTCTTCATCTGCTCCATCACCCCGCTCACACCGTCACTCGCCGTCACCATCCTACACGTCGCCACTTCATTCACCTCTCCGACTCCGCCGTCGACGTCGGAGGAGCCCTCCTTCGTCTCGCCGTCGCCGCCCGTTCTTGTCCTCGTTGGTCGGGGATGCTCATTGCTCCACGGACGCCGTAACCCCTCTACGGCGTCCGTCCCCGGTTTTCCGCCGTCGTCTTGGACTTCGCCTCGCGCTGTTGCAGGTAGGAGTCGTTCCTGGCCTTCGCCTCCGCGTTTGGACACTCACGCGCAAAGTGCCCATTCTGATTACACGCGAAACACTTAGGGCCTGTCGGACAGTGAGCTGCCCAGTGGCCCGCCTGCCCACACATGTAGCACGGCGTGTTGTTCGCCTGCCCTCCATCATCACCGCGTCGCCGTTCGCTACCAGAGCGACTTTCGCTCCGTTCTCGACCTGCCGCCTGCTTCACCGCGGCCTTCACCTTCTTGCGCCTCGGCCTGGCGTCCGACTCGTCGCTGCTGGAGGCTGCTGCCTCTTTCCGCGTCTTATTTTTAGCGGCTGGCTTCTTGGCTTCCGCCGAGCTGGCGGCCGTTTTCGTCTTCCTCGCCGTCTTCCTTGGCTCATACCAATACTTCCCATTCCACGCGTGCCCCGCTGGCGGATCCCAGGTCCCCGAGTAGGCATTGTATACCCCCTGTGGGTTGGTAAACAACGCCACGTGCTCCACTTCCGACCGTAGCATTGCCTCGCCGCCTGCACCGCCCATCATCTCCGTAGGTAGTGGTCCGCTGATCCCAGGGATCACGTTGGTCTCTCCCGTAGTGCCGCTCATAGGAATGACGTAGCGGCTTGGCGCCGTCGCCCACGCCTGCCCTATGTTAATCATGCCCTGGGCAACATTGTCCATCGGGTCATCAATCTCCGTCGCCTTGTCGACCGCCTCCTCCAGCGTCCTCGGCTTCGGAGACTGCTTGACGAGCTTCTTCGTTGTCTTATCTAGACAGCGATAGAATTGCGCCAGCAAGACTCTCTCGCTGACTTTGTTCCGACCCACCACATCTCGTAGGCCAGCAGCAAAGTCAGCATGCGTCTCACCTGGCATCATGCGGCGCATGCTGACTCGCCACTCTGCGGCCGACTTGTCCAGCTTCTCGCCGTACCTCCGCAGTAAGGCCTTCTTCAAGTTCGTCCACGTCCTGTTCGTCTCGGGCAGCCGGCGGTCCATGTCGACCCACCACTTCGCAGCGTTCTCCATCAGCTTGTTCCCGAGAATGAAGTACAAGGACTTGTCGGACCAGCGGCCCCGTCCGGACTCCACAGCGCCTTGCAAGGCCAAATCGACACGGTCGATCCACGTCGACACGGAGACCTTCGGTGAGGGCGTGAACGTTGGCAGTTCGAGGTCCTTGACGCTCTTGCGTCGTGAGAGTCGCTCCGGTCGCTGCCCATCCTGCGCCCTTCGTCGCTCGCGTTCGCGTTGCCGCCCTCGTCGTCCGTGACGCCGGTGCCTTCGTCGTCCGCCTCCGTCGCCGTCACCATCATCGTCCGAGCTGGGCGACTCGCTGGAGCTGCTCTCGGACTCGCTACGACCGTCGGTCCGGCGTCGCCCACTCCTCGGGCGGCGGTCTTCGCCCGACGAGTCGTCCGAGCTGCTGCTGCTGTCGTCAGACGGCTCAGGTCCCGCCCCCGTCGTCCTCCGTCGCTCCGTTCGTCCACGGCCACGACGTTGATCGTGGCGCGTGGTCTGGCGACCACCACCTTCCGCTTCACGCTGATTCCGGCCACGTCGCTCGTGCCCGTCGTCACCACCAGTCATTGTTGCCTGGGTTGGCGACATTGTCGTCGCCGACAACCGCGTCACTACCTGGTGCGTCCTCGGTGCTCGTTCCGCCGTCACCGCACTGCTCACCGCTTCACGCAGGCCCACGAGCTGTCCCGCGAGCCCACGAAGCACCGTCGTAATCGTCTGCAGATCGCCTCCGTTCGCGCCGCCCGTCACTGGCGCACCCGCATTCGGCATCGCCTCCGGATCGGCCGGTGCCGTGTCCGTTGGCGTCGTTCGCGCTGGAAACGGCTGCCCGTCGGTAGTCGCCTCCCTCGTTGGTGCCGCCACCGACTCGTTATCACCCTGCGCATCTACAGGGCCCGCCGGGGCTGCTTCATCATCTCGTTCCTCGTTCATCATCTCGTTCCTCATCTCATCCATCGTCTCATTCCTCGTTTCGACGGCGGGAGACTGCAGGCTTGCCACCATCGTCGCTAGCTGGTGCAACGCCGACGTGATCGCGTGCATCTCCGCCGCCTTCTCCGTTGCCGGCGAGCTCAAGGACTCGCTCGGCGCCTCGTTCATTGGTGGGTGCGTCGGTCTTGAAGCCGGCGACTCTTCCGCTGACGGTGTATCCACCACAGCCGGTGGTGCCCTCGTGGCTTCGCCTGACAGGGCTGGCTCTTGACCAGTCTCACCCGGTTCCTCATTCTCATTCTCATTCTCATTGCGCGGCACGTCGCTAGCACTCCGTCGAGCGCCCGTCTCGCCACCACTTGACTCCTCGTCCTCATCATTTTTATTCGTCTTCGTTTTCAGCAGGCGCTTGGACTTGCCTGTCTTGGCCGCCATTTTCGTCCGCGCCGGTGACATCGTCGTCATCGCCCTCGTAGTCGCCCGAGTAGCTTCGCCAGCAGATAAAGTAGGCCCCTGTATGACCACCATGTAACAGGCCACTTATCTTGCTCGGCTGTGAAGCAGGTCGCACAGCCCCAGCTGCAGGGGTCCGTCTACTTGGCCGGCCGTCTTTGACACCTTCTGGCCGACAGCAACACCGGTTGCTGCGCCCGACTGTCCACCTCGCGGTTTCTAGCCGTATTTATTAGCCTCCTTACGAAAGCCTACGTAGACCTAAGCTAATGCTAGCTACTTGCTAACACCAACCTACGTCCTACGTCCTACGTCTTCTTCTTGTGCTCGTACTCGTCCTGCAGGTCCACCGACTCCGTCCGACGTCGCGCTCACGTCTCCGCTTCGTCTCCTTCGGCTGCCCGTTGTCTTGAGCCCCGCTGTCGCCAAGGCCAAGCCGCTCACCTTCCGTCGTGCTCAGTGCTTTGCCTCTGAGCCGGCAGATTGGATTGTGAGCGGCCCGAACCCACGCCAAATGTGTCGAGTCAACACGACTGCGGCTTGCAGTTCGTGCCGACCGTCGCCACCGTGCCACTATCCGTCGCCTGGGCGGCCCACACGCCGCTCGGAGCCCTCGCATTGGTCAGCTCGAGCGCCCGCGTGCCGCCCATCGCCACCGCACCCACCTCCGGTGCCGCCGCCGCATCCGCCGCCGCTTCCGCGTCGCCGCCGTCGTCGACAGCCGCCTCGCGCCGCTGTCCTCCATCTCCGTCTGCAGCAGTGGGGTCCATCGAGCCGGCCCCAATGTTACAAAACCAACGAGCCATCGCGCATGTAGCACCACTAATACTGCAGCTCGTGCAACACGACTTCCATATTGAAACCCACCTGGCTCATGCTGATCGACGCTGTCCATCGAGCAGCATCGTATGGGGTCCGGGTCTTCGCAACACAGTCACCGAAGACCGACACCAATTCACCCGAAACGATTACAGCTCACTCGGTCCTCACATTTGAGAGACCACACGACACCTTCCCCGCCTACCGCAACCGCCACCATCGAGCTCGGCCAGCTCCTCATTCTCAATTTCACTCTCTCGAGCCAATTTCCCATCTACAGCACAACAACACTCCCAATCATGTTCAGCAACGCCAAGATCGCCGTCCTTAGCATCGCCGTCGTGGCGCTCTCAAGCGGCGTGCGCGCAGAGCAAGAGGTGGCCCAGACGCTGATCGGCGGCCCGGGTCTTGTCGGCGTTGGCATCCCCGGTGTCGCAACCGTCGGAGTGGGCGGCCTGGGCGCCTATGGCCCTGGTGTGTATGGCCCTGGTGTGTATGGCCCTGGCGTCTATGGCCCTGGTGCCTATGGCCCGGGTGTGTACGGCCCCGGCGTCGGCTACAATGGAGCCGCTCCTGCCTACCCCAGCGCAAACCGCGGCGCCACGGCAAGCGCGTCTGCGACTGCGAACGCGTACCGCAAGCTCCGCTCCGAGGAGGAATAAATGGACCAAGTCCGTCTCGATCGGCCGCTCGACGTGTGAAAGGCATCCGAGGGCGTGCGTGAATCGCGTCCTCGCTTGCGGGAGCGCACGCAACTACCCCGACGGAGCTAAAGGCGTCTGTGCAGGGTATTACTGTTTATGAGTTTAGTCTTCGTTTGCGTTGGAAAGTAATACAAGTGATGTGTTGAGCCAGTACCTGCTGCTATCCGCTGTGTGTTCTGTATTTTGCTGTCGTCGTGTGTTCATTGAACACTGTTCAATCCCTCATAGCAGAGAGTCTCACGGTGATATGGACCTTGCTAGAACTTCTAGCTAACAGTGATTCGTTTTTGGAGTAGTTGTGTTCTTTCAGCTAAAAGCTGAAAGCTACCGGGCTTGGCGGCGTTTCTAAGCGCGCAGCTTCAACTCGTAGTGTTTTTTACTGGGTCTTGCGACACTTTTGCGAAATCCCAAGGTGGCTACAAGTTGTTTTTTACGAGTGTTGCAAACAGCTACTTGCTTTCAGTATGGTGACACGTGCACAAGGGCCGCATGGGGCGACCCCTCGGAAAGTGTGATTTTTACCCATATTTGCCTCCCGTATCACTCGAACATCTATCCACTTGTAGCCATCAACTTAGTGCGACTCTTAACGGTAGTTTCCTGTTTTAGGTTAACGTTTCACGTACTACAGTGTAGTGCCGCAGCGGGTGCGCCGTTAGAAATGAACATGAACGGGTGCGATAGGTAGTTTAAAAGCATGAAAGGTCGCCGAAGTATCCATGTACCCACTTGTGAAAGTTGACAGAGTGGCCCACATTCAGCCAATCAGAGCAAATCACTAAAAATGGGTTCCGGGCTCACTTGCTTTCAGTATGGCGTCCGCAGCTTCAACACCCCGTTTCTAATGTCAACCACACAGTTTCTAATGTGCACGGTGCAGCACACAAGCACTCTGCACGGGCAGCAGTCCAAGCTGCGCGTGGACGTGCACGCCGTTCTCGGCCGCGCCACGAGCTCGTGATCAAGGGCGACGGAGGATCCTCGACCGAAGCGGAATCCGCCAAGCGCCGTGTCATGTGCTTCACTCCCATGCAGCACCGCGGTCTGGTGCAGTTCCGTCCCGGTCAAGTGTTTGCTCTGGTGCTTCAGGCATTCAACCGCATCGAGTTCGCCTTCTGCGCAGTGGAGAGCGGAGCATCCACGCAGCTGGTGGTGCTAGTGAACCTCGCGGCTAGCGCCCGGGCGGCACCTTGACGCAATGCAAGGAGTACGAGCTCTACAGCAAGAGCGATAGGCGGTGAGACGCTCGCGTGGGCAACACCAAGGCCGCGCTCACGTGATTCGTGAGCCTCACGAACCCCAAGGGCGACTAGATGGACGTGCAGCAGATAAAGAGCAACATTGAGACCAACTGTCTCGACATCCACACCATGATCATCGACGAGAGCATGGAGGCGTGGGTGGCTCCGCAGTGGCGTCAGGACTCGCTCGTCCACCAGCGCGAGTGGTTCAAGCAGCTCAGCGAGACCCGTTGCATTAACGGACGAGCTGGACCAAGATCTCGTCGGGCTGTGCATCGGTGGGCCACGCACGCCGCCGAGATCAGGCGCAAGGTGGTCAGTCAACTCGATGGCGCTTGCCTTCGTGTACGCCGTGGCCAAGCTCACCAAGAAGGAGCGCAAGATGTTCATCCGGGAGACGCTCATTCTCGGCATGCTCGGTGCCCACCCCAACATCGTGCAGCTGTACGGCTACACGCTCAACCCCGTCAGCCTCGTCATGGAGTACGTGCCGAAGGGCAGTCTCAGCTACCTGCTGCATTACTGCGAGGACCCCCACACCGAGGCCAAGATGACAGACGGCCGCGTCAAGCTCAACATCCTGCTGGGCATCGCCTGCGGCATGGCACAGCTACACGAGTGCAACGTGACGCACGGCGACCTGAAGCCGCAGAACGTGCTGATAACCGACGACTTCCACGCCAAGATCGCGGACTTCGGCCTCGCAACGTTCCGTGCCAAGGCAGCAAACACCACGTCGTCACACATGCTCGGCGGCCTCAGCGGTGACGGAGAGGAGGACGTCGACTTCGAAGGCATCGCCGAGGGTACAGCTGCGTACATGGCCCCGGAGCTGCTCAGCGCGAGCATGATCGCCAACGAGAAGACGGACGTGTACTCGTTCGGCGTGCTCATGAATGAGGTTCTGCACGAAGAGGAGCCGTACCAGCAGAACCTTCGCCAGCTCTGCTACTGCCGACAGAGCCGTCTCCCCCCCCCCCCCCCCCCCCCGACGCAGCGGCGGTCCTTCGCTCCTGAGTTTCATCCAACAGCGACAGACGTGAACTATTCGCGTTAAGAATGAGAAGAAGAAACAATTTGAGCAGCATTTGGAGCTGAAAGACCTCGTGCGCGAACGCGCGCTATGTCTTTCATTGGGTCGCTCTCGAAACGAAGTTGAAGTGCTGGAGCTGCAGTTATAACCCGGCCTGACCTTGCTCGCGGTGGCTGAAAGAGCAGCTTTGAATGATACGGCACCTCAACCACGTATTCGGATGCTTAAAGGTAGTGAAGCTATCAATGATATCGTTGTTGGTAAACAAAAAGCACTAGTTCGGATCTGGAGACTAGGCGTGAGATACAAGTAAGGATAGGGAGACGATGATTCAACAACACTTGCGATTTATTTACAGTCCCAACAGCAACTAATGTTACGACACCTAGGTCTGTGAAAGCGCTGCCAATGCGCTGCGGAAGCCCGCGCGACGACAAGACAATTGCGTCTAAAGCGCCAGTGGCGCAACCTACACAGCGTTCATTGCAGAGTCAGAACGCTTAAGCTCACTCACTATTCACTCCACCGAGCGGAGCTTGCGGTTCGCTCTTTGAGACGTAGCGCTTGCACCACCGCTAGGTCCGGCACTCGGTCCACCGCTCGGACCAGCACTCGGGCCGCCACTCGGACCCGCGCTCGTACCGCCGTTCGCATTTGCTCCTGCAGAGGCCGTGGCAGACGCACTTGCCGACGCGCCGCCACTGGTCCTCGTAGTGGACGCAGAGGTCGTTCCATCGCTGCTCGTCACCGTGACCGTCTTGGTCGAGCCACCGTTGCCGCCGGGGCCTGCATTGGCGTTGGCATTCGCGCTGACTGTGGCAGGAGCGCCAGCGTTGGCATTCGCGGTTGCTGTGGCAGGCGCACCGGCGTTGGCGTTGGAGACCGCGTTGGCAGGAGCTCCAGCATTGGCGTTGGAGACGGCGTTGGCAGGAGCTCCGGCATATGCGTTGGAGACAGCGTTGGCAGGAGCCCCGGCATTGGCGTTAGCGTTGGAGATAGCAGGTGCACCGCCGACTGCGGGGCCGCCAACAACTGCAGGTCCACCGACAACTGCGGGCCCACCGCCAACAACTGCGGGACCACCAACGCCCACACCTGGAAGGCCAACCCCGACGCTGGCGATGCCCGGTACACCGACGCTGACGCCTGGGCCGACGACGCCTGGGCCATACACGCCAGGACCCACTCCGACGCTCGCCACACCGGGAACTCCGACGCCTACGCCGACTCCGTGGAGACCATGAAGGCCGTGAAGACCATGAAGGCCGAGCAGACCGAAGGTCTCGGCCACTTCTCTCTCAGCGCTCACGCCGCTAGAGAGGGCCACGGCCGCGATGCACATGGCGAAGGTCTTGCCGCTGCTGAGCATGGTGGTTGTAGACGGACGGTCCGATGTCGTAGATGAGGATTAGCTCGGGGAGATTCGTCTCGAGTGGTTAAATCTCGAGGGTAAATAGGAGAGTGAGACGTGAGCCCTGGAGCGCGTGCATTGAGTCCACACGTCGCAGTGCCATACGCGCTACAGCCGAATAGCTGCGCAGAGGCGCGAACCAACAAGATGCCTCGTGCAGAACGCGGCAGGATACGGTGCCGTATCGTCGACGCTTTTGTTGACCATTGTGTCAGCGCAGAGCTCGTGCTGTTCACCAGGGCAGCACATGCTTGCGGATTCAAGCATTCGTGCGGATGGATCGATTGGTCGAGCGTCATCTCGCTGTCCGCATCGAGTTTCTTGTCGGCCCATCTGATCTGGTTGGCTTCTTTATGTGAACTCGACTTCAACGTAAGCCATACAAACCGCAGTACAAATGACAAGGGCCTCATGATGGGCTCCGTCCCGCTAACGCACTGTCCGTGTCGTCCTAAGACGATGTACCGTATAAACCAACGAGCCATCGCGCATGTAGCACCACTAATACTGCAGCTCGTGCAACACCACTTCCATATTGAAACCCACCTGGCTCATGCTGATCGACGCTGTCCATCGAGCAGCATCGTATGGGGTCCGGGTCTTCGCAACACAGTCACCGAAGACCGACACCAATTCACCCGAAACGATTACAGCTCACTCGGTCCTTCACATTTGAGAGACCACACGACACCTTCCCCGCCTACCGCAACCGCCACCATCGAGCTCGGCCAGCTCCTCATTCTCAATTTCACTCTCTCGAGCCAATTTCCCATCTACAGCACAACAACACTCCCAATCATGTTCAGCAACGCCAAGATCGCCGTCCTTAGCATCGCCGTCGTGGCGCTCTCAAGCGGCGTGCGCGCAGAGCAAGAGGTGGCCCAGACGCTGATCGGCGGCCCGGGTCTTGTCGGCGTTGGCATCCCCGGTGTCGCAACCGTCGGAGTGGGCGGCCTGGGCGCCTATGGCCCTGGTGTGTATGGCCCTGGTGTGTATGGCCCTGGCGTCTATGGCCCTGGTGCCTATGGCCCGGGTGTGTACGGCCCCGGCGTCGGCTACAATGGAGCCGCTCCTGCCTACCCCAGCGCAAACCGCGGCGCCACGGCAAGCGCGTCTGCGACTGCGAACGCGTACCGCAAGCTCCGCTCCGAGGAGGAATAAATGGACCAAGTCCGTCTCGATCGGCCGCTCGACGTGTGAAAGGCATCCGAGGGCGTGCGTGAATCGCGTCCTCGCTTGCGGGAGCGCACGCAACTACCCCGACGGAGCTAAAGGCGTCTGTGCAGGGTATTACTGTTTATGAGTTTAGTCTTCGTTTGCGTTGGAAAGTAATACAAGTGATGTGTTGAGCCAGTGGTAGATTATTTCCTGGGTCGTATACCGGTCTGATCGGCTGTTTGGGTCGCGAACACAAACGGTCGCCTATTTCGCGGATCGTTGTTTCAGGTCGATAAAGACTATACATGTAATGGACTTTGAAACCTCGGCGTATTAATAGAAGGAGCTTCCTGTTGGAAAGGCAGGAAAATCTGTGTGCGTTGTGCAGCAACATATCCGTATATCGGCGTGAACAAAGGTGAGGACGGCCATGGTTGGGTGCGCAGGCCTAAGGAAGGTTGGTCCGTGCGTGGTGCTCGCGCTCACATCTCAAAGTCCCTCGACGGCGTCATGTCGAGACAAACGACAGAAGATCGAGACACAACGAGTGTGGCAGGCCAGAAGAAGGTGTCCGCAAAGAGAAACCCGAAGACAACAATCCAGCATCGGGGTTTCCAGTACACCCGAGCTTGGGGTTCTAAATGCAAGATTGTGTTTCGGTGTAGTGTATATCGAAGCAAGAACTGTAAGGCTCGATTATGCCTCCGTCCCAATGTCAGCGGATATGAACTGGTGAATTCGCATACATGCGTGCAGCCAATCTGCACAACTACCGAGATTAATGACTGTATGACGGCAATGAAGCAGCGTGTCGACGGCCTCTCGATTGCAGACTTAGCGAAGCCAGTCCACGAAGTGTGGCACAAGTGAGTGCGGAGTTTTACCTGGATGACGATGTGATTCGACGAGGTTTGTCAGAGGAGCAAGTAACAAGTCGGGTGTATCGAATTCGACAGAAGCATTATGGTGCCTACCTACTTGGACGCATTGAGGTTCCCCCACTTTCGATGATCGAAGGGAAGCACCTAAGCTTCTTCCAATTTCACATGTCCAGACCGAAGTCGGACCCAACCGCCAAACCCGACCGAGTCATCGGCTGGGCACACCCCGAACTTCGACAACTGCTGATGTACAATGGGGTGTCCCTGTTCGTCGATGGTACATTTCGTTGTGTGCCGACTGAATTTAAGCAGTGCATGGTGGTGATGGTTCATGACCAAGCTAGCGAGCTATTCATCCCGGTCTATTTCGTCTTGTGCAGCTCGAAGGCAAAGGACATGTATTTCGACATCCTCGAGTTGATCTACAGAGATACCTCAGAAAAACTCCAGCCATGCGACATTGTCTGTGACTTCGAGCAGCCTCTGATCCAGGCCATCCAGAAGCAGTTCCCGAATGCAGAAGTAATCGGCTGCCTGTTTCACTTTAAACAGGCAGTGCGACGACGTATGAAGACCACATACGGCATCCCAGACGCGGAGATTCGAATTGCCATGGCAAAAGGCGTGCTGGATGTACTTACAGTGATTGACCCAAAGTTTGTCCCTCTCCAAGGCATTCGCTGGGTCAAGAAAACGATTCGTACCCGGTGTGTGGCTGCAGGGATCGCGTATTCTCGCACCAAGTGGAAGCAGTTTTGGGGCTACTTCCGCGCTACATGGCTTGAGCGGTACAACATTGAAGACTGGAATGTCCATGGGCTGGGAAACGATCTCGTCGCAAGAACCAATAATCCTCTCGAGCGATTCCATCGCGAGTTGAACCGGGCGTTTCCCACGCCCCACCCCAACATTGTCACCTTCGTCAAGATTATTCGGACAATCTCGCAGAATTTCGTGGCCAAACTTGCTAATGTCGCCCAAGGGCGGCGTAAGAGAGGCAACCGCACCAATGCAAACAAACGGAAGGGTGCACGTCGACACACAGCACGCGAAGCTGGGGCCGATGAGGCAGGCTGTGGTACCATCGATCTCCCAACACCTGTGGTTTTCAGCGAAGCTGATGATGTATCGGATTCGGAAAGTGAAGATGACATGGATGAGCGTGACATCGTGTCCGACGATGACGATGACAGCGAGGCCGAAGAAGAGGACACAAGCCAGACAGAAATGTGTGATGACTTCTCGTATGAGCCGGGTGAGTACTGTGACGAGGCCAATGCAATTGCCGACGAAGTGATCGTGTAGTGGGCACAGTGAATGGACGATTTGAACACCAGAAGACGAGGCTGGCCAAATAGCCTCAGCTTTGTGGTAGGGGCTAGACGTAGTGAGCGTTGCGGACGCTCATGAACTAGGGACTCCCTGATACGTAAATATATGCTGCATCAGTTCTCTATTCGTTCAATTGTTCCCCTCTTGCTCGCTGTCGCTCTTGGTCGCTGGTCTGACACGTGCTGCATTGCGATACCAGCGCTTCACTCATGGTGGGGGACTCGATGCGATGCAGAGGATCCTACTGCCGCAACGACACTGCACCACAGTAGATGTCACCGTGTCCTCCGTCATGAACGTCGAGAACGAGAGCAAGTACTTCATGAACTCAGAGCGCGGGTAGTCGAAAACCTGCGTGCAGTCGCGAGCGAAGCAGCTCAGGAGCTCGAACGGGGTCGTGGCCGCTGCACTGCGCAGGAAGAAGATCAGCATGCCAGTCAGCACATGCTGCAGCGCCTTGGAGCCTTCCTCGCCTTTGCCCAGTACGACGAACCCTCTAATCGCAGCTGCCGCTGCAGCTCCGGGAAGTAGTGAGGGGCATGACGGACAAGCTGCTCGAACAAATGCACGTCCGACGTGAGCTGCGGCTTGACGCTGGCTTTGAGATGCGGTTGAGCAGGAAGTCCATGCGGCGCTCGTCCTCGTACAGCTCCTCAGTCAGTCCGCTCTGCTAACGGCGGCCACGTCCACGCAGAGCCAATACACGACCTGCCCGCGCCTGGATCGGGACTCGATGGGGTGCGCGAGCTGCCCTCGCCGTCGTCGTGCTCGAACATGCTGTCCACGGGCGCACGTCGTCGTCCGCGTCTTCGGAGCCGTCGTCGCTGAGTGGGAACGGGTGGAAGCTCGGACCATAAATAATACACCGGTCGGATCTGATGTTTTGGTCGGCAAAATCGCACGACCCAAACAGCCGATCAGACCGGTATACGACCCAGGAAATAGTCTATCGAGCCAGTACCTGCTGCTATCCGCTGTGTGTTCTGTATTTTGCTGTCGTCGTGTGTTCATTGAACACTGTTCAATCCCTCATAGCAGAGAGTCTCACGGTGATATGGACCTTGCTAGAACTTCTAGCTAACAGTGATTCGTTTTTGGAGTAGTTGTGTCTTTCATTGGGTCGCTCTCGAAACGAAGTTGAAGTGCTGGAGCTGCAGTTATAACCCGGCCTGACCTTGCTCGCGGTGGCTGAAAGAGCAGCTTTGAATGATACGGCACCTCAACCACGTATTCGGATGCTTAAAGGTAGTGAAGCTATCAATGATATCGTTGTTGGTAAACAAAAAGCACTAGTTCGGATCTGGAGACTAGGCGTGAGATACAAGTAAGGATAGGGAGACGATGATTCAACAACACTTGCGATTTATTTACAGTCCCAACAGCAACTAATGTTACGACACCTAGGTCTGTGAAAGCGCTGCCAATGCGCTGCGGAAGCCCGCGCGACGACAAGACAATTGCGTCTAAAGCGCCAGTGGCGCAACCTACACAGCGTTCATTGCAGAGTCAGAACGCTTAAGCTCACTCACTATTCACTCCACCGAGCGGAGCTTGCGGTTCGCTCTTTGAGACGTAGCGCTTGCACCGCCGCTAGGTCCGGCACTCGGTCCACCGCTCGGACCAGCACTCGGGCCGCCACTCGGACCCGCGCTCGTACCGCCGTTCGCATTTGCTCCTGCAGAGGCCGTGGCAGACGCACTTGCCGACGCGCCGCCACTGGTCCTCGTAGTGGACGCAGAGGTCGTTCCATCGCTGCTCGTCACCGTGACCGTCTTGGTCGAGCCACCGTTGCCGCCGGGGCCTGCATTGGCGTTGGCATTCGCGCTGACTGTGGCAGGAGCGCCAGCGTTGGCATTCGCGGTTGCTGTGGCAGGCGCACCGGCGTTGGCGTTGGAGACCGCGTTGGCAGGAGCTCCAGCATTGGCGTTGGAGACGGCGTTGGCAGGAGCTCCGGCATATGCGTTGGAGACAGCGTTGGCAGGAGCCCCGGCATTGGCGTTAGCGTTGGAGATAGCAGGTGCGCCGCCGACTGCGGGGCCGCCAACAACTGCAGGTCCACCGACAACTGCGGGCCCACCGCCAACAACTGCGGGACCACCAACGCCCACACCTGGAAGGCCAACCCCGACACTGGCGATGCCCGGTACACCGACGCTGACGCCTGGGCCGACGACGCCTGGGCCATACACGCCAGGACCCACTCCGACGCTCGCCACACCGGGAACTCCGACGCCTACGCCGACTCCGTGGAGACCATGAAGGCCATGAAGACCATGAAGGCCGAGCAGACCGAAGGTCTCGGCCACTTCTCTCTAAGCGCTCACGCCGCTAGAGAGGGCCACGGCCGCGATGCACATGGCGAAGGTCTTGCCGCTGCTGAGCATGGTGGTTGTAGACGGACGGTCCGATGTCGTAGATGAGGATTAGCTCGGGGAGATTCGTCTCGAGTGGTTAAATCTCGAGGGTAAATAGGAGAGTGAGACGTGAGCCCTGGAGCGCGTGCATTGAGTCCACACGTCGCAGTGCCATACGCGCTACAGCCGAATAGCTGCGCAGAGGCGCGAACCAACAAGATGCCTCGTGCAGAACGCGGCAGAATACGGTGCCGTATCGTCGACGCTTTTGTTGACCATTGTGTCAGCGCAGAGCTCGTGCTGTTCACCAGGGCAGCACATGCTTGCGGATTCAAGCATTCGTGCGGATGGATCGATTGGTCGAGCGTCATCTCGCTGTCCGCATCGAGTTTCTTGTCGGCCCATCTGATCTGGTTGGCTTCTTTATGTGAACTCGACTTCAACGTAAGCCATACAAACCGCAGTACAAATGACAAGGGCCTCATGATGGGCTCCGTCCCGCTAACGCACTGTCCGTGTCGTCCTAAGACGATGTACCGTATAAACCAACGAGCCATCGCGCATGTAGCACCGCTAATACTGCAGCTCGTGCAACACCACTTCCATATTGAAACCCACCTGGCTCATGCTGATCGACGCTGTCCATCGAGCAGCATCGTATGGGGTCCGGGTCTTCGCAACACAGTCACCGAAGACCGACACCAATTCACCCGAAACGATTACAGCTCACTCGGTCCTTCACATTTGAGAGACCACACGACACCTTCCCCGCCTACCGCAACCGCCACCATCGAGCTCGGCCAGCTCCTCATTCTCAATTTCACTCTCTCGAGCCAATTTCCCATCTACAGCACAACAACACTCCCAATCATGTTCAGCAACGCCAAGATCGCCGTCCTTAGCATCGCCGTCGTGGCGCTCTCAAGCGGCGTGCGCGCAGAGCAAGAGGTGGCCCAGACGCTGATCGGCGGCCCGGGTCTTGTCGGCGTTGGCATCCCCGGTGTCGCAACCGTCGGAGTGGGCGGCCTGGGCGCCTATGGCCCTGGTGTGTATGGCCCTGGTGTGTATGGCCCTGGCGTCTATGGCCCTGGTGCCTATGGCCCGGGTGTGTACGGCCCCGGCGTCGGCTACAATGGAGCCGCTCCTGCCTACCCCAGCGCAAACCGCGGCGCCACGGCAAGCGCGTCTGCGACTGCGAACGCGTACCGCAAGCTCCGCTCCGAGGAGGAATAAATGGACCAAGTCCGTCTCGATCGGCCGCTCGACGTGTGAAAGGCATCCGAGGGCGTGCGTGAATCGCGTCCTCGCTTGCGGGAGCGCACGCAACTACCCCGACGGAGCTAAAGGCGTCTGTGCAGGGTATTACTGTTTATGAGTTTAGTCTTCGTTTGCGTTGGAAAGTAATACAAGTGATGTGTTGAGCCAGTACCTGCTGCTATCCGCTGTGTGTTCTGTATTTTGCTGTCGTCGTGTGTTCATTGAACACTGTTCAATCCCTCATAGCAGAGAGTCTCACGGTGATATGGACCTTGCTAGAACTTCTAGCTAACAGTGATTCGTTTTTGGAGTAGTTGTGTCTTTCATTGGGTCGCTCTCGAAACGAAGTTGAAGTGCTGGAGCTGCAGTTATAACCCGGCCTGACCTTGCTCGCGGTGGCTGAAAGAGCAGCTTTGAATGATACGGCACCTCAACCACGTATTCGGATGCTTAAAGGTAGTGAAGCTATCAATGATATCGTTGTTGGTAAACAAAAAGCACTAGTTCGGATCTGGAGACTAGGCGTGAGATTCAAGTAAGGATAGGGAGACGATGATTCAACAACACTTGCGATTTATTTACAGTCCCAACAACAACTAATGTTACGACACCTAGGTCTGTGAAAGCGCTGCCAATGCGCTGCGGAAGCCCGCGCGACGACAAGACAATTGCGTCTAAAGCGCCAGTGGCGCAACCTACACAGCGTTCATTGCAGAGTCAGAACGCTTAAGCTCACTCACTATTCACTCCACCGAGCGGAGCTTGCGGTTCGCTCTTTGAGACGTTGCGCTTGCACCGCCGCTAGGTCAGCCGCTAGGTCCGGCACTCGGTCCACCGCTCGGACCAGCACTCGGGCCACCACTCGGACCCGCGCTCGCACCGCTGTTCGCATTTGCTCCTGCAGAGGCCGTGGCAGACGCACTTGCCGACGCGCCGCCACTGGTCCTCGTAGTGGACGCAGAGGTCGTTCCATCGCTGCTCGTCACCGTGACCGTCTTGGTCGAGCCACCGTTGCCGCCGGGGCCTGCATTGGCGTTGGCATTCGCGCTGACTGTGGCAGGAGCGCCAGCGTTGGCATTCGCGGTTGCTGTGGCAGGCGCACCGGCGTTGGCGTTGGAGACCGCGTTGGCAGGAGCTCCAGCATTGGCGTTTCCAGCGATGTCGAGTTGGGGCAAATGATCTTTTCATTTTTCCTCCACACCAGGGGCGTGGCGTGGCGGGTTAGCTGCGGGGAGGCGAATTCGAAAGTGGGTGCCCTCGATGAGCGCCCACCGCCGTCCTGTGGCATTCTATCTTTACTAACTGCGACATTGGGAAACCCTGGCTTCCTCGCCAACTTATCTAGCCTAAACTAGTCCGTTGACTCTGCAACCTCCAATTTCCAGCGATGTCGAGTTGGGGCAAATGATCTTTTCATTTTTCCTCCACACCAGGGGCGTGGCGTGGCGGCTACCCCCAAGATAAAATTGGCCGATGCGACTCGCGCCTTGATCCGTGCTCTTCAAGCGTGTTCAGCACATGTGTCGTGACAGATCAGCCGAGCCCTTCGCAGACAAAACCGGATACTCTTCGAACGCGTTAGAAAGCCAGCGACCAAGCAATTTGATGACGAGTCGATCTGCTCCGGAGTTAAGCAACGCTGTCGCGCCCCCAATGCGGACCGAGTGTGTAGAGAATTGTTCTGGGTCGAGTCCAGCATGCCGCGCCGCTTGCTTGACTACCTTCGAGGCATCATCTGACGTGATGCCTCCACGTAACATCTTTAGCGCAGGTTCATCTTCTCGCGTACCGAAGACTGCCGCTGCCTTATGGACCCAGCGCGCTGCTCTAACAGGACAGATCAGCGTATCCTTCGACTTGTAATGATATCTCTTTTCTTCTCGTCCGAATTGGTTGTTCTTGGCTCCTGTCAAGGTGATTGCTACCATTTTGGCTCTCTTAGGAATAACGGGTTGCTCGTTGTCACCAAGAAATTGAATTGCAGAAAGCCGGAGGATATAGTTGTGGATTCGATTCCCGATGAAGAGATATTCCGAGCGTCGAAGCAGGAAGAAATATCCGAGGAGCAGCCCACCCCACAAAAGTTGGTCGCGCGGCCGAGTTAAATCCAAAAGGGAAAAGATTGAACGAAGAAGACGCGCGGTCATGGGCTGCTGCTTTACTACCGGGTTCGTGAAGCGGCGTATTCCACGCAGTAGGATAGCGTGACTGGCATTCACACCGGGATCGTAGCCTGCCGTATTACGGTGGAAACAGCGCACCGCGCACAATTTTGCACAAATTGTCGAGTAGGTGTTGCCGATGTGTCGGCGGTTCATGCCGTACTTCCATAGATACACAGCAAAGGCGCCGAGCTGTTCTGCGTTGCTGTCGACGTCGGCTGGTGTTAGCCACTGGCTAAAACGCATCATGGTGCACCAAGCGGACCACTGCTCCCAAGCGCGTGTATAATGCTTTCGGGAGGATTGAGCTAGAGCCCCCGCTCGCAGTAACGCTCCCAGAGATTCGAGAGATCGCGCGAGTCGTCTGGGACTTGAACCCGTGACCATCCAGAGCTTAAGTTAGAGAACGTGATAGCGAGAGACGGCGACAACCACACCCTGCTGCCTGCGTCTGCCATGATATTATCCACACCGGCAACGTGAGAGGCTGTCGAATAGAAACCGTGCTGGACTTCGCATAGAGCCATGATCCGAAGCAATAATTGAGCAAAAGTGTTGCGACTAGACTTGCGGTTATTCCACGCCACAGCGGAAGTGTTGTCGATAAAAAATCGCACATGCGTGTCCGATTCCTCGTTCGAGCTCTTCCACATGGGGCCCCATACCAGAGAAGAAAAACGGCGCTCAGTAGCTCCCGAACGTTGATGCAGAAGGTGCTGTCCCCTGTCTCGTTGCAGTGATGAATCAGCTCCTGCTCTTCCGGAGTAAACTTTACCTGCAAAAACTCCCTTCTTGCTGGGAACAGGGCACATAGCCCTTGATCACTCGCGTCCATCTGAATTTGGTAGTGCGGTTCGTGACGGCATACGAATCGGGCTAGTGGAATAGCATTCAACCTCCCAATTCCGATAATTACTTTGAACCACCGCAGATCATCCTTGGCTTCATCGGATACTGTAACACACCCGAAGCGTGGCGCACTGCGTGCTAAAGCTGCAACCCGCTGAAAGAATGGTGCTGCAGCTCGAATGCATGTTACCACGTGGCGAAGGCTGCCTAGAAGCTTCTGCAAGTCCGTTCGTGTGGTTTTGGTGCGGCCAACCATGGTATGAAGTCGCAGGAGTGCCTTTTCCACCTTTGCAAGCGGTATTGAGACAGTTTGTGCCGGCATATCCCAGTCGAGGCCTAGTGCTCGACCCGTCTGAAACCAGCTTGTGAACTTCTTCTCGTTGCAGGCATCCGGACCCAGTATTGTCACCATCGCGGACCGAAGTGCAAGTTCAGCTTCCGCCAGCCTGGACCCAATGTCGGGTTCAATAGCGACGTGGTCGTCACACCACGTCTTCGCATCAAATTTTACCTTCGCTGCTAGGGGTTGTAGTGGCCAAACTGGACCTGAACTGGCATACAGGTGCCCAATAGCTGCTCCCGCAGTCCAGTACGAGGAGGGTGAGTTTTTCCAGCCAAATGGGCAGCAGAGATCCACAATTAGGATACCAAGCTCTGGTATCGTCCCGGCAAAGCGCCCAACATGGTCGGCCGACATCGGGATGTTACGAAAGGCTCCGTTAACGTCACCGGTCATCATTCGCTGTAGTGTAGGGAATGCGCCAGCTACATCAATAATTCGGTTACCCAAAGCCTCAGGACCGTCATAGGCAACTTTTACTTCGCGATCAGGCTCTGTGTTGTCGTTCACCGACTCACCAGGCGGAAATGAGAGATCATGAATTATTCGGGCATCAACAGAGAGGTCCACATCTCCTTTTTGGACTGCTCCAAAGGGGCTGCAGGTGACGTCCTGCAGGAGCGGGAGCAAGTCAATGTCCAGAATGAGGTATCGGTTCGAGTCTTGACCTTTTCGAAGATGCTTGATGATGACGTTTAGTGCGCGCTTCGCGGACCCATGATTCGGAGGCGCGACGGGCTGTGGTTTGAACGACGACTTCCAAGAAGGAACCACACCATGCAATACGATGTGCTGCCAACGCGATCGGTAGCGATAAGTGTTCCAGGTTGCTGAGCTTCTGGGTTCCTCCAAAGCTTTATTCGGCCTCGAGTCCTTCGCAGATTCACCGCGAAGCAGCCGAACGAACTCCGGCAGCTGAATCCTAGTCCGACGAATAAATTCGCTGAACACGGATTGCTTATTTCGGTCCAGCAGATATTTGACGCGACTATTATTCATGACCGATGTAGGCGTGCACTCCGGTGGTCGAAGCCCGTGTTGCCGCAGCGATTCGTGTAGAACGGAATCACTGGCTTCCTGATGCAATTGCTCCAGACGTTGGCGAATCATTCTCGTCTTCTGAACGCGTGTTCTCTGCTCAAATAAGAATTTCCCGTAGGAGCTCGAAGTAATCTGTCCGTCCAGTGTCCCGAGGGCGGACGGGCTCAAAGGCACGTGCCTGTCGAGCAGCTCAATTGCGGACGGGCTCGAAGGCATGAGCCTGTCGAGCGGCCCAAAAGTGGACGGGCTCGAGGGCATGAGCCCATCGAGCGGCCCGATAGTGGACGGGCTCGAGGGCATGTGCCCATCGAGCGGCCCGAGGGTGGACGGGCTCGAAGGCATGAGCCTGTCGAGCGGTCCGATTGCTAACAGCACTCCGTTCGCTGATTTAGTAGATGACTCCATGGCGTCGTCGGTTGCTGGAATGGTTTGCAATAGTGAGCACGCTTGCGTTACGGGTTGTTCCATCCCTGCGTCCTCTTCTACCCCGTTGCTTAGCTGTCGCACGTGAATTACTGGGTCCTTCGCCGACGGAGAGATTGGACCATGAATCGCCTCAAGGCACCGTCACTGCATATCCGTTGCGAGACCCCCATAATTCTCGGCGATGAATCCTCGTACAGCGTCGGACAGGGTAGCTGGTTTGAAATGGCAGAGCGAGTTGATGATGCAATTGCCGTTCTTTCCCCGGCAGCCTTGCGCGGAAAGAAAACGCAGACATATCTGCTTGTTACCCTGCTTTGGCAACGCTTTCCTGATCTCCTGCGGAATGAAGACGCGTTTGTCTGTGCCGGCACCACGGTTCGCTCGGTCGTTGCGACTTGAACCAGACTTTGTTGCTTTCAACGCAGAGACAATGTCCTGGCGAAGAATTAACTGATGTACCCGTACGAACGATTCGTGCGACGCGCTGAAGTGAGCTTTGATGGCGGAGACCTGCGCCCAGCTTTCATCCGCGATGAAAACTCGGAAAAGTTCGAGCCGGTCATCGATCCATGCGGTGATCTCAGCCAGTGCCGCGGCTGAGGTTGGTATTTCACTGACGCGCAGCTCGGCCAGGAACGTCGACGCAGCCTCCAACGCTTCGTTTACCGCCGGTTGATACAGTTGCCTAGTAACATTACTAAGAACGTCCACAGCACCTGCTAGTGTAGCGAAGTCAGTCACCTCCGACGGCACCGGCAAGGTGTTCTTCTTCGAAAAATTGCTCATGTCACTTCTTCTAACTCGCTCTCGCTTTTCTAACTCCATCACACGGGCAAAATGCAGGATCGACAGCCCACGTGTACCGAAATCCCAACCAAACAGACCGCGCAGGACAGCAGGGTGTGGAAAGAAACCGAATTTTCTCCAGTGAATCTGGACAAACTCCACAAATTGCTGCGCCGTGAAAGACGCGTACTTACCGTTCACCAGAGCTAAATGGACTGTCGTCTGCATACCTGTGGGCCGAAACTGAGTCTTACTGGAAGAATCTTCACCGCGTGATACCAATAGCTGAGCCGAGTTACTCGTGCCGCCTCCCGGTCGCTGGAGAGAGATTAGCTGATCAATATCCGCTTCCAGCCGTAGTCCCGATGTACCAGGCCTGGTCGAAGCCTGTAATTGTTGGCCGTTCTGCAAGGTGGCTTCATTATCGGTTCGGCGTCGACGCTTCGGTTCCGGCGGTCCTTCTTCGGCTGAAGCTGGTCGGCGAACCTCGATAACGTGGTCATCCTCTTCAGAGTCACTGAGCCCATCACTGAGAACGACTTCTGTACCTGATGGAGTCACTACTGGTCGGGCAGCTGCGGCCACCGCGGTGCTTGTTTCGGGTTCGACCTCATCGAAGATCGTGTCGCCGAACGACACACCAGCAGGGTGAGAGCGTCCACCTTCCTTATAAAAGACGTAGTCGAGTATGTGGTGGACTGTCACCTGAGACACCTCGAAGCTGGTAATGTCGAGTAGGGGTAGTCACCGTGTTTCATCGCATAGCTTTCCACCAGCGTCGGCTAAAAGCGCCCTCGAGTCACGCAACGCCGCTCCGTCGATGCCATTGAACTTGTTGTAAATCTTCGCGTGTTGCTGCTTCATCTCAGGAGCCATGAGAAGGCTGGTGCTCTGGCCACCGCAAGGTTGTAGAGCATATATTTCTACAGCCACGTCCTGGGTTGAGTGTGGTGCATACACAATGGATGCATCTGTCCCCCCAAATTTTACGTCGAGCAGCCCGTGGCGGAGTTCAGTACTCCACTTATATCCCACCACCAGGCCGTAATCCCAGACTCGGGCACCACCGGGTCTAACCCAGGAGGTGCAAATGACGCCTCCGACGAATGTGCCGGCCCCATCCAGCGCCTCTTCGGGTGTTACCACCCTCGGTGAGATGTCCGCCTCTGCTAGGTCGACCGATTCCGCTTGTTCCTCTGCCCAGCGACCGCTTAGCACGAGTTTCACCTTCACCTTGCCGCCTCGCGTTCCGACGCCTTCTGTCTTGCCGTACGCGAAACCGACCACGCTGAAGACGCCCGGGCGTAGATAGAAATAGCTTGTAGCCATCTTGGTAATCCTGGATAGTCCGAAAGGGCGGAGACCTTGAGGTTTTAGCTGCGGGGAGGCGAATTCGAAAGTGGGTGCCCTCGATGAGCGCCCACCGCCCTCCTGTGGCATTCTATCTTTACTAACTGCGACATTGGGAAACCCTGGCTTCCTCGCCAACTTATCTAGCCTAAACTAGTCCGTTGACTCTGCAACCTCCAATTGGAGACGGCGTTGGCAGGAGCTCCGGCATATGCGTTGGAGACAGCGTTGGCAGGAGCCCCGGCATTGGCGTTAGCGTTGGAGATAGCAGGTGCGCCGCCGACTGCGGGGCCGCCAACAACTGCAGGTCCACCGACAACAGCGGGCCCACCGCCAACAACTGCGGGACCACCAACGCCCACACCTGGAAGGCCAACCCCGACACTGGCGATGCCCGGTACACCGACGCTGACGCCTGGGCCGGCGACGCCTGGGCCATACACGCCAGGACTCACTCCGACGCTCGCCACACCGGGAACTCCGACGCCTACGCCGACTCCGTGGAGACCATGAAGGCCATGAAGACCATGAAGGCCGAGCAGACTGAAGGTCTCGGCCACTTCTCTCTCAGCGCTCACGCCGCTAGAGAGGGCCACGGCCGCGATGCACATGGCGAAGGTCTTGCCGCTGCTGAGCATGGTGGTTGTAGACGGACGGTCCGATGTCGTAGATGAGGATTAGCTCGGGGAGATTCGTCTCGAGTGGTTAAATCTCGAGGGTAAATAGGAGAGTGAGACGTGAGCCCTGGAGCGCGTGCATTGAGTCCACACGTCGCAGTGCCATACGCGCTACAGCCGAATAGCTGCGCAGAGGCGCGAACCAACAAGATGCCTCGTGCAGAACGCGGCAGGATACGGTGCCGTATCGTCGACGCTTTTGTTGACCATTGTGTCAGCGCAGAGCTCGTGCTGTTCACCAGGGCAGCACATGCTTGCGGATTCAAGCATTCGTGCGGATGGATCGATTGGTCGAGCGTCATCTCGCTGTCCGCATCGAGTTTCTTGTCGGCCCATCTGATCTGGTTGGCTTCTTTATGTGAACTCGACTTCAACGTAAGCCATACAAACCGCAGTACAAATGACAAGGGCCTCATGATGGGCTCCGTCCCGCTAACGCACTGTCCGTGTCGTCCTAAGACGATGTACCGTATAAACCAACGAGCCTAGCACCACTAATACTGCAGCTCGTGCAACACCACTTCCATATTGAAACCCACCTGGCTCATGCTGATCGACGCTGTCCATCGAGCAGCATCGTATGGGGTCCGGGTCTTCGCAACACAGTCACCGAAGACCGACACCAATTCACCCGAAACGATTACAGCTCACTCGGTCCTTCACATTTGAGAGACCACACGACACCTTCCCCGCCTACCGCAACCGCCACCATCGAGCTCGGCCAGCTCCTCATTCTCAATTTCACTCTCTCGAGCCAATTTCCCATCTACAGCACAACAACACTCCCAATCATGTTCAGCAACGCCAAGATCGCCGTCCTTAGCATCGCCGTCGTGGCGCTCTCAAGCGGCGTGCGCGCAGAGCAAGAGGTGGCCCAGACGCTGATCGGCGGCCCGGGTCTTGTCGGCGTTGGCATCCCCGGTGTCGCAACCGTCGGAGTGGGCGGCCTGGGCGCCTATGGCCCTGGTGTGTATGGCCCTGGTGTGTATGGCCCTGGCGTCTATGGCCCTGGTGCCTATGGCCCGGGTGTGTACGGCCCCGGCGTCGGCTACAATGGAGCCGCTCCTGCCTACCCCAGCGCAAACCGCGGCGCTACGGCAAGCGCGTCTGCGACTGCGAACGCGTACCGCAAGCTCCGCTCCGAGGAGGAATAAATGGACCAAGTCCGTCTCGATCGGCCGCTCGACGTGTGAAAGGCATCCGAGGGCGTGCGTGAATCGCGTCCTCGCTTGCGGGAGCGCACGCAACTACCCCGACGGAGCTAAAGGCGTCTGTGCAGGGTATTACTGTTTATGAGTTTAGTCTTCGTTTGCGTTGGAAAGTAATACAAGTGATGTGTTGAGCCAGTACCTGCTGCTATCCGCTGTGTGTTCTGTATTTTGCTGTCGTCGTGTGTTCATTGAACACTGTTCAATCCCTCATAGCAGAGAGTCTCACGGTGATATGGACCTTGCTAGAACTTCTAGCTAACAGTGATTCGTTTTTGGAGTAGTCGTGTCTTTCATTGGGTCGCTCTCGAAACGAAGTTGAAGTGCTGGAGCTGCAGTTATAACCCGGCCTGACCTTGCTCGTGGTGGCTGAAAGAGCAGCTTTGAATGATACGGCACCTCAACCACGTATTCGGATGCTTAAAGGTAGTGAAGCTATCAATGATATCGTTGTTGGTAAACAAAAAGCACTAGTTCGGATCTGGAGACTAGGCGTGAGATACAAGTAAGGATAGGGAGACGATGATTCAACAACACTTGCGATTTATTTACAGTCCAAACAGCAACTAATGTTACGACACCTAGGTCTGTGAAAGCGCTGCCAATGCGCTGCGGAAGCCCGCGCGACGACAAGACAATTGCGTCTAAAGCGCCAGTGGCGCAACCTACACAGCGTTCATTGCAGAGTCAGAACGCTTAAGCTCACTCACTATTCACTCCACCGAGCGGAGCTTGCGGTTCGCTCTTTGAGACGTAGCGCTTGCACCGCCGCTAGGTCCGGCACTCGGTCCACCGCTCGGACCAGCACTCGGGCCGCCACTCGGACCCGCGCTCGTACCGCCGTTCGCATTTGCTCCTGCAGAGGCCGTGGCAGACGCACTTGCCGACGCGCCGCCACTGGTCCTCGTAGTGGACGCAGAGGTCGTTCCATCGCTGCTCGTCACCGTGACCGTCTTGGTCGAGCCACCGTTGCCGCCGGGGCCTGCATTGGCGTTGGCATTCGCGCTGACTGTGGCAGGAGCGCCAGCGTTGGCATTCGCGGTTGCTGTGGCAGGCGCACCGGCGTTGGCGTTGGAGACCGCGTTGGCAGGAGCTCCAGCATTGGCGTTGGAGACGGCGTTGGCAGGAGCTCCGGCATATGCGTTGGAGACAGCGTTGGCAGGAGCCCCGGCATTGGCGTTAGCGTTGGAGATAGCAGGTGCGCCGCCGACTGCGGGGCCGCCAACAACTGCAGGTCCACCGACAACTGCGGGCCCACCGCCAACAACTGCGGGACCACCAACGCCCACACCTGGAAGGCCAACCCCGACACTGGCGATGCCCGGTACACCGACGCTGACGCCTGGGCCGGCGACGCCTGGGCCATACACGCCAGGACCCACTCCGACGCTCGCCACACCGGGAACTCCGACGCCTACGCCGACTCCGTGGAGACCATGAAGGCCATGAAGACCATGAAGGCCGAGCAGACCGAAGGTCTCGGCCACTTCTCTCTCAGCGCTCACGCCGCTAGAGAGGGCCACGGCCGCGATGCACATGGCGAAGGTCTTGCCGCTGCTGAGCATGGTGGTTGTAGACGGACGGTCCGATGTCGTAGATGAGGATTAGCTCGGGGAGATTCGTCTCGAGTGGTTAAATCTCGAGGGTAAATAGGAGAGTGAGACGTGAGCCCTGGAGCGCGTGCATTGAGTCCACACGTCGCAGTGCCATACGCGCTACAGCCGAATAGCTGCGCAGAGGCGCGAACCAACAAGATGCCTCGTGCAGAACGCGGCAGGATACGGTGCCGTATCGTCGACGCTTTTGTTGACCATTGTGTCAGCGCAGAGCTCGTGCTGTTCACCAGGGCAGCACATGCTTGCGGATTCAAGCATTCGTGCGGATGGATCGATTGGTCGAGCGTCATCTCGCTGTCCGCATCGAGTTTCTTGTCGGCCCATCTGATCTGGTTGGCTTCTTTATGTGAACTCGACTTCAACGTAAGCCATACAAACCGCAGTACAAATGACAAGGGCCTCATGATGGGCTCCGTCCCGCTAACGCACTGTCCGTGTCGTCCTAAGACGATGTACCGTATAAACCAACGAGCCATCGCGCATGTAGCACCACTAATACTGCAGCTCGTGCAACACCACTTCCATATTGAAACCCACCTGGCTCATGCTGATCGACGCTGTCCATCGAGCAGCATCGTATGGGGTCCGGGTCTTCGCAACACAGTCACCGAAGACCGACACCAATTCACCCGAAACGATTACAGCTCACTCGGTCCTTCACATTTGAGAGACCACACGACACCTTCCCCGCCTACCGCAACCGCCACCATCGAGCTCGGCCAGCTCCTCATTCTCAATTTCACTCTCTCGAGCCAATTTCCCATCTACCGCACAACAACAACACCAATCATGTTCAGCAACGCCAAGATCGCCGTCCTTAGCATCGTCGTCGTGGCGCTCTCAAGCGGCGTGCGCGCAGAGCAAGAGGTGGCCCAGACGCTGATCGGCGGCCCGGGTCTTGTCGGCGTTGGCATCCCCGGTGTCGCAACCGTCGGAGTGGGCGGCCTGGGCGCCTATGGCCCTGGTGTGTATGGCCCTGGTGTGTATGGCCCTGGCGTCTATGGCCCTGGCGTCTATGGCCCTGGTGCCTATGGCCCGGGTGTGTACGGCCCCGGCGTCGGCTATAATGGAGCCGCTCCTGCCTACCCCAGCGCAAACCGCGGCGCTACGGCAAGCGCGTCTGCGACTGCGAACGCGTACCGCAAGCTCCGCTCCGAGGAGGAATAAATGGACCAAGTCCGTCTCGATCGGCCGCTCGACGTGTGAAAGGCATCCGAGGGCGTGCATGAATCGCGTCCTCGCTTGCGGGAGCGCACGCAACTACCCCGACGGAGCTAAAGGCGTCTGTGCAGGGTATTACTGTTTATGAGTTTAGTCTTCGTTTGCGTTGGAAAGTAATACAAGTGATGTGTTGAGCCAGTACCTGCTGCTATCCGCTGTGTGTTCTGTATTTTGCTGTCGTCGTGTGTTCATTGAACACTGTTCAATCCCTCATAGCAGAGAGTCTCACGGTGATATGGACCTTGCTAGAACTTCTAGCTAACAGTGATTCGTTTTTGGAGTAGTCGTGTCTTTCATTGGGTCGCTCTCGAAACGAAGTTGAAGTGCTGAAGCTGCAGTTATAACCCGGCCTGACCTTGCTCGCGGTGGCTGAAAGAGCAGCTTTGAATGATACGGCACCTCAACCACGTATTCGGATGCTTAAAGGTAGTGAAGCTATCAATGATATCGTTGTTGGTAAACAAAAAGCACTAGTTCGGATCTGGAGACTAGGCGTGAGATACAAGTAAGGATAGGGAGACGATGATTCAACAACACTTGCGATTTATTTACAGTCCCAACAACAACTAATGTTACGACACCTAGGTCTGTGAAAGCGCTGCCAATGCGCTGCGGAAGCCCGCGCGACGACAAGACAATTGCGTCTAAAGCGCCAGTGGCGCAACCTACACAGCGTTCATTGCAGAGTCAGAACGCTTAAGCTCACTCACTCACTCACTCCACCGAGCGGAGCTTGCGGTTCGCTCTTTGAGACGTTGCGCTTGCACCGCCGCTAGGTCAGCCGCTAGGTCCGGCACTCGGTCCCCCGCTCGGACCAGCACTCGGGCCACCACTCGGACCCGCGCTCGCACCGCTGTTCGCATTTGCTCCTGCAGAGGCCGTGGCAGACGCACTTGCCGACGCGCCGCCACTGGTCCTCGTAGTGGACGCAGAGGTCGTTCCATCGCTGCTCGTCACCGTGACCGTCTTGGTCGAGCCACCGTTGCCGCCGGGGCCTGCATTGGCGTTGGCATTCGCGCTGTTTCTTGCGCGAAGCGTCGGCCTATTTGGTGGAAACATCAGCACGCCAGTTTTCCAGCAGCAAGCAACGGGTTGCTACAACTTCTCCTCGAAGAAGTGCTGGCATGTTTGCCGCACGAGAGCGTCGAGATTAAGAATTAGTGCGGAGACATTTGCTACGCATGAATGAGCGGTGGTGCTTCATGCGTTCTTTGAAACCAGTCCGACGTTGAGCCGATACGAGCAATAATGGTCCTTTGGAAGCATCGCTGCCGCACATACAGGACCTCCCAACTCGACCAGCAGCGGCGTATTCACCCGGGCACCGGCGTCTTCGTACACCGATTCCGGGACGGATATCCAGCGTGCCGTAAAAACGGAAAACTCCCAGCGGCGGATATACACGCGGGTGAATACGTGCACAGGTTGAAGTTCACTTCAACGTCATCATCGTATTTACAGCCAATCGTCGGCCAGACATAAATTAATCATCCGACCAATCATATTCGCCTTCCACGGCCACATTCATCATTTTCGATCTTTCACGTTGCCTCTCATACTGGAGCCCAGTGTAAATCTCGTCATGCAGCCAGTCGCCGATCCACCCAGCACCCCGCAGACCCCGGCCAGCAGCTACGTGGCCATCCCGGACCCCATCGACATGTACGGCTCTACAACAGACGCGCCACCACTGCCGGACGTGAGCAAGCAAGACACGCGCGCAGACGTGGAGGCTCTGCGCGCCAGCTTCGCCTCGGGCGCCACCAAGGACGTGCGCACGCGCCGGTCGCTGCTGCGCGCGCTGCAGCGGCTCGTGGACGAGAACGAGGCGGTCATCAGCGAGGCCGTGTGGAAGGACCTGCACAAGCACCCGCAGGAGCTGTTCGCCACGGAGGTGTCGCTGCTCAAGGCCGAGCTGCAGGACTTCATCGACTACGTGGACGACTGGGCCAAGCCCCAGCTCAAGGCCACCAACGTCGTCAACCTGCCGGGTCTGTCCTACGTCCGCCCCGAGCCGCTGGGCGTCGTGTGCGTCATCGGCACGTGGAACTACCCCGTGAACCTGCTGCTGATGCCGCTGGTGGCCGCTCTAGGCGCTGGCAACTGCGTCGTCGTGCGACTACCGGGGGACGACACCACGCGCCACCTGAACAACGTGCTGATCAGGCTCTTCGACAAGTACATGGACAAGCGCTACGTGCGCGTGGTGTATGGGGGCGTGGAGGAGACGAAGAAGATGCTGCAGGAGCGCTACGACCTCATCTTCGCCACGGGCGGCAACTTTCTGGGCAAGATCGTGGCCCAGGCAGCCGTGCAGCACTTGACGCCGACGGTGCTGGAGCTCGGAGGCAAGTCTCCGTGCATCGTCGACGGCTCGGCCGACTTGAAGCTGGCTGCGAAGCGCATCGCGTGGGGGGCCTTTGTCAACGCCGGTCAGACGTGTGTCCGCCCGGACTATTTGCTGGTGGACGCGAAGGTCGGCGACCAGTTCATTAAGCTGCTGGAGGAAGAAGTGGCGGCGCAATACGGCGGCGATAACGTGAAGGAGTCGGACAGCTTTGGCCGAGTCGTCAACCAGCGGATGTACGCGCGTCTGGCACGCATGCTGGAGAAAGACCGCGAGCACGTGAGCTACGGCGGGGACAGCGACGACAAGCAGCGCTTCATTTCTCCTACGCTGCTGAACTTCCGAGCAGACTTTGACTCGTTCGTGTCTAGCGCTTGTATGAGCGAGGAGATCTTTGGCCCGTTGCTGCCCATCTATTACTATGCTGCAGGTGACTTGGACATGGCCATCAACTTCGTCATTGCGCGAGAGAAGCCGCTTTCACTGTATCACTTCAGCTCGAATGGCGCGAACAAGGAGCGTGTGGTGAACGAGACCTCGGCTGGCAGTATGATGCTGAACGACGTCCTGATGCAGCTGACAAACGCCCACGTTCCGTTCGGTGGAGTCGGCAACTCAGGCATGGGCGCCTACCACGGCCACTATGGCTTTGAGGCGTTCTCCCACTACAAGACGGTGGTCTACAAGAATGGACTGCTGGATCTTCCGCAGCGCTACGCTCCATACACTCCAGCCAAGAAGTTTGTCTTAGGCATCGCCATGTACCCGTTCACCCGCCTGCACATGCGCCTACTCAAGTCGCTAGGCTTCGCGGCGGTACTCGCCATCATCGCTGTCATTATTAAGTTCTCCGTCTGAGCTCCCTCTGAAGGCTACGAGGGCCACTTCATCTACTTGATCGAAATCTCTTCTTTACTGTTACTACTAGTTGCATCACACAATCAAGCAGCAGTCTCATCTTATATAAGTCAGTGTCTACTTGCTGTCTTTGCGTTCAAGTTCCTTCTCGTCGTTGTTGGTAGCCTTCGCCCCCTTGGCTGAGCCCTCATCCTCGACATCTTCGGGGCCCTCCTCGTCCTTGCTGAGCTTCCCTTCCGAGCTTTTGCGTTTCCCGCAGGTTCTGGGGGTAATATCGCAGTCTTTCGCATCGGCGCGGTGACTCTCGACCGACGCCCGCGCCCGCATCGACTTCATGAGACCGTAGAAGGCGTCGTAGTCCATGGACGCGATCACAATCTCGAGGTATTGCTCAGCTTTGGGGTCCGCCTTGATCGCCTTCTGGCAATGCTCAGCAAACGCTTCCTCTGTCACCCCCTGCTGTGTCAAGAAGACTAGCAAAAGAAAGAAAGCGGCATAGCACGATCAGTAGCTGTAGCACCTCAACTTGGAGATTTTGAGAGCTGTGCCTACCCTTCATGTGCTCGTTGAACATGTGCTGGAACTCGATGTAGATGGTCATGTAGGCGAGCTGGTGCTCCAAGTCGTCCGTGAACGAGAGCGCGTGATCCAGGAAGAACTGCTCGAACTGGCGCTGGAACTGCGTCGTTTTGATGTACTCCGCCAGCGCGCGAACCAGAGGATCCTGAATCTTGTCGTCCATGGCTAGCGTAGCGTATCTGAGCTTGCTACTCGCCTCGCCTTTCTTTCAACGTTTAGCAAATGAACCGACGCGGCATTGGCAAAGGGGAGAAACCGCCCGCCGTCGCGTTCAGCGCCAGAAATAGCAGGACGTCGCTCGAGGCGATCACTTTGCTCATCAATACATTTAGTTTAGCTTCAACTTGACCTATGCAGCCATGTACCGACTATCAGGTACTAGTGACGTCATGGCTATAGTCGTAATTACGCGTGTCTTTTTACGTAAAAAGACAAGGGGATCCCCCTGAACTGACACTTGGCTGCTTTTGGGGCACATTCCCATAGTTTGTCATAGCACTACAGTAGCGATGGCCAAGTGGACGTTCTCTTTGCTGGCCCTGTGCCTGACGGCGCTGGTGCTGGCCGTGCAGGCGGGCAAAGGCCCCAAGGTGACCAACCAGGTCTACTTCGACGTGAGCATCGACGGCAAACCCGCGGGCCGCATCGTCATGGGCCTCTACGGCAAGACGGTGCCCAAGACGGTGGAGAACTTCCGCGCGCTCTGCACGGGCGAGAAGGGCGTGGGCAACAGCGGCAAGCCCCTGCACTACAAGGACAGCATCTTCCACCGCATCATCCCCAACTTCATGATTCAGGGCGGCGACTTCACGAGCTTCAACGGCATGGGCGGCGAGAGCATCTACGGCGCCAAGTTCCCGGACGAGAACTTCAAACTGTACGACCGAATTTCGGATTTAGACCCCGGTTTTTTTTCCCCCGAATTTTGGATGGCGTGGTGGGTTTTATTATTGAAGCTGACTTATGGGTGATTTGGGTCGTTGGGTTTTATGCAGGAAACACGCCGGCAAGGGCACGCTCAGCATGGCCAACTCGGGTGCCAACACGAACGGCAGCCAGTTCTTCATCTGCACGGTCAAGACCTCGTGGCTGGACGGCCGTCACGTCGTGTTCGGGCGCGTGGTGAAGGGCTTGGACGTGCTGGACGCCGTCGAGGCGGTGGGCTCCCCCAGCGGCACCCCTAGCAAGAAGGTCGTCATCACGGAGAGCGGTGAGCTGGCCGCCGGTGACTTCGTACAGGAAGAGTAGATCCGTCGTACAGACTTGCACCACCGGATACCTGACGTAACAAATGCAAGATACAAGGTGTAACTTCAACGCTCGACCTGTACTCAGCTTCCTTGCTAGTACTACGTAGTAGTATTTTTTTGGACGTGTACTCATGTACTGGGAGCAAGAGCAACGCCAACGGTGACCCCAAATTCTATTCTATATGTAGTAAAGGGCTTCTTTCAACAGTTATCAAACCACTGACAGCCGCTCACCGTAGCGGCAGTTCTAAACTGCCGCTATATCGCTGCATTATAGATGAACGAAGCCCAGCAAGAACGTGCGAAGTGGGTCCAGGATCTCCTGGATGAAGACGAAGAGAAGTGCGCAGTATTCAACACGTACTTGCGGACTAGACCGTTTTAAGCCTGGGGGTTCTCGTCCAGGACGCGCTGCCAACAAGCACCGCGACCCTCATGGTCGCACAGCGCGCTTGAAGAGCTATGAGCTCCTTGTCCTCGGAGACCTATCTGGGCTTGCCCGTCATTGTCTATCTTTGAGTGGTAAACGGCCTTCCAATTGAGCATTAAAACTTCCCGTCATTGTCTATCTTGACGTCCCGATAGCGGCGCCTATTTTCACCGCCATATTTAGACTAAAATTTAGGATTCAACGAGACCCCAAATATAGCGGACACTTTTGGAATGCCGTTTGGCAAACACGATTCTATTTTCAGATATTTGCCAAATATGGGTTTAGAAGCGAATAAAGGAGCACCGTTGGCGTTGCTCTAATCTGACAAAAGTTACAACAGGAATTGTGGTATCAAATAACGTGTTCACTGTTTTCTAACTGCAATCGTAAGGAAACTTCACTAACTCGACGACAACGACACGATGGCTCATCGCGACATACTGTACATGTAGAACACCATAAACAAAACATTGTTGTGGGCTTGCCCTTCAGCGTCTCGACTCGTTCACTCCGAACGAAGATTACGGCGAGTTCCAGAGGTTCCTCCAGCCCCATGCACTGTGCCCGGCGAGCCGCCACCGCCACCGCCTGGCATCATCTTCATGAGACTCGACATACCTCCCATTCCGCCGCCGCCGCCCATTCCAGGAAGACCGCCCATGCCGCCACCGCCACCACCCATGCCTGGCATCATCTTCATGAGACTTGACATTCCGCCCATGCCGCCACCGCCGCCGCCCATTCCGGGAAAGCCGCCCATGCCGCCTCCTCCCATGCCTGGCATCATCTTCATGAGGCTCCCCATTCCGCCCATTCCGCCCATGCCGCCCATGCCAGGAAAGCCGAACTGGGCTTCTACGCCGCCCGAAAAAGTCATGATGGCGATGAGTAACACGGCGAGACTGCTTCTGCTGACCATTGCTAGGCAATAAACTTGATTCGATGCCGGAGACCGAGTCGTTTGCGCGGAAGTAGATTTGGAAATGAGCAACAGTTTTGAGTCAACCCTCGTGACAATAAAAGCTGCTGCTGACGCTACAGTTGACCGTGCGAGGCTTGTAAACGGTGAGGGTGTGAATATACATGTACACTCCTGGAGTAGTAGAATTGGATTCGACTGAAAGTCATAGCAGCTGCTCAGCGGTGGCGTGGTAGCTGCCACCTAACCATCCGCTCATGCACAGCTCGTGCTTTTGTTTGGTTGGGAGTGCACAAATAAAGCATACGAAAGTTAGCTTCGGACAAGAACGCCATAACACCAAGACCCGTGCCCGTAATTTGTGGTAATGCGGGAAGTAGTTGTTAGTTAGCGAGGCAGCTGCAGCTGGTCAAATGCTTAAATGTTGCACTTGTATACTTCCATGTGATCATCAACATTTGGTGCCCACTGCATGGTTGCAGCCACAAAGAATGGATAAGAAGACTATATATTATGAGGAAACTGTTTTTAGAAAATATCTGGTCCACACCTGGGTGCCCGCAAACGAGAAATGGCCAGCACCGACTATTATATAAAAATGCCATCTCACCAGAACAACTGGTCGCTAGACCGTAACTTTGCAGCACCCCAAGGAGATGCCGCGTTCTGCTCCAAGTGTGGAGAAGGAGGCGCAACGCTGGCATCGGTGGCAGCCAAGATGACCAGGAATTCTAAACCAGTAGGCGCTTCCTCCTACATGTAGGTTAATGCCAAATTGTTGCATCCTTCATTCTCGAATTTACTCGCTCAAAATCCAACCACTCGAGCCAAGCCTCCCAGACATGTTCAACAGCGCCAAGATCTTCGCCATGTGCATCGCTGCTGTCGCTCTATCAAGCGGAGTTCACGCCGAGACAGAAGTGGCCCAAGGACATGGCGTCAGCGTCAACATTCCCGGCATCGTTAACGTCGGAGTGGGCCCACGCGGATCCGGTGCCGTTCGCGTAGGTGTGCTTGGTGGACTTGTGAACGTTGGCACCGGAGGCGGTTACAGCGGTGGCTTCCCGAGCGCGTACCGCAAGCTCCGCTCGGTTGAGTGAACGAACGAAGTTCGGCTTGATCAGTCAGACACTAGGTGCTAAACGACGTGGGAATCAGGTGGAAGACTTTTTCTCTCGAGCGTGGGCTACCAGCTACCAGACTCCTACCCCAAGGGTGTACATGTATATGAGTTTTAGTCTCCTCTGTTTGCATTTCGCAAAATATACCAATGTTGTATCTAAGAAGTCCTAAACTGCAAGCTGCACAGCACAATTTTCGCACAGTCCTAGGTTCGAGTCTTCGACAGCATCCTCGTAGCGGTATCAGCTCGTCCATAATGATGACATTTACCAACAACGACCCGCATCTCAAGTAAAGGGAGCACGACCGACCGTGATTGGCTCTCCGACCCATGCAACGGGAGCAACTGGCGCTGGCTTAACACCTCAGAAGACGTACCGTAGTCTTCGCTCGGAATGAGCTACGCGAGTGAGCAAGGTCGGACGGGTGATGATAGATTCTTCACTGGTGGTCGCAGCAAATGCTTTCTCGGGAGCTTTTGTTGGTTGATGTAGATGAGTGTTGCAGTACATAAGCGATAACTGAGTATTGGTCAACTAATCTGTCAACAGCGTGTGCGCGTTGCTTGTTTCTATTGTCTACCTACGCCACAGAACAACAATTGAACTGTCTAGCAAGCTAGGATCGTCTTGATTCGGATTTGCACAGAGACGCATTCTCAGTAGGTTGGATTGGCTTCGGATACGTGACGAGTTGTTGCTCCGATCCTAAGCTTAGTTCAAGTTGCCAACCAACGGAAGCGGTTCTTGCATACTGGATGCATCGAGAAGAGGAAAGAAAACGAAGGTGGAACATGCTACACTGTATTGGTTTCCTACGCACATGACACTAAATTAATACTCTGCAAGACGCCTTGGGCTCCGTCGGGGTAAACGCATACGAGATGCGGTCGGATGCCTCTCACACTGCTCGAGACGGCAGCTTGAGACGGGGTTGGTCCATTTATTCCTCCACGGAGCGGAGCTTGCGGTACGCGTTCGCAGTCGCAGACGCGCTCGCCGAGGCGCCGCGGTTTGCGCTGGGATAAGCAGGAGCGGCTCCGTTGTAGCCGACGCCGGGGCCGTACACACCCGGGCCGTAGACACCCGGGCCATAGGCACCAGGGCCATACACGCCAGGGCCATACACACCAGGGCCATAGACGCCCAGACCGCCCACTCCGACGCTTGCGACACCGGGGATGCCGACACCGACAAGACCCGGGCCGCCGATCAGCGTCTGGGCCACCTCTTGTGCTGCGCGCACGCCACTTGAGAGCGCCACGGCGGCGATGCACATGACAAAGATCTTGGCGTTGCTGAGCATGGTTGGGATTGGTGTTGTACTTGAGGTGGGGGGAGTGTGCTGAAGAAAGTGAAATTGGGAATGAGGAGGGCGCAGTGGGGCTACCAACGAAACGCAGAGCGTGGCTTGATACGGTACCCTATCGTGGGTGACTGCATTGACGATCCTGTCAGAGTAAAGCGCATGCTGTTCACCAGGGCAGCACATGTTTGCGGTTTCAACTATTCGTGTGGACGGATCCATCGTCATATCTGCTAAGATCTTCAGCAGACGCGTCGAGTTTCTTGTCTGATTTGGTTGGCTCCTCTATGTGAGGGTCAACTTCAACAAAGTCCATACAAACTTCAGTACAAATGCAAATCGAAGGGAGGAAAGTGTGGCCGACGAGTACCACATACAATATGAATCGTCAGTACAAATGCGGAGTCGGGCCGACGAGTAAGGCCGGCACCACATCCACCATGAATTGTCCACTTATGGTTCCTGCGTAAGATAATGCAGGGCTACCGTGCATGTAGCACCGATAGTCCTTGCCACACCACCTCCATATTGAAACCCACCTGGCTCATGCTTCACGACGCTGCCATTCATCGTATGGGGACCGGACTTCACAGTACAGCCGATTTCTTCGAGGGAGAGCGACACCGGCCCCACAAAACGATCCCAGCCACCAAGGCCCTGCACATCCGACAGAGCATACGACACCAGCACAAACTACCCGCGAGACAACCTGCAACACCGAGCTCGACCTGCTCCACATTCTCAATTTCACTCCCCCAAGCCAAATCCCCATCTACAGAACAACACCAATCCCAACCATGCTCAGCAACGCCAAGATCTTTGTCATGTGCATCGCCGCCGTGGCGCTCTCAAGTGGCGTGCGCGCAGCACAAGAGGTGGCCCAGACGCTGATCGGCGGCCCGGGTCTTGTCGGTGTCGGCATCCCCGGTGTCGCAAGCGTCGGAGTGGGCGGTCTGGGCGTCTATGGCCCTGGTGTGTATGGCCCTGGCGTGTATGGCCCTGGTGCCTATGGCCCGGGTGTCTACGGCCCGGGTGTGTACGGCCCCGGCGTCGGCTACAACGGAGCCGCTCCTGCTTATCCCAGCGCAAACCGCGGCGCCTCGGCGAGCGCGTCTGCGACTGCGAACGCGTACCGCAAGCTCCGCTCCGTGGAGGAATAAATGGACCAACCCCGTCTCAAGCTGCCGTCTCGAGCAGTGTGAGAGGCATCCGACCGCATCTTTTGTGCGTTTACCCCGACGGAGCCCAAGGCGTCTTGCAGGGTATTAATTTAGTGTCATGTGCGTAGGAAACCAATACAGTGTAGCATGGTCCACCTTCGTTTTCTTTTCCTCTTCTCGATGCATCCAGTATGCAAGAACGCTTCCGTTTGTTGGCATCGTGAACTAAGCTAAGGAACGGAGCAACAACTCGTCACGTATCCGAAGCCAACCCAACCAACTAAAAAGTTTCAACTATTCGTGTGGACGGATCCATCGTCATATCTGCTAAGATCTTCAGCAGACGCGTCGAGTTTCTTGTCTGATTTGGTTGGCTCCTCTATGTGAGGGTCAACTTCAACAAAGTCCATACAAACTTCAGTACAAATGCAAATCGATCGTCCCAGATCGGGCCGACGAGTACCACATACAATATGAATCGTCAGTACAAATGCGGAGTCGGGCCGACGAGTAAGGCCGGCACCACATCCACCATGAATTGTCCACTTATGGTTCCTGCGTAAGATAATGCAGGGCTACCGTGCATGTAGCACCGATAGTCCTTGCCACACCACCTCCATATTGAAACCCACCTGGCTCATGCTTCACGACGCTGCCATTCATCGTATGGGGACCGGACTTCACAGTACAGCCGATTTCTTCGAGGGAGAGCGACACCAGTCCCACAAAACGATCCCAGCCACCAAGGCCCTGCACATCCGACAGAGCATACGACACCAGCACAAACTACCCGCGAGACAACCTGCAACACCGAGCTCGACCTGCTCCACATTCTCAATTTCACTCCCCCAAGCCAAATCCCCATCTACAGAACAACACCAATCCCAACCATGCTCAGCAACGCCAAGATCTTTGTCATGTGCATCGCCGCCGTGGCGCTCTCAAGTGGCGTGCGCGCAGCACAAGAGGTGGCCCAGACGCTGATCGGCGGCCCGGGTCTTGTCGGTGTCGGCATCCCCGGTGTCGCAAGCGTCGGAGTGGGCGGTCTGGGCGTCTATGGCCCTGGTGTGTATGGCCCTGGCGTGTATGGCCCTGGTGCCTATGGCCCGGGTGTCTACGGCCCGGGTGTGTACGGCCCCGGCGTCGGCTACAACGGAGCCGCTCCTGCTTATCCCAGCGCAAACCGCGGCGCCTCGGCGAGCGCGTCTGCGACTGCGAACGCGTACCGCAAGCTCCGCTCCGTGGAGGAATAAACGGCTCAAATCCGTAGCAAGCTGCCGTCTCAAGCAGTGTGAGAGGCATCCGACCGCATCTCGTGTGCGTCTACCCCGACGGAGCCCAAGGCGTCTTGCAGGGTATTAATTTAGTGTCATGTGCGTAGGAAACCAATACAGTGTAGCATGTTCCACCTTCGTTTTCTTTCCTCTTCTCGATGCATCCAGTATGCAAGAACCGCTTCCGTTGGTTGGCAACTTGAACTAAGCTTAGGATCGGAGCATCAACTCGTCACGTATCCGAAGCCAATCCAACCTACTGAGAATGCGTCTCTGTGCAAATCCGAATCAAGACGATCCTAGCTTGCTAGACAGTTCAATTGTTGTTCTGTGGCGTAGGTAGACAATAGAAACAAGCAACGCGCACACGCTGTTGACAGATTAGTTGACCAATACTCAGTTATCGCTTATGTACTGCAACACTCATCTACATCAACCAACAAAAGCTCTCGAGAAAGCATTTGCTGCGACCACCAGTGGAGAATCTATCATCACCCGTCCGACCTTGCTCACTCGCGCAGCTCATTCCGAGCGAAGACTGCGGTACGTCTTCGATGGTGTTGAGCCAGCGCCAGTAGCTCCCGTTGCGTTGGTCGGAGAGCCAATCGGGGGCGTTCCTGTTGAGGAACCACCCTTGGAGCTGCTCGTCGGCGACGTACCGGTGGTTGCTGTTGTGGCCGTGATTCCTGAAGCGCCTGCGGCCCCTGTTCCAGGGATCATCTTGGAGAGGCTCGTGAGACCACCGCCCATACTACCGCTAGTGCTACCGCCATTGTACACCTGTCAGCATTGTTTTGGAGTGCACTCAGCCAGAACGGCGACGATCAAGGCGAACATATCGGTGCTGTTGAATCAACCGCACCGATCAACAGTGTTGATCATACTGAGAGATGGTACAGATAACTTGAGTGATGCGAGTGGTGATGCACTGCGAGGTGTAGAAGAGAAAGTTGCTAGTAGGCAGCGTGGGGCAGCAATTTCTTTCGTGAGGCTGGAGTACGAAGCGTCGGAGCGAGAATAGTGTATGTGTGCATGGTATTGCCGAAACACGTGCACACTCGTGTTCAAGCAGCATGGACCAGCGACTTGTGGCTCGAGCAGGCTCTCGGCAGTTGGTGGGTAAAATTCGCGTCGCAATGTGCGAACGCTACACGTAGATGAGTGTTGCAGTATGGAAGGAATCAATGAGTATTAAGCGGTCCCAATTGTTGTTCAGTGGCGTAGGTAGAGAGTAGCAACTAGCAGGGCACACCGGTAGATTGGCCGCAGGCTAGGACTCGGGTTTGCACGGAAATGCATTCTCGTCACTTTTTAGTTGGTTGGGTTGGCTTCGGATACGTGACGAGTTGTTGCTCCGATCCTAAGCTTAGTTCACGATGCCAACAAACGGAAGCGTTCTTGCATACTGGATGCATCGAGAAGAGGAAAAGAAAACGAAGGTGGACCATGCTACACTGTATTGGTTTCCTACGCACATGACACTAAATTAATACCCTGCGAGACGTCTTGGGCTCCGTCGGGGTAGACGCACACGAGATGCGGTCGGATGCCTCTCACACTGCTCGAGACGGCAGCTTGAGAAGGGGTTGAGCCGTTTATTCCTCCACGGAGCGGAGCTTGCGGTACGCGTTCGCAGTCGCAGACGCGCTCGCCGAGGCGCCGCGGTTTGCGCTGGGATAAGCAGGAGCGGCTCCGTTGTAGCCGACGCCGGGGCCGTACACACCCGGGCCGTAGACACCCGGGCCATAGGCACCAGGGCCATACACGCCAGGGCCATACACACCAGGGCCATAGACGCCCAGACAATAGAAACAAGCAACGCGCACACGCTGTTGACAGATTAGTTGACCAATACTCAGTTATCGCTTATGTACTGCAACACTCATCTACATCAACCAACAAAAGCTCTCGAGAAAGCATTTGCTGCGACCACCAGTGGAGAATCTATCATCACCCGTCCGACCTTGCTCACTCGCGCAGCTCATTCCGAGCGAAGACTGCGGTACGTCTTCGATGGTGTTGAGCCAGCGCCAGTAGCTCCCGTTGCGTTGGTCGGAGAGCCAATCGGGGGCGTTCCTGTTGAGGAACCACCCTTGGAGCTGCTCGTCTGTGACGTACCGGTGGTTGCTGTTGTGGCCGTGATTCCTGAAGCGCCTGCGGCCCCTGTTCCAGGGATCATCTTGGAGAGGCTCGAGAGACCACCGCCCATACTACCGCTAGTGCTACCGCCATTGTACACCTGTCAGCATTGTTTTGGAGTGCACTCAGCCAGAACGGCGACGATCAAGGCGAACATATCGGTGCTGTTGAATCAACCGCACCGATCAACAGTGTTGATCATACTGAGAGATGGTACAGATAACTTGAGTGATGCGAGTGGTGATGCACTGCGAGGTGTAGAAGAGAAAGTTGCTAGTAGGCAGCGTGGGGCAGCAATTTCTTTCGTGAGGCTGGAGTACGAAGCGTCGGAGCGAGAATAGTGTATGTGTGCATGGTATTGCCGAAACACGTGCACACTCGTGTTCAAGCAGCATGGACCAGCGACTTGTGGCTCGAGCAGGCTCTCGGCAGTTGGTGGGTAAAATTCGCGTCGCAATGTGCGAACGCTACACGTAGATGAGTGTTGCAGTATGGAAGGAATCAATGAGTATTAAGCGGTCCCAATTGTTGTTCAGTGGCGTAGGTAGAGAGTAGCAACTAGCAGGGCACACCGGTAGATTGGCCGCAGGCTAGGACTCGGGTTTGCACGGAAATGCATTCTCGTCACTTTTTAGTTGGTTGGGTTGGCTTCGGATACGTGACGAGTTGTTGCTCCGTTCCTTAGCTTAGTTCACGATGCCAACAAACGGAAGCGTTCTTGCATACTGGATGCATCGAGAAGAGGAAAAGAAAACGAAGGTGGACCATGCTACACTGTATTGGTTTCCTACGCACATGACACTAAATTAATACCCTGCAAGACGCCTTGGGCTCCGTCGGGGTAGACGCACACGAGATGCGGTCGGATGCCTCTCACACTGCTCGAGACGGCAGCTTGAGAAGGGGTTGAGCCGTTTATTCCTCCACGGAGCGGAGCTTGCGGTACGCGTTCGCAGTCGCAGACGCGCTCGCCGAGGCGCCGCGGTTTGCGCTGGGATAAGCAGGAGCGGCTCCGTTGTAGCCGACGCCGGGGCCGTACACACCCGGGCCGTAGACACCCGGGCCATAGGCACCAGGGCCATACACGCCAGGGCCATACACACCAGGGCCATAGACGCCCAGACAATAGAAACAAGCAACGCGCACACGCTGTTGACAGATTAGTTGACCAATACTCAGTTATCGCTTATGTACTGCAACACTCATCTACATCAACCAACAAAAGCTCTCGAGAAAGCATTTGCTGCGACCACCAGTGGAGAATCTATCATCACCCGTCCGACCTTGCTCACTCGCGCAGCTCATTCCGAGCGAAGACTGCGGTACGTCTTCGATGGTGTTGAGCCAGCGCCAGTAGCTCCCGTTGCGTTGGTCGGAGAGCCAATCGGGGGCGTTCCTGTTGAGGAACCACCCTTGGAGCTGCTCGTCTGTGACGTACCGGTGGTTGCTGTTGTGGCCGTGATTCCTGAAGCGCCTGCGGCCCCTGTTCCAGGGATCATCTTGGAGAGGCTCGAGAGACCACCGCCCATACTACCGCTAGTGCTACCGCCATTGTACACCTGTCAGCATTGTTTTGGAGTGCACTCAGCCAGAACGGCGACGATCAAGGCGAACATATCGGTGCTGTTGAATCAACCGCACCGATCAACAGTGTTGATCATACTGAGAGATGGTACAGATAACTTGAGTGATGCGAGTGGTGATGCACTGCGAGGTGTAGAAGAGAAAGTTGCTAGTAGGCAGCGTGGGGCAGCAATTTCTTTCGTGAGGCTGGAGTACGAAGCGTCGGAGCGAGAATAGTGTATGTGTGCATGGTATTGCCGAAACACGTGCACACTCGTGTTCAAGCAGCATGGACCAGCGACTTGTGGCTCGAGCAGGCTCTCGGCAGTTGGTGGGTAAAATTCGCGTCGCAATGTGCGAACGCTACACGTAGATGAGTGTTGCAGTATGGAAGGAATCAATGAGTATTAAGCGGTCCCAATTGTTGTTCAGTGGCGTAGGTAGAGAGTAGCAACTAGCAGGGCACACCGGTAGATTGGCCGCAGGCTAGGACTCGGGTTTGCACGGAAATGCATTCTCGTCACTTTTTAGTTGGTTGGGTTGGCTTCGGATACGTGACGAGTTGTTGCTCCGCTCCTTAGCTTAGTTCACGATGCCAACAAAAGGAAGCGTTCTTGCATACTGGATGCATCGAGAAGAGGAAAAGAAAACGAAGGTGGACCATGCTACACTGTATTGGTTTCCTACGCACATGACACTAAATTAATACCCTGCGAGACGTCTTGGGCTCCGTCGGGGTAGACGCACACGAGATGCGGTCGGATGCCTCTCACACTGCTTGAGACGGCAGCTTGCTACGGATTTGAGCCGTTTATTCCTCCACGGAGCGGAGCTTGCGGTACGCGTTCGCAGTCGCAGACGCGCTCGCCGAGGCGCCGCGGTTTGCGCTGGGATAAGCAGGAGCGGCTCCGTTGTAGCCGACGCCGGGGCCGTACACACCCGGGCCGTAGACACCCGGGCCATAGGCACCAGGGCCATACACGCCAGGGCCATACACACCAGGGCCATAGACGCCCAGACCGCCCACTCCGACGCTTGCGACACCGGGGATGCCGACACCGACAAGACCCGGGCCGCCGATCAGCGTCTGGGCCACCTCTTGTGCTGCGCGCACGCCACTTGAGAGCGCCACGGCGGCGATGCACATGACAAAGATCTTGGCGTTGCTGAGCATGGTTGGGATTGGTGTTGTACTTGAGGTGGGGGGAGTGTGCTGAAGAAAGTGAAATTGGGAATGAGGAGGGCGCAGTGGGGCTACCAACGAAACGCAGAGCGTGGCTTGATACGGTACCCTATCGTGGGTGACTGCATTGACGATCCTGTCAGAGTAAAGCGCATGCTGTTCACCAGGGCAGCACATGTTTGCGGTTTCAACTATTCGTGTGGACGGATCCATCGTCATATCTGCTAAGATCTTCAGCAGACGCGTCGAGTTTCTTGTCTGATTTGGTTGGCTCCTCTATGTGAGGGTCAACTTCAACAAAGTCCATACAAACTTCAGTACAAATGCAAATCGATCGTCCCAGATCGGGCCGACGAGTACCACATACAATATGAATCGTCAGTACAAATGCGGAGTCGGGCCGACGAGTAAGGCCGGCACCACATCCACCATGAATTGTCCACTTATGGTTCCTGCGTAAGATAATGCAGGGCTACCGTGCATGTAGCACCGATAGTCCTTGCCACACCACCTCCATATTGAAACCCACCTGGCTCATGCTTCACGACGCTGCCATTCATCGTATGGGGACCGGACTTCACAGTACAGCCGATTTCTTCGAGGGAGAGCGACACCGGCCCCACAAAACGATCCCAGCCACCAAGGCCCTGCACATCCGACAGAGCATACGACACCAGCACAAACTACCCGCGAGACAACCTGCAACACCGAGCTCGACCTGCTCCACATTCTCAATTTCACTCCCCCAAGCCAAATCCCCATCTACAGAACAACACCAATCCCAACCATGCTCAGCAACGCCAAGATCTTTGTCATGTGCATCGCCGCCGTGGCGCTCTCAAGTGGCGTGCGCGCAGCACAAGAGGTGGCCCAGACGCTGATCGGCGGCCCGGGTCTTGTCGGTGTCGGCATCCCCGGTGTCGCAAGCGTCGGAGTGGGCGGTCTGGGCGTCTATGGCCCTGGTGTGTATGGCCCTGGCGTGTATGGCCCTGGTGCCTATGGCCCGGGTGTCTACGGCCCGGGTGTGTACGGCCCCGGCGTCGGCTACAACGGAGCCGCTCCTGCTTATCCCAGCGCAAACCGCGGCGCCTCGGCGAGCGCGTCTGCGACTGCGAACGCGTACCGCAAGCTCCGCTCCGTGGAGGAATAAATGGACCAACCCCGTCTCAAGCTGCCGTCTCGAGCAGTGTGAGAGGCATCCGACCGCATCTTTTGTGCGTTTACCCCGACGGAGCCCAAGGCGTCTTGCAGGGTATTAATTTAGTGTCATGTGCGTAGGAAACCAATACAGTGTAGCATGGTCCACCTTCGTTTTCTTTTCCTCTTCTCGATGCATCCAGTATGCAAGAACGCTTCCGTTTGTTGGCATCGTGAACTAAGCTAAGGAACGGAGCAACAACTCGTCACGTATCCGAAGCCAACCCAACCAACTAAAAAGTTTCAACTATTCGTGTGGACGGATCCATCGTCATATCTGCTAAGATCTTCAGCAGACGCGTCGAGTTTCTTGTCTGATTTGGTTGGCTCCTCTATGTGAGGGTCAACTTCAACAAAGTTCATACAAACTTCAGTACAAATGCAAATCGATCGTCCCAGATCGGGCCGACGAGTACCACATACAATATGAATCGTCAGTACAAATGCGGAGTCGGGCCGACGAGTAAGGCCGGCACCACATCCACCATGAATTGTCCACTTATGGTTCCTGCGTAAGATAATGCAGGGCTACCGTGCATGTAGCACCGATAGTCCTTGCCACACCACCTCCATATTGAAACCCACCTGGCTCATGCTTCACGACGCTGCCATTCATCGTATGGGGACCGGACTTCACAGTACAGCCGATTTCTTCGAGGGAGAGCGACACCAGTCCCACAAAACGATCCCAGCCACCAAGGCCCTCCACATCCGACAGAGCATACGACACCAGCACAAACTACCCGCGAGACAACCTGCAACACCGAGCTCGACCTGCTCCACATTCTCAATTTCACTCCCCCAAGCCAAATCCCCATCTACAGAACAACACCAATCCCAACCATGCTCAGCAACGCCAAGATCTTTGTCATGTGCATCGCCGCCGTGGCGCTCTCAAGTGGCGTGCGCGCAGCACAAGAGGTGGCCCAGACGCTGATCGGCGGCCCGGGTCTTGTCGGTGTCGGCATCCCCGGTGTCGCAAGCGTCGGAGTGGGCGGTCTGGGTGTCTATGGCCCTGGTGTGTATGGCCCTGGCGTGTATGGCCCTGGTGCCTATGGCCCGGGTGTCTACGGCCCGGGTGTGTACGGCCCCGGCGTCGGCTACAACGGAGCCGCTCCTGCTTATCCCAGCGCAAACCGCGGCGCCTCGGCGAGCGCGTCTGCGACTGCGAACGCGTACCGCAAGCTCCGCTCCGTGGAGGAATAAACGGCTCAAATCCGTAGCAAGCTGCCGTCTCAAGCAGTGTGAGAGGCATCCGACCGCATCTCGTGTGCGTCTACCCCGACGGAGCCCAAGGCGTCTTGCAGGGTATTTATTTAGTGTCATGTGCGTAGGAAACCAATACAGTGTAGCATGTTCCACCTTCGTTTTCTTTCCTCTTCTCGATGCATCCAGTATGCAAGAACCGCTTCCGTTGGTTGGCAACTTGAACTAAGCTTAGGATCGGAGCATCAACTCGTCACGTATCCGAAGCCAATCCAACCTACTGAGAATGCGTCTCTGTGCAAATCCGAATCAAGACGATCCTAGCTTGCTAGACAGTTCAATTGTTGTTCTGTGGCGTAGGTAGACAATAGAAACAAGCAACGCGCACACGCTGTTGACAGATTAGTTGACCAATACTCAGTTATCGCTTATGTACTGCAACACTCATCTACATCAACCAACAAAAGCTCTCGAGAAAGCATTTGCTGCGACCACCAGTGGAGAATCTATCATCACCCGTCCGACCTTGCTCACTCGCGCAGCTCATTCCGAGCGAAGACTGCGGTACGTCTTCGATGGTGTTGAGCCAGCGCCAGTAGCTCCCGTTGCGTTGGTCGGAGAGCCAATCGGGGGCGTTCCTGTTGAGGAACCACCCTTGGAGCTGCTCGTCGGCGACGTACCGGTGGTTGCTGTTGTGGCCGTGATTCCTGAAGCGCCTGCGGCCCCTGTTCCAGGGATCATCTTGGAGAGGCTCGTGAGACCACCGCCCATACTACCGCTAGTGCTACCGCCATTGTACACCTGTCAGCATTGTTTTGGAGTGCACTCAGCCAGAACGGCGACGATCAAGGCGAACATATCGGTGCTGTTGAATCAACCGCACCGATCAACAGTGTTGATCATACTGAGAGATGGTACAGATAACTTGAGTGATGCGAGTGGTGATGCACTGCGAGGTGTAGAAGAGAAAGTTGCTAGTAGGCAGCGTGGGGCAGCAATTTCTTTCGTGAGGCTGGAGTACGAAGCGTCGGAGCGAGAATAGTGTATGTGTGCATGGTATTGCCGAAACACGTGCACACTCGTGTTCAAGCAGCATGGACCAGCGACTTGTGGCTCGAGCAGGCTCTCGGCAGTTGGTGGGTAAAATTCGCGTCGCAATGTGCGAACGCTACACGTAGATGAGTGTTGCAGTATGGAAGGAATCAATGAGTATTAAGCGGTCCCAATTGTTGTTCAGTGGCGTAGGTAGAGAGTAGCAACTAGCAGGGCACACCGGTAGATTGGCCGCAGGCTAGGACTCGGGTTTGCACGGAAATGCATTCTCGTCACTTTTTAGTTGGTTGGGTTGGCTTCGGATACGTGACGAGTTGTTGCTCCGTTCCTTAGCTTAGTTCACGATGCCAACAAACGGAAGCGTTCTTGCATACTGGATGCATCGAGAAGAGGAAAAGAAAACGAAGGTGGACCATGCTACACTGTATTGGTTTCCTACGCACATGACACTAAATTAATACCCTGCAAGACGCCTTGGGCTCCGTCGGGGTAGACGCACACGAGATGCGGTCGGATGCCTCTCACACTGCTCGAGACGGCAGCTTGAGAAGGGGTTGAGCCGTTTATTCCTCCACGGAGCGGAGCTTGCGGTACGCGTTCGCAGTCGCAGACGCGCTCGCCGAGGCGCCGCGGTTTGCGCTGGGATAAGCAGGAGCGGCTCCGTTGTAGCCGACGCCGGGGCCGTACACACCCGGGCCGTAGACACCCGGGCCATAGGCACCAGGGCCATACACGCCAGGGCCATACACACCAGGGCCATAGACGCCCAGACAATAGAAACAAGCAACGCGCACACGCTGTTGACAGATTAGTTGACCAATACTCAGTTATCGCTTATGTACTGCAACACTCATCTACATCAACCAACAAAAGCTCTCGAGAAAGCATTTGCTGCGACCACCAGTGGAGAATCTATCATCACCCGTCCGACCTTGCTCACTCGCGCAGCTCATTCCGAGCGAAGACTGCGGTACGTCTTCGATGGTGTTGAGCCAGCGCCAGTAGCTCCCGTTGCGTTGGTCGGAGAGCCAATCGGGGGCGTTCCTGTTGAGGAACCACCCTTGGAGCTGCTCGTCTGTGACGTACCGGTGGTTGCTGTTGTGGCCGTGATTCCTGAAGCGCCTGCGGCCCCTGTTCCAGGGATCATCTTGGAGAGGCTCGAGAGACCACCGCCCATACTACCGCTAGTGCTACCGCCATTGTACACCTGTCAGCATTGTTTTGGAGTGCACTCAGCCAGAACGGCGACGATCAAGGCGAACATATCGGTGCTGTTGAATCAACCGCACCGATCAACAGTGTTGATCATACTGAGAGATGGTACAGATAACTTGAGTGATGCGAGTGGTGATGCACTGCGAGGTGTAGAAGAGAAAGTTGCTAGTAGGCAGCGTGGGGCAGCAATTTCTTTCGTGAGGCTGGAGTACGAAGCGTCGGAGCGAGAATAGTGTATGTGTGCATGGTATTGCCGAAACACGTGCACACTCGTGTTCAAGCAGCATGGACCAGCGACTTGTGGCTCGAGCAGGCTCTCGGCAGTTGGTGGGTAAAATTCGCGTCGCAATGTGCGAACGCTACACGTAGATGAGTGTTGCAGTATGGAAGGAATCAATGAGTATTAAGCGGTCCCAATTGTTGTTCAGTGGCGTAGGTAGAGAGTAGCAACTAGCAGGGCACACCGGTAGATTGGCCGCAGGCTAGGACTCGGGTTTGCACGGAAATGCATTCTCGTCACTTTTTAGTTGGTTGGGTTGGCTTCGGATACGTGACGAGTTGTTGCTCCGCTCCTTAGCTTAGTTCACGATGCCAACAAAAGGAAGCGTTCTTGCATACTGGATGCATCGAGAAGAGGAAAAGAAAACGAAGGTGGACCATGCTACACTGTATTGGTTTCCTACGCACATGACACTAAATTAATACCCTGCGAGACGTCTTGGGCTCCGTCGGGGTAGACGCACACGAGATGCGGTCGGATGCCTCTCACACTGCTTGAGACGGCAGCTTGCTACGGATTTGAGCCGTTTATTCCTCCACGGAGCGGAGCTTGCGGTACGCGTTCGCAGTCGCAGACGCGCTCGCCGAGGCGCCGCGGTTTGCGCTGGGATAAGCAGGAGCGGCTCCGTTGTAGCCGACGCCGGGGCCGTACACACCCGGGCCGTAGACACCCGGGCCATAGGCACCAGGGCCATACACGCCAGGGCCATACACACCAGGGCCATAGACGCCCAGACCGCCCACTCCGACGCTTGCGACACCGGGGATGCCGACACCGACAAGACCCGGGCCGCCGATCAGCGTCTGGGCCACCTCTTGTGCTGCGCGCACGCCACTTGAGAGCGCCACGGCGGCGATGCACATGACAAAGATCTTGGCGTTGCTGAGCATGGTTGGGATTGGTGTTGTACTTGAGGTGGGGGGAGTGTGCTGAAGAAAGTGAAATTGGGAATGAGGAGGGCGCAGTGGGGCTACCAACGAAACGCAGAGCGTGGCTTGATACGGTACCCTATCGTGGGTGACTGCATTGACGATCCTGTCAGAGTAAAGCGCATGCTGTTCACCAGGGCAGCACATGTTTGCGGTTTCAACTATTCGTGTGGACGGATCCATCGTCATATCTGCTAAGATCTTCAGCAGACTCGTCGAGTTTCTTGTCTGATTTGGTTGGCTCCTCTATGTGAGGGTCAACTTCAACAAAGTCCATACAAACTTCAGTACAAATGCAAATCGAAGGGAGGAAAGTGTGGGCTGTCGTCCCAGATCGGGCCGACGAGTACCACATACAATATGAATCGTCAGTACAAATGCGGAGTCGGGCCGACGAGTAAGGCCGGCACCACATCCACCATGAATTGTCCACTTATGGTTCCTGCGTAAGATAATGCAGGGCTACCGTGCATGTAGCACCAATAGTCCTTGCCACACCACCTCCATATTGAAACCCACCTGGCTCATGCTTCACGACGCTGCCATTCATCGTATGGGGACCGGACTTCACAGTACAGCCGATTTCTTCGAGGGAGAGCGACACCAGTCCCACAAAACGATCCCAGCCACCAAGGCCCTGTACATCCGACAGAGCATACGACACCAGCACAAACTACCCGCGAGACAACCTGCAACACCGAGCTCGACCTGCTCCACATTCTCAATTTCACTCCCCCAAGCCAAATCCCCATCTACAGAACAACACCAATCCCAACCATGCTCAGCAACGCCAAGATCTTTGTCATGTGCATCGCCGCCGTGGCGCTCTCAAGTGGCGTGCGCGCAGCACAAGAGGTGGCCCAGACGCTGATCGGCGGCCCGGGTCTTGTCGGTGTCGGCATCCCCGGTGTCGCAAGCGTCGGAGTGGGCGGTCTGGGCGTCTATGGCCCTGGTGTGTATGGCCCTGGCGTGTATGGCCCTGGTGCCTATGGCCCGGGTGTCTACGGCCCCGGCGTCGGCTACAACGGAGCCGCTCCTGCTTATCCCAGCGCAAACCGCGGCGCCTCGGCGAGCGCGTCTGCGACTGCGAACGCGTACCGCAAGCTCCGCTCCGTGGAGGAATAAACGGCTCAAATCCGTAGCAAGCTGCCGTCTCAAGCAGTGTGAGAGGCATCCGACCGCATCTCGTGTGCGTCTACCCCGACGGAGCCCAAGACGTCTCGCAGGGTATTAATTTAGTGTCATGTGCGTAGGAAACCAATACAGTGTAGCATGGTCCACCTTCGTTTTCTTTTCCTCTTCTCGATGCATCCAGTATGCAAGAACGCTTCCTTTTGTTGGCATCGTGAACTAAGCTTAGGATCGGAGCAACAACTCGTCACGTATCCGAAGCCAACCCAACCAACTAAAAAGTGACGAGAATGCATTTCCGTGCAAACCCGAGTCCTAGCCTGCGGCCAATCTACCGGTGTGCCCTGCTAGTTGCTACTCTCTACCTACGCCACTGAACAACAATTGGGACCGCTTAATACTCATTGATTCCTTCCATACTGCAACACTCATCTACGTGTAGCGTTCGCACATTGCGACGCGAATTTTACCCACCAACTGCCGAGAGCCTGCTCGAGCCACAAGTCGCTGGTCCATGCTGCTTGAACACGAGTGTGCACGTGTTTCGGCAATACCATGCACACATACACTATTCTCGCTCCGACGCTTCGTACTCCAGCCTCACGAAAGAAATTGCTGCCCCACGCTGCCTACTAGCAACTTTCTCTTCTACACCTCGCAGTGCATCACCACTCGCATCACTCAAGTTATCTGTACCATCTCTCAGTATGATCAACACTGTTGATCGGTGCGGTTGATTCAACAGCACCGATATGTTCGCCTTGATCGTCGCCGTTCTGGCTGAGTGCACTCCAAAACAATGCTGACAGGTGTACAATGGCGGTAGCACTAGCGGTAGTATGGGCGGTGGTCTCACGAGCCTCTCCAAGATGATCCCTGGAACAGGGGCCGCAGGCGCTTCAGGAATCACGGCCACAACAGCAACCACCGGTACGTCGCCGACGAGCAGCTCCAAGGGTGGTTCCTCAACAGGAACGCCCCCGATTGGCTCTCCGACCAACGCAACGGGAGCTACTGGCGCTGGCTCAACACCATCGAAGACGTACCGCAGTCTTCGCTCGGAATGAGCTGCGCGAGTGAGCAAGGTCGGACGGGTGATGATAGATTCTCCACTGGTGGTCGCAGCAAATGCTTTCTCGAGAGCTTTTGTTGGTTGATGTAGATGAGTGTTGCAGTACATAAGCGATAACTGAGTATTGGTCAACTAATCTGTCAACAGCGTGTGCGCGTTGCTTGTTTCTATTGTCTACCTACGCCACAGAACAACAATTGAACTGTCTAGCAAGCTAGGATCGTCTTGATTCGGATTTGCACAGAGACGCATTCTCAGTAGGTTGGATTGGCTTCGGATACGTGACGAGTTGTTGCTCCGATCCTAAGCTTAGTTCACGATGCCAACCAACGGAAGCGTTCTTGCATACTGGATGCATCGAGAAGAGGAAAGAAAACGAAGGTGGACCATGCTACACTGTATTGGTTTCCTACGCACATGACACTAAATTAATACCCTGCGAGACGTCTTGGGCTCCGTCGGGGTAGACGCACACGAGATGCGGTCGGATGCCTCTCACACTGCTCGAGACGGCAGCTTGAGACGGAGTTGGTCCATTTATTCCTCCACGGAGCGGAGCTTGCGGTACGCGTTCGCAGTCGCAGACGCGCTCGCCGAGGCGCCGCGGTTTGCGCTGGGATAAGCAGGAGCGGCTCCGTTGTAGCCGACGCCGGGGCCGTACACACCCGGGCCGTAGACACCCGGGCCATAGGCACCAGGGCCATACACGCCAGGGCCATACACACCAGGGCCATAGACGCCCAGACCGCCCACTCCGACGCTTGCGACACCGGGGATGCCGACACCGACAAGACCCGGGCCGCCGATCAGCGTCTGGGCCACCTCTTGTGCTGCGCGCACGCCACTTGAGAGCGCCACGGCGGCGATGCACATGACAAAGATCTTGGCGTTGCTGAGCATGGTTGGGATTGGTGTTGTACTTGAGGGGGGGGGGAGTGTGCTGAAGAAAGTGAAATTGGGAATGAGGAGGGCGCAGTGGGGCTACCAACGAAACGCAGAGCGTGGCTTGATACGGTACCCTATCGTGGGTGACTGCATTGACGATCCTGTCAGAGTAAAGCGCATGCTGTTCACCAGGGCAGCACATGTTTGCGGTTTCAACTATTCGTGTGGACGGATCCATCGTCATATCTGCTAAGATCTTCAGCAGACGCGTCGAGTTTCTTGTCTGATTTGGTTGGCTCCTCTATGTGAGGGTCAACTTCAACAAAGTCCATACAAACTTCAGTACAAATGCAAATCGAAGGGAGGAAAGTGTGGGCTGTCGTCCCAGATCGGGCCGACGAGTACCACATACAATATGAATCGTCAGTACAAATGCGGAGTCGGGCCGACGAGTAAGGCCGGCACCACATCCACCATGAATTGTCCACTTATGGTTCCTGCGTAAGATAATGCAGGGCTACCGTGCATGTAGCACCGATAGTCCTTGCCACACCACCTCCATATTGAAACCCACCTGGCTCATGCTTCACGACGCTGCCATTCATCGTATGGGGACCGGACTTCACAGTACAGCCGATTTCTTCGAGGGAGAGCGACACCAGTCCCACAAAACGATCCCAGCCACCAAGGCCCTGCACATCCGACAGAGCATACGACACCAGCACAAACTACCCGCGAGACAACCTGCAACACCGAGCTCGACCTGCTCCACATTCTCAATTTCACTCCCCCAAGCCAAATCCCCATCTACAGAACAACACCAATCCCAACCATGCTCAGCAACGCCAAGATCTTTGTCATGTGCATCGCCGCCGTGGCGCTCTCAAGTGGCGTGCGCGCAGCACAAGAGGTGGCCCAGACGCTGATCGGCGGCCCGGGTCTTGTCGGTGTCGGCATCCCCGGTGTCGCAAGCGTCGGAGTGGGCGGTCTGGGCGTCCATGGCCCTGGTGTGTATGGCCCTGGCGTGTATGGCCCTGGTGCCTATGGCCCGGGTGTCTACGGCCCGGGTGTGTACGGCCCCGGCGTCGGCTACAACGGAGCCGCTCCTGCTTATCCCAGCGCAAACCGCGGCGCCTCGGCGAGCGCGTCTGCGACTGCGAACGCGTACCGCAAGCTCCGCTCCGTGGAGGAATAAATGGACCAACCCCGTCTCAAGCTGCCGTCTCGAGCAGTGTGAGAGGCATCCGACCGCATCTTGTGTGCGTCTACCCCGACGGAGCCCAAGGCGTCTTGCAGGTATTAATTTAGTGTCATGTGCGTAGGAAACCAATACAGTGTAGCATGTTCCACCTTCGTTTTCTTTCCTCTTCTCGATGCATCCAGTATGCAAGAACCGCTTCCGTTGGTTGGCAACTTGAACTAAGCTTAGGATCGGAGCAACAACTCGTCACGTATCCGAAGCCAATCCAACCTACTGAGAATGCGTCTCTGTGCAAATCCGAATCAAGACGATCCTAGCTTGCTAGACAGTTCAATTGTTGTTCTGTGGCGTAGGTAGACAATAGAAACAAGCAACGCGCACACGCTGTTGACAGATTAGTTGACCAATACTCAGTTATCGCTTATGTACTGCAACACTCATCTACATCAACCAACAAAAGCTCTCGAGAAAGCATTTGCTGCGACCACCAGTGGAGAATCTATCATCACCCGTCCGACCTTGCTCACTCGCGCAGCTCATTCCGAGCGAAGACTGCGGTACGTCTTCGATGGTGTTGAGCCAGCGCCAGTAGCTCCCGTTGCGTTGGTCGGAGAGCCAATCGGGGGCGTTCCTGTTGAGGAACCACCCTTGGAGCTGCTCGTCGGCGACGTACCGGTGGTTGCTGTTGTGGCCGTGATTCCTGAAGCGCCTGCGGCCCCTGTTCCAGGGATCATCTTGGAGAGGCTCGTGAGACCACCGCCCATACTACCGCTAGTGCTACCGCCATTGTACACCTGTCAGCATTGTTTTGGAGTGCACTCAGCCAGAACGGCGACGATCAAGGCGAACATATCGGTGCTGTTGAATCAACCGCACCGATCAACAGTGTTGATCATACTGAGAGATGGTACAGATAACTTGAGTGATGCGAGTGGTGATGCACTGCGAGGTGTAGAAGAGAAAGTTGCTAGTAGGCAGCGTGGGGCAGCAATTTCTTTCGTGAGGCTGGAGTACGAAGCGTCGGAGCGAGAATAGTGTATGTGTGCATGGTATTGCCGAAACACGTGCACACTCGTGTTCAAGCAGCATGGACCAGCGACTTGTGGCTCGAGCAGGCTCTCGGCAGTTGGTGGGTAAAATTCGCGTCGCAATGTGCGAACGCTACACGTAGATGAGTGTTGCAGTATGGAAGGAATCAATGAGTATTAAGCGGTCCCAATTGTTGTTCAGTGGCGTAGGTAGAGAGTAGCAACTAGCAGGGCACACCGGTAGATTGGCCGCAGGCTAGGACTCGGGTTTGCACGGAAATGCATTCTCGTCACTTTTTAGTTGGTTGGGTTGGCTTCGGATACGTGACGAGTTGTTGCTCCGTTCCTTAGCTTAGTTCACGATGCCAACAAAAGGAAGCGTTCTTGCATACTGGATGCATCGAGAAGAGGAAAAGAAAACGAAGGTGGACCATGCTACACTGTATTGGTTTCCTACGCACACGACACTAAAATTAATACCCTGCGAGACGTCTTGGGCTCCGTCGGGGTAGACGCATACAAGATGCGGTCGGATGCCTCTCACACTGCTCGAGACGGCAGCTTGAGACGGGGTTGGTCCATTTATTCCTCCACGGAGCGGAGCTTGCGGTACGCGTTCGCAGTCGCAGACGCGCTCGCCGAGGCGCCGCGGTTTGCGCTGGGATAAGCAGGAGCGGCTCCGTTGTAGCCGACGCCGGGGCTGTACACACCCGGACCGTAGACACCCGGACCATAGGCGCCAGGGCCATACACGCCAGGGCCATACACACCAGGGCCATAGACGCCCAGGCCGCCCACTCCGACGCTTGCGACACCGGGGATGCCGACACCGACAAGACCCGGGCCGCCGATCAGCGTCTGGGCCACCTCTTGTTCTGCGCGCACGCCACTTGAGAGCGCCACGGCGGCGATGCACAGGACGAAGATCTTGGCGTTGTTGAACATGGTTGGGATTTGTGTTGTGCTGTAGATGGGGAGTTGGTTCGAGAGAGTGAAATTGAGAATGAGGAGCAGGTCGAGCTCAGTGTTGCAGGTTGTCTCGCGGGTAGTTTGTGCTGGTGTCGTATGCTCTGTCGGATGTGTAGGGCCTTGGTGGCTGGGATTGTTTTGTGGGACTGGTGTCGCTCTCCCTTGAAGAAATCGGCTGTACTGTGAAGTCTGGTCCCCATACGATGATTGGCAGCGTCGTGAAGCATGAGCCAGGTGGGTTTCAATATGGAAATGGTGTGGCAAGGACTATCGGTGCTACATGCACGGTAGCCCTGCATTATCTCACGCAGGAACCATAAATTGACAATATATGGTGTATGTGGTGCCGGCCTACTCGTCGGCCCGACTCCGCATTTGTACTGACGATTCATATTGTATGTGGTACTCGTCGGCCCGATCTGGGACGACAGCCCACACTTTCCTCCCTTCGATTTGCATTTGTACTGAAGTTTGTATGGACTTTGTTGAAGTTGACACTCACATAGAGGAGCCAACCAAATCAGACAGACAAGAAACTCGACGCGTCTGCTGAAGATCTTAGCAGATATGACGAATGATCCGTCCACACGAATAGTTGAAACCGCAAACATGTGCTGCCCTGGTGAGCAGCACGCGCTTTACTCTGACAGGATCGTCAATGCAGTCACCCACGATAGGGTACCGTATCAAGCCACGCTCTGCGTTTCGTTGGTAGCCCCACTGCACCTCTCCTCATTCCCAATTTCACTTTCTTCAGCACACTCCCCCCACCTCAAGTACAACACCAATCCCAACCATGCTCAGCAACGCCAAGATCTTCGTCCTGTGCATCGCCGCCGTGGCGCTCTCAAGTGGCGTGCGCGCAGAACAAGAGGTGGCCCAGACGCTGATCGGCGGTCCGGGTCTTGTCGGTGTCGGCATCCCCGGTGTCGCAAGCGTCGGAGTGGGCGGCCTGGGCGTCTATGGCCCTGGCGTGTATGGCCCTGGCGTGTATGGCCCTGGTGCCTATGGCCCGGGTGTCTATGGCCCGGGAGTGTACGGCCCCGGCGTCGGCTACAACGGAGTCGCTCCTGCTTATCCCAGCGCAAACCGCGGCGCCTCGGCGAGCGCGTCTGCGACTGCGAACGCGTACCGCAAGCTCCGCTCCGTGGAGGAATAAACGGCTCAAATCCGTAGCAAGCTGCCGTCTCAAGCAGTGTGAGAGGCATCCGACCGCATCTCGTATGCGTCTACCCCGACGGAGCCCAAGACGTCTCGCAGGGTATTAATTTTAGTGTCGTGTGCGTAGGAAACCAATACAGTGTAGCATGTTCCACCTTCGTTTTCTTTTCCTCTTCTCGATGCATCCAGTATGCAAGAACCGCTTCCGTTGGTTGGCAACTTGAACTAAGCTTAGGATCGGAGCAACAACTCGTCACGTATCCGAAGCCAATCCAACCTATTGAGAATGCGTCTCTGTGCAAATCCGAATCAAGACGTTTCCAACAGCATCGTACTTGGGGCAAATGAATGTAGTTCATTCTGCCACACTTGATGGGCGTGGCGTGGCGGGTTAGCTGTGGCGATGAAAATCCGAGAATGAGGTGCCCTCTGGCCCTGCATCTCCAGACTACCCGTCCTAACTATAGAATTACGTGCGCTACTGGGAAACTACGCCTTCGTCAGCAACTGCTACAACCTTGGTCGTTTCTGTTGCTTCCGCAACCTGCATTTTCCAACAGCATCGTACTTGGGGCAAATGAATGTAGTTCATTCTGCCACACTTGATGGGCGTGGCGTGGCGGTTCCCCCACAGTATATGCCGGCTCGGCAAGCCCTCAGCACATCTGTTTGGACAGGCCTTGCGTGCCTTTTGCGGATAACACCGGGTAGTCTTCGAAGGCATTTGAGAGCCACCTTCCAAGGAGCTTGATGACAAGTCGATCCGCTCCCGCATTTAGTAGAGCAGTAGCACCACCGATACGAACTGAGTGCGTGGAAAATCTTGCGGGGTCCAGACCGCTTTTCGATGCCGCTCGCTTAATTGTCTTCGATATGTCTTCAGCTGAAATGCCTCCTTTCCTCATAGAGAGTGCTGGGTCCCCCGGACTTGTTCCGAATGCGATTGCGGCCTTGAGCACCCAACGCGCTGCCCTAACTGGGCAGATGACCTTGTCTCCTGACTTGCCGTGATACCTAATTTCCTCGCGCCCGAACTGGTTGTTCTTTGCACCATTTAAGGTGATCCCCACGACACGAGCTTGTTTGGGCTCCACACTTTGTTCATTGTCGCCGAAAAATCTAATAGCTGAGAGCCGCAAAATATAGCTATGCACCTTCCTTCCGATGTACAGATATTCCGACCTTCTGAGCAGGAAGAAATACCCCAGCAGCAAACCACCCCACAAAAGTTGGTCGCGCGGCTGCGTGAGATCGATAGCACCAAAAATCATGCGAAGCAGCCGCGCGGTCAAAGGTTGCTGCTTGACGACCGGGTCCGAAAAGCGTCGGATCCCGCGAAGCAAAATAGCGTGGCTAGCGTTGACGCCAGGATCGTAGCCAGCGGTATTCTTGTGAAACCAGCGGACTGCACAGAGTTTAGAACATATCGTCGAATAGGTGTTGCCGGTCTGCTTACGATTCATACCGAACTTCCACAGGTAGACTGCGAAGGCCCCGAGTTGCTCTGCGTTTTTGTTGACGTCGGTTGCAGATAACCAGGAGCTACAGCGCATCATTTCACACCACGCAACCCATTGCTTCCACGCGCGCGTGTAATGCTTCCTGGAAGATTGGGCGAGGGCACCTGCGCGTAATAATGCTCCCAGAGCCGCGAGAGATCGCGCCAATCGTGTCGGATCTTCACCTGTGTCCATCCAACACATAAGTTAGAAAATAATTGTGCTAGAGATGGCGATTTCCACACCCTGCTGCCTGCGTCGGCCATTTCGTTATTCACTCCGGCGATATGAGATGCTGTTGAGTAAAACCCATGTTCGACTTCACAAATCCCCAGTATTCGAAGCAGCAACTGAGCAAATCTGTTTCGACTTGCCTTGTGATTACTCCACGCGACAGCTGACGTGTTATCGATCCAGAAGCGAACATGCGTGTCAACCTCGCCACACGAACGCCGCCAAGTGGACCCCCACACCAAGGACGCGAACACTGCGCTCATTAATTCCCGAACATTGATGCAGAACTGGTTATCGCCAGTCTCGCTGCAGAGCCGAATAAGTGTGGTCTCTTCACTCGTGAATTGCACTTGTAAATATTGCTTTTGCGCCGGGAACAACGCGCACAATCCCTGGTCACTTGCATCCATATGAATATTGACGTCAGGTTCGTGTCGATGAGTGAACCGTAGCAATGGAATCGAGTTCAGTCTGCCAATGCGTAGAATCACTAGAAACCAGCGCAAGTCTTCTTTGGCTTCCCCCGAGACCGCAATAGTTCCATACCTCGGGGCACTGCGAGTAAGTGTCGCGACGCGCTGGAAGAAAGGTGCTGCAGACCTTATGCATGTCACTACGTGACGTAAACTGCCCATTAGCTTCTGAAGATCCGTTTTGGTGGTTTTACCGCGAGATAACATAGCTTGAAGCCGATTCACAGCTTTGGATACTTTCTCCGGTGGCATAGAAAGTGTTTTGGCCTGTAGATTCCAGTCCAACCCGAGGGCCCGACCTGTGGTAAACCAGGCTGTAAACTTCTTCTCATTGCACGCCGCCGGGCCAAGGATTGTCACCATCGCTGTCCGAAGTGCCAGCTCAGCTTCAGCTAGCCGTGATCCGATATCAGGCTCGATTGCAGAGTGATCGTCGCACCAGGTCTTTGCGTCAAATGGCCCTCGCGCCGTCTTTGGTTGTAATGGCCATTTTGGGGCAGATGAAGCATAGAGGTGGCCAATTGCTGCACCGGCAATCCAATAAGACGATGGGGAATTCCTCCAGCCGAAAGGGCAGCACAAATCCACAACAAGGACGCCCAACTCTGGTATTGTGCCCGCAAATCGCCCGACGTGATCGGCTGACATCGGAATGTTCCGAAACGCTCCGTTCACGTCGCCGGTCATCATGCGCTGTAAAGTGGGGAACTCTTCAGCTACGTCGAGGACCCTATTAGCCAATGCATCCGGACCATCGTAGCTGACCTCTACCCCTTCTTCTGGCACAGTATTGTCGTTGACAGAATCTCCTTGTGGGAAAGAGAGGTCGTGAATAATGCGCGCGTCGATTGTCAAGTCGGCATCTCCTTTCTGAACGGCCCCGAATGGGCTGCATGTGACGCCTTTTAGGGACGTTAAGAGGCCAATATCCAGTACAAGGTAGCGGTTCGAATCTTGGCCACTCCGTAGGTTCTTGACGATGATATTGAGTGCTCTCGTGGCGGACCCATGATTTGGCGGGGCAGTAACTTGTTGTTTAAACGATGTTTTCCATGCTGGGACTACGCCGTGCCGGATAATTTGCTGCCATTGGGATCGATAGCAATAATGCTGCCACGCCGGTAGACTCGTGGGTTCTTCAAGAGATTTGTTGGGGCGTAAGTCATTCTCACATTCGCCCCTCAAAACTCGAACAAATTCTGGTAGCTGCAGTCTGGCTCGCCGAATCAGCTCACTGTATACGGCTTGCTTGTTCCGATCCAGTAGGTACACCACCTTGTCACCTTGGGTGACTGAAGCAGGAACTGGAGCTGGTGGTTTTAGACCGTGCCGTTGCAGAACATGATTAAACTGCGAGGAAGCGGTATCCAAGTGGACTTGGATCAGACGCTGGCGCACAAGCACGGACATCTCAAAACGATGTTTCTGTGTCGATACAAATGAACTCGGAGAAAATGCACTCGGCGGTGAGGCCCCCTCAGATGCGCCTTGTGTGGACAACCCCGGCGGCATGGGCCGACCGGGAGGCCCGATGACGGACCGGCGAGTCGACATGGGTCGACCAGGGGGTCTGAAGGCGGACGAGCTCGGCAGCATGGGCTGCCCTAGCGGCCCGACATTTGGTACACACGACGGCTGGAACCGTTCGGGTGGTCTGATGCTGGGTGCTGTCGATGACATGAGTCGATCGAGCTCCCTACTGGTGGGCGAATGCGATAGCTGGAGCTGACTGGTGGGGTTGTCTTGCACCTTGGTTCGGCTCACAAATGGTGACGAGGTGTCTGGCCTCTCAGCTAGTCGGGCGGAGTCGTCCGTCGGTGGTGATATACTGTACTGTAACTGGCCTGTGATCCATGGAGGGAGTGGACCGGAGCTCACCTCCTGGCGACTTCATTCCATATCCGAGGCAAGCCCACCGTAGTTTTTAACAACGAAATCTCGGGCAATCTCAGGCAACGTGGCCGGTTTAAAATGACAGAGATTCTTGATAACACAGTTCCCGTTTTTGCCCCGACATCCTTGTGCAGATAGATAGCGCAAACAGATCGGTCTGTTTCCCTGCTTTGGAAGCACTTGTCGGACTTCAATCGGGATAGCTATACGCTTCTCTGAAGTTGGGTTGCGCTCACCGCGCGTTTGATGATTGCGGCTGTTAGATGAATTGCTGGCCAGTTTCACTGCTGCAATCACATCTTGCCGCAGAATACGCTGATGCACGCGAATGAAGGACTCGTGTGACACGCTGAAGTGCTCTTTGATCTGCTGAATCCCGTGGAGCTTCTCTTCAGTGACAAATACACGAAACAACTCGAGCTGGTCGTCGATCCATGCCGCGATTTCAGCTAAGGACTCCGATGATACTGGTAGGTCACTCACCCGCAATTCGCCCAGGAAGTTGGCCGCCGCCACGAGTGTGTCGTGTACAACTGGTTTATAGAGCTGTTGCGTGATGGCACACATGACCTCCACGGCTCCAATGATAGTCGAAAATGTTTCAGGGGCTGGAGGCGTTTGAAGAGCGTTCTTCCTGGAAAAATTGCTCATATCTGTTCCGCGGACCCGTGTCCGCTTCTCCTGCTCCGTCACTCGACCGAAATGTAAGATGGAGAGTCCTCTCGTACCAAAGTCCCAGCCAAATAAGGCTCGCAAAACAGCAGGGTGTGGAAAGAAGCCAAACTTTCTCCAATATATCTGAACAAATTCCACAAAGCGCTGCGCCGTCATCGACGCGTACTTACCGTTTATGAGTGCCAAGTGCATTGAAGACTGCATTCCAGTTGGATGAAATTGCTGTTTATCGGCGCAACCATCGGCCATACCATGTTGCGATGGTCGTGAAGTTGCCAAGGAGACACCATCGCGCTGGAGTGATATCAATTGGTCGACCTCGCGATCCAATTGCGATTGACTTGTACTTGCGATGTTACAATCGACAAGGGGAGTAGTTGTGTGTTCAATCCGTCGGCGCTTTGATGTTTGCCGAGCCCGTTGGCTATCAGGCAGCTCTGTCGTCAATGCGCTAGGGTGTTCGTCATCAGAATCACTCAACCCGTCACTCAGCACCAGTTCAGACTCCTGCACGGCTGGCGGGGCCTCTATGACTGCCTCAGGGTCCATTTTGTCGAATATGGTATCGCCAAATGACATTCCCGCTGGCAGCGTCCGCCCCCCTTCCTTGTAGTACACGAAGTCGAGGATGTGACGTATAGTGACTTCGGTCACTTCGAAGCTGGTGATGTCCAGGAGAGGGATGATCTTGGACTCGTCGACTGCTTTTCCTCCCACCGCATTTAGCAGCACCTTAGAGTCCCTCGTAGCGGTTTCACTAATTCCGTTGAACTTGTTGTATAGCTTCTCGTGCTTCGCTTTCACCTCCGCCGCCATGAGGTGACTGGTGCTCTGTCCCAGACACGGCCGCAGCGCGTACACCTCGACGGCGACGTCTTGGGTTGATGCCGAGTTGTACATGATCGAGACGGCAGCGCCGTCGAAGTTCACGTCGAGCCAACCCTGACTTTGTCCTGCCTTCCAGTGGTAACCGACCACCAGACCGTAGTCCCATACTCGACCCCCGCCCGGGCGTACCGTAGACGTGCAGATAGCGCTTCCCACGAAGGTACCAGCACCATCTTCCGCCTCTTCACCAGAAACCGCCCGAGGTGTCAGCTCGTCTTGATCCCATTCTGCTGTCTGCGCTTCCTCATCGACCCAGCGTCCACTGTGAACCAGCTTGACTTTCACTCTCCCCCCGCGTGTTGATCCTCCCTCTGTCTTACCATACGCGAAACCAACCAGGTTAAAGGCTCCGGGCCGCAGATAAAAATAACTGGGAGGCATAGTCGACGGTTGAGCTTGTCCGAGAAGGCGCGCTTGGAGGCTTTAGCTGTGGCGATGAAAATCCGAGAATGAGGTGCCCTCTGGCCCTGCATCTCCAGACTACCCGTCCTAACTATAGAATTACGTGCGCTACTGGGAAACTACGCCTTCGTCAGCAACTGCTACAACCTTGGTCGTTTCTGTTGCTTCCGCAACCTGCATATCCTAGCTTGCTAGACAGTTCAATTGTTGTTCTGTGGCGTAGGTAGACAATAGATACAAGCAAGGCACACACGCTGTTGACAGATTAGTTGACCAATACTCAGTTATCGCTTATGTACTGCAACACTCATCTACATCAACCAACAAAAGCTCTCGAGAAAGCATTTGCTGCGACCACCAGTGAAGAATCTATCATCACCCGTCCGACCTTGCTCACTCGCGCAGCTCATTCCGAGCGAAGACTGCGGTACGTCTTCGATGGTGTTGAGCCAGCGCCAGTAGCTCCCGTTGCGTTGGTCGGAGAGCCAATCGGGGGCGTTCCTGTTGAGGAACCAGCCTTGGAGCTGCTCGTCTGTGACGTACCGGTGGTTGCTGTTGTGGCCGTGATTCCTGAAGCGCCTGCGGCCCCTGTTCCAGTGCCGGTACCAGTGCCGGTGCCAGTGCCAGTGCCGGTGCCAGTGCCAGTGCTGGTGCCGCCAGCGCCCGTGCCAGCTCCAGGTGCGTGAACAGTGCCCGGACTAGCTGCCGCACCTGGCATCATCTTGCTCAGACCGGAGAAACCTCCACCCATGCCCGGAAAACCACCGCCCATTCCAGACATCATCTTGCTGAAGTCGGGCATACCACCCATTCCTCCGCCAGTACCGGTGCCACCCATTCCAGGGATCATCTTGGAGAAGCTCGACATGCCACCAGATCCGCCCATTCCCGACATCATCTTGCTGAAGTCGGGCATACCACCCATGCCGGTGCCACCCGCACTGGGCATCATCTTGGAGAGGCTTGAGAGACCGCCACCCATGCCTCCCATGCCACCGCTCGTACCACCGCCACTGTACTGCTGCGCAGCTTCCTTCTCGGCGTGCACTCCGCTCGTGATAGCCACTACGGCGACGATCAGGGCGAAAATCTTGTTGCTGCTGATCATACTGAGAGCTGGTACTGGTGATGCAGCTACGATGAAACCTTGGGAGTGGCCTTGTCGCTAGTGATGCACTTCGAGATGTAGAAGGCAAAATTGGAAATGGTTAGCGTGGGGCAGCAATTTCCTTCGTGTGTCTGGAATCCTAGAGCGAGACGGGAATAGTGTCGGTGTCGGTGGGAGCGCATGGCATTAAGGAAACACGTGCACACTCGTGTTTGAGCAGCATGGGACAGCGACGTGTGGCTTAAGCAGAGTCTCAATAGTCTGGGTGGATAAAATCAGCATACTACAGTAGATGATACAAACCACCTGACCGATCTTATCCGATAGCAGCCACTATAAAACCCACACTGAGTACGGACTGTCGTACGTGATGGCGGGCACCAAGTGAAGTAACTATATGTATTCGAGGCATTCCCCTGTTTGCTGTTCGAACAATTTCAGTCGTCGTCACTGCGATTCGGGGGGGTGCCGATTCTGGCACAATGAAGAAAGCTGCATTGTAGGTCCCCCCACTGCCAGGGTGTGGCGTGGCGGGTTAAGCAGTGGAAGAAAAATCTGAAACTAAACACTACGGCGCAACTACGGACTCCTGCGACTGTTCCTGCGGGCGGTAGCGTTGGTTTCATCTCCGCCCCTTCGACTCAAAAGTTATTTTCACATAGCCACATGAAAATATCCATTTCAGTCGTCGTCACTGCGATTCGGGGGTGTGCCGATTCTGGCACAATGAAGAAAGCTGCATTGTAGGTCCCCCCACTGCCAGGGTGTGGCGTGGGGGGCTGCCCACTAATGTTGCTGCAAAGTGGGTTTCTGAATCATTGCTGGTGCCATCCGAGTTGTCAGCTGCCCGCTCAGTCGCGTATAGCGCTCCACTGCATCTGAGCTCCACCGGCCAAACAACTTGACGGCCAGGCTGTCGAACCCCGCGTTAAACAGTGCCGTAGCCCCACCGCTACGAAATGAGTGAGAACCATAATTATCGGGATCGCGACCTGCTAGTTTGGCCGCGTGCTTGAGCGCTTCAACCACCTCTCGTACGCGCAGATTCCGGTTGGCCTCAATTATGCACAACAGGGAGTTTGGTCCGCCTCCCACGGCTTTGTTATGACTGGTGAGAAACCAGGCTGCAAGAACTGGACAACACCACCGATAGCCGGATCTTGCCATTACGCGACTAGTGCCCCTGCCGAACTGATCAGACTTGCTTCCACGAAATTGGATCATCACAGCGTGAACGCTCTGCAGTGAGTTGACTTCCCGCCCGTATTCGTCCACAAATTTCACGTCCGATCTTTGAATTGCATATTGCTGCACCTTCGAGCCCACGGCTAGGTATTCCGATCTTCGGAGAAGAAAGAAGAAACCCAGCACCGAAGCCCCCCAGATGACCCGGTGCTGGGCAACGGTGAAATCGAGGTGCTGGTGTAAACATCTGAGGATTTCTGTTGTAACCGGTGCTTTGGGTTTGCATGGTGGATCAGACCTCCGCATTCCCTTGATAGCGAGTTGGTGTCCGGGTAATAGTCCGACACTGTAGCCGAGCAATCGCCGATGATGCCACGAAATATGGCTAATTTTCGCGAGCACGGTTGAGGCAGAGTTTCCCGTTCCAGACTGGCCCCACCCGTGGCGCCAACAGTACGTGGCGAATAGTGCGAGCTGATAGGAATGCTGGCGGGGCTCAGCTGGCAGCCATTTTGAGAACTGCAGCCACTCGCACCATTTTGACCACTGTGACCACGTACTAGCGTACTGTTTTGCGGATGTAGTGGCCAGTGATTGGGACTGAAGCGACTCGAAAATCTGGTGTAAATTTTCCTGCATTCCGACGGCACTTGTGTCTGTGTCCAGCAAGAAGAAAAGTTAGTCCACCGTGTTAGATGTGGCTCGGTCCATGCTCTGGAAGCTGCGTCTGCCATCCAATTGGTCGATCCAGAAATGTGATCCGCTGATACACGTAGGTTGAAGTAAGCTTCAGCCAGACCAATCGCTCTATTGATTTCCTGACTGAAGCGGTTGTGTGAGTGCAGGCGATTGCACCAAGTGACGGCAGAAGTATTATCACTCCAGCATCTGATGTGGATGGTCTGTCCGGAGGCTTGCCGATGCCACTTCGCACCCCACGTCCACACCGCAATAGCTATGCAAAGGTGCTCCCTGACGTTGATGGAAAATTCAGCATCGTTGCACTCGACTTGGTCGATGAGCTGTTTCTCCTCATCATCGAATTTTATCTGGATGAACGAATCGCACGCCGGGTCAAGTATCGATAACCCACTGTTCGAGGCATCCATATATAATTCTACGTGCGGTGTCGGGAGGGCCCCGAACATGGAGAGCGGTAATTCAGCAAGACAACCATAATTTAATATATGCTGAAACCAAATGAGATCATCCTTTGCTCCCACTGAGAGTTGAACACGGCCAAATCGCGGCGCTGAATTGCACCGAGACTGCAGTCTCTGATAAAATGGTTTTGCCGAGCGCAAACAGTTTGCAACGTGACGGAGTGACCCGAGCAGTTTGTACAACTCGGATTTCGTTGACGTGCCACGTTTTGACATTGCAACCACTCGAACGCGAGCCTTGAGGATTTTGTCCTCTGGGATTGAAACTGTACGTCGAGTTGTGTTCCAGCGCAGCCCCAGCGCTACAATTTCAGCACTCCAATCTGAAAATTTGGACTCATTAATGGACCGAGGTCCTAGTACGGCCAACATTGAGTGCCGCAATGTTGCTTCTGCTAGTTGTAACCTGTCGTCGACGTCCGGTTCGACTAGAATATGGTCATCGACCCACTCATACGGGAAAAATGGCTCGGTATCTAGCGACTTAGAAACTGTGGCAGGTGAATTGTGCCCCATCAACCACGAAATTGCTCCACCAAACAAAGCGTAGCACGGCGGTGATCCCGACCAGCCAAACGGCGCCGCCATATCGATGATGAGAACGTCAAGCTCTTTCACAAGTGCTGCCATCCGAAAAACTTGGTTGGCTTGAGTCATTAAATGGCGGAAAGCACTTTTCACGTCGCCCTTGAGGATTCGAATTCGCCCAGCGTGTCCAGCATTAGCTAGGCATTCTATTCGACGGGCAATGATGCTGACTGACTCATATCGTACTTTCGGTACTGAGTCTGCAACAAACGCGGCATTAACGGAGTCAATCTTTGGAAATGACAAATCATGAATGGTGCGAACTTCGTCTGCTGGATTGGTGTCCTTCTTCTCCACTGCCCCGAGGGGACTGCACACCACAGTTGGCCATTGCTCTAAAATACTTGCCTCCACGACCATGTACTGACCCGAGTCTTGGCCATCGCGTAGGCTTTTAGTAACTGCACGTAAATACCGCCGACATGAGCCATGATTCTTTGGGGGTGGGCGCCGGGCTGTGGGGCCATCTCTCCACTTGACATCGATGCCAGTTTGTGCAATCTGCACTACTGAGTTGAGATGGGGATATCCATCGAGTACCAACCTTAACCGCTGAGGATCAAGTGCCTTGTTAGGTCTTCTATCGCTGCCGGCTTCGCCACGTACAAATTTCACGGCATCCTCTACACTCATGCTAGTCTCGCGAATGATACGTGACAGCGAAGAACACGCAATTTTGTCGATCGAGTAAGCCGACCCCTGTGCTTTTGGTGCGCGAAGAAATCCCCGCCGGTGATGCGAAACCGATATACGGCATTCCTCACGAAGTAATTCATTTTCCAGAAGTGATTGGATCTTGAGTGCTGATTGTTTAGACAGGGACACGTGATTCATGTCGTACTTATGAATTGCATTTGAGACGCAACGACCCGCATGGCCCGCAGCTAGGTTTACCACTGACACCGAAGTACCGGTGTGGCGGTCTTCTAGGTGGGGAAAGGTCCACGTGTTGCTCTCAGGTGCAGCCTTGTATCCATCACTGCGATGGCGCGATCCTGAGCGATATTGGCCCGCATGGCCCGCAGTAGATGCTGAGTCAAACGTTGCAAAATCAACGCTGGAATCAGCCAACTGGGGGATGACCCTATTATCGCTCGTGCTCGCTAAACCATCGTGGTCATCAGCAACTTCGACACCGCCAGCCTGCACGCTAGTAGCGCAGCCTCTGTTGAAAGGCCCATGTTCTCGGTATTGTGTATGCTGCGCGAATTCTGAGTACATAGGCGGATGCGCAGCAGATCCACCCGTAGGGAGTCACAACTGTTGATGCTCAACCTTCAGCCCGCCGAATCGCTTGTTGATCTCCAACTTTACAATATCGGGGAGCTTCTTTGGGACGAAATGACCTCGGTCACTTGGGCAGCTACCATCGACTTCTTGGCAACCGAACTTAGACAAGAATCGCATGCACAACGTTCGGCTTTCACCTGTGGCTGGGTCGATTTGGACGGGAAGGCGCCTTAGTACAGTCTTGGACATGCGCCCGAAGCGATTAGTATTGCTCTCCTTAGTGGACTGTGTACGCTGGGCTCTTGGAGGTTTTGGCTCCCCCCCGTGGCGTGATTGCTCCACAACTCCATGGTCTGCAGCTACAGCGTTTCGCTGTAATGTATCCACTTGGCGGTGAAGCTTTAAAAACATTAAATCTCGCAGCAACCGATCCTCTGTTGAACATCGATCCTTCACTCGATTCAAATCACCGTCAGACTCTACAGCCTCTCGGAAGTCTTCCAGCACGTCGTTTACCCAAAAGACGACAGACGGAAGTTCTGTTTCGGCCCATGTTACCCGTGCCAGTGTCTCTTCAAGAAAACTAAGAATCGTCTCAGTGAGCTCACTTAGCTCTCCACAGCAGTATTCTCGTGTGTATGAAAGAAATACCCTGGTCGAGTCCACGATGTCGCCTATGCACGTAGCCGGCTCTGCCTTTTCAAACTCCGCGGTCGCAGACAAATTGTCGAAATTGGAGCCGCCCGAGTGTAGCCAAGCAACGCGCTCATCTGGATGAAACCTGGCGAAATGTCTGATTGATAGACCCTTGGAACCAAATCGAATATCGAAAGCACGAGTGCAGACACCCGGCACCGCCTTGAACTTCACCGCATCGGACCGAACCAACCCGTTTATGAAAACATTAGGAGCCTTACCTCTGTGTTTTGTCGATGTGACTCGCTCGTGGACGTACAACTGGTCCGGCTGAGGATTAAACGCGTATTTTGATGTTGGCTCGGTTTTCTTGCGTGATGCTGATGGCTTCAACTCGCCAGTCGCCAGCTGAGTGGTCGTTGTGGTTGTAGCGTTATTATTAATACCCGCTTCAGTTGCACCCTTCCTCATGTCCAGGAACCGATCCAACAGTTCTGGGTCGTCTCCAAGTTTTTCGATGATCATTGCGTCCTTGTCCAACGCAGATTGAGGGCCAACGCGACGACGTTGGTTTCTTTCTGGTTGCAATCCTTCCCCAATACCACGACTTACTTCATCATGAGGTCGTTTCTCACGCCTCGGTGGGGTACTCGCTGACAGTGACGCGCTCTGGTCGAATCCCGTCACATCTTGGGGGGAGACGTCGTCGTCCACAAATGGGTCAAATAGTTCCAGTGCCTCATCCGTTGTGGGTTCACTCCGATTGTGATCTTGCTGACGCGTTTGCGTTGGTGGTCGGCAGAACTTTTGACCCACATTCGCTGGTACCGAGTCTTGGTCGCCATCCACGAAGTACGCGAAATCTAACGCATGCTGAAGTGGAAATTCCGTCGACTCACCCGTTTGTGGGTCCACCCAGTGACACAGCTGCGTTGACGCCGGGCGACTCTCTTGGTTCATTAACCCTTCAAAGACTTTAGCAATCTCTCTCGTCGCGACCTCGCCGTCGCGTCCGATCACTCGATCTAAGAGTACAGATTGGAGATCGACTATTTCATCATCACTCCAGACATCACATGGGAACGTCACGTGTTCCAGTAGCAGGGCCACAATCGGCGGCACGAGTGAAATGTGTGCCGTGGTAGTCACGAATCGTTCTTCAGCAGAGATGACAGTAACATGATCCCCTTCCACCGCGATGACTTGTCCGAAGTGAACTTGTCCGTCCACTTTCAAGGAGACTGGGCGCCGCAGAGGAGATAATTCCCCCGACGCGTTCACCTCCCTTGCTGTCACGCTGCATTGAATCGCGACTTCACGCGACACCATTCCGTCACCGCCTTCTAAACTTCTGAAAGACACGTCCGTCTGCCCAGCCCGGGTCACCCTCGCATAGAATGGATGATCGAAGTCAGCCCCGACTAGCTCCGGCAGGAGATGTAGAAACGATCGTGTGGTGAGGCGGACCATGATCTCGAGTGCTGAGAGGCGGAGAAGGCGCGAAGCAGGAGGGCTTAAGCAGTGGAAGAAAAATCTGAAACTAAACACTACGGCGCAACTACGGACTCCTGCGACTGTTCCTGCGGGCGGTAGCGTTGGTTTCATCTCCGCCCCTTCGACTCAAAAGTTATTTTCACATAGCCACATGAAAATATCCAGTTGCCCGAGTAGTGTGCGGTGCAATGTCCGTAGATCGGTAGAATATCATTGGAGCGACGGTCCCTACCATGCGGTTGTGTTCACTTTGCTTGAGATGTGGATCGTTGCTGGTAAATACCCTCGTTATGGACTTGCTGATACCGGTACGTAGGATGCTGTCGAAGACTCCAAGATTCCACCAAGAACCACGGACTGTACCAAATTGCGCTGCGCAGCGTGCAGTTAAGGATTTCTTAGATACAACATTGGTATATTTTGCGAAATGCAGACAGAGGAGACTAAAACTCATATACATGTACACCCTGAAACTTCAGTGGGTAGGCATCTGTGCACCCACGCTCGCGAGAAAAAGTCTTCCACCTGATTCCCACGTCGTTTAGCACCTGGTCTCTGACGGATCGAGACGAACTTCGTCCGTTCACTGAACCGAGCGGAGCTTGCGGTTCGCATTCGCATTCGCAGTTGCGCTTGCCGCCGCGCCGCCGTTCGCGCTCGGGTAACCACCGTTCACCACGGTCCCGCCGTTGTAACCGACTCCGCCGACTCCGTGTCCCCCCACGCCAACGTTCACAATTCCAGGAACACCTACGCCAACAGCAGGTCCGACGACACCGGGTCCGTATGCGCCGCCCACTCCGACGTTAACGATACCGGGAACGCCGGCGCTGACGCCCGGACCGCCGACCAGTGTTTGGGCCGCCTCTGTCTCGGCATGCACCCCGCTTGATAGGGCGACAGCAGCGATGCACATGGCGAAGATCTTCTCGCTGTTGAACATGACAGGAAAGCTTGGCTCGGGTCGATGGATCTTGAGCGAGTGAATTCGAGAATGAACGATTCAATAGTTTGACGTTCGCCTAGGAGGGAGCACCCACTGGTATACATTTCTTGGTCGGCTTGGCTGCCACCGATGACAGCGTTGCGCCTCCGTCTTCATACATGACGGGGAGCGCCACAAAGATAGCGACCAGTTGTTCTGATGAGATGGAATTATTGGTCGGTGCGGTCGTTTACGGGCACCCAAGTGTGGACCAGTTATTGTTTATAAACAGTTTCCTCATAATATATTGTCTTCTTATATAATACAGAGGATATTATCCTCTGTGGCTGCAATGCGACGAAAAACATGCAGTGGGCACCAAATGTTGATAATCAGACTGAAGACACCTGATGAAAGCATTTGCAGCGTTATGCCAGCTGCTGCTGCATTTCACTACAAGTAGAAGCAAAGAAGCGTAAGAGGGAGGGCATTCTCTTTGAATTAAAATCGTTAGTACGGTACCTTTTTGAAGGTACACCATTTCTGGGTCAAGTTTTATTGTGAATTCCGGCTAAATTTGGCCACCCCGAGCGGTTTGCTGAATCGCCCACATACAATTCCCAAGTTGTTAGTTCAATCGCCCGAGCAAGACCAGCATCCACATGTCATGGCTACACTCGTACTTAGTTGAACTTGTTTACGCCAGAGTATGCGCGGGGCGATTGGCGGGGCGATTGGGCTCGGGCGATTCAACCAATCGCCCCGGCCAGTTTGGTGTAGAACTCACAATACAAATTCCGACCACGTGCTACCTGGAAGTCTTTGAACGACCTGAAAGGGATAGGTTTTGGTATCTCCCTTGGTGTGCGCGATTTACTGAAATACTTTTGAGCGGGTGCTTGCTTCCACAGCTCGCCACGGCTTGATGCGTGTTCCAAAGAACACGTATTAATGATTCTCGTTGGTCCCGAGCAACTCGAAGAGAACCTGAAGGCGATCGAGTTCGTTAACAAGATCACCCCGAACTCAAGGACAAGATCGATGCGATCGCTTTCAGTGTGTCAGAGATGGATCCTCTCGCGTTCCTGTGCAAGTAATGCTTTCCTCGTTGTCGTGGCACAATGCTCGACCAATTGGAGTGATCAGGCACTGCTAGGATGTCATATCATAGTGAAATAAATTGTTTGTTGTCTCCATTTTTTCTGGTCGGTACCAGTACCGGTAAGGCCAAGTCGGAAGTAATGAGGTTTCATTTGGTGCAACTTCGTAACCTACCGTGTGTGTGTGGGGGGGGATGTGCTATGCGGTTGTAGTTAGTTGGTGGTAAGTTCAAGACTGAGACTTGATATTCTAGTTGCCGTGTTGGCAGGTTTTCATCCTCTCGTTCTACTCAAGTTACCAATCGCCCGAGCAGCCTATCTGAACGGGTTCAATCCATCATGGCATTTCACTGTAATAGGGACAGCTACAACTCAGTCCGAGCTTGGGAAGTCTAACTTTGCCAGCTCATTGCGGGTTAATAGATCGGTTCGGTCGCCAAACAAGTTGGTCTTTTCATCACCGATAATCACAGTCTGCAAAATGGAAGTGTGCTGGTCCTCTTGTCTTGCCCGGACCGCTGGGCAGGTCGTATGCTCACGCTGCGAGTTCGCGTGAGTTGGTTGTTTCTTCAACACCGTGCTGGCCGTCAGAGATCACTGGATCTCCCCCTGCCGGAACGTCCGCTGGCCACGTACGCTCCTATTTTATTAGTCGTTAGCTAAGCCTCTTTGAATAAAGCTAGCTACCTCAACACTACACTCGTGCTCGTTCTCGTCCTCGTTCTCGTTCTCGTTCGCAGCCACTCTGACCTCGTACGAACAGTACGCCCGACTGTCCTCGAAACCCGCGCCGCACGCTACTAGAGCAACCTCGGACCTCCGTGTCCGCGGTTATCTCCGTTCACGCCCTGCGCCGCCCGAAACCCACTCGTCGACTGCTCCTCCGCTGTCGTCGTAGCCCAGTGACACTCTCGTCACTTCACTCGTTCTCGTCTCGTCGCCCGCTCTCGGGTGCACTTCTCGCCGCTCTACGGACGTCTCCACGTCCAGACTGCAGCTCTGCTCGCTGCTCGTCAAATTCTAAAGTGAGCTCAGAGCCCGCCGCCCTGAGTTCACCCACAAATTGCTTGCGTAAGCTACCGCGCCGCGGTACTTCAAGGCGCGCCGTGCTGTCGACGCCCCGTGCGTGTCCGATCAGCTCGTGCGTCGTCTGGAGGGTCGCCCAGCCGTCGCCTTGCACGCGCCCACCGGCCTCATAACGCTCGTCTGACACGCCGACGCGGCGGATACCGGTTGGTACCGCCCATCCGTTACACGCCTTCTTCCACCCCAGAGTCTTCCACGACTCTGCCGGACTGGAACAGCCCGTCGTACTCCTTGACAGACACCCATCGGCTGCGATCGGGTGCTGGCCCATGTTGCTCTCGCTGCTCTCTCGTACGAGCTGGTCGCAGCTCGTACTCCAGGACATAATGCCCGGCCTTGTTTCTTCGTCGTCGACGGCGAAGCTCCACCAGGAGCTCACCCGGTCCCCATTGTACTGCCGGGCTCGCCACTGTTCGCTTCCGCCGTTTCGTGTCGCTCGCTGGAGCTGCGGCCGTGCCAGGAGCCGCCGCTGCTCTAACAACCGCCGCTGCCGCCTCACCATTCGCCCGTCGTTCCGCTGCATCCTCGTGAAGCAGCTGTTCCTCGATATCGGGCGCCACACGCTGCAGTGATGCCACCGGGGTGTGGTACGTCACTAGGAATGAAACGTGAGCGATAAATCGCTCCGGGTCGCCACTCACGTCCTCGCGCTCCAACAGGAAATTGTCGTAGCCTGCCGGCTCGACCACTCGCAGCGGGCCAAGCCACTGATGTACAAATTTAGAAGCTTTAGCCCCTCGTGGAGGCTTGAACATCCAAACACGATCCCCAGGACTGATCGTCCGCCTGTTTCGCACTTTCCGATTGTAATACTTCGCTTGGCGCTCTTGCTCACTCGTCCTTGTCAACTCCGCGCACGTCCTGCTGCTCTCCATCGCAGCCAACAGCTGCCGGTGATATGCCGTCAATTCCCCAGCCTCACTGACGCCCGTACTTCGTAGTAGTTCGTTTGGACTTCTCAACGCCCGCCCCATCATTAGTTCATTCGGCGACAGCTTGACCGTCGAATGCTGTCCGGAGTTGTAGGCGTAGACCGCGAAGTCCACCCACACGTCCCAGTCCCTCTGCGCGTCCTCATGCATGTACGTAGCGACGCAGTCTTTCCACGTCCTATGAAAGCGTTCCACTAACCCGATCATTTGTGGTCTGTATGGCACAGGATTGATCTGCTGTGCCTGCAACAGCACAACCAGTTCCTCGATCACCTTGCCGGTCAGCTCCGGCGCCCCATCCGTCAGCAATTCCCGAAACGGGCCGAACTTGAGCACGACGTGCTTCATCAGGAACTCGGCCACGTTCTCGGCCGTGTGTTGTTTCACCGTCACCGCCACCGCGTACCTCGTTACGTATTCGAGTGCTGCGATCACGTAGCGTGGTCCACCGTCACTCGTTGGCAGTGGCCCAGCTACGTCGAGCGTCCACCTGTCGCCCACGTCGCCGCCCTTGATGCTCCGAAGCGGATGCACGATCTCCCGTGGCCTCGCTTTCCTACTCCCGCATTCTTGGCACCCACGCACCCATTGCTTCACTTCCCGCAGTAGCGCCGGCCACCAATACACTTGCGCAATTCGCGCATGAGTATGGGGAGCTCGCAAGTGTCCGGCCCATACTGAGTCGTGACACTCTTTGAAAACCACGGGCCAGAGTTCTGGCGGTAGGACTACTCGTCGCCCAGCCGCCGTAGTGATCAGGACCAGCCCGTGTCGCCTCTCGACCTTCATGCCCTTGTGCTCGCCCGCCTGCAGCAGACGCTGCACCAGCCTACTCTTCCGCTGTGCCGCCGCAATGTCCTCGTCCGTCAGCTGCAGGGTCTGCATACCCGTCCGCTGCGCCACCCTCTCGCTGCTCGCCTTCGTCGGACGTACGTCGGCGTCTTGCTCGGAGGTTTCCACTCCGTCTCCGCCGAGTATCGGGCCCACGCGCCGCTGCTCGTCGTGGCCGTCGCCTCGTGACACCGCCGCCGTTTGCTTCGCCTTGGGCATCTTGTCCTTACGACTACTTGCCCCAACCTTGCTGCTCGTCGTCACTGCGCCGTCGTCCGTCTTGCGCAGCACCTCGCGCGACTCCGCCGGGGTTCTGCGTAATGCTTCCATCCTGGGCATGCTCGCCCTTTCGCCACTTGTCAGATTCGCGACCGCCGACTCCGTCGGTTTGGCTGTCTCGTCGGACGGCAGCTCGCTTCGCCCTTGCCGTGCCTCGTGTCGTCTCGCGACACCACCCGATGCTCGCACTGCCGGTGCTTCGCCGCCACTCGCGCTGGCGTGCGTCGCCTGGCCTGCGTCGCCATCTCCAGCGTGGAGTCCACCGCTAGTAGGTCGGCCCCGCGCATCGTCGCCTGACTGTCTGGTGTCCTGGCCACACTGCACAGCGGGCTCGTCGCCACCTACGACGTTGCTCGCCCAGGTCACTCGTCTCTTCCGTATCGCTCGCTCGCGTACCTCTCGTCCGTCGACTACATCACCGTCCTCGTCTCGTCGTTCCCGTCGGCCGCCACCACCTGCATCCTTGCCCCCGTCTGGAGGTCCACCACCTACCTCGCGCGCCGAGTCCGCGTCGCTGGTAAAGGGGCCATCCTTCTCTACCGTGCCCGACTTCGGCTCGTCCGTCACCTCCGCCGTACTGCTCGTCGTCTCCGCCGTACCGCGCGTCGACTTCGTCGTGCCGCCCGTCATTTCTGTCGCATCAACAGCCGGCACTCGTGCTGCCTGTCGCTTCCTCGCCCGCCGTCGCTTACCAATTGCCGCCAATACCGAAGCTGTGGTCGGCGCTCTGGAGAGAGCGTCTGCCACCACGTTGGTCGTCCCCGGTCTATACTGCACGTCGAAATCCAGCCCCTGCAGGGTCAGGGCCCAGCGGTGTAGCTTCCCCGTCAAGTTCGGGCTGGTCATCAACCACTTTAGTGCTGAGTGGTCGGTGATGATGGTGAAGCGTCGCCCGTAGATGTAGGGTCTAAAGAGCTTAATAGCCCAAACTACTGCGAGACACTCCAACTCCGTGATGCCGTAATTCGCCTCAGTCGTGCTGTTCACCTTGCTCGCGTACGCTACAGGCTGCCAACCCTCACCGCGGTCCTGCATCAAGCAGGCGCCCAGTCCTACTTTACTCGCATCCGTCACTAGCCGAAAGGGTAGGGTGAAGTCAGGGTAGATTAGCAGTGGTTTGCTCGTCAGGACAGCCTTCACTCGATCGAAAGCCGCCTGCTGCGCTTCTGCCCACTCCCATTGTGCCCCTTTCCGTAGCAGCTTCGTCATCGGCGCCATAAAACTACCAAAGCCCTCAATAAATCGTCGGTAATATCCGGCCAAATGCACAAAGCGCTTGACTTCCACCGCGTCTCGCGGCTGAGGGAAGTCTCGTACCGCCGTAACTAGACGGTCTAGTGGCCGCACGCCATCCGCACTCAGTTCGTGCCCGAGATATTCCATTCGCCGTGCTGCGAACACGCACTTCTTGAGTTTTAGAGTTAGCCCTGCCACCGCAAGTCTCTCTAACACGCAAGCCAACTCCAAGACGTGTTGCTCAATGCCGCCTCGTGTATAAACCACAATATCGTCTAAGTAGACTAGACACGTAGTCCAGGTAAGGCCCCGTAATACACTGTGCATCATGTGTTGAAATGTTGACGGCGCGTTAGTCAACCCGAAAGGCATCCGGACGAATTGATACAGCCCTTGCTGCGTAGTAAAGGCCGTCTTCGCCTTGTCTTTTTCCGCCACGCGGATTTGCCAATATCCTGCTTTGAGATCCAAAGTGCTGAACAGTAAAGCACCGCCGAGTGCCTCTAGCGTTTCATCTATCCGCGGGAGCGGATATACATCCTTTTTCGTAACTTTGTTGAGTGCGCGATAGTCCACGCAAAATCGCACCTCTCCGTCCTTCTTACGTACTAGCACGACGGGGAAACCCCACGCACCATCGCCCTCTTCAATCACGCCAGCGGCGAGCATCTTCCGTACGTTCTCCTCTACCACCGTGCTCTCAGATTGTGCCTGTCGGCGCCTTTTGAGCATGATAGGCGCCGCGTCACCGGTATCGATGTGGTGCTCGGTACTGAGTGACGTGGCGGGCGGGCAGTCCCCCTTGTCCGCCGTCAGCTGACGGTACACTCTCAGCAGTTTCGTAATCAGCTGCCGACTGCCCTCGTCCTCGACCCCGATGTTCACATTTTCCTCGTCCTCGAGAGGTTCTTGGCTGTTGCCAAGCCCGTCTAACCATTCGTTGATCCGCCCGCGCTGCAGCTCTCCGTTCACTCGCAGCACCTCCACGTCGCTGCTCAATGGGATCCACTGCCCAAGTTCTCGCCTCGCTGGCAGCCGCGCCTTGTCGTCCTTCGCGTTCACCGCGGGGACTAACACCCTGCCGTTCTTCACCTTCGTGACGGTCGCCGCGAGCATCACCGCGCCCGTGTTCTCGGTGGGTAGGAAAATGCCCACCTCTCCGTCGTCCGCCGCCACCGACACTTCAATCGGCGTGACCGTGCACCCGGCCAACTCCGTCCGTCGCACCATCCGCACTGCCGCCACGCGTGCGTTCTCCGCGTCGCCGTGCGTCCTGAATGGGATGACCACGGCTCGACCCGCCGTAGTGTAGCGCACTTCGTTCCTCTCGAAGTCCATCATAGCGCCGTGCCCCCGCATAAAGTCTACGCCTAGGAGGAACTCGTCGGTGCACCCCGACACAATGCACGCCTCCACACGGATGACTTCCCCGAAGATGTTGCGCATGCTGAACTCCCACACGCCTACGACGTCTAGCAAGAAGTCTCCGATCCCTTCGACGTAGTCCACCGGGGCTGTTCGTGCCGCCCTGTCGCCATACTGCATCCAGTCGGTGCCCGCCACCGTATACCGGGCCCCGCTGTCCAACTTCACGTGCCGTCTCGTGCCGGCCACCTTCATGATCGCGGTGGGCAACCCGTCGTCCGCGCCGATGTACTCCACATCATCGCCCCGTGTCGCCCGGCGCGTGGTGCTCGAGTCTCGATGCTGCACCAGGCTCACCCGTGCCTGATTGTAACCTCGCCCCGCCCGTACGTCCACTTCCTCATGCTCACGCAGTCGCCTGCGCTCGCGCAGCTGCTCTATGGCCTCGGCGGCCACTTGCTGTCGTTCCTCCAGCCGCGCGTCACTCTCGCGCTGCTGCTCGTCCGCCTCATCGCGCTCTCGGCGCTTCTTCCGGGCCAAGCAGACCTTCGCACGCTCCCGCTTCGCGCGCTTCCGTGCTTGTCGCCTCGCCACTCGCACGCGCTGCACTTCGTCGCCTTCTGCGACCTCGTCAGCCACGTCCGTGCTTGACGCTCCGCTTGGCTCACCGTCACTCTCTTCGCACTTCGTCTCCTCGTGTGACGTCGTCGTGGCTGCCGAACGCGGCTCCGTCGCCCTTGGCAGGTCGGACTCACTCGCGTCCGCAATCAACTTCATCACCGCCGCCGTGTGCTGGACCGCCGCCGTAGTGGGGACCTCTCGCGACGCCACCGACACTGCCGTCGTGCACTTGACCGCCACGGCCGTCGTCTCCGCGCTCGTGCCCCGCTTTGGCACCGCCTCGCCCGACTCCGCGCCTTCCCCAGTTCGAGCGACGTCGGCGCCTTCCCCAGTTCGAGCGACGTCTTCTTCAGGTCGTCCGCCGTCCTCTTCGTCGCACTCTCGACGGTGGTCAGCACGCACATATCGCGCTGACGCCATCGTTGGTCGCACCGTGGCGACGTACCTCGCCGCCCTCTCCTCATCCTTCGCCTCCGTGTCTTCGCTCATCCACTGCACGACCGCCGTCATGCCGTCCTCCACACGACCCCTCTTGGTCGTCACAGTCCGCGTCGGCGCCAGCTTCACCCGCGCTCCTTTTTCATGGCTCGCGCTGGTACCTGCCGCCGTTGTCTCGTTCTCCTCGCTGGGGCCGCCCCCACTCTTCGCCTCCATCGTCTCACCACCATCTCTTCCGCTCACCAGCCGGACAGTCGCCTGACCGGCTCCTCCTATCCGCCGATCGTCCGCTGCCGACATCTCCTCCTGCCGCATCGTTCCTACGTCTTCCTTCGTCATCGACTCCACCAGCCGGGGATTTCCTCCTCGTCCTGGACGCCATACCCCCGTTATCGCGTCCCCGACTAGTTTTCCGGCGCTGCGCGCACCTTCCGTCCGCGCTGCTGCATGTAGACGTCATTCCGGGCCTTGGCGTCCGGATCAGTGCACGCGCGTGCGAAGTGCCCCGGTTGGTTGCACGCAAAGCACTTCGGCTCGTTCGGGCACTGCGTCGACCAGTGGCCAGGCTGTCCACACTGGAAGCACACACCGCTGTTCGGCCTGCTCTCCTTACCCGACCGCTTCTCCTCCGGCGCCTGTTCCTCGACCCGCCGCTTGTCGCCGGCCGCCTGCTTGACGGCCGCCTTCAACTTCTTCTTCTTCGGCTTGGCGTCCGACTCGTCGCTGCTCGACTCGACGGTCTCGCTCTTCGGCTTCGATCGCGCCGTCTTCTTCGCTACCATTCGACCACTGGCAGGCGACGCCGCGGCCGCCCGCTTCCGTTCCGTCTTCTTCGGCTCGTACCAGTACTTGCCGTTCCACTGGTGGCCTGGTGGAGGATCCCACGTGCCCGTCACCGCATTGTAGACGCCCTGCGGATTCGTGAAGAGCGCAGCGTGCTCCATGTCGTGCCTCGCCTCATTGGTGTCGCCCTGGACGCCCGTGGTGCTCGTCATGTCCGTGGGCAGGCCTGGTCCGCCGATGCCCGGAATCACCATGGTCTGCCCCATCGTGCCCGTCATCGGTATGAGGTAGGGCCGTGGCGCCGTAGCCCAAGGTAGTCCTACGTTCAACATCCCCTGCGCGACGTTATCCATCGGGTCGTCGATCTCGGTGGCTTTGTCCACCGCTTCCTCAAGAGTCTTCGGCTTCGGGGCCTGTCGGACCAACTTCCTCGTAGTCTTGTCGAGGCAGCGGTAGAACTGCGCCAGTAGTACTCTCTCGCTCACATGATTTCGGCCCACGACGTCGCGCAATCCTGCCGCGAAGTCGGCGTAAGTCTCGCCTGGCATCATGGGCCGCATGCTCACACGCCACTCCGCCGCCGACTTGTCCTTCTTTTCTCCGCAGCGTCGCAGTAAGCCCTTCTTGAGATTGCTCCACGTCCGCTTCCGCTTAGGCAGCTGGCGGTTCATGTTGACCCACCATCGGGCAGCATTTTCCATCAGCTTGTTGCCTAAGATGTAGTATAGAGCCGAGTCGGACCACTTGCCACGACCTGACTCCTCGGCGCCCTTGAGAGCTAGGTCTACGCGGTCAATCCACGTAGAGACTGACACTTTCGGCGAAGGGGTGAAGGTGGGTAGCTCCAAATCCTTCACGCTCTTGCGCCGTGGCTGCCTCTCACGCCGTTCTCGCCGGTGTCGGTGCTCCCGTCGTGCACCTCGTCGACTCCGTCCCCGACCACCTTCGTCGGAGCCGCCGGACTCGTCGTCGGCACTCCCATCGTCGTCCGCACGGTCACTCTCCGTGCTGTCGCCGTCGCTGCTGTCACTCGCGCTGAAGTCCGGGTCTGAGGAGTCACCGTCGTCTGGTGCTCCTGGTATCGTCCTTGCCCTCCTTGCTCGCTGTCGGGGTGCCCGTGTTGCGGGCTGCTGGTCTCCGCCTTCGCGACCAGCCACTGCAGGTTGTAGGCGCGCCACCATCGTCGCCAGTTGCTCCATAGCCGTCGCCATGGCTGCGAGCTCTGGTGCCGACGCCGTCTGCCCTTCCGTTACCGTGCGGCTCGTCGCTGCCGCCGACACGTCCTGCGTAACCATCACCTCGGTTCCGCCGGCTGGGCCGTCGTTTCTCGTGGGCCTCGGGGTGGGTGGTTGGCCACCTTCGTCGGCCCGCGCCTGCAGCCCCGCTACCACCGTCATCAGCTGGTACAGCGCCGATGCCAGCGCCGCCACCTCCGTCGCCGGCGCTGCTGCCGTGGGTTCGTCGGCTCGGTGCTCGTCCGGCGTCGGCGACGCATCCGCGGTACGCCGCGCCGTCTCCACTGCCGCCGTCCGCTCCTCGCTCAACGCTGCAGGGGTCTCCAGTGCTGCCATAGGCACCGGGTCTTCCGCCGTGGGTTCCTCCTCGCTCTCTGCTGGGCGCGTCACCTTGGGTTGGGGTGGATCTTGGCTGTCCGGCCCGTCCCCGCTTGCTCGCCACTCTCGCTGTGACTCGCCCCGTCGTCGTCCTCGCTTTGCATCAGCAAATCCTTCGTCTGGCGTCTTGTGACGCGCTTCGTTTTTCCGGACTTAGTGGCCGCCTTGGTACGTGTAGGCGTCAAAGTCGTCATGTGCACACTCTTCGCCGTCGGCGAACTCCCAAACTTGCTCGAATCGTTCACGTTTCGCCCCTGTATGACCACCATGTGCTGGTCCTCTTGTCTTGCCCGGACCGCTGGGCAGGTCGTATGCTCACGCTGCGAGTTCGCGTGAGTTGGTTGTTTCTTCAACACCGTGCTGGCCGTCAGAGATCACTGGATCTCCCCCTGCCGGAACGTCCGCTGGCCACGTACGCTCCTATTTTATTAGTCGTTAGCTAAGCCTCTTTGAATAAAGCTAGATACCTCAACACTACACTCGTGCTCGTTCTCGTCCTCGTTCTCGTTCTCGTTCGCAGCCACTCTGACCTCGTACGAACAGTACGCCCGACTGTCCTCGAAACCCGCGCCGCACGCTACTAGAGCAACCTCGGACCTCCGTGTCCGCGGTTATCTCCGTTCACGCCCTGCGCCGCCCGAAACCCACTCGTCGACTGCTCCTCCGCTGTCGTCGTAGCCCAGTGACACTCTCGTCACTTCACTCGTTCTCGTCTCGTCGCCCGCTCTCGGGTGCACTTCTCGCCGCTCTACGGACGTCTCCACGTCCAGACTGCAGCTCTGCTCGCTGCTCGTCAAATTCTAAAGTGAGCTCAGAGCCCGCCGCCCTGAGTTCACCGACAAATTGCTTGCGTAAGCTACCGCGCCGCGGTACTTCAAGGCGCGCCGTGCTGTCGACGCCCCGTGCGTGTCCGATCAGCTCGTGCGTCGTCTGGAGGGTCGCCCAGCCGTCGCCTTGCACGCGCCCACCGGCCTCATAACGCTCGTCTGACACGCCGACGCGGCGGATACCGGTTGGTACCGCCCATCCGTTACAGAAGGAGCAAGATTGACTCACTGCTCGCGGTGCCACACGCGTCTTTTTTCATTGGTACTGTAAGCTTACCTTCATTTTTCGCGTTCACGAGGCGCTCTATTCCAAATCTCAGCCGTAGCCACCGGTATGGAGGTGAGGGATACTCGGTAAGCGAGGCTGAAGCAGAGCTCACCCTGAGTGCGTTAACCGCGAAAAATTAAATAAAAACAAATCTCAGTGTGGCACTTACACAACGAAGGTGCTTAAGAACAAGTAAAAAAATTGAATCATTTTTTTCAATGTTATGCTGCACATAATGCATCGACAGGAAGCCAAGTCTGGCCTCGTTACAAGACGACCACGGAGGAGTGCACACAATTGCACATTTTCGACACCGTCAGCACAAACTTGACGACTTCATCAATATTGGCCTTGACCTCGGGGTGATTTTGTTCACATGGGCCAGCCCCTCCATTGCGACGGTCGACTCGCTTCAATCAGCACCGTCGACGCGTACTCACTCGCAATGGTCCACGCGATTAACATGTGCGTGAGATAAACCCCGAGGTATTTGGCGATCGGCAGTTTATCCGCCATCTCCTCGCGTTCAGCAAAGCCCTCAGCAGGCGGATTTGCCTTCCTCGAACATCGGCCCCGTATGTACCTCGAGCCCTCCGGCTTGCCATCGTTGTACTTGGCAAACGGCAACGGCGACCACTTCGTCAAGCCCAGCTTGTACTTCTTGTACAGGTCTACAAACTCGTACTCCACTTTGTTTCGCACCAAGGTGTTCTACTGAGCTTATATGGCGCGAGAGCATCGCTGCTTCCGTTATACACGGATTAACCAACACAATACATGTTCTATACACATGTATTACCTGTGGTCTGCTCCTGTTCACGCATTTTATCTGAGTACAGACGAAGGCGCATGCACTGATCACTGCGCTTTCAGGTCGTTCAAAGAACTTCCAGCTATGATAGTCATGGATACCCCGACCACTTGGTCGGAATATGTGCTCCTGCCACTGGGTAATATCACTTGGTAGCGTGGTAATAACGTCAGTACCGGCATCATAGTGACGTCCAGACAGCACTGTCGGATCCGACTTTTGAGACTTTGACGTCATTGTGTGCATAAAATAAACCTTCCCGCCACCTCAGGCGGGTGAAGAAATCGGCTGTGTTGTAAAGAACCAGACCCCATACGAAGCTCTCGATCGACAGCGTTGATGAGAATGAGCCAGGTGAGTTTTAAAATGGAAGTGGTGTTGCAAGGACTATACACTGTATAATATACAGTATTATCAGTTGCTACAGACACGATGGCCGGTGTACATCCTCTCAGGACGACGGACAGACAGAGCCCATCGGTCCACAGATGAGGCCGTTGCCATTTGTACTGGCGTGTGTATGCCATACGTTGAAGTTGACTCACACAGCCAGATCAGACCGACAAGAAACTCCGTGCATCTGCTGAAGATTACAGGGATATGATGCTCGACCAATCCATCCATCCACATAAACGCTCGAAGCAACACACATGTGCTGCTCTGGTGAATAGCACGAGCTCTACGCTAGCGGGATGGTCAACATAGTAGTTATAGTGTCGATACTGCGCCGCGTAGCCTTTCGTTAACAGCACCTTTGCGAAGGTTTCCGACCGCTACGAATCACGCTCGGGTGTGTGGACTTAATGAACGCTCTCCTGTCCCCAGCTCACTCTTCAATTCACTCTCGAGATTCAACCACTCGAGACGAATCCTCCCTCTTCTACTACCCCTGCCCAGTATCCGCTGACAAGCATCATGTTAAGCAGCGGCAAGACCTTCGCCATGTGCATGGCAGCCGTAGCCCTCTCTAGCGGAGTGAGCGCTGAGAGAGAAGTGGCCGAGACCTTCGGTCTGCTCGGCCTTCATGGCCTTCATGGTCTTCATGGTCTTCATGGCCTCCACGGAGGAGTCGGCGTTGGCGTGGGACTTCCAGGTGTGTACGGTCCAGGCGTCGTCGGCCCAGGCGTCAGCGTCGGTGTACCTGGCATCGCCAGCGTCGGGGTTGGTCTTCCAAGTGTTGGCGTCGGTGGGCCCGCAGTTATTGGCGGCGGTCCCGCAGTTGTTGGCGGTGGGCCCGTTGTTGGTGGACCTGCAGTTGTTGGCGGCCCCGTAGTGGGCGGCGCACCTGCCATCTCCAACGCCGGTGGCGACGCCAACGCTAACGCCAATGCCGGAGCTCCTGCCAACGCAATCTCCAACGCCAACGCTGGAGCACCTGCCAACGCGATCTCCAACGCCAATGCCGGAGCTCCTGCCAACGCGGTCTCCAACGCCAACGCCGGTGCGCCTGCCACAGCCATCGCGAATGCCAACGCTGGCGCTCCTGCCACAGTCAGCGCGAATGCCAACGCCAATGCAGGCCCTGGAGGCAACGGTGGAACGACCAAGACAGTCACGGTGACGAGCAGCGATGGAAGAACCTCTGCTACCACTTCGAATACCAGTGGGGGCGCGTCGGCAAGTGCGTCTGCCACGGCCACGGCCTCTGCAGGAGCAAATGCGAGCGGGGGTCCGAGTGGTGGCCCGAGTGCCGGACCTAGCCGCAGTGCAAGCGCTACGTCTCAAAAATCGTACCGCAAGCTCCGCTCGGTCGAGTGAGTGAGTGAGTGATCTATGTTTTTGCTCCGCAAGGAACGCTGTGTAGGTTGCACCACTGGCCCATTAGAAGCTATTGTCTTCTTGTTGCGCGGGCTTCTCCAGCGCATTGGCAGCACCTTCACAGACCTAGGTTTTGTGTCATTTGTGATTGTTGAGTTCCGTTATGCCGTAAAAAATTCCGAGTGTTGTTTGATCAGCACTTTTCTTCTTCTTTCACCTCACACCTACTGCAGTCTTCAGACCGCATGCAACAGCTATTATACCTTGGGTACCAACTACGATGCCCCACCACCTTTCGAATATCCAAGCCTCTGAATTTATAGATGAGATACAATCTCAATTAAAGCTGCTCGTTCAACAACCCCGAATGATACTCGATCCAGCGAGCAAGGTCCAAACGGGTTAAGAACAGCAGCTTCACCAGCCAAACTTTGCATCGAGACCAATTCGACGCGTCTACCCTGAAACGAATCACTGCTGTATTTTGAAAAAAATGATTGAGATCCACAATACTACCGGTAGTTGTTCAATGCTGGCATTGAGTTGTAAATAGTAGATATACCGCAAGCTCCGCTCCGAGGGGGAATAAATGGCCCACGTCCGTCTCAAGCGGCCGCTTGACGCAAAGAAGCATTCGACTGCATCTCGCGTGCGTCTACCCCGACGGAGCTTTTTGTGTGTGCTAAAGTGGCCTTCTATTGTACTGTCATATTCTACCCCGACGCAGCTCGAGGACTAGTTGGCATCTTGAAATAAGCTTCGAATCGGAGCAACAACTCGCCACATGTTTGAAGCCAATCCAACCCACTGAGAATGCGTCTTTGTGCAAATCTAAATCAAGACGATCCTAGCTTGGAAGCTATTTCCATTGTTATCCCGTGGTTTAGGCAGACAATAGAAACTAGAAGGGGACACAGCTTAATTGAACAATACTCAGTTATCGCTTATGTACTGCAACACTCATCTACATCAACCAACAAAAGCTCCCGAGAAAGCATTTACTGCGACCACAAGTGTAGAATCTATCATCACCCGTCTGACCTTGCTCACTCGCGTTGCTCATTCCGAACGAAGATTGCGATACGTCTTAGATGGTGTTGAGCCAGCGCCATTGGTTCCAGCTCCGTTAGTCGGAGAACCAACCGTTGGTGTTCCTGCTGCGGAACCAGCCTTGGAGCCGGCGGTTGCTGTTGTGGCCGTGTTTCCTGAAGCACCTGCGGCCCCTGTTCCAGTGCCGGTACCAGTTCCAGTGCCAGTTCCAGTGCTGGTGCCGCCAGCGCCCGTGCCAGCTCCAGGTGCGTGAACAGTGCCCGGACTAGCTCCCGCACCTGGCATCATCTTGCTCAGACCGGAGAAACCTCCACCCATGCCCGGAAAACCGCCGCCCATTCCAGACATCATCTTGCTGAAGTCGGGCATACCGCCCATTCCTCCGCTAGTACCACCCATTCCAGGGATCATCTTGGAGAAGCTCGACATTCCACCAGTGCCGCCCATTCCTGACATCATCTTGCTGAAGTCGGGCATACCACCCATGCCGGTGCCACCCGCGCCGGGCATCATCTTGGAGAGGCTTGAGAGACCTCCACCCATGCCACCCATGCCACCGCTGGTACCACCGCCACTGTACTGCTGCGTGACTTCCTTTTCGGCGTGCACTCCGCTCGTGACAGCCATAACGGCGACGATCAAGGCGAAAATCTTGTTGCTGTTGATCATACTGAGAACTGGTACTGATCCACTTGAAGTTACGATGAAACCTTGTGGGTAGCCTTGGCGAGAGTGATGCACTGCGAGGTGTAGAAGGCAAAATTGGAAATGGGCTGCGTGGGGCAGCAATTTTTCTTCGCGTGCCTGGAAGTCGATTGCGAGGCATCGGACGGGAATAGTGTCGGTTCGGTGGGAGTGCCTGATATTGAGGAAACATGTGCACACTTGAGCGAAAGCAGCATGGGCCAGCGACTTGTGGCTACAGCAGACTTGGTGGGTAAAATACGCATGCCACCGCGCAAATGTTAGATGATACAAACCACCTGATCGATCTTATCCGATAGCCGCCACTATGAATCCCACGCTGAGCACGGACTGTCGAACGTGATGGCGGGCACCAAGTGAAGTAACTGTATGTATTTGAGGCAGCCCCCTGTTTGCTGTTCGTATTCATACTGTACAAGTTGCACGAGCAGTGTGCGGTGCAATGTCCGTAGATCGGTAGATCAGTGACGGCTCCTACCATGCGGTCGTGCTCACCGGTGTTTGCTATATCTGTGATGCGGGTCACTGCTGGTAAACTACAACGTTAAAATGACGAGCTGATGCGCCGACACTGTCGAAGACTCCAAGATTTCGCCAAGTTTAAAATTAACCTCGGACTGCGCGACGATCGTTTGCAGGCCCCACCCACTCCACCAGGTGATAGATAATGCATCCTTTTTAGATAAACAACGCTATATTTTGTGGCATGCAAACGGAGGAGACAACTGTACTCATATTCATGTACACGTGCACCCTGAAACTTCAAAGATTCGTGGGGTAGGCACCCGTGCACAAAAAGCTCGTGAGAAAAATCTTCCACCTGCCCCCCCCCCCCAACTTTAAGCACTGGTCTATGACTGATCGAAAGAGCTTCGTCCGTTCACTGAGCCGAGCGGAGCTTGCGGTTCGCGCTTGCATTCGCAGTTGCGCTTGCCGCCGCGCCGCCGTTTGCGCTCGGGTAACCACCGTTCACCACGGTCCCGCCGTTGTATCCGACTCCACCGACTCCGTGTCCCCCCACGCCAACGTTCACAATTCCAGGAACACCTACGCCAACGGCGGGGCCGACGACGCCGGGTCCGTATGCTCCTGGGCCTACTCCTACGTTAACGATGCCGGGAACGCCGACGCTGACACCCGGGCCGCCGACCAGTGTTTGGGTCGCCTCTTTATCGGCTAGCACTCCGCTTGAGAGGGAGACAGCTGCTATGCACATGGCGAAGATCTTAGCGCTGTTCAACATGACAGGAAAGCTTGGCTCGGGTCGATGGATCTTGAGCGAGTGAATTTAAGAATGAACTACATGTATATGGATACTGGACTGCTCGACGTTCGCCTTGAGGGCGTACCAACTGGGTCAGAAAACTTGGTCAGCTTGGCTGTCACCGAGGGCTATTAGCGGTTGAGAAGCATGCAGTAGCGAAATCCATCGGCTGGTCTGAGCTTGACAGCGTTGCGTCTCCTTCTCAATACATGGAGCAGGGCGAGCCTCGCTTTGGGTGCTACAAAAAATACCATGTTGTACCTTTCTAGCGAGCAGCTGTTATGAGTGAGATGGCACTGGGTCGGTGCTGTACTTCTCGTTTACGGGCACCCAAATGTACACCCGCGCCTTGGTACAACGCTGATGCTCACCAGTGGTGGTGTCACCACAAAGGTCACCGCGTCGGAGCTCTAGAGAGGAAGCACTAAACAAAACGCTAGTAACTGCACCGCACTACGGAAGAATGCACAATAGGAAGTATAGTTCAGTTTAGGAATGGACGCAACGCGCGGATTCGAATTGATGCGACGTACAGTACGAGCAACCCTTACAAAGTGGGGCTAGCAACAAAAGAGCCTTCATCATCAATAGTACAGCACAACTTTAGTCGGATCATATGCATAGATGTAGAAGCGAAACACTGCGTTGCCTCGACATGCCACAAAGGTGTCGCCAACTGCAACCTGTTGTCCTGGTTAGCTTTGGTTATGGTCAACACCCGGGCCGAGTTCAGTGGTACAGTACCGGTATAGGCGGGGTCGGTCGTCCACAAACAATCAGCGGCATCCAATCAAATAGGCGGCGGGGAATCCTTCGTGTGGGGATAGTAGTCACCGCGGCATAATGTACGCGGTTCGCTGTGGCAGTCGACGATTCTTATCCTCACTTGTATACCAAACCTTGTATGCCTCATGTTGAAGTTGCCACTCCATACCAATACGATGCCAGATTGCGATTTGTGCGAGGCAGACCGTCGCCCGATAAGTTGTTTTACCGTTAGCGCAAGAGCCTCTTGTAGGTGTATGCTCGATGCACAGGAAGTTACGAGCATAAGATTCTTGACTAGCTCATTAAAGAATCTTCTTTCAAGACCTCATTTCTCTTGCTGCGCCAAGTTACTGCTTATCCAGCATGATCAAGGGTTGCAAAATCGTCGCGCTCGCAACCGCCTTGGTCTTAGCAAGCGAGGTGCGTGCAGAACAACAAGCAGTCCAGTTTGGCTTCGGAGGCATGGGGGGTGGCATCCCTGGCATGGGTGGTGGAGGCGGAATGGGTGGAATGTCAAGCTTCATGAAGATGATTCCTGGAATGGGTGGTGGCGGTGGCGGCGGTGGCACAGGCGGAATGGGTGGAATGGGTGGAATGTCAAGCTTCATGAAGATGATTCCTGGTATGGGTGGAGCAAGTGGAGGAGGAGGAGGAGGAGGCATGGGGGGCCTATCTAGCCTGATGGGTGGTGGCGGTGCGAGCGGCGGTTCAAGTAGCAGCACCAGCAAGACGTCAGGCACGGGGACAGGTTCAAGCTCTCCGGGCACTGTGCATCCGCCAACCATGGGCGCAGTAGGCACAGCCGCCGCCACTCCAGCTACAGGCGCCGCACCCGCAGCTGGTGCCGCTCCTGCTACTGGAGCAGCCCTACCAACTGCTGGTGCTCCTGTAGCTCCCGCCATTCCTGCAACTGGAGCTGCGGCAACAACTCCTGTGATGGGTGCTACCCCCGCAATCCCTGCTATCCCAGCCGCAGGGGCAACTCCTGTGGCTCCCGCAACGGCAGCAGTCCCAGCCACTGCAGCGGCTCCAGCCACCGGAGCAGCCCCAGCCACCGCAGCAGCCCCAGCCACCGCAGTAGCCCCAGCCGCCGTTACAGCTCCTGCAGCTGTAGCAGCCCCCGCAATCGCTGCAGCCCCCGCAACTGTAGCAGCCCCAGCTACCATGGCTGCCCCTACTACTGGGGGAACTGTACCTGGTAAGAGAACACGCAATCTTCGCGTGGATTGAGCGACTTCACTTTCAGGAGCAGTTTAAGCGCTGAGCTCACGATCATAAGATGTTGATGAGTTAGTCGCGTTTTTCTTTCGATGTAGTACGAAAACTGTGTACCGTACAAAAGATATTTGTTTCACGTGTTTTTAGTTAATGATCGTTGTAGTGTTTCTGATGATGCAATACGTAAGCGGTTGACGAGATTCCTCAAGAAGTGTTTGGTACACCTTGTGTACACTGGGTGATTCATCAGAAGTGCATGTACAGTAGTACTTCGAAGTAGTTTTTGCTCTGTCGGCTCCACGTCGTACGCTTCTTGCCGTCAATCTCTCGCTCGTGCACGGCTTTCAGTCGACCGGTCGAGTCTTCGTAGCGGTGGCGCGTGGTCGTCACGAGACGACCCTTGTCGTCTATCACTGACGAGTTACTGCACGACTAGGACGAGAAGGTGCGGCAGTCGGCGTCGAGCTTGTTGGTCGTGATCTTGCGCTCGGAAGTGGGTGTGACCTTGTACGAGTGCTTACGGAGCTGCTTCTTGTCGCGCTTCTTGTTCTTGTTGCGGCGTTTGGTTTTCTTAACTTTTTTGCCGTCGGACTTTGCCGCAATAGCTTCTGCCTTGCTCTTGCTGATTGTGTCGACTTGTACCTCGTTCGGCTTGTCTGCGCCTTCGTCGTCGACCTCCATGTCCGTGCTGGATTCCGCATCGGACTTGTAATTGGCAGCATCAGTTGACTTGTGGCTTGTGACATCCATCGGCGCTTCTTCACCCTCCTCCGGAGTAGCTTCTGGGATGACCTGCAACTGGAACGCCGTCGGCATGCACTTGCGCGCCACCACAGGCAAGTCCACGAAGAAGTCATCGTCATCGGATTCGGAGTTGGAGTCCGAGTCGCCCTGAGCATCCACGTACGTGGTCATCATTGGCACCTCGCGCTGTGCGCCGAACGGGAAGCGCGGACGCAGGGCCATCACGTCGCTCATCTGCTCGAGCTCCATCATGGACTTCTCCAGAGACGACATGGGGTACCAGAAGCGCGGTCGTACGAGATCCCACGAGCTAAACATGGTTGGTTGGGTGGTCTTGGTCAGGTGATTGGTTGTGTTGTTTGTAGTAAATTTGTTAATGGGACCCCCTCACAGCACTAAGGCTCCATTGAGGGAGGACACATGTTGAAGTGAACTGGGTCAATGGAATGCTGTCGAATGAGTGACTTCAAGTTGTCACATACAAAATCCCATACATTTAGTTTTCTAGAAGGTGAAGGTTTATTGTGTCTCCGAAGTCGTTGAAGACAATAGCATTCTAGACGATGGCAGCACTCTAGAAGACCGGCGAGTACGCAAGTCACAAGCATATGCAACTTAAATATATAGTTTTATTGTTGTTGTACCAGCGCTACTACATGTACCTAGTTGCAATATCGCCCTTTCTTTTTTGAAATATGGACCACTGCACCTGATCACACAACGTGACTAACAGCCTGGTGACGTGAGCAGAGTACGCCAAATCTTCCAAGAAGCGACGTGTTTCATGTACATGTACATGTAGTTCATTGGCTCTAGAGGAAAAGCCTTGTACCACACAACACGCGTCCGCGTAACTCCAGTCGTGCGGCATCTCGCTTGCCTTCGTCTGTCCCTTGGTTTCGTCGAAACAGTACTCAGCGCGGACTGGTAGCGCAAGCACATCGGAGCCATGATGCTTCACATTGTCAAGACCAACGGCATCGGGTCGACCCCATCCAGGCGGCGGAAGCACCGCCACGCTCTCGGAAGCTTATGTCTGACCCCCTCCTACTGAAGTGACGCTGGCGCGATAGGAAGCGCTCTGTCAGCACGAAATCGGCAGAATCGAGGAACGTGTTAGTCGGGATACTAAACAGGAACGAGACCCAGCAGAACCCAAATGTACGCCCTCCTCCAGCGCAAGTTGTGGTAGCATTTGTACGAGATCGCGCTTGTCATGGATACTCAAGTCCAAAGGAGGATACTCCCGATCCGGTTGAAGAGGATCCAGTATGTTGAGCCATTCGAGGCGCTTGACACACTCCTCTTGGTCTTCGGGTGAAAGGCCATCGTAGATCTGCAGTATATGCGATATAAAGCAAGTTAGCGCGAACCCTCTCGCCTTCAACGTTTCTTCTTCTGGGACGTACTGGGCTGAAGTTTTCAAGGACTACAATGCGAGACAACGTTAGGCAAGCGGCCCTGGAGCGAGCTCTAATGCAGTCAGCGCCTCTGACTGCGTTCGGGGAGGCTTGAACGAGTGGTTGCGCCTGGCCACTGCTGAGCCAGCAATCGGCCACCACCAAATCCTCCAGCAAACTAACTTTTGCTGCAATCCTTCGACGGTATTCGCGATGCGGTTGATCGCATCGCTCGCTGTATAAAAACCTTGGATCACAGGAGTTCGCGGATTTTTCAGACACGATTCTGCTCAAATAGCATTGCGATGAACCGATGTCCTTGGTCCTTGGAGTCACCATGCTTATACGTATTTTAAACGTCGTGACGCAGAGCAGGATACATTACATTTATTAGTTATGAACTACAAAACACATAGACATCAACAGGGGACAGCGTTTCCTGTGGCCGCACGTGGAGAGTCTATCGCCTTTCGTGTGGTCCTCGTTCACTCGTGCAGCTTACTCCGAGCGAAGGCTGCGGTACCTCTTCTGAGTTGAACCAGTCCCGCCGGTACCAGTACCAGTGCCCGTGCCAGCTCCAGGCGCGTGGACCGTGCCCGGACCAGCTCCCGCACCTGGGATCATCTTGCTAAGACCGGAGAAACCTCCGCCCATGCTTGGAAGGCCCCCACCTGCGCCGCCCATTCCAGACATCATCTTGCTGAAGTCGGGCATACCGCCCATTCCTCCGCTAGCACCGCCCATTCCGGGCATCATCTTGGAGAAGCTTGAAAGGCCCCCGGATGCACCGCCAGTACCGGTGCCACCCATTCCAGGGATCATCTTGGAGAAGCTCGACATGCCGCCAGTGCCGCCCATTCCCGACATCATCTTGCTGAAGTCGGGCATACCACCCATGCCGGTGCCACCCGCACTGGGCATCATCTTGGAGAGGCTTGAGAGACCGCCACCCATGCCACCCATGACACCGCTCGTACCACCGCCACTGTACTGCTGCGCAGCTTCCTTTTCGGCGTGTACTCCGCTCGTGACAGTCACAACGGCGACGATCAAGGCGAAAATCTTGCTGCTGTTGATCATACTTGGAGCTAGTGCTGATGACAATGGTATGATGAAACCTTGAAGTGGGCTTGTCGCGACTGATCCACTGCGAGGTGTCGAGGGCAAAATTGGAAATGGTTGGGGCAGCAATTCCCTCGTGTGCCTGGGATCCTAGAGCGAGGCGTCGGATCGGGAATAGTATCGGTGTCGGTAGGAGTGCATGGTATTGAGGAAACACGTGCACAGTCGTGTTAGAGCAGCATGGGCCAGCGACTAGTGGCTCGAGCTGAGTCTCGACAGTCTTGGTGGGTAAAATCAACATGACATCGAGCGAGCGTTAGATGACACAAACCACCTGGTCGATCTTATCCGATAGCCGCCACTATAAATCCCACGCTGAGCACGGACTGTCGTACTTGATGGCGGACACCAAGTGAAGTAGCTGTATGTATTTGGGGCACCCCCCTGTTTGCTGTTCGTACAAGGTGTACAGCACGAGCATCTTGACGGGTAGCCACACGGTCGGTGTTTATACACCCTAGCCAAGTGGGAAAGGTGAAATTCCTAAGCACATTCTAAAAGCGAAGGCTCTCAAACGCGAAATCGATTTAAAGGCCGGGGCAAAGGAGATGGATGATGGGGTCGATGCTGATAGTCTCTCGGAAGACGATGCCAACGGCGCCGATGTCGCTGCAGGCGGAGACAGCCAGTTTTCTCTAACGTATCCACTGTTACAGTATCCGGTGCGCGGCATGAGCACGACTGTGTTGTGGTTGCCGTCACCTGTTGTGCTTACATTCTGTCAGCACTATTAGCAGGATGAAGATTTGAAGACATGCAAATGTACATTACGATAACGTTATGCCGTGCAACCAGCTCTACCAGCCCAACCCTCTAGTCAGCTTTTCAAGTAGTTTACGTCTTTACGAGCCCTATGCCTTTGGCACCTTGAGCACGTTTGCGACGACTGCCGCGCCATCTCTACCTTTAAACATTACCTAAATGTCAGAGCTTCTTCGTGCCCCGCGCGACTTTGTTTGAACCAAGACTTCTCTCAATTTGACCTTGAAATGGTGTAATATTGTTTACTTGCTTTCAGTGTGACTCTCTAGTGGCAACATAAATTACCGCCCTTTCTGAAATATGGAGTCCATACATACAGTAGTGGGTCCATATTATGGACCCACTACAGACAACCATACATAGTGGGTCCATATTATGGACCCACTGCACCTGATCACACAACGTGACTAGCAGCCAGGTGACGTTAGCAGAATACAGCAAATCTTTCAAGAAACGACGTGTTTCATGTACATGTACACGTAGTTCATTGGCTCTAGAGGAAAAGCCTTGTACCACACAACACGCGTCCGCGTAACTCCAGTCGTGCGGCATCTCGCTTGCCTTCGTCTGTCCCTTGGTTTCGTCGAAACAGTACTCAGCGCGGACTGGTAGCGCAAGCACATCGGAGCCATGATGCTTCACATTGTCAAGACCAACGGCATCGGGTCGACCCCATCCAGGCGGCGGAAGCACCGCCACGCTCTCGGAAGCTTATGTCTGACCCCCTCCTACTGAAGTGACGCTGGCGCGATAGGAAGCGCTCTGTCAGCACGAAATCGGCAGAATCGAGGAACGTGTTAGTCGGGATACTAAACAGGAACGAGACCCAGCAGAACCCAAATGTACGCCCTCCTCCAGCGCAAGTTGTGGTAGCATTTGTACGAGATCGCGCTTGTCATGGATACTCAAGTCCAAAGGAGGATACTCCCGATCCGGTTGAAGAGGATCCAGTATGTTGAGCCATTCGAGGCGCTTGACACACTCCTCTTGGTCTTCGGGTGAAAGGCCGTCGTAGATCTGCAGTATATGCGATATAAAGCAAGTTAGCGCGAACCCTCTCGCCTTCAACGTTTCTTCTTCTGGGACGTACTGGGCTGAAGTTTTCAAGGACTACAATGCGAGACAACGTTAGGCAAGCGGCCCTGGAGCGAGCTCTAATGCAGTCAGCGCCTCTGACTGCGTTCGGGGAGGTTTGAACGAGTGGTTGCGCCTGGCCACTGCTGAGCCAGCAATCGGCCACCACCAAATCCTCCAGCAAACTAACTTTTGCTGCAATCCTTCGACGGTATTCGCGATGCGGTTGATCGCATCGCTCGCTGTATAAAAACCTTGGATCACAGGAGTTCGCGGATTTTTCAGACACGATTCTGCTCAAATAGCATTGCGATGAACCGATGTCCTTGGTCCTTGGAGTCACCATGCTTATACGTATTTTAAACGTCGTGACGCAGAGCAGGATACATTACATTTATTAGTTATGAACTACAAAACACATAGACATCAACAGGGGACAGCGTTTCCTGTGGCCGCACGTGGAGAGTCTATCGCCTTTCGTGCGGTCCTCGTTCACTCGTGCAGCTTACTCCGAGCGAAGGCTGCGGTACCTCTTCTGAGTTGAACCAGTCCCGCCGGTACCAGTACCAGTGCCCGTGTCAGCTCCAGGCGCGTGGACCGTGCCCGGACCAGCTCCCGCACCTGGGATCATCTTGCTAAGACCGGAGAAACCTCCGCCCATGCTTGGAAGGCCCCCACCTGCGCCGCCCATTCCAGACATCATCTTGCTGAAGTCGGGCATACCGCCCATTCCTCCGCTAGCACCGCCCATTCCGGGCATCATCTTGGAGAAGCTTGAAAGGCCCCCGGATGCACCGCCAGTACCGGTGCCACCCATTCCAGGGATCATCTTGGAGAAGCTCGACATGCCGCCAGTGCCGCCCATTCCCGACATCATCTTGCTGAAGTCGGGCATACCACCCATGCCGGTGCCACCCGCACTGGGCATCATCTTGGAGAGGCTTGAGAGACCGCCACCCATGCCACCCATGCCACCGCTCGTACCACCGCCACTGTACTGCTGCGCAGCTTCCTTTTCGGCGTGTACTCCGCTCGTGACAGTCACAACGGCGACGATCAAGGCGAAAATCTTGCTGCTGTTGATCATACTTGGAGCTAGTGCTGATGACAATGGTATGATGAAACCTTGAAGTGGGCTTGTCGCGACTGATCCACTGCGAGGTGTCGAGGGCAAAATTGGAAATGGTTGGGGCAGCAATTCCCTCGTGTGCCTGGGATCCTAGAGCGAGGCGTCGGATCGGGAATACCGGTAGTATCGGTGTCGGTAGGAGTGCATGGTATTGAGGAAACACGTGCACAGTCGTGTTAGAGCAGCATGGGCCAGCGACTAGTGGCTCGAGCTGAGTCTCGACAGTCTTGGTGGGTAAAATCAACATGACATCGAGCGAGCGTTAGATGACACAAACCACCTGGTCGATCTTATCCGATAGCCGCCACTATAAATCCCACGCTGAGCACGGACTGTCGTACTTGATGGCGGACACCAAGTGAAGTAGCTGTATGTATTTGGGGCATCCCCCTGTTTGCTGTTCGTACAAGGTGTACAGCACGAGCATCTTGACGGGTAGCCACACGGTCGGTGTTTATACACCCTAGCCAAGTGGGAAAGGTGAAATTCCTAAGCACACCCTAAAAGCGAAGGCTCTCAAACGCGAAATCGATTTAAAGGCCGGGGCAAAGGAGATGGATGATGGGGTCGATGCTGATAGTCTGTCGGAAGACGATGCCAACGGCGCCGATGTCGCTGCAGGCGGAGACAGCCAGTTTTCTCTAACGTATCCACTGTTACAGTATCCGGTGCGCGGCATGAGCACGACTGTGTAGTGGTTGCCGTCACCTGTTGTGTTTACATTCTGTCAGCACTATTAACAGGATGAAGACTGGTCATGCAGTCTTCAGACTCTAGGTACCAGGAATGCGCTATCGCATCGCCCTCAGCGAAGCCAGCATGCCAACCCAGCCGCGCGAAACAACCTCATGGTCACACTGGTGCGAGTACCGGTAGTATGCAACCTGTAAGAAAAGAACTGGGTTTCAAGGTCCGTTGCCGCAGTGGGATTCTTACCGTACCCGCCTATGAAGGTACTTTTAAGGATCACAACTATTAAAATAGTTGTGATCCCACCTTGAGAATAGCGGAGCACGCCATCAAGCGAGTATCTTCTCGCTTGCGCATTGGTGTGTCCACTTAGTCGCTGTCGCTCGTCAGTTCTTGCGGGTTGCGGATTAAAATCTCGTGTGAAAAGGCTGAAGTTCTTGTGAGGGCCTCAAAACGACTCACTTCCGTGTGTTTCGTACCGACACGGATGACTTCCTTAGTGTAGTGGGTTCCGGTCTTGAACACACGATAGGGAAGCTGGCGCTTCCAGGTAAACCTTCTTCACTCGTAAAAATACCCGCTTAGGGGAAAGGTCGCTCAGGAGTGAGCGAGCAAGACGGACGATAGAGATCAGTGCAGTGGAGACCGGCACGGACAAGTATCGACTGGACTCGGCTATGGCGGACACGCCTGGGCCAGGCCCTCCCAACATCGGGCTACCACCAGAGCCACATCCTGCGGAAAGAGGGGGGCGCGGAGCTCCGCCTCAGAATCCTCAGCAGCCCCACATCGACGGCACAACGACGGCGATCGCACCAGAGGAGATCCAAGCCAAAGCAACGCGACCCTTGGGTGAACGACTGTTCGAACCCCAAGAAACGACCAGCGACGCAGGAGTGCCCGGACGCTTGGAGCAGCGAGCCCAAGCGGCGACTACAAGCACCTGGGGGGACAAGGTGCGCGCTCACCCTCCCAACGCCGAAGTGATCACTGAAGAAATAGCACGCGGGTCGCATATGCTGGAGGGCATTTGGAATCCTGTGCAAGTCAAACAACTTATGGCCACACTTCTAACTGACTGGGACACAGATGCTGCTACGGAGTGGTCTCCGGAGGAAATTGCGATGCGAAGCGAGGCGCTAGCTCCAGCCAAGGCAAGTTGTGACGAAAGCGTGAGGGCGTGGACAGCAAGAGAAAATGAGATCCTCCTGGCGTACCTTGGCGGAACATTGGAATTACCCCACCCTCCCAACTTTATCAAGGAGATACTTGTTGGCGAGCACCGGGCAATGATCGAGGATATGCATGAAGCATACTTCAACTCAACACTTACTGCGGTGATACCGGCATCAGTACGGCTAACCAAACACGTCTCGCATGCGACCATTTTCAAGGAAATATTCATGGCCAACACGGATAAACGTGCCGGACATGTTATGATGCGAGCTTTTCAGCGAGATGTCAAGCGGCTCAGTTTTGATGGTATTCAAACCATTAGCATCGTGTTCTACTCCAAACGAGCTTCCAGTCGGTGGGTCGAAAAAGCATTGCGCATCCAAAAAGCAGTCATCATCTTGCAGAATACTGCACGGACACCGGATGAGCAGGGCACGGGACATTACTCGGCAGCTCAACTTGAGCTGCAGTACGCCATCCGCGTTTATGGTGGTGCCAAACTCGGATTGGTAGCGCTTTCACGAGCATTCTCGAGCTTCTCTGAGGCCAAAGTTTTGGACGTGGAGTATGCAAGAGCGACTCGCACAGAGATTTACGACAATCGATACCACACCATTCGATTTGCGCAGACGCAGTGTCCGCGCCCATTGCAGGGGGTATCGACAATAGTCATGGACGGAATGGAGTTATCGATTCATCACTTCCAACAAAACATGCGGCGACCTTGTATGAAATGTCTTAATCCCCGACACGGCACTGCGAAATGCTACACCAAGCCAGCCAAAATGGAGATGATGCGCAACAGGGCTACGAGAATTTTCAACGGAGAGGTGTCCCCCGTTCGCACAGCCAACCGCATTGAATTCCGAGTGAAGTCGCTCGAAGAACTTGTGGCTATGCTAACTGCCCATCAGCAACCGCAGGTTGTCCAGTCAACGCTTCTGGTGGCAGGTGCAACGGACGCGAAAAGAGCAGAGGCAGTTGGGATGCAATCAGCATCAACTGCTCAGGCGGCTCCCTCTGCCCAGCGCCGACAGGGACCGGAAACTGTCGATGCTGAAGGCTTTCATACTAAAACAGGTAAATTTCGTAAACCGAACCCATTGAATCCGAGTGGAGATGGAAAACTGCCCGGTGATGCAGGGAACAATGACTCAGTGGAAGGAAACAAGGAAAAGTCGGTAGTCAACTCCAAGGTGGATCTGGGAAATGATGCCAAGTCGGGACATCAGGCGTCCAGAAAGGTGACGACCAAGAGCGGAAACAAGCAACTGAAGATGAGGACGGCGCCCACAGCAGCTAAGCGCTTCGAAAGGTTCCAACGTGCAGAAGCTATGGGTCAATACGGTATTCTAGCAGAGTCTGACAGTGATCGCGAAGATGTCGACGACATGGAGCTTGATGACGTTGGGGAGCCCATAAAGACAGTTAGCTCAAAAGGAGAGGCCGATGACGCCCCGTACGCCTTCGCCAATGATATGGAGAGCGAAACAAAAGAGGGTCCTGAAGCCCTAAGTGACTATGAGGCACCAACCGATGGTGGGATGGCGGAGGCCAAGCACACGGATTCATCAGGGATGACGGACGTACACATGGTGGATGCCGACGCCAACGACGACCCGGACTGGCTACGTCAAGCCATGTCCGCCGAGCGAAATCCCCATACCAGCGGCGGTCCGGTCGATAAAAAGGACCCACTGCTGCCGGCGCTACCAAAACCTTCTAAACGGACGAAGTCCCGTGCTGGCAAAGTCGGGCTGCAGGACGGAGCCATCAAGGGAATGCAAACCAGTATGGCCAACTACATGAAACAACCCCCAATTCACCAAGACATTTCACTCAGTCAGACTCGTGGCCTGTCTGAAGCGAGACCAGAACGGTCGGTTCATTCGCGTGTACAGGATGATATGGTACCGGCGACGCCGGACTCGCAGGAGGAACTAACAATTGGAGCATCTTGCACTGGTACCGCCGAAGGGGATGCCGACTTACCAATCCAAGTAGGCCACTGGCTTTCCAGTTTCGATGGCAAGGAGGTCGAGGTGGCATCAAACGGGCAATGTGCTTTCTTGGCTTTGTACGCATCGACGACTAACCACTCGAATCGGCTGCTTCCCAAATCGGGTGGCGTCATCCGGCATGCAACCGCGCTGAAGAAGCTTGTCTACACCCTCATGATGGTCAACCTGAGGCGTGATGTCAGCTTAAAATTGGTCGATCCGATTCAAGAGTGCGCTAAACTTTACCCGGATCATCCCGGTTACACATCGATCGAGGCAGCCACAGCGGCCTTATATGCTCATTACGACGCAGCACGTACAAGGTCGGCGGGAAAAAAGGTTCCGTCGTCTTTTTGGGCTGGCCCACACGAGCTTCGAGCTATGGCACAACATCTTCGGGAGCCTGTTATAGTTTTCGACGTCAACGCAACCAATGATGCCCATGTACAACGCTACTTCTATCGACAACATCGCCTGGCGGACGGAACAGATCATGAAAGTGGCTACGGTGAAGCCATATCGGATAGAGACGCAACGGAGTATCTAAGATCATGCTGGGCATTACACGTGATGCCGACTTTTCTTGTCCTTCGGCACCACGAGCGCCACTTTTACGGGGTGAGTCACGGGGACACCTTCCTTCGCTGGAGAGCTGAGGGAGATCCGGCATTCACCAAGACAATTTCGGATACGTACACATGGAAACCAGAGATGAACCAACTGACGGCAGCAGAACTGTCGATTGACCTTGACACTGTCAATCACCTAGCCGATTTAGACAGTGTCAACAGCATCCTACTAAAACGCCGAGAAATGAGACTCCGGCTTGATGTGGTTCATGCCAGGTTGGGACTGCCCATTCTCGACTCCACACACAGTGCAGAAGCCGATGACGAACTACTGGTGGAGGAGGAGCTGAACATACACCAAGCTTATGGGATCGATTCATATGCGGCGTCCTCGCAAATTGACGGGGACGGTCAACCCCAACATCGTTTACCGAACCGTTTTGCCAAAGCCGCCACTGGGGACATCATGGCGAACACGTATTTCCGGGTGCTGCGTGACTCATCAGAGGCTCCGATGGACAGCGACGACAAGCCGTTGGCGAATTTGGTGAGATCGGCCAACCAAGAGGCTTTTGAGAAATGGTGTAATCTCTACAGAAGTTCTCTTGCCATCCCCAAGACGAAACGCAGGAATTCGCATCCTGCAGATATCAGCGATTGGCTTCTCGAAAACACAGCGGCACTCAGACATTTATTTGCTTTTTTACCGTACCCAGAATTCGAGGCCAAGGGCTGGGTCATGGACCATCTTAAGGTTTGGGGGGCCCATGAAGCGTTCACCGAACAAATTGGTGCATTACGGCGAATTGCAGAGGACGAGAGCATGGCTGAAACGACACGCAAATTTTGCCAGGACTGGCTGGATGCTTGTCAGGAGGTCTCACTTTTTCCTCTTACAGCACAGTCACTCGCACGGTCCTCGGAACGGTGGGAGCGCCTTACCAAATGGGTTCCAGCAAGCTACTGTAGGGCACAGGCTGGCGAACTTACGGAAACGGAATGGTGTATTTTACACGTGATTCCGTACGTGGTTAGCGGCTGGGGCGCAACGCCCATGGGGAGAACGCCGCAGGGTGCAAGGCAAACTTGGTACGAGGAATTTCCGTTTCTTCGGACGCTTTGCCACAGCATCGTTGATCACAATGATTGGAGCGCCGCGACGTTAGCTCCAACGGGGCAAGAGTGGGGGGACCATGGAGAAAGAGGATCTCAGGTCTTTGCCACGGTGGAGAGGAACTAAGGGCACATTAGTGCCTGCATCGTCAGCGCTGGGGGACCAGCCGACGCTGACGAGTATGTTCAGCAATGAACATTCACTGCCAAATATACCAGAGCCACGCATTCATCTCACAATGGATCGCGTGGCGGCTGGGGGAGATTCAATGGAACAGATAGAACAGCCTCAGGACCGCAATACGGAAGACCGCCCAAGAAAGCGAGTCAAAGGGGACATCCGCGACTTCTTTGTCGAAATCCCGGGTGAGGAGAAACTGAAAAACATAACAGCGCAATTCCAGACAGATAAAATCAGGCGAGTCAACAGGAGGCGGGAGCAGGAAGCTCTACTGGATCAGTCACAAAAAACATCAAGCCCCATGCTACATTCTGATGATCAAACCTTTGGTTTTGTGACCCAAAATGTCAACGGATTAGGATCGACCGAAAAAGAACGGGCGAATTGGTTTAAGGCATTTGGTGAACAAGACCAACATGGTCGCAATGATCTGCTGATTATTCAGGAGACACACGTCGAAGCACACGAAGTGAAACGATATCAGAATCTTTATGCTGGAAGATGGGGATTCAGAACAGGTCCGGGGCAACCCCAGTACTCTTTTTGGTCTCCGTCCGACGGTAGCAAGGCTGGGGTGGCAATTCTCGCGAACCCATACGGGTCATTCAAGAATATGTCACCGTACGCACAAGATCGATGGTCGGAGCACTTTATGGCAGTACAAGGGGCACTGGATGGACAGCTGGTAATTGTATGCAATATTTATGCACCTCACAAACCAGCACCGCGAGAAGCATTTTACTCCAGCCTACAGAACCTTAATTTCCCGAAAGACGCACTTCTCTTTATTGGTGGCGACTGTAACTGCACTTTAGACGACCAAGCCGATCGGAGTTATGCGGCCAGGACACAAGGGCACGACTCACCAGGACTGAGGTATCTGCTCAATATATGGGGACTCCTGGACCCGAAAGCGGTGGCGCGACCATCCAAATGGTCACTTCGGGGGCTCAAGCAGCATCACATCGAGACACACACGTATCACTACCCCGTTACGGGCTACGGAGAAGCCTCTTCTCGGCTGGATAGATGGTACACATCGGCGGTGACGTTACCATGGGTAGCAGCCTGGAATTTAGTACAAATGGGCGCAGCGGCAGATCATCACGGAGCAAAAGTGCACGTCAGGTCTCCAGATGACCCCATTCGATTCAAACGCCCTTCTCGCATTCACCCGGTACCGGACTACGCTGCCACGGCCGTTAAACAGACAACAGAACAACTACTACATGACTTTCGCGAGCGCATGGAGAAGCAGGCACACAGTGCGGAAGAGGCAGCAAAGCACTGGGAGGAATTAAAAGGCGAGATCGCTCGTCGTACTCGCATCTGTGTCAGAGAACAGAAACGGGCTAGGCGCAACACGCTGAAACAAAAACTAGTTCGACTAGTCAAACAACAACAACGACACCATGAGGAGCTGATGGGGACGCCACCAACAGTGGAATCGATTACTGACCTGATGGATAGCATGTCGTTGAATGAAACGGCCGGTCCAACGCGAGCCGCGCGGCTGAGGCGTGCAATTGCCGATTGCAAACGAGCTCGAGCGGATATGGGGCAGCGTCGCACATTTCAGGATGCAACCCACTGGAAGGGCAAGACAACACGATCCTTTTTCCGCAGAGTATCAAATAAATTCACTGACAATACGATTCACCAGTTAGACCCGGTGCCAGGGGCACCACCACGAGGAGTTCATGAAAAAGCCGATATTCTGGCCGACGCATGGACCCCTATTCTCCAGCAAAAACCTGCAGCAAACAAAGACATTGCCGCGGTTGCTGGTTGGATTAAGAATTCTGAAGGTCCAACAGCGACACAGGCAGCAGTGGCTGCGGAAATAACAGAACTGGATATTAGGGTGGCAATCCAAGCATGTGAACAAGGCAAAGCGGCCGGACCTGATCGGCTAGGTAACGGCTGGTACAGGGAGTACGAAGCCATCCTAGTTCCGATTTTGACGCCTCTCTTCAACTTATGGTATGACGCCAGCTATTTTCCTCCATCCTTCCTTGAGGCTGATATTTTCTGCCTCAAGAAAGGTGGATTACAAAGTAATGCCCTCAATTTTCGACCTATTGCCCTTTTGAACACCGACTACAAAATCTTCGCCAGAATATTGGCTAGCCGAGTCAGTGCGACTTTAGCTGAGCAGATACACCCTAATCAAAATGGATTCGTTCCGGGGCGAACGATACACCAGACGCTGGATCTGTATGCGGCAGCACAAAGCATGGTACTGGCCGACATAGATCAGGCGGAGGCTACGGCGCTGCTTTTGGATTTTAAGAAAGCCTATGACTCACTGGATCGAAATTTTCTGCTCGAAACTCTGAGGCGTAAGGGATACCCAGAGAAATTCGTTCTAGCAGTGGCCAGCATCCATGACGGCACTCGGGTGCGATTTCTTGCAAACGGGACCAAGTCCCGCATGATCTCCGTCACGAGCGGAATTAGGCAAGGGTGCCCTTTAGCACCTATGCTTTTTATCCTGGCGCTTGACCCGTTATACCGCAAACTCGATGGATTCCTTGGAGTCAAAGGGGTTATTCTTCAATCGGAGGCGGGTCGTTTTGAACTGCGTGTGGCAGGATATGCTGACGACACGGCTGCGTTCGTCAAAGACCCGGCTGATATTCCCTATATTCTTAGGGATCTAGAAAGCTATGGAAATGCATCTGGGCTTCATATCAATGCGGGGAAAACCATGGTCATTGCATTGCACCCCGCAGGGCCAGCTCAGACTATGATTTTACCACCATTGCTGAAGTATCAGGATCGTGAGGCGGCATGTCGATATCTCGGGCTGCAGGTAGGCAGTCATGTCGACGCCGATCGATCGTGGCAGGTTGCAGGAAAGCAACTACAAGTACGACTACGGTTGGCGTGTCAAAAAATTACAACGGTGGATCAACGAAGTCAAATAGCAGGAGCTATCATCGTACCTAAGCTTATGTTCATTGCCCGACACGCGTGGCCTTCAACGGAAGAGGTGAATGACATGGAATCTAGAATTAAAAATTATGTTTGGCACGGCCAATTCACGACGGACATACATGGAACAAAGGCATGGCTGGACGCAGACTTGGCGGCGTTACCTCGGACAAACGGGGGTATAGCGCTTCCGAGCCTGCGTACTGAGCTTTGCGCTTTGGCCGCGGTCACGGTGAGCTCATGGGCGGAAATGGGTACCCGCCAAGCCCACATTGTAGGAGATATTTTGTTTCACAACAACAAACGTGGGCTAGCACCGAAGGTGTACATCACGCCAGAATGGAAGAAATTCACGAAAAACTCTTTTAGGCGGCGAAAAACGTTATGGGATACAGGGAGGAAACTCATCTCGCTGGCTGGAGCGCCTGAGGTTGATGACCTGGCGCAACAGCAAACAGCACCATTAGTACAGGCGTGCTTCGAGAGGGGGGGTCTCCAAATCACTTGGTGTGGGCATAGTTTGCAACTTGAGTGCACTGAGTTTCTCAAGATTACGAAGTTCGTCCGAAGTGAAATCGTGCAGATCACATCGAGCAGACTTCATCCGGAATGGCTGCCGTACGCGGCGATCAGCACGTTACATATAATAACCGCGGAGGGGGAGCGCGATTCGTTGGCATCAGCATGTGGACTAACGTCCACGCCCCAAATTGAACTGCGGGATGTGGTTACATGGCACAGGGCCAAACTTGGCTTAGTAATTTTCTCTTTCAAAGGCAAATTAGTGGATGCACATCAACGACCTCAAGCCGAATTACTGGCAACTACACTTCTCATGAATTTTCCACAATTGGCCATCCGGGCGGAGCACAAACTAGAAGTCATGTTCACGGCTTTACCGACAGACCACCCAGTGATAGTGACATTACGACCAGGGACTCCGGTCGAGGCGATTTTAGAAACCGATCTCACTAGCCCTCCAACAGTGTCCTTAATTGACAGCCATAGAGCTCTCACTGGATTTATAAACGCACTACCAAGAGCAGACATTCAGATTCAGAATGTACACCCGCATCCGTCGCTCAGTCGACTGGTCTGTCTGTGGGCAGGCAGACGGCGTTGGACACGATATAGAAGGGAATACAAACAACGGATTGCACATACGGCGCTCCGTCGAGGCGAAGTGAACTTACAAGAACGTAAGGACAAATGGAACACATCAAGCAGCACGGCAGCCAACAGTTTGGCGAAGTTGGAGTGGAATCGACTCCGCAGAATAGTAGGCCTGGGTCCGTGGGGGGAGCAACTAATCTTCCGGATTAAGCTGCACGCCTTTTCCCTATACGACATCACGCAAGAAAAACAAGGTTGCCCACATACAGCATGCATTCATCTATTAGATGCAGATCTATACCATACATTTTGGGACTGCGGGTCCGCCCAAAAGCTGCGAAAACTTTTTATACGACCATGGTTGAGACTGGGAATGCAACCAGAGGCAATGGAGCGAGAAATTTTCAGCATGACTCTCAGCAGTGTGCCAGCAGGGGTCTGGCGGACAGCGGATGAGATGTTCGGCGGAGCCGCGACATCCACACCAGAATTCAGTGACGCAGTTACGGCCATATTCGAAAGTTGCTGGCGGTTGGGAGTAGCCGTGTATCTACATGCGGTATGGCGATGGAGGGTGGGCCATTTTGATGAGCTCAATGACATTTCGGAGAAATACAGAGCAGCCTCTCTGCTAACCAAACTTCGCCAGGGTTACAATACCGTTATCCAACACATGAAGAGCGTGGCTTCCCTAAGAACTGTAGCAGCAGTGTCGGTATTGATACGGCGAGTGCTTGCACAAGACGGGTCTGTAGTACCCCGGCCTCGCAATCGAGTAGCAACAGCCGAGTACCTTCTATTCTACGATGGTAGATCTCACGGCAATCCCGGTGCGGGTGGTAGCGGTGCGATAGTAATTAAAATTGGACTCAAGGAGCTGAAAGTCTGCTGGATCGGGCACATGTCGTATGCTCGCTCATCAGTGACAACTAACGTGGCTAAACACACCGGACTACTCATCGGTCTTAAAGCATGCAAGGCGAAGCAATATGAACCACTACATGTCATCGGTGACAACGCAATGATAACTCAGCAACATAAACGAAACAAGCCACCCAAGGCCCCCCACCTCAAGCAAATATACTGGCGAAGCAGACGCATCGCAGACCAGCTCAATGTCACTAATTGGTGGCACCATGACAAGAGCCACAACCAAATGGCGGGAACGCTAGCTACCTTAGCTATTCAAACTCGTCGCAGTGTGCAAGTACATCTTACTGGACAAACCACTCAATTGCAGTCATGGGCGCAGGTGTTACAACATCTCGATGGGGACCTTGCTCAATGGCAAGAATTTGCTAGAAATACGACGCAGGAGAACGTCGTGGCTGACACAATGTAAGAAAGTCAGCATACAACGGTGAAGCAGACGCTTGGACCGGGAGAAAAGCCAGCGGTCGGCACAGGGACGGACGCTGGAACGGACATTTGAAGTCGTTAGGCTAGCACTAAGTGACATCAATGTACCTCACTGAAAAACGAAAACAGGTAAACCTTCTTCTATTGCTTGCCTGCTATGAAGTAGATTGTAAACTAACTCGTTTTGCTCTCTAGGTGTCTATCTAATGTCCTCTGGCAATGTCCGAAGGTTCTTCGTCCTCTAAGCATCTATACCAGCTTGGCCTCACGTTCTGTGCGGCCCAGTGTTAGTGGTCAAGGCTTATCCTTATACCCGCCACTACACTTAGTGTTTTTTACGTGCTCTCTGAAATTTATTTCAATCAAATCAAAGCTAAGGAGGGATCGGAGTGGACGTCCTATTCTTCAAAAACACTATGACCTGATAAATTATGGGTGATAGGTGATATTAGTTCAAAGAGGTGTCATCGAAAAACCATGTAAGTACTCTACAGTTACTCTCATGAATCATAATACCCTCTGAATATGATAAATTACTGGGATGTTGCTTGTAACGTCCACCTCGTCTAGGTACAAGTTTTGGAGGTTGCGCGAAGGGATCATCCGTTGTGCCTCCGGAATTTAGAAATCTTCCGTTCGCTCTCCATCTGGAGCACTTCTTAAGTACGCTTTAGGTCAATAAGAAAAATGGGTACGCAGCTACAGGTCCCACAACACTAGACCTCAAAACTAGGACCGAAGTCTGTCAGCAGTCGATAGCCAACTACGGCGAACATGGGTGCATTTACAAAAGGAAACCTCAAATCCACAGCAATCCACAGCATATGTTTGAAGCGAATTATATTGCCATTATTAGTTTATCAATCTCGCGCAGGTGTGCATCGTAGCGTTGGTAGTCATCGCCTTCTTCAGCACGAAGAGGGCGAAGACGCACGTGAGCGTTAGTAAGTGCAAGGCACCCGCGAAGGAGAGGTCATAAGCGCCCTCGTCCCAGCGCCACTTATCGGAACAAACGCCCCACAGCGTCTTCATCCTTCCGAAGTAGTTCTCCACGATGACGCGTTCGTGCGAGATCCTGTCGTTGTTGCGGGTCTCCTCCAGCGGCAACGGATTCAGTCTGGTGCTTAGGATGGATAGCCCTGAAATCGCCACGAAGTCCTTGGTACCCTTTGTCCGTTAAATCAGCCCAGTCACGTGGGTACTCCACCGTGAAGGGTCCGTCATCTTCAAGGTGCATCTCGTCCGGGCGCTTCTTCAGCGCGTTCAGATGGAACGCGTCGTTCTTGCGGAAAATGGTGATGTCCGAGACGCTGCCCTTGGCGTGGGGCGAGCAGTCGAGCGCCAACCCCGTCGACAACACGGAGAATTCGACCTTGTACCCGTACAAGTGATGCTTGCCACTGTAGTATGTGATGACTTCGCTGTGAGTTCCAGCAGGGCGGTTGGCCTGCTGATACATCACGCCGTTGCGTAGCGAGCGCACGGGAAGTGTTTGAACGACTTACCCCTCAACGCCATCTTGGACATCGTCATGGTGTCGTTGAACGAGTTCACGTACTCCTCATAGAGATAGGGTCGCACAGCTACCAAGAACCCCCGCACCATCTTTTGAAATGTAGACGGTAGAATGCGAAAGACCTGGGCAACCATATCCCATTTCCCACAGTGCTTTAGAGCCCAGACGGACATAAAGAGCACGTCCTTCCCGGAGTGCATACTCTTCTTGCCCCTACCGACGTTCCAGTTCTGGGTCACGAAGCTCTCCATAGCGTCCCACAGAGAATCAAAATCGTGAGGGGTGAAGTTGGTGTAGCGTAGAATGCCGTTAGAGCCTTCGGCGCGCAGACAGAAGTCGTAGCGAGGCGCAACAGCGCCCTGGTCGTCGTCGGAGTCCTGGGAAGGCGCGGGGATGGCAGTGCGGGCGATTTTGGTCTTGCGAATCTCGTACAACTGGAACAGTGCTGCAGAAGAGGCACGGACCTCGGTCACGGTCGGCTCACGGTGCATGCGCTTGGTCTTCTTCTGGCGCGGGGGCATGGTAATGCGTTGGTGAGACGGCGAATTCGCAAATGAGGTGGTGAATAATGCTCTTTATGCCCTTTAAACGCACCTGCGTTCTCGGAAGGATATTGCTTGTAGTAGCCAGGGAGTCTAGTTTTACGTAATATGTTGTTGTCTGTGCAATTGGCGGTCATTCAACTTGCTACTCCCACTAATACCAGACCGCCACATTGATATTCTAAACTGCAACATTTCCGGGCAGTTACCAAGGTACCAGTCAAGAGGTCTACTGATTACCACAAAATCCAGCGCACATAGTACGAAAGAGGGGATCGCCCCCTGCATTTTAAGCCTACTCACAATCACGAGCGACTCATTTTGCACAAGCGCCAGCCTCCGAAGTCAAAGCTCATACAGCTCTATTTGAGCGCTGGGGTCTCTATTGGCACAGAAGCGGGCCATTGTACTACAAATCATGGTAACATTAAGTTTTTCCGGGTGACCACCAATCTGTCCACTAAATCTCGTCTGTGACGTGTAAGTACTTAAATAAAGGCAGGGACCTCAAGGGCGCGGATACAAGTTGCATACACGTGTAGTCATATCGAGCGAAGACTAATATATACACTGATTAGTTTTATTAAGATAGCAAGTACTGATAATGTATGCTGCTACTTCGTCCACATTGTGCGTCCCTCCTCTTGAGAGTGCAGACGTCGCCGGGGAGTTGATGTGAGGGGTAGAAAGGGAATCCGAAAGTGATATTGATTCAGTTAAAGGTCTAAGCTACCTAGTCCAAATCCTCATCAACTTGACGAAGTTATGCAGCATACAAACCTTGAATGTATCGGGAAGGTTGATGGGAAGGATTTGTGTAGCGGGAATGCCATTTGTAGCGGGTAGTAATCACCGCTCATTAAATCCATCTGACCCAACACGACCCGCCAATCAGATTGTACCATTCGTCTCACTTCAACTGCAATCGCCCGTGGCACGCGCCGGCACGCGCAAGCCGTGTGCCTTGCGGTCGGGACCCAGCTTCGTAGACGCCGAAGTGCAATCCCAACACCTCCACCAAAGTGCATTTAGAACTGGTTTAGGACTACAGGTAATTTGCACGATGCAGATGGTCCTCATGGTCAATGGTTATGTGAACACGAATCAAATTTTATCAATACAGTTTCTAACAACCTTCTAAATTTCAGAGCTTCTTCGTGCGAAGCGCGACTTTGTTTAAACCACATGTATACTAGTAGTCGTATGGTGGTCGACGTGTATACTTAACCCTATTGTGAGGGATGGCGTCTAAAACCAGCCACATGACCATGTTTAGCAAAACACGGTACCTTTTCGAAATTACTACTAGGATATGAACAGGGACAAGCGACGATCAACCTTGTTTTTACACAGCAAAGATCAACATTCATACTATTTTTTGTAATATATTCCGCTAGCTATCCTCATATTTGAATACTGGCTTAAAGAAATCAGGTTTCTACCAATCAAAGCAACTTGCGGAAAGCGCTCTAAAACATGGCATCTAGCCATGTTTTACGTTTGAGCTGGAACTGTCTTCCTCCAAAACCTCGCTAATGTGATGGTTTTAGTTGCGGGAAGCGGGGTAAAACAGTGTATCTAGGAATGTTTTACGATTATTGTTTGGAGGGGTACCATACTGAAATCAAGTCAAAATACATCGCAATAGGGTTCAGCAGTTGGGAGTTATGTATGCCGAGACTTTGAACATGAGCTCCTCGTTTGCACCGCCAATTTCGCTTCGCTCTGGTTGCAAACGGTCTTTCTGAGTGGTATTTTATAGCAGTGGATGTATACATGACCAATACGGATAACAGGCTATGCGGGGCTTGTTTACCTTCGTCCTATTCTGTCCCTGACGTCCTTCATAAGTAAATACACACTACGTTAATCCTTTTGCTGCCCCGCACAAGGAGGGCGTTCGTTTTTGTTACATACACGGTGGTCATCCCTTTCACACTAGCTTTTAATCTTTTCTCGTTCTTCGATGCACAAGGCTCGATCTCCCCGTGACCCAAAACTTGAAACTAATGAGGTCAAGGTGGTGCATACTTTTAATCTAAGAGTATAGGCTACATAGTCGTATGTTTTCCCTACCGGTATCATGGATTGTGCTTTGCACACTTTTCGCCACTTTCAGTTGTATCTCGTTCGAATTGGTAACGTCGCAGAAATTACAAACCGTGCTCGAGCACGAGTTGCCACAATCGATGGCCTTGTGGCGTGGAGATCCGGCCGAAAAGTGACCTCGGCCGGACCGGGCTGCAAGCGTACTCCGTCGGATTCGCTGACGGAAAGGAAGTTGCCGTTGTGACAAGCTGTCACTCTCATTTACCTCGGTAGAGTGACAGGTAGTGACATTGGCCTCGGCAGGACCTAATAAACACCCGACCGAGGCTAAATACGTCAGACTCAGTGCTATTTACGACCACAACCGTAGTCGTACTTAAGTGGAAGCCTCGTTCAGGTGACCGAAGCCTCGTTCGGACGACCGAAGCCTCGTTCGACCTTCGAGGTACCTCTGGCGTAATCACCGTCATTATTGATGAGTGTACAGAGGTCGCCACATCGAGATTCGTTTTATACTAGATATTTGTATGTAGGATTAGGATTAGCTATAGGATGATCTGCAGAGGCTCTCAGAGCCTCTGAATATTCAGTAATAAATCAGCAGTCTTCCCCCCAAGTCTTCAGAGGTTAAGTCCGACTCCGGTAAGTGTTAGCTAGCTTGCTGTAGTGCCTGGATACGCCTGGCTTAGTGGTATGACCGTTGACGGATTAAAGATTAATTAATCAATAGTCCGCCGTGGTCAAGCCAAGAGTTGGCGTGGCCGAGAGGCTAGAGTGGCACTTAGAGTGTCGTTCTGTGTGTGTGTGGGGTGTATTAGTCCCCTAGAGTATATTTTACTACCGACCGAGGATTACCTCGGTCCCCTTTGTATTAGGCCTAATCCGCCGGTACCCTTTCATCTGAGGGACTGCAAAAGGGTTGCGCGAAAGCGCTATATTGCATTCTAGCCTTCGTTCGTGGCTAGTTAGTGCAGGTTTTGGGTTGACCTAAAACAACTTGGGTACACAGAGGCTTATATCCAACCCGGTGTAAGGGATCGTTCCTGGACCTCAGGTTTGATTCCAACTTTCGTTGACCTAATTAGGGAAACGTGTGTTGTTGGTGGGACTCGTACCTTACGGTAGCGAGATTTTAAGCGTGTTCCTACACGACAACTGGTGCCGCGACCCGGGATTGGAATAACCTTCTGTGTATTCTGGTTGTGGTAGGTCTCAACCCCTACGAGCAAAAGAGGAGAAGAAGAAGAGAAGAGAAGAAGAGAGAAGAGAAGAAGAAGAAGATGGTGCGAGGAACCAAGTCTGCGGCTCCAACTACGCCGATGAAGTCGAGTGGGTCGCGCTCCGAAGCGCTGGACCACTCTGGAAGCTCGTTCGAGTCTCTGGCGACCGTGGCGATGGACAGAGTCGACGAGCATCAGGCAACCTACGATTCTGCGTTTGAACCCTCGGACGCCATGGAAGAAGACGAAGATGATGACTGGGAAGTCAAGGGCACCGTGAACGAGGCCGCGGAAGAAGCGGCGGTGTCTGCAGGGCGAAGCAGCGGTGTGCGACCGCTCGCCCGAAACCTCGTTGACGAGCTCGACGACGTCGCCAAACCGGAACCGGCTTTCGGCGAAGACGACGGAGAAGACGGCGCAAAGGACTTCCCGAAAACTGCTGCGGTCACGACCCAGCCGACGGGAACCCGTCCGCCGCTCAACGGGGACACACCGGCGGCCAACAAGGTGTTGGGCCGGTGCGTGGAGTTGATGAGAACGAAGAGCAACTGGATGAGGCAGTTTTCGCCCAAGATGGTTCGTCAGGCAGTGTGGGCGGACCTCGGACGAGCGCTGGCCGCGCCCATTGACTCAACGAGCACTTTTTCGGTAGCTCGAGAGACCGAGGGATTGCTCCGAGCGATGGGGTGCGACTCGCAAATGTACCCGTCGGACATGGCGCTTGCCGACTGGAGTCCGACCGAGGCCGCAACGGCTCTCTCGAAGTGGAAGAAGAAGCTGCGAAAGGCTTTCGGTGCAACCAACGCGAGCGTGGCCACCCTAGTGTTTGGTACGAAGACCTACCTCGTCCAGACCGAGACGGACCCGTCGCAAGTGCCGTTGCCACCGACGCCCCTGAAGGGAACCACTGACGTCGGCGGAGGAACGTTCGCCACGAAAGGGCTGGCGTCCCCGTACATGCAAGACTCGCACATGGTGACGCCGAGATCAGTCGACCGCAGCGATCGTCTGGCGAAAGAGAACGAGGCCTCGTTCACCACGCCGAACACTCGCCGAACGACGGTCAGACTTCCCGAGAAGAAGTTCGAAGCCCGAGAGGAGTCGTCGGACAGCGACGAGGATCGTTTTGACCCGGACTACTACGACGGTGACCAGACGGGTGAGTGGGCACGCCAAGTGAGGGAACTGAGTGCAGCGAATGGCCGGCGTAACACACCGAGGCTTGAGATCGCGACGCACCTTCCCCTCGGCAACATCAAACCGTTCCTCGGTACTCGCAACAAGAGCGAGCGGTCGATGCAGTGGCTCCGAAAGTTCATGTACGAGATGAAGGGAACGCACACGCCGACGAACGAGTGGTGCATGGCGTTTGAACTCAGCCTCCAAGATGGGGCACTCCATTGGTACCGCCAGCTTCCTCGCAAAACGAAGCGTACGTGGAAGCTGTTGAGCGATGCTTTCATCAAGTATTATTGCTCGAAGTTCACCCAGTCAGCGAAGGCTCGCTACTACTCGGCGAAGCGAGAGGATAAGGAGCACGTCTGCGACTACCTCAACCGCTTAAACGGGTACGCGCGCAACGCTGGCGTGCAATTTGAGAACGGTGGACGTGAGGCGAAGGACCATGTGGATCACTTCCTCGTTTCATGTGACGACCGAGGCTTGGAAGAACGACTGTGTCATGCGCGGGTCATGGACATCCACGACCTCGAAGAAATGATCAACGACATCCTGCGCAGTAGAGAGCGAAAGACGGCGCGCGAACCCTCGGTGAGACGCCACCGAAGCCAAGATGATGACCGGCGACGTGAAAACCGGTCGAACGAGGCTGCGAGAGGCGGTTTCAGCCGTGAACGACGCTACCGAGACGATGGTCGACGCCGAGAACGACGTGACGAATCCCCATACCGGTCGAGGATTACCCTAGTGGAAGCCTTGGCTGACGTCGTCACCGCTTTGAACATCAGAGCCTCGGACACAGATCACGAAGATTCCCAATCTGCTCGCGGATACGGGCGTGATACGACCGAGGCTAATGGTCTAAACGGCGCGCCATACGACGCCGACGAGTATTCGGACGCGGAATCGGACTCGAGCGAAGTCTCGGCCGACGATCGTGGACATGTCGATGCGACGAACGACAACGAACGTCGAGCCGCGGCGGCTGGGACCTTCGCTCGACCGGACAATCGTCGTCAGTCAGGTGGAAGCACCCAATTCCAGCGCGAACGAGAGGGACGTCGCCAGTACGGACCGTGTGCGGCATGTAACAGCCCATACCACTCGGTGCACTACTGTAACAGGAGGTGCAAGTTGTGTAAACAAGTACACGATGCCGGCAAGTGCGACGCCCTCCGGGAGCTGACGAGTTTGTTGCGAACGAAGGTCGACAAGAAGGATCTCACCCCAGAGCTGCAGAGCCTGGTGTTCGGGAGCCATTTAAACTAGGCAGCCCGCCAACTGAAACTGGGTTGGTCCCAATCGGGCTACCACAGTTAGCTGAGCCTGCTGTCGACGCAGACTATTTGTTTGCGTTCACAGGCAAAAGCAAATGGCCCGACGATCGAACGAACAACGAACGAGTGAACACGATGGAAAATGGAAGTGACAGAGGCGTACGCCTCGGTGAGAATGGAATTGATGAAACAAGTGATGGCGAACACGTACGTGCCCCGACCGAGGCTGTCATCACGAGTATGGCTCAAGTGGAGTCGGTCGACCGAACCCTCGGTCGGGCAATAAAATTACTGCCCGGCGAAAGAATGGGGTGGTGGTCGTCCCAACGATACGACAAGAGGAAGAGAATGCGCGCGCTGGTCAAGGGCGCAGTAGATGACACCCGGATACGGATTCTGCTCGATACAGGAGCGAATGTGAGCGTGATCTCGGCGAGCTTTGCCAAGAGGCTCCGAGTGAGGGAGGTATTCGACCACGGTCGTAGCCTGGAAGTGCGGGGCATCAACCCGGGCACTATGGAAACTCAACGAAGAGCCCTGCTGAAGGTCACCCTCGGGTGGAGACACGCGTACGAGTTTGAGATGTGGATCATGGATCACAGTGCTGGAGTAGACGTGGTCCTAGGCATGGATTTCATGGTACCCGCCGGAATTCGACTAGACTTGTTCCACGGTACGGCTCAGCTTCCGGACGAGGAAATGGTACCCCTTCTGAAATCGAAGGAGTCGGACGAGCCGGTGTCATACGGCAGTCACATCGTAGGAGGTCCTACCGAGCTGCTGGCGATCCCAGGCAGGGAATGGAGAGAATTCCGCTTGGCTCGCCGACAACCGTCTCGAACGACCCACGAGACGTGGATTCGTAGGTCAACGAGGCTTGTGCCGACCGTGGTGAAGAGTCAACGAGGCCGGCCGATCTGGGTACGGCTGACTAATGTTACAACGAAGGGAACGAGTTGCTCGGCGCACGAACCTGTCGTGTTATGGGTGCCCAGGGGCGACCTACCTCGGAGAACGGGCTACGTGCGAGTAGGGTCCGACAAATATCGAGAGTGGCAAGTGCTGGCGTACGCGGAGAGCAGGGATGAAACGCTGTTCGGACGCGAGGGCAAGCTCTACCAAGAATGGCTAGCGGCACAACCCTCGGCCGTAGAACGACACGAATATCCGACTCCACGGGCACTCCTCAGACGACCAACCGAGGCTACGGCGTGCACTGAGACGTCAAACGAGGACGACGATGGCCAACTAGCGACGGCCAACGGTCTGGACCTCGTTGGGACTGTGGACGAAGCGAGCGAGTGCCAGCCACCCTCGGTCGATACCGAACCATGTTCGGCGAGAGGTGAAGGACAGGATTCAAGGCCGTCCGAGGACTACGCGACTGAAGAAATCACAGAACGACCCGAATCAGGTAACCCGGATCTCGAAGTCCGAATTGATGACTCCGCACGCCCTCCAGGCGAGTTCGGAGAGATCCTGGTCTCGGTGACCACGGGTGACGATGCCCGTTCTGACCAAGTAGGCGTTTATGCGGTGACCGAGCCCAGGGGTGACCCGGAAGCCGCAGTAACGACTGACCGAACAACCACCAACTCAACCGACAGACATGTCAAGTCCGACGCGGAACGTCTGGAGGCTGTCTACGTCTCGGTCATGGCTGGAGGCAGTCCGGAAACAGTCGCGGATGCGGACTGGGGCACCAACGATACGGCGGAACACCTACCGAACGAGATCGAGTTGACGGACTACGCACACGAGCTCGCGTTCTTGCCAGATCTGACGGAACCGTCATCGACAACTCTGGATTACTCGGGTCCGAATGTCCACAACACCGACCTGAAGACTGAGCAGCAGGTGCAACTCGTGGCGGTGCTTCAGAAGCACGAAGAAATCATGATTGCGAGCGGCAACGCTCTGCCCCCACCGGTATATGGTGTGGTGTGTGACATCGATGTGCAGGGGCACCCCCCGATCAAGCAAAAAGCTCGGAGGACCCCTCTACGTTTGCTAGGGAAGCTCTACGAGCTGCTGAAGGGTCTACTGACGGCAAGACTGGTCTCGTTCTCGGATAGCCCGTGGGCTTCACCTATCGTTATTGTGCTGAAGAAGAATGGAGTCGACATCCGGTTATGTATTGACTACAAACGAGTGAATGCGATCACTGCAATCATGGAGTATGCAATGCCGCTGGTCGACGATCTATTGACTGAGATGGAGGCATACCTGTGGTTTTGCTCCTTGGATGCGGCGAGCGGGTTCTGGGCGGTGATGATGACTCGCCGAGCCCGCAAGATCTCCGCTTTTGTCTGTGCGCTGGGCCACTTCGAGTGGCTACGCATGCCGTTCGGGCTCAAGAACGCGCCCATGATCTACCAACGAATGATTGACAACGCCCTCTGGGGGTTCGTTCAACCCAAGGGAGGCTGGACTAGCTTCTCGGAGAAGATGCGGATAGCTGAAACGGCCGGCGCCGAAGACAGGGCAGGGGTGACCGAGGCCTCGGTCAGCCTGAACGAGGCTCCCCGGACTACATTCGAAGCCGACCGAGCCCTGTCGACCACCGAAAGCGCCGTGGCAACCCTGGTGAACAGCCCTCTGGCCGATATGTACTCCAGCGGGGAGCCAGACGAATCCTCGTTGGTACCAGTGCTGGATCGGCGTTCGTTTGTAGACGATATCTGCTTCGGCTCCGAGACCTTTGAGGCTTGCTTGGCGACGCTAGACCGTCTGCTAAGTCGTTTTCAGGAGTGTCGGATCAGTGTTAGCTTCTCCAAGAGCCTGTTCGTACAACGAAAGGTGGGCTTCCTGTCCCACGACGTATCGGCAGCGGGTATTGCTCCCGACGCTAAGAAGGCAGCGGCGGTGACCGAGCTCAAGTTCCCCACGTCGAAAAAGGGGGTTCAATCCTTCCTCGGAGCGCTCAACTATTACAGTCGTTTTATACAAGATTTTGCGGTGTATGGGGCAGCGCTCTACCAGCTCAAGGATGCAGATTTTGAGCTCGGTGGGGACCTTTCCGCGGCCAGGCAGAGCTTTGCCATGCTACAGCAGCGTGTCCGAGACGCTCCGATCCTGCGCCACTTCGACAGGAGCAGGGATGTCCATGTCACCTTGTTCGCGAACGAGTGGGCCCTTAGCTCTACTCTGATGCAAGAACACGAGGGCAAACTACACCCTGTTCGCTTCTGTGGTCGAGTATTGAAGGACGCCGAGATGAACTACCACCCGGCCGAGAAGGAGGTCCTAGCTCTACTGCTAGTATTGAAGGTGTGCTATACCCAACTCGTTGGGAAGACTATCCGAGTCTACACTCGGTTTTCGACGCTCGAGTGGGTGCACAAGTCCAAGACACTCTTCGGTCGGGCCACCCAGTTTGCCGTCTTGCTATCGCCGTGGCACCTGGTGGTCGAACGAGTGAAGGAAAAGGATTGTGCGTTCGCTCAGCTGCTCCAAGCTGGACTGACGAGTTTTGTCGATTTGGACGAGTCGTTGGCCTCGGTGGCCCCTCCATCCAAAGGGTCACCGAACGTTCGTTTGGACCCGCATATGTTATATGCGCGACTACCGACCTCGTACAGTGGCCACGTCCTCTCGTTCGACGGCTCGGCGAAAACGGAGAAGCACGGTGGCTATGGGAGTTGCTCATGGATATTATGGAAGCTTCCGGAATGGACGATAGTGATCGCTGCCAGTGCTTATCTCGAAGCCACTACGGTCAACCTCGCTGAGTACGCCGGCATGAACAACGGCGTCTCGGTAGCGCTCGGTCTAGCCATTACCGACCTTGTCATTGTCGGAGATTCGAGACTCGCCATTCAGCAATCACTAGGGGTGATAGCGTGCCGGAAGGAGACGCTGATGGCGCAACTCAACTACCACCGGGAACTCGTAGCCAAGCTTCGTTCGGTCAAGTACCTGCATGCGATACGAGAATTCAATGCAGCGGCAGATTCTTTGGCCAGCGAGACGTTGGAGTCTAAGGTGTCGACGGTGACGACGTCCGAGGCGAGGATCGCGGAACTGAGAGCATTGAACCGGATTAACGAAGTCATCTATGAAACCTCGGTGGCCGGAACGACGGAAGAGAAACCCTCGGTGAGCGTCTTGCGGGCATCAACGACTCGCGAAGAGCCCCGAAGTAAGACTTTTTTCGATTTTGTGCGGTCCGAAAGCCGAGATTCAGGCCATGTGACGGTTACGACTAGGCTCCAGGCAAAGGCGATGACGAAGCGAGTCCGGTTCGCGAACGAAGTATCGGTCATGGGTCAGGAAGATGCAGCTCGACTTGCTGAATCCAACGCGGTGCCGAACGAGGCTCAGAACGCGATGGAAGAGACACTACCGCCCACCGAGGCTTTGACTGCCGCCGCGTCGGCCCCGCCTGATGCGGCGGACGTAGACCCGCTGACAGTGCAAGAAGAGCGCCGGAGAAGAGTCGCAGCCGCACAAGAGGAAGAACTGAGATGGTCCAACCTGAGAGCGGTCCACCGAGGCGAAGATGCTCGCCTGGGCTACAAGGCGGCTCGCGACGCGTGGAAAATGGCTGACCGGTTCGTTCTGAGCGAAGACGGGGTCCTCTATTTCGTGGGAACCAATCGTCGTTCGGACCCGGACGAGCAGCAGGGAGTGTGGATGCGTCTCGTGGTACCCTCAACGATGGTCCAGGAAGTGCTACAGAGCTGCCACGACTCGTTGGAAGGTGGTCACCAAGGTATTAATCGCACTTACCACCGAGTGAAGTCGGACTACTATTGGATTGGACTGTACGCGGACGTAGAGAAGCACGTCAGGTCCTGCCCGGACTGCTGTTCGAGCAAGAGCCGACCCCAGCTGAGAGGCTATTCCCCAGGAAACGTACTGGCCGAGAGACCGTTCCAGATGGTCTCCATGGACTTTGTGATTCCCTTACCGAAGTCTCGGCGAGGAAACACGGCGCTACTGCTCTTCCAGTGCTCGTTCACCGGATTTGTGATGGGTAAAGCTATGTCGGATACCACTGCACTTGTTGTGGCCCAAGCTTTCGAGGAGTGTGTCTACCGAAGGTTCGGCGCACCCTCGCTGATCCGTCACGACCGAGACCCAAGGTTCATGAGCGAGGTGTTCCAAGCCTTCGCTGAGATGATGCAGTCTCGGTCACGAGCTACGCTGAGTTATCGGCCGCAAGCGAATGGGCAGCAAGAACGGTCAGTGAAAACCGTCATGCAGTCCGTGCGTGTGTACGCCGAAGACCCCTTACAGCAGGACTGGGACGAGATTGCTGAAAAGCTGATCTTCGCCATCAACAACTCGCAGGATGGGACCCGGAAGGAGACCCCGTTTTACCTCGTTCATGGTTGGGATGCACAGTCGACGCTGAAGGCGATGTCGTCGTCCCTCAAACGAGGCTCCGGACGCCAGTCCGACGCCCTGGCGTGGCGCCGTGAAGTCAACCGACAGCAAGAGATTGCACTCGGTATGGCCAAAGAGTACCAAGCGATGGAGAAGGCTCGGAGGGCCAAGGAACACAACGAGACACTCGGACGGCAGGAGAGAGAGTCGCTACCGAGCCCCTCAGGCGAGGCGGATCCAAACGAGGCCCCACCGAGGTCGCTGTTCGAACCAGGAAGCCGCGTGTGGCTGTACATGGAACGAGTGAAACCTGGGCTGACGAAGAAACTTGCACACCGATGGCATGGACCATTCCGTATCAAGAAGAAGGTAGAGGAATTCGCTTACGAGCTAGAGCTACCGAATCGAAGCGGCTACCGCTTCTACCCGGTCGTACACGTCTCGCGGTTGAAGGCAGTGAGTGAGTTCGGAGACCGGCCTAAAGTTCGGCTGGCACCCGAGGTAGACGAGGAGTCACGGGTGGACTTCGACGAAGAGCTGCTGCCCGAGGATAGCTGGGAGCCGGACCATCCTTCGGGCGAGTTCGAAGTCGAAGCCATCCTGGACGACCGCACGCCGCTATCAACGAGCACCAACCGAGCGGTTCGAGAATTCAAGGTGAAATGGGTCGGCTACGAGGAGCCAACGTGGGAACCAGCTACCAACTTGTCGTGCGGAGGACTACTCTATGATTACTTGCGTCAGAAACGCAGCGACCGACGACTACAAATGGCTCAGACTGCGGACGAGGAGTAGCGCTTGGCGCTATCGACGATTGAACTGATTGCGAGGGGCACCAGCTCGCAAATACAGACGAAAGAAGTTACTGGGAACACGGTCGCCCGCGGAAGGGATTAAGATGGAGGAAGAGAACCCACCGCTGAGGCGACCGAGGATTGAACTGCCTGCGAGGAGCAATTGGCTCGCAGTAGCAGACGAAAGAAGATACCAAACGGACAATGCATATTTACATGTGAACGAATTAAGATGACAACTCAAGAACGCGATACTACCCCTCGGTCGACACACCAGAAGAACCACAGGATCCAGACGAAGAAAACAGGATACCGAACGAGGGGTAGATCAAGCTCACGACGGAAGATGCAGCATGAAAGGAGTTACGAATGGTTAAAACGATTATGGAGAATTAACGAAGAATGAACTACAACCCTACGAGCCGCCTGCAAAATTGGAGCGTCGGACGGTACTGGAAGCAGCGAGAGTTGATGCTGGAGATCGGAAATGACGGACGACCGAGGGCTAGAGCGCCTAAGGAGTGTCCGCGTCGGCGTTCGGCGGGTCCTTCGACTCCTCGTCAGAGGCAGCGTCGCTATGACCGGCACCAAATTGAGTGACCCATGGGGCAGTCACCCACGACGCAGGAAGAGACGGCTCCACAATCACGGAAGCTGCCACCTCTTCGCTAGTCATTCCGCGTGGCACGAACAGCGACACTGCAGGATTGCAAGCGGCGAACGTCGTGTTGAACGGATGGCTCTCGGGGGCATCAATCCAGCAGTTGCGCCATGGTTGGCGAGCGTCCAGCTCGTTCACCTCCGTGACCCAATCCGCTGTCTTGGGAGCCCACTCCACGACCTCGAACGAGTATTGGAGGTAAGTGGGCTCCAGCAGAGTCTCGGTGTAGTATTGACGAGGCTCGCGGTTGTATTCGATACAACCCGTCCACAGCCGCTTCACCATCTGCTGCCGGAGACGGTCAGCTCGGAGGCTCCGACCCCGGGCGTACTCTCGCCAGAGCCGGCGAAGCTGGAGAAGGAGAGGGTAGCGACGACCGTGCTTTGTAGACAGGTAAGCGAAGTACGCCTCGACGGCAGCTACCGAGATCCAGTGGCGGCGCTCCCACAAAGCGAAACCGAGGTCAGCCTTTTCGGTCGCATCGGTGGACGTACCCTGGAACTGCCGCCAGAGCCGAACGAGGAGAGCTTGGCCGGTGGCCCGGACGGAGATCGTCACGCCATCGGTGAACTGACCGACGCCGAAAGTACACGGCTCGGCAGGGAACTTGACCCTCACCAGTTGCCATGGATGGAGGGGGTTCACCCAGTCAACGAACGAGGCTATGCCAGCCTCCGAACACGGTGACACCGGGTCTTCAGCGGGGATGTCCGGCACGCTAAGGTTCTGAAGCAGACACCAGCATTCCTGAGCACCTGGAGCCGTGAAGCCCGGCACGAGGATCAGGTTGCCGAGCTCGGACAGCTTCCGAGACCCTTCCGCCACGTCGGACACGCTGGTGACGACGGGCGTGAACCCGGTCTGCACAGTGCCAGGAGCAGCCGAAAGAGTGGCAGTCACTTCGGACCGCGGACGCCCGCGTCGCGGAGCGGCAGACGGACCCTCGGCCGGTGATGCACCCGATGCGGAAGACGCCGGCGACGACGTGGCAGGTGCGAACGAGGCCTGAGACCCAGTCCCAGCAGAGGGAGACGCAGCAGAGGGAGACGGGCTTTCGTCTTCGCTCTCCGAGCCGAACATGGCCCGCTCGAGCGTGTCTGGAGACAAGTCGTCGAAATTCTTTGACGAAGCGGCCGACTGTTGGGGCGGTGTTGCAGGAGGAGATTCGCTACCGCCCGACGCGGCAGATGACCCGCCGGACCCGCTGGACGACTCACCGGAATGCTCGCCATCATCAGAGCCCGGCGGCGACGGGCTGCCACTACTTGGAGGCGAACCGCCAGCCGGAGAACCAGGCGAACCGCCAGCCGGAGAACCAGGCGAACCGCCAGCGGGAGACCCTGGCGAACCGCCAGCTGGAGACCCTGGTGGACCTTCATCGCCCGGAAAACCACTTCCTTTCGGTGAGCCAGGTTGACCCATGCGGTCATCAGACTGCGTAGTTGGGGGGCCCGAAGCGACAGGCGATGACGGACTAGTCGAAGCCGACGACGACACCTGAGCCGGAGAAGCGTCGCCACCCTCGGTCGACCCACCAGCAGATGGCTCGAGAGAAGCAGAAGACGACGGAGAGGCGACCGAGGGTTGCTGACCCCCAGGAGACCCACCGGCTCGCTGTGCAGCAGTAGCCGCAGCCCTCGCCCGCAAGTCGACAGACGCGCGACCAAGCCGTTTGGATGGAGGCAGTTGAGAAGCAGCAGCACCCTCGGTCGATGACCGAGGAGACGAGTCCCGCTTACGCTTCGACGACGATGACCCGGACGAGGGCGATGCCGGAGGACTGGAGCGAGGAACTGCAGGAGTCGGAGAACCCTCGACGGGCGGCTCATCAGGGCTTGATGACTCGTCACCACTCTGTGGAGACCCGACGATGACGTCTGGAGGGTTGAGACCCAGCAGCGTCCAGTCAATCTCGTCAGCCGAGATGCCTGCCGACGCCAGGACGAGAGTGTCCACGTCCAACTCATGCATCGCAGAGTGGCGACGCAAGACCGAGTTCGCACGACGCAAACCGTTGTTCTCGTCTTGGAGAGCTTGGATACGTGCGGGTATGACCCCGGATTGCCCTCGGTCTTGGTCGGCAAGTTGCTGCCGAAGGCGGGCAAGCTGAGCGGTGTGCGCAACGAGGCTTGCTTTCAACCGCTCGCGGTCCGTTATGACCTGTCGACGAGCCGTGGTCGCCTCGGCGTTGGTGTCAACGAGACGCCGCTCGAGCGAAGCAGTCACCTCTCGGTGGGACGCCATGGTAGCTTCCGCCTCAGCCAGCCGTCCGAGAAGCAGCCGCCGCTCCTCTCGAAGCTCATCGAGTCGATCTTGAGCCTGGTGGAGCTCGGTCGACGTCTGGACGCAGAAGATGTCGGACTTCACACGGAGATCCATCTCAACGTGGAGCTTATCCTCTGTGTCCTTCGCCAGAGCCTGAAGCCGGTCCACCTCCTGGCGAAGGGAACCATCTCTTCAGACTCGGCAACAGGCAGACGCCGAGGAGCCACGGCAGCAGCAGCCACCTCTTCTAGGGTCGTAGCGAGCTCAAGGCGCCGATCCAACACCGGATCGACCCGAGCGGGAGGTGCGCGAGCGACGCTGACGACCAACTCGGCGAGCCGATGGGGCTGGCGGTCTGACGCCGTCAAGACTGGAGCGGGAGGCTCGGTCGCACCCGCTGTAGATGCAGCGACCATGGTTCCAGCAGCCTCGACCCCGACCGACCCGCGAGTTGCCAACGAAGTCGAAGGCGCGGGAGTTGGCGACGGAGGGGAATGGCGGCGCGGAGGAGAAGTCGGAGGCGAGCGATACGGAGAATCGCCCGGTAACTCCGCCGGCGGGGACCCGGGATCCTCGGTCGACTCTGGATATGGACCCAAGAGACTGCCCGGAGGTGCGGGGCGCTCGACCGAGGACTCGGGAGCCGCAGGAGCCACGTCTCCGGGTCGAGAAGCGGTCGGAGGAGCGTCACCACGCGGACGAGACGTGGCAGTGCCGGTGGGCAAGTGTGGCTGAGGCTGCGTGGCCTCGGCGAGGACGTCCAGGGCGCTCTGAGGGAATGAACGAGGAGATACAAGTCAGCACCAAGACGATCAGGACAAGAACGAGCTGCGCAAGACTGAGCTTACCTCGCCAGTGCAGCCCAAGGATCGGAGCGCACGCGCGGTGGCCGAAGCCAGCGACCGAGATTCGGGGCGAGTCGGAGGGCGAGACATTGCGCCGCGCCGTTCGCCAGTGCCAGGTTCACGACGTGGCGGGGGCAGTTGTGGCGTGGAGATCCGGCCGAAAAGTGACCTCGGCCGGACCGGGCTGCAAGCGTACTCCGTCGGATTCGCTGACGGAAAGGAAGTTGCCGTTGTGACAAGCTGTCACTCTCATTTACCTCGGTAGAGTGACAGGTAGTGACATTGGCCTCGGCGGGACCTAATAAACACCCGACCGAGGCTAAATACGTCAGACTCAGTGCTATTTACGACCACAACCGTAGTCGTACTTAAGTGGAAGCCTCGTTCAGGTGACCGAAGCCTCGTTCGGACGACCGAAGCCTCGTTCGACCTTCGAGGTACCTCTGGCGTAATCACCGTCATTATTGATGAGTGTACAGAGGTCGCCACATCGAGATTCGTTTTATACTAGATATTTGTATGTAGGATTAGGATTAGCTATAGGATGATCTGCAGAGGCTCTCAGAGCCTCTGAATATTCAGTAATAAATCAGCAGTCTTCCCCCCAAGTCTTCAGAGGTTAAGTCCGACTCCGGTAAGTGTTAGCTAGCTTGCTGTAGTGCCTGGATACGCCTGGCTTAGTGGTATGACCGTTGACGGATTAAAGATTAATTAATCAATAGTCCGCCGTGGTCAAGCCAAGAGTTGGCGTGGCCGAGAGGCTAGAGTGGCACTTAGAGTGTCGTTCTGTGTGTGTGTGGGGTGTATTAGTCCCCTAGAGTATATTTTACTACCGACCGAGGATTACCTCGGTCCCCTTTGTATTAGGCCTAATCCGCCGGTACCCTTTCATCTGAGGGACTGCAAAAGGGTTGCGCGAAAGCGCTATATTGCATTCTAGCCTTCGTTCGTGGCTAGTTAGTGCAGGTTTTGGGTTGACCTAAAACAACTTGGGTACACAGAGGCTTATATCCAACCCGGTGTAAGGGATCGTTCCTGGACCTCAGGTTTGATTCCAACTTTCGTTGACCTAATTAGGGAAACGTGTGTTGTTGGTGGGACTCGTACCTTACGGTAGCGAGATTTTAAGCGTGTTCCTACACGACAGCCTAGCTAGTGCGGAAGCTGCAACAGTAAAATATCGGGCGGATAGTGGCCAACGAATCCGACATAGGTCATGTTTGGCACTTCCCAGTGCGCCATTTTCAATCTATCTCCTACACGATGGCCTACTCGATAGACTTGCTCTGGCGATCGGTCGAACTATTTTTCGTCTACAACCTCAAGATGGATGAGATAACACACGTGCCTGGCGCGTCACCTCGCTCCCTCAAGCGCTGGAATCAGTTGTTCCAATGCCTTGAAGTGGTATTCGGCAGCTCCCACCATCAACTTCGCCAACTGTGACATTGTCAAGCCGTCCATTCGCGTGTACTGCTTGTAGCAGTCCAACTTCCATCGGCCGAAGTGCTTGATGACAAGGCGGTCCACTTCAGCTCCAAACATAACGGTCGCCCCACCACTGCGCATCGAGTGGGTTCCGTACGCACGAGGATCCAGACTTGCACGTTTGGCTGTTCGCTTAATGGCTGCCGTCATATCTGCTGAAATCAGGGACTTGCCGGTGATCGTGGTGCAGAGCAGTTCGTCGTCTTGAGCTTGTCGGGCCTTGGCGGTGCAAGACAGCGACCAGCAGGCCCTAACCGGGCCAGACAGCGGAGCCCAGATTTCTCGAGGGTACGCGTTGCGCCAATTCTCCCCTGGCGGTCTTTCCGCCGCGAAGTAACCGACTCAATCGATGACAGCGTGGTTGCTGTTTGTCCTGTGGATGTCCTGAAGCTAATAGTGGTAGTCAATTGCGCAGCAACAAGAAGATTATTTTGTTGGCAGCAAGTAGATACTTTTTCTGAGGGCTGTGATTGGTCAGAAAATAAATCGCCGACCTGCATCAAAAAGCACGCAGTTTGGCGTGCAGCAACAAATTCAATATTGTTTTGCGGCGGGGGGGAATTGAAGAGGCCAATCCATGGGAATGAAGACGAAGCCACGCACTTCGATGCTCACGCTCGTGCTGGGGGACGTGGTGTATCACGACCGCGTGTGCCTAGACGCGAGAATACCAGTGGCGCGTCGGCGCAGCCACATCAAAGCGGCAGTGGTGTGTCTGACATGACCAATTCGGCTCCTGGTGCCGATATCGGCGACAACTCTGCTACCCGACGCCATGCATCCTAGCTGGAGAGATCATATTCTGACAAGTTTTATACAGGCTAACGGTAGTAGTGGAGACGGGTGTGTTGCGCAGAAAGCCTTGATGTAGAAACTAGCAAAACGAAAAGTCTTCCTGTTGCTGCAAACTCCAATTGGGGTACTCAATTAAACCTACTCTGATTGGGTATAAATCGTTTTGCTCAGGAGCTGGGAAATACAAATTCTTCTTGTTGCTGCGCAATTGACTACCGCTAATGTATGGACATTGAATTGCATACGGCTTGACACTTGATCTGTCCGCCAGGTACTCGGAGCGCCTCATCATTCAGAAGAAGCCCATTACCACAGCCCCCCCCCATAGGACGCGGTCATGGGCGGAGTTGAAGTCGCACTGGGTGCGAATCGTTCGAAGCAGCTTGACGGTGAACGACACTTTTCGCTGAAGTGGTGGTGACAGCCTGGGCATCCCGCGCATGGCCAGTTGATGGCCCTCGTTGAGCCCGACGGAGAAGCCTCAGAATCATCGATAAAACCAGCTGAAATGGCCAATCCTGGACAGAATGGTGCCGGCCGAGTTGCCTCGGGCGGGGTGATCTTCACCTGGTGATGGTCGCCAGCAGAAGATTAAAAATTGGATGAGCTAGGCCGAGTCGCGAAGGCGGTTGCCTGTGAGCCATGGGGATAATCCTTGCGAACAGCACCATGAGTACCATTTGCGCCAGGTGACCATGTACCTGCGATAGCTTGAGTCGGCCAGTTCTCGGGATTGAAGCTCGCTGAGAATGATTGATATATCTTGCGGAATCGCGCAGGAATTGGTGTCTGTGACCACGCATAAGTAGCATTAGTCCATACACGAGCAAGCCGGTCAGTGTTCTGTCGTGAGCCCGCATCCGCCAGCACGTTGCATTTTCCCGGGAGATGGACCACCGAGAGACGAAAACGATGGGGGCTTCGCACAGTCCGACGGCGCGAAGATCTTGAGCAAACGAGTTGTCGCTGTGGAATCGATTTGCCTACGTGGCAGCGGTGGTGTTGTCAGACCACGCCTGGGTGTGGACCATCTTCGTGGCACTATGAGTGGCGCAGTCGTGACCCCACAATAGCGATGCAAGAGCGACGCAGAATAACTCGCGCGCGTTAATGTTGAAGGACTGGGTATTTCCCACTGAGCCAGTCATGGACCACTCTTGGTCGTCGAAGCCAAGTTGAATGAAGCGCTTCTTGGCTGGGTCTGCAACCGCCAAGCCGCATCCATGTATCAATGGGGGTTCCTGGAGGAACATTGATATAGGTAATCCCGACCAGGTGCCATGCGCCAGAATGTGACGGAACCAGCGGAGATCTGCACGAATCGGGTCCGAAATCGGAAGCCTGAACCGCGACGGCGCACGACGAGCTGCAGATTGAATGCGCTGAAAAAATGGCTTGGTTGACCGCAAGATGCAAGTGACGTGGCGAAGACTGCCTAAGAGGCACTTGGGCTCGTGGCGGGACGTTGTTGAAGCGCGTTGAAGCCGGACAACGCGCGCGGTCGCTTTATTCAGCTTTTCCTGGGGCATGGTCACTGTTCTCAAAATTCTGTTGAACTCGAGCCCGAGAACTTCGACGTTCGTGCTCCACGGCGAAAACTTAGCCTCGTCGATGTCTCGTGGGCCAAGAACCGCCATCATGGCGAGTCGCAAACACACGTCTGCAGCCTCGAGCCGGCCGGTCGTGTCAGGCTCGACCATGATGTGGTCATCCACCCACTCGTAGGGGATAAATGGTTCACGCAAGTTGCATTTGTGCGTGTGAGCTTTGTGGTGTCAATTTCCAAGATTTCCACCCAGTTCTATCTGCCGGAAGTGTGCGGTGCAAATGGCCGTAAACGTGGCACATTTTACAGTAGTGACACATTTTAGGAATCGTGACGACGTGACGTCATTTTCCATGTCAACCACACCACTTCCGTTTCTCTCTGGACGCTTCTTGGCTCTATTAGCAGAGACCATCACTCCGCATTCCGCACTCGCAGCGCCATGGCGGCGCCGCAGAGTCCCAACCTCATGTCCTTCGACGACGAGCCTCCAGCAGTGGCCGTCCCCGCCGCGCCGACCTCCGCGTCCTCCGCCGACAGCTTCGACGAGTCTGCGTCGCTGCCGCTGGTCGCGCCGTCGTCCCCCGTGGAGATGCCCCCGAGCGACGCCGAGCCGGATCGCCAGGCGCTGCACTTCTTCGTGTCCTGCCGCGGCGTGGACGGCAACTCGCTCGTGTCCCCCGCGCGCTCGGCCCAGACGCTGGTGCGCGGCGCCTTCAACATGCTCAGCGGCGCCGCGGCCATGAACAGCACCAAGTCGCCTCGCGCCAAGCCGCCCACGGAGGTGAACGTCGAGGTGCGCGTGTCCAGGGAGACGCCCGTGTTCGGCTTTGGCGCAGACATTCCCGTACACCCAACGCCGCTGCCCCCTGCGGCCCCCGGCAGCGTCGAGATGGACAACTTCGGGGAGCTGGGCGCGGACAAGGCAACGCTGCCCGCCGACGGGCTCCTGGACAGCGAGAGCTACTGGAGCGAGCGCCATAAGAGCCGCAACCCCATGTTCTCTGTGGGCTTCAGCGTCCGCTGCAAGAACCCGGCGGAGTACGACCGCCACGTGCAGATTATGGTGATGATCCCCGACGAGGGAACGTCCTCGAATAGGAACAGTCAGGTCTTTGGCTACGCGTTGACGTCGTTCCAGGAGATGTACACGGTGGCTACTAGTGGCGACTACAAGCAGAGGATGACGCTGCCTGTGCACTCGACGGTGCTGGATGGGGCGACCGTGGAGCTGCAGTTTGCAAACGTCCAGCCGCAGCAACACCCGCTGTTCAAGGCGCAGCATAATTTGTTTAGAAGTTTCTTGTTCTATCCGTTGATGCGGGAGGAGCACGCTGAAATGCAAGCTGCCAATGCCAAACTGGCAGTTGAAGAGGCCGCGGAGGTGGACTTTAGTGTCAAGATCCCGCTGCAGCTGCTGCGTGTGTGCCAGCTAGAGCTGCTCCAGATGTATGACGAGTGGAGGTTGCGGTACAACTACAACCGCAAGAAGAACCGCTACTTCGATAACGACGCCGAAGCGCTAAACTTTGGTCATGACGTGTTCCGCGTGCAGGTGGTGTCTGGACGTAATTTGAAGACAAGGTCGAGCGGGAATGCTGCAGCGGCAAATACCGAATTGGAAATGACAACAGAGCTAGGGAATCGGTCGTCCCGTACTTCAGCTTTCTCGATTGGTATGGTAAGTGGGCGTGGCGGATTCGTGAATCGCATAAAGGCGGGTAAATGGGGTGCTGGTAGTAGTGGATCATCGTCTTTTAGCAGCAATGATCCTGATACGGCCGATACGGGAGCTGAAGCTACCAGCGGCGTTCATCCTTTTGTTGTGGTCAAGTTCGAGGACGGTGTGATTGGAAATCACGAGTACACAGTCGGGAAAACGAACACTGAGTATGATGCGCCAAATCCGGTTTGGTCAAGTAACGAGTCTGCAAACAAGTGCCCTCATGGAAAACCCAATACGAAGTATTACGCGTCTAGAGTGTTGCGGAGTCGTGTGGTTGTATCGCCCGTCAACGCCCTCAAGCAGTTTGTCTTCTATAGACCGAGTGTACAAGGATCGACCGATGAAGCACTTGCTGGGTGGTTGCGCTTCCAAGTTTTTAACGAGCACTACGGCTACATGAGTGGCGTCGACAATAATTTAATCGGTGAGGTAATGATTCCGCTGCAGAGTGTGCGTGATGCTATGGCAGTGGAAGAGAAAACGGTGTTTGATGATGACGATGGCACCGAAGGTAATGCTGGCGGAACTCATGAAGCGAAACCCCGCCAAATAGTGACGTCTCTCACTCTGGTGGACTGGTTTGATGTTCGTTCGCCTACGACGGACGAGGTATTTGGTCAAATTCAACTTCGTATTAATATTTTGCTGGCAAACCCACTTGCTCCTCCAAGCGATGATATGTTGTCTGTTCAAGTACCGGAGCCATCTCCAACTTTGCCAAGAAGATTTAGAAGGGCTGCTGATTGCTCTCCGCCCGCGGCCGATGGTATCATTGAGAGTGAGATCCCTCTTGATTTTCTGTACCCACACGTGCTTAATATTCGCAAGCAGGTGACTGAAGTTACCGAAATGATTCGCCTAACCGAGCATTTGGTTGAGGAAAAGAAGACTTTTAAGTCTAGTTTGCACAAGAAGCGCGCTGACATTCAAGCAATCCCGACAAATCTGCACGTTTCCTATTTCCGCATATTCCGACACTTTGGATCGCAATCGCTATTGCACCCAACAATGGACGCGCAGGCATCAACCGAAGACTTACTTGGACTGGACGACAGCAACGCGCATTTTGGAGCCCCCATTTCGCATGATTCCTTGTCGATACAAGCGCGCATGATGGTTCCAGAGACACATGCGACAGTAACCTGTGGTGCTCCGACTGCGCATGCCATGGGTTTAAGCGACTGCGGGCTGCGAGAAATGGAGCTTGAAATGCACAATTTCCAATCCGTACTGGAGAAAAGCACCCCGCGATTAATGGGGAGTCCAGTCAGTGATAGCAACTGCTATATTCCGGAAGACTCCTCCGATTTCTTTTACCCTCCGGTGGAAGACGAAAACGAGGCGGAAGTCGAAGATGACGTCCGTAGCAGTGACAGTGGCATATCATCTGACGCAGCAGCCTCTAGCAATCCGGGGAGTCCTACTGCAGCTGCCTCCGCGGGCCCAGTCGAAATCGCCCCGAAAAAGAAGGCCACAAAATATTCAATAATGGCGCGCAAGGCAGCTGCAGCTCGAGCCAAGGCGCTGTCAAAAAGGCGTTTTGTCAAGAAGAAGAGTTCCCGACAGCTTGATCAAAAGAACAGCGATGAGAAAACGGCGGTTTACGCCAAATACCCTACGCTTCGCGCCGAGCTTGAAGAGGGCGTGGACCCAACGACATCGATTAACTATGCCGTGCGGATGCTGTGCCGACTAGAAATGCTACGCACTGAGTATTATTTACGGAAAACTGTGGCCGTCTCGCAATCCGTCAGCAGCCTTGTCACCTGCTTCATGGCGGAGCTAGATCTGTGTTTGCAAGAGAGGAATGACAAGGTGCTTGATCAAATGGCAAAGGTTGGATTCTTGATTGGGTGGGAGAGCCTGATTTCCTCGCATGGCAAGGAATTGTACATGATATCCGACGCGTGGGTGGCGATCAAGTGTCTTGAAACGTTCTCCTTCAAGCTCTGCGAGAGGACTGACATGGAGGTGGTGGTGGAAAAGAACGACGAAACCGGCTACATTATCAAGGTGCCTGTCCCCGCAGCTCAGTTTTCAATGCTGCCGGAGAGCTTGCAGCTGGGTGGTTTGATTAGCGTCACGTCGGTGCTTTTCACGCAGGGTATCAATGAAATGCAAAGTTTGGCGAACATGGTCGGGCACGCGGGTGTGTCGATCCAGCGAAAGATCAACAGCACGAGCTTCCGCTCCATTTCCGAGTACTACAATCGCTTTACGGAGGTATGCGGCATTGGCATGTCGGAAGTGAGTGTCGGCTCTCACCCTGATGAGATCCTGCGCAATTTGCGCGTCAGTGTGGAGAGTGAGAACTCGGCCTCGAAAAATACATGCATCCTGCTGCATGCTGCGGATGCGGTGCGGAGTTTGAACGGTGGTCGGGTGACGTACTGCAAGTCGGGCAAGGATCGAACGGCTATGAGCACGACGCTCGAGCAGGCTAGGCTTTTGGTTCAGCGTAAGCGCCACGTACTGGAGGAGATCGAATCGGGAGGTGCTACCGAGTATGGCCCACTTGAAGAAGTGAAGGATGTGGCCAACACGATGCGAGAATTTGGCGTTCGTATTCACGTCGCGAAGAAGAATGTCGGGCGCTTCAAGTACTCGTTCAACTCGCTGCAGCGAAAACTGCTGCCTGAAATCTACCGTCCGCCCATGTCGACGATTCAGGACATGGTCACGTCAGTCACGGCGCGCGACTCTTAGACCGTCGTTCTCGCCGTGACTTGCAAGTCAAGTGGTAAGGCTGCGAGCGTCTGTATTGATGCACATTTCCATTCGAAGCTGTAACTTAATGACACGCATGTCAATACTGACATGAACGCAGCAGGTGAACGTGCAACTCGACAGAGCTCAAATCGCCGCACCCGAAAGTAAGTACCCTTCTCAAAAACACGCTCATGAAATCTATTCTTCGTCCTCCTCCTCGCTCTCCTCCTCGGGCGTCTCAAGCCACGTGAGCCAACTCGAGGTCTGGATAATAGCCTTCATGCGTCCAGGGACGTCGCCGTCCACGTCGTACTTGTACTCAAAGAAACCCGTCTCCTCGATGATGTCCAGACTGTAGAGGGCCATGAAGCACTTCTCGATCAGACCCTTGGGGAAGTCGTGCTTGTTCAGGAACACCTGCAGCGCGTACAGCGCGTGCATCTGCTCCTTCTTGTCCGTGTCCTCCATGGCGAACTTGAGCAGCTCGCCGTACGCGGACATGGCGATCCAGTTGGCGCTGGCCTTGGCCACGTCCTCGGCGACGGTCGTCACGGCCTCGAAGACCACAGCGCCGCTGGGGCGTCCGTTCTTGGCGAAGGCCTCCTTGGCCACGGCCGCGAGCTCCTCGCCCTTCTTGCCGCTGGCCAGCACCTGCTTCATGGTCTCGCGGTCGGCGTCGGCCTTCTTGGCGGCGGCCTCCTCCGCCTTCTTCTTCTCCTCGGCGGCCACGCGCTTGGCCTCCTCCGCGGCCAGACGCTCCTCCTCGGCCTTCTTCTTGCGCTCCTCGCGCTTCTGCTGGGCGCGCGCCTTCTTCTCCGACATCTGCGGCTCGGGCGCAGGGGCCGCCTGCTCCTGGCGGCCGCTCACGCGCATGTTCGAGAAGGACGAGGACACGTCGTCTCCGCCACGGGCGAAGCGACCAGCCGCGCGGCCGCCTCCGTCATATCGGTCTCCTCCGAAGCGGTCTTCACGTCCGAAGCGGTCGCCTCCACCGCCGCCGAAGCGGCTGCCGCCTCCCCCGAAGGAGCTCGACCACTTGTCGCCGCTGCTGTTGCGCGCGTCACCACTGCCCGACGATCCCTCTCCGCGGCGCGCCAGGTTCAGACGCATGTGCGCGGGGCGCTCCTCGGCCTGGAACTCGTCGCGCGACGGACGGTCGTAGCGCGAGGGGCCGTCGAAGCGGTCGCCGCCTCCGCCGCGCCAGTTGCCGCCGTCCTCGCCTCCGCGGCCGAAGCGGTCGCCTCCACGGTCACCAAAGCGGTCACCGCTGCCACGTCCGCCGCGGTCTCCACGCCACTGGTCCGACTGGTCGCTGCGCGATTGCTCGCGGTCGCCAAAGCGGTCGCCTCCGCGGTCACCGAAGCGGTCGCCGCCGCGTCCGCCGCGGTAGTTTCCATCGTCGTCGTCAGCGCGCGCGCGGGGGCCCGAGGGCAGAGCCGCCTCCGGGATGTAGGCAGCCGCCTGGTCGCCCAGGAACTCGCCCAGTCCGATCTTCTTGCCGCGCACCATGTCTGCTGTGTGTCTGTGTGGGAGGGACCTGGTAGGGGGAGCCGAGGCCGATGGGATATGACGGGGGAGAAACAGCCCCAAGTGCGTGGCACAACGGAATGGCTGGCTGCTGGGCTGTGGTGTGGCGCACGTAATTATACCCATATCACTTGGTGTTTGTATGCACATGGCTACACTTGACCACGTCAGTCGGTAACGGTCAAGTTCAACTGCTATTTCGGCGTCTCGATGAGGTTGAAGCGCTCCACCTTCACGCCCTGAGCCATGACGTCCAAGCGCAACTTCGACGGCCAATTGCCGCCGGTCCCGCACCACGTAAGCCGTCGTTCTACAAGTTAAAACTGAGATTTGACTTCACTAACCAATCTACTTACGTATCCTTCCCCACCAGAGTAGAATGGCCCCACCACTGGCTCACCAGTCCACCATCCAAGTCCCAATGCACTGTCACCGCTGCGGTTCCTCGGCCGCATGAGTTGGGAGAAGGGAATGCTCGACACTTGCAGTGGTGCGGCCTACCGCGGCTGCAAAGACACCAGACCCCCGGCAGTGCCTTCCGCTCTGGTTCCGTTGGTGGAGACTGCGACTCTACCGTCGCATTCGCTGAGAAGTGCAGCAACTCCGGTGGTCTCACATCCGGGTTTGACGAAGCTGGGGCGTGTCGGGTGCGGGTCACGACCCATGACGATCGAGGAGTCTTTCGACGAAGTGGAGAAGCTGCTGGAGGAGCACAAGCGGCAGCGCAAGGACGCGAAGCCTCGACGGATTGAGGCGTTGTCCCCTGTTAGCGAGCAATTGCGGCACACATTTGTGTTTGCACCTTTGAATGACGCGCGGATGTTGTCGGAGATGTCGGCGCAGGAGGCGATGGACGCTCGAGAAGGTTTCTCCAAGAGTGAGACCGACATGGATTTCGAGCGAGACGTCGGCGGGGCCAGCACACGGTTGAAGTACTTTGGTCCCGAAGCGCGGGCGTCGTATTATCGGATGTACAGGGACTTGCACAGCAAGCCGCAGCTTTTCGTGGATCGCGACGCACATGTAGGCACCTCACGGAGCAACTCGAGCGTCGCTGCTATGAGGCGCTCGACGGGTATGAGGCGGTCACTGCCGACGCTAGAGCAAGCGCAGATCTCGGTGGGCGGAGGCGACATGAACCTGCTGTCGGCTGTCCCGCGCTCACCACGCGCTCTTTTCCTTGGCGCGTGCTTGGCAGGGAGTCAGGCCCCGCCAACGCTTCTGCTGAGGAAGGAGCACAACAAACGCGCCTTTGACTTCAGTCACCAAGGACTTGGCGACAACTTCATCGTGCGCTTTGCTGCGTGTTTACCCGAGCTTCCCCTCGTGGAGTCGATCAACGTGTGCGATAATCGTCTGACCGATGCAGCGATAAGCTGCTTACTGCGTGCACTCGAGAACAAGCCGCACCTCACGTCGCTGGACGTGTCGTCAAACCCAATGGGGGTCGATGCGGCGAGCGTTCTTAGGGGTTATATACGCTCCAACCTCTGCACGTTGCGCGTGCTGGCACTCAACGAAATAGCTCTCAGTGACCACGAGTGTGCACGGCTGGCGAAAGCTTTGGAGCGCAACAAGTCCATCGAGCGGCTCTTGCTCCGCGGGAACCAACTTGGGCTACAAGTCCTAGCGTCCAAAGCGAGGAATCCGGTAGATGAAGTGAACGAAGAAGAAGAAGATGATGATGAAGACAAACCCAAGAAAGCTCTGACCGGTGGCCAGGCTCTGGGGACGATGCTCACAGCAAATCTGACGCTGCAGCAGATTGATCTCGCCTGGAACCAGCTTCGTGCAGCTGGAACCGCTTTCATCGCTGCAGCGCTACCGATGAACTACCAATTGCGAGAGCTGGACTTGAGCTACAATTCGGTGGGGAATAAAGGCGCGTTGTCACTTGCGCACGCGTTGCGGTCTGGTGCACGCTTGCGGAGGTTGACGCTGAGTTACAATGGCATATCACCGCGCGGCGGGGTGGGTCTCGCTAGTGGTCTAGCAGTGAACTCGTCACTAGCGATGCTCATTCTCGATGGAAATCCATTAGGGGCTCAGGGTGGCAAGGCGTTAATGCACGCGAGTTGTGTCCCTCGACCAGCAGTCAGCACAGCATCAAGCGTGTGCCAGCTCTCGCTTCAAGACTGCAGCTTAAACGTAGCGGCGCCTGCAATGTCCGCAACTGGGGACGTGCAGTTGCACGTCTTCAATCCTGCCGACCCGGCAGGGAGCTACGTGCTTGACCTCAGCGACGCCTACGAGCACATGGTTGCGCACGAGCTGCTTCGCCTCGCAATATCGCAATGGGGACGCTATCACTTCACGCGGCTCGAGTACGTGGCTTCTGCCCAAGGACGAGGTCAAGTTACCAAGCTGGAGATGGTCAAGCGCCGTGTTCAGCCCTCTACTTCACAGCCAGAGGAGGTTCCAGTCGAGATCAGTGGTAAAAGCTCTGGAAATCAAGCGCTAAACCCCGTGGCGATGCTGTTTCGACGTCTAGATGAAGATGGATCGGGCACCGTAGAGCTCGGCGAGCTCGACAAAGTTTTACGCGGCTGTGGACTCGAAGTCTCTGACGATCAACTGATGGAACTGCTGCACACGTACGACTATGACGGCAACGGAGTCCTCCAAAAGCACGAGTTTGCAGACCTGTTTGCTCGTGTTGGGTTCGGCTTCGTGGACTCGGACGGGTCTGGATCCCTGGATGTCGACGAGCTGCGGCGTGTGTTCCAGCTGCTCGGAGTGAACGAGGAAGTCGAGACAAACGACGCCATCGCGCGTATGCTCGCCAAGTACGATCTGGATGGGTCGGGGGAGATCGACGCGTACGAATTCCTCGAGTTCATGACCTCGGAAGTGTTCACAGTACCTGATGACCCCCAACAGGATAAGGAGAAGGAGGAGGCAAAGTTGGTGCGACTTGAGCCTTGTGAAGTTGGTTCCGGGACGGTTTGGCAGATTCCGAGTTCCGGACAGCTCACCGCCGACTTGGCTCACAGCGGCGGCGGTGTTGACGTTGGGGATGTTGCGAACAAGCTTCAACAGCAACAAAACGGGAGCGACGGCAGTGGCTATGAAGGCGAAACGCACCGTCCGTCCGACTCGGTGCTTATGCCCGACGCCACGCTGTCCCGATTTCTTGTCAATGCTGCAAGTATCAGCCGAAACAGAACCGAGCAGACTGAATTCCTGCACACAGTTCTGGCCGAGTCTGGGATGTATTTGTCCTCTTCACAAGGAGAGCAACTACTAGCTCGACAGGGAATAACCTCGTCAGTAGTTCGACCTGGACGACGGCTGGCAGCGTTGGCAAGGCTGTTACCTCGAATTATCGACCACCGTGAAGCAGCCAGCCTGGTAACTCGAGTACTGGACATCCACAGCCAGTGGATTGAACGCCTTGCACTGCGTCGGTGGCTTGGGACACAACACTACAGCGTTCTGCTGGGGTCCTTGACGAACGCGTACACCTTTGATCTGACTCGGGAGGACCACCGCGCTGCTCTCCACCGACTTGCGATGGTCGCACAGGAAGAAAAACAATTCAGTCGCTGGCGATCGGGACGCGCTGACACTTCACAGAGTGGAAACTGGGAGAACTTCCGATGGGCCACTCTGGATGGAGAACCGGTGTTGCTGTCTTCCACTTACATCCTCAACAAGTTACTGGGACCGACACGCGAGCGCGCAGGTTCAAATCTGCTGCCACCGCCCACGAAACTTGTTTTCTACTACGTGAGCACGACGAGACCTCCTCGAGGCACCAAACCCCTCAGTCAACGCCGCTTTGAGCAGCTACTCGATGTACTGGCCCAACCTCCAAGCGAGAGCGAGATATCCGCTCTGTGTGAAGATCGTCGGGCGGAGGTTGACCAGGAGGGGGATACCAATCCATCCAGTGCGAAGCGAACGCAGGCTCTGCTGCATTGGGAGCTTCTGCGCCGCTCTGTGAAGGCCCAGGCGGTCGAGAAGCGGAAGTCGAGCAACGTTGGAAGTCGGACCACAGCGAGCGATACGATCAACCGCATCGCGAATACCGTCGAAGGATTGCAGCAAAAGTTAGTTTTGCTGGAGGTTTTGGTGGCCGATCGCTGGCTCAGCAGTGGCCAGGCGCAACAACTCGTCCAAGCTTTCCCGAATGCAGTCCGAGCTCGCGCCAGAGCCGCCTGCCTAACGTTTTCTCGCATTGTTGACCTTGAAAACTTCAGTCCGGTACGTCCCCGAAGAAGAAAAAACTTTGGAGACGAGAGAGTTCGCCCTAACTTGTTTTCTATCGCATACTGCAGATATACGACAGCCTTTCACCCGAAGACCAAGAGGAGTGCGTCAAGCGTCTTGGATGGCTCAACATACTGGATCCGCTTCAACCGGATCGGCAGTATCCTCCTTTGGACTTGAGTATCCACGACGAGCGCGAGCTCGTACAAATGCTGGCACAACTCGCGCTGGAGGAGGGCGTACGTTGGTGTGTTCTGCTTTTGTGTAGTATCCCGGCTAACATGCTCCTCGATTTCCGCAGATTTCGTGCTGGCAGAGCGCTTCCTATCGCGCCAGCATCACTTCAGCAGGAGGCGGTCAGACAGAAGCTTCCGAGAGCGAGGCGGTGCTTCCGCCGCCCGGATGGGGTCGACCCGATGCCGTTGGTCCTGACAGTGTGAAACATCATGGGTCCGTGTGCTTGCGCTACCAGTCCGCGCCGAGTACTGTTCCGACGAGTGAAACCAACGACGACGCAGGGACAGACGAAGGCGAGCGAGATGCCGCACGCCTGGAGTTACGCGAACGCGTGTTGTGTGGTACAAGGCTTTTCCTCTAGCGTCCATGAACTAACACGCCGAGTCTTCTATCAACGGAAGATTTACCGTACTCTGCTGACGTCAAGTGGTTGCTAGTCACTTTGTGTGATCAGCTGCAGCTCAGACGCCGAGGACCAACGCATAAGGACACGAAGACGCTGCCAAGATTTTGTTGCTTAGGTTCGAGCTCAGTTCCGATTTCTCCGGCTCATCAAGACGTTGACTCTCTCGACCTCCTCGCATCATGCTCTTCTCCAAGCTTGTCTGGGCTGCCGCACTGCTACTATCCACTGCAACTGCCACACACAGCGACAAGGACTGCGCCACGGGTTATGAAAGCGACGCCGAGAAGGCCGCGCGTTTGGCGAGTGAAATCCCTGAAGGTGGACTGGGCATCCTCGTCATTGACCAGCAAGTGAGCTTCCACCCGGGCGGCTCCCTAGCGATCGCCACGGCCAATGCAGACGCGGCTCGCATCGCCGCGTTCATCTCGAACCACTCGTCCGAGCTCTCGCAGGTGGTGCTGACCATGGACTCGCACCAACGGTACCACATCGCGCACGGCATTTTCTGGGAGAACGCCGCGGGTGAATCGCCCGACCCGTTCACGACCATCTACTCGCAAAACATCAGCGATGGCGTGTGGAGACCCCGCGACTCGAGTTTGAGCGACTACGTCCTCGCGTACACCGAGTCGTTGGAGGCGAGCGGCAAGTTCTCGCTCACGATCTGGCCGGAGCACTGCCTTATCGGCTCGCCCGGACACAACATCGTCCCGGATGTGCTGGCGGCCGCTCTTGAATGGACGAAAGAGTCTCTCAAGCCGATCCAATACGTGATGAAGGGCAGCAACCCGTTTACGGAGCACTACTCGGCGCTCAGGGCCGAGTATGAGCTGGCTTATGACCCGTCAACCAGGTGCGCGATAGATTCTGCAAACTTACTTTATCCACTGGATGCTTTGATTTGACTAAGTTTTATGTTTTGCTTTGGCACGCTCCACGTAGGCTGAACACTGCTCTGATCAAGTCTCTACAGCGTGCTGGGAAACTCGTGATCGTGGGCGAAGCGTTGTCGCACTGCGTGAACTTCACTGTGCGCGATCTCGTGGCCGCGTGGCCTGTTGAAAGGCTGAGCGACCTGGTGATTCTAACGGACTGCTCGTCCCCGGTTGCTGGGTTTGAGGCAGAAGCTGAGGTAACGTTTGCCCTCTTTGGTGTCAGCCCAAAGCTTCTTGCAGCTAACATTGTGGTTGTTGTGGGGTGCAGCAATTCCTAAGCGACATGGATGCGAAGGGCTTGACACTGACAACGTCCACTGAGTTTTACGCGTAACTCGGCGTTTAGCTCATGTTGTTTCAAGGAAAAAGTTTTCGACTGTGAGATACTACCCTCGTGGCTGCAGACGTGACCCCTGCAATTGAACTCAATATACTTTACTTCCAAATCACACATGTCAAAACTCGAAGACAGTTTAGATCAAAATGTATTGCAGGTAGAGTTGTAAAATACCTGGTTAAATACACAAAAATAGAATTTCTGTGAAAATGTGAAAAATACCGAGCTGAAATGGTGCAGTCAATTAAGTCGGACTTTTGCGAATTGTACAGTGTGTAGTACCCACACTACTGGCTAGTCAGTAGTATTCTTACTAGTATAAGCTTAACGGGGTCTACCAAATAGTATACCCATTCCAAATAGAATACCCTAGGTCATTTTAGGCCGTGTTCGACTACATTGCCATTTTCCTTGAATCATGATTTTCCAGCATTTTCTCTACTCGGCTCATCGGGAAAAGCATTCTCGCGCGGTGTAAAATATCACTTCACTGGTAGTCGTGTTCGAGGCCGAAATCTCATTATAGTGGTCGCATTCGGTGTGGTTCACACAATATTCATCTGTCAACTTTCTTGGCCACTCTGAAAAAGTGTTCCTGGAGGCAAGCCTCTCGTTTGACCTCATGACCAACAAGCCAACGCTGTTATTCGGTATTTAAGGAGGCGGTATTACCTGACAGAGCTTATTACTTCAACATCTAGGGGTGCGGGGCTGCAGATCTGCTGCCGTACGTCTAGCACTTTGTGTGACTACGACCATATCAGCTTCCACTTACAAATTGTTTCGATTGCTATCTGGCGCCGGCAGATGCCGTCAGATCCCGACGCCAGATAGCAATCGAGACAATTTGTGGCCGACGCCAGCACGGACGGCGTTGACGTTGGCCGCGTTCTTCTTGTCGTCTTCACTGCTTGTCGCGGAATGGGGAAAGGGCTAAAGATCCGATGTCACTAATTAGAGGGGTAACAACTCGTTTTACTGGTCCATTATGGGTTCAAATCTCCACTTTAGTGACCTGCTGAAAGGCACCGACAAAATCGCAAGGCAAATACACCCTCCGACCTGTATTTTGAAACAGTGGCCGTAATGCTATTTTCACGCGATAATGCGATTCTGATTTTGGCGTGTTCGTTGCCGTGCTGATGACTCGAAATGCAATTTTAGACCTAAAGTGTTATTATCTTACCGCGTCGAACACGGCCTTAAAGGTTTACTATTTGGTATTATACCGTTCCAAATACTATACCATTCTCCATCGAGTTGTCGCTCAATTATCACCGATTTAGATCAACGCTACCTACAATTGGCTCTACACCTCCAGTTCTCTCTTTAAAAACGGCCACGGGACCGTCAAGTACTACTGCACTCTCACCTCCTTCCTATTTAACGTGCGCATAATGGCCCCCAAACGAGTCTATGAAACCAGTTCCAATAACCGAAAAGTTATCGAGCAGATTAAAGACCAGGGGTTGGTGTGTCAGCGCGTGCTGCGCAGCCGATTCAGGCTGGTATCCGATACGTGTCCGGCGTTTAGACTCGCTACATGTACTGAAGAAGAAGAAAAACAAGCACACCATCATCAAATAATTAGCACTCCACTAATGCCATCGTTAGCCACCCAAAATTACTATCTCTATAATACCCTGCCAAATTGTATACCCTGGCACACTTCAACGGTACACTATTAGAATAGTATACCGTATACTATTTGGTAGACCCCGTTAATGGTAGTATAATTCGAGGAATCGTGGTTTAATAATGAACCCTCCTCGATCAAACTAGTAGTACTACGAAGTATTGTGAGTTTCATTCGAATTTGTGAGAATAGCCTGAATCGAATCGCTTTCGCGAATCGATTTCAAATCGATTCGCGCGATATTCAGCCAATCAGAAGTCTACCAACTCCAACTCAGAGCCTGAGGTGGCGTACATCACGTAGTGTGTCTGAGTCTGAGACACACCACGAGACGTACGCCACCTCTGATTAGTCAAAACCAGTTGGAATCGATTCAGAGGACTCCCAATTTCCTCCAGGCTCTACAAATTTAGGTGAAAACGACAATACTACAGTAGGATAACCTCTACATGTATTACTACAGTAGGATAACCCCTACATGTATTATTAGGGGGTTTCAAAGTTGACATGAACCTGGAAACATATAGACCTAACCCCAACATTTTTGTCCTTGAATCTAGGACAAAAATTCGATTAAGTACGATGTACTTTCCCGTTTTTTGTCCTTGAACCAGCAAAAAGGACCAAAGTGACTTGAAGTTTGTATGGCCGATATTAGACATGATGGAATTGGAGTGTGTCACTTATAACAAAGTTAATGATAGTATCGGAGACCTTCAGAGTAGAAGCCACATACTGAGTTCAAGTCATTTCAGGATTTTTGTCCTAGAGGCTAGGACAAAAATCAAAGTGGATATGTTATTAGTGACACTTTTCAAGCTGCGTTTTCGACTTGAAGGACAATGAAGGACACAATGTCAGACATATCCCTTATAGATCTAATCATGGTGTTAATGTCCATAATAATAAGCTCGTGCATCTCCTTAAACCCTTGGCTACGTAAGCCTCTAACTTTTGGTCCTTTTATTTGTCCTAGATTTCCGAGCTGTTGGGGCTAAGTAGGCAATAAGCCAATCAGAGCGGTTTGATCTTTTGCCGCTATCAGGTTTTCTTGACGCCCAATTCGAGTCAAAAACACCTAATACATGTAGTACGATGACTTATTTTTCATTCATAGGGACTGGTCAAAAGGACTCCAACTGGTACTTCTGCCTCAGTGGGTGCAGTGCTCGATATCTTATCATCCTGTTTGTCTGCAGGTGACCGCCCATTATTGTCACGCAAAAAATGTAAACGGAGGTGATTCCAGGCTTTGGTCGGAGAAACCGCCTCGCCTACACGCGGTTTCCATGCTGTTCTTCATTCTGCTTGCCGTCGTTTTGGCCTTGGTGCTGGCCATCATCCGGGTATGGCGTTTCCGTGGCCGGGGTACTCGGAGCTGAAGTTTCCGGGCAAGGCGTCTCTGGAGGGGGCGTGTATGGCGCTTCAGTTTCGGGGCACGGGGTCTCTGGAGCAGGGGTTTCGGGGCAAGGCGTCTCCGGTGCCGGCGTCTCGGGGCACGGGGTCTCCGGCGGTGGGGTTTCTGGACACGGAGTTTCCGGCGTCGGGGTCTCGGGGCACGGAGTCTCCGGTGTCGGCGTCTCGGGGCAAGGAGTCTCCGGCGTCGGCGTCTCGGGGCAAGGAGTCTCCGGTGCCGGCGTCTCAGGGCACGGAGTCTCCGGTGTCGGTGTCTCTGGTGTCGGCGTCTCTGGTGTCGGCGTCTCAGGGCACGGAGTCTCCGGTGTCGGTGTCTCGGGGCAAGGCGTGTCTGGTGTCGGAGTCTCCGGGGTCGGCGTCTCGGGGCACGGTGTATCCGGAGTCGGTGTCTCGGGGCAAGGCGTCTCTGGTGTCGGCGTCTCAGGGCACGGAGTCTCCGGTGTCGGTGTCTCGGGGCACGGTGTATCTGGAGTCGGCGTCTCGGGGCAAGGAGTCTCCGGTGCCGGCGTCTCAGGGCACGGAGTCTCCGGTGTCGGTGTCTCGGGGCAAGGCGTCTCTGGTGTCGGCGTCTCAGGGCACGGAGTCTCCGGTGTTGGTGTCTCGGGGCAAGGCGTCTCTGGTGTCGGCGTCGTCGGGCACGGAGTTTCCGGCGTCGGGGTCTCAGGGCACGGAGTCTCGGGTGTCGGGGTCTCAGGGCACGGCGTCTCCGGTGTCGGCGTCGTGGGGCACGGCGTCTCTGGGGTAGGCGTCTCGGGGCACGGTGTATCTGGAGTCGGTGTCGTCGGGCACGGAGTTTCCGGCGTCGGCGTCTCGGGGCACGGTGTATCTGGAGTCGGTGTCGTCGGGCACGGAGTTTCCGGCGTCGGGGTTTCAGGGCACGGAGTCTCCGGGGTCGGCGTCTCGGGGCACGGTGTATCTGGAGTCGGTGTCGTCGGGCACGGAGTTTCCGGCGTCGGGGTTTCAGGGCACGGAGTCTCCGGGGTCGGCGTCTCGGGGCACGGTGTATCTGGAGTCGGCGTCTCGGGGCAAGGAGTCTCCGGTGCCGGCGTCTCAGGGCACGGAGTCTCCGGTGTCGGTGTCTCGGGGCAAGGCGTCTCTGGTGTCGGCGTCTCAGGGCACGGAGTCTCCGGTGTTGGTGTCTCGGGGCAAGGCGTCTCTGGTGTCGGCGTCGTCGGGCACGGAGTTTCCGGCGTCGGGGTCTCAGGGCACGGAGTCTCGGGTGTCGGGGTCTCAGGGCACGGCGTCTCCGGTGTCGGCGTCGTGGGGCACGGCGTCTCTGGGGTAGGCGTCTCCGGACACGGTGTTTCCGGAGTTGGCGTCTCGGGACATGGGGTCTCGGGAGTTGGCGTCGTCGGGCATGGCGTCTCCGGCGTTGGGGTTTCAGGGCACGGGGTCTCTGGAGCTTCAGTCTCCGGGCATGGAGTCGTTGGAGCGGGGGTCTCGGGGCACGGCGTCTCCGGTGCTTCCGTTTCTGGGCAAGGTGCAGGCGTCCCCGGGCACGGCGTCTCCGGTGTCTCCGTCTCCGGACACGGAGTAGTTGGCGCAGGGGTCTCGGGGCACGGCGTCTCCGGCGTCGGCGTCGTCGGGCAAGGAGTCGGCGGTGCCGGGGTCTCAGGGCACGGGGTCTCGGGAGCTTCAGTCTCAGGGCATGGAGTCGTGGGAGCTGGTGTCTCGGGGCACGGCGTCTCAGGTCCCGGTGTTTCCGGCGTGTAAGGCTTGGGCGTCTCTGGGCACGGGGTCTCAGGGCCCTCCGTTTCCGGACAAGGCGTGCTCGGTGCAGGAGTCGGTCCTTCAGGACAAGGCGTCTCGGGAGCCTCAGTGTCCGGGCACGGCGTGGTCGGAGCAGGGGTCGGACCTTCCGGACAAGGGGTGGTCGGTGCCGGCGTCTTATCCTCGGGACACGGCGTGGTCGGAGCTGGCGTCTTGTCTTCTTCTGGGCAAGGAGTGGTCGGTGCCGGCGTGGAGCCTGAAGACCCCTTGGTCGGTGCCGGTGTCGGTGCCGGTGCCGGCGTAGCACCTGAAGATCCCTTGGTCGGTGCCGGTGTGACCGGCATGGGGAGGTTGGTACCGGGGTACGGCGTTGTCGGGGCTGGCGTGGGGTATCCACCGTCGTCCTTACCGCCCTTGGTGGCTGCAGGGGTCACCGCCGGCGTGCCGGCCTCGTAGGTGGTCGGACAGGGCGTCGCTGATCCCCCTGAGACGGAGGGGAAGATGCAGCCCCACGTGTCGTCGAGCACGATGGCGCACTCGGCGTCCTCCTTGGCCGTGCACTGCTTGCCGTCGAACGAGAAGAGGTACGAGTGGCAGTCGGCCGTGGCCACGTCGCCCTTGAGTGGGCAGGCCGTGCCGGCAGGGGCCTTGCCGGCACCCGAGCAGATCGCGCCGCGTGACGACGCGATGGTGAAGGTGGCATCATACTGCACCGACACGGGCAGGTCGGCGGCCGCCAAGTCGGGCGTGCTTAGCGCGGCGAGCACCGCTGCGAAGAGTAGGCGGGGTGGCGCCATGGTCCGCGACGGTCGGCGGGGTGAGGTCGAAGCTTGAGAAAGTTCGGGAGAGTTTGGGGTCAAGTGCTCGCTGGCGAGCAAATTGAAAAGTGAATGAGGAGACGATGGCCGCGCGCTTGGATCCTTGCGGGTCACAAGGCTGTGGTCGAGACACTTGGATCGCTGAACCCGCGGCCACTCTGCCGGCCGGCCGGCTCCTAGGTTGAGCAGCGTGCCGGTAACGTTAGGTCTCATTTGGGTTGCTGCCTGTACAGTACCGAGCGTTTGGTGCGACGCTGGCGTACCTAGATTAGCCGCTTCTGACGATGTTGCGGACAGCGAGCTGTCAACTCACTTGGACTCAGTATCGAAGTCGATTGAAGGGACACGTTTTGGTGTGCTTGAAGTTGCACAACAAGGAAAAGGATCGCGGGTCACCCGAGCGCTGTTGTCGCTCACTCACGGCGTGGTGAGCGCGTTAAGGCTTCAGTGAAGCCTCTGCGCTGCGCATGACAGTGCGGGCACGACCGACTCGCGGCGGCGTGGATCCGGACGTGCAGTACGACAATCTCCGGTCGAGGCACAGTCTCCGCTCGACGCGTGCAATGGTGGACTGCACCCATTAGGTTCAACAACCACGTGTGGCGCAAAAAATTGTAGTGGGTGAACGGTAAGCCCACGACTAGTGAACCCACGACTCGCGACTGTGAATGGCAATGGCTGCAAGGCCAACGAAGCTGGCCGGCAACTCGCAGCGTCCTGGGTGCTTGTGGTTGTCGCTGAGGAGCGCGGACCATTAGGACGTCGTCCCATTGCAGCGACACTCGCAGCGGTGACAAGCGGTGATATGCACTACACTGTACTTCCGGTGTTGAGAGTCACGCTGCATCGCCAGAAAAAGATCCAGTCACTCGAAAGAAGTTGGTGGGACGCACTGGAAGCTCATTATGGATGCACGGCCACAGGTTGCGAGATAGTCCTTCGCCGCAGCGACGACCTGAATTTGGATCAAACGGCGAGACCGATATCCTAGGTGTCACTGCTCCCACGGAAGAGGACAAAGATCCTTTGCGGGGACGGATGTTTACCGCTGCTAACTTCGTGACTAGCACACTCAGCTTTACGACGGATAGATCAAAGAGGCTGTTCGGTGTAGAAACAAAAAGAACACTTATATTTCATCATGCAAAACAGTTTAAGTCACCAAACATGTAGACCCAGTAGTGAACGTATACGCTTCGTGGGGCGTCTAGATGCGTGTGAGTTCACGCATTTTCTATCTCATCTCGAGGGGCATCCGATCATGAACTTCATGATGAAGTACGTCTACTCCGAGCGGAGCTTGCGGTTCGCGTTTGCAGTAGCCGACGCGCTGGCCGTTGCGCCACCGTTGGAAGCACGGGCCGGGTAGCTACCGGTGGTGGGAGCGCCAACGTTCACTCCGTTGTAGCCGACTGAGGGGCTGACGCCAACGACACCGGGGACACCAACGCCGACAACTCCCGGGACGCCCACGCCCACGCCAGGGCTGACGACGCCAGGACCGTAGACGCCCGGACCGCCCACTCCGACGCTCGCAACACCGGGAATGCCAACACCGACGCCCTCCGGGCCGGAGAAAAAGGTCTCGGCCACCTCTTTCTCCGCGCGCACTCCGCTCGAGATGGCGACGGCGGCGACAATGCAAATAGTGAAGATCTTGCTGCTGCTGAACATGTTAGCTGGGAGGCTGCTGGTATGTCGAGAGCTAGGTTGGCTCTGGTGGTTGGAGCTGAAGTGCGTAAATTTGAGAATGACAGATATGTTGCAGTGACAGGAAGCACCGCTCATCAACGACCGCCTAGGGCCAACTGACCAAGGCTGTCTACCCCTGAGGTCTCATCGATCGACGCCAGGAGGCTGGACGTGGAGGCATGAACAGTCGTTACGCTCCATGCATGAAGCGGCTGTGGGTTGCATGGCAACCCCACAAAGACGAGCAGCAGCCAGTTGGTCTGGTAAGATGTTGCTATGGCCAACATCCACCGGACAACGGACGCTATATCGCTCGGACAAGTGACAGATGTCGGGGGAATGGGTGGCCGCTTAATCAGCAGGCGGAGGTGACAGTTTACGGACACCCAACGCAGTCAATTCTTGGAACCAGATTCGTCATAGAGTGCAGCTTTACGTTTTGTGGCGCTGGCCCGCTGGCTTTGGGAACGGGGAAAAGGTTGTTTTCACTGCTGGTGCGCTTCGGAATTGTAGCGAAAGGAAGCGCAGCATTGCACCCGCAGGTGACAGGCGCGGCTTGGGCGTTTGTGAGATGCTAAACCATGTTGTGGTAACCTCTGCGCTCTTCGCATGAATTTTATGCAGGTGCTAGTAACAAGTAGATTTCATTTGAAGTGGCAGTCTGTCACCACCAGGCTGTGTCGCTTCTGCGGTTCATGTGGAGTTAGTTCTTTGTCGGCGGGCGCGTAGTACCGGGCTGCTGCGCTTTCACATGGGGTAGGTCAATGCGGGCCTTCTTATCCGACGAGTTTATACTGAAGTAAGTATATACGAAGTTGAAGTGAAGTACCGACGATGTTATACTGAAGTTAGTATGCGAGAAGTTGAAGTGCATTCTTAAGTTGAAGAGCCCTCCGTCTGCTTCAATGGTGGCACCGGTTTTTTTATGCGGATGACCTTCGTCGGCCAGCGTCCCCAAGCTGTTTTGCTGCGACTGGTCTCGACTGTCGGTGTCGCGAAGGCTTGGCGGCCGAGCGGCTCGCTGAGCCCCTTGTTACGCGCCGTCATAGGCGCACCAGCTGCCACGATCTCGTGGCGCGGGACGGCGTCGAGCTGGATCAAGAGCCACGCGTGAGCCCTTGCTGGCTGCTGCCGCTCGCTACTTGCGTCTTTCCGCAGCCAGATGCCTCGAAAGTCACCACAGGAGCAGCACCAGGTCGTCACTTGCCAGCGAGAGCGCCATCTCACCAACTGCTCATTTCAAAATCAACTTCCAAGCGAATTACTCCATCTCCACCTTCGTCTGTAAGACATCCAACGCACTGTTTTACCATCAAGCTGCATCTGCATAATCCAACAATGGTCAACCGAAACAACCTCATCGTGCTACTCGTCGCCGTGGTGGCCTGCACGAGCGGAGTGCAAGCCGAGCAAGAGGCCGCCCAGTTCATGGGATTCCCTGGCATGGGTGGTTTCGGCGGAATGGGAGGTATGTCAAGCCTCATGAAGATGATCCCTGGCATGGGTGGCATGGGCGGAGGAGGCGGTCTCCCAGGCATGGGTGGAGGCGGCATGGGCGGAATGTCAAGCCTAATGAAGATGATCCCAGGCATGGGTGGCATGGGCGGAGGCGGTAGCTCTGGCACGAGCGGTGGCGGTATGTCGGGCCTCAGCAGCATGATGTCAGGCATGGGCGGTGGCTCCACCGGAACTTCCAGCAAGACGACTACAGGCACAGGGGGTGGCTACAGCGCGCCAGGTACGGTGCATGCTCCTGGAATGGGCGCTATGGGCACCGGCGCTACTGGAGCTACTGGAGCCGCCCCAGCTACCGGAGCTGTTGGTGCGACCGGAGCCGTTCCCGCTATGGCAGCCGCTCCTGCTACCGCAGCCATTCCTGCTGCTGCTGCCGCCCCCGCTGCTGCCGCCGTTCCTGCCGTTCCTGCTGCCGTTCCTGGCGCTGCCGGCGTCCCTGCTACTGGAGCGGTCCCTGCTGTCGCCGCGGCAGGAGCCATCCCAGCCACTGGTGCAGCCACCCCTGCTACTGGGACCACTGGCGCTGTGCCTGGCCAGTCGTACCGCCGCAACCTTCGGATGGAATAATCCGGCCGCCCCCAATTTGTCCGAGTTCGTGGAACGGTGTCATGTTTGTACGAATGCAGTGCAGTAACAGTTAAAGAAATATAACCCAAAATGAACCTCATTTGAGACGACCAGATAATCGAGTTTGAAGTTGACCAATCAAATTTCGGACATAACCTGACATCAAAAATTCCAAACGCAAAATTACTCGTAGAAAGCGTTAAACACTCTAATTCGATTGCTTTACACGCGACGTTTTGGACAATATACAACTCGTTAAAATCGACAAAAAATTGCAGCCACAGCGCTCGAATACATATGACAGTTTTGACCATGAAAAAACAGATATTTTCTTCAGATGAACACAACTTCTCGGAAACTCAACATTTCTTCGCAGCCAATAGCTCAAAATGAGCGCAATACACACGCCTTTCGAGTGGTACGCCTAAATCGCGATTCGTACTTTGGTTGATTAGTATCATTTTGTTTGACGCTGTCTCATTTATGTGTTCTTCTTCAAGCTCAATTTTATCGAAAAATAATTATTGGAGATATTAGTGGTCGCCAACTCTGGCAGCAACAACACTATTAATAGAGGGCTGGGCTGTTCAGGGCCTTTCAAAGATTGAAGAGTACTATAGTACCTCTTGGTCAATGGTATGTGAGCACGAATCAAATCTTATGAATACAGTTTCTAATAACTTTCTAAATTTCAGAGCTTCTTCGTGCGAAGCGCGACTTTGTTTAGGGCCTTTCAAAGTATTACTTGAAGAGTACTATAGTACAGATTGATGATAGCATAATATCACTTATATCGAATACCGCACTCCTGGTAGTAGTAATACGACTATCCTAAGAAAAAACGGATCGTAGTATTACAATGGTATACTATTTCAGCAAGTACTACTAACCGGATTTCTTAGGAACTATCCACAGGGGAGGATTCCCGGAATTCTGTGCCAAAAAGGTCAAATGTCAATAAAAGCACTATCAATCAATCTAGCGAGGAGGCTTTGCCACAACCGCTACCACCAGTCTAGCTTTTTTCGGTCGCCGCAACAGCCCCCCCCCTTACTCACGGTTATACTCTGCTGTTGCGGCGCCGAAGGAGCTAGACTCGCAGTCCACAACACACACAATCATCTACGCGCCCGCTACTTCGATCAAGGTCGGCTTGATGTTAACGCAGACATCTGTACCGGGCAAGACTTACGGCTCACGACTGCACGCAACCATCTTCGCCGCCCGCTACGTCCGCCTGATGCTATCGCTGGTATCTGTACCAGGTACGACAACACGTAGATTTTGAACCTTACGTCGTACGCAAGGTACAGCACCAGTGTCTTGCCCTTGGTAGTGATTTACCTTGAGTCTGGATCTAGGTGTGGGTTAGGAGGCAAATTGAAGACTGAATTGAATGAAATAGGCAAACCACGGCTTCCTGCTCTGCTCTACCCACTGATGTTCAGTGCTCGGTTAAAACCTACGCAGCAACGGACGCACCCATGCGACCGAGGACGGGCGCTCCTTGCTCTGTATTTCTCTAGCGCCAGCAACGAACTTAAGATCTCCGTTACACTTCCTCCCATAGAAGTGCCGTTGCTCGTGTGGCTGGAAGCGTGTCAATGTAGTGTCGGATAAGCTCAATGACCTGTGTCAAATTGCTTAACGGTTCCCATGACGAAACGAGCGAAGTATCGAGCCACTTCACCTTGAAGTGTCGAGCACCATTCCGCCGATGGTGACCGATAATTGAGTGTACGAGGTGACCTTCAGCACCGTCCGCCGTCAAAACAGGTTGAAGACGAGTGATCCGCGCAGGATTATCGTCGTCGTCTGTTGATATTTTCGAAGCCGCGACACATGGTACTCCGGATGGAGACGTAGACCAGCGCGTTTGTTTTGCGACTTTTTTCAACGTCTGGATGGATTGCCAGAAACCATTTTTTCAGATCGCGACACAAAGTTCACTTCAAAACTTTGACAGCAGATCATGAAATTACAAGGGACTCGATTGAGATTGAGTACGGCATTTCGTCCGTCTACAGACGGCCAATCTGAAGTGACTATCAAATTTGTGAACGAGTACCTGCGGCATTTTATCCCCCCCACCATGACGATTGGGACTCGCTTCTACCGCTAGCCGAGTTCGCCTACAATGCTCGAGTGCACAGCCTACTGGTATGTCGCCATTCGTGGCCGACCTGGGTTACCAGCCACGACCGGTGGCGGATTGTGTTGTCCCCAGCTCTAGGCAGTCTCGTGCTTCCAAGATCGTCACGCACCAACAGGCAATATTGGTGGAGGCCCAGGACGCAATGGCCGCTGCTCAAGACCACTTCGCATCGGTACGAGTAGCCACAAAATGCCCACATTTCGTAAGTCGATCGACGATGACCATCACTGCATCGTGCCCTGACGCTGTTAATGTCAGCTGGGACATGAAGTCCATACTGATATCAGCCCAGCGTCGATCTGGTATTTCGAGAGGATGAAGGAGCCCAGCAGGTTTGCCACGAACATATATGTTTCGCTGGCAGGGCTAACACGACGCCACGTAACGCTGTACAGTAGACGCCATACCCCGCCAGTAGTACTTCTTCACTATCAACAGGAGAGTTTTGGCCTGACCTGGGTGACCTCGTACAGGGGTGTCGTGCTCTTCAAAAAGGATACCATATCGAAGCTCCGGAACGTCTGGGATACAGAGGCACCGAGGAGTATCGGGTCGAACTTGAAAATACAAAAGGCCGTCGTGCATATGAAAACGACGAGGACGCCGTGAGCCGTTGTCTTGATCCCCGGCCAGGTCCAGCATGAAGGGTCCAAATATTTGGTCTTGTGAGTAATTCTTCCGGCAAACGTCGAGAATATCGAGCTCGGCGGATGTTGATTGAGCAAACAGACTTGCCGGTTCTGTATCACTAACCTGCGCGGTCAACTGGTGGAGTAACTCCGATAGGCTATTAGCTCGGCTGGAGCCATCGGACCAGTCTGGCCTTCGTGAAACACTATCAGCGACGATGTTTGTGCTTCCGGCTACCCACTTGAAACGCGGTTGGAAGAGCGTGAGTTCGTTCAGCCACGCTGCGAACAGGTTTGTTGCTGCAAGATGCTCTCGATCGTTTGATGATCCGTGTTGAGGTACAAGGGCTTTTCAAATAAGTACACTTTCCACGAGCGCATTGCGTGGAGCGCCACGAGGAGTTCTTTTTCACGCGTCGGGTAAATCAGCTCCGCTTGAGTGAGCTTGCGCCCACCGTACGCAAATATGCGCTCTCGTCCAGCGTCGTCATACTGGAACAGGTATCCACCAATAGCAAAACCAGATGCGTCAACGCTGACGTGAAAGGATCTCGTAAAGTCTGCATGAGCAAACGTGGGTGGAGTCGAAAGCTTGTCCCTTAGTGCTCGGAACGCCAGTAATTGTTCTTCGGACAGCGATATGGAGTCCTTGGGTCGCTTGTTCTTGACAACTTCAGTAAGTAAAGCGACATGCTCTGCAAAATTAGCGCAAAAGCGACTCACATAGACGCACGCCCCTATGGACGACTGCATCTCCCTCTTGGTCCGAGGTAGTGGCCAATCCGCACGCCGCCAGCTCCGACGATATCACCGAGACATGGAATTTCAGAACACACACTTTTTAATCTTCACGTACAGTTGCTGCCCCGCGCAGCGTGCCAGCACCTTTCTTAGCGCAGCCAAATGCTCGTCCAGGGAGTCCGACGGTGTGAAGACAAATAAATCGTCGAAATAAGTCTGGCAGAAATCGTTGCAGTCCTTGAATATCGATTGGACGAGTCGAGTGAAGCAAGACGGGCTACTTGAGATGCCCATCCGCGTCACCAAATATTCGTAAAGCCCGTCTTGCGTTGAGAATGCCGTATAGGAAATTGAGTCTCCCCGCAACTTGACCTGGAAGAAGCCCCAAAGTAAATCTAAGGAGGAGAACAGCTTGCCTCGCGCCATAGCGCGTAGAAACTCGTCCTTACATTGGATTGGGTTGGTTGGCACTCGGACCTTCGCATTTAGGCCTCTGAACTCGTGCACAATTCTCCATGCCCCATTGGCTTTCCGAACACAAAATGTTGGTGCACAATAAGGAGAAGACGACGGCCGGATGAGCTTGGCCTTCAGGATGTCACGAGTCCACTGCATGATAGCTTCACGCTGCTCCTTCGAAAAAGGGAATGGTTCCTATGGACTGGCGTCGATTCGGAAACCTCAATACTCGCGTTCATGTTCTGACGAGTTGGAGGCACCGACGGCAGTTCAGATCGAAAGACAACGTCACGAAATTCCAGCAGGAGGGGGTAGACGGCCGTACCCTCCAATGCTTTCCATGCAGCTGCAACCTTCTCCGACATTCCAGACACATCCGAAGAATTGATCAGAAAGCAGAATTCATTGTCTGCTGCCCGGAGAAGCTTGTTTAGATCACGAGGTCATACCAATGTGGTGGTACCCCCCTCGGAGTGATACCCATGTATAAAATAACCTCGCAGACGTGCCTCAGCCCGCTGCCTCGGAGAAAGTCGCGGGTGACTGCACCATCGCCCGCCTACATGCACCGCTGGCTGGACGTCTGGACGTGTCCAGTCGATGATATGGTTAATCTCGTCGAGCCACGGCATGGCCAGCATGACTTCGCATGACTCCGGGATCTCCATCAGAAACGCTCCGGTGGTGTAAATAGAAAAGTCAGGTAAAATAATAGAGATAGATGTCACTCGCTGAGGAATGACAGTTTGTTTTCCGCCACCAAGGCGGATTGTCAGCGGTCGGGCATGGTCGAAAACCTTCAACCCGATGCGCGCGGCGAACTGCAGACACACTGCATTAAAGGATGCACCGCTGTCAATAAAGGCAGACATAGGCGGATTCTCAACCAAGCCGGACTGCTGGATGTAACCATGAGGGGAGGAGTTCTGGAGCATCAACACTGCGTCGGCATTCTCGTAGACGACAGAAGGTTGATCGCCAGTGGCTTGACGTGGGACTGTCGTCTTCTGTCTGCCGAGCGGTCTTCCTGGAGTTCGTGAGCGGACGGACGAGTCGATCCGTACTTAGTAGAGTAGATACGGTGTTCCCTCGAAGGTTGTTGCAAAGCCTTCGGCTCTAATTTCGAAATTGACTTGCCCTTGGTAGGGCTTGACCTTGAGTCTGGATCTAGCTATGGGCTAGGCGGAAAATTGAAGACTTCCTGCTCTTCTCTACCCACTGATGTACAGTGCTTCGTTGAAACCTACGCAGCAACGGACGCACCCATGCGACCGAGGACGGGCGCTCCTTGCTCTGTATTTCTCTAGCGCAAGCAACGGACTTAAGATCTCCGTTACAACCAGCGTGTTTTCGTCGCTAGCAGTATGTGTATTTAATACTCTCTTCGCTAGAATACAGTGCGCCATTATTAAGTCTAAATCACGTCGCACCTCAAACGCCATGGGCTCGGTGGGCCTCGTGTGATCCCACATTTCGCCACGCAAGACGCTAAAGGGCTACATGTACACCCGAATATTTAACGGGCCGTTAATAACGGTATTTTAGAGCATCTCCAACGCGAGCCTCAATTTGGGGTTGAGACCTCAGTTTGCGATAAATTACGGACTGACGTCTTCCAACGCAGACCCCGTTTTGAGGCAACCTCAAATATATCCCCGCTGCTGACCTCAAATCGCGTGGATTTGAGGCCCTGATTTGAGGTCCAGACCGTACCCATCTGTCCGATTGTTTGTGTCTCGTACAACTACTTTCCCACTCTGAGAAGGTCACTTTAAACTGGACAGAAGATGAAGCATCTGCGAAAGGTAGCGTCTCAATTTGAGGTCTGAGTATCCTGCGTTGGAAAAACGAGGGACCAAACCTTATCCGAAACTGGTATTTTCCATAATATTTTGCGGTTTGCTGCCCAGATGGTATCTCCGCGTTGGAGATGCTCAACAGCTATCAACCTCCCTCCGAACTCTTCAATCTTATATCTGCGTAGCCTTGACAACACATAATCTACCCAATAAGATATCAACAGGTGTTTTTATAAGATATTACCCCATCGCCCCTGTCCTAAACGAAGTTTTCTCCTAAGCGAATATCAATAATAGCCAATGACGATGCTTTATTTAGATGGTAGCAGCTAATGCGTAGTATAAATTACGCTAATTATAGGCTACTACAGGATGGACCAGTCATTAGAACCAGTCACTTGGCAATATAGCCATGGGCAGACACCATACCACAGGACCTGGGAAGAAGCCGAAGCGATACACTCGGATTGGTGTTGACTATACGCATAAGCGGCTCGTACTAGAGTTTCTAGCTGCAGACAACTCAGTTAGAGACGCTATCAAGCACTTCTACTCGAGCTGCACTGCTACTGAGAGGGTACGCAAGCAGAAGCAGCTTTCGAAATGGAAGAAGCAAGAAGAACATTTTGCTGCAGTATGCTAAGACGGCAAAGTACACCTACAAAATCTGCGCTACAACGGGCAAGGGGCGATTCTCTCGCGCGAGGCTGAGACCAACATCGTTTTGTGGATCAGCTCAATGCGGAGAGATGGGTGTCCTGTTTCGTCGCAAATGCTGAAGTACAAGGCCCTCGGAGTGGCTGCTGACGAAGGACTTCCAAGCCATGTATTCAAAGCCTCGCATTCATGGCGCTGCCGTTTCATGACAACAAACAAATTGTCAATTTGTGCTCGCACCCGCCGCCAGACGACGCCAGAGGACGCGGAGCAAAGTTCAGCGCAGAGGTGAGGGCTGCAATTACTGAACACGGTATCGCGAACGTATTCAACGCGGATCAAACAGGTGAGACGAGCGATGATATAGTTCTATGTATACACTGACATCACAGCTTATTGTTTACGGTAGCTGTATTTGCCGCGTAAGACTGTCATCACCAGAGGGTCGAAGACTGTTTGGGTGAGGTGCGGTGGTAAAAATAAAGAGCGCACAACTGTGATGTTGTTAGCTGATTGGTATCGCAAAAAGTATGCCCCGTTCGTCATTTTCAAGAGCGGTGTTTCACGACATGAACATATTCAAATCAAGAACAATGCAGTGCGACATGGCTTCAGTGTTCATATGTGGAAGTAGATGTTTGCCCTTCAAGCGCTGCATGGTTGCCAAATCTACGGGAACCCTACTGCTTGGTGGAACTCGTACATCTCCTTGCGGTTCCTCATGCATTATTTCGGCTTTCGTGAAAATATGGACGAGAAGTTGTTACTTCTATGGGATGATTTCTCGGGGCACTGGACTCAAGATGTCCTGGAATATGCGGCCTCAATTAACGTCATATTGACGAAAGTACCGCCACGTTATACTTACGTATGCAGATGTGGCATGGAACCAGCCGTTTAAGTGTCGATTGCGCGGTCGCTGGCTCGCTTACCTGTGTGATCAAATTGCTGCACACCACGCACAGGACAAAGAGCGCGCAGAGCTGAGTGCGAAGACTTACTGAGGGGATTGGAGTTATTGCTAGAAATGAGATACAGGAAGTTGCTAGAGAACAGATTCGTCAGCTTCAAGACCAAGCACCGAACTCTAGGTTTGAAATGGTGCCACCAAAACGCGTTGATATTGCGTCTTGGGTCACAGAAAGCTGGGATGAGCTTACTGAGAAGACAATTATCAGTGGGTTTGCGAAAGCGGATCTCCTGTGTGACACCCGTTGTATCGAGCCCTAAGCTTAGACATTAGATGTCGATGAAATCACAGAGCTTTAGATGAACTTGTGCGGTGGGTACGACTGTCTGCAGTGATGACGAGTATACCAGTAGTTCAGATGAAGAATTGTTTTACTGATAAATATATAATGGAATGTACTTGATTTGATTGCGAAGTAAACAAGCGTGCTTGGACACGTAGCTTAATTGGCAAGAGCACCGCCTTTTATGCGGATGGACGCGGGTTCGATCACCGCCGTGTCCATATTTTTAATTGGTATAATAGAATTATTACATAATTCTGACGTATTGCGGAAACCCTACCCCAGATATCGTACTTTGAACTTCGCTTAGGAAAGGGGCGATGCAGTACTCTAGTAAATTATATTGATCCACTAAGTGACGCTTTTGTGGTCCACATATTTGAATTAATCCCCTAAGGGCTCTCCGTACAACGTACCCGTTGCACTGCCAGGATAACTAGGGCCCCGCGAAGACTGGGATAGGAACATTGAATTGCGAAAATTAATATACTTTATATTAACCAAAATATTGTTGGAGAGGGGCTGTTTGAGCTGTGCTTCATAAAGTTAGACTCACCCCTCTGCTTCGGAAAAGATATAATATAATACATGTAGAGTTCATGGTGAGGTGTTGCTCATGGGATTCCGTGCTGTTCCCTCAGTTAATTTAAGTGGTGCCGGAGACTACCGTGTCAACATGCAACGTACCCATAGTACTGTTTAATAGTCTTCGTGTAATGTCGCGCCTGTAGGTCGATAAAGCATCGCGCATGACAGCACAACCAGGAGAAAGAGAAGCGACTCGTGGAGAGCAAGGACGAGAAACTAAAGCTGCTCAAGGAGCCAATTTAAGTAGTCCGCAATGCTCTGCGGGGGGAAGGCAACGAGCGGTAGAAATGAAGACCGGAATGCGTGCAGTCCTGAGCGACGAACGCGAGAAAGCTATGAGCGGCAATATATATTACGGAGGCACAGTCGCAATATATTCTCCGGTTGTTCCGTAATGTATACTAATAGTGCTGTAATACGCGGGTTTATAAGTCGCTCTAATACCAGCAGCCTTACATCAGCGAATCCAGCAGCTTCAATCCTAGCTAACCCTAAATATACTTCCCATCCCAGGTTGGAGGGGGGGGGGGGGGGGGCGTTTAAGATCAGTCGCATCAGTTGTATCCAGTCCCAGCTGACGGGTGGTGTGCAGCAGCAATGAGCCAGTCCACACCGGACAGAATCTCGGATTACCAGACCGCTGTAAAACGCGTTGCATACCGCGACCTTCTTGGTCGTTTTTTTGTCCTCGAAATATCACTTCAATAGAGCACGCTTGGTGATAATTCTTCGTTTGTAAACCGTTCGCATCGCGGACTAGGACGTCTCTGGCCTGCAGCGTGTGCACCCTTCTGCTTCCCCGCACGGACAGATATTCTGTGCTCCGGAGTAGAAAGAAGCAGCCCAGCACCGCAGCCCCACCAAGGACGCGGTGCTGGGCTTTGTAAAGATCGAGGTTGCCGAGAAGCCACTGCAGCAGTGGGCGCAAGACGGGGTCTCTGGGTGACGGAGGCGGACTGGACCGTCGCATGCCGGACAAAACCGCAGCGTGATGTGCGTCGAGTTGAGGGTTGGATCCGGCGAAGATCCGATGATACCAGCGCACATGGCAGAGCTTAGACTGTATCGTGCTGGGGCCTGCGACCAACCTGCTGTTAGCCGTTTCCACATACTTGCGTACCCCACGCCCCAGGCGCGAGACCACGCATCTGCCATTGTATTGTATGGCCCCGGAAGATGCTGCGCGGAGACGCGCAGTGATCATTGAGCTTCGACAGCCCCGAGAACGCGGCTAAGCTCCTGCGCGAGAGGGTCGCGACTGCTGAGACTATTGCACCAGGACACAGCTGGTCGATTATCGATCCAGAATTTGATGTGTGTCAGCGTACCCGCTGACCGCGGACACCATTCTCGTCCCCAATACAGGATGGCCCAGACCGCGCTGACCTGTTCCCGGACACTGATCGGAAACCGCTCGTCTCGAATCATCCGGCGTTCTGTTTCGTCAAACTGGAATTGAATGTAGAGCTTGCAAGCGGGGTGGAGGGCGCAGATACTGCTGTCACTAGCGTCCATCAGAATGTTGACGACCGTCGCTGGGTACTGCGAGAAAACCCGCAAGGGCATGCCACGAAGCCGACCATGTTGTAAAATGGTGTCAGACCACTCGAGGTCGAGGCGAGCTTCGGTATCAAGTCGAACTGTACCGGATCACGGAGCTCGATGGTGTAGAGAAGAAAGAAAGGCTTTTTTGCTGGACGTATGCACGAGCACACGTGCCGTAGCGACCCAAGGAGCTGGGAGAGCTCTGTGCGCGTTGTGGACAGCTTCTGCTGCGCCGTGCGAATACGCCTGAGTGCTTTCGCGATCTTATCCTCCGGAATCGACACCGTCCGGTGCTCCGTGTCCCAGTCAAGCCCCAAATCATGGGCCCGTGACGACCAGGCTGTGAACTTCTTGTGATTTATAAACCGAGGGCCTAGAACCGCCAACATGGCTAAGCGAAGTGCACACTCACACAGCTCCAGTCGATGTCCGACATCTTCCTCGACCAGCATATGGTCGTCAACCCAGTCAACACAGAAAAATAGATCCGTGTCCAAGCCACCCGGTTGCATACTCGATGGGCTTTCGCGACGCACGAGAAAAGATGTAGCCGATCCAAATACACCGTAATGAGCCGGGGAGCCTGTCCAACCGAACGGGAGCGCGAGGTCAATGACTGCTGCGGTACAAGGCCAGCAAACTTGGTGCACACGGACGGATGACCCCTGACGTGCTTGAACGCCCATTTAACGTCGCCGCGCATGAGTTGAATTGGCGTGGATGGTGACCGCCGCTTGAGATCCTCGATCCGCCTAGCAATTGCACCGATATGCTCGTAAACTAATAGCGGCAGCTCCGCCGGGTCAGATGGGTCGTTCACCGAGGCGCCGACTGGGAACGACAGATCGTGGATGACTCGAGCCTCTTTAGACGAGTCCGTGTCTGCTTTCGGCACGCACCCGAAGGGGCTGTACATCAGATCGCCCCCGCTCTCCGCGACATCGATATCCACCACCATGTACGTCCCGGCGTCTTGGCCTTGTCGGATACTCCGATGAAGTGAATTCGCAAGAGTTGACCCGACTTGTGATTCGTCACTGGACGACTTGGGCCTGCCGGTCGGGGCCGGAACAGGTGGCGGACACCGTCGGAAATTGCAGTAAGTTAGAGGTCCTGCTGATCGTAGCCGTGGAGAAACCACTCAAGGTGGTGCCGGTGCAGCGCTTTGTTCGGCCTGGCATCGATCAGGGTTTGGCCTCTCCATAATCGTACGGTTTCCACGAAATACAGGAATGAATGACGCACGAATTCGGATAGATTCTGTTGCATTTCAGCATCGATCAAGTATGACGCACCTACGGCTGTGCCGGCATGGGTTGGCGATGGACTGGGAGGAAGAACACCCGCGGCGTGAAAGGCCGCCAGCCTCTCTGCGGCGACAAGAGCTTCATCTTCCACCAGTATCGTGCCCAACTGCGCCGCCACCCAGTCAACGACAGCAGGGGTTACTGGTGGCACCGGATGCGCGGTGCGTTGACGTCACAGGCGTTGCGTGACGTCTGCGCGCAGACCTTAATAATTATCCAAAACGAAGGCTTTCACGGCAGGCTCCGATGCTGATGGCACGAAGTGTCCGAGGAAGTCGTGGGTACATCGGTCGGGAGAAGGTGACGGACAGCCTTGCGGTGGAAGGAATAGAAGACATAGTTGCTTGTCATTCTCGCGCGGAGCGACGAGGACCACCGCCGATGGGACCGAGCGCATTCTCGCGCAGAGCGACGAGGACCACCGCCGATGGGACCGAGCGCATTCTCGCGCAGAGCGACGAGGACTACCGCCGATGGGACCGAGCGCCTCCGAGCCTTGTAGACGGTTTCGCCTCCCGGGACAACCCCGCATCCAGCTGGCCACGTCGTCGTGACCGACGATCGGGACAGTTTCAGTAGGACACCGTTGAGCTCCGCGTCTTGCACACATAGGCGATGCCGGGTGTCTAGGCGTGTTTCAGTATCGTACTCGGCGTCATGTGCTGCGGCGAGACGGTACGACCCAAGAACGCGGCTAAACCAAAAGACCAGTGCCCGCGCTTCCGCCGTCGACCAGGGGCCGTAGTCATTTAGCTCTTCAGCAAATTCTTGAGCTGTTGCGAACAGGCGTCAGGTCGGACCGTCGAAAAAATCATTGGCGTAGGAATTGAGAAGTCGTAGCGCCGTAACAATGTCGGCGAAGCACGGCGTCACTGTGACCTTGGGCAGCGCCACGTTTCCGGAGAAATTGTTCATGTTCACCGAACCGGAACCAGACCGTTCGAGCTGTGCATTTATCCAAAACCAGCGAAAGTGGAGGGCAGACAGCTCACAAACTTCAAAATTCACGTTGAATAGGAGAGTAAAAATGGCGGGGTGCGGGATAAACTTGGAGGCTGGGGAGTAGGTAGCAAATTCAACAAACGTGGCAGGGTGCATACCTCGGTGCTCTTTCGCAGTGATCAGATCGTAGACTACTCGTTGCGCGTCGGATGGAAGGAAACTGCTTTGACGATCCGACGCGTCGTCCGTTGTGGCGCTGGCGGTGAAATCCGATACTGAGTCCTGCCCGGTCCGTTGGCGTTTGGACCCCAGACGTTGTATCTGGTCGGCATATGTGCGCAGAAGTCCAGTTAATTTCAAGGTAACTGGGCCGGCGGAAGTCCCGACCGTCGGTCACGACGACGTGGCCAGCTGGATGCGGGGTTGTCCCGGGAGGCGAAACCGTCTACAAGGCTCGGAGGCGCTCGGTCCCATCGGCGGTGGTCCTCGTCGCTCTGCGCGAGAATGCGCTCGGTCCCATCGGCGGTGGTCCTCGTCGCTCTGCGCGAGAATGCGCTCGGTCCCATCGGCGGTGGTCCTCGTCGCTCCGCGCGAGAATGACAAGCAACTATGTCTTGTATTCCTTCCACCGCAAGGCTGTCCGTCACCCTCTCCCGACCGATGTACCCACGACTTCCTCGGACACTTCGTGCCATCAGCATCGGAGCCTGCCGTGAAAGCCTTCGTTTTGGATAATTATTAAGGTCTGCGCGCAGACGTCACGCAACGCCTGTGACGTCAACGCACCGCGCATCCGGTGCCACCAGTAACCCCTGCTGTCGTTGACTGGGTGGCGGCGCAGTTGGGCACGATACTGGTGGAAGATGAAGCTCTTGTCGCCGCAGAGAGGCTGGCGGCCTTTCACGCCGCGGGTGTTCTTCCTCCCAGTCCATCGCCAACCCATGCCGGCACAGCCGTAGGTGCGTCATACTTGATCGATGCTGAAATGCAACAGAATCTATCCGAATTCGTGCGTCATTCATTCCTGTATTTCGTGGAAACCGTACGATTATGGAGAGGCCAAACCCTGATCGATGCCAGGCCGAACAAAGCGCTGCACCGGCACCACCTTGAGTGGTTTCTCCACGGCTACGATCAGCAGGACCTCTAACTTACTGCAATTTCCGACGGTGTCCGCCACCTGTTCCGGCCCCGACCGGCAGGCCCAAGTCGTCCAGTGACGAATCACAAGTCGGGTCAACTCTTGCGAATTCACTTCATCGGAGTATCCGACAAGGCCAAGACGCCGGGACGTACATGGTGGTGGATATCGATGTCGCGGAGAGCGGGGGCGATCTGATGTACAGCCCCTTCGGGTGCGTGCCGAAAGCAGACACGGACTCGTCTAAAGAGGCTCGAGTCATCCACGATCTGTCGTTCCCAGTCGGCGCCTCGGTGAACGACCCATCTGACCCGGCGGAGCTGCCGCTATTAGTTTACGAGCATATCGGTGCAATTGCTAGGCGGATCGAGGATCTCAAGCGGCGGTCACCATCCACGCCAATTCAACTCATGCGCGGCGACGTTAAATGGGCGTTCAAGCACGTCAGGGGTCATCCGTCCGTGTGCACCAAGTTTGCTGGCCTTGTACCGCAGCAGTCATTGACCTCGCGCTCCCGTTCGGTTGGACAGGCTCCCCGGCTCATTACGGTGTATTTGGATCGGCTACATCTTTTCTCGTGCGTCGCGAAAGCCCATCGAGTATGCAACCGGGTGGCTTGGACACGGATCTATTTTTCTGTGTTGACTGGGTTGACGACCATATGCTGGTCGAGGAAGATGTCGGACATCGACTGGAGCTGTGTGAGTGTGCACTTCGCTTAGCCATGTTGGCGGTTCTAGGCCCTCGGTTTATAAATCACAAGAAGTTCACAGCCTGGTCGTCACGGGCCCATGCTTTGGGGCTTGACTGGGACACGGAGCACCGGACGGTGTCGATTCCGGAGGATAAGATCGCGAAAGCACTCAGGCGTATTCGCACGGCGCAGCAGAAGCTGTCCACAACGCGCACAGAGCTCTCCCAGCTCCTTGGGTCGCTACGGCACGTGTGCTCGTGCATACGTCCAGCAAAAAAGCCTTTCTTTCTTCTCTACACCATCGAGCTCCGTGATCTGGTACAGTTCGACTTGATACCGAAGCTCGCCTCAACCTCGAGTGGTCTGACACCATTTTACAACATGGTCGGCTTCGTGGCATGCCCTTGCGGGTTTTCTCGCAGTACCCAGCGACGGTCGTCAACATTCTGATGGACGCTAGTGACAGCAGTATCTGCGCCCTCCACCCCGCTTGCAAGCTCTACATTCAATTCCAGTTTGACGAAACAGAACGCCGGATGATTCGAGACGAGCGGTTTCCGATCAGTGTCCGGGAACAGGTCAGCGCGGTCTGGGCCATCCTGTATTGGGGACGAGAATGGTGTCCGCGGTCAGCGGGTACGCTGACACACATCAAATTCTGGATCGATAATCGACCAGCTGTGTCCTGGTGCAATAGTCTCAGCAGTCGCGACCCTCTCGCGCAGGAGCTTAGCCGCGTTCTCGGGGCTGTCGAAGCTCAATGATCACTGCGCGTCTCCGCGCAGCATCTTCCGGGGCCATACAATACAATGGCAGATGCGTGGTCTCGCGCCTGGGGCGTGGGGTACGCAAGTATGTGGAAACGGCTAACAGCAGGTTGGTCGCAGGCCCCAGCACGATACAGTCTAAGCTCTGCCATGTGCGCTGGTATCATCGGATCTTCGCCGGATCCAACCCTCAACTCGACGCACATCACGCTGCGGTTTTGTCCGGCATGCGACGATCCAGTCCGCCTCCGTCACCCAGAGACCCCGTCTTGCGCCCACTGCTGCAGTGGCTTCTCGGCAACCTCGATCTTTACAAAGCCCAGCACCGCGTCCTTGGTGGGGCTGCGGTGCTGGGCTGCTTCTTTCTACTCCGGAGCACAGAATATCTGTCCGTGCGGGGAAGCAGAAGGGTGCACACGCTGCAGGCCAGAGACGTCCTAGTCCGCGATGCGAACGGTTTACAAACGAAGAATTATCACCAAGCGTGCTCTATTGAAGTGATATTTCGAGGACAAAAAAACGACCAAGAAGGTCGCGGTATGCAACGCGTTTTACAGCGGTCTGGTAATCCGAGATTCTGTCCGGTGTGGACTGGCTCATTGCTGCTGCACACCACCCGTCAGCTGGGACTGGATACAACTGATGCGACTGATCTTAAACGCCCCCCCCCCCTCCAACCTGGGATGGGAAGTATATTTAGGGTTAGCTAGGATTGAAGCTGCTGGATTCGCTGATGTAAGGCTGCTGGTATTAGAGCGACTTATAAACCCGCGTATTACAGCACTATTAGTATACATTACGGAACAACCGGAGAATATATTGCGACTGTGCCTCCGTAATATATATTGCCGCTCATAGCTTTCTCGCGTTCGTCGCTCAGGACTGCACGCATTCCGGTCTTCATTTCTACCGCTCGTTGCCTTCCCCCCGCAGAGCATTGCGGACTACTTAAATTGGCTCCTTGAGCAGCTTTAGTTTCTCGTCCTTGCTCTCCACGAGTCGCTTCTCTTTCTCCTGGTTGTGCTGTCATGCGCGATGCTTTATCGACCTACAGGCGCGACATTACACGAAGACTATTAAACAGTACTATGGGTACGTTGCATGTTGACACGGTAGTCTCCGGCACCACTTAAATTAACTGAGGGAACAGCACGGAATCCCATGAGCAACACCTCACCATGAACTCTACATGTATTATATTATATCTTTTCCGAAGCAGAGGGGTGAGTCTAACTTTATGAAGCACAGCTCAAACAGCCCCTCTCCAACAATATTTTGGTTAATATAAAGTATATTAATTTTCGCAATTCAATGTTCCTATCCCAGTCTTCGCGGGGCCCTAGTTATCCTGGCAGTGCAACGGGTACGTTGTACGGAGAGCCCTTAGGGGATTAATTCAAATATGTGGACCACAAAAGCGTCACTTAGTGGATCAATATAATTTACTAGAGTACTGCATCGCCCCTTTCCTAAGCGAAGTTCAAAGTACGATATCTGGGGTAGGGTTTCCGCAATACGTCAGAATTATGTAATAATTCTATTATACCAATTAAAAATATGGACACGGCGGTGATCGAACCCGCGTCCATCCGCATAAAAGGCGGTGCTCTTGCCAATTAAGCTACGTGTCCAAGCACGCTTGTTTACTTCGCAATCAAATCAAGTACATTCCATTATATATTTATCAGTAAAACAATTCTTCATCTGAACTACTGGTATACTCGTCATCACTGCAGACAGTCGTACCCACCGCACAAGTTCATCTAAAGCTCTGTGATTTCATCGACATCTAATGTCTAAGCTTAGGGCTCGATACAACGGGTGTCACACAGGAGATCCGCTTTCGCAAACCCACTGATAATTGTCTTCTCAGTAAGCTCATCCCAGCTTTCTGTGACCCAAGACGCAATATCAACGCGTTTTGGTGGCACCATTTCAAACCTAGAGTTCGGTGCTTGGTCTTGAAGCTGACGAATCTGTTCTCTAGCAACTTCCTGTATCTCATTTCTAGCAATAACTCCAATCCCCTCAGTAAGTCTTCGCACTCAGCTCTGCGCGCTCTTTGTCCTGTGCGTGGTGTGCAGCAATTTGATCACACAGGTAAGCGAGCCAGCGACCGCGCAATCGACACTTAAACGGCTGGTTCCATGCCACATCTGCATACGTAAGTATAACGTGGCGGTACTTTCGTCAATATGACGTTAATTGAGGCCGCATATTCCAGGACATCTTGAGTCCAGTGCCCCGAGAAATCATCCCATAGAAGTAACAACTTCTCGTCCATATTTTCACGAAAGCCGAAATAATGCATGAGGAACCGCAAGGAGATGTACGAGTTCCACCAAGCAGTAGGGTTCCCGTAGATTTGGCAACCATGCAGCGCTTGAAGGGCAAACATCTACTTCCACATATGAACACTGAAGCCATGTCGCACTGCATTGTTCTTGATTTGAATATGTTCATGTCGTGAAACACCGCTCTTGAAAATGACGAACGGGGCATACTTTTTGCGATACCAATCAGCTAACAACATCACAGTTGTGCGCTCTTTATTTTTACCACCGCACCTCACCCAAACAGTCTTCGACCCTCTGGTGATGACAGTCTTACGCGGCAAATACAGCTACCGTAAACAATAAGCTGTGATGTCAGTGTATACATAGAACTATATCATCGCTCGTCTCACCTGTTTGATCCGCGTTGAATACGTTCGCGATACCGTGTTCAGTAATTGCAGCCCTCACCTCTGCGCTGAACTTTGCTCCGCGTCCTCTGGCGTCGTCTGGCGGCGGGTGCGAGCACAAATTGACAATTTGTTTGTTGTCATGAAACGGCAGCGCCATGAATGCGAGGCTTTGAATACATGGCTTGGAAGTCCTTCGTCAGCAGCCACTCCGAGGGCCTTGTACTTCAGCATTTGCGACGAAACAGGACACCCATCTCTCCGCATTGAGCTGATCCACAAAACGATGTTGGTCTCAGCCTCGCGCGAGAGAATCGCCCCTTGCCCGTTGTAGCGCAGATTTTGTAGGTGTACTTTGCCGTCTTAGCATACTGCAGCAAAATGTTCTTCTTGCTTCTTCCATTTCGAAAGCTGCTTCTGCTTGCGTACCCTCTCAGTAGCAGTGCAGCTCGAGTAGAAGTGCTTGATAGCGTCTCTAACTGAGTTGTCTGCAGCTAGAAACTCTAGTACGAGCCGCTTATGCGTATAGTCAACACCAATCCGAGTGTATCGCTTCGGCTTCTTCCCAGGTCCTGTGGTATGGTGTCTGCCCATGGCTATATTGCCAAGTGACTGGTTCTAATGACTGGTCCATCCTGTAGTAGCCTATAACTAGCGTAATTTATACTACGCATTAGCTGCTACCATCTAAATAAAGCATCGTCATTGGCTATTATTGATATTCGCTTAGGAGAAAACTTCGTTTAGGACAGGGGCGATGGGGTAATATCTTATAAAAACACCTGTTGATATCTTATTGGGTAGATTATGTGTTGTCAAGGCTACGCAGATATAAGATTGAAGAGTTCGGAGGGAGGTTGATAGCTGTTGAGCATCTCCAACGCGGAGATACCATCTGGGCAGCAAACCGCAAAATATTATGGAAAATACCAGTTTCGGATAAGGTTTGGCCCCTCGTTTTTCCAACGCAGGATACTCAGACCTCAAATTGAGACGCTACCTTTCGCAGATGCTTCATCTTCTGTCCAGTTTAAAGTGACCTTCTCAGAGTGGGAAAGTAGTTGTACGAGACACAAACAATCGGACAGATGGGTACGGTCTGGACCTCAAATCAGGGCCTCAAATCCACGCGATTTGAGGTCAGCAGCGGGGATATATTTGAGGTTGCCTCAAAACGGGGTCTGCGTTGGAAGACGTCAGTCCGTAATTTATCGCAAACTGAGGTCTCAACCCCAAATTGAGGCTCGCGTTGGAGATGCTCTAAAATACCGTTATTAACGGCCCGTTAAATATTCGGGTGTACATGTAGCCCTTTAGCGTCTTGCGTGGCGAAATGTGGGATCACACGAGGCCCACCGAGCCCATGGCGTTTGAGGTGCGACGTGATTTAGACTTAATAATGGCGCACTGTATTCTAGCGAAGAGAGTATTAAATACACATACTGCTAGCGACGAAAACACGCTGGTTGTAACGGAGATCTTAAGTCCGTTGCTTGCGCTAGAGAAATACAGAGCAAGGAGCGCCCGTCCTCGGTCGCATGGGTGCGTCCGTTGCTGCGTAGGTTTCAACGAAGCACTGTACATCAGTGGGTAGAGAAGAGCAGGAAGTCTTCAATTTTCCGCCTAGCCCATAGCTAGATCCAGACTCAAGGTCAAGCCCTACCAAGGGCAAGTCAATTTCGAAATTAGAGCCGAAGGCTTTGCAACAACCTTCGAGGGAACACCGTATCTACTCTACTAAGTACGGATCGACTCGTCCGTCCGCTCACGAACTCCAGGAAGACCGCTCGGCAGACAGAAGACGACAGTCCCACGTCAAGCCACTGGCGATCAACCTTCTGTCGTCTACGAGAATGCCGACGCAGTGTTGATGCTCCAGAACTCCTCCCCTCATGGTTACATCCAGCAGTCCGGCTTGGTTGAGAATCCGCCTATGTCTGCCTTTATTGACAGCGGTGCATCCTTTAATGCAGTGTGTCTGCAGTTCGCCGCGCGCATCGGGTTGAAGGTTTTCGACCATGCCCGACCGCTGACAATCCGCCTTGGTGGCGGAAAACAAACTGTCATTCCTCAGCGAGTGACATCTATCTCTATTATTTTACCTGACTTTTCTATTTACACCACCGGAGCGTTTGTGATGGAGATCCCGGAGTCATGCGAAGTCATGCTGGCCATGCCGTGGCTCGACGAGATTAACCATATCATCGACTGGACACGTCCAGACGTCCAGCCAGCGGTGCATGTAGGCGGGCGATGGTGCAGTCACCCGCGACTTTCTCCGAGGCAGCGGGCTGAGGCACGTCTGCGAGGTTATTTTATACATGGGTATCACTCCGAGGGGGGTACCACCACATTGGTATGACCTCGTGATCTAAACAAGCTTCTCCGGGCAGCAGACAATGAATTCTGCTTTCTGATCAATTCTTCGGATGTGTCTGGAATGTCGGAGAAGGTTGCAGCTGCATGGAAAGCATTGGAGGGTACGGCCGTCTACCCCCTCCTGCTGGAATTTCGTGACGTTGTCTTTCGATCTGAACTGCCGTCGGTGCCTCCAACTCGTCAGAACATGAACGCGAGTATTGAGGTTTCCGAATCGACGCCAGTCCATAGGAACCATTCCCTTTTTCGAAGGAGCAGCGTGAAGCTATCATGCAGTGGACTCGTGACATCCTGAAGGCCAAGCTCATCCGGCCGTCGTCTTCTCCTTATTGTGCACCAACATTTTGTGTTCGGAAAGCCAATGGGGCATGGAGAATTGTGCACGAGTTCAGAGGCCTAAATGCGAAGGTCCGAGTGCCAACCAACCCAATCCAATGTAAGGACGAGTTTCTACGCGCTATGGCGCGAGGCAAGCTGTTCTCCTCCTTAGATTTACTTTGGGGCTTCTTCCAGGTCAAGTTGCGGGAAGACTCAATTTCCTATACGGCATTCTCAACGCAAGACGGGCTTTACGAATATTTGGTGACGCGGATGGGCATCTCAAGTAGCCCGTCTTGCTTCACTCGACTCGTCCAATCGATATTCAAGGACTGCAACGATTTCTGCCAGACTTATTTCGACGATTTATTTGTCTTCACACCGTCGGACTCCCTGGACGAGCATTTGGCTGCGCTAAGAAAGGTGCTGGCACGCTGCGCGGGGCAGCAACTGTACGTGGAGATTAAAAAGTGTGTGTTCTGAAATTCCATGTCTCGGTGATATCGTCGGAGCTGGCGGCGTGCGGATTGGCCACTACCTCGGACCAAGAGGGAGATGCAGTCGTCCATAGGGGCGTGCGTCTATGTGAGTCGCTTTTGCGCTAATTTTGCAGAGCATGTCGCTTTACTTACTGAAGTTGTCAAGAACAAGCGACCCAAGGACTCCATATCGCTGTCCGACGAACAATTACTGGCGTTCCGAGCACTAAGGGACAAGCTTTCGACTCCACCCACGTTTGCTCATGCAGACTTTACGAGATCCTTTCACGTCAGCGTTGACGCATCTGGTTTTGCTATTGGTGGATACCTGTTCCAGTATGACGACGCTGGACGAGAGCGCATATTTGCGTACGGTGGGCGCAAGCTCACTCAAGCGGAGCTGATTTACCCGACGCGTGAAAAAGAACTCCTCGTGGCGCTCCACGCAATGCGCTCGTGGAAAGTGTACTTATTTGAAAAGCCCTTGTACCTCAACACGGATCATCAAACGATCGAGAGCATCTTGCAGCAACAAACCTGTTCGCAGCGTGGCTGAACGAACTCACGCTCTTCCAACCGCGTTTCAAGTGGGTAGCCGGAAGCACAAACATCGTCGCTGATAGTGTTTCACGAAGGCCAGACTGGTCCGATGGCTCCAGCCGAGCTAATAGCCTATCGGAGTTACTCCACCAGTTGACCGCGCAGGTTAGTGATACAGAACCGGCAAGTCTGTTTGCTCAATCAACATCCGCCGAGCTCGATATTCTCGACGTTTGCCGGAAGAATTACTCACAAGACCAAATATTTGGACCCTTCATGCTGGACCTGGCCGGGGATCAAGACAACGGCTCACGGCGTCCTCGTCGTTTTCATATGCACGACGGCCTTTTGTATTTTCAAGTTCGACCCGATACTCCTCGGTGCCTCTGTATCCCAGACGTTCCGGAGCTTCGATATGGTATCCTTTTTGAAGAGCACGACACCCCTGTACGAGGTCACCCAGGTCAGGCCAAAACTCTCCTGTTGATAGTGAAGAAGTACTACTGGCGGGGTATGGCGTCTACTGTACAGCGTTACGTGGCGTCGTGTTAGCCCTGCCAGCGAAACATATATGTTCGTGGCAAACCTGCTGGGCTCCTTCATCCTCTCGAAATACCAGATCGACGCTGGGCTGATATCAGTATGGACTTCATGTCCCAGCTCACATTAACAGCGTCAGGGCACGATGCAGTGATGGTCATCGTCGATCGACTTACGAAATGTGGGCATTTTGTGGCTACTCGTACCGATGCGAAGTGGTCTTGAGCAGCGGCCATTGCGTCCTGGGCCTCCATCAATATTGCCTGTTGGTGCGTGACGATCTTGGAAGCACGAGACTGCCTAGAGCTGGGGACAACACAATCCACCACCGGTCGTGGCTGGTAACCCAGGACGGCCACGAATGGCGACATACCAGTAGGCTGTGCACTCGAGCATTGTAGGCGAACTCGGCTAGCGGTAGAAGCGAGTCCCAATCGTCATGGTGGGGGGGATAAAATGCCGCAGGTACTCGTTCACAAATTTGATAGTCACTTCAGATTGGCCGTCTGTAGACGGACGAAATGCCGTACTCAATCTCAATCGAGTCCCTTGTAATTTCATGATCTGCTGTCAAAGTTTTGAAGTGAACTTTGTGTCGCGATCTGAAAAAATGGTTTCTGGCAATCCATGCAGACGTTGAAGAAAGTCGCAAAACAAACGCGCTGGTCTACGTCTCCATCCGGAGTACCATGTGTCGCGGCTTCGAAAATATCAACAGACGACGACGATAATCCTGCGCGGATCACTCGTCTTCAACCTGTTTTGACGGCGGACGGTGCTGAAGGTCACCTCGTACACTCAATTATCGGTCACCATCGGCGGAATGGTGCTCGACACTTCAAGGTGAAGTGGCTCGATACTTCGCTCGTTTCGTCATGGGAACCGTTAAGCAATTTGACACAGGTCATTGAGCTTATCCGACACTACATTGACACGCTTCCAGCCACACGAGCAACGGCACTTCTAAGGGAGGAAGTGTAACGGAGATCTTAAGTTCGTTGCTGGCGCTAGAGAAATACAGAGCAAGGAGCGCCCGTCCTCGGTCGCATGGGTGCGTCCGTTGCTGCGTAGGTTTTAACCAAGCACTGTACATCAGTAGGTAGAGCAGAGCAGGAAGCCGTGGTTTGCCTATTTCATTCAATTCAGTCTTCAATTTGCCTCCTAGCCCACACCTAGATCCAGACTCAAGGTAAAGCACTACCAAGGGCAAGACACTGGTGCTGTACCTTGCGAACGACGTAAGGTTCAAAATCTACGTGTTGCCGTACCTGGTACAGATACCAGCGATAGCATCAGGCGGACGTAGCGGGTGGCGAAGATGGTTGCGTGCAGTCGTGAGCCGTAAGTCTTGCCCAGTACAGATGTCTGCGTTAACATCAAGCCGACCTTGATCGAAGTAGCGGGCGCGTAGATGATTGTGTGTGTTGTGGACTGCGAGTCTAGCTCCTTCGGCGCCGCAACAGCAGAGTATAACCGTGAGTAAGGGGGGGGGGGGCTGTTGCGGCGACCGAAAAAAGCTAGACTGGTGGTAGCGGTTGTGGCAAAGCCTCCTCGCTAGATTGATTGATAGTGCTTTGATTGACATTTGACCTTTTTGGCACAGAATTCCGGGAATCCTCCCCTGTGGATAGTTCCTAAGAAATCCGGTTAGTAGTACTTGCTGAAATAGTATACCATTGTAATACTACGACCCGTTTTTTCTTAGGATAGTCGTATTACTACTACCAGGAGTGCGGTATTCGATATAAGTGATATTATGCTATCATCAATCTGTACTATAGTACTCTTCAAGTAATACTTTGAAAGGCCCTAAACAAAGTCGCGCTTCGCACGAAGAAGCTCTGAAATTTAGAAAGTTATTAGAAACTGTATTCATAAGATTTGATTCGTGCTCACATACCATTGACCAAGAGGTACTATAGTACTCTTCAATCTTTGAAAGGCCCTGAACAGCCCAGCCCTCTATTAATAGTGTTGTTGCTGCCAGAGTTGGCGACCACTAATTCTCTGGATTTTATCCAGAGTCCTAGGCGGGATCGCAGTGCGATCCCGCCCCAGGCCTCCACAAATATGGGCAAGCCGATTTTGCCCATGTTTGAGCTTAACATGGGCATTTTGAGATATCCAATATGGGAACATGGGCGCCCAGAATTTAATCACTATAAATGTATGGTGTCGATAGGTCTAGGTCTCTAGTATACACAGTACGTAGTATCGATTTGGCCTCGTGAAGGTTTAAACTGCTTCGAGTGCATCTCGCCCTCCAACCACCCTAAAAATAATGCCGTTTCATCTAAGCGTGTCTAGCACCTGACGCGCTTGCACACGTGGAAGAAAGGAAAGCTGTTTTGTCAATTAATGTGTCAAATTTAGGTACATCATAGTGTTATAGATCAGTAAATTATTGTAGCTAAGCGACACATTGGGCAACAGGACACATTAGAGAGTTTTCGCTGCGGCTCCCATTGCCATTCCCACAGCAAAGTCAACACAAAAAGGGCACCTCTATGGGAAACCCCCTCCGCCACCCACAGAATTCGGAAATCTGTGGGAGCCTTCCCATTCCCAGAGTTGCCGCCTCCCCACCCGACCTCATGGCTGCAACGACTGTGGCTTCGAAGCCTGCCACCGAGCCACCTCGCTCGACAGCCCCACCACGCCGGAAGAACTTCAGCGAAGAAGACGATGTCGCTCTGCTTCGCCAAGTGCTGCTTGACCGGCCTTTTGCTAAGCCACGGGGCAAGGTCATGCAGCACTGGGACAGTCTTGCTGCAACGCTCGTAGCCTCGCCGGCCTTTTCGCGCAGTAAGCTAAGTGGCAAGAACGCGCAGTCACGCATGAACCAGCTTGTTCAAACTCACCGAGAGACGATGAAGGAGGCGGAGCTACTCTCTGGCGTGGCGGAGGAGGTCACGGAGAGAGACCAGCTGCTTGACGAGCTTGTAGAGCTCCTCGATGATGCTAAACAGGAGCAAGAATGCAAAAAGCAAAACGAACAGAAGAAGCGCGAGCGAGACGAGGCAGCGTCGCTTGTGGCTCGCTGGGTAGCCATGGAGCGACTGGAGCAATCTTCGGCCGCTGACGAAGCCGGATCCCCACCGAAGAAGCATGTTCGCCTCGCTCAACTTACTATGGCCATGATAGAGATGAAGGAGCGTGACATAGCAGCTCGCAAAGAAGAACGAGCCGAAGAACGTCTGGATCGCGCTCGTGAGAGAGCTGAGGACCGCGCAGAGCAAGCTCGTTTACGTGCCGACGAGAACGAGCGCATGGTGAAGTTGCTGGATGTGTTCACGCAACGCATGATGACCGCGATGCAGAGCAAGTAGGGAGCAGCAGTTGTGTTTATTGCACGGTTATCTAAGCCACGGCTAAATATACTTGCAACGAGGGAGGTGCTAACGCAAAGAACGAGCTAATTTGATTCCCCTTGTAGTAGCAGCAATGACAGTTTGTCATGAGCATTGAGATCATGACGTACTTCCCCACTGGACTTAGTCTAATCTTGTTCGACTTTTTGAAGTCGATGAACGCCCAGAGCGTCTTCAGTCTACCGAACGACCACTCGACACTCTCACGCACAGAACTCATTGCACTGTTGAATGCCTTTTCCCTAGTTGACGTACTTGCACCACGAAAACCGGATACAATATACCGGGATATACCGTAGGCCGGATCACCGTATACAGCATACCCACCAAAAATATCTTGGTTCTGCTCGAAATAGTCCAGCAGCTTGCTTTCGCGCAGCAAGGTGACATCGTGGCGTCGCCCTTCAATAGGACCCCAATAATGAAGCGCCAGCCCGTCTGGTGTCGTAATGCACTGGTAATTGAGACAGTGAACACGCTTGTGTCCCGAATACACTTGGCGCTGCAGGTTCTCGTTGCTTCCGGCGCGTGGTGATGGACGGCAAATTGCGTTCTTCGTTCCGTCAATGAAACCAAAGATGTTGGTCATGGGCGCACCTTTCTGGTTGATAGCATCGGCGTAGATAGCAATACGACTTTGTATTATATGCTTGTGAAAGTAAATTGTTTCTTCATATCTATCGAACAACACGCCAACTAGTAGAATGTTAGATTAAATCGCCAGCTCCCCACATCATACAGCAACACATCATACAGCAATATAACCTTACCCATGTGCAGAACAATACGACTGAGCGCGCCCTCTGACCGCCCGAATGTCTTGCGCATGTCCGCTAGTCGCTTGGGGTAGCTGAGGCGGTGCAGTAGAATGCAGAGAGCTTCCGTCTTATGCACACAGTCACGGTGCTTCGTCATCACCCACTCGGGCAGCTCGAACAGCGAAGACAGCTGCAATATGCCCGCCACGTCGAAACGAAAGTCGAACTCGGCGTCCACATCCGTCGTAGCAGTGATGCAGAAGCGGATGTTAGGCACGACTGGGCGCTCGACGGGCGGGCGATAGAGAGCTGCAACCATAAGAAACATGGCGTCACTGCATCCTGTGTCCTCGAGTAGGGCGCACAGCAGAAGAATCTCGTCCGCCGTCATCTTCACTTGTTCAGGAGTGACTGGAAGCAAGGGGCTCAGCTTGAGCCTTCTATAAAGCATGGCATGCTATTTAATAAGGTGATTTGCTGGGACTGGGAAACCGCGAAAAGTAGGTTTGATCTCCCATAGCCACACCTGAGAGAATATCTGGGAATGGGAAAGGAAAAGCTTGCAAAAACTCTCTATTAAACAAAATTTTTGTTCGATTTTACCTTCAGTCTTGCCACATCATCTGGTCAGAATAAACCCGCTATTGTTCAATTAGCTTAACAGGCAACGCCTACTTGCTTCTGACATCATCGCAGAATCAATCGACCCCCTACTGACTCCTTAACTCCATTAGAGCCCAAAGATGTGGAAACTATTGCATACGCATCGCATGCTAAAGCTAGTATGACCGCAGCGTTGTATTCTGAGTTTTGTTCTGGGAGCTGAAGGTCAATATGCTATCTCGAATATATCGGATGAATACACTGCCACCTGAGGCGAAAACGCAGAATAGCGATCGGCAAACGACTACGCGTAGCATCTCCAAACAAAACGATTGCCTTTTGATCGTGCTAAAAAGCTTTATCGGCAATCTGCTTACCGAACATATGACTGTGAGGTAAGTAAAAGTGTGATTTACATGCTTATCAGTATGGGCGATTTGAAAACTAAAATATGGTCAATATGGGAATATGGCCAATATGCCCATGTTTAAGGAGGCCTGGATCGCACTGACGTACGATTCTTCTCTGATATAATACCTGTCGATCACGATACATCTGTCAAGTCATTGAGCTACGCAAAATACCTGTAATTGCTTATAGCCGGTGTGATTTTCAAATTATGCTGGTATGTTGACCCATCCAGTTGACATCAAGATAAAATAACTGTTATAATTTTTAACTTGCATTTGGTTATAATACCTGCGACAGATTATCGCTGGAGCAACACGCATCAGATTTTCTTTAGAGTAACACGCATCAGATTTAATTTAATACAGCAAGCGCAGAGATTTTCTTTGGCAGGATGATTTTCGGGCGATTCTGTTTCCACCATCGCATTTATTCCATGAGCATGCCGTCGAGCTCGGAGCCGAAGAGCTACACAATGAGCGATCGCTTGAGCTTGAACGTCCGAGTGGTACGGGCGTGAACTTCTCCGATTGCACGTAAACCTCTTGACGCGCTCAAAGAGGGGTAGTCTGTCCATCTCGCAGGAGACATCGGCCTTCAACTCGGCGCCAGTAGGCGAATCCGAAGCGCACAGCTTTTCAAACGACGCCTTGAGGTCCTTGGCTTTCGCCCACATCGCAACGAAATCGAATTCAGGAAAGATGAGTAGTTTTCGAGCGAGTCGCCGTGAACGAACACCTGCGGGATCAGCGGACTCTTGATGTAGATGCCCCCAATCTTCTTAGGCGCGTTCTTAAGTTCCCGGGAGCGCTCCCGGGAGCAAAATAGACAACATTCATTGGCTTACAGGGTGCGAACAAGGATTTGCTTGGGACCCAAAATTTCCCGCTCCCAAGCATTTTTTTCGTCGCTGGGAGCTGGGAGATCACACGTAGCTACTTCATTTCTTCATGAACTCACGCCTAGTGACCTTCTTATGATTCCTTCGCGCAACAGCTATCAGCGTATGCATTTTTCTCATCCTAAACCAGTGTAGCTCTGTAGAACGAGAGCTTTAAAAAATGCATACTGAAGCGAAGTAAATTGACAGAGGTGTATAGTTTTTTCCTCCCGGGAGATCGGGAGCGGGAACTTAAGAACGCGCCTTAGGCGCGACGTACTTGCGCTGGGACAGCTTGAAGATGTATTTCATGCGGTCGATGATGCGCAGCGTGCCTCCGGGTCCCAGCAGCCGATGCTGCCGTCTCCGTCAGGCCCGTAGCATTTCAGCATTGTAGCGCCAAACACGATCTGGCAAAAGTCCTTCACATCCTCAGACAACGGCGCGGACCTGTTCATCATCCGCCTTACGCGTCCACCCAACGCCTGCTCAGCCTTAGATGACCAAAAAGTCCCAGAACGCGTGTTCCATTCCTGATTGATTCAGGTAGTAACCTGCAACGGTATTCTGGCTGTGAGCAGGGCTTGGTAGTATCAGCTTTTCTTCTGAACTACTTGAAGTACTATTGTTTTGTAAACCACTTGCTGTAATAGTATCACTTTTCAAGATGCCTGAGTTACTATAGTATTAGTACTATACCTTTAGTTCTATCGAACTACTACCTGCCGATATTCTAGACAGCGTGGGGACCAGATGGACGTGGGCTCGACGAAACTCGTTCCGGTTGTGCTACCTGCATCTCCGCTCGAGCGATGGGAGTTCATGACGAAGGATACTGTCGAGATGTCCCTAGAAACTTTCTAGTAGTAGCACAGCACACATGCAAGCGGCGCATGGATTCGTTTTTGTGAACTCATCGTGTGAATGAACACTTCATGGTGGTGGTGGCGATGTAGGTGGTGTTGAGGCGGTGGTGTGAGCATTCACAGGCGATATGAGGTTGCAAAGCAAATTGAAGAGTGAGCAAAACCTCACCGCCGTCGGCATTCGAGATCGAGCTCACGTTGATTTCTACTACCGGACCGTAGCCCCCCCCCCCCCCCCCCGCCCCCCCCCACACACACACACATATGTATACACCTCTCAATGAGCAACGTTGATATATATATTTATGCAATGAAGCGTGAAAGTGAGATCTAACCCACATTCTACTATCAGTCCCGTCAATTTTGCGACCAAACCGATGTTGAAAATACATGCAAAGCTTGCCAGACGGCGGACAAGTCGTCGTGAATCCAGTTCGCGATCCACTAGTAGCTCGCTAGTAACTCGCTAGTACTATTAGATCGCTTGTTGAGTTACTAGTTACTATAGTAGTAGTAGAATCAGAATCGGCCGAAGCACTAGTAATATCATTATTAATAGTAGTACGGTAAGCTTAATAAAGAACTCGAGGTAAATGTACTAATCGGATACAAACTAAGCACAAACTCCCTTTTATATATACGATCTATACAGTACGCATACGAATAAATAGAGCTTTTTAGTACACCCCGGACTAGACCCCAAAACCCTGGCGTGGGGCGCATGAACCTTACCGCGCTCCGCGCGGACCCTATCGCGCTTCGCGCGGGGCTTTGCACACCGTTTATGCCCTCCGGACAGAAGTATACGAGGTGCATCCTTCAGTCGGGGACAGCAGTCACTCTCATACAGTAAATCCGCCAATTCGTATGTACTATGAGATAAGCTTAACACTGTTTTCCACTAAGCTTAGACAATTTAAACGGTTTGACAGGAAAATGGAGGCTTAAATGGTACGTCACGTTAGGGAAATTCTCCAATCCTTCGGCTCCCCGATTGAATGATCCTTCAGCAAATGGCATCATGTATTACATTATGTACTACTTCGAAGTACCTTGTATTACAAAGCCGTGCTATGCCCGGAACAGCTCTGGATTTTATGCAAGATTGATAGTTTTCAAAATTTAAACTTAAAAGGGGTGTTGAAGCTGCGGACGCCCTACTGAAAGCAAGTGAGACCAGAACCCATTTTTAGTGATTTGCTCTGATTGGCTGAATGTGTGCCCCTCTGTCAACTTTGACAAGTGGGTACATGGATACTTCGGCGACCTTTCACGCTTTTAAAATACATTTCGCATCCGTTCATGTTCATTTCTAACGGCGCATTTGGTGCGGCAGAACTTAAAACGTTAACCTAAAGCAGGAAACTACCGTTAAGAGTCGCACTAAAAAAGTAACTAAGAGCACGTGAAGTGCACAAATCCATCGAGGTAAACGGCCTGAGTGGGGGCCGTTCGCCGAATACTTGAAGGAGGGTTCACGTTAGGTGTGCAATGTCCCACAATGTGATTGCAAGTGAGTTAGACATCTGCAGCTTCACCGTAGACGGCAGTGCCAGCCTTTCAATCTGCAGTTCCTCGTACTTCGCCCACGACCACGCATGGAAGGCCGCAATGATACTGGTGGTGGCACAAATTGATTCGCAGTAGTCGGAGTCTGGACACCCACGTAGGATTCTCCAAAGAACAACGTAGTAGTCGTTGGGCAATCTTCCGTGACAGGTTTCAGCTTATCACTCTTTTGTCCTGTTGGAGCACTGCGTGACTCGCCTAAGTCTGTCAATTTACAGGTACCGTAGTCGTCAGCAAGAAATTTCGACGGCTTTAGATCACGGTGGAGGAATGCAGACGTGAAACTGTGCATGCACAAAACTGGGCGCGTTGGCGTCAATCATGTAGATGAGATCGATCAATAGCTGCTGGCGTTGCTGTAAGCTGCTGGTATTGGGGGATTTACCTTGCTCAATCTCTTCTCCTTATCTTGGGATCTTGGAGTGGAGGGTGCCTCGAAACACCACAACGCTAGCGCCTTGGCCGCTTTTCCGCTGCAAAGCCAAATAGGCAAAGTCCGAATTTTATCCATTTATGTTGCGCGAGTGTAACAGATTAATCAAATATAGCATATACAATGAAATCGAAGAGTGTATTCATTCTAACAAGATATAGATCTTAATCTTCTCCGGATGGGTCAACATTCACCAAATAATATAATTTCCTAGTAGGATATCAAATGAACAAGGTTATAGGAACGTATTTGTGGTCTAATCCATATCGAATTTATAAGGGTATATGATGAACGTAGAATTCATACCTCTGGTAGGACTCTGGATATAAAATCCAGAGAATTTTACCCACTGTCGGCGACAGTCTGTCGCGTGTAGGTACTGCGGCTACGAAGCAGACGCAGTACGTGCGCAATTTCGCGTGGGGTTGTAAGAGCGGCGTTACCAGCTCAACCCTCTTTATTGAGCCCTAGTAATTGCCGATATTTTGTACTCATAATATATTATAAAGAGCAAGCTAAACATGTCGGTCAATAAAGTTATAATATATTATAAAGAGCAAGCTAAACATGTCGGTCAATAAAGTTATTATGATATTGCCAATCACCCGTGGACTGGTCTTTGGCGTTCCAGACAACGAAGCTGGGCCTGTTTCACCAGTAAGCAAGACGCAAATCCTGAGCTGTTCCGGGCAACTGCACGGGGGAAAATCTATGGAGCTCGAGCTTAGGGAGCTCGAGGTACCCAAAATCAAAAATGGGAAACTGAAATGGGTACGTATTGTGCAGACCTAAACATTGTCCAGCACGTTGATGCTGTTGTATTGTGTAGACCTAAAAAATAGTCCAGCAAGTAGAAGTTGTTGCAGATGCCGTTGTCCGTGCTAAGGAAAGTGCCAGGTGGGCATTTGTTTTTATAGCACAGTGTTTAAAGGTGTCGATCTGGTCTTAGCATGCACATACGAGTTGCTCCGGGAGTTTTTAGATTTTAGGGTGACAAAACATCCCCGGGTAGTAGCTTTGCGTTTGCAGACAACCTGCTGTTTCTATTTCCAAAAGCTCTGCGGTGTGATTAAGGCGTACTTACCGATGAACATGGCAACTGCAAAGTATCTCTCGTCTACGATCCGTTTTTTCTTAGGATAGTCGTATTACTACTACCAGGAGTGCGGTATTCGATATAAGTGATATTATGCTATCATCAATCTGTACTATAGTACTCTTCAAGTAATACTTTGAAAGGCCCTAAACAAAGTCGCGCTTCGCACGAAGAAGCTCTGAAATTTAGAAAGTTATTAGAAACTGTATTCATAAGATTTGATTCGTGCTCACATACCATTGACCAAGAGGTACTATAGTACTCTTCAATCTTTGAAAGGCCCTGAACAGCCCAGCCCTCTATTAATAGTGTTGTTGCTGCCAGAGTTGGCGACCACTAATATCTCCAATAATTATTTTTCGATAAAATTGAGCTTGAAGAAGAACACATAAATGAGACAGCGTCAAACAAAATGATACTAATCAACCAAAGTACGAATCGCGATTTAGGCGTACCACTCGAAAGGCGTGTGTATTGCGCTCATTTTGAGCTATTGGTTGCGAAGAAATGTTGAGTTTCCGAGAAGTTGTGTTCATCTGAAGAAAATATCTGTTTTTTCATTATGTATTCGAGCGCTGTGGCTGCATTTTTTTGTCGATTTTAACGAGTTGTATATTGTCCAAAACGTCGCGTGTAAAGCAATCGAATTAGAGTGTTTAACGCTTTCTACGAGTAATTTTGCGTTTGGAATTTTTGATGTCAGGTTATGTCCGAAATTTGATTGGTCAACTTCAAACTCGATTATCTGGTCGTCTCAAATGAGGTTCATTTTGGGTTATATTTCTTTAACTGTTACTGCACTGCATTCGTACAAACATGACACCGTTCCACGAACTCGGACAAATTGGGGGCGGCCGGATTATTCCATCCGAAGGTTGCGGCGGTACGACTGGCCAGGCACAGCGCCAGTGGTCCCAGTAGCAGGGGTGGCTGCACCAGTGGCTGGGATGGCTCCTGCCGCGGGGACAGCAGGGACCGCTCCAGTAGCAGGGACGCCGGGAGCGCCAGGAACGGCAGCAGGAACGGCGGCAGCAGCGGGGGCGGCAGCAGCAGCAGGAATGGCTGCGGTAGCAGGAGCGGCTGCCATAGCGGGAACGGCTCCAGTCGCACCAACAGCTCCGGTAGCTGGGGCGGCTCCAGTAGCTCCAGTAGCGCCGGTGCCCATAGCGCCCATTCCAGGAGCATGCACCGTACCTGGCGCGCTGTAGCCACCCCCTGTGCCTGTAGTCGTCTTGCTGGAAGTTCCGGTGGAGCCACCGCCCATGCCTGACATCATGCTGCTGAGGCCCGACATACCGCCACCGCTCGTGCCAGAGCTACCGCCTCCGCCCATGCCACCCATGCCTGGGATCATCTTCATCAGGCTTGACATTCCACCCATGCCGCCTCCACCCATGCCAGGGAGACCGCCTCCTCCGCCCATGCCACCCATGCCAGGGATCATCTTCATGAGGCTTGACATTCCTCCCATTCCGCCGAAACCACCCATGCCAGGGAATCCCATGAACTGGGCGGCCTCTTGCTCGGCTTGCACTCCGCTCGTGCAGGCCACCACGGCGACGAGTAGCACGATGAGGTTGTTTCGGTTGACCATTGTTGGATTATGCAGATGCAGCTTGATGGTAAAACAGTGCGTTGGATGTCTTACAGACGAAGGTGGAGATGGAGTAATTCGCTTGGAAGTTGATTTTGAAATGAGCAGTTGGTGAGATGGCGCTCTCGCTGGCAAGTGACGACCTGGTGCTGCTCCTGTGGTGACTTTCGAGGCATCTGGCTGCGGAAAGATGCAAGTAGCGAGCGGCAGCAGCCAGCAAGGGCTCACGCGTGGCTCTTGATTCAGCTCGACGCCGTCCCGCACCACGAGATCGTGGCAGCTGGTGCGCCTATGACGGCGCGTAACAAGGGGCTCAGCGAGCCGCTCGGCCGCTAAGCCTTCGCGACGTCCACAGTCGAGGCCAGTCGCAGCAAAACAGCTTGAAGCATCTTCAACCTGATAAGGATACTTTACTTCAACTTCGCGCATACATACTTCAGTATAAAATCGTCGGATAAGAAGGTCAGTGACCTTCGCGCAGCAGCCCCGAGACTGCGCGCCCGCCGACAAAGAACTAACCCCACATGAACCGCAGAAGCGACACAGCTTGGTGGTGACCGACTGCCACTTCAAATGAAATCTACTTATTACTAGCAACTGCATAAAATTCATGCGAAGAGCGCAGAGGTTACCACAACAGTCCGATGCCTGGTTTAGCACCCCACAGATGCCCAAGTTGCGGTTGTCATCTTCGGGTACAATGTATTCGCTACCTTTCCGACGAGCGAAAACAACCTTTCTCCGTTGCCGAAGGCAGCGCGTCGGCGCCACAAAGCTGCACTATATGACGAATTTGGTTCCAAGAATTGACTGCGTTGGTGTGCCCGTAAACTGTCATCTCCGCCTGCTGATTGAGCGGCTACTCATTCCCCCGACATCTGCTACTTGTCTGGGCGATATAGCGTCCGTTGCCCGACGGATGTTGGCCATAGCGACATCTTACCAGACCAACTGGCTGCTGCTGCAGTAGCAGCCAGTTGGTCTGGTAAGATGTCGCTATGGCCTACTATGGGATAGTACTGCAACTTGTTTAGCCTACTTCTCAGTAGTAGGGATTTGTCTCTGCTAACGAAGATTTTTCAAGCCCCCCCCCCCCCACATTGTAATCGCACAGCTAGGAAGTAAGATCAGGATATCACTTATTTCGGCCAATTATAGTTATGCCGGCTCAGCCATACTTCGTTAGTTATTTGTTTTATTCTTAAGATTTAAAAATGACGTCCACAGTATTACGCAACGTCCGTTCCGATTGTTTGTCAATGCTACCCACAAGTAAAGCCGAGGCTTCTGATCAGGCATTAGCTAGTTTATTGGCTAAAGTGCCGCTAAGTGAATATACCGTTTCCTCTTGAAGCAACTATCCAACTGACACGAGACAGTATATCGGTCAACGTTGTGGGCCACCCACGATGTTTGTTGACCCTCAACGATGAAACCGGGTCACTCGTGTAGTTGACCTCTAACAAAGATATCGGGTCAATACGCGCAGTGGATGGATTGACCCTCGACGATGACATCGGGTCAATACCCGCAGTGGATGCGGTTGACCCACAACAGCCAACGTGGGTCAACATTTTTGGGTTTACAGGTTGCCCATTTGGGGCGTTAGCTACTGTCATCTGTTTACCCAAATGCCGCATCTGTAACGAGGGCCCTCCCGATGAGGGCCCTCCTTAGCGTTCCCCTCGTCTTTGTGGGGTTGACTGTCAACTTGACATGCAACCCACAGCCGCTTCATGCATGGAGCGTAACGACTGTTCATGCCTCCACGTCCAGCCTCCTGGCGTCGATCGATGAGACCTCAGCGGTAGATAGGCTTGGTCAGTTGGCCCTATGCGGTCGTTGCTTCCAGTCAAGCGGTCGCGCTGCTGCATATCTGTCATTCTTAAATTCACGCACTCCAGCTCAACCACCCGAGCCTACCAAACTCCCAGCAAGCATGTTCAGCAGCAGCAAGATCTTCACTATTTGCATTGTCGCCGCCGTCGCCATCTCGAGCGGAGTGCGCGCGGAGAAAGAGGTGGTCGAGACCTTTTTCTCCGGCCCGGAGGGCGTCGGTGTTGGCATTCCCGGTGTTGCAAGCGTCGGAGTGGGCGGTCCGGGCGTCTACGGTCCTGGCGTCGTCAGCCCTGGCGTGGGCGTGGGCGTCCCGGGAGTTGTCGGCGTTGGTGTCCCCGGTGTCGTTGGCGTCGGCCCCTCAGTCGGCTACAACGGAGTGAACGTTGGCGCTCCCACCACCGGTAGCTACCCGGCCCGTGCTTCCAACGGTGGCGCAACGGCCAGCGCGTCGGCTACTGCGAACGCGAACCGCAAGCTCCGCTCGGAGTAGACGAATGGATCATGTAATTCCTGATCTGATGCCCCTCGAGATGAGATACATAGACGGCGTAAGAGAGGAAGGGCACCTCTTTCCTGCAATGCGTGAGCGCAGACGCATCTAGACGCCCCGACAAAGCGTACACGTTCACTAGTGCGTCTACATGTTTGGTGACTTAAATTGTTTTGTACGAAGAAATATAAGCGTTCTTTTTGTTTCTACTACGAATATTGTACGTATCTATTCGTTCAAGCAAAGTTGAATGGGGCATGAAGTACAGAGAGGTGAACCCGTCTACTCAAAATCGCACCGAGTATAATTCTACACGGCTTTTGCCTTGCACTGCTGCCAACTTGGATTGGAAGCTTGTCCCTTCCGTCAACAACTCGTATACAGTATAGCTTTACATACTCTATCAATTGCTAAACGTCCTCCGGGACGACGCACACGACGTATTAATAACTGCCACGTCCTGGTTGTCACCGCTCTGCGCATCCTCCTTCCGCGTAACGCATGTCACGGAGGACAAGTTGGTGCGACTAGCTTAGTTAATCGTCAGTTGCACTGTTCAAGTCTCACTTCTGAACGTCCCAGCTCCAGTGCAAACCATTTCCTCTACAACTTCGCTCAAGATGATCAGCGCCCCACTCGCCTTCTTCATGTCGTGCGTTGCTGTATTCACAGCTCCCGCTGTCAGCACCGTTTACATCAGCACTCCGCCCAACAACTGCAGCGCCTACGACGAAGGCGACATTGACGCCTCTGCTTGCTTGGCGAACAAGATCAATGAAGGCGGCCTGGGCCTCCTCATCATCGACCAGCAAGTCAGCTTCCACCCTGGAGGATCGCTCGCCATTGCAACCGCCAACGACGACGCCGCTCGGATCGCCGCGTTCATCACCAACCACACGTCGGAGCTGGACCAGGTCGTGCTCACAATGGACTCGCACCAGCGGTACCACATCGCGCACGGCATTTTCTGGCAGAACGCAACAGGGCACTCGCCTGAGCCGTACACCACAATCTACTCGCAGAACATCTCGGACGGCGTCTGGATGCCGCGCGACGCCAGTCTACACGACTACGTGCTGACGTACACGACGTCTCTGGAGACGAGCGACAAGTTCTCGCTCACGATCTGGCCCGAGCACTGCCTCATCGGCTCGCATGGCCACAACATCGTCACGAATGTGCTCGATGCCGCGTTGGAGTGGACGAAGGAGTCTCTCAAGCCGATCCAGTACGTCATGAAGGGCAGCAACCCGTTCACTGAGCACTACTCTGCGTTGAAGGCGGAGTACGAGCTGCCGTACGACCCCTCCACGAGGTAAGACGCAATGCAGTGAGCTCCAACGTATCATAGCTACAGTACTCACTATCCACGTTCTGCTCATGTTGTGTGCGCAGTCTCAACACGGACCTTATCAAGACGCTGCAGCGCTCGCGCAAGCTCGTAGTTGTGGGCGAGGCGCTCTCGCACTGCGTGAACTTCACGGTGCGCGACCTGGTCGAGTCTTGGCCCGCCGACCGACTGAGCGACCTCATCATCCTCACGGACTGCTCGTCGCCCGTGGCTGGCTATGAAGCGGAGGCAGAGGTACAGTACACAGTGCAACGCAGACGCGGAGACGGCAGCCTCACTAACGAACTCTTTGTGTTGGTAGCAATTCCTGAGCGACATGGCGGCACTTGGCCTCACGCTGACGACGTCCACCGAGTTTTACGTGTAAGCTTAAATGTAGATCGCCTGTAAATGCAACTTGCCTTCAACTTGACCATGCAGTAGATGTAGCCATTTGCTTGACAAGCATGACGTCGCGTGCGTCACGAATCCTTCTTTACCGCATACCCTTCTTAAACCTATATATTCATGTGATTCAGTCTTGCAGTCCAAATGTCACTTGTTCGGCGGTGGCTTTCGCGGGGACTTTTGCCAAATGATGGCACTATTTCAGTAATCTAAGACAAACGATGATGACCTTCGCCAAATGATGGCACTCCGCTTATCTCAATACTCTTCTAGTGTACTAGGCTCGTGGTTTGTACACGTGCGCGTGTTGTGACCGAAGTCACAAGAGTTTCCACGGTGCAGCCGTTGTGCTGCGCGAGGAAAGAGCCTAGGAAGTAGCCCTCGCTCTGCTGTCTTTTGGAGCTTAAAACGACTGCTATGAACGAGGAATTAGTGCAAACTACACGGTGTGATCCTTTCTGGTGCGGGTACGGCATTGGGTGACACACTTCCATTGAACCAGCACAGAGTTCTTTATGCGAGCAGGTGCAGCCTTCATACATTCAAAGTTCATCATAACACGAAGTTTCCTTCGAGTATCAATCACGGAGAGGCGAAGATCAGAGAGCTGGTCCTCGTGACGGGAGAACGCTGGTCTGAGGTCGGCAGCTTGTGGTCTTGGCACGCTGGTCTGAGGTCGGCAGCTTGTGGTCTTGGCACGTAAAGTTAACGGACGTCTTGCAGCCTGACAATCATAAATACTTTGAGTGCCATCATTGCCATCAATACAGCGGAGTGCCATCATTTGGCGAAGGTCATCATCGTTTGTCTAGATTACTGAAATAGTGCCATCATTTGGCAAAAGTCCCTTTCGCTTACAAACCGCAGCATGTTTTCGTCGGCAGGGCGGGACCCCGTTGCTTGCCAAGCGTCACGCTTGGCAAGCACGCTTAGCGTGCTGCTGTACCGCACAGAGACCGTGCTGCCAGGTGCAGAGCGCGTGGCTGCGGGGGCTGCACTCCAGTCCGGGAGTCATTACGACAACCTGCCTACAACTCGACGACATCTCGTTGGAAGCAACGCAGTTGTTGCTGGTAATTTATCGCAACTTATCTTTCGTGAAAAATGTCAATAGCAGCAAATGTGATTTTTGTGATATCTTTCTTCGTTTAGGTACGACGCGCCGTAGCCCCCCATTTTGTACGGGGAGAACGCAAACAAGCAGCAGCGGGGAGAAGGCAAGCAAGCAGCAGCAGCATCGCGTCGGGGATGGCGACGCACGGAGCGCAAGAAGGGCCGCCCGGAGAACAAGGTGCGGCGCAGAAGCTTACGCGCATTCAAGTCAGTTGCTAACTATTTGTGTTGTAGGGCGCCGCACCGGCTTTCGGCCCCGTAAGGCTGTTGACTACGTCCAAGTCGCCCAAGGCTACACGAAAGACGACGACGGCGACGAAGACTACGTCGAGGAGGAGGTGACTGCGGACGACGAGGAGGTGGACGACGAGGAGGCGAAGAACACGGAGGTGGACGAGGAGGAGGAGGACGGCGAGGAGGGGGGCGATACGGAGGTGTTGGACGACGAGGAGGTGGACGATACGGAGGAGGAGGACGAGGAGGAGGGCAATGAGGAGGAGGACGGCGAGGAGGGGGGCGATACGGAGGTGTTGGACGACGAGGAGGAGGACGGCGAGGAGGAGGACGGCGAGGAGGAGGACGATACGGAGGTGGTGGGCGACGAGGAGGTGAAGGACGTGGAGGACAACGAGGAGGCGAAGCACGAAGAGAAGTCGGGCAACGCGTTGGATCCGAACGAGAAAGCATTTGATTATGCAGACTTGTTTGGTGACGACGACGACGACGACGACACCACCGCCGCGCACGACAAGATTGCGCATGGGAAGGCCAAGCCGGATGGTGGCATCGCTACCGCCGTTGGCGACGATGACGGCATGTTCTCGGACGAGGACGATGACGGCACGGTCTCCAAGGACGCGGTGATGGAGGAAAACGAGAAAGGAGCCGGTAGCAAGCGGCATGTGACGGGTATGTTGCATTTTGTGTTGCTGCAAATGTTGAGCATTTTTATTGTACTAATAACTGTATTGTGTATATTATTGAAAAAGCTTTCGAAGAATCAATCCGGCAGTTTGTACGTGCGGCCCGCGAAGAAGCAGAAGCTGCTGCTCGAGCGCCAAGTGCCAGTCGCACAGCAGCACCCGCTCCTTCCACGACCCCGAGCAAGCAAGTTCGAGGGCCTATGCGCAAGCCGGCCCAAAGTGTGGATGCCTTGCCACCACCGAAACGTGCCAAAGTTGGGAGGGAGGAAGAGCAGCGGACTATTGTCAAGGCGGCAGGTGACCAGCCGCCAACACGTCATCGTGAGCGCCGCCGCACCAAAACGTGGGGTGAGCGGGAGAAGATAGTCAAGGCACACCAGGCAGTCGACAATTTGAGGCCACCTCTCTCCAAGAAGTCGTTTGCCAATTGGGGCGAGTTCGAGGAGATGCTGAAGACCTATCAAGACGCGAACTTTGTGCTCTACCGTGTTCGAAGCTCGCAATCGAAACAGAAATACAACAGGTATGTTGTTGTGGCAGTATGGTGCTTGTATTTGTATTAATGTTGCTGCTTATGTTGTGATTTGTGTTGTAAGTCTACCTGGTGTCCAAAAGCTCCCGGGTACATTTACCCACCAGTTCAAGACGATGTGGTGCACTCACGGAGCTAAACAGGCTTCACGAGGTGAAGGCCTTCGAGAGAAAGGTCAGCGGTACACCGGTTGCGAGGCGAGCTTCACTGTGCGCTCGGTGAAGTGTATTGAGGGAGGTGTGCCAAAGTGGAAGGTGTGCATCGACCCAGAGACGGAGGTATTGTTCGTACTTCTTTTATTTGAGGGTTTATACGCTAACGTGTACAACTATGCACCGGTAGATCTACATGCACAACCACAAGACCACCAAGACCATCTACGAGTCTTACAAGCGTGGCAAATCCCTGCCGCTAACAGCTGAGGTTCGCAAGGATCTCGGTTTCATGGTTGAGGTGCAAACCAGTACCCCGGCAATCAACCGGTACCTCTCGGACAAGCTTGGTGGGTGTTGGTGGTGAACGCTCTACTTCTGGAGTTGTTGATCTTTACATTTTTCTTTTTAGCGGTTTTTCTTTGAATTGATATTAATGTCGTTCTCTTTTGATTGATTAACATCTACAGGTATGATCATCACCCCCCAACAAACGAGGAACATCCTCCAACAAGTACTAGGCTCGACGACAGTTGAAAGGACCCGTTTGCTGCTGGAAACGTTTGTCCGTGTCGATGACCACGACGTTCTTCTGGTGCAGGATCAAATGGACATCACTTGTGTCATTGCGATGCAAACCGCAGTGCAGAAGACGTGCTTCAAGCAATGGGGCGACAGCTTGGTGATGGATTGGACGCACGGGACAAACAACTTAGGCTACCATCTCGGTTTGTATTATTTCGTATTCAGATGCTATGTTCTAAGCTAACTCGCCTACTAATCAGTTGTTATTGATTGTCGATCGTTTGTTGAACATATAGGAAGTCTTGTTGTGACGTCGGCAACTGGAAGAGGCATTCCAGTGGTTGACTTTCTCGCGTTAGACCAGAAGGACGGGACCATGGAGCGCATTTTGGAGTTCTTTAAGCGGCACAATCCGTCATGGACCTCCATTGAGACTTTCACTATCGACAAGGATTTCGTGGAGTGGCGAGTGTTGGAGAGAGTGTTTCCCGACGCCAAGGTTCTGTTGTGCCAATTCCACGCCCTTACGTACTGGCGGAAGGTTTGCAGAAGGCAGAAGTACAACTTGACGATGTCACAACGCGAGAGGATGGAGCATGCATTCGGAAAGCTCATCTACTGGTACGAGAGAATTGAATGTTCAATGTTACTTGCTATATTTTGCTCAATGTTGTCTTGTACTATAACGTTGCTGACTGTGTTGCTGACTGTGTTGCTTTTTTTGTTGCTTTGTATGCCGTTTACCAACAGCTATACAGCGAGAACTTTTAATTCAGAGCTGGAATCGTTTACGAAGGTCTGTGAGAAGGAATGCCCGGCCCTTCTGGAATATTTTACGGCGAACTGGAAGAATTGCGACTCGATGTGGGCAAACTATATCCGGGGAAAGTACTTCTCTGCTGGCAACACCACAACCAACAGGATTGAATCGAATTGGAACCAAGTGAAGCTGCTTCTCGGCAAACGACCTCGTCTAGACGCAACTATTAGCGGTCTGTTAGCGCACCAAGGGACTATTATTCGCCAAGTGCTCGCGACGATGAGGAAGCACGTGTCTACATCTCGACACCCAGACGCAATCCCTGACTTCTTGACGCGCGTTGCGGCGCGTCTTAGCGACTACCCGTTGTCTAAAGTGCGTTCACAATGGGACCGTTTTATGGTGTACCTAGCGGACATGAAGTGCACAAAGCTGGACGCTGTGGGCGAGTGGGAACTCAGTACTCGGAGGAATACCTACGTGTGCAACGACTATGACTGGACGTGCACTTGCCTATTCTATTGTAGCAATCACCTGCCATGCCAGCATTTGATGTACGTCGCTGATTGTGTTCATCGGTTCGAGTATCTACCTGAGTCGAGCGTCCCGCAGCGCTGGGATATGGTGGCAATGTCTGAGTTGGAGAAAGAGCTTCGAACTGGTGTTGGAGCGCTACAGACAGTACAAGAGTCCATGAAAGAAGCTGGAGATTCCTGGCCGCACGACGGTCTGACCCAAAACGAGGTCCTTCTCGATGAGTCGAAAGCAACACAAGGTGCAACAGAAGCAACACAAAGTGCAACACAGCTAGCAATCCAACATGAGCATGATGTGGAAGCCACAGGGAACATCGGGCGCCGCCGTCGAAAGCAACGTGGTGTTATTTACGTCAAGATGCGCCGACGGGAGCGTGCCAACGTTGTGGTTCTCTCATCAGAAGAAAAATATTGTTATGCTAAAGCCGTGTTCGAGCCTGTGATGGAGAACCTAGCAAGTTTGGCTACTCCAGCTTTTGTCGCAGCCTTGAAGTCCTGGAAGGACATTGTTCGGAGTGGGTTGGAGTCCGTCGTGGCAGATTCTACGACCAGGCCTGACGAAAGCGAAGAATCCGACGATCCAGACACATCTGACACCTCATCCGACATCACGCCGGCTGATCTAATCGATACCATGAACTTCATTCGGGAGTTGGAGCAAGATAAAGAGGGGTCCAACAATACGGCTGTAGACTCTAAGCGAGAGTCCGCAGCAGAGAAACATGAAACAACAGTGGCGGCAACACCAACACCAAGCAAGGCTGCTAGTGGGACAATGGCGGCGTCAATGTCCAAGGCTCCTCCTCTGCTTCTAACTAAAGCTGCGTCACCCTCCACGCCGAAGCTGTACCCAACCAAAGCGGTGTTGCCCGCAAAGAAAAAGCGCTACCCTGTCAAAGCTGCCGTACGTGTAACAACGGCAACCAAAGTTGCAAGTAAGGGAGGGATCCTGGAGGTGCTACGTATTCCCAAGAAACCTAAGGTGCGACACACTACCCGAACCAAACTGAAGCAAACCAAGCTGCCCAAGGGGGCGAAACCTCAAAAGCTGGCTGCAATTGTTCTCCCAGACAAGAACGTGCCGTCGCTGTCGCGTGTTTTAGAGTGGGCAAACAACACTATTGACCGTAACCATCTCAGCGAAATCCTTGCAAACTACCCAACTATCATGGACGACGACTTCATGAACTCACGCGTCGCTCGCAGCAAACGCGATCACGTCTACGCTGATAACTATGACTACAACTTTGTGATTCCAAAGAATCTCGTTCTTAAACTGGATGCCGTTGTCAAGGCGGAGAAGAAGAAGCGTTCAATGTCCAACTACTTCAACCAGACTGCGGACGACAATCATCCGGGGAGAATTACTGAGGAGATCATCGCCTACTTCCCTGGCGGAACCCCGCAGTTCACCAGGTTCGTAGTCATCAAGCTGCTCATTATGCTGCATGATGCGGTGCTCACAATGTTGCTTGTTATGTTGTGTTGTTTTGTTTGTGTTGCTGTTTGGTACTGCTCAGCGCCGCTGTGTACCGGATGAACGAGTTCTACAACGTTGTTCGCAAGCTTGATGCGTGGAAGGAGGATGTGGACTGGTTAATGTCGACTAAATGGGACAAGATGACGGTCAATCCTGAGCTTTTCGATGTGGAAACCGACTCGGATGAGCTCACAGATGACACTACGGGGGCCAAGCACGCGGCCCTGGCAAATGAAGTTTTGAAGCAGCTGGAAGGAGCTTCTCTAAGCTCCATATTCCGATTAGAAAGCGGCGAAGGCACTGTTAAACTGGACAGAATGGTAGGGATGCTCGCTCGCAAGGAGATGCTGTCTGATACGATCATCGATTTCGCTGTCAGATGTATCTGTGACGCGCTGGGAGATTGCTACGCATTGGACACGTATGCAGCTACATTTCGCTGCCCTGATCCGCCTCAGACACGCATTTCAAGTATGCATTATGTTGTTTTACCAGTTCATCTGAGCAACATACACTGGGGTGTCATCATTGTCAGCATCATGTACCAGACTGAACCACCGGCAATCACACCCTACTTCTACGAGCCGCTGTGTGATTCGCGTTACCGTGCAACTATGGAAGATACCTACGAAGAGACAGTAGCGCCATTTCTGTTGTGCTGGCATGAGAAGACAATGGCAGGGGTGGGATATCCTGTTGTGGAGAATGGTGTGTGGTTGGATGCGCCTAGACAGCCCGATGGAACTTCGTGCGGCGTTATGGTGATCGCCCAGGTGTATTGCATGCTGAAGGACAACTTCCGATTTACCAAGATCACAGTTTCAGACGACGACGTTGCCATCATGCGACTACGTATTATGTGGATGATACTTATGCAGCCTGAAGTGAGTACCGTAGCAAACCGAGTAGCCAAAGCCGTAGATGCAACCGACCTCGAGTTAATGGCAACAGTTACGCTTTGAATACAGCTCATTTGTGACCTCAAAGCAGATTTATTTGTTACCGGCTTACTGTTTTCTGCGTGTCCACGACGCGCGCGAAGTTAGTCTTGCTCGAGTAGGGCCTCGAAACACTGTTCCAGCATCACACCGTACGACACCACGTAGCCAGGTTCGTGCACCGACACTCCAAGCACCGTTGCCAGACGGAGAGCTTCCTCCTTCTCGTTGGCGAGCATTGTAGCCAGGTCATCGCGCTCGATCAGAAGTTTGAACGAGTACTTGGAGATCTTGTCGAGCCGGTCTTCCATAGCCTCGATTGCCTTGAGCCTAGACATCAGCAGACCCTTGCAAACCTTTGCTCTGTGAGCTCGCGATATACGCGTGCCTGTGTCGTTCATGGGCGGTAGCGGTGAAGCCGGCAGGGCATCGCTGTTAAGGTCGCCTGGATCCATCGTCTTTCACGCTTAGCGTGCAGCCAACAGTCGATTTGAGTCTAGATGCCTATTGTGATATTCTGGAGTGGCCTCCGTAACTTTCGCAGTTTCCGTAATAAATCGCGGATAAATTACCGCTCACATAGCAAGCACCTTACCATACAGCCGATATGTTGTGTGCTGCGGTGCCTCTTGTGTAAAAAAACCTTGGTATGGTACCGTAAGAGCTGTCGTCTTGTCGTAATAGCGTTGTGGTAACGCCATTCCTCCAGTCCTGCCCCGTGGCATCGCATCGTCATGACGCTCGGGCCAATGAAAGACACACGTCACGCCGCCCCTTCCGGCGTTCAATTGTGCGCCGACGGCTCCAACCCCCCACAACAGTGTTGTGCATGTACAGTAGCAACACTGGCCTGCTTGCTCCAAGGCGCTTACATGTATATCATCTCACTCACGACGGTCTCCGCTACGTCAGGTTGATGTGTCAACGGCAGCAGCGCATCCCCTTTTTCGTCCACCTTCTCCGACCTCCCAGAATTCTTACTTAGCTCTTCACCTTCCACTCCACTTCACTATGTTCTCCTCCCTATCATCTTCAATTCCCTCTTCAATCCGATCCATCATCTTAGTCAGGTGTGTCTCCTCCCCCCCCCTCACGTGCGTCATTCCGCAAGTCTCCTCGTAGCACCCAAGTGGCATGACGGAGGCAGCACCAGCAGCACCAGCGGCCACCGGCGGCCAGCCGCAAGCCGCGGCCAACACCAAGTACTACATGAAGAACGCCGTGTTCTCCATGCTGTCGCTGTACCTGGCGCACCAGTTCGCGGGCTACATCTCGAACCGCGAGGACCCCGTGGCCTGCGAGCAGCACGTGAACGACCACTCGTGGTTCGGCGACAAGCGCTACGAGTCGCTGCGCTTCTTCGACCCCAAGCTCACGCACCACGAGACGCAGTACGTGGCCGCGCGCGACGGCGTGGACCTGGCCGTGGACACGTATCTGGCCGACTACCTGTGGGACAAGCAGCAGAAGGTCCCCACCGTGCTCTTCCCCACGCGCCACGGCCGCGGCTACACGCTCGACTTCCCCTTCAACCTCTTCACGCGCTACAAGCGCAAGTTCACCAACCCGCGGGTCAACGCCTACGTGCAGCGGTTCGTCACCAATGGCTACGCCTGGGTCTCGGTGGACGTGCGCGGCACGGGCGCCTCGGCCGGCACCAAGGCCGTCGACTTCGCGGACGCCGAGGTGCAGGACGCCTACGACGTCATCGAGTGGATCACGCAGCAGCCCTGGAGCAACGGAGAGGTGGCCGTCTTCGGCCAGGGGCTGGACGGCGTCGGCGCGCTGCTGGCCGCGGCCAGCGGCCACCCGGCGCTCAAGGCCGTGTCGGTCAACAGCGCGCCCGTGGACGTGTTCCAGGACGCGCTGTTCCCCGGCGGCGTCAAGAACGACAAGGCGCTGAACGACTGGGCGTCGTTCACCGGCGCCACGGACCGACAGATCCGCTGGGACGCCATCCCGACCTTCAAGCCGCGCCTCATGCTCAAGCACTTTGGCGGCAACGTCTACCGCGTGGACGACGACGACGCCAAGTTCGACAACTACATCTACCAGCACACCAAGAACGCGGACCTCGCGCGCGAGCTCAAGGACGTGCACTTCCGCGACGACAAGCTCGCGTCTGTCGGCGTCACGGCCGAGCAACTGGACGCCATCCGCCACCTCGGCGCCATTGCCGCGTCCGGCGTGGCCCTGCAGACTTCGGCCGGTTTCTTCGACATGGGCGTCGCGCGCTCCAGCATCCTGCTCTTCAAGTACCTGACCAACACGCTGGACGCCGACACAGCGTCGCTGCTGCCTGAGCTGCCCAAGGAGGCTCTGGAGGCTGTCGAGAAGGACGCGACCCACCACCGTCTCACGCTGGGCCCGTGGAGCCACGCCGGTGTTGACAACGCGGACCCGTTCGCCGTGTCCAAGCAGAAGTGCTTCTACCACCTGGACGAGGTGAGCCGCTTCTTCGACCACCACATGTACGTCAACCGCCGCAAGATCACCAAGCTCGAGGACGAGCTGCCCGTGCACTACTTCACCATGGCGCACAACCGCTGGAAGGAGTCGAGCTCGTGGCCGCCCGCGTACGTCAGCAACGAGGAGTTCTACCTTGGAGCTGGCCCCGAGTTCCAGGCCGAACCGGAGACGGAGCAGAGCGAGGTGACCCGCAATGTGACCGTCAAACCCTCGCTGGACGCCGTGTCGCGCTGGGATATGCTCGACCATCTCTTTGGTCTGCGCCCGATGTACTACCACGACCGTGCGCCGCTGGCCGACCAGTACACGACGTTCCTGACGCCCGAGCTGCCGCTCACGGAGATCACTGGCGAGGCCGAGCTGCGGCTGTTCTTCTCGGTGGACAAGCCGGACGTGAACCTCGTCGCCTACCTCGAGGACGTCGACTACACGGCTCCGTTCCCGAACGAGAACAAGCGCCCCGGTGTCACGTACATCACGGAGGCTCTGCTCAACCCCGTGCACAAGACCATCCGCCCGGACTCGAGCGTGCACTCGTTCAAGCGCGCAGACGCGCGTGAGATCGTGCCTGGCCAGGTCTACGAGGCCGTCTTCCGCTTCGAGCCGACCTCGTACGTGGTCAAGCGCGACCACCAGATCCGCGTGTCCGTGGGCGTTGCCAGCCCGCCAGACTTCGGCTCGGCCGGCGACAAGGAGGCCACGGAGCTCACGATCCACTTCGGCGGCGCCTACCCGACCAAGCTCACGCTGCCGTCGTACACTGGCATCTACAACGCCAACATCGTGCCTCGCGCTGAGGTGGTCGACGACCTCGAAAGTATCCCGACCGAGTCCACCGACACGCCGTCACAGGAGGAGGAAGAGACCGTGGACGAGTTCGCCGATGAGCCGGAGGTCAAGGACGAGCTGTAGGCTTGTAGTAGGCACAAGTCACTCGTGGCAACCTCAAATACATAGATTGGTGGTTTGATTCGCGTTCGTTTAGCTGAAGAGCAGCACTTGGACACTGACGACAACCTGCGTCACGGTGTCGAGCACCGGCGTGAGCTCGTACGTCACCACTGGGAAGCTCCTGAGTTGAGGCTTCAACGCTGTCAGCATGGCCTCGACATCCACGAGGCCGTTCCCTTGATCCGCGAGACACGCGTGCAGCTCGGCCCACTCCTCCACGCCCAGAGAGATGCCGACACCACCGAGGGCCTGCTCCAACTGCCGTCGAGACAGCATCTTCTTGTCCTTGGGTCGGTCTTCGACGCCGTACGTGGCGAATGCCCCGAACAAGGCGTGACTGGCACGAGCCACGTCAACCTGCCAGGCCGCGTCCACGAACTCCCACAGCAATTGTCGAAGTCTCAGAAGCACCGACCGCGGCAGCGTTGACTCGACTAGCGACTCGGCCTCGTCCTGGGACTCGTCCATTTCGACTAAGTGCTGGCGGGTGTCAATGACGCCTGTGACCGCTTCTTTCCGCGAGTAAACGCCTTGCAAGTCCGTCCGGAGCTTGGCGAAAACTTCCGCCTCAGTGCATCCAGCAGGCAGCTCCAGATCCACTGCGCGAAGTGGTCGCAGCTCATTTCGTGCGCAGTGGCGCCTGATAACTGGAAGACCCAGCGGTGGCCCTCGTCGTCCATGTAGAGCGAGTGCACGGTCAAATTTGAAGCGGAGATCGGATGCAGCTCGACGACAAGTGCGCGGGCGCTGAACACTCGAGAGCACACGTTGACAGGCTGGGAGAATGAGCCGAGATGGCTTCGTGAAGTGATCGTGAGCGACGCAGCAGCCTTCGGGGCTTGGCGGGAGAGCTCCAGCATGGTGCACTGCACCTTTGGGAAACCAGGCAGGTTGTCGTTGAAGCCGTTCAGCGACATGGCGCAGTTGTCCGTGCCGATCGACCACTCGCCGACAATGACAGGCATCATCGCGTTCCAGGCCTGGTAGACGTGCGTGTAGGTGCGATGACGAAGCAGATCTTGAACGTGCAGCAGCTTCATGTTGTCCGAGCAGCGGCATGGTCAATTGAGCTCGTATTTGCCGGTGAAAGTCGCTGCTGGGGGATCATGAGCCCGGAATGTGGCCTCGGGCGCCAAATGTAAAGTGGCAATGGCATGCAAAGTCACTCGGCAGTCGTGAGTGGCGAGGATGGCAGAGTCTGCAGCCGAAGAGATCACGGGATCGGCTCTCAGCACCAGGTTGCGGCGATTCTCTACTTTCACGCAGGTAAGAAGGCATTTGCCTACTCTTTGGCTTGCTTGGTGCTCTCTAGAGCGACACATGATCATTTTTTCTAACGCTTTCTACATTGATGCATGCATTTTAGTTCGCTCAGAGGCTTTCGACCACGGCCGCCTGCTTTAGACCACACAAATACACTGCTGGCACTACATCTGCTTGCAAAAGGGCTGAATTCAAGTGACTCCCTGCTGCAACTTGGTGGTGTTGACGGCTCAGCACCCACCAAAAGCAAAGCAGATGTAGTGCCGTGCGCAGTTCATGGCAAACAACGGTTGGTGGTGGAAGTCGGCCATCGGCCAAAAAGATGTTTTGGTGGGCAGGCACGACAAGCACTGCCCGTGCCATCGGATTCATTTTTAATTTGTTCAAGAGCTGCGAGCACTACCAGTGGACGTGGTGCGAAGGCTTCGGCAACGAGAAGGCGAGATACGAGAAAAAGACGGAGATCGTGCCCGTGTAGAGAAAGCAGCCACGAATGACTATGGACATCTCCTCTTATTTATTGATGTCAACCAAATATACGTACGTGTTGTGCATATTAACTTACAACTTGGTTCCAAAGGTGTTGAACTACACCTCCTGAGCGAACACCACATAGGACGTGTACGTCACGTAGGACTCGCCAAATTCATCGAAATGAAAGACTTAGAAGCTTATCAACTAAACATTTCGAAGTCTACGTGAGTTGATCTCGAAAGCGCAGGCACTTCACGTGTTTTTGCATATTAACTTACAACTTGATGCTAAACGAGGAGCACACCGTGACGTCGGGCGACACGAATTGTCCTTGAGCATACCAACCCACACGCCGTAGCCGTCGCTCGACCATCCCGCGTTGACGACGTAGACCGAGGTGTGCAGCTCCTTCTGCAGCATGGCGGCGTACTCGATGAGTCCATCTCTGCGTCCTGCGTTCGTGTTCATCGCCTCCGTCGTGGCAAACGACAGAAGCAAAGTCTTGGGAGAATCGGGCAGCACCCCGCCGGCGCTACCTCGTAATCATCAGCTCTGCGTCCGTGTTCATCGTCTCCGCCGTGGCAAACGGCGGTAGCGGAGACTTGGGGCGAATCGGGCAGCATTCCGCCAGCGCTACCGCGTAGTATACATCATCAGCTCAGCGTCCTGCGTCCGTGTTCATCGTCTCCGTCGTGGTAAACGGCGGCAGCAAAGTCTTGGGGCGAATCGGGCAGCATTGCGCCAGCGCTTTCGCGTAGTACAAATCATCTGCTCAGCTCAGCGTCTACGACCTTGGTGTCCGTCGTCTCGAGCGTCAGCAGCGGAGGCCTGCACCAATTTGGGCAGCATTCCGCCAGCGCTTTCGCGTAGAACAAATCATCTTCTCAGTTCAGCGTCTGCGAGCTTGGTGTCCGTCGTTACGAGCGATAGCGAATCCTGGGACGATTCGGGCAGCGCTTCGCCCGCGCTTTCGCGTAGTATACATCATCTGCACTTGAGTTGCTTGATTGGGGCCTTCTTCTCCTTGCGCCGTCAAATTGCGATTGACTTGGCGATAGCTCTGAGATCGCCCTTACGGGTGAAAAAAACCTCAGCAGCTGAATCTGGTAATCCTGAGCATTTTACCGGAGTTCCATCAGCTGGTGAGCCGAATCACCAAGCCATCTGCCGCCAATTTTGGGTCCCCTTTCACCCATTTGAGCACTTAGCCCCATTTCAGGTTGAAGCCGTGGGCGACCTGAAGATCCACGACACCGGGCCAATGTATCATCTTCGCCTAGTACTGATGAAGCACCTTGCAGAACTTGTCCAGACCCAACTCCATAGCCCCCACCGCTCTTCTCGAGCGCACGTCCTCAGAGTTTGTCGTGAAGACCTCGCCTCCTCTCCACTTGCCACGTAGATGTACGTGTCGGTGAAGCCGTCCTGCAGCATTCCTGCAGCACTCCTGCAGCACTCCTGTCCTTCTGCAGCACGCTCACTATGCAACACAGCGAGACACTCAAGCTGTGTTGCGTCGTAAGCAATTACTCTATCATATCCTAGTTTTCAACTCAGCGTCAGCTCAGCGTCATGGTGTGCACAACTTTCGTCACTGTGGTGGGTGCCTGCAGCACGAATTGCACGCAGCAAGACCCCACCACCTCCCTCTTGAGCACTGGATCACCGATCACCACCGCACCACCTCACTGCGTGCTTCCGCTCAGCGTAGAATAGTTCAGGGCATGGTGGCGCCTTCACAGTCACCACCTTGTTGCCCGAGTATCCTGTAGCATCCAGCTTCCACTTAGTATCCCGCCGAGCCACGCAGCATAACTGGGTTGCTCCAGCTAGCACCATGTAGCTGGCGCGTCGGTAGGAGCTGCTGGAGCTGGACCTTCCACTCCGAGCAAAGCGGGGGAGTTGTCCGTAGCTGCAGGTGCCCGGGTCTTCACGACATGCTCCTGCAGCTTGAGCAGCACCACCGCCTTGTTCCTGTAGCTGTGTACGTCGATAGGGGCTTCATGAGCTATAGGGGGCCCTGCAGCAATAGCCTAGCCACCCGAAGTGCACACGAACACGGTCCTGGTGTTGGTGGGTAGCTGCCAGTGCTTGGTCTTGCTGGGCCTGGTAGTTGCTGGTCTGGGCTTGGTAGAGGTGCAGCACTGCCGGTGCTTGGCACGATGGGCTGTGGTGGTCCAGCGACGTACTGCACGCTGCAGGTTCCAGCCAGAGACACCGGCCGGCAGCACCTCCAGCAATACTGGGCACCTGTGGGTGCTTTGGTCTTGGCTCTTGACTGGGGCCTTGACCTCTGACAAGTTATACGCCGGCCGGCCGGTTGTCTTGGGAGCTGCAGGGTGCTTGTCATGCTGAGTGGCGCGCCTGCAGCAGGAAACAGATAAACCAGCCGATGCTAGTGACGAGGAGAGAGGGGGCGCGTCACTGGCCGCCGGTGCAGTAGGCACCAGGTTGATTGGCTCAATGGGGGGAGGGGATGGGGTGGGGTCTCTCACCTGTGTGTGCGGTCATTGCGCACGGGCTCCAGGCAGCCAAGAGGCACGAGCAGCAAGGGCCGAGGCTTCGCTGCACTTGCGTCTGAGGCTGGCGGATTGGCAACTGACCGCGCTGCGACGACGGCGCACACTGCACGGGGCTTGACTGGCTGCTGCGACTGCGGCCTCTGCCGGGGTCCAGATCCTGCCCACACAGAGCCGTAGTCTATAGGCTACTGCACAGTAGACCAGTGCTCTGCAGTCTGTAGGCGACGGCAGAGCCTCATGCGACGCACCAATAGGACACTCGTTAAAGTACAATTCTGCCAATAAGACATTCTATGAAGTACGATATAGAATCCATTCCACCCAATCAGCGAGAGGCAATCTACCAAGATACATAGTCACTTCAAGTAGGCTCTCAGTCTATTACTAATGGGATGGACCATGGCAACAAGTGGAAGCTGCTGATCGGTTCGTGGTTTTCCGGAGCCAGGCACCGTGAACGGGGACGCCATCCCGACCTTCAAGCCGCGCCTCATGCTCAAGCACTTCGGCGGCAACGTCTACCGCGTGGACGACGACGACGCCAAGTTCGACAACTACATCTACCAGCACACCAAGAACGCGGACCTCGCGCGCGAGCTCCAGGACGTGCACTTCCGCGACGACAAGCTCGCGTCTGTCGGCGTCTCGGCCGAGCAACTGGACGCCATCCGCCACCTCGGCGCCATTGCCGCGTCCGGCGTGGCCCTGCAGACTTCGGCCGGTTTCTTCGACATGGGCGTCGCGCGCTCCAGCATCCTGCTCTTCAAGTACCTGACCAACACGCTGGACGCCGACACGGCGTCGCTGCTGCCGAAGCTGCCCAAGGAGGCTCTGGAGGCTGTCGAGAAGGACGCGACCCACCACCGTCTCACGCTGGGCCCGTGGAGCCACGCTGGTGTTGACAACGCGGACCCGTTCGCCGTGTCCAAGCAGAAGTGCTTCTACCACCTGGACGAGGTGAGCCGCTTCTTCGACCACCACATGTACGTCAACCGCCGCAAGATCACCAAGCTCGAGGACGAGCTGCCCGTGCACTACTTCACCATGGCGCACAACCGCTGGAAGGAGTCGAGCTCGTGGCCGCCCGCGTACGTGAGCAACGAGGAGTTCTACCTTGGAGCTGGCCCCGAGTTCCAGGTCGAACCGGAGACGGAGCAGAGCGAGGTGACCCGCAACGTGACCATCAAGCCCTCGCTGGACGCCGTGTCGCGCTGGGATATGCTCGACCACCTCTTTGGTCTGCGCCCGATGTACTACCACGACCGCGCGCCGCTGGCCGACCAGTACACGACGTTCCTGACGCCCGAGCTGCCGCTCACGGAGATCACTGGCGAGGCCGAGCTGCGGCTGTTCTTCTCGGTGGACAAGCCGGACGTGAACCTCGTCGCCTACCTCGAGGACGTCGACTACACGGCTCCGTTCCCGAACGAGAACAAGCGCCCCGGAGTCACGTACATCACGGAGGCTCTGCTCAACCCCGTGCACAAGACCATCCGCCCGGACTCGAGCGTGCACTCGTTCAAGCGCGCCGACTCGCGTGAGATCGTGCCTGGCCAGGTCTACGAGGCTGTCTTCCGCTTCGAGCCGACCTCGTACGTGGTCAAGCGCGACCACCAGATCCGCGTGTCCGTGGGCGTTGCCAGCCCGCCGGACTTCGGCTCGGCCGGCGACAAGGAGGCCACGGAGCTCACGATCCACTTCGGCGGCGCGTACCCGACCAAGCTCACGCTGCCATCCTACACCGGCATCTACAATGCCAACATCGTGCCTCGCGTTGAGGTGGTCGACGACCTCGAAAGTATCCCGACCGAGTCCACCGACACGCCGTCACAGGAGGAGGAAGAGACCGTGGACGAGTTCGCCGATGAGCCGGAGGTCAAGGACGAGCTGTAGGCTTGTAGTAGGCACAAGTCACTCGTGGCAACCTCAAATACATAGATTGGTGGTTTGATTCGCGTTCGTTTAGCTGAAGAGCAGCACTTGGACACTGACGACAACCTGCGTCACGGTGTCGAGCACCGGCGTGAGCTCGTACGTCACCACTGGGAAGCTCCTGAGTTGAGGCTTCAACGCTGTCAGCATGGCCTCGACATCCACGAGGCCGTTCCCTTGATCCGCGAGACACGCGTGCAGCTCGGCCCACTCCTCCACGCCCAGAGAGATGCCGACACCACCGAGGGCCTGCTCCAACTGCCGTCGAGACAGCATCTTCTTGTCCTTGGGTCGGTCTTCGACGCCGTACGTGGCGAATGCCCCGAACAAGGCGTGACTGGCACGAGCCACGTCAACCTGCCAGGCCGCGTCCACGAACTCCCACAGCAATTGTCGAAGTCTCAGAAGCACCGACCGCGGCAGCGTTGACTCGACTAGCGACTCGGCCTCGTCCTGGGACTCGTCCATTTCGACTAAGTGCTGGCGGGTGTCAATGACGCCTGTGACCGCTTCTTTCCGCGAGTAAACGCCTTGCAAGTCCGTCCGGAGCTTGGCGAAAACTTCCGCCTCAGTGCATCCAGCAGGCAGCTCCAGATCCACTGCGCGAAGTGGTCGCAGCTCATTTCGTGCGCAGTGGCGCCTGATAACTGGAAGACCCAGCGGTGGCCCTCGTCGTCCATGTAGAGCGAGTGCACGGTCAAATTTGAAGCGGAGATCGGATGCAGCTCGACGACAAGTGCGCGGGCGCTGAACACTCGAGAGCACACGTTGACAGGCTGGGAGAATGAGCCGAGATGGCTTCGTGAAGTGATCGTGAGCGACGCAGCAGCCTTCGGGGCTTGGCGGGAGAGCTCCAGCATGGTGCACTGCACCTTTGGGAAACCAGGCAGGTTGTCGTTGAAGCCGTTCAGCGACATGGCGCAGTTGTCCGTGCCGATCGACCACTCGCCGACAATGACAGGCATCATCGCGTTCCAGGCCTGGTAGACGTGCGTGTAGGTGCGATGACGAAGCAGATCTTGAACGTGCAGCAGCTTCATGTTGTCCGAGCAGCGGCATGGTCAATTGAGCTCGTATTTGCCGGTGAAAGTCGCTGCTGGGGGATCATGAGCCCGGAATGTGGCCTCGGGCGCCAAATGTAAAGTGGCAATGGCATGCAAAGTCACTCGGCAGTCGTGAGTGGCGAGGATGGCAGAGTCTGCAGCCGAAGAGATCACGGGATCGGCTCTCAGCACCAGGTTGCGGCGATTCTCTACTTTCACGCAGGTAAGAAGGCATTTGCCTACTCTTTGGCTTGCTTGGTGCTCTCTAGAGCGACACATGATCATTTTTTCTAACGCTTTCTACATTGATGCATGCATTTTAGTTCGCTCAGAGGCTTTCGACCACGGCCGCCTGCTTTAGACCACACAAATACACTGCTGGCACTACATCTGCTTGCAAAAGGGCTGAATTCAAGTGACTCCCTGCTGCAACTTGGTGGTGTTGACGGCTCAGCACCCACCAAAAGCAAAGCAGATGTAGTGCCGTGCGCAGTTCATGGCAAACAACGGTTGGTGGTGGAAGTCGGCCATCGGCCAAAAAGATGTTTTGGTGGGCAGGCACGACAAGCACTGCCCGTGCCATCGGATTCATTTTTAATTTGTTCAAGAGCTGCGAGCACTACCAGTGGACGTGGTGCGAAGGCTTCGGCAACGAGAAGGCGAGATACGAGAAAAAGACGGAGATCGTGCCCGTGTAGAGAAAGCAGCCACGAATGACTATGGACATCTCCTCTTATTTATTGATGTCAACCAAATATACGTACGTGTTGTGCATATTAACTTACAACTTGGTTCCAAAGGTGTTGAACTACACCTCCTGAGCGAACACCACATAGGACGTGTACGTCACGTAGGACTCGCCAAATTCATCGAAATGAAAGACTTAGAAGCTTATCAACTAAACATTTCGAAGTCTACGTGAGTTGATCTCGAAAGCGCAGGCACTTCACGTGTTTTTGCATATTAACTTACAACTTGATGCTAAACGAGGAGCACACCGTGACGTCGGGCGACACGAATTGTCCTTGAGCATACCAACCCACACGCCGTAGCCGTCGCTCGACCATCCCGCGTTGACGACGTAGACCGAGGTGTGCAGCTCCTTCTGCAGCATGGCGGCGTACTCGATGAGTCCATCTCTGCGTCCTGCGTTCGTGTTCATCGCCTCCGTCGTGGCAAACGACAGAAGCAAAGTCTTGGGAGAATCGGGCAGCACCCCGCCGGCGCTACCTCGTAATCATCAGCTCTGCGTCCGTGTTCATCGTCTCCGCCGTGGCAAACGGCGGTAGCGGAGACTTGGGGCGAATCGGGCAGCATTCCGCCAGCGCTACCGCGTAGTATACATCATCAGCTCAGCGTCCTGCGTCCGTGTTCATCGTCTCCGTCGTGGTAAACGGCGGCAGCAAAGTCTTGGGGCGAATCGGGCAGCATTGCGCCAGCGCTTTCGCGTAGTACAAATCATCTGCTCAGCTCAGCGTCTACGACCTTGGTGTCCGTCGTCTCGAGCGTCAGCAGCGGAGGCCTGCACCAATTTGGGCAGCATTCCGCCAGCGCTTTCGCGTAGAACAAATCATCTTCTCAGTTCAGCGTCTGCGAGCTTGGTGTCCGTCGTTACGAGCGATAGCGAATCCTGGGACGATTCGGGCAGCGCTTCGCCCGCGCTTTCGCGTAGTATACATCATCTGCACTTGAGTTGCTTGATTGGGGCCTTCTTCTCCTTGCGCCGTCAAATTGCGATTGACTTGGCGATAGCTCTGAGATCGCCCTTACGGGTGAAAAAAACCTCAGCAGCTGAATCTGGTAATCCTGAGCATTTTACCGGAGTTCCATCAGCTGGTGAGCCGAATCACCAAGCCATCTGCCGCCAATTTTGGGTCCCCTTTCACCCATTTGAGCACTTAGCCCCATTTCAGGTTGAAGCCGTGGGCGACCTGAAGATCCACGACACCGGGCCAATGTATCATCTTCGCCTAGTACTGATGAAGCACCTTGCAGAACTTGTCCAGACCCAACTCCATAGCCCCCACCGCTCTTCTCGAGCGCACGTCCTCAGAGTTTGTCGTGAAGACCTCGCCTCCTCTCCACTTGCCACGTAGATGTACGTGTCGGTGAAGCCGTCCTGCAGCATTCCTGCAGCACTCCTGCAGCACTCCTGTCCTTCTGCAGCACGCTCACTATGCAACACAGCGAGACACTCAAGCTGTGTTGCGTCGTAAGCAATTACTCTATCATATCCTAGTTTTCAACTCAGCGTCAGCTCAGCGTCATGGTGTGCACAACTTTCGTCACTGTGGTGGGTGCCTGCAGCACGAATTGCACGCAGCAAGACCCCACCACCTCCCTCTTGAGCACTGGATCACCGATCACCACCGCACCACCTCACTGCGTGCTTCCGCTCAGCGTAGAATAGTTCAGGGCATGGTGGCGCCTTCACAGTCACCACCTTGTTGCCCGAGTATCCTGTAGCATCCAGCTTCCACTTAGTATCCCGCCGAGCCACGCAGCATAACTGGGTTGCTCCAGCTAGCACCATGTAGCTGGCGCGTCGGTAGGAGCTGCTGGAGCTGGACCTTCCACTCCGAGCAAAGCGGGGGAGTTGTCCGTAGCTGCAGGTGCCCGGGTCTTCACGACATGCTCCTGCAGCTTGAGCAGCACCACCGCCTTGTTCCTGTAGCTGTGTACGTCGATAGGGGCTTCATGAGCTATAGGGGGCCCTGCAGCAATAGCCTAGCCACCCGAAGTGCACACGAACACGGTCCTGGTGTTGGTGGGTAGCTGCCAGTGCTTGGTCTTGCTGGGCCTGGTAGTTGCTGGTCTGGGCTTGGTAGAGGTGCAGCACTGCCGGTGCTTGGCACGATGGGCTGTGGTGGTCCAGCGACGTACTGCACGCTGCAGGTTCCAGCCAGAGACACCGGCCGGCAGCACCTCCAGCAATACTGGGCACCTGTGGGTGCTTTGGTCTTGGCTCTTGACTGGGGCCTTGACCTCTGACAAGTTATACGCCGGCCGGCCGGTTGTCTTGGGAGCTGCAGGGTGCTTGTCATGCTGAGTGGCGCGCCTGCAGCAGGAAACAGATAAACCAGCCGATGCTAGTGACGAGGAGAGAGGGGGCGCGTCACTGGCCGCCGGTGCAGTAGGCACCAGGTTGATTGGCTCAATGGGGGGAGGGGATGGGGTGGGGTCTCTCACCTGTGTGTGCGGTCATTGCGCACGGGCTCCAGGCAGCCAAGAGGCACGAGCAGCAAGGGCCGAGGCTTCGCTGCACTTGCGTCTGAGGCTGGCGGATTGGCAACTGACCGCGCTGCGACGACGGCGCACACTGCACGGGGCTTGACTGGCTGCTGCGACTGCGGCCTCTGCCGGGGTCCAGATCCTGCCCACACAGAGCCGTAGTCTATAGGCTACTGCACAGTAGACCAGTGCTCTGCAGTCTGTAGGCGACGGCAGAGCCTCATGCGACGCACCAATAGGACACTCGTTAAAGTACAATTCTGCCAATAAGACATTCTATGAAGTACGATATAGAATCCATTCCACCCAATCAGCGAGAGGCAATCTACCAAGATACATAGTCACTTCAAGTAGGCTCTCAGTCTATTACTAATGGGATGGACCATGGCAACAAGTGGAAGCTGCTGATCGGTTCGTGGTTTTCCGGAGCCAGGCACCGTGAACGGGGACGCCATCCCGACCTTCAAGCCGCGCCTCATGCTCAAGCACTTCGGCGGCAACGTCTACCGCGTGGACGACGACGACGCCAAGTTCGACAACTACATCTACCAGCACACCAAGAACGCGGACCTCGCGCGCGAGCTCCAGGACGTGCACTTCCGCGACGACAAGCTCGCGTCTGTCGGCGTCTCGGCCGAGCAACTGGACGCCATCCGCCACCTCGGCGCCATTGCCGCGTCCGGCGTGGCCCTGCAGACTTCGGCCGGTTTCTTCGACATGGGCGTCGCGCGCTCCAGCATCCTGCTCTTCAAGTACCTGACCAACACGCTGGACGCCGACACGGCGTCGCTGCTGCCGAAGCTGCCCAAGGAGGCTCTGGAGGCTGTCGAGAAGGACGCGACCCACCACCGTCTCACGCTGGGCCCGTGGAGCCACGCTGGTGTTGACAACGCGGACCCGTTCGCCGTGTCCAAGCAGAAGTGCTTCTACCACCTGGACGAGGTGAGCCGCTTCTTCGACCACCACATGTACGTCAACCGCCGCAAGATCACCAAGCTCGAGGACGAGCTGCCCGTGCACTACTTCACCATGGCGCACAACCGCTGGAAGGAGTCGAGCTCGTGGCCGCCCGCGTACGTGAGCAACGAGGAGTTCTACCTTGGAGCTGGCCCCGAGTTCCAGGTCGAACCGGAGACGGAGCAGAGCGAGGTGACCCGCAACGTGACCATCAAGCCCTCGCTGGACGCCGTGTCGCGCTGGGATATGCTCGACCACCTCTTTGGTCTGCGCCCGATGTACTACCACGACCGCGCGCCGCTGGCCGACCAGTACACGACGTTCCTGACGCCCGAGCTGCCGCTCACGGAGATCACTGGCGAGGCCGAGCTGCGGCTGTTCTTCTCGGTGGACAAGCCGGACGTGAACCTCGTCGCCTACCTCGAGGACGTCGACTACACGGCTCCGTTCCCGAACGAGAACAAGCGCCCCGGAGTCACGTACATCACGGAGGCTCTGCTCAACCCCGTGCACAAGACCATCCGCCCGGACTCGAGCGTGCACTCGTTCAAGCGCGCCGACTCGCGTGAGATCGTGCCTGGCCAGGTCTACGAGGCTGTCTTCCGCTTCGAGCCGACCTCGTACGTGGTCAAGCGCGACCACCAGATCCGCGTGTCCGTGGGCGTTGCCAGCCCGCCGGACTTCGGCTCGGCCGGCGACAAGGAGGCCACGGAGCTCACGATCCACTTCGGCGGCGCGTACCCGACCAAGCTCACGCTGCCATCCTACACCGGCATCTACAATGCCAACATCGTGCCTCGCGTTGAGGTGGTCGACGACCTCGAAAGTATCCCGACCGAGTCCACCGACACGCCGTCACAGGAGGAGGAGACCGTGGACGAGTTCGCCGATGAGCCGGAGGTCAAGGACGAGCTGTAGGTTTGTAGTAGGCACAAGTCACTCGTGGCAACCTCAAATACATAGATTGGTGGTTTGATTCGCGGTCGTTTAGCTGGAGAGCAGTACTTGGACACTGACGACAACCTGCGTCACGGTGTCAAGCACCGGCGCGAGCTCGTACGTCACCACTGGGAAGCTCCTGAGTTGAGGCTTCAACGCTGTCAGCATGGCCTCGACATCCACGAGGCCGTTCCCTTGATCCGCGAAACACGCGTGCAGTTCGGCCCACTCCTCCACGCCCAGAGAGATGCCGACACCACCGAGGGCCTGCTCCAACTGCCGTCGAGACAGCATCTTCTTGTCCTTGGGTCGGTCTTCGACGCCGTACGTGGCGAATGCCCCGAACAAGGCGTGACTGGCACGAGCCACGTCCACCTGCCAGGCCGCGTCCACGAACTCCCACAGCAATTGTCGAAGTCTCAGCAGCACCGACCGCGGCAGCGTTGACTCGACTAGCGACTCGGGATCATCCTGGGACTCGTCCACTTCGACTGGGTGCTGGCGGGTGTCAATGACGCCTGTGACCGCTTCCTTCCGCGAGTAAACGCCTTGCAAGTCCGTCCGGAGCTTGGCGAAGACTTCAGCTTCAGTGCATCCAGCAGGCAGCTCCATCTTCTTGCCGATCCACTGCGCGAAGTGGTCGCAACTCATTTCGTGTGCAGTGGCGCCAGACAACTGGAAGACCCAGCGGTGGCCCTCGTCGTCCATGTAGAGCGAGTGCACGGTCAAGTTTGAAGCGGAGATCGGATGCAGCTCGGCGAGCAGTGCGCGGGCGCTGAACACTCGAGAGCACACGTTGACAGGCTGGGAGAATGAGCCGAGATGGCCTCGTGAAGTGATCGTGAGCGACGCAGCAGCCTTCGGGGCTTGGCGGGAGAGCTCCAGCATCCGTTGCATCTTGTGGGCTCGCGTTGACACGGTGATGAGGTCCTGGCACACCCCCAAAGCGCCGGAGATCTGCCGTGTCAAGATGGGCAGCGTACTGAGCTGCTCGCTTCGAGCACCTGCAGCCACTGCGGGATGGTCGCGAGGGAACAAAAGCACCAAGACACCGACGATTTCTTGTCCGTAGCTGCCCCACACAGGACACGCCACGACGGCGTGGCGGATAAACCCCAGGCGAACGTCGGAGCGCGTGGCCTTCATCGTGTACTTGTCCACGCGTGGCCGTGCTCGAGATGCCGAAGCGGGTTTCGAGGTGCTGCCTCCGTCACGCTCGGACGCTGGGCCTTCATCACCGTCGTCCTCGTCCCTTTCATCGACGATCCAGTTCTTGACGATGACAGCGCTGCCACGCAGTAGCACCTGCTGGAACAAACCTTCGCTTGTGGGCACGCGCATGGTCTGGTCCGTCACCACCGACAGCTTCCGTGACTGCGCTCCCAAGGACGGGATGAAGCTCATGCTGCTGCCTGCTCTGGCGTCCGTGGCAAGGTGGTGGATGTTCGTCGACGAGCTGTGCGGCGTCGCTCTTGCTGCGTGTGAAGCTGCAGCTTGCGGGGAGATTTTCGACGACCACATGTGGCGTTCGCGCTCCTTGTCGACGGGGTACGCGCTTTCCTCCCAGAGGAACAGGTGAGCGGTGGTGTTGGCGTCGAAGATGCTGACGCAGGCGTTGTAGACGGCGTTGATGACCCCGACGACGCTCATTTCCTTGAAAAACGACATGGACGCGTCCAAGAGCAGCGCGATCTGCTCCTTCTGCCGCATCATGCGCTGCTTCTCCAGGATGGCGGCCAGCACGCTGCAGCTCTGACTCTGGACAATGGACAGGAACAAGTCGTGTGGGTCGAACTGGTTCTTGCGGCCCTTGATGTTGACCAACTGCAGTAGCCCCACAAGCTTCTGGCCCGAGTCGGCCGCGGCCAGCGTCACGCCACTATCAACGCCGCTATTGGCGAGCTTGTTGATCCCCGGGACAACCCCTTCCGAGTCTTCCACGATCAGCGGAGCGAACAACAAGTTGCGCGCCGGGATCCCGCTCAAGCTGTCGACGAACGCGTTGAACTGCGACGCCTTCCCAATGTCGTTGACGATCGTGAGCTGCTGCGAGCGCACGGCGTCTTCCATCAGAGACCCGGCATAAGCTTGTTCCGAGAGCGCGATCCGGTAGCGACGTTTGTGGTGGAAAGTCACCAGCTCGTGGGTGTCCGGGTCCACGACGTAGACCGCCGCGCCCTCGACGCCGATGATCTGCTCAGCCGCGATCCCCAGACTCACAACCGCCTCCACGAGGTCTCCGTCCGCGATGAGTTTGCCCACATTCCAGCACAGCTCCTGGTTCCTCTGGAAAAGCTGCGAGTTCTCGATGGCCAACGCGATGAGCTTGGAGATCGTTTGGAGCAAGAACTCGTCCTTCGCTCGGAACGGAGCTCCTCCCGACTTGTTGATCACTTGCACCACACCCAGGAGCGTATGTTCTCGAGCAGGGGGCTCTGCGTCGCTGTCATCTTTGTCCATGTCTTCCTCCGTTCTGCCTCTGCTTGCCGCGGTTTTGGGCTTCTCGGAGCTGCCCATGTTGGAGATAATGGGCACGGTCAGCATGCTCTTGGTGCGGTAGTGGGTCTTCTGGTCCCAGGCCGAGTTGAACCGCGGGTCGTCGTAGGCGTCAGGGATGTTGATGGCCTGCTGCGTTTCGGCAACGAGTCCGACGATCCCTTGGCCGAAGTGGATCGTCATGCCCGTGTCTGCTTTCTGCGTCGACTTGCGGTACACTTCAATGCCGGCGCCACTGATGTCGCTGTGCCAGTTGTGCAGCGTCCTCGTAGCGCTATCCGCAACGAAAAGCGAGCAGCGATCCGCGTCCAAAATGCTCTTCGCGTTCTCGATCACGACCTTGCCCAGCTCGTCGAAGTGCAGGCACGTGAAAATCTCCGGGGCCAGCTGAATGAAAGTCTCTTCGTTCACTTTGTTGCTCTCCACGTCCGTGAAATACGCGACTTTGGGGAACAGTCCACTCGAGAAATGGCACACCAACATCAGCAGGGCCTGGTCTTCTGGCGTGAAGGCGTCGCTCCTCTCGAGCGCAATTGAAAGCCCCAAAGCCTGGACTTGGGTCAGCTTCCCGCACACCTGGACAACCGCCAGCACGTGGTTGTCGTGCAAGATCGGCACCAAGAGGGTCGAAGCGTTCGGGTGCACCACTAACCGGTCCGCGTTGTCAGTGGCCGTGGAGTAGCTCGGGTGCCGGACCATTTGGCCAGCAGGTAGCAGCAGTGGCCGCTTCGTGTGGTACACGAATGCTGCCAGGCCACACGGCACCGCTGCTGAAGTTGACCCGAAAGAGAGAAGCGAGTTGCCCACTGGAGGCAAAGCGGACCGCACCGTTCCCATTTGAGGCTTGCTCGAGTCCGACGCCTTCGGTTCTTCAGCGTCTTCTGTCGCCATGCGCGACGGCATACGGCACCAGAACTCCTGCTCCGACTTGTCAACCACCAGCACCAGCACTTGCTCCGCCTGCATGAGCTCTCGCGTTTCGTCGGTCAGAGTCTCAGCCAGTTGATACAGATGCGTACTCTCCGCGACGTGCTGAAGCGAGCGTGCCATGACCTGGAACGAGTGATGCAGCGTCAGCATCTGCGAGCCGCACTGCCGCAACTCCTGCAGCCACTCGCGCGTACTGCGATCCAATGTGTTGTCATGCAAGGACGCGAGCGGGTGGCTCAGTAGCTGCTCGAACGCTTGGCCCACGTGCGACGTGAACGACACTGGTGTCAACGCAGTCGCAGATGCCGCGACAGCCTCTCGTGGCCGATCTTTAGCGACGTCACTGACAGTCCCAGTGGCTGGAGGCAGTGGCAATAGCCCCTTCCAAATGTCGTCCGAGAAGATATTCTTCACTTGTAAGCTTTCGCGTCGCCCAGCAGTACTGTTCGGAGGGACCGTGATCCCTGCGTTGCTGTTTCTTCTGTGAGTGATGACTGCAGAGCTGCTGGGCGTGGCAGGCGCACTGCAGTAAAGCTGTCGAGTCCGCTGAAGTCGGAGTTCATTGTCCTTCTCTTGGACCACCGCATGCGTCTTTTCTAGAAGACGCTCGAGTCGTGAGAGCTCATGCGAGTAGTTGGCCAGTTGATGGGCATGGCGCTGCTGCAGCTCCTTGCGTTCTTCCTCGGCTTTCTCGAGCTTGGCTGTGTACATCTCGACCAGGTGTGCATCTTGCGCTCTACCGCCACATACACAACCTTGGGCTTCTGGAACTGCTCCCGCAGTTTTCACGCGTTGACTCTTCCGTGGGCTCACGTTTGACGGTGACACAGGACGGCGTTGGAATGGCGAGACGGCAGGACGTGGCGTGACTGCTCTAGTGTTTTTCCCCTTCTCGTCTCTTGGACTGGTTGGTTGTGACGGAGGTCGTGGGACGGCCGGCAGTGTTGCAGTGCGCTGTTCGTTCCTCCCTGCCCCGGAGTGGGTGGGGCGGATCGCTCGAAGCGTTTGTTTGTGCATCTGCACCTCTGCATGTAGACTGTCGATCAACAACAAGTGCTGCTTCTTCTCTTCAGCGAGAGTCGTGGCCAACTTGGTTCGCTGGTCTAGTTGCTGGCTCAAACGCTTGTTCAACGCGCGCAGACGCGAGATGACCATGTACGTGTGCTGGTCGTAGTAGATCAGCGTCTGCCGTTCTCGCTCCCTCTTTACTCTCTTGGTTCGTATTGCTGCCCTTGAAGAGCGTTGAGTATCAACTGAAGCCTGTCCGCTATCTTCATCGTCTTCATCACCGTCACCTTGGTCTCTGCTGTCTGTTCCGTCCACGCTTTCATTCCTGTCACTCCCAATAGCATTCAGCGCTTCCTCCAATTCATTGTCTGCTGGTTCATCTCCTTCTTCGCCGTCTTCAGACTCGAAGGAATCCTCATACGACTCGGCATCCTCCTCCCTCGGTGGAATTGATCCATCAGTGCAATGCGAAGGCTTCACAAAGCGCCCTGGACCAAAAATCCGCGTTGAAGTGATCGACGTCGGCAAACTCTGCGCCTGTTGATACGAAGGTGGAGGCTGGCCCCTCCTACGAGCTTTTCTCGGAGACTTGACGCGGATCTCGACTTCAACTCGCGTCATGCTTGTCCGCCTTGCTACCAGACAATAACTGATGAGACCAACATGTCTTTCGTGGCGAGTGAGTAGCGATAATAGACCAAGAACTCTAAAAACAGTAAAGCTCGCACCTTGACTTGATGGCTTCCGCTCCGACTGTGCGTCACTTCTCCTGAACAAGCATGAAAACATGGGATACTCTACCACGCACAAGACCTCAGGCTTGAGAAACCGTTATTCAATATACAACTTCGCCGCAGGAACTACGAAGCATTTCGCGCCGCATCACGGCAATCAGCAACGACAAGTGGCTTTTTAGTCCACTTCGTCCAAGTCCAAGTCCTCCTCGACACTGCTGGCGCTGCTTGGGCTGCGAGGACGGCTCATAACACTCCCAATAGAAGAATGGGCGGCTGGTGACGCCGGCGGGGACAACGACGATGAAGACAACGAGGAGGAGGAGGAAGAGGACGGCAGCGAGAACCCAGACACCAAATCCATGGGATGACTCGCCCTAGGTGCTGGGCTGCTACTTGAGTCGTGGTGGACTAAATTTCGGACGCCACTCAGCGTGCGCCGCATCACTTCCAAGAATGTCGGGAAGCCCGACGATGAGCTGGAGGCGGATGAACCCGCCGACGCGGACGACGCTCGCTCGCTCCCTCCGTTGTGGTCACTGTCATTAAACAGTCGGGATTCCTGCTCCGCTGCACGTGCTCGCAGTCGCTCCTCGGCCTCCGCAACTTCTGGAATCACACCGATGGAGTAGACTGAGCTCCCCTGGCTCTGAGGTGTACGCGGTGAAGAGATTCGGCCAGACGGCGAAGGTGGGCGATAGGACGTTCGCACCATCCGCTGGACGTCGGAGTCTGTACTGGAATCATCGTCGCTGTCATCCCCATCATCACGGCCAAACGAAGTCCCGAAGAAGTCGTCCGACAGAAAGTTATCCAGGTCCCGCGCTACCGCTCGCTCCTGTTGAGTTGGTCGACTTTCTTGGGAGTGACTGCGGTGGCGATACGAACTCAGTAGAGGCACACGACTGTGGTCACCGTCGTCGTCAGTGGTAGTTGCACTTCTCGAGTCGTTGAATCCAAACGCGCGTCCGATCGGAGGCGTCGAGGGCGTTTGAACGCTTCGGGTGGAGACACCAGCGTCTGAACTGTTGCCGTCGTCGCCGTTGCCACGCGCCAACGACGCAAAAGAGGCCGGCGCGACGATGGCGTGAATGTGCACGTCGATGCTGCGTCTGGGTTGGTTCGAGTCACTTGCCGCGGCCGGGGACGTGGTAATCAGATCACGGATAGACAGCGAGTTGTCCTGGGCCTCCATCGGCGCCGACGCGCTCGCAGCTTGTCGCTGCGCAGAGCCTCCGTGGCCAAACCTCAAAGCTGCAGATCGGCGCTCTTGCTGGCGCTGAGAGGTGCCTCTCAGCTCTGGCCGCAGCAATGGATCAAAGTATCGCGCCGAGTCCACTAAAAGCCGGCCGAAGCGATCGAAAAGCGGCGCCACCAAGTGGGCCACCTCTGATACCTCGCTTTCACGAGACTCTCCTGCTGCTGCTGAGGTTGGCACGATCGGCTCCGTAGCATTAGCACTAAGCTCAGCATCGTCCACCGGATTCAGTGGCGTTTGACGCTGCTCCCGCTCTCGTCTTAAATCTTCCTCGCACAGCTCCGCCAGCCTGTCAATATGAGGCGCCATCTCGCGCATCAGGTTGCGCACGTCGACCACCATGCGCCGAATGTCGTTGTCGCCAACTCGCGGTGCACTCGGCACTCGCGTCGTCGGCACGGGCGACATGCGCTGCACGTTTTGTGTGTGGAGTGTTCGTGTGCGAAAGGCTGCGATGCGGTCCGAGTCGAAGTCGATCCACTCGTCCCACCGCGTCGGCCAGCCATGGTAGTGGACCAGCACTTTCCCGTCGGCGATATCCATCACCGTGGACTCGAGCCACTGGTTTACTGTGTCCTTGACGTCCAGCCACTGGCCCACGAAGAACTGCCTCGGGCCGCGCCGCACGGTCTGGTCCTGCTGCGTCTGGTCCTGCGTCTCCTCAGTCTCGACTCTCTCGTCCTCCTCTGCAGCGGCCCGATCGTCCTGCTCCACCGCGGCGGTCGACAGCACCGTGCGCATGGTCAGAATGCCCTGCGTGATGGGCTCCAAGTCCACTGCGGTCGTGGCCGCGTCCGCCCGTCTCGGGCCTGAGGTGCCAAGTCCCATGGCCTCGGCCGCCTCCTGCGGCGACTCGCTCATCTCGTCCAGAATCTCCCTCAGCATGGGCAGCGGCTGAGTGCGCTGGGCTGCAGAGCCCGTGGCTGCGTTGCGCCGGAGGGCCGAGCGCAGGCTGGCCAGGTTCCAGGCCGGGCCGTCCAGCTCGTGGCCCGGCTGCTGCTGCCGTCGTCTCGGCCCGCGCGTGCGCGCGCCTTCCTCGTCTTCTTCCTGGCCTGCCTCGGCCGTCTGCGTCATACTGTTGCTGCTGTTGGCCGAGTGGGTGGCCGGTCGGGCCGCGGGCTTGGCCACCAGATGCACCGTGTGGCCGTCCTTGAGGTCGTACGCGGCCAGCGCGGCCCCGTCCTTCAGCAGCTTGCCGCGGTAGATGAGTCGCTGACGCGCGGCCGGCACCTCCGTCACTTGGGCCACTCGTGCGCGGAAATCGGCCACCGACATGGAGGGCGCGGCCACCACGTCGAACACGCGCTCGTCCAGCAGCTTGAGCCGCAGGTGCAGCGATGCGTCGTCATTGTTACTACCGTCGGCGGCGGCCACTACCGGGCCGGGCGACTGCGTGGGGGTTGACGGTGTGGCCGGGGACGTGGGCAACGCGCCGGAAGCAGGAGAGTCCGGGGGCGTGTAGATCGACGCCGCGCGCGGAGAGGCCGCCGCCGAGGCGTCCGCCGCGCTCTCCATGCTGCGAAGAATACTCACGTCTTCAAGGGCAAGACAGGAACAGGATAAGCAGGGAGCCAATCAGAGCAGGTGAAATGAACCAGCAGCGAATCAGAACGTCTGATTCAGATCAGGTTTAATCAACCTGGTTACCGGTATTTGTCTTGACTCTGCTAATCAGAGCTGGTTTTAACCCCTTAAAAATGAACGAATGTGCTTCGAAGAGCACTTCAACCATGTCCATTAGAGCTTGAGTCTCTGTTCACTTGACTTATACGATTCGAGGAGCTGGAGGTCAATTCAGGAGACCACTGCTATTCTCTAGACGCCGACCAACGCAGCTTAGTCGCTCTTCTTGGCCGGTGCCGAGGCACCGCTGCTCGTCACGATCTTCAAGAACAGCAGCGAGTACGCAGCAGCCACGGAGCCGGCCACCTTGAACTGCAGGTCCTCGCCCAGCTGCGAGATGCCCCAGCCACCGCTGTACACGCCGAGGATGACGCTGCAGCCTAGACATAGACAAACAGACTGTCAGCTATGATATCCATCCTGTACAGTAGACTTCTACTCGACGCACCTCCGCCCAGGAACGCCAGGGTGCCGCCGATGCGGTGGCCCGGGTTCTTCCACTGCCAGCTGGTCTTCTTACCCCCGAACGTGGTGGCGAGGCCCTAACAACAACAAACGTCAGCACAACAGAGTGTCGCCGACCACAGCAGCACGTTGCAGCGTACCCCGAGCAGGTTAAGCGTGGACAGCGTCGCCGTGACGCCCGCGAGCCACGAGTGCGTGGACGTGAAGTGCTCTTTGCCGTACGCGTTCTTGGTCATGTAAGCGGCGGCGCCTCCCGCACTCAGCAGCAGCATCGCCAGCACCTGCGAGAACATGTGCAGCTTGGACAGGAGCACTCTGGCCTCAGCAGCGTCAGATCCATTGACTATCCCCCTCTATCTCCCTCCAGCTGCTCACCGGGTCCTGAAGTCCGCCACGCTCTTGCGCTCCAGCATCACGTAGATGCCCCTGTCACAAAGCCCGTTAGCACTACTACGTTGCAGTCAGAACTCGGACGGTCGTGAGACTCTCACATCGGGAAGCAGAGCAGGAAGGCGACGGCGTTGGCCGCCGGGTGCACCGCGAACAGCGACGGCGCCGCCGCGCACTTGGCGAGGATCGTGGCGCAGGGCGCGCCCAGCAGGCCGCCCAGCACCAGCAGCTCCAGCTTCTTGGCCATCGTCGAGGAGGTTCCGACGGTCTTTGTCTGCACCACCACAACGAAAAGTGACTGTATTTTTGTATGGGGTACGAAGGGGTACAGATGGAGTTACGTGGATGGTAATCACCGCGTGATCGTGATGTCATCGCAGTTACAGTAGGGGCGATCTTCCCGCAACAACTTCAACGTTCTCTAAGAATTTGTATGGACATGAGCTTCACGCCACTTTGGCCGCCTTGAGCAGCCGCACATGGCTCTCGCGACACTGCAGCACGAGCGACTTGCCTAGCAGCGTCACGTGCGCCGCGATGACGAGCACCGTGAGCTGGAACTGCCGCTCGGGCGAGAAGTTCTTGGCGCCCCAGTCGCTCGAGTGCAGTCCGTAGAGCATGGTGGCGACGCCGCCAACGTAGACGAGCACGCCCGTGAGGGCGTGCGTCTCGTCCTTCCACTGCCAGTTGGGCTTCTCGCCCTCGAACGTGAGCAGCAGCCCCTGGAACACGTTGAGCGCGAAGAACATGCCCGTCACCAGCGCCGCCCACGAGTGGGGCGTGGCCAAGTGCTGCTGGTCATTGCCGCGCTTGGCGACGAAAGCTGCGGCGCCTGCAGCAGCCACCAGCAGCCCCGCCGCCACGTTGAGCAGCAGGTGGAGCTTGGTCAGCCACACTCTGCAGCCACAAGAAGAGCCCGTAACTCGGTCAGAACGGCTCGTATTTCAACGCGGAAGCGCGCGCCACGCACCTCTTCGCGTGGTCCGTCTCGTCCTTGCGTAGCAGCATCGCCTGCAACGCGCTGCATGGCATGCGAACCACCGGAACAAACGACGTCAGTGGAACTCAAAGGCGAGTGCACTGACTGACTGACTGCACCTGGGCAGACACACGAGCATCGCCAGCGCGTTCAGCGCCGGGTGCAGCGCGAAGAGCGACCCGTCGGCCACGCAGCGCTCCAGGACGGCGACGCACGGCAGCAGGAACAGCAACGCCGTCAGCGCCAGCTCCGACCTGCGCGTCATCGTGTCGGTATCAGGAGCGCCTGAGTTTTGACACGCAAAGAAGGATGGTGTGACGCACATCGATGTAGCCATGATGGAAGATGGCTGCATGGGCAGCTCCGTTGTCCATAGTCGGGGCGCATCTGATTGCGTTCCGTGCCAAACGTCTCACTGCGAACAATCCACTTGCGCTCAGTATGCTCTGGAACATTCGCGACCCAGCGTCTCGAACGTCCCAGAGCGTCGTCGTCACACGTCGCAGGTTTTCGGCATCCGCGACCACTTCAAGCTCACAATTCAATTTGCCCCGTGACAAGCAAGTCAACAACAACAACAACAACCAGTAACCAACTGCTGAACCCCCACGCCAACTACTACAGCAATGGAGGCCCAAACAAACCACGAGAAGAACCGCCTGCGCGCCATCGAGCTCAAGGTCAGGGACGTGCAGGACAACCTGAACGAGAGGCTCCCGACCCAGTTCCGGCACGTTGCCGCCATGGTGTGCGGTGCCAAGTGGCGAATGCAAGCGCTCAAGCCGCAGGATGCAGCGTCCGTCGTCAAGAAGACGCGCCTGGAGCTCGGCGCCTTCGACTACCGCGTGAAGGAGCAGGCGGAGCTGCTCACCCGCTGTCTGCTGGAGCTGGACGACGTTCTCAGTTACGGCGACGCCGACGTCAAGAGCGCGCGCAAGGCGCTGGTACTGTTCGTGCAGCAGCTGCTGCCCCAGGCCGACGCCTTCAAGGAGCGCAGCGCGAAGCTCAAGCAGTTCGGAGAGGACGTCCTCTCAGCGTTTGCAGAACAGACGACGGCACCCTCGACGCCCAGCGACAGCGGATCCGAGTCCGACGACATGCACGTGAAGGCGCTGTTCGAGGAGAGTGACGACGAGGAGGACAGTTCGTCAGAGGCGGAAAAGGAGCAAGAAGAAGAGCAGGATGACGAAGAGATGGAGGAGGCTGCACAGGCCAACGAAGACGAATGCATGGAGCCCGAGGCTGAGGCCGACGACGAAGCCGAAGATGAGGAAGAGGAACCGGTTGCTCCTCCGCAGAAGAAGTCGCCGCGTCTCGAGCCGGCCACTACCCCGCAGACTACCCCGCAGACGCTGGACGTCGACGTCAACTCGCTGCCCGTGTGGCGGCCGTACTACCAGCTGCAGCGCCGTCAGGACGGCATCTACCTCATCGCGCGCCTCAACCACATCGACCCGCGCAACGTGCGCGTGCAGTGGAACGAGCACAACCGCGTGCTTCGAGTGAGCGGCTTCCGACTGCCCACGCAGAAGGACATTGTGATGTCGCGCCTCAGCGGAGCTCCGACGTTCGGCCGCTTCGAGATCGCCGAGCAGTTCCCGCGGCACATGCTCAACATGGAGGAGGCCTCGCAGCAGATATTCGAGGACGGCACGCTGCAGATCCGCATGCCGTTCTACGTGGTGCGGCGGCCGCTGCGATACCGCCCAACGTCATTCTTCCAGCCGCAGGATTGCTTCGTCTGGTAAGACGTCGGAGTGGGCTTGCTCGGCTTGTACAATAGAATAGGTTCTTCACAGTCAATATACTACAACTTGAATGCAAAGGAGGATTTACAAAGATTAGTTGTACCTGTTGGAATTAAGATCCAAGACCGAGGTGTTGCATTCGAGTGTCTGGATGCTGTTGCTCATCTAGAGCGCCGAAAATTTGTTCGACAGCTTCGGCAAATACAACAACGAGCTTCTGTTTCTTCCAGTGGTTGTTGCTCGAGGGCGACGAGATCGCAACATGCTAATGTTTGCACTTGAGGGCGGCGATCACTTGAATTTGTGAACTTGACAATTTGCTGGTTCTAATCGTTCAGACTACTCGACATTCCTGACGAAAAAACTACCTGAAGTAGCTTTGGGGAAAAGGGTGAGGCATGAATCCACGCCGGATCTTTATCAAAAAGGGCCACAAATCCATCACACAATATCAAAAAGGGCCACAAAGGCGTCAAGCGCGACGCTTGACTCCACAGCGTGAAACTAAGCAAGGTGAACAATGAAGTACTTGCATTAGGGGTACGCACACTACACAGTCGACTTTTTCTTACATCACAGCAGATCCAGCGTCAAGTGGGACCCGAACCATGATTGTTCTGTGCTTGGATGCTTGATCCCAAAGTTACAACGCAAGAGCCCGGTACAATTGTGCGATGCATTTATCCATCTCAACCACACTTCTTTCAAAATCTTGGCAGATATAGCCTTAGCAGTCAGTGTCCATCGATGACTGAGCTCGCAGAAGTAGAACCTACCGGTAGCGCTGAAATGCATTTCATAGGTAATTCTTGTGCTGGTCGTTGATCTGATGTACCAAGAAAAAGGTTTGATGCCAGCCAACTTCATCTCCACGACTTTGGTGGCTCTGCATTTTCATATACGCACATGCTAGTCACAGCCAGACCACTTCATAAAATTGCTCAGTTTAGTTTTCCGCTCCGCTTGTACTTCAGTGAAGACACCACTCCCTGAACGCTTATGCCAATTCTATTCTCCACAGCAAAAGGTAAAATGTCTACTCTTAGCACTACGTTCCTAGGGAGAGTAGCTGCTCTTCTTACTCCAGGTGCTCTCCCAATTACAGTGCTGTGCTACCGGTAAGCTTTCATGCTAACAACCTACTTAAGTAGGTACTACACCTCGTTTTTGTTGTGGTTGAATACGTTGCCTTTCAAGAATGCTGCTAATTTTGGGGGGCTTGGGATTCCCATGTTGGAAAGGAATCACGGACGACGAGAATCCGTCGTTCGTGGAGCTTCGCCAAGCCCAGCTTACCTTGGCCTCCATGCTGCGGGGTTCTTGTGGAGTCAAGCGTCGCGCTTGACGCCATTGTGGCCCTTTTTGATATTGTGTGATGGATTTGTGGCCCTTTTTGATAAAGATCCATCCACGCCCTTCAGCGTGAGCTTTTGAGTACTGTTCAACGAAGCACACCATTGCCTCTGTTCCATTGCACGTGCTGGTCGTGCACACGACACTCGAATGCAACACCTCGGTCTTGGATCTTAATTCCAACAGGTACAACTAATCTTTGTAAATCCTCCTTTGCATTCAAATTGTAGTATATTGACTGTGAAGAACCTATTCTATTGTACAAGCCGAGCAAGCCCACTCCGACGTCTTACCAGACGAAGCAATCCTGCGGCTGGAAGAATGACGTTGGGCGGTATCGCAGCGGCCGCCGCACCACGTAGAACGGCATGCGGATCTGCAGCGTGCCGTCCTCGAATATCTGCTGCGAGGCCTCCTCCATGTTGAGCATGTGCCGCGGGAACTGCTCGGCGATCTCGAAGCGGCCGAACGTCGGAGCTCCGCTGAGGCGCGACATCACAATGTCCTTCTGCGTGGGCAGTCGGAAGCCGCTCACTCGAAGCACGCGGTTGTGCTCGTTCCACTGCACGCGCACGTTGCGCGGGTCGATGTGGTTGAGGCGCGCGATGAGGTAGATGCCGTCCTGACGGCGCTGCAGCTGGTAGTACGGCCGCCACACGGGCAGCGAGTTGACGTCGACGTCCAGCGTCTGCGGGGTAGTCTGCGGGGTAGTGGCCGGCTCGAGACGCGGCGACTTCTTCTGCGGAGGAGCAACCGGTTCCTCTTCCTCATCTTCGGCTTCGTCGTCGGCCTCAGCCTCGGGCTCCATGCATTCGTCTTCGTTGGCCTGTGCAGCCTCCTCCATCTCTTCGTCATCCTGCTCTTCTTCTTGCTCCTTTTCCGCCTCTGACGAACTGTCCTCCTCGTCGTCACTCTCCTCGAACAGCGCCTTCACGTGCATGTCGTCGGACTCGGATCCGCTGTCGCTGGGCGTCGAGGGTGCCGTCGTCTGTTCTGCAAACGCTGAGAGGACGTCCTCTCCGAACTGCTTGAGCTTCGCGCTGCGCTCCTTGAAGGCGTCGGCCTGGGGCAGCAGCTGCTGCACGAACAGTACCAGCGCCTTGCGCGCGCTCTTGACGTCGGCGTCGCCGTAACTGAGAACGTCGTCCAGCTCCAGCAGACAGCGGGTGAGCAGCTCCGCCTGCTCCTTCACGCGGTAGTCGAAGGCGCCGAGCTCCAGGCGCGTCTTCTTGACGACGGACGCTGCATCCTGCGGCTTGAGCGCTTGCATTCGCCACTTGGCGCCGCACACCATGGCGGCAACGTGCCGGAACTGGGTCGGGAGCCTCTCGTTCAGGTTGTCCTGCACGTCCCTGACCTTGAGCTCGATGGCGCGCAGGCGGCTCTTCTCGTGGTTTGTTTGGGCCTCCATTGCTGTAGTAGTTGGCGTGGGGGTTCAGCAGTTGGTTACTGTTTGTTGATGTTGTTGACTTGCTTGTCACGGGGCAAATTGAATTGTGAGTTGAAGTGGTCGCGGATGCCAAAAACCTGCGACGTGTGACGACGACGCTCTGGGACGTTCCAGACGCTGGGTCGCGAATGTTCCAGAGCATACTGAGCGCAAGTGGATTGTTCGCAGTGAGACGTTTGGCGCGGAACGCAATCAGATGCGCCCCGACTGTGGACAACGGAGCTGCCCATGCAGCCATCTTCCATCATGGCTACATCGATGTACGTCACACCAGTCTTCCATGCGTGTCAAAACTCAGGCGCTCCTGATACCGACACGATGACGCGCAGGTCGGAGCTGGCGCTGACGGCGTTGCTGTTCCTGCTGCCGTGCGTCGCCGTCCTGGAGCGCTGCGTGGCCGACGGGTCGCTCTTCGCGCTGCACCCGGCGCTGAACGCGCTGGCGATGCTCGTGTGTCTGCCCAGGTGCAGTCAGTCAGTCAGTGCACTCGCCTTTGAGTCCCGTCCCAGCCACTGACGTCGTTTGTTCCGGTGGTTCGCATGCCATGTAGCGCGTTGCAGGCGATGCTGCTACGCAAGGACGAGACGGACCACTCGAAGAGGTGAGTGGAGCGCACTTCCCCGTTGAAATCCGAGCCGTTTTGACCGAGTTCCGGGCTCTTCTGGTGGCTGCAGAGTGTGGCTGACCAAGCTCCATCTGCTGCTCAACGTGGCGGCGGGGCTGCTGGTGGCTGCTGCAGGCGCCGCAGCTTTCGTCGCCAAGCGCGGGACCGACCAGCAGCACTTGGCCACGCCCCACTCGTGGGCGGCGCTGGTGACAGGCATGTTCTTCGCGCTCAACGTGTTCCAGGGGCTGCTGCTCACGTTCGAGGGCGAGACGGCCAACTGGCAGTGGAAGGACGAGACGCACGCGCTCACGGGCGTGCTCGTCTACGTCGGCGGCGTCGCCACCATGCTCTACGGACTGCACACGAGCGACTGGGGCGCCAAGAACTTCTCGCCCGAGCGGCAGTTCCAGCTCACGGTGCTCGTCATCGCGGCGCACGTGACGCTGCTAGGCAAGTCGCTCGTGCTACAGCGTCGCGAGAGCCAAGTGCGGCTGCTTAAGGCGGCCAAAGTGGCCTGAAGTGGTCTTCATCCGCTTTGACGCAGCGAACAGTTCATTCGAAAGGATAATGTGACCAGGGGATCCAATTCGGCAGTGTTTGAGCCAAATCGTCAACCAAAACTTCCTACTTGACTCGGCAACTGCGTCTACGCGAGAAAGCTTCCGCCTCAAGGTAACGTTATCAAGATTCCGTTCTTTGATGTGAAGATGCCGTTGGGGATGCGGTACCATTGGTGCGAGTCGATGTTAACACCACTTGCCGCATAATCCTTCGACTCGCTAGCAATGGAGCTCGTTGATGAATCAAAGCAATGGTGAATGAGACTAAACTGGTGGTCGTATTACTGGCCCCGCTGTTCGACTGGGGCTTATTTGTACAGGAGGTTGTGCTTGAAGCTTGCGAGATGTCGGGCTGTGGCAGATCAGTTGGCCGTGAAGAGGGCAAGAACGAACGCGATGATCCACGCTGCAATGCCACTGGATAGCTTCATCGGCGCCAAACTGCTGGGAACAGCCTCTCCGTCTGCCATGTTGACATCATCGCCGACCGTATTTTCCAGCTCACCGCTGGAGTTGAAAGCCGCCGATCCAGCATCTTGCTCAAGTGAAGCTGACGCGGCCGTCATGCTCAAATCCGGAGACGGGGTGAAGTCAACTCCGACGTCCTCAAACTCGGTATCTTGGTCGCTGTCGATGGTGTCGTCGCTGAGGTGAATCGCGGTCGACCAGTTCGAGTAGAAAGGCGAGTCCGTGCTGGTCGCTTCAGTCATCACCAAGGCATCAATGAACGCCGCAATGCTCGACAAGTCTTCAGCCGAGTCGTTATTGGGCTTTCCGGCGAGAGAGTCGGTTGTCGCTGGGTCGGACTCGTTCTCAACGTGCTGGAGATGGCGTCCAAGCAAACTTGGCTGCAGTTTGGGCTGCTTAAAGACCCACGCATCAGCTTGCACCGCCAGCAGGAGCAGAAGGGCAACGAGGCGGTGAATGAGGCTCATGACTGGGTCTTTCTGGGCTTGGTCGGTCTTGAGGGAGCTCTTGAGCACTGCGCGGCTTGTTCGGGAATGAGCCCAGGGACCCGAGAAGTTCTTCGCGGCCAACCTGGCGAGAAAGTACTCCAGCCTTCTCTACTTGGCAACTCGGAGAAGAGAAACTTTCTCTTCGTCCTTTCCTGTTAGATAGACAAACTCCTACAGAACACACCAGCTCCAAAAGCACGGTAAAACTGCTTGACTTTCGTTAAAATGGCTACCACCTACGCTTACGGGAGCTGCACGACGATCTTGCCGATGTTCTTGTGCGCGTACATGTGATCAATGGCGTCTGGGACCTGTTCCAACCCACGGAACTCCGTCGGGTCGACCCCTGCGAGCAGCTTGCCTTCTTTGATCAGCTTGAAGAGGTTCTCCATGTGGGTCGGGATGATGTCGGCGTACGTGCGCAGCAGGAAGCCCCGCACCGTGATGGCCTTCATGAGCAAAACCTCGTTCATCGCGCTGACCGTGAAGGGCGAGCGCGGGGTGTCGCCACGGTACTCGGAGATGTGGCCGAACACGATGATGCGGCCGCGGATGGCCATGTTGTCGAACACGGTCTTGAACATCTCGCCGCCGATTGTCTCGAAGGCGATGTCGATGCCCCTGGGGTACTCCTCCTTGAGCACGGCGTCGATGTCCTCCTTGTTGTAGTTGATCACACGGTCGCAGCCGAGCTTCTTCAGGTGCGCGGCCTTCTCGTCGTTACTGCACGTGCCGATGACGTGGTTCCCCGCCATCTTGGCGAGCTGCACCACGAACTGGCCGGCACCGCCAGCCGCCGCCGTGACGAACACCTTCTCGTTGGTCGACAGCTCGCCGCACTCCTTGATGGCGATGGACGCCGAGATGCCGCACACGGTCAACGGCAGCGCGGCCGGGGAGAGCTCCGGCAGCTTGTGCAGCGACTCGAGAGGCACCTCCACGTACTCGGCGTAGGCGCCGAACTTGTCGTACACGACGTAGTCGCCCACCTCGACGTCGGTGACGCCCGGTCCCACTTCGACCACGGTGCCGGCCGCGTCTAGCCCCGTGCCGAAGGGCGGCGGGTTCTCGTTGAAGACGCCGTTGGTCACGTTGATGTCCGTGGCGTTCACGCCCAGGAACTTGTTCTTGACCACGACGTGGCCGGCGCTGGCCGTGGGCAGCTGCGGGTGCGTCACGATCTCCGTCGCCTCGCGGAAGTTGGTGGAGAGTTTGGTGCACTGGAGTTCGCGGTAGCTGGGCATGGTGATTGGGTTGGGCTTTGTCAGGTTGACGGTGAATTGAAGAATGACTGAGTGGGGTGACAGGCTTGGGGGCGTATACAAAAAGGCAAGTGTATCCTCGATGATGACGCGGACACTTTCGTGTCGAGTAATAGATCGCGTTTCTATGTGATGGAGGTGTTATGATTGGTTGGAAATTGGGTTGAGTTGTGCTGATTGGTTGGAAAAGATTGGTACACTTGTGGTACATTGAGTGCGTGGCACTTGCACGCCGAAGATGACGTTGCGGTTTTTGGTCGAACAATCCGCGACTGCCACTGCTGCTTGGTCCTGGGGCTGGAGGCTCCAGTGGAGCTGCTGTATGTGTGCGAATTGACAGCCTGCCAGACTGTCGATGATACTTTCTGCTAGTCCTGCTGCTACTGTATTAGACAGAGGAGATGGTACAGCTCACGAGCTCATGTGGTCTCCCGACAGGGTCGCCATGACACGAACGAAAGCGAGCCGGACAGCTAGACAACTACAGTAGAGTAGAGTACATCCCAGCTACGTGAACTCTCTTCGCGGATGGCGCAGTTCAAAGTCGCACATGTATGTGGATACATCATCACATTGAACTGGTTCCTTTCTTTCAAACCAGCTTCGACAACAACTGCAAGCAAAAAAGACCACTGGCAGCGACAGCTGCGATCGCACTCTCCGAGAGGTAGAATAGTTGGTTGTGTCCGTACTGCGGACGCCTGCGTCTTCGCTTCTCGCGTTGCCTCCCTCTCTCTGTAGCCAGGTGAAGTGCGTGAGCAAGAAGCGCATCGGCTTACATGTAGCGGAACTCGTTCTTTACACCGCACCATCTCGACTCGAGCTCGTTCCCGGCCAAAGAAGTCATCTTGATGATCGAGGTGATCCGTTTTGCCCACGAAGTGCATGACCGGCACCCAAGCGGGCGACGGATATGAGTGTTGTGTTTGTACTGTACATACAGGTACAACATGTATTTTGCGGAACTCAACTTACATTTACTCCTTTGCACACCTTTTCCAGGCTCCCTCCCTCCTCTACGTGCACCGCGCCTCCTTTCCTACCGCGGTAAATTACCGCCGGTAATCATCCCACAGCTTCCACAGCTCCTTCGCGTCCAAGTGGAAGGAGATAAGCTTACACGTAGCACTCGTCGCAGGCATGCCGAATAAATAGCTCAACTCAACACTGAACCCATCCATGCTCACGCTGCTACGTTGTGCTGGGCCAACTCGAGCGCGGTCTTCTTGTACTGCTGGAAGTGGCCGTTGCAGTAGTTGCAGGTCCGCTCGTACGCCTGCTTCCGGCAGCCGCGCACCACGCAGCGCTTGCCTCCTCCGTGGCCCCAGCAGAGGCCATTGGAGATGGCGATCTTATCGCAGTCTCCCATCTTGCACTTGGTCCCGCCGCCATGGGACCAGCAGTAGCCGCGGGACTTGGCGCGGTTCGAGCAGCCCGAAGCCTTGCATTTCATCGAGCCACCTGCATCGGTAGCACAAAACGTTAGGACGGAGAGTACTGGGAGCTGGCAGAGCGACACCCACGCACCATGTCGCCAGCAGCGTCCGAAGTGCTTGGCGCGGCTGGAACAGCCTTCCGCAATGCAGCGCTTGCCACCCTACACATTGACATAGACAACTCGTGTTAGACGCAGACCGAAGACGATCGACCATCAAGAGCGACGACGCACCCCGTGTCTGACGCAAAGACCGTGGTCCACGACGTAGTGGGTGCAGCCGACATAAGGTTAATCGCACAGACAAATTCGTGAAATCCACAGATTGTGAAATCGTGTGCTCGTAAGTGCTCTTAATAGTGGGCGGTAGTGAGCGGTTGCGAGGAGCGTAGCCGAAACAAACCCGCGCGGGGTGCCCGCGAAGCAGGGCCGCGCGGTATTTGTGTAGGCGGGCCCAGCGACGAGCATTCCAGCGAACGGACCCGTTGCCCTGTCCAGTAGTTAGTTTTTCTACTGCGGGGGTCTGGGGGTGCAACCCCCAGAACACATGAATAGAGGGCGGTGGAAGGTATACCGGTTTATCTGTGCGGTTCTCCAAAAAGTCTGTGGATTTCCCTGTCCTGTCTGTGCGATTCTACCGTTCTCGGTGCAGCCTGCGAACTTGCAGACGCGGTTTGCAGGCCGCGCGTCTGCAATGGGGCGGGTTCGTGCTCCGACAAGTCCCGGAGGTGTCATGTCCCCCGTGGCAGCGTGTGGAATCTGGCCTGGTAGACTCGGCAGCACGAGGCCACTGCGTTTGCGGTAGTCTGTGTTGTTGGGGTAAGCTGAGTACAATCAGCACGTGTTAGCCCTGTAGACCTAAGAACCCGAACTTCGACAAGCCACGTACTCATGAACGTGGCGGAGAAGGTCGAAGGTACCGACAAGTACTGCTCGCTGACAGTGGGCGACTGAGTGTAGCTGGGTAGGTTCACGGTCCTGGCGTTCTGGTGGTTCTCGTACTGTTGCTGCGGGCTGTTGGACCGGAGCACGTCCGCGATGGCCGGCAGCATCGGCGCTCGAGGAGGCTGCAGCGATGGCAGCCTCGGTCGAGAGGCCACGAACCTGGGCTCAGCCTTGGGGTAGATGATTAGCTGCTGTAGCAGTTGCTGTTGCTGCAGAGACTGCGGCGAATCGGCGGAGGGTCTCAGCAGGTGGGTGAGTGCAATGGTCTTCTCGGGCGGTGACCACGGCTGCATGGCTCTGAAAGTGACTTTGACGTTATGAATCGATGTGCTGGTCGTGGGCCAATTTCGAAAGTGCAAGCTGACGTGACCGACCGCGAGTGACATGAGCTCCGCCAACAGCCTAAGGACGGCGACTCCGCTTCGTCCCGTCGTCCGGAAGCGAATTCTTGAGGGTCGTCTCGCCAATGTGGAATGCGCGCACCACCTGGGCGTGCAGTGCCGGGCTGGCCGAGCGCTTTAGTGCTGCAGTTGCCGGAGAGGAAGGATCGTCGCCCATAGACTCGGCCTGAGTCAACGGGATTTCAGTCCTTTTGACAACGATCATCCGAATGCCTCCTTCTCATGCCAGCAACTGACGGGGGCCTGGCCTGCTGGAAGGCGTCGGACTTGCAGCTGGGAGAACGAATTGAGGCAATGACCACGGTTCGTGACGTTGAGCACGGGCAGTCACGTCGATCATCCGAGCGCGCGGTAAGGACAGGCTTGGTGCTCAATTATCCGTTTGAAGTGACGTGCTCTCTAGCCTTTGCCGGCCTCCCACTTTCAACGAGGTGCAAGTACATGTATCACGTGAGACTTCTACTCCTTTGACGAAAGTCGGGCGTCGAAAGACTGCAGTCCATGTAGCAGCAGTACATCAACACATCAAAGCCTGCATCGCGATGGCCATGTGCTGACGTGGTAACGCGTCGAACACGCGGATGCTCGTCGACCACAGAAACCCGCCGCGCCAGGCGGTATCAGAGACCGTCAAATCCTCGCCCCGAGTGCGAGTGACCGACAAGAAGTTGAAGCGCATCGACCAGCGGGCAGCGAGCAACCTTCGCCTTATTAATTCGTGCCGCCATCGACGGATGACATGCAAGTCGCGACGCAACATGACGAGCACAAGGGATACCTCACAGATAACGGCCGGTCATGGCCCATGACTCATGGGGGATCGCGACCTTAAAAGTACCACACGCCTCTTCATCCGTATCGGATCCTTTGGCCCTGGTACTTGGCTAACACTGTAGACGTCGGCCAACATGGAGGGCTACCTCTGGAAGAAGGGCCGCAAGGTGCCCAGCATGTACGTGCATGCATCGACCAATCTGCTCGACTCGCCCCTCATTGCTTAGCGGCTCGTGCGTTGCAGGAAGCGGCACTACGCCGTGCTCAAGGGCACGATGCTGTCGTTCTTCATCAGCCAGGACGAGGCGCAGCGGTCCGGGGCCGTGCCCAGGCGCGTGTTGGAGGTCGTGGACTTCCGCCTCATGCCGGGCACGCCGTCCTCGGACGCCACGCACCCGCCGCACCTCGTGCTCAAGTACCTGGACGCGGACGGCGGCGGCACGCTGCAGTGTCGCGCCGACTCTCGAGAGACGCAGCAGGTGTGGCTGGAGGCCCTGCAGCACGCGCTCAAGGAGCCCGATCGACTGGCCCAAGACGAGATCAACGAGGTGCAGGCCGAGCTCTTGAAGGACGCGCAGCGCCACAGTCGCGCCGTGCAGCAGGCCACGGAGGCCGTGGAGGCTGCTGGCCGACAGCACCGAGAACAGGCCGAGGCCGAGGCCGCACTGCAGCAGAACCGCGCGATCGCCGTCGAGCTCAACACGCAGCTGGAGACGGCGCGCGCACTGCAGCACGAAGCGCTGCAGAAGCTCCAGGCGCTGCAGAACGCTCTGGAGGAGGCGAGACACCGCGTCCACGCCTCGTCCATCGGCGCGGAGGACACGTCGTCCTTCGACCAGGCCATGGAGGCGGTGGAGCGTCTCGCAGCCAAAGTGGAGGTGGCGGGCAGCGCCGAAGCCACGCACGGGCGCAACGTCGAGCTGCTGCAGCTGCAGACGGCGGCCAACGCGCGCGAGCAGCTCGAGCTGGTCGAGCGAGTGCACAAGTGCGTTGAAGAGAGCAAAGTCCTCCGTCAGGTGGCGGCCAAGAGCCTCGAAGACGCGCAACGAGCCAAGCAGCGGACCAAGCGGTTGGCGTCTTGGGCCGACGAGAGCGGAGCGGCTGAAGGCGGCGGACACACGCGGCCGTCGCAGTTGGACCCGCTGGCGGAAGGCTACCTGCTCTGCCAGCACCCGATGCGCACCACGATGCACCGCCGCTACTACGTGCTGACAGGCAACACGCTCTGCTGGTACGCGGACCAGGACGCGTACACGAACAAAATGGACGCGCCGAGCGGCGTCCTGCACGTGGCGGAGGTGGCCGAGTGGGATGGCAAGATGAAGCCCACGTCGCCGCTTCGGAGACTCGTAGTGCCGTTCGGCGGCAGCAGCAACAAGAGCAACACGAGCGAGCAGCACCCGAACGCGTTTGCAGTGCTCACGGTCGAAGGCAAGACGCTGCGCTGCAGTGCGCCGCTCAAGAAGAGCCAAGAGGACTGGATCTCTGCGCTGCACGTGGGACTCACCATGCCTCCGCTGTCTCCGCATCGCGCTCGAGCTGCGAAGTCACGTCGAGACTCGTTCGACTTGCTTGCGTCCACTCCGTTATCGCCTAAGCGACCGAGCGACGAGCCCAACAAGGAGGAGGTGAAGGCAGCTCCGGAGACCGTCGCAAGCCAACAGCGTCAAGAAGCCGCTGCTGCTGCTGCTGCTGAGCTGACCTCGGAAGTGGTGGTGGAAGGCTACCTCGTCGGCAAGAGCTCGCTCGAAGAGACCATGAAGAAGAAGTACTGCGTGCTGCGAGCGCTCACGCTGTACGTCTTCACGACGCACCAAGAGGCTTCTGAGCCCGAGTCGGGCCACAAGCGGCCTGCAATACGCAGCACCGCCTACCACGTCTGCGGAGTGTCGAGCTGGGATGGCCACGCCACGCTGATGCACTACGACCACGGCTTCGTCCTCCAAACCACCGAGCACCAGAGCATCTACTGCAGCGCGCCCAGTCTCCAGGAGAAGAATCGCTGGGTGAGCGGCGTGCAGCAGGCGCTGCTCAAGTATCAGCACGACTCGAAGCGCGGCTCCAGACTTTTTGATCAGCCCAGTGAAGCCGAAGACGACGAGGACAAAGCTCGTGAGCCGCAGCGTCGACCTTCCTACGGCTCCGCTCGGCGTGAATTCCTTGCGATACTGCAACGATACTATGCGGAGTATCACCCGGGAAAACTGGGCGACGTCCCCATGCTGCTCGCGCGCTATCAAGGCCGGGAGCAGGCGCTTGTCGAGCACTTGGATCGCCTTTATGGCACGTCGATGGGGAAGGACAGCAACGTTCAGGCCATTCTATCGGCGCTGGTGAATCCTGCTCAGGCTCAGCAGTCGCCCCATCCAGCGGCGCCTTCGCCTCTTAGTGCTCCTGCGTCGCCTGCAACGCGGACGTCCGGGGATCTCACGGACTGGCTCACGTGGAACAAAGACACCAAGCCAAGCTTCTGCGCGCTGTCCGGCAGTCGCCTCGAGCGCTACGACTCGGAAGAGCAGAGCAAAGCTGGACCTCCGTTGGCTGTGTTCGTGGTGACAGGAGTTCACGACTACCCGACGCCGTCGCCGACGATGAACCGCTCCACGATGGCGGACCAGCAGCTCCAGTTCTTCTTGTCGGGCGGATACGAAACGGAGCAGCAGGGCAGTTCGTCCACCGAGTTGTTGGTGCTCCAAGCGACCACAGCGGAAGCGAAGCAGACGTGGATGCTGAAGCTTCGAGCTGGTCTGAACGCTCCCGCACCAGCAGAGCCCAGTCCCAAGGCAGAGGAGACGGTCGTCATATCCACCCAAGCCACTACTTTTCACGAGAAGTTGGTGGAGTTCTACCAGCGACACAACCCCAAACGAGTCGGCGATGTGGACGCGTTGCTCACGAGCTTCGCAGGCCGAGAGCGGCAGTTGTTGGCGTCTTTGGATGCAACGTACGGCACGAGCGCCAGCTCCGACGGTAGTTTTGCTGCGTTCCTCCCTCAGCCATCGCCTCCGAACGCGCGTCCGAGTGGCCAAAGCGTCTCGATTCATCGCGAAGGCTACTTGGCCGTGAAGCACCCGCGGCTAGGCGCCTCCTTTCGAAGGTGCTTCTGTGTGCTGGAAGGCACGACCTGGCAGTGCTTCGACAGCAGCGTCGTGGCACACAGTGGTCGTTCGGCTCTGCTGTCGGACCAAGTCGTGAGTCTCCACCCAGTCACCGCCAAACTGGCCGAGACGTTGGCCTTCCGCCTCGAAACCCACACGAACGGAGTCATCATGCTGCGTTCGGACGCTGCTGAGATTGTCCACGACTGGATCCATGCGCTGCGCGCTGCGGTGGCGAACCAACCGAAAGCTGCCCCCACTGTTGGCTCTGAAGCAACGGAGACGGAAGACTCGGGGAGCTCCTTCCAGCAGCTTCGTGCAAGGATCGTCGCCTTCTACGAGAAGCACAACCCGTCCAAAGTCTCCGACGTGGATTCACTGCTTCAGTCGTTCCAGGGGCGGGAAGGAGCTCTTCTGGAGCAGATCGACACGGTCTACAAGAGCAGTCTCGCCACGGATCCGGTGTGTACGTCGTTATGCGCCAACCTCGCTGCCACATACGCCGAGGAGCATCCGCACGCGTCTCCGGCTAAACCATCGAGCGAGACCCCAGCGACTGAAGCGATTTTGATGGAGGGGTACCTCATGAAACGCGGCCACAAGATCCCGTCTATGCGGAAGCGATACTGCGTGCTCGTGGGCAATGAGCTCTCGTACTTCGTCACGCACGATGACAGCAAGAATCCTGGCGGCGGCGCCACGACGAACCCCTTGGGCAACTTCCGCGTTGAGGTCGTGGGCGACTGGCACGGGAGAACGGCAGCTCACAGCTATGAACACGGGATGGAGCTCGAGACTACGGACGGCAAAACGTTCTTCTGCGCTGCATCGTCGGCCAAGGAGAAGCAGCAGTGGGTCGACGCATTCCGGCGTGGCATCGCGCTCGCTCGCAGTGAGCAGCGACGAGCTGAACTTGAAGGCGAAGGTGGCGATGAAGGCGAATCGGAGCATGCACGACAGCTACGAGAGCAATTCCGAGACAAGTTGGCAGACTTCTACCGCGTGCGGAACCCAGCGAAGCTGCCGGACTTGGACTTGCTGCTGAGTTGCTACGCGCAACGCGAGCTGGCGTTGCTGCAAGCTATTGACGAAGCGTACGGGACAGCTTTAGCAGCAGATGAAAGCCTGCTAGCCTTGTTACCGCCGCTGCCCGAACAAGCCACAGCTCTCGTGACGCTCAAGCTGGACGGCTACCTCAAGAAGACCACGGGAGACAACAGCAGCTCGCTGTGGAAGCGTGCGCAGACTGTGTACGTCGCGGTGGACGGCTTGACGATCAACCTCTTCGCCACGCGTGAAGGATTCAAGAGCGGAGGCGCTGGCTTGGGAGGAAGCATGACCGTCCTGGCCGTGAAAGACGACGACGGGCGGCAGGCTGCGGCCAACCGCTTTGCTGTGGAGACGAGCGACCACGAGTGGCTCCGATTCGAGGCTCGTGATACCATGGAGAAGCGGCTGTGGGTGCAGGTGCTGCGTGCAGCTCTAGACACGGTGCTGGCTCAGAGCTTGCTGGCTGACGAGGACCGAATGGACCCACGCGCTCGAGCCAGCGGCGTCGCAGTGGATGCGAGAGGCTTCTTGCTCTTGAGACTGGACTTCAACTGCGCGCAGGACGAGCACTGGAAGCGGCGAGAGCTCGCGACGCCCATCGAAGAGCGCGGCGTGGCTCTGGAGAACGGCAACGAGTTCGTCATCACCAAGTCGACGTCGTCCGAGAAACTCGGCGCGGAGCAGGCTCGATTCCGAGTTGTGAGCACTCGCGCGTGGGCCCCCAGCGCTCGTTGCTGGCCTGTGACTGCTAGCAACCGCGCGCCGCGCTTCCCGTTCCAGATCGTGACGCAGGAGCAGTTTGTCTTGAGCTGCAGCGCAGCCACCGACGCTGAGCGAGCGAAGTGGATTCGCCAGCTTCGTCTCGGTGCCGAACAAGCAGCAGCGCTGGAGATGCTGGAGGAGCAGCTACTGGAGACTACAGCGCCAATGTCTCCAGGTCGCAGGAGCTTGGTCGACCGACGCGAGCGAGGATTCAACGATGAAGGAGACGTTGGTGTGCCTCCTCCGCCTGCACCTGTGGCCCCAAAGGAGGAGGAGGAGCCTCCCATGACAGGATACTTGTCCTTCCGTCTCACTCAGTCTCCATTGTCGTCTGGAGAAGCTCGACATGCCTCTCAAGTGTCGGCTCCTCACGAAGGCTTCGTCGTCCTGAACATGCGAGCGCGTATCGCCGTCTACGAGGACGAGAGCGCCTACTACCGTCGAGACGCACCCGCATGTGAAGCCCAAGCCGTGGAGCTGTTGTCCGAGGGCGTGGCCTCGATCGCTGTATCAACGCACAGCCCCAAGACGAAGTCAACGCTCCGCCACTTCTTCCCGGGGGCAAAGGAGGCGGTTCCTTCGTCCTTGGCGTTCGCAGTTCTGCTTCATCCGTTGACAGACAACGGCAACGCGTCTGCAGACGACATGAACAACGACCACGAGGCACACACCGCAATGCTTGAGCTCTTCCCGACGCTGCCGTCGCAACGCGATCTCTGGATGGAGGCCTTCACCAACCGCATCGACTTCGCCCGAGGAGAAGCGCTGCTCGCCGACGAGAAGATCATGCTCAAGCTTGAACGAGACGAAGACGTGCAGGAATCTGTGGAGGAGAAGAAGGAAGAGGTGGCGGACGAGAGTGACGACAGCAGTGAAAGTGGCGACGACGACAGCACCGACGACAGCGGATTCGAAGACAAACCCTTGACTATCGATGTCTCCCAGCCCTCCGAGGAAGCGAAAGAGCCTTCACCGGCCCAAAGTGAGTCCTTTGTCTTCCGAACGGCAGCCATGGAGGGATTGTTGACCCCGTGGCAGACGTCGACGTCGCCCATCCGCTTGCCTGGCAGCTCCAAGATGAAGCCCATGATGTCCGTGTACGCCGTTCTCGTCGGCTGTCGCTTGCGGTGCTACTCGTCACGAGAAGCTGCTGCCGGCGCCGCCGCAGCCGAATCCTCGAGAAATCTGTTGTCGTCGGCTGAAGACGAACCCCCGTCACTTGATGTTGAGATCGTAGCGTGTTCTCCGTGGGAGGCTCCGAACGCGTCGTGGCTGACGATCGGCAACGAGAACGAGAACTTGGGCTTCAAGATGGAGGTCAAAGGCTCTCGTCACGGCACGTGCTTCACCGCGCTGACTATTGAAGCGAAGCACCAGTGGACTCAAGCGATCCACCACGAACTCAACTTCGTGGTGGCCGAGCGATCGCTGAGCATCTCGGAGCGGCAGTTCACGCAAGAAGTGGCGGCGCATCTGGCCACCATCGCAGCAGCAGCGGAAGCCAACGCCGCGGGTTCATCAGACGCAAGCTCGACCAAAGTTGAGGGATATCTGCGAGTCCGGCACCACAATTTGGGCTCCATTTGGCGCAACCGCTTCGTGGTGTTACAAGGCAGCAAGCTCTCGGTTTACTCGGAGGATCGCGACGAAGATGAGAGCAAAGACGACGACAGCCTGGGCAGCGCAGTGGAGGAGCACGAGCTCGTTGGGGTCGAGAAGTGGCGTCCTGTGTTCACCACCATCGGTCGGAGCGGCGGTAGCGGGATGAAAGGCTCAGGCTTCCGCGTCGAGACCAGCAGCGGCGTGTACTTGGAGTGCACTGCGCCCACTGCGGACGAAGCCTCTCGCTGGCGAACTGCGATCACTGCCGCCACAACCAAAGAGACCACAGAGAACACGGGGGTCTCGCGTGACGCCACACTGCCGTTCATCCCTGGAGCTCGAATGGAGGGGTATCTCAAGCTGAAAGACCCGCAGAAGGCCGTCGAGAAGAAGAAGACCCTGAAGATGAAGCCGCTGAAGCTCTGGAAGACCCGCTACTGCGTCGTCATGGGCTCTCACTGGCTCGTGTACGCGAACCAGGCTCAAGCCATTTCGTCCGGCGAAGCGCCGACTCCTGTAGCGGTGTACGAACTTGTGGGGATCGCGGTGGCCGCTGGAGACGACGAGAGCTCGGATAACGAGTTCTCGATCCACGTGGTTCCTGGCAGGCACGTCAAGTGCAGAGCTCGCTCGAGTCTGGAGCGCAAGCGGTGGGTGAACGCTGTCGAGGACGAAATCCTCACCCAGGTCAAGACCAGCGAGGACCTGGAGCGGTCCATGAAGGAGCGGGACGACAAGATGGCGGCGCGTGAAGCTGTCAAGAGCAAACTGCACGAGGTCAAGACGGACGCTCGACGCCTGTCCGCGCTGCTTGGCGAGGCGATTCAAAACGCGCGCGGGGATTCGGACTCCGACTGCGACTCGGACACGCGTGGAGACTCCTCTGAAGACGAGAACTCGTCACTGCGTCAGCGATCCGGACCCGACTACATCGACGGCAGTCCGGAGAGCTCGCCCATGCGCAGGAACGTGGGGGAGTCGGCCTTCCCGTTCGACACGCTCGACATCGTGAAAGACTCGGACAGGACGCACAAGGGGGAGTCTCCCTCTGCGTTCATGAACTGGTTCGCTTGCTTCTTCCGCTGCATCCCCATGAACTCGACCAGCTCAAACGGCAGGAACGTCATCGCTCCGCTTGGAATCCCCGGCTACCCTTCCACCGCTGCAGCTTGCAACGCGCAGTACACGTGCGACTACTACGAAGACGACGGCTACCGCGGTCTCACCATGTAAACAGCAGCCTCCCTACACGAAAACAAACAAACAAATCTAGCACAGTTGATATGTGTTCGTTATACAGTCCGGTCCAGGATAAGGATGTACTGCATCTACGCCGTCGTGGCAGTCGTCGGGACGCTGTTGGCGGCGTTGAACTCCCGCAGACGGTCGAGATATGTCATCGCGGTCCCATTGCACCAGGATTTGAGCTGGAAATTGCCCTCGAAGAAGGCGCAGTGGCTGCCCTCGCCCGTAGTCAGCAGCATGGCGTTGGGCTTGCTGCGGAACTCGTGGTACGGGATGGTCTCCTTGGTGCACACGGGGTCGTCCAGCGCGTTGATGCACAACAACGGCATGGACAGGTTAGCCACGTCGCGCATGGGGTTGTTAACCTGCCAGTACGACTCCAGGTCCGCGTAGCCGTGCATCTTCATGTACACGTGGCGGTCGAACTCGCGGATGCTCGTGGCGCGTAGAGCACTGGGGACGTCCACGACGTCCTCCAGCTCGGCCTTGTGACGCAGCAGGAAGGACTTGAGCGTGAACGTCATGAGAAAGTCGTACACCGGGTTGATCCGACCGCGACAGAACAGGTCGAAGGCGTTGTACCCAGGCGAGATCAAGACCCCAGCACGCAGTCGAGACTTGTCCCCAAGCTCACACAGATAACTGCACAGTAAACCTGCACCGGCCGAACACCCAATACCGTATAGCTCACTGTCAGGATAAGCCTTTTCGACGTGGGTGATGGCCTCCTGCAAATCCTGTACGCAGCCGAACGCCTGCAACTTTGGCGTGGCGAGCTTCATCCCTCCGTGGCCTCTTTTGTTAAACACGACGGGCCGATACCCGTGCGCTAAGGCTTCGGCGCATAGAGAGCGCATACTGTCACTGCAGCCCACTAACCCGTGCATGATAATGGCGATGGGTGCGTCCTGGTTAAGCGGCCGGTCCAGGTTAAGAGAGGACTGGAGTGCCCAATCCAGAGACGCCTGACCGCCGTCTTGGAAGGTGAGAACGTCCCTCTTATACTGGACGGGGGACTGCGGCACCAGGAACGTCAGGAAGCACTGGATGTGGGAATTGGTCCACCATGTCGGCGTGTATCCATCCAAAATGGGCTGCAGGGCCTGAAAATGGGCAAGTTGCAAGGTTAAGTGGTGCTAACCGGTTAGGTGGTGTTAAAAAGTTAGGTACATACTCTGGTCATGAACTCGTTGAGCTCCGAGTTGCCGGCCACGATGCGCCTGGTCTTGACGGAGCGAGGGCCTGCGACCCCACGTGCGGCCAGCAACGCGCAACCGGAGATCAGCGCGGCGGCGGCGGTCATCAGGTAGCTCCTGCAACAGGTTTAGAGAGACATTAGTCGGTGGAAAAGTTTAAGGTGGAGATGGGTTACGGTAAGCACATTTCGGAAGTGGCAAGTCGACACACAGCCCACGTCGAGAGGAACGTCACGGGGACGCGTAAGCTTGCCATTTGTATGGTGCTAACCGGCCTCGCCCTCGACTGTCTTTCCTTTGTTGCCGCCAATTGCCAAATGGATACTCACTCTTTCGACGCCGCCATGGAGCTGAGCATCTTGCCGCAGTTGCCTGACAGACAGACTGTGCTCTCGCCGCCCAAGAGGAACTCTGGCGCCTCGTCGTCGACCGTTTTGAAGCGGTGGAATCAGATTTTTCGTGTATAGTGAAATCAAGTACATTAGTGATAATGGAATCAGATTCTCTAGATCCGTTGGTCAGAAAACGAGCAAGCGAAACCCCGCAAGGTTGTGTCTTGCCAACGTTACGATAATTCATACCCCGGTGCAACATTAGTAAATCTAAGCTATTTATTGTTGCAACCTTCTACATGTGGCAGTGACTACCTTTATAGTAGTAACGTTAAAACCGTGTTCTTACGCTAGGAGGCAATTGTGCCAATAGCACGTTGCCAGCGCACTGGGGTCCCTCCTGGTCGCAAAGGATAGTCCGAGTGAATCCCTTCTGGTGTTTGACACGGATTCACCATAGCGAATGCTCATCAGGTCAATGGCAACCACTTCCGGAGGCGTCGATGGCGGCACAGGATAGTCAGGAATACACACACATATCCGTGGCGAATAACGCTCCGGCGCCAAGAATACACGAAAGCTGAAAATGGTCGGCCACTCGTCAGTCCGCACAGAGAACAATGGAGGACCATCCGGCAGTCACAGTGTCGACCGCAAGTTCCTCCGTTAAGCAGGCGTCTCTCACTCGTCGACAACGAGCGTGGCGACTGATCTGTGAGGCGGCCAGCCTGGTGCTCAAAGTCATGCGGCCTGTGTGCACCTGCGGTCCATTGGCGTGGATCCTCACGTACGTCTTCACGCTGGGGAACATCCTAACCGGTCAACCGCCAGCACTGCAGTCCCACCGCGACTTGATCAGCATGACGGTCTTGGTGTCCACGTCCTTCCACGGCATCTCGGTCTTCGTCACGTACGCGATGTCGCTGCGGAATTTCCACCGACTCGACGGCTCCCGTTGGACATTCGCCCAACTTGTCGGTCGGTTCATCAAAAAGACGTGGGCGGCGTACAGCCTCGTCCACATTCTGGTCGTCGGAGGCACGTACGCGATCGTCTCGGTGGCCCACGCGTTCTCCGCCACGTTCAAACTGCACCTGTACTTGGCGTGCGCTTGGAACTCGCTGTACCGCGCGAGTGTCGACGAAGCTTCGCGCAGTATCTACCAGCGAGAAACGCTGGAGGGGGTCGAGGGTGGCCACGTGAACGACGCCCCGTACTGGAGACGCTACGTCCAGGCGGTCGGTCGGTCGATCAACTTCGCGGTGATCGCCATGCTGGCCGCGAGTCTTGTGCACGTCTGCAGCGCGCTCGACATGCTCAACAGCTCGTTCGCGTCGCTCAAGTTCAGCGTTGCCAGCGTCGTGCTCAAGTCCGTTGTCCTCTCCATCACGAAGCGCATCGCGCTGCAACACGGCGGCACGCACCTTAGGAAGATCTACGTTCTCACGGCGGTGCCCACCGTGCTGATCAACACGCAGGTGCGGCTTGTGTTGTTGCAGAACGTCAAGGCCGGGTCGTCCGTCAGGAGCTTCCTGGAGCTGGGCATGCTGGAGCCGCTGCTTCGCGTGACCAAGGTCTGGCATCTTCAACGCACGATCGACCAAGTCAAGAGGAGTTCGCAGAGCCGAGTGAGTTCGGTGGCATCACTTCGAGCCCGCGTGCACCGCATCAGCGCCATCTTGCCGCTGCCGCACTCGTTAACCCGACACCAGACTCAACCCGCTCGTCTGAGCAAACTGGTGCGTCCAGCCACGATCCTCGATTCACGCCAGAGCTTGCTGCACTTTCACGCCGCCGAGAGTCACGCGGACATGTGCTCCGAGTACATCGCCATCGTCTGCTCCACGTCCATCTTCTTCTTCCTCCAGCGCCACTCGAGGTTCGGCTGGCACGGGGCGGGCGACAGTGGCGACGTGGCCGGGTGGGAGGAGACGCTGCTCGCAGGCTCGTGGCAAGTGGGCATCGAAGTTGTGGTCGACTTCGTTTGCTGCGCGTTCGAGCTGGCGAACGGCATCCCGTTGCACGATTCGGAGAGTCTGGGAGGGTTCCTCACGGCTGTATTCACGTGCACCGCCCTGGTCTCCGTCTCCATTTCAACTGTGCTCTGTGCTCACGACGCGGCCTCGGCCAGCACGTGAACAAACTCATCGGAACATTGACTAACCCACTCACCCGTAGATTGCGCATGTACTTGTCTTCTGTCCACCTGCGCGAGACGATTATGACCCAGAGATGTCGTCCATCCTGGCAGGATTGAGTCATTCATTCCCAATTTCGACGTCGCAGTCAAGCACTTCCACCATGCCCCCTCGGTGTCTTCGAGCTACAACATTCTCCTCCGATTGCTTCGCCCCACGCCACCCGCTTCGCAATCCGAGAAATCGTGCACAACCTGTTGGTCCACCGGACGACTGCGCCGACGTGAGAGAGAGAATAGCAGTACGCGCAAATGGAAACACTGCTCGCACTCGAGCCCAAGACGGTGGTCGACACCCAAGAGCTATTATACCAACTATCTTACCGCCCAACTCGCCTGACTCATGCGGGTTCGAGCAGATTTCGTCGATGTATGGTAACTTCATCGAGTTCCGGGGCTGCTCATGTGGAGATTCTACTTCAATAGCGCCATCGTGATCTAGCACGACTGGATGTGCTATCCTACCATCCCAGCGTACGCCCACGTGAAGGCTATCGTAGATCAGTTCGAACATTGGAGGCATCGTGTTCAGATTGTTGTTGCCAGCAGTGCACTTGCGGATACTGTATACTATTATACAGGTTTGATATTATGTTTTACAAGTATATCGTGTTAGAATATCTAACTTGGATGCTGTATCGCATGTTTTGAGCACATGACCGGGGTGGTGAACAATCCACTTGCGCTCTGTATGCTCTGGAACATTCGCGACAGCATCTCGAACGTCCCCGTCACACGTCGCAGGTTTTTGCAAACCCCGCGACCACTTCAACTCACAATTGAATTTGCCCCGTGACAAGCAAGTCAACAACAACAACAACATCAACCAGTAACCAACTACTGCACCCCCATCAGCACAGCCACACAAACTACTGCAGCAATGGAGGCCCAGACAAACCACGAGAAGAGCCGCCTGCGCGCCATCGAGCTCAAGGTCAGGAACGTGCAGGAAAACCTGAGCGCGAGGCTCCAGACCCAGTTCCGGCACGTTGCCGCCATGGTATGCGGCGCCAAGTGGCGACTGCAGGCGCTCAAGTCGCAGGACGCAGCGGCCGTCGTCAAGAAGACGCGCCTGGAGCTCGGCGCCTTCGACTACCGCGTGAGGGAGCAGGCGGAGCTGCTCACGCGCTGCCTGCTGGAGCTGGACGACGTGCTGAGCTACGGCGACGCCGACGTCAAGAGCGCGCGCAAGGCGCTGGTGCTGTTCGTGCAGCAGCTGCTGCCCCAGGCCGACGCCTTCAAGGAGCGCAGCGCCAAGCTCAAGCAGTTCGGAGAGGACGTCCTCGCAGCGTTTGCAGAGCAGACGACGGCACCCTCGACGCCCAGCGACAGCGGATCCGAGTCCGACGACATGCACGTGAAGGCGCTGTTCCAGGAGAGTGACGAAGAGGAGGAGGCGGGAAAAGAGCAAGAAGCAGAGCAGGAAGACGACGAGATGGAGGAGGCTGCGCACACCAACGAAGACGAGTGCATGGAGCCTGAGGCTGAGGCCGACGACGAAGCCGAAGTTGAGGAACGAGTTGCTCCTCCACAGAAGAAGTCGCCGTGTCTCGAGCCGGCCACTACCCCGCAGACCCTGGACATCAACGTCAACTCGCTGCCCGCGTGGCGGCCGTACTACCAGCTGCAGCGCCGTCAGGACGGCATCTACCTCATCGCGCGCCTCAACCACATCGACCCGCGCAACGTGCGCGTGCAGTGGAACGAGCACAACGGCGTGCTTCGAGTGAGCGGCTTCCGACTGCCCACGCAGAAGGACATTGTGATGTCGCGCCTCAGCGGAGCTCCGACGTTCGGTCGCTTCGAGATCGCCGAGCAGTTCCCGCGGCACATGCTCAACATGGAGGAGGCCACGCAGCAGATATTCGAGGACGGCATGCTGCAGATCCGCATGCCGTTCTACGTGGTGCAGCGGCCGCTGCGATACCGCCCAGCGTCATTCTTCCAGCCGCAGGACTGCTTCGTCTGGTAAGATGTCGGAGTGGACTTGCCGGCTTGTACAATAGAATAGGTTCTTCACACAATCAATGCACTAACTACAGCAAACTTTCACCAGTGAAATTGGCATCTCCCGTACTAACTAGGGTAGTATCTGATGGGACTTCATGCTCCTGGTCAAGTTTGACGGAGGAATACTGTATATATATATATAAACATGTATTCGATTGGCGAAGACGTATTGTAGTACGGTATTGGGTTAGAAAGTGGTGAGCTCCTCAGCATAAGCTTAATTAAGGCTTCACAAGTACAAGTATGCACATGAATTTGATGCGATTGACGCCACAAGACAGACCAAATACTTCGAAGTACGCGAGAAGACATGCAATACTGGCAATGACAAACGTTATCACGCATAGAGCATGAACAAAAGACTGTACAGTACTAACAATGGCGCAACAAGTAAGAATCCATTTTCCTCGACGTCGTATCGGATAGTCGTTGTTGCAACTTTGCAGCATATCTGGACGATGTGCGTCGCTACGACGATGATAAAGTGCCTCTGGCGTGCCAGGAGCACGCCAGAGGCACTACAGTATATTTTTGCCGTTACTTTTCTTTTAAGAAAAGTAACGGCAAAAATATACTGTAGTTTCGCGGCTATATATTGTATCCGTAGTCATGTGACGCCGGAGACGACACAAGCGCCGCAGAACGCCCGCGTTTGTGTCGGTAATTAGTAAAATTGTATTGTAAATTACAATACAATTTTGTACAATTTGTAATAGTCATCGATTCGAGAGTCTCGAATCAAGACCAACCGTATCGGATAGCGCCTGTACCACTTCCTCCTAGACAACACGTTGAAGTTTGGCTGTTCGAGCGGGGAAAATGACATAACCTGCAGCCTTTCACAAATTCATGACAAAACCTGCAATTTGCGTGACATAACCTGCAGCCGGGGAGGGGGTAGCTTTCTGTGTCGAAACCTGCAGCCAGCCTCCGTTGTTCTCGCCAAAACCTGCAGGTCGTTTGATGCACGTTTCTAAGCCAGAGGTTTCGACCTTCTCCGTTTCTGAGCAGTGTTATTTACGGCTGTCGTGTCTAGGCGAGAGACTTGGCAAAGGAGCGCTTGGTTGCAGACGAGAGCTCGCAGCGATCAACAAGGAAGCTAAGCATGGCGTGAACAGTTCCTTGGTCGTGTGTCGTATGCGAGGTATAGATAGCACCAGCTAGCATGGAAAGGTGCAACGTGGAAGCAACGGTGGCGTCGACAACAGAATCTAATGTCATTTCTAAACGACAGAAATCACGCGTCAAAATCTGCATCCCATTCTTCATCATTACGACAAAACCTGCATCCCTGCCTCGTTCCTACGACAGAAACGTTGGTGGGCGGGGCCATGAGGTTGAATCGCGGCGGATGCAGGTTTTGTCATGAATTTGTGAAAGGCTGCAGGTTATGTCATTTTCCCGTTCGAGCGTGTTCCCGCCTCAGCTCCTGCTGTCAGGCTGACAGCTCGTGGGATCCAACGCTGTACACGCACGTGTATTGTCTATATGCAGTACACGTCGGTGTGTTGTTTTTGTTTTACCAGACTGTGGCTGCCGTGCCAACTTGACACTGCCAAGTGGTCTTTATCTACCGCACACACGAATCGCAAAAGGCTATTAATAGCCTTGCTGCGGTATGAAACCATCATCCCAACGATGATAAGCCTGTAACGCAGTACATGGATTGATTTCGAAGTCGATTTTGTTCTGGGCTTGCTATATGTATACTGTTATCCAGGTGTTGCATTCACAACATGTACCACCCGAGGCGTGTCGAAGCGATAAAAAATAAACTTCCAAAACTTTTAGAGCGGGGTGATTCGTGTGTTGGGCACAGTACATGATGTAGTATTGCTGCACCCAGCTCGCCGCGTCACATTATCAATTTTAACTTACTGTTCGTATGGAATGTCTTACCGATACTTGTAACCTATCCCTCCCGAGGACCGATGTCATCGTTTTGCTTCGCAAAGGCAGCCGCTACGCTCCTGCGAGGAAATTTTTCTCTCATCTGGTCAGTGCAGTGCTCGGCTCGCTGAAATGCTTGACACTGGGCCCGCCCTGAAAAATATCGTGCAGCCCTGCTACGCGGGCACCCCGCGCGGGTTTGCTGCTGTTGCGCGACCTCGCATCCGCTCGCCTTCAATGGTTGTTTTGTGCGACTTTCACCCCTCCTATTCCAGTTGGTTGCAGCAGTCACTCTCTATGTATTGCTGTTCGAGCGGCTCGTTCCTGAACGGTATCATAGATGCCGATCCAAATGCACAAGCAGGCGCAAAGTACATGTTGTACCACGGTACTTACATGTAATAATTCGGATACCGTGCATACTCAGAACTCAGTAAAACTCTATGGGATGGCATAGAATTTCTCACGACTTCAGCAGATAAGATTCTGCTACTACTTTTTAAAGCTTTTGCAAACACTTATCGATACCTATATAATGCTAAAAAAAACACTGAAAGCACTGTATCGATACCGGTAGAAGTCTTTTCAATCACACTACAGTACAGCACACCAAACGTATCGTGCATTCGCGAGTCGCAAATTGCGATGACGTTGAAGTGGGAAAACCGAATATCTGCTTCAAATCTGTCGTCAGCCTACTTTGTCATGCTGGCCACTGCCTGGCAATGCTAAACCTCTGGTACATGACATGTACTACATGTACAGCAGGTGGGAATCCCATCTATCCCATTGTGGGATAGCCAGGTTGTATTACCAAAACCAAACCGCTGCAGCTCAACACCTGGGAACGTAGCACGCAGCCCCAGCGGATTCTCTCAAGCCTTTCCCGTCTTCCGTCCTTGTCTCCGAAGAGCTCATTCTTGAATTTACTCGCTCGTGCTTGTATCTACTTTCGCAATGGTCAACGCCAAGCTTGTTCTCGCCTACGTCGGCTTGCTCGGTGCCGTCACGCAGGCCGCGACTTGCTCGACTCTGGAAAACAACGTCGACTACAGCGGAACCGACGTCGGCAGCTCTCTGAGCTCCTCGGTCAACGGTTGCTGCAACATTTGTGCCAGCAAGAGCGGCTGCGGTGCGTTCACTTGGACCAGCTACAACGGCGGAACCTGCTGGCTCAAGAGCGGCAAGGGCACCGCTAAGTCGAGCACCGGTGCCATCTCGGGTACCGTCCAGGCGTCCCCGACCTGCTCGACGGAAAACAACGTTGACTACAGCGGTGCCGACGTTGGCAGCGCTCTGAGCTCCTCCGCTAACGGATGCTGCTCGATCTGCTCCAACAAGAGCGGCTGCGGTGCGTACACGTGGACCAACTACAACGGCGGAACCTGCTGGCTCAAGAGCGGCAAGGGCACCGCTAAGTCGAACCCCGGTGCCATCTCGGGTGTCGTCCAGGGAGGATCCTCCTCGTCCACGCCTTCGACGCCGTCTGGCGGCTGGCGCATGAAGCCCGTCAAGGTCATTCAGGCCCGTGTCCAGGGCGACGCGCCTGTGTGGCACCCGGAGGTGGGCCAGTGGCTGTCCAAGTACGGCTCCACCACGGACCAGCAGTACGTCAACAACCTGGACACCGTCAACATGGCGTCCGTGGAAGGCGCGCTCATGTACGTGCAGGCCGAGGGCATCAACGTGAACGAGCAGTCGGTCAAGTGCCAGCGCAAGAACAACATGCAGTACGTCGTGTTCTACGAGATGACCATCGTGCAGCCCACGGCCAGCGTCAAGTACTACGCGAACCACAACCCGACGGAGTACGGCGACTTCGTGGCCATGGACGGCGCCAAGTGCACGAACGCCGGGTCCGACCTTCCCCAGAGCTGCAAGCTGTTCTACGGACTCGACGGCGTGCAGAACATCGGCCCGAACGTCGGCTGCAACCCGCAGGGGTCGGACCCGCGTGCCCCGTACCCGGGCAACTACTGGTGCTCGTTCCCCAACTCGTGCGCTCAGAAGTACCGCAACGACAAGACTGACCAGTGCAGGGCCCAGTACGGCGGTGGCTTGTGCCCCATGGGAACGCAACCCGATGGCGTCAAGTGCACGTACAGCTACAAGATTCTGGGCTACCTCAACATCGACGACCTGGTCGGCATCACCAAGTTGGGCTACAGCAACTACCAGCAGTTCTGCCAGGCCGGCGGCATCGAGTTCAAGGCCCGCAACACCGGCCGCGGCTTCGAGGTCGAGCAGAGTCTCGACTTCTGGAAGAACCCCGGCGACCAGAACGCCAACGCCAACCGCGCGGCCCAAATGGTGTCGACGTACAACCAAATGGTCAGCAGCGGCCGTAGCCCCAACATGAGCCAGCTGCCGTCCATCTCGAGCCTCACCGCGGCCAATCCCAAGTGCTACCAGAACAGCGCGGCGTGCGCGCGCTCCAAGTACGGCTGCAGCCGCTCGCTGTACTCGCAGATGTGCAACGTGTGCTCTGCCCCGGGAGCAGGTTGCGAGGCTGCCCCCGCAGGCTTCTCGTTCCCGAACCTGTAAATGCCTTTGGGATCAAGCTGAACGAGGGTCGTTCAGTTGAGGCAGCTACGACGCGTGCAATTCACTTGAATTCACCCGTTCTGTTCATAGCGTGAGTAAGCTTACCAAACATCGTGGACACTTCAATGACTGCATTTGCAGTACACTCAGTAGAGAAACTAAGCTTGAATGAGAATTTTTGTCACTGCAGCAACAGCGCTAATTTGTTTCTTGTATTACCAAAGGTAACTGAGGGGCTGGTAGATTGAAATAAACATCCGTGAAGAAGAAATACTGGCAGTTGAGAATAGTTGCCCGCGAGCCGTGGCCATGGGCGTCCCATGCCCACGGCTCGCGGGCGCATTGGGCCATGGCTGTGGACCACAGCCTGTGATCACCAGATTCCCTGGACGCGGTAGATACGGTAACTGCATCGTGTCTTTAGAGTCGAAACTCAAATTTGTTTTTGTGCTTGAGCAACTTCCATCGCAGCACTCAGAGTGATAAGCCTTATTTGCTTTACGCCTGCTACTATCCATACTATCATAGCGGGCCGCCAGCTTTGACTACATGTACTATCGGATGTACTATCGGATACATGTACGGTAGAGCCATCGCTTTACAAAAGCTGTTGATTCTCTATTTTTTTCTGAAAATGCCCGGCGGTGTGTGTTGAATCCAAGCAGATAGAATCTGTAAAAAAGCCTCAAGTGACCTAAAAAGATAAACATGTCTACTTTATGGTACTCCCAGTAGAAAAACTAAATCCGAGTTGTGGCAATGGGCCCGGTCGCTGGGTGGACTTGTGCTCGAGACTGCATCCAGTACTTATTAATAACTGTAAGTAAAGAGCTTGTTGTCAGAAGCCGTGGTCGGTTGCCAGCGTACTCCATGTAGGCTACATGGAGTTTACATTGTAGCAGGAGCCTCGTCATGACGATGAATGTCCCCATGACATACTTCATCTCGCGTCTCATCGATCGATCGCAGAGGAAGTAAAATAGGAACGAAATATCCACTCAGCTGGCCTTCAGTGCAGCGAGAAGGCGACGCTGCCATTTAGCCTGTCACCTCAAATCCGGGTCAGTCCGGCGCGACATCGAGATGTCGAAGTTCACGGCTCTTTTTGCAAACTGCCCCATCGTATCGACGACACCGTATCCATGTAGAGTCTACCTTTGGGGACTCCCAACTGTTCGTGTCTAGACTCCCGATTCAACGTCAGGGCTCTGATGGGAACTTCCCAATGGGAAGGGGGGGGGGGTCGCTGGTTGCACGAATTCTCCATTCACGGTGTTGTTGCGGCGCAGCATTCCTGGAGGAGTCCGGTGGCATGGACACTTCGAGGATCCAAACTTCGTGCAAGTGGTGACCGTAGCATCGTGTGGATCGTAAAATTCTTGCCGTTCGAGCTTCGAACAGCAAGACTCGAAGCTCCAGGGCCTGGTCGTCACGTGGTGCGGTCAGTGTCGACAGCGCCGATGCACAGTCTGTGGCGTTATAGCCGCCACCACGTGGCTGCTTTTCTCACAAAACCCCTGATCCTTATCGTGCATTTGCAACTTTGGGTAAGTCTCTGATAGACTTTGAGTATGAAATCGGATATTCTGCCTCAAATCTGTCGCTCCCTGTGCATAAGATGGGGATAGCCTACCAACGTACCAACACCAAAACGCTGAAATTCAACACATGGGAACGTAGCAGACCAACCCTCTGAAGCCTTTCCCGTCTCCGTTGGTCTGGCCCCCAAAGTCTCAATTGCTCCCATTCTCCAATTTACTTGCGCGTGCTTGTACTGAAGTGAGAACCTACCAGCAACAATGCTGAGTGCCAAACTCTTGTTCATCTCCGCGGCCTTGCTGGGACTTACCGTCACGGAGGCGGCGACCTGCTCGACTCTGGAGCAGAACGTCGACTACAGTGGAGCCGACGCTGGTAGCGCCTACAGCGCCTCGGCTAGCGGATGCTGCAACATTTGCGCCAGCAAGAGCGGCTGCGGAGCGTTCACGTGGACCAACTACAACGGCGGAACCTGTTGGCTCAAGGGCAGCAAGGGCACGCCCAAGTCGAACCCCGGTGCCATCTCGGGTGTCGTCCAGGCATCGGCCCCGACCTGCGCGACGCAGCAGAACGTCGACTACAGCGGTGCTGACGTCGGCAGCGCAGCCAGTGCCTCGGCCAACGGATGCTGCTCGATCTGCTCCAGCAAGAGCGGCTGCGGTGCGTACACGTGGACCAACTACAACGGCGGTACCTGTTGGCTCAAGGCCGGCAAGGGCACGGCCAAGTCGAACCCCGGCGCCGTCTCGGGTGTCGTCTCGGGCGGATCCTCCTCGTCCACGCCTTCGACGCCGTCGGCTCCCACCGGGTCGGTTGCGTCGACGGACCCGACTACGGCGTACTACCCCGTGTCCGCCTTCGCTATCGGTGACTGGGGTACTACCCCCTACAAGGGCTCGTGCTGCTCGCGCACCACCTCGTACAACAACTACGACGTCGTCGCTGAGGACGTCGTCGCCAGTCTCATGAACACTCAGGCCGGCAGCTCCGCCGTCAAGCCCAAGGTGATCATCGGCCACGGCGACAACTTCTACTGGACGGGCATCAACAGCCGCGCGGGCCGCGACTCGCAGTTCACGCAGACGTTCGAGGAGAAGTTCGACGGCGCCAACATCAAGACGATCCCGTGGGTCAACGTGCTGGGCAACCACGACTACGGTGGTGCCAGCTACGTGTGTGAGAACGGTGCTCGTTGTGCCAACACGGCGGCTCTGCTGCAGGGCATCGACAACAAGTTCAACTACCAGGCGAGCTACACGAGCCCCAACGACAACCGCTGGAACCTGAAGGACCACTTCTACGTGCACCGCATTGAGGACCCGGCCACGGGCATCAGCGTCGACATCTTCAACGTGGACACGAACGACGCCGACATCCACGGCGCCATGCAGATCTGCTGCCAGTGCTACGGCTACTCGAACGGCGACAGCGCCACGTGCCGCAACGTTGGCCGCGGCCACCAGTACTGCTGCGGAGGCGACAACGCCATGTTCGACTCGTGCATGGCCAAGTTCAACGCGTGGGGTGACGACTCGCGCGCCAAGATCGCGCAGCAGGTCAAGCAGTCGACGGCGACGTGGAAGATCGTCAACAGCCACTACAGCGCGTACAACCACTACGCCGAGTACAACATGAAGAAGTGGTTCGACATCCTGCGTGGCTCTGGTGTGCACGTGTGGCTCAACGGCCACACGCACGGCGAGAAGCACGACTACTCGTCGAATCTGGGCATCCACTTCTTCGAGAACGGCGCCGGCGGTGGCATCCAGAAGGAGTCGGCCAGTGGCATCCCGTCCTACGCGGCCCCGTACGTCAAGAACCTGTGGACCTACGGCAGCAACGAGTACGGCTTCATGTCGCTCCAGGCGTCCAAGAACTGGATCAAGATGCAGTACCACACGGCCGACAGCAACTGGCAGTTCGGACAGAACTTCCAGAGCACCAAGGTGGGCGGCGTGCAGACCAAGCACTGCTGGTACATCCCGGCCGATGGCACGCAGGGCCGCAGCTGCTAAGTTGGTAGGTCTGTTGTTCCCGTGTTGATGGAGCTGCAGTAGTGGGCCTTAGATGTATGGGTTTGCAATTGAACACGCAGCTTTCGTAATTCACTACCCCTCATCAACACTACTTAAAGTCTTCTTACCAACTAGCGCCGTCGATCTCCTTCAGCAGCGACTGGATGAATGCAACGCCGAAGCCCGTCGCTCGCTCGTCCTCTCCAGTGAACGACGGGAAGGCCATGTCCACGTGCAGCCACTTGCCCGTGTCCTCAAACTCGCCCAAGTGGTTGGCGATGAATTGCCCGGCGCACGAGACCTGCGCGTTGGCGCGGTTCTTGACCGAGTTCTTCATGTCTGCGATGGTGCTCTTGAACTCGGGGCGGTGGAACTCGGGCGCGTACGGCATGGGGTGCACCAGGTCGCCGGAGATCTTCCCGGCCTTGACCGCCAGACCCTCGAGGTCTTCGTTGTTGGTGTAGATGGCGCCGATGCGGTTGCCCGTCGAGATGCCCTGGGCGCCGGTCAGCGTGGCCATATCCACGACCACCTTGGGGTTCAAGTGCTTGACAGCGTACGCCACGCCGTCGGCCAGCACGAGTCGGCCTTCAGCGTCCGTGTTGTTCACCTCCACGGTCTTGCCCGAGTACATGACGAGCACGTCGTCCACGCGCGTCGAGTCGGGGCCCACCGAGTTCTCGGCCACACACAGCACGGCGTGCAGCGGCGTCTTGTCCGTCGTGTTCTTGGCGTGGCACGCGGCCTCAAAGGCGGCCAGCAGCGCCGCCGCGCCGCCCATGTCGCGCTTCATGCCGACCATGAAGCCGCCCGTCTTGATGCTCAGGCCGCCCGTGTCGAAGATGATGCCCTTGCCCACCATGGCCACGCCCTTGGCGTCCTCTTCCGCGCCCTCAGGCACGTGGCTCAGACACACGAGCGCGGGCTTGTGCGTGGCGGCCTTGCCCACGCCGTAGATGCCTCCGAAGCCCTGTTCGCGCAGCTCTTCCCCCTGGATGACCGTGATCTTGGACGCCGTGCGCTGCGCCACTGCACGCGCCTCAGCGATGAAGGCGTCCGAGTGCAGCTCGTTGGGCGGCGCGTCCACGAGCCTTGCGGCCAGCTGGATGGCGTCCGCCGTGCGCTGCACGAGCGTCGTCTGCGCGCCCGAGAGCGGCGTCTGGTACACGACCTGCAGCTTGTCCGGCGCACTGCTCGCCTTGAGCTTGTGCGCGTACAGCGGCGCAGCACGGGCCACGGCCGCGCCCGCCGCGAACCACGTGTCCGTGTGGCCCGGCAGCATGAGAACCACCAGCACGACGTCGTCGGCTTCAGCCTCAGCCTCAGCGCGCGTGACGATGGGCGCGCTGTGGCCCTTGACGAAGGACGTGATGGCGTGTGGCCGCGCTGCGCTGTTAGAGCGGGAGACCTGCGTGGGCAACGCGTGCAGCGTCACGTGCAGCGCGTCGACGTCGACGTCTTGTGGCTCGGGGGCCAGCAGCAGCTCCGACGTGGCGCCGCTGTCTGCGCCTGGACGTAAAGTGTCTAGTGCGTGTTGTAGTAGCAGCGGGTTGGCGCCTGCGGAGAAGCTCACGCGGCGAGAAGAGGCGGCCACGAGCGTCTGCTGCAGGAAACTGTCGGCCGCGCCCTGCGCCTGTAGCGTCTCGAGGGCCCCCACGACGAGCACGCGGTTGACGCGCTGCGTCAGGGAGGAGAGGGACGTGAAGCGGACCATGGAGGAGGAGGGTATCTGATGCTTGGTGGATCGGAGACTGACTGACGTCGGCGAAGATTGCAAAACAGAGGGAGGGAAGACAGGCGCGTTGAAGTGAGGGATGTATAGAGAGAGTGAAGTGTATGTGGGGTGACACCCCGTCTCCTGTGGACGAACGGAGATAGAGACGCGTGATGAGTGGGCGGATGTCGCGTGGGGCAGATATCGGTACCATTGTGGCTGCCAATCCCCACCACGACGAAGGCAGTGTATTGAGTTGCCTGCATTCTGTGGTGGTGTCATCCATCACTCGGTAAAGGTGGAACCTTATTCCTTTTGGTCTTGTAGTGACTTGGTTAGAGCTGCCAACTGCTCGAGGGCCTGAGCAACATTTTGCAACTGGTTGTCAGTACCGGTACATGTAGTGTTTGCAACATGTAGTGAGCAAATACGATTGATATACCATGGCGTAACATTGCGAGGCTACGAGATAATCCGCCGTCTCGATCGATGTCGGCAAGCTTTCTCCAGCTCTGAGTGCACGGAGTCAGTCACAACCATTTTAAGCGTACACTACAGAAACCGCTCTCAGCATCAAAATGCAGCGTACGTCTGAAAGAGCCGCTCAATGTGGTGTAGCTGTCGTAGCGGCGTGGAAGAATAATTACCCCTAGGAAGCTCGGATGTTGACGGTTGGGCAGTAGACGATCGTGGCGGATTTATTCTCCGTGGACTTCGCAGCAACATGTCAAACCGTTCTTGTTGATGCTCTACCCACTGGGTGCTAATTATAATCTGTTGTTCTGGCACTTTTCACCTGTTAAGTACCTGTAGCCCCTACTGAGCTGTCGTCAGTATTGCTTACCTGTTACTTGCTCACATTATGTACTGGGGGTTGCACCCCCAGACCCCCGCACAAGAAAAACTAAGTTCTGGACAGGGCAACGGGTCCGTTCGCTGGAATGCTCGTCGCTGGGCCCGCCTACGCAAATACCTCGCGGCCCTGCTTCGCGGGCACCCCGCGCGGGTTTGCTTCGGCTACGCTCCTCGCAACCGCTCACTACCGAAAATGGGTATTTAGTATGAATCTGTACAAAATATTGAGTGCTGAATCTCTGTCGATGTGAAACAGGTAAGCAGGGTGGATAACAGCCGAGCAGGGGCTGTGAAGGCACAACAGGTCAGCAGGGATAGAACAACAGGTATTAATTATTTTCCCTACCCACTCCTGCTGCACGTGGTGGATATCGCTGTACGTCACTTGCTTGGTGATAATAGAACCAAGAGCGGACTGATCTTCTTCATGAACCACTTCACTTTGTGCAGGCTGCTTAGTATCGTCGGGTGTTTGATTTTGACGTGGGGTAAATACACTTGGTTCGCTGTAGTCAGTCTGGGGGTAGTTTGTATGAAACGAGTGTGTGAGCACGACAAGCGAAAAACGAATTGATGAGCGCAGCCCAGTTGCCTACCAGCGATATGTCATGGCCAGCGCCGCGAGCCTTTGCAGGAACAAGTGACGCTAAAACTTGCCGCCGTCGGCCGTCGTTCAGTGTTGTTGCCATAAATCGCAGCGCACTTCATATCCCTGACTGAGTTTTGAACGACAGCTATAAAAACCAAAACTATTCACGGCCGGCAGGTTATGATGGACCACGCATGTAGTAAAGGTACATCTACTGGCTGCGTGAGGCGATATGATAGAAACGAAGTAAACGCACACGAACCAAGAACAAATTGGAAATCGTTGCATTTGTTCGTCTGGCGATTGTCAATGTTGTCGGTACAACCGCGCCTTGCAGTTCTGCTTGAGCTTCCAATCCAGTAAATTCAGCTTCTGTCCTATGCCCTCCATTCTTGAGTCAGTTGCGAGTATGGATGCAATGAGTTCGTAGGCTGTTCGTGGCTGGCGCAAAGCCCATTGTTCTGAGCTAGCTTCACGCACATGGGGTGTGCGCAAATGCTCCCTCCGCCATGCACAAAGCATATCCCTCCTGACAGAGGCCTCTTCGTACACCCAGGTGCCGCACACGACGATTGCCCTGCAACATTCAGTGAGTCTTGTGCGATACCAGACGCTTGCGAGCGACTATCACGTGGATTAATAAACCCGTCATCTCGATCTGAACTTGGAACCATGGACACTTCAAGTCGGGATGGGTCCAGTACTGCGAGCGAGATGCACACAGGGCGCGAAACGTATGCGGTGGGCTCACTGGAGAACTGCGCAGCAGCGTTACTGCTGGTCAAAACTGTGGTTGTCTTCGCAGGCACCAATGCGTTTTCCAGTAATCTCGACGCAGCATCCAGTCTGTCCACCGTATAGTGCTGCTGCACATCTGTGGTAATCTCCATTTGATCCACTATTCTGGGTTTTGACTCCTCTGCCAAGCTGTCCACCATAGCAGGAACCAAGACGGTAGGTGTGATTTGTGGTTTGCATTCTTCTAATGCACTTGATACCGATGACTCGCAGCCCGTAGCCTCCCCGGTTTGGATGATCAAGTCAGGCTTTGCACTGATTTGATCGTGGCTTTGAGGCTGAGCACCTGGGGTTTCTCTCGTCAGGAAGCGCGTGATACTTTCTTGGCGCGATCGCATTGGAGTTTTGACGTGTGTCAAGCACGTGTCATTGCTGAAGGCGTGTTTGGTGCAGCCAGGCTGCGAACACTTTTTGCCACCACCATGTCGTATGCATCTCCCGTTGAACCTTGCAACCGCGAAACATCCTTGGTGACTGCAGGCGTTGTACTCGGCCTTTATCTTGCGATCAGTAGCACTTGTTGCTTCAGTTGGCTTGACATCATCATCATCTTCTTCGTCTTCGTCGTCGTCTTCATAATCATCGTCGCCATCATCGTCGGCTTCATCCTCATCCTCTTCTTCTTCTTCTTCTTCTTCTTCTTCTTCTTCTTCACTGCTACTGGCCTCTGCGATTGCTCTACCAGTACCAGTGACAGCGATATAATTTTGGGTTCCAGTGAACATGAGGCTTGCTGTGTTCAATAATCCCAAAGACTTCACCGGCGAAACATTCGACACGCAGCTCTCTTTGGAGCCGGGTATATCACGAGCTTCCTTGTCCTCCTTGTCTCTGTGCTTAAAACACATTGCGGCATCACGGACGAAGTTCACGCACTCGGGATACGAGCAAACTGCGAGTCTACAGTGCGAGAAGCACTTTCCTTCCCGCAGCACAACTTTTCTGCATCCAATCTTCGAGCACTTTACACTGTGCGTTGGGCATCTCCCGTTCAGCTTCGGTTGCGAGCCACAGCCTGGGTGTAGGCAGCCTTTATCATCACCATAGTCCTCGATACATTTTGCGGGAAGAGGTTCATGCGACTTCGCAGAATTATCCACAGGATGCGACTGCCATTCCTTGGTCGATCTTCTGGTATAACGCCTATCGTCAGTCTGGCGCCGCCGTCTCAATGAGACTCTAACGACGGGATCAGTTTGCGATTCAGGAGCCCATTCTTCTTCGTCACTCTCGCTGGTATCACTTGAAGCACTAAAGATCCAATCTTCCTCCTCGTCACTCTCCTTGAAATCCACTCGCGACTTTGGGCGCCATTCTTCCTCCTCTTCACCCTCCGAGCTCGGAATCCACTCTTCCTCGTCGCTGTCCTTGGAATCAAATTGCGACTTGAAGTGCCATTCTTCCTCCTCACTCTCCAATGCTGCGAGTTTGGTGTTTGGGACCCACTCTTCCTCATCGCTATCACTGAGTCCCAAGTCCTTCATCAGTCGGTCTTGCAGCTCGGAATCCTTCAATGGTTCCCGAAATTCATCAAGTTTTAGTGCGATTGTGGGGTCTGGGGCCCATTCTTCCTCGTCACTGTCAGCGGTATCGCTGAGCCCCAAGTCCTGCATCAAGCGGTCCCGTAGCAACTCCGAATCCTTCAATGGGACCCTGACGTCCTCGTGGCTTGATGCGAGCGGCATCATTATCCCTACAGACGCAAACAACGACACACCATCGCCCCCGATCACGAACGCGTCTGCCATTCTCCGATCAACTTCGCTCTGTATCGCCACCGCCTTGTTCTCGTTGCTGCCAGACTTTCAGCTTGCGACTCACTAGGACATGTTTCAAGAGGAACGAGTGAAGCTCGTCCTGTCATTCTTGTCGCGCGCTTCGAGTGACGTGGACTTGAGGCATTATCGAGGACGAGAGCAAAAACAACAAATAATTTATCTTGAACCTGAGTCAGCACGCGTTCTTACCGGATAATATATTATGATAGTCTAAATGGGGACAATTGAACAGGAAGCACACAGTTGTCGATCAGTGGATGCACGTATTCACGTAGTGTCTCTTTCGGTCTGAAATGCTTCGATTGTTAGCAATGATCCGTCGATACATTTAGGGGTTTTGTAACATGAAATTTCTTCTCCAGCCCTCGTGTTTGAAGCACATCGTTGTATCCCAGACATTCCGCGTGCACTCTGGGTACGAGCATTTTTGAAACCCACAGTGCTCGAAGCACTTGTCGTCTTTCACAGCGGTTCGACTGCAGCCAGACTGCACACACGTGCCAAGGACGCACTCGGCCACTGGACTGTGCACCTTGGAAACCACATCACCATCGACCGAAGCACTAGAAGTAGAAGTCTGATCGTACTGCTCAAGAGGTAGAGTAAGAGTCTCGACAGTAGTGGGTTCTACCTTCGGTGGGACGTTGGCCGATTTAATTGTTCCCTCAAGTTCAGTTTCATGGGGTGAAAAGTTGCAGTCAATTCGAGCCAATGAAATCGGCATGACGATTCCTGCTGATGCCAAGGCCGCGGCGCCATCGCCCAGTAGGAACAAGTCGTAGTCTCGAATGGATGCATCGGCATTTCCTGATGCTTCTTGGGCGTTGAACTCGGCTGACGACTTCGGGGTCATAGACCTGTTGAATGCTCGAGCGTGTTTGCCGCCAAAATCTTTGGCCGATGCCAACAACGAAAGCGTATCGACCTCCTGTGTGTAGCTCGTTTTTGGTGACTGTTTATCGTCAAATTCTGCTTTTGATCGACTTCCGCTGTGATCACCACACGTCCCTGGTGACACCGCCACCTTTTCACAACCTGAATGTGAACAGATACTTCGTCCACCGTGGCTGGGACAAAAGCCTTTGAGTTGTGCCTGCTTCGCGCATCCGGAATACGAACACCTGACTCCTTTGGTGTGCGTCCGGCATTTGTCTTTGGACCGGGCTTTATAACTGCATCTTGGCTGTGTGTACTGCTTTCCTCTCCACTCGGGCGGCAGTGTGATGAACTCGGGCTTCATTGAGATGTTTCTGCCGTCGATATCGTTTATCAGTCGCGTACTCAAATCCGAGTTTCAAAACTTGCGATGCCGATAGGAAGAAGTCTTGACGGGAAAATGACTATCGTGTTCAACAAGCGATGAGTTGCTCGAATGAGCGTCTTCATGTCTTTAACATTTTATTTATTTATATGTGGTCAGATTCGAGTAAGTGCCCCCCTTTTAATCCATCGCCTTGAGACGTGTTTGTTGCTCGCGCATGTACCGTGAGCATGATCATGCGGTACAAATTTTCCGACCCAAACTCGTTACACTCGCTGCTCAGCACCGCATACGAATGGGATTCAGTTTGGGTCGCATGTACATGTTTACGATAAGCAATAAAACACTTGGATGCCATCTCTATCGACAATACTTTGCAACCAACAAGAAGACAGAGAGATTTCATGCAAAATGGTGAGGCAGCTGTACAAGTTTATAGAATTAGAGTCTGCACGATATTGCTTTCGGTTTTTGCTTTACTATGCGCGCTGCACAGGCCTTTGGATTGCACCTGCTTGCTGCACCCAGGCTCCGAGCACTGCTTGCCTCCGCCGTGTTGAAAGCATTTTCCAGCCGACCGAGACGACTTTGGGCAGCCTGGAACGGAGCAGTTCCTTGTCCCTCCGTGAGTGACGCACAAGCCGCGCAATTGAGCGCTCTTGGTGCAGTTCGGATGCATACACCGCTTCCCGCCATGAGTCACGCACAAACCCTGCGACTGAGCAAACTTCTCGCACCCTGAGTGAGAACAAAGTGCTCTTTTACGCGAGTTTCGGGCTTGACCAGCAGTGGCTGCCTTGCTGTCGGTAACCTGTACCGTATCCTGTACCGTACCCCCAGTCTCCATTTTCACTTCAACTTGCTTCGTTGCTCCTTCCTGATCCCACCCATTCACCAGCAACGACATCATCGATCCATTGGGCTGTTGAACCGGAGCAAAGTTACTATACCCATTGGTCTGTTGAACCGGAGCAAAGTTACTGTACCCCGTCGAGGTGGGATATCCCGAGGACGGGTATTCCAACTTGCTGTCGTTGTAGCCGTGCCAAGCTGGCGCATCCCCCACCGACTCAACGAGACTTGGTGCGTTCAGTCCTGGGATTTCCTTGGGCCACTCGTTCAGCAGCAGCGACATCATGGATCTCCCCGCTTGGCTCTCGTCCGAGTTGCCGTCGACAGTGACAGGTTTAGAGTCAGCGTCGCCCTTGGAGCGACTCGAGCGTCGCCGACCGCCCCCGTGGTCTCCGCACTTGCCCCTGGACGTGACCGTCTTGTTGCAGCCTGGAGCAGTGCACACCCGTCGCCCCCCGTGCGCCACACACAGCCCCCGGTACTGCGCCTGCTTCTCGCAGTCGACGTGCGTGCACTGCCCCACCCCCGTGTGCGTGCGACACTTGCCGTTTGACTGGGCCTTGTTGACGCAGCCAGCCGTCGAGCAGCGCATGCCGTCGCCGCGGCCTCCGCCGCCTCCTCGTCCTCCCCGCGCTGCTCGGTCCGACGTCATCCAAAGCGATACTGCACTGCAATGCCAGTCAAACGACGCAGCAGACAGAGACCTCACCTGATCTGCGGCTAATTATAGATGTGCTCTTAGAATAGTTTTTCGCTGTTCATCTGTTTGTGACGTTTCTGCAGCAGTTCGGTTTAGCGAGCAGTAAATGTAAGAGCATGGCTCAAGAGTATCCAAAGCGTCAATTCCTGCCCAAGATACAAGTGATGAACATAAGCAGCCAGAAAGGGTCGGTGTTTGGTAGCGAACGGCTAGGTAGCTGGTCGTCCTTTCTTCTTGGCGATTCTTCGCGGAGACTGTTAGTGCGAAAAGCCCCGCCGAGTCAGCATGCGGCTGGATGTGCTGTCGGTGGACAACCTCCACGCGATATCGAGCTTTCTCACGGGCTTCGACGTCTTCTACCTCTCACACACCAACTCCTGGACGCTGAGCGTGTTGTCCGAGGACTTGTACTGGCAGAAGCGCATCACTGGAGAGCATTCATTGGGGAAACGGCAGAGCTGGAAGCAGCGATACATGCTGGAGCGATCCCTGCAGTTTGTCGACCCGCACTCGGCTGACAAGTACATCCACGGGATGCTGCTCGGCTGCAACCGTTCTCGAGTGGCTTTCGCAAAACTGGAGCGTCCACCAGCTCCTGGAAGTTGGCGAGGCAGCAGATTCGACCTTCGTCTAGAAAAAGACACGAGCTTCAGCTTCGACGTGTGGTTCTGCCTGTTTCCTGGGACGCCCAAGCAGCCTGCTGGTGGTGTTCTGTACGGACACCAGTCGGCCCCAGCCAACTGCGGTGTCCCGGGAAGCAATTCGGGTAACCTCGTTATGGTGGACATGAAGTGCAGCCTGTACTGCTCCGTCCTGGATGAGAAGAAAGTCATTGCTCAAGACTTGGAGCCAAACCGCTGGTACCATGTTGCTCTCACGTACGACGCCACCCTCCGTCGCCAGCTAGTGTACCTTGATGGCAAGGTTGCGTCGTCCGAGTTCGGCACCTTGAACAGCATGTGGCAGCGACTCCAACACGAGCAAATCGGCACAGGCTTTTGCCACAATACTACTGGAAGTGCTCACATGCCGCACTCGCGGATGCGCGGCGGATGGTACTCGTTCTACGGCCTCATCGACGAGTTTCGCGTTTGGAATTCGGTGCTCCCTGCAGACGCTGTCGCCGAGCTTTACCGATGCGAACAACCCCGCGATTTCTCGATGATCGCCACTATTAAGCGTCCGCACGATCGTCACGGTTCCTGGATCAATACGCATACCGTTCGATGCACGCGTCCAGCTGAAGGCAAGTACGTGGTCATTGGCCAGCGTGGCCGCAAAAAGCTGGCTTAGCTAACGTTATGAAGTCCAGCTTGCATTTATACCATGTTCTGCGCAGAGGCACTAAACTAGAGGCGAAGCTTTGGTCTGGGAGGACAGTGTGATTTGCCGTTCTCCCACGACCATCCTAATGATTTACAACACTTTCGTTGTTTGATATTTTATAATGCTACGGCACGAACAGAAATCAACTCCATTGGGGTTTCACTCCTAATACAAAGTTTGCTTGCTTGAAGAGTTTCGAGCGTGCTCTCATCGCTATCGTTACCTGTCTCAGCTTAAACACTGCAGAATCCTGCAGCACACTAGGCTAATGCACGCAAGCAGCAGTTGTGCCAAGAAAAATACTTGCTCTCGTCTGAGACGATTGTTTCAGAGGCTCTGAATCAGAGTCCTATTCCTCGAAAACATTATGATCTGGTAATTTATGGGTGATAGACAGACCTCTTTAAAAGTGGGAACTTCCACAATTCCCGATTTTAGCTTAGATGTGACCATATTTTTTGTTAGGATGTGGGAAAGTTGGAACCAATAGTTTAATTAAGTTAGTGCAAAAGGCCTCCCACTTTACAGACTCATCCTTGTAAGTCGATCATCCCAACAGCTGATGAAGTTTGTATGTGAAGCTCTTGGAATCGTCCCAACTTCAGCGACCACTAGGAAGTGGGAAATGTGGGAAATTTTCAGATTTTCCCACTTTTTAAGAGGTCTGGTGATAGATGATATTAGTTCATAGAGATCTTGTGGAAAACCATGTAAGTAACTCTACGGTTACTTTCGTGAATCATAATACCCTCTCAATATGATAAGTTACTGGAATGTTGCTTGTAACGTCCACCTCGTCTAGGTACGAGTTTTGGAGGTTGCGCGAAGGGATCATCCATCTGGAGCACTTCTTAAATACGTAAGAGTTGCTTCATCAAGACGTCCACGGGCTTCTCTACGCGCGGTGCGTTTGGCTGTAGTTGAGAAGCGTCACTGAGCCTTGCAGAACTAACAAAGCTATTGTATATTGCTTGCTGTTTTCTTGCAGGCGCCAGCGAGGAGGACGTGAAACTCATGGTGAGCATCGCCAAGCCCGCGGGCAAGCAGGTGAAGGCCAGCGGCTCTGCCGCCGACGCCGAGAAGATGATCGCTCTCGGAGCCACGCGACTGGGCACGAGTGCCGGCGTCAAGATTGCCCAGGGCCAGCAGAGCTCCGATGCGTACTAAATCGTCTACCTCCTGCACGTGTAGCCAATCAAACGCATAGGCTAATTTATATTCTGGTTAGTTTTGCTGATAAAGATAGCAAGTACTGATATGGTTTGCTGTACTCGTTCACTTGGTGCGTCCCTCCACCAAAGTGCATTAAGAACTGGGCTGGGTATACATGTACTTGCATTTGAAACACAGTGACTGGCACGATGCAGATGGTGCGGCTGCGAAGCAGGCGCACCAGATGCTCCTCTTGGTCAATGGTATTGAACATGAAGAAATGTAAAACCACTGGCGATGGTAGAGAAAAAAATATAGTACCATGGAGACAACACGTAATACAGTATCTAGCTAATTTCTAAATTTCAGAGCGTCTTCGTAAGCGCGACTTTGTCTTTGTTTCAAGGTTTACACCTTGAAAAGAATATTTTGTTTTGGTAATTGGTGTGATCCACATCATGTATTCGGTCGACATTCCGGAAACAACAAGTCACGAGATGTACCAACTTCGTCGTGTTACGGTAGCCATTATCTGTGGACTATGGACTCAGGCGACATTTGCCAATTAATCATGGGGGGGGGGGCCCGGCCGCTGAAATAAAATTGGTTAGGCTGTTCAGCCAGCTAAAGCTGTCCTCCCAGTAAAATTGGCAATAGTAAAGATTTCAATTTTGAGCGAAGCAATAATATTGCCGCAATTTTTATTGTATTGGTACCGCGAGAACTACCGACTTCCTCCGCTTATTGTGGACAGGGTATATGTACCCCCCTTCAAAAATGATATGCTGATTCGGTATCGTTACCGGTATTAATACTGATAAGGGAAACGGTCAATTAGAGGCCGTTTGGTCAATTAGGGGCCGCTCATCCAGCCAATGAAATACTCGCATTTATCCGTCATCTCTTTTGATTGGTCTTTTATAGTGTACAATATTACTGACAGTTAAGATTCCATAGTGAAACTCAGTCAAATGATTCGGCCCCTAATTGGCCGGACCCTCATTCACTTTACGACTTTTGTCAGGCTGATGTGTTTGCCTTTACTAGTTGCACAAACTATGGAACAGTGCAGCAAATCGGCAAATACGTCAGCTCTTCATCGGTATCCTTAGAATCTCGTAGACTTTAGTAGAGCAAAATCCACAAAGCAAACTTGGAGGCCTTGCCTGACCGGCCCCTAATTGACCGTTTACCTTATCAAGTCAAGAAGTTGCCATGAGGAGTCGTCTATTGGGCTGCTCCTGAAAACCAATTTCTCAAATTTGGTCAGTCTTTAGAAGCAAAAAAGAGCCATCGGCAGCTGCCGAAATGGGCCTTGGAGGTCTCCAGTTCCGAGGTGGCAGACCCCGCGCAACAGGCCGCGCAAGCGGACCAAATCGTTCACACTGGCCTCTTGACGCCCCCACTCCATCGACCGAAGGACCGGCGTCAGGCTCGCCCCTCTCTCCGAGCAGCCGCGCGCGAATCTGCCACACTTGACGCCCCAGCTAGTAGCGTCGATGGTGATGGCCAGGTCTATGCTGTCTCTAATAGATAGAGACTCTCTATGACTCAAGGAAGAGTGCGAGGGTCAAGGCCAGGCTTTGTGCATCTATTCAATAGCGAGCGAGGACGACCGCGACGATCTTGTCCGCGGAGCCTGATAGCGTAGCCATTGTGGCTGTAAGGGGAGAACTTGTTGCAGACTTCCTCATAGCGAAACAGCACCTAGCGAAAAGACCGATGATCAAACCCTGTAAGGGTGATAAGTGCTTGATCACAACCGAGCCGAAGAGCGTATTAATAGCGAAGGCAGACATCGTTGGTGCTTGCAGAGCCACACGGCTAATACGTCGGTCCCGAAGACGACGCTGGTGACGTGTTAGACGGCTTTTTGCGGCGTGCACGCCGTTTCAGCAAGAGGAGTAGTAGCGGGGAGAGCATTGCTTCTTCAGCTCTTCCACGACTGCAAAATGGGCTTCGCGTTGGAGCCATGTTTTCAGTGCCATATTTTTTCGTCGGACTAAAAGCGATTAGTTTATGCACAGTTTAAAGACTGACCAAAATAGGTTTTCAGGAGCAGCCCATTATTGGCACCTAACAATAGCCTGTCTACTTCTCGATGTCGTCATCTGAATCGTCTTCGCCAATGCTTACATCAATAGCACAACGCCTGGCGAGGTCCTCAATCAAATCAGCAGCAGCTACGTCGTCGTCACTAATGAGAGTGCCGAAGGCCTTTCGATAGCCGCTTGCAATTGTCGTGTCCGTAAGACCATCCCACGCCGAACGAATCCACGTCGCCACCTTGATCCTGTCGGGCGCGCATAGGATAAATTTCTTACCGCTGGTGTGAGCACGAAGCTGCTCGCGCAAATGTGCGACCCAACAGTCACGCAAACGTGCTTTGAACGGGTAGTTCCAGGCCACGTCAGCTGGCTGGCACACTGATGTAGCACTCTTAGGGACCTTCAACAGCACCACGTTGATTGATGCAGCATACGAGAGGACTTATCTGGTCCAGTGACCAGAGAAGTCGTCCCACAGCAATAAAATTGGAACATGCATATCATTTCGCTGTGCGAAATGATATCTCAGAAATTGAACTGGTAGCTTCTGATCCCACAAACCTGTCCGACATCAAAACTAAAATTAGATCGAACGGCTCCACAGCGAAATCCTTAAAATCTGTACCTTTCAGGTTGCCGTAGATTTCTAATTGCTGGGTCTCGTGGGCTACACCCACATCCTTCCACATTGTCTTGCCAAACCCATAGCGAAGTCGCTGGTTTTCTTCGACCATTGCAGGAATCTTTGAGGGAATGGCCTTAAAGATCACAAACGGGCGGTATTTTTCGCCGTCGGAGTCACCCAACAGCATGACCGTGGCTCGTTCTTGTGTTTTTCCGACGCACCGCACCCAAACTGTCTTGGCGCCCTTGGCATTAATAGTCCTGGTTGGTAAAAATTCAAAGAAGGCAGCTTCACAAAAAGAGGGTCAAATAAAAATCAAGATACAAATGTGATTTAGTCCAAAATGTTTACCTGTTTGGTCCGCGTTGTACACCTTTTTGACACCAAGGTCCATCATGGTTTCCCGCACCTTCACAGCGAAAGCGGCGGCAATTTCATTCAGGTCGTCCGGCGTCGTCTGCCCCATACGCTTTCTTGCTCTCATCGACAGTCGGTGGCGTGCCTTGAACGCTTTCTGCCACCTCCATGACGCCTCGAAATCCTTGATGTCGTACTCAGCAGCGACAGCCAAAGCTTCTAGTTCCAACATCTTTGATGAAATAGGCACGCCCTCTTTACGGAGATCATTGACCCATTTTACAAGGTCAACTTCCGCTTCTTTAGGTAGTTTTGTACCTATTCCCTTTGGACGTGCCTTCTTCTTACCGCTACCTTTCTTCACGGAGCACTGTGCTTCGAGCTTGCTCTTGTCATGTAGCCATCTTGAGACGAGCTTTCTTCGAGATTCGTAGGCCTCTTCGCACAGGTGGGGGTAGAATTTCTGGATTACGCTTCGCGCATCACCGCTCGCAGCGAGTGCTTGCGCAACATTCAGCTTCTCCCGTGCAGTGAAGGAATCCCGGCGTTGGGAGCGAGGACCCTTGGGGGCATCGCCAATCGACAAATGAATGGCGAGCGCTTAGCTGTCTCTATCTGTACCATTACCGGTACACTACCGGTAAATTCGTATCTAAATATTTGCAACGGAACTTACCGTATTTGAGATCTCATACTACAGAGAGATCTCATAATTCAGAGTGGGAAACCGGTGCATCGTGCACAGAATATGACCATTTTTTGCAGGAAAGGTGCAAAATTACGCACAAAAGGGGTGGGAATGAACAAAAACAAAATACAACAATACAACTTCAAGAATATGGTGTATGAATAATGAGATCTCAAATACGGTATAAGCGGCACTGAAACGGAGCCCATAATCGTGCAATCTGATTGGTCGCTCTTATATGAGGCTGTCCACTACAAGCGGAGGAAGTCGGTACACCGATCTCTTTTTATAGAGAAAAAGAGAATCGCACAGACAAATCCGTGAAAAGCACAGATTGTGAAATCGTGTGGTTGTGAGTGCTCTTAATAGTGGACGGTAGTGAGCGGTTGCGAGGAGCGTAGCCAAAGCAAACCCGCGCGGGGTGCCCGCGAAGCAGGGCCGCGCGGTATTTGCGTAGGCGGGCCCAGCGACGAGCATTCCAGCGAGCGGACCCGTTGCCCTGTCCAGTAGTTAGTTTTCTACTGCGGGGGTCTGGGGGTGCAACCCCCAGAACACTTTTATTAGAAGGCGGTGGAAGGTATACCGGTTTATCTGTGCGGTTCCCGCTAATCTCTGTGCTTTTCCTTATTTCGTCTGTGCGTTTCTACCGTTCTCCTTTTTATACTATTGTGCTTTGCAGATTTTTTGTCGCTCCATTTAAGGCCTGAGATCGACCTCCACCAGCAAATAAATCGTGGACATAAAAATGCGATGGTTGCTAAATCGTGCCTATCCACAGACTTGTCGTATCGGCTATTCCTTGCCTGCTAAAACGATCACCTCGGTGGCACCGAAATGTCGCCGGCCACTGACTCTCTAATACTGCTACGTTGGTGGTGTGTGATGGCGCTTTAGCTTCATCTGTGGGTGTACTAGCTGCTCTAATTGTAGTCTTTAGTCTAAGTAGCTTGTAGGATATGTACTAAACCACTACGTCGCATGGTCATCCTTTCCGACTTCTACGGCACCTCTACTTACACCGCAACATTCGTACAGATACATGTATAAAGCTAATGTATACACACAAATATTATGCATATGAAACGATAAATGGCTCGCCACCTGGTACACAACACACCAGCAAGATATTGGGCACCATGTATTGTGCCTTTCACCAATTCTGCCGTGATAATTTTGGCATAATTCTTATCCCATCTCGATCCTAATTATGCCTTGGGTGAGCTAATTCCATCGTTAATTCGAGGCTATCAGATCGTGGGCGAATTAAGGTGGCGATGATGAACATGAATTGAGGCGGAATAAGCTAATCCAGCCCGATTTGGAGGGAAACAGGACGATTGGCGGGTTCGCTGCCCGCCATTCTGTGTTTATCCCGCCGTATCTCCATCGATTAGCTTGCAAAGCCGATCGCGGGTGTTAGGGGGAGTGCTCACAATCATAGGCAGAATTAGCATTAAATAAAGGTAGGTCGCCCTTTTATGGATCTAATTCCGCATGAATTAACTGCCCACCCGCCAAAATCGGTGAAAGGCACAATACATGTAGCTCGATGATGATCTGTCCACCAATTTCCCTGTCCGAGTGTTTGTGTCACGTTTTGATGATTCTTCCTACATGATGTGTCGGACAGATGGAGTGGTCGAGTTATAATAAATCGGCCAGAATTGCGTTTTCAAACCGGCAATTCCAGCACAGTTACCATAAATCAGGATCCAAACCCATGCTTGTGAGAAATAATCTGTTCGAGTTGCACTGTCTTTTTCACCAACTTTATTTATATCGAGGTCCAGTTTTTATAAATCGACCAAAGCGCTAAGTGAAAACGACAAAAGCATTGCAAAGCACAATACCGGTAGTATAATACTACGTAGTACTACGTAGTACTACAGTAGTAGGTACTAAAGTATTTAATTTAATACCAATAATTGGGTCAATATTATGTTGTATTGGAATCGGTACCGCTACGTCTCAATAATACCGTTGTAGTAAATATTTATATTGGAAAACTAATGCCGTGCGTTGCCCGGGAAGCTCTGGATATTTTCAGATACGAAGTGCTTCGTGAAGTGCAAGTTTTGTTTTGATCATAGCAGCTTGCTTGGATAAGACCATGCATCTACTGTAGAGTGGTGAGCAAGATACCTACCGTTTGCAAATGGCATACTTCGAGTACTAAAATAGATAAATTGCCATTTTGCAAAATCTACTACTTTGAAGTATTTTATTCTGATTAACGGGGTTTTCACACTAAAAATACGTTTTTAAAACCAAGTCTACAGTAGTAGTAGAAGTAATAGAGTTTGAATGCAGCTGAGAGCTTACTCCCTGGTTTCACGGGTGCAAATGAAAACATTTCTCTTTCAAGATGTTTCAAACACGATCTAGGGTAAAGGCACAAAAGGACAAGCCAAGAGCATATCCATAATTATCTCGGAAATGCCGAGATACATAGTGATATTTGTAGTAATAACCTCAAAGCACCAAGACTCAACAGCATGAGAGACTTTGGTGCCCTCTCATATGCCCAAACATGTCAAACAAAAGTATTCAAACTCCGAGCTCAAGATAAACTAGATATCAAGCTACCAAGAACTACGCCCACTGTGGCCGCCAGACCCAACATCGAACAGGCAGTGCCTAAAAGATACTAAGTATGCATGTTCAGGCCTCTATAGTTAGCGACTAGCGCAAGTAGATGTTATCTTCCATCTTAAAACAGCAGAATCAATTCTCTCGGTTTCGTAGGGATTGGTTTACCATGCTATTTGAATCGCCCTCACATCTTCATATACTGACAGCAATGAAAAGCCGCCTCGTGTGATATAAATGCGTGATATAAATGCTTTGTCTCGGATTTGTGATAGAAAAAAATAATTACGCTGTCAATATTAACAGGAGGAAGGCATATTGGCGCCTTCCGCAGACATGAACCTTGCGCTCTCGGCTTAGAGGATACAACTACTCCGCTTCTTTTCACACGAGAAAATAATCAAGCGCAGGTTTTATACATAGCTGAAAGTTTGCCATTCGTGCTTTCATAACATTTAATGATCGAACATCGTCTCTGCATCACATGGTGTGATTCACACCAACGCTATTAATAGATACACGTTAATTGGGACGAATTTCCATCATCAGCTTAGTAGATATCACCAATGACGCTGCTAGCCAAGAAGGGCGCAGCTTCTTAGTCGAGTGCGAGGGGCTGATAGCCAAGAACATGCTTCACATACCTGTAGCTGCGTTGTGGCTTGATCCGTGAGGTTACACGAATGTCGTTCTTGTCCGACTGGGTCAACATTCACCTTTTTGGGATAAGATATCGTATTTCATCAGATATTCAGTCGTTTTAGCTTGAGGATTGTATTCACAGTTCTTTATCGATATTACAAAACTACTCAAATATGCGTTCATACAGGATTTGCGAGGGTCGGCGAAGCCGGTAGAAACTCTGGATATAAATATCCAGAGAACTTCTCATTTATTGAATTGCAATATTTTATTCCGACCGTTATTGAGTCGCGAACAAAATGCGATAGCTTCGGGCGGTCGACAGTTCCTCATCGAACTGACCGCTCTGGAATAACTCCGTAATCTCAGCCGGTGTCATCGTTGTTTGATCTTTTTTGCACTCCTCAGCGTCTTCCTCATATGATGCAGCCACTGGTTGCTTCTTATCACTTGGCTCACGAGAAGTGTCAACGGCCTTCACGCTCTCCACAGCAGAGGCAGCAGCGTCACGCACAACCTCAGCCCCTTGCGCCGCCCTGTCCGACACGCTCACTCCCGCTGGCCGGAGCAGCATCGGCAGCTCCTTGGTCACCTCCACCACCTTCGTCACCTCCACCACCTTCGTCTCCACTTTCGGACGGAAGAACGTGTCCACGACTGCGCCCTTGAGCTCCATCAGCTCCGTCTGCAGCGCCTGCAGCTCCAGCCCCCGACTGAACTGCGTCGCCGACGAGTTCGCCTTGGCTGCCGCTGCTTGACTCGTTGCCGCCTGCTGCGCCGCCACGTACTTGGCCGCGCGCGCACTCAGCAGCTCGGCCGCCTGTTGATACTGTGACTGCTGGTCTTTGACCACATTAAGCAGCATCTCCACGCGGCCGTGCATGCGCTGCCTGCGCTGCAGCTTCTCCGCCTGGTAGTTAAGCGCCAACTGCTGCTCCTTCCGGCGCCGGAACTGCACGTAGCCGTAGCCCAACAGCGTCAGCAGCAGCGCTACCACGCCGTACTTCTTCACGGCCAGCTGCAGCAGCCTCAGCGGCGACTTGGAGGCCTCCGAGGCGGTGTCCGACGCCTGCAGCGCGCGCGCGTCGGCCCCAGCCGCCAGTTTCTCAGCCGTGTGACGCACCAGCTGCGATAGACCATTGCGGCGCTCCACGCTCTTGAGGCACTGCGTGATCTCCTCCGGGGACAGGCCCTGCAGCAGGCAAGAACTGGGTTAATAGAGGTAGCACTCTATGATTAGACGGAGAGATTGCGCTCACCTTCTTCTCCAGGAAGTCCACACGCTGCGCGAGCGACAGCGCGCGCACCGTCGGGTGCAGCAGAAACTGCTCGCACTTCTGCAGCAGACTCGTGTCGTGCGCGGTGGCCATGGCAAGCGCGTTGGGCCCGTAGCGCCTCCTCTTCCAGCTGGAATATGGCTGACGTGAACAATGAAGAGAAAGATGGTGTGTGCGTACATAACTTGAAGTGACAGCTGAATAGTACCCGATTGGTGGTACATTTGTGTCAAGTCGGTGTACCACTTGCGTCAGGCGGGACCAGTCCAAGGTTTCCGTTAACCTCGAGAGATGCCGGAGTCCAGTGCAGCAGCGAGCGGCGGCGTCATGCTGCCGGAAGAAGAGGTCGGCATGGAGATGCAAGTGGATCCGATGGCTGTGTTCATAGCGTCGTCGTCCAGCGCCAGGAAGCGCGCCGCGACGCAGAGTGATGGTCTCAAGGAGGCCGCGGAGGACACGCCCGACCGCACGTCCAGCGAGGACGAGCACACGCGCGCAGTGCACGCCGACCCCGGGCTGCCCCCGATGGTTCCCGTCAAGCCAGTGACCAAGGCTGCGTCGAAGCAGCCTCCCAAGATGCCAGGACACGAGGCGGCGATGGCTGCTGGCACCCAGACGACGGAGGGAAGAGGCCTCGAGGCTGAGAAGCCGACAGTGAAGACGCCCAAGCTGCGTGCAGCTGGACTGAAGAGCAAGATGAAGACCAAGGGGGCAGCGGACAAAAAGGCGGCGGCCAAGCCTCTGCGTGTGGATCGGAAGAGGAAGCGGAACGCGAAAGCGGAGAGCGAATCCGCGGGCATCTCGCAGTCCGCGGCGCAGATGCTCTTCCAGTGTACGTGCCAGCTGCTGCGGTCGCAGGCGCTGCAGTATGACGTGCAAGCCCGCGAGATGGAAGACAGGAACGCGGCTCAGGCGAGAGAGATCGAGCAGTGGGAGAAGAGAGTGCGCGGTCTGAAGCGCGAGCTGCAGGAGTACGCAGACGAAACAGACGAGCAGCTAACGGAGTCGATCGGCATGGCGGTTGATGAGGCGGACCCCAGTGCAGCAGCGAGAGGGGCGGAAGAGCGCAACAAGCTGTCCACAGCCGTGGTTTCGACTCCTGCGGCGGCGCTCGGAGCAGGCACGACGAAGGACGTCTCCCTGCCCCCAGAAGTTGCTGCTGCCGAGGCCAAAGTGCTAGAAGAGCTGCGCAAGCGGACGCAAAAGGTGAACGAGTTCTGCCGCAGCGTGCCGGGCTTCATCGAGTCGCTGGACGAGCCCCATCTCTAAGGCCCTTATCTATGCAAGTCGACGTTAGTTTATTTCGAGTTCTCGGTTGACCAGCAACCAGCTCAACCGATGCGTGTCAGCGTCCAGTAGTTACCAGTAGTTCAACCAGCAATACATTCTCGCAGTCAACGCGATCTTTTCCACGTGACGGTCGTCCAGCCCACGATCCTTCATCATCTGACCTCTTCAGTATGCTGTTATCCAGGTCTATGAGTGATGGTCTGTATCCATGTCGCCGATCCAAACGCCAAAAGCCAATTGACCAGCGAGTGCGCACTCCGCAATGGCCTGGGGCAAGAACCGCCGCGGCTCAAGCGCCTCCGCTTCGTCCGCGCCTCGCCCTTCGTCCTCCGGCAGCCGTCGCCGTCCGCCCGGAGAGCCCACGGAGCAGGACATCGCGCGCAGCATCCAGCAGAGCGCCGTGCGCGTGCGCGTGACGCTCCAACTGGCGGCCGACTCGCCGTCTCTGCGCGACGTTCTGGCGGCCTTCGTTCTGGCGGCCTTCGAGCGCGATCTGGAGGCGCGACGCGGCCCCGCGGTCTCTCGCAGTCTGGACGTGCGTGTGACGCTGCTGGAGTGCGGACTGAGCTCGTGGCAGCAGCTGGTGGAGCTGCAGCGCGTCGTGGCGGCGCTCAAGCGGCCGTCGCAGCCTCAGCCACAGCAGCTCGCGGCCAAGACGACGCTGCGCCACGACGACAAGTATGACGAGTGGAGGTTGGAGCTGGGCTACACGCGGGAGTCGGAGGACGCGCTGTGGGCCTTCGCCAGCAGCCTCATGCTGAGACTCAAGAGCGGTGGCGTGCCTGCCAGAGTTCTGCTGCCTCCGCATCGCCTGACGCTGCTGCTGGCGTCGGCGTTCGTCGAGTGGGAGGAGATGGACGTTGGAGAGTACCAGTGGGAAGGACGGCAGACGTGGAGGCAGGTGGTGGTGGAGGGGGTCGGAGAGCAGAGGGAGGAGATCCAACGCGTGCTGCTGCCGCCCATTCGTTCGGTGGAGGACCCTCTGGCCGATCTGAGGTATCCGGAGCTCGTGCCAGTTGTGGACGACATGCTGAACGGCAATAACGATGCTAGAAAACCTGTTGTGGTCATTTTACGAGGCATCCCCGGGAGTGGCAAGAGTACGTTGGGACGAGAGATTGCGGCGATTTGTCGAGAACGTGGAGTGGCGCTCACAGCGTGCTCGGCAGACTTCTTCTTTGAGACTCCTCGAGGATATGTGTTTGACGTGAAGAAGCTGAGCGCGGCTCACAGCAAGTGCAAGGGGGATTTCACCAGAGCAGTTCGCGGAGATATGCCACGCATCCAAGGCGGTGGTAAGCAGCGCCGACCTCATCAACACGTTGTTCTTGTTGACAATACGAGCACACAGAGGTGGGAGTATGAGCCGTATGAAGATATTGCTCGGTCTAATGGTTGTCGCGTTCACATTATGGAGATGAAGTGTCCAGATGTTCTCACTGCGTATCGAATGGGCCAGCGGAACTCGCATGGAGTCCCTCCGGACAAAGTGGTTAGCATGTTCATGCGGTGGGAGGACGACGCCCATGCTCACGCTTTTACACCGCAGTTTGAACTTGCTAGGCTCACTGCGAATCCGCTCTCGGATGGCGAAGTTGGTGGAGTGACGTACATTGGTCTCTTTTTGGACGAAGACGCCCAACAGAAGATGCTGGCAGAGATACCACTTGTCCACCCGAACAAGCAAGCCGATCACGTGACGCTGTTTTACCGCCCCAATAAGCAGTACACCCGAGACGCTGAACTTGGCACCTCGTTCACTGTTCGTGGAGTTGAAGTCATTCAAGATGAACGCGGTCAAACGCTTCGGGTGGAGCTTGATGAACAACTGCCGTTGCAAGTGAGAAACAAAATACCACATATCACGATGTCGGTGAAAGACGGCGTAAGTGCGTCGTATTCGAACGAATTGCTGGATAGTAAGGCAGCTACACGAACGACTATTGATCCGCCGATCGAGCTCACCGCCCGCGTTGGAGCTGCTCTTTTTGTTCAAAACCAGAGGGTAATCACGACATCGTCACCCTTTGCTGGCAAGGAAAATGTGTCGAGCACGACTACACCAATATGCTCCAGGTTATTTATTCTGTACGTCAGTGAAAGTGATATCATGGATTCCGCTGCAGAGGACACGACCAAGCTACTGTGGCGGGCTCAATTGCACCACCATTTGGGTTCTCAGTCCAATGGACGTCGCATGCTATGTGTTCAAAGAACCCATGCTTCAGCGTCACCGTCGCTCACAGTATTGCTAAAACGGCTACAAGACCAATTCCTGCTCGATCCAGCCTCTCATTTTGACGACGTGATGGAAATTCCCCACCCTTGTTCGTTTCCAGGGTTTGAATGTGCCATCAGCGAGTACCTGGCTCGGTGTGATACGATAAACCAGGTTAAGGTTGTGACAACGCTGGAAGAGCTCATGCAAACAGCAGAAGAAGCCTCTGAAATGCAGCGGCCTCTTCAAAATGCGGATTTGAGCATTATTCGTGTTGGATTACAGGGTAATGTGGTGCAGACTATCGCTCCGTTGGCGCCTGGATGCTCCACCATCTCTTCTGTACTGGATTTGATGGGCGTCAACATTGACGAAGAATCTCGGAGTGTAAACTTTGGTGGTATAAGAGCTCTTGCTGATGCTTGGGCTCACGTTTTTGGAGCAGATGATCGGCAAGCAATTCGACGTATCGATACGACTCTGTCGGGACTGAGATCAAGTGTTGTCGAGCTGTGTTTGACGGTGCCGAGTGAGACAGCTTTGATTGAAGTTGCGGAGCTAGAGGCGAAACTATCGAGTGCGCTTGAACACAAGCAAAGTGTTCAATGCGTTGTTGGCTCATGCGTCCCTGGTCAGTTCTACTTCAACCTACGCAATACATCGAGCTATACCCCGGTATTCTGCGTCCGAATTGCAAGCCGGCAAAAGGACTTGGACGAAACAAATACTGCTACGCAATTGCAGCTCTGCGAGCACCACCTACGAACAAGCCGCGAGGTTTGCGATATTGAAGCATACAGTGTGTTGACTGCACTCCTTCGTGCGATCCTTTTGGGTCGGTGCGGTAACTTGCTGCCAAGTTTGTGCCGTCTATCCTCGCTGATCAACGTTGTTGCAGAAGAATTAGTATTGAGCTACTTGGGTGGCATTTCCGGAGCAGATTCAAGGCCGACTGCGGAGGACGTCACGTCAGGCCGCATTATTTTCGCGCTGTACGGTCTGCTGATGTATCTGTCAACGTTGTGTTCGGAGGAATGGGCTGTTGCACTTGGGGGCCCAATTCTAGCTCTTCAAGGCAACGAGAAAGCGCAGAAGACATGGAGGAATGTACTTGCAAACGTAATGCAGGACTGCAAGTCGGTGCTGGTGTCCAATCGCTGCGCTGAAGAAGGCTTGCAGGAGGACAGTCAGCTGGACCCCCATGATCATCTTCGAGTCCTCATGTTGCTCCTGAAGCCAGCCATCAATGAAGCAAGCGGTGCGACGCCTGTGCGCACATCCATCGAGGTGTCGAGCCGATCTACGTGGAGTCAACTGCATTCTCTCGCGGGCTGCGACAAACTCAGGCACGTGGCGGCGATGGTGTTGCCTCAAGACGACGACGATGACTGCAATGGCGACAGCACGGATTTTTTCTTCTGTGCGCCGAGCTTGGTTGCTCGCCGAGTAGACGTGGCGGCTTCGTCGCTTGCGGTCGTGCACAGGGTCATAGAGAAGCTGCACGCGCTTGAAGATGCCGGTTCTGATGGTGCGCAGTGTTTCGGTGAATTTGTGCTTCGAGCAGAGAACGACGAAGAGGTGCTGGCCGACTTGCACTGAGCAGCAGAAAGAGGGACCCGCGATGGGAGATCAGGATTCGCATGGCGCTCGGATAGGATTAAGCGATGCTGGAACTTCCACGCGGGGGCAGACAGACAGTGAGTGAACAATTGATGCAGTTTGAGGTCACGCCAGCCTTTAGCAACGAATCCTCGAGATGGGTCGCGACATCGGCAGACTTGCTGTGGGTGCTGCGCAGTGTTTAACGTTAGTGCAGACAGATCCAGCCAGCTAAGCGAACTAACCCTCCCTTTCGTTCCTCCGGTTCACTCGAAGGCAGCGCTGCCAGGATAGGCGCCATCACCATTATCCTAGGTAAGTACACTGCATTGCGACCTCACATCTTCAAGAATGGCCACGACGGGTCGACGTGTATGTTACGGTCCACTCTTGGACAAGTCTCTTTTTGCGACTCGCAAATTGCGAGTCGCATCTCACGATCTCTATTGACTCTTCAGAGACAGACGTCACGAGCCACGCGCGAGAACAAGTTCTTTATCCCAGCGACTACCCCCCAGTACGGAATCCTGGACCTGTCAGCAACGATGGAGCCGGCCCTGATGGCGATGCAGTCACTGTGCGAGCGCTCGTGGGAGCTGCGTCCGCTGTGCGAGACGCTGCTGGGACGCCTCGTGGCCATCTGTGGCTACACGGACCACTTCCGCCAGCAGAAGCCGGCGCCGACCGACATGAGCTCCGCCGAGTCCGAGTGGCCCGTTCAAGTGAACGCAGCGCTCTCGCGCTTCACGCTGTTGCTGGAGAGTGTAGCCGCCACCGAGTGCGCCGTGTTCCGACTGGCCGTGGCCCCGTCCCCCGTCCGTGAACTGCGTTCGCTGCATGTGTGGCTGGACGCGTCTTTCCGAGGGCTGCACGCCGAGCATGTCGATCCGAACGCGTCCTGGGCGCAGGAGTGGGAAGAAGAGCTGGAGCGAGTGGAGCAGGCGCTGCAATTGGCAGCCAGAGCGCAAGTGGACGCAGCAGCTGAAAGCTCCGACAACGAACAGCGCGAGCTCATTGCAGTGGTCAAGTTCGCCTTCAAGCAGGTGCAGGACGTGACCAGAAGGACGAAGAAGAAGAAATCGGACGCTGGCAGCAACGACGGAGCAGCAGAAATGCAGAAGGACGCTGGAGCGGAGCTCTTCCCGGACCACGAGGAGTCTCTGTGTGTTCTGTTCCGCAGACTCGTGCGCGTCTGCGGCGTCCAGGTGCCTGTGCTGCCGTCGTGGTTCCTTTCGCCCGCCGAAGTGGCGATGAACCCCGCCACTCGCTTCCGTTCGGGTCCCCAGTGCCAGATCACAAGTGCGAGTTGGATGCGCAGTCGTGGCCAGCGGATGGGTGGCGTGCAGCAGCTTCTCATCAAGCAGCTCGTGGCCGGGAATGGAGCAGGGGCAAAATCCGGGTCAGTCCTCACCCAAGCTGTGGAGGCTGTGCAGAACGAAACGGAGTTGCTGCGTGATGTTGTGTGCCACCCGCACGTGCTGCAGCTAGCGGGAGCGTCGACGTTTGGTTCGCAGCCATTTGTGGCGTTTGTGAGCCCATGGGCAGCTCCTGAGTCCGGATCAGCTACGGTGACATCGCTGGAAGACTACCTCAACTTGTCCGTGGACCATCGGCGCCAGTTGTTCCGTCTACTCGCGCAGGCCGCTACGGGACTGCAGAGTTTGCATGAAGCGTCACTGATTCACGGCGATCTCTGCTGCGCGAATATTGTCGTTGGAGATGATGGCCAAGCCAGACTCGCGAATCTTCGTTCATTTTCACTCTCACGATGCTCTACGGAGGCCGAGTCAGTATCAACTTTGACATCAACTTATCAGGCAGGAGCACTACGATGGCAAGCCCCGGAGCTACTGAGAGAAAAGCCGAAGGCCGACCTCGCGTCAGATATTTATGCATTTGGAATGACTCTGCTGGAGGCCCTCTCGGAGGAATTGCCTTGGGGATTCATAGCTGATGACGAGGTTCGCGAGCGAGTATTGGCAGGTGAGATGCCCTCTCCTCCTGTCGGAGTGGAAGAGAATGTTTGGTCCCTTGTTGAGGCCATGTGCGATCCTGATCAGGCTGCAAGACCTGATGTGAATACGGTCGTTGAGGAACTGCAGGCGTTAGCTGAAGAGGAGCGTCAGCGTGACGGCGACGAAGCACATTTCGAGGATGACACAGCTACTGCATTACCACTGAATCGAGTTTCCAGCGCGGACTACTTACGAGCTGCTTCATCTCCCTTCGGACCCTCAGCAAATAACGTACTCAATGTTCCGGAACTGGTAAGACGCCAGAGCAGCCCCACGGGGACGAAGATTGTGCAACCTGCGGCCATAGGAACACTCGTCCGCGAGCTTCCAACATCGCCGCACCGTATCGAGCCTGAACAACCGACTCCGACACTAGCAGTTGTAGAGCTTCGACAGAAGTGGCTGGGTGTGAAGATCAACTCGATCGGTAATCGCGTGGTGGTGAGCAAGTTCCTCCGTGCTGAGTCTGGTGCTGCCGGTGAAATCGAGGCCTCCGGTCGTGTGGAGCGTGGTGATATTATCGTGGCGATCAATGGGCAGAGTGTGCGTGGTCTTGACCGGCTTCAGATTGGCGCCATCGTCCAGAGTTCGCCGCGTCCTCTCGAAGTAGCGTTCAAACGTGAGCCGCAACTGCTGACAGACTCGTTCCGCTTCCGCGGGCTTGCTATGGACCCACGCTGGCGTGACCGTGGCTCTGCATTGCCACTGCCGGGATCACTGAGTCACATGCTCACCACCAGTGGAGAAGCCGGTCCTGAGGCTGCAGATCCGTTCTCGATCGAGATGTGGTTCTCGCTCGCCGAGCACGGTGACACATTCCTAGGAGGCATTCTGCTGGGTGCTCAAGACCTGCCGTTCCAAGAGACAAGTGATGCCAGCGGGTGGCCCTACGTGCACCACCAGTTGCTGTCTATCGACCCCATGGGTAACCTGTGGTGTTCCTTCCTCAACCGGCCGACGCCAATTTGCGTGGCACGCGAGCTCGTGCCGAACCACTGGTACCATCTCGTAGTGGCATACGGCGGAGACCCTGGATCGGATCGCGCCAGCTTCACCCGGAACGACCAGCCCGCAGAGCTCCTGAGCGTCTACTTGAATGGGGAGCAGCGCTTCACGGACAGTGGCGCTTTACTCGCCGACTGGGCCAAGTTGCGGCACGTGAACGTTGGCTCTGGGTGCATCAGCGGACTGGCGCCTGCCAAGCCAGAGCCGCAATTCTCTGGTTGGTTCGGCTTCAGTGGCCTCGTGTTCGACATGCGTGCGTGGCGTCGCAAAGAGCTCTCAAGCGCCCAGGTACAGCTACTGTTCCGCGGCAGCAGCGACTTGGTCGATGACCCGAGTTACTCTCTGCGTCGCGACCTGCTCGGCGACGCCGTCGATCAAGTCACCCCCGATGTCAAGAGGAAGCGATCGAGCTCTGCACGTGCCGCCAGACTGCAGGGTCCTCCCTTCGCCGAGCTCGTGCGCTCAACGTGGCCACGTCAGGTTGGGGCTCAAGTCTACAGCTAGAGGCGAACGAGCGAGCGTCAAGATTATGTGTCGTGCAGTGTCGTGGTTCGTACGTCGATAACAGTTGAGACCTCCAATAAATTCCTCAACTTTTGCCTGATAACGACTGTCACTCACTGCTACATGTACTGTACCATGGGATCACTTCGCATTCACAAGCCCTCCTCCTCGTCACATCTCCCCAAAACTAATTTTGCCACTATCTTTCCAGCACACTACATCTTCCTTTCAGTATACTTTCTCAATTTAGGTACACCACTCCATCTTTTCTTTTCGCTACAGTGGCGTCCCAACATTTTCGCATCTCCGTGTCGAGCGCGAAGGGCCGTCGGGAGCTCTGCTTGTCGACGCATTTGCGCGCCACCCAGGTCTCCGTTCGCGCCGTCCAGCACCTCGTCGTGATCACCGTCGTCTGCGCTTCCCAACGCACTGCAAATCACTCACAGACGTGCGCTACCGCCGCCGGAATCTTCGTCGACGCTGAACGATGTCGCAGCTGCCAGCCTTCGAGTCCCCAGCGACGCTGCGGCGCTTCCTGCAGTCGCAGAGCGTCGCCAATCTAACACAGAACATGATGCCGAGCTTGCTGTCCGAATTGCGGCGTCTGCTGGCGCTGGGGGGCAGCGAGGAGACTAATTCAGTACATTCGAAGCAGGTCGGCGACTATCTGGACGCCATCTTATTGGCGCACGCTGACAGGGTAATGATTCAAGATAATACCCCTCCATCCAACATGGCTACATTAGTGCAGAGTGATGGTCAGCTGCCGCCCGTGACCCGGGACGCCTTCTTTGAGCGCTTCAAGCCGCGCAGCAGCGCGCAGACGCTCTGCGGGTACCTCTTCCAGCGCAACGACATCGTGTTCAACTGCAAGACGTGCCAGTCGGACGAGACGTGCGTGCTGTGCCTCAAGTGCTTCCAGAACGGGAACCACGAGGGCCACGACGTGTTTTTCCACCGCACGAGCCCCGGCGGGGTCTGTGACTGTGGAGACAGCGAGGCCTGGGCGCCCGAGGGCTTCTGCAGCTTCCACGGCCAACGAGACGTCAATTCAAGCTCGGAGAGCAGCAGCACAGCCGTCGACTCGCTGCCTGAGGATGTTGTACAGGTGGCGGAGGCGCTGTTCACGGTCATTGTGGACTTCTGTGTGGAGATGGCCAAGCGCTCCATGCAGGTGTTCGACGCTGAGTTCGTGGACGCGCAGGGCCGTCGGACGCTCGACGAGCTGCGCCGTCGAGTGCAGGAACGTGGTGACAGCATGGAGGACGCCCAGAGACTGGAGAAGCAGTTCCACGTGAGGATCTGCAACGACGACGTCCACTCGGACGAGGATCTGATCCGCTCGCTGTCGAAGAAGGGCATCTCGGGAGCTGAGGACCTCGTGCGTGCAATTGACTCGAACGGGTCGGAGATCGTGGCTCGTGATAGGACGCTGAGGGACGCGCTGACGCTCATGCAGGCGCTGAAAAGTGAAGGATGGCACGTGTGTGTGGTGCAGGACACGTTTGTTCATGATGAGGACGTGCTGCTGCGTGTCACGCAGTGGGTGAAGGCCATTTGCTCGCTGTCCAAGCAGCTGCATGTGTTGTTTTGCGATAAATTGTTTGCGACGAGCGGGCAGAGCAAGGAGCCGATCCAGGTCATGTTCCTCTCGGACCCGTACTTCCGGAAGGATATTGTGCTGGAGCTGTACGAGTTGTATCTGAAACTGCAGGGAGACAAAGACCCGAAGCTGCAGTTCTCGATTGTGTTCCTGAAAGTCTACGACCGCATGATGCTCAAGTATTTCTGTGGCGTGGGCACGCGCGAAGAATCGCTGTTTCAGTACGGCGTGCAAATTCTCACGACTCCGTCCATCGTGCACCATTTGGCGACGCTCGGCCTGCTGGATATGCTGCTGGATACGATCAATACAGCACTTGAGATGGCACGCGCTCCCTCACTACCACCACATCAGCACCAGGGAGTTCAGCATATTCTGGATTGCGATCACCCGCTGCTCAAATTCAAGCGTTACCACTTCGTGATTGAAAACTTTGGATACGTGTTGGGCATTCCAGCCATGTCGAGTGCCCTTCTCCTTCACTCAGAATTGCTGGACAAATGGCTAGACGCACTTGCAGAAATTCAGGGCCTCGATCCGCAGGTGCGGATACAGGATGGCCGTGCGCACGTGACGTACGAAACCCAATCCTGGCTGACTGCGTTTGCCTTCCACGCAAACGTGAGTAAAATCCTCACATTTATTTCCAAGGGCCTTCGCTACCACGAGATTGCGGACACAGATTCTCGAAATCAAGACCGTGAGCGCATGGTATTTAATATGTTAGAAGGCTTCTGGGATCAGTTGGATCGTGCAGGTATGACTACAACTCGGTTGAAGCTTTATGTACCGCCGTGCGGTCGGTTAATGGGGTCTACGGAGAGGATTGTCAAGTATGACGTCTCGACGCAGCCTGTTTCATTCCATAATCCTCTCCATGGACTATTAGCCAGTTTCCTCATTGAGAGCTTGTACTACGGCCCACCACCCGCTCCTGGAAGTGCCGTTCCTTGGATCTCAAACTGGAGTGCTCTTCTCGAGCGATCTATGGCGAAGGTGCTGCAGTTAAATGGCGTCGAGGGGGAGGAGCAAACCGACTTCGTTCGACACCAGAAAAGTATGTTGATTTATGGAATGATGGAGTATCCGCTGCGCTCTCTGGTTCTCTGTGCGCAGATCAGTTGTGGACTTTGGATTCGTAATGGACAGACTATGCAGCGTCAGATGTTGAACTACACGAGTCCGCCGTGGTGCAGCGAGCTGCGCGACTTAGACCTATTCCTTGTACAAGTCAGCTCGACAATTGTAGGCTTCCCTAAGTTTTTGACCATCTTTTTCGATCGTTTTGGCATGTCCGAGTGGCTTCTTACGTGGGCAAACGCCCGCAATGCTAATGACGAGAGCTCCGGTATTTCTGCTCGTGAGGCGATCTCTGGGGGTGCAGAAGACGAGAAACTCGTTGGTGTTCTGGAGGCTGCGCTGCTACAGTTGATTTGGATTGTAACCGAGCTCACTCCTCCGTTGGATGCTATCGAACAACGAGACACGGTGCTTCGTCGCGAGATTATCCATCGCTTAAGTGTACACCCGTGTCGTCTGTCGGAGTTGCTTGACCAAACTACGTTTGTCGTTTCCACGCCTTACGGTGGCATTTCAGCTCGGCAGGAGAAGCAGCATCTTACTCGGTTGGAACGGGTACTGGATGAGGTCGCCGACGAGCAAGTTAAACGCTCTGTCATGGTGGCTCCTCTTGGTGGCGGCGCAGGTGATGATGACAATATGGGCGATGGCGCAATGGAACCTACCAAGTACATTCTGAAGAAGGAGTACTATACAGAGTACGATCCATCTTTTTATCACTTGAGCCGCTCTAGCCACGAAAAGGCGCAATTTGCGCGACAGGAAGCTTTGTTCAAGACGTGGAAGGTAGAAGACCCACCTATTCCGTTGGTGACACAAATTCCACCTCCCCACTTGTCGTTAGGCACGGTGCGTTTCCTCGTGCTTGAAAAGGGTCTTCTTGGCATCTTGCGGCTCGTACTGGAAGACGCAAACTGCTCTGCTGATGGCCATTGTGAAGGAACAAGTTGCACTCCTGGAGTCAAGAGGACGAACGTTATGGTGGTGCTGCGCACTATTCACCTGATCAACTTAATCGTGCTTGTACTGAAGCGTGGTGCCGGTGGTTCCACGCTGCCCCAACAAAATGAGGTCGTGCTATCCGAGAGTAAAAGGCGCCAGACCCTAGCGCTGTTGCGAAATGGCCCTGAGGCTTTTGAAGAGGCTGATACAACTTCTCGCGGTAAAAAGCGTGTGAAGAGGCAACCGATGCCCAGTGATGATGATGTACAAATGAGTAGCGATAGTGACCAAGGCGACTTGAGTGAGGTGAAGGATCTGAGTATCGTTGCATTGCTCGTGGCAATTTCGAAGGACATGGTGAAGCATGATTTTGAAACCTCGAAGTCTACGGTCTCGGCGATCTACTGGATCTTGAATGAGTTAGCGGCACTGGACCACGTCATTCATGCCTACATCGAGCTGAAGGTCTGGAGCGGTATGAAGAAGCATGAGGAATTGGTGGCTGAGAACGGTATGTCCAAGGCGCAGCTTAAGAAGCTTCACCAGCAGCAAGCTATCGCTGCAATGATGGCACGTCAGAAGGCTTTCGCACAGTCAAGTGCTTTTGCTGAGATGGATGAGGACTTTGAGGACGAGGAAGACTCCGGCGGATCTGGATCTGGCAAATTCGGCATGGATTCACATGATAGCAATCACGATGTGCCTGGGCATACGATCGTCTACCGTCCACCACCCCCGCCAGATTGCATTATTTGTTCACAAAAGGAGAAGGATGAACCAATCATGTACATTGGTCACGCACAAATGAGCCGGGTCAATGCTCATGCGCATGAAAACCTTCCAGGAGATGTCGAGACCGCTGTAGCTGAAGGTAATGACGCCAACGAGAGCACGAGTACGCCGACTTCGTCTGCTACGGGGGCGGCAGTGTTCCCACCGCAAATCCACTTATCGCTGTGTGGTCACGCTGTTCACCTGCACTGCTGGCAGAAATACTTCGAATCGGTGAGGGCGCAGTCTCAGTTCAATCTTGAGCACAGCCAGACGAACATCGCGTTCGACGCGCATTTTGGCGAGTTCCTGTGCCCGTTGTGTCAGGCCCTTAGCTCCATGCTTGTGCCGTGCCTACCGATTTGCTCGCCATTAACGTTGGCAGATCAGCAACGTGATCGCGACGCCATGGAGCGAGTGTTCCAGTCCAAGCAAGACACATCCAGCATTCTTTCGTGGTTGTCGGATGGTCTGCCTAGTCGGTTGGAGGCACTAGCCTCTCAAGACGAGAGCATGGGCGATGGTGAAGAAGGGGGCGATGAGAGGACGCGTCGAGATAATATCCGGGCCATGAACCAGTTTGCCGTGTCTTTCCTAGAGGCAATGCTGCGTTTCCAGCCGGAAATGACGCACTTGGCAACAGCGATGAGTGCCCTGAAGAAGGGGTTCTTCTCGACAGGGCCTCAACTGACGCATTTGATATGGTCATCTGTAGCTTCGACGATCACAAGCACACAGCTGAGTGGCATCTCTTCTGCTATCTACTCGTTCGAGGCTTATACGTCGTCCAAGAACGGGCAAAAAGGAAGCAACTGGCGGACGAGCTCCACGATTCGACCTAACGGTGGCACCGGTCCTGCGACTGCTGCATCTTCGCTTTCATCGTTGAGAATCACCAGCATCCTGAACCCAGCCGTGCCGTGTCTGAAAACCCGCGTAGCTGTGTCTCTGCCCGAAGCGCTCGACCCTCAGCTGGATCAGTTTACGCCCAAGGACGATAGCAAGCTCAACGTGTTGCTTCGGTCGCTTCGACGGGTGCCGCTGCTCTTCACAAACCGTCGGCGAGAGTTTTACCGGACGATGTGCTACCCGATCGCGCAGAACCTCCGACTTGCTCTCGATCCTGAGCAGTGGCTGCAGACATTGCCACAGGGGCCACCTCTGCAACTTGGCCAGCCTGTCCTGGGCCAGGATCTGTTCTACCTGTGCGTGGCGATCTGCAGCAGCATGCTGACAACCAAGGCCGACATTTTGGTTACGATTCGGTCTCTGTGCGTGCTGTACATGGCCCAAGTGCTCATACAGCTAGCTCAAATGGAATCTGAAGACGAGGACGATTGTCTTGAGGAAGAGCAGAACGAGACGGAGGGAAGGGATAGTGCTCCAAGCGCCCGACATGGCATCACAAGCGACGACGCTTCTCCAGAGCAAATGGAGGAAATGCAACATGGGCTCGAGACGCTTATGGCTCGCCTTGCAACTGAAGCTGGCGTGAGTGTCGTTGTGGGGGGTCAAAACGGTGGGGATACTGATGCTGCTTCTCGTCGACGCCCAGCCCCGCAAGGACGACAGCTCCAGCTTCTGTTCAAGTCTTCATGCTTGGCGTTCATGCGGCAGGTGACACTGTTGTGCCGTGCATTCTTCCGTGGGGACCAGGACCCTGACGCGTCGTGGAGCGCCAACTTCGTGAGCTCTCTGCGGCTTAGCACAAACTTCCACGACATGTGCCAACAGTTAGGGCTGCCACGGATCACTCAACTGTTAGCGGACGAGGCGCTTGTGGACTACCTCCTGCGAGCTGCGCGTGAGCTTCGTGTTCGTCCCACCAGTGCTGCAGTAGCTCACGAGTTACAAGCCCGCTACAAGCAGCACGGCCACGCGGAGCCTCTTGTTGACGCTCTTCAGGCGCTGGTGTCCGAGGGCTCTGTCGAACAAGAAGCGCTGATCACGCGTGCGAACCTGCGCGAAATGCCCAAGCTGCCTCTTCGACTGGAGCCGGACGCCCAGCAGCACAAGAATCTCTTCCACTTTGCGAACATTCGACTCGTGAAGCTGGCGGCTTCGTACACGGACCTGCACTCGGAGGTTCTGGGCAAGAGCAAGTGCAAGCAGACGTGGAAAACGGTGGAGAACCCAGCGATCTGCCTCGTGTGTGAGCAGGTGCTTTGTGCCGGGACGGAGTGCTGTCGACGACGCAGTGACGGCATGGGCGCCTGCACGCACCACGCCATCACGTGCGGCGCCGGCGTCGGACTCTTCTTCCTCATGCGCTCGTCCTCAGTGCTGCTCGTGTTCGGACCGCGGAGCTCCTACTTCGGCTCGCCGTACCTCGACATGTTCGGCGAAGAAGACATCAACGTGCGTCGCGGCCGCCCGCTGTACCTGAACGCCAAGCGCATGAAGGCTCTGCAGGCACTGTACGCGAACCATCAGCTGGCCAACGAGGTCGCGCGCAATCGCCGGACGTCCGACCAGTACATCCGCAATAACTATTACTGAGCGAGGAGGGAGGGGAGGCATAGATGGCCATGCTCGATAATCATCACAAACACATTGTGCAAAACAACTCATGGGTTATGGTTGAGCAAATATGGGTATCCGCGCTGGACGTGTAAATGGTCTCGTAAAGACCCCTGCCTTCATTCAAGTACTCACGCGTCACAGACGAGATTTAGTGGACAGATTGATGGTCACCTGAACGAGAGCTTTGCGGGGATAGCTAAAGAACTTTGATTGAAGCGAAATGCTGGGCACTGGTACGGTGCATTTGTACTGTATTTAGTGATGACTGGCCTTTTCAAAAATGAGAATCATTTTTAGGCAGTGATGGCCTACCATAGATGCAGAGTACATGTGAGTCGGGTTCACTTGCCTTCGACCGAGAGGGGCATCTGGTGCGCCTGCTTCGCAGCCGCACCATCTGCCCCGTGCACAGGTAACTTGCAAGCTAGCGAGTATATTATTTTAATATTAAAATAACAGAAAGACATCGTTAATTCAATTTAGGCGAGACAGTGAAGCTAGCGCGTAAGGTATCCAATCAGGAGTCCGCCAGTTTTGCGCTAGTCGGTGCGAGGAATTCTATAACTCGGCAGCATGATACCCGCACCATCCTGAATGGCATCATGTGCATTATATGACTATGGCTGTGTCGCGTGCAGATACTGCGGCTGCGAAGCAGGCGCAGGAAATGCGCAACTCGCTCTCGGATTGATCAATGTTTACTGCTTTATTCGTTTTCTAGGATTGGAAACGTAAATGTACCCTCATTTTTCGTTTTGAGCGGTGATAAATGCATCTTAAAGCCGTGAACGTTGTACTGCGGTACTTCCCAGCAGTAGAGGCCCTCCCGCACATTGTTGATGCTATAGTCCGAAACACTACATGTACCCAGGGGGGCTACGCGTACTTATGTCGGCTGTCTAAGCAGCACATCAGTCGTCATCAGGCCTCTCTAATTGAGGGAAATCGGACCATTTCCCTCACAATCCCTCAATTAAGAAGCCCGATCATACCTCGGTTAAGGTGGCCAGAAGACACGAAAACATTAACTAGGGCTATGAGTTAGGCTGGGATATGGAACAGTAGCCGATTTTAGTTTAACATTAAAGTGCGCAGTTCATAGCCTACACTATGCGGCATCCACTGCAAGCCTCACGGTCACTGCTATCCTCAGTAGTCTACTGAGGATAGCAGCACTGACAGTAGAAGACAACAGTTTTAATTACTTTTCTGCAGCTTCTACAAGTAATGCCGACACAATTACGTAAACAACTTGTACAAAATCGTTGGGACTTACTGCTCGCGGCGCGAGTCGTATTCGGCTAGAATTTCCTCAGCCGACTTGCCCGACGTCTCCGGAACCATTTTCAGAGCAGGTAGAAGATCGCCAGCAGGACCACGAGTGGGACGCGTAGTTGCCAAAAGCGTCCAAAACGTACGGGCACGCCGTGCCAACGATGAGGTTGCACCGATGTTAATGTACGCTCGATCGCGGAGTTGTTCGCCAGTTGAGTCGCGACCATTGATTCAACAAGATATCAGACCAACCAACCAAGCTCCGACAACGAACTTCCTCCCGTGCTACCACATCAACTCATTGCAGTGCGGACAAGCACCGTTTGTGGTCTCATTAGTCGACACAAAAATCGACTGAAAGAAGCGGGGTGGACCGCTGATGAAGTTGCACAAGTCAAAACTGACCACCAGCAGTTGCTGTTAGACATCAGCTTGGTAAAACTAGTCTCGAGGCATGCAGTGCACAGTTTAAAGAAGGTTGGGGTTTTGTATAGCGTTGGCAACAACTTTCCCCAACACGGCGTGAGCGGAGTCGGATTTCTCTGTCATTGGTTGGGAACGCGACGAGTACCGGCAGTCGCTCACCGATTTCTCGCTTGAAGGCATTCTGCACTCGAAGCAGCTCACACAATTGAATGCTCTAGTCATAGCGGCTAGCTAGATTCTTCTTAATTTCACTATAGTGTGCACCTGGACCTCACCGGACCTCACTTAACTTGCCTCCATTAAGCTAATCGAGGGAATGAGGTATGATACCTCAAATAAAGAGGCCTGGTCGTCATAAAACTTCAATACCGGCTACCGGCTTCAGTTTTACCGGCTTCAGTTTTACCGGCTTCAGTTTTACCGGCTTCAGTTTTACCGGCTTCAGTTACCGGGCGACCGCCTAATTAATGTGTGTTGGGCTGGCCACAGCACTCCCTCCGGGGTTACTGCTATCCAAGAAAAAACTTCTTTTCATTCTTTCGCCGGCTACTTTCCATTCACTGCGGATACATTGCTTTCCTCGTACTTCCAGTCGTGGGGACAAAACTTCAGCATTTATTCAGTAAGAGTTACAGAGCGAACTTCAACCTCGGAATTTAGATCGAGGTTGAGACCGGGAGTGGTAGGGTGGGTTTTGTCGTTCAGGAGATGTCTGGAACTGTTGGTCAGCAGGGAACGCTGCCACCAGTGCTAGCTGGACCCGGGTTCAGCAAACCCGACCCAAATCTTCGGTGATCTCCTTCAGCAAAGAAACCAACATTCTTGCCCTATCGGCAACAATCCCAATTTCCTCGTACTTCCAGTCGTGGGGACAAAACTTCAGCATTTATTCAGTAAGAGTTACAGAGCGAACTTCAACCTCGGAATTTAGATCGAGGTTGAGACCCCAGTTGTAGGAGTTCGCCCTGTAGCTCTTACTGAAGACGCTGCATTCGCTTCTGACCGGACACGATCTTGGTCGCGAGTGTCTCCACCGATTCCTTGCACAGACGTGTATACTGCTTGAACGTGTCGGATGCCCATCGGCCGTGAAACTGTATCGTGAGTGCGTCGACGCCGGCACGGTACATATGCGTGGCACCGCCGGCGCGTAGCGAATGCGCGCTGAACTCTGCTGGGTTGCCACCGACGCTCGGCGCAACCCGCTGGAGGATATTGGAGACCCTGGCTGAGGTGACGCAGTCTGGACGGCCCTTCTCATTGATGAAGACTGCAGCCGGGATTTCATGGGGTAGAGCACGTCTCGGCTTGAGTAGACATAGCGCACCGAAGACCGGACAGAGGAATGGATGCCCGGAGCGATTCAGCATACGTAGTGTTGGCGCGCCGCGTTGATTCGTCTTGGAGCCCGTCAGGCGGATATGCACTGAGGTTGCCTCGTGCGCGATGTGGGTTGCCGCGCCGGCGGAGTTGAAGATGGCAATGTCCACAGCCCTGAGTGCGAACCAGGCGAACTTCTTCCCTTTTGATGCGATCTCGGACTGTCGTAGCAGGAAGAAGAAGGACAGGCACAACACCCCCCAGAGAGCTTGGTCGGAGGGCATGGCCAAGTCGAGGGTCCGGTAGCACAGCTCAAGTAGCTGCAGCGACACCGGCGCCTTGTGACGTACCGGTGCATCGAGGCGGGAAATGCCCTTCAGAAGCATGCGAATTTGTGGATGTCCACTCGGGAAATCCAACGCCGCCGACCGGAAGAAATGAAGGACGCCGTGGAGGACCGCAGAAATTGTAGCACCGCGGACAGGGCACCCCGAGCCGTATCCATGTTGGAAACCGTGAAGAATGAAGTCGGTGATGAACGGGATCTTGGCGTCGGTCGTGTACCCGAAGAGGGTTGGCTGGATGCCGCGGCTGGTAGACCACGCAAACCAGGTCGTCAGGGCCGAGCGGTACTTGGAGAAAGTGGAGCTGGCGACGGAGTGGGCACGCAAATGGAATGCCAGATCGCTTCGAGACTCGCTACATCCACTGGTGGTGGCACCTGCAGCCAGTCACGGGTCAGTTCATTAAATAGGGTATGCATGGAGGAGCCGTGACTTGAACGGGAGCCCGCATCTGCGATGCGGTTGTCAGCACCGGCAACATGCATAGCCGAGAAGCGGAGACCAAACACGAGTTCCCAGTGACCGAGAAGACGGATGAGCGTTTGGGCTCGGTGGTTGCGTGACGCCATCTTGTTCTGCCAAGCAACGGCGGACGTGTTGTCGATTTTAAACCGGACGTGCACGGGTGGGCCGTGGGTATTTGCCCGTCGGGAGGACCACTGCTGACCCCAGGCGTGCACGGCAAATGCGCAGGACAACAACTCCCTGTAGTTGATGTCAAACCCTACGGAGGGGTCGGACTTTGAAGCGTGGATGAGGTGCCGCTCCTCAGGTGTGAAGAAGTAGCGCAACACCAGCTTATCCGCTGCGACGAACGTGCATATCGCGAGGTCGGAAGCGTCCATCTCGACGACGACGTCGGGTTCCGGGCACGAGCCGAAGTATGCAAGAGGAACACCATTAAGCGCTGGGGACCGAAGGATAGATAGCCACCAGCGCAGGTCGGCACGCATGTCCTCGGTGACAGGAACGTGCTGCCAGCGCCGCAGGTGACGCTCTTGTTGACAGAGACGCTGGAGGAAGGGCCGGGCCGGCCGAACGCAGGTCGTGACGTGACGGAGACGTCCCAGGAGTGAGCGGTAATCCGATCGCCGGAGGGACGTGCGCTCGAGAGCTGCCGCAACAACTGTCTGTGCCACGCGAATCTTGGATGCCGGCATGACAACCGTGCTGGCCTGGGAGTCAAAAATGAGGCCAAGAGCCTTTTGGCGAGGGCACCAGGGTGTAAACTTGGCTTCGTTAATAGCACCGTGACCTAGGACTGTCACCATGGCGCCGCGCAAGGAGCGCTCGACGTCAGCACAGTTGGAACCGATGTCGGCGGCGACGTTGATGTGGTCGTCGACCCAGTAGTAGTTGAATGGACCCGGCGGACGGAGCGAGTTAATAGAGGAGCCGTGAATGTGAGCAATGGCGCCCCCAATTATGCCGTAGCTTGCCGGAGAACCGGACCACCCGAAAGCGGCCGACGTGTCAATCACCAGGGCATTGTCAGGGAGCAAACGTCCGCCGAACAAGTACGCGCTCTGGCTGTGGGTGCAGACATTCCGGAAGGCGGACGCTACATCGCCAGCCTGCAACTGGATCTCGACATCGGGGTGATGCCTCCGCTGGCGCAGAATCTCTACCGCGATCGCGTCGCACGGCTCGAAGACCGGCGTGCAGATGCTGGTGGCGTCTGTCGCATCGTTTATCGAGGCGCCTTCGGGAAAAGAGAGATCGTGAATCACCCGACCGGAAGTCAGTGGGTCCGCATCGCCTTTATCGACGACCCCGAATGGACTAATCCGCACCTCGGGCCAGATCCCAAGGATGTCGAGGTCAAGGACAAAGCAGCGCCAGAGGTCCTGCTCCTTGCGAATGTTCTTGATGAGGACAGGGTATCGATCCGCGGCAGACTTGTGGTTGGTAGGGTAGACGTGCTGGTGGGGCATGCCCTCCGAGACGGAGGCCCGCACACCAGAATCCGCTATCGCCAGGAGCGCGTCAAGATGTTGGTAGCCACGGCACGCCGTGCGAATAACGTCGGGCAGCATGCGCTTGTTAGGACGGTAGTCGTCTGGGGTTTGACCACGCATAAGCTCGACAAACCGCGGAAGGCTTATCTGTGTCCGGCGGACGAACTCGGAGAGGACTCGTTGGAGATCCTTGTTGAGGACCGGGGTGCCGTGGATGACTGTCGGCGGAACGGACGGAAGCGTGAGACCGACGTGACCCAGCGCACTGGAGATAGTACGCAGGCGAATGTCTTCCCAGATTGAGGCGCGAGCGTGCGAGTCCGATGTCAACCGCTCAAGATCCCCCGGGCTGGGTGCGGCGTGATGCCGCGTCGCCCCTTCTTGGACACGACATCCACACACAAGTGGTTGACCAGCGAGCGGAGGTACGTCGCCGGATGTCGGGGATGCAGTCGAGCCGCTGGGCGCGCCAGGTCGGGTGCGTCCGTGTAGGGGAGTACGTAAGGGAGCGCGCGCTAGCCTCAGCGGGGCGAATCGTACGTCAGTGGCGGGAGGAGCGCCATAGGGCGGCTCAGGGCCGAGCGGAGTGCCAGGGGGCGACACCGTCGGAGCGCAAGGACCATGGGTGCCTTGGCTGAAGCCTGCAAGGAGATGCGGGCAGGTAAGGAGTGTTCGTTTGCGGAACCATGTACTACTATATGAGTCCATTTGAAACGAAATGATCGTTAAGGCGTTTTTGAGGTTTTTTGCTAGGGGGTTTTAAAGTTGGAGCATCGATTTTTCGGACTTACAAGGGAACGGAGAAAAACGGCAAAATGTAAATCGCGTGAGAATGGACGAAGAGCGCGCGAGCTGCCCCCGACTACTCCAGCGGTGGTGGTTCTGGATCGGCGCCCAAGCCTCAGCCAGACGACGAAGAGATGGGCGGCACCCTTCTGCCTCGGTCTATTAGGTCTGTGAGGGAGAGAGCTGACCACGAGTGCGGCTGTTCGCCACGTAGAGCGTATTCTCCAGATATCAAAGCGGGCGCGGAATCATCCTAGAGGGAATTCCTATACAAAAGGTGGTAGTGTAGCCTCTCAACTCAGATTTGAATGTCCAAAACGAAATGATCGTTAATGTTACTGTGACTTCGTGTGCGATTTAAAAGCTCTTTAGGCACGACCTGGGAGTTCAGAGTCCCCTATATGATAGCCCATCGTCTGAAGATAAGAACAGGCAAAAAATTTTTTTTTGATTTCGTCCGGCAACTCCGAGAAACATTTTTCATCGGGGCATAACTTTTTTTCTACCCAAGGTTTTTCGGTAAATGATGGCTCTATCGTGTAGAGCAGAAGCTCAGCTTTTTCCTGGTGTGCCTACTTTGATTTTGAGGTTAAATAGTTAACGATCATTTCGTTTTGAATGGACTCATATTTAGAGAGGTTGCGCATGCTGACCGAAGTGCCGACGAACGGGCGGCTCCTCGGCCTCTTCACGAATGCTCACGACGCTCGGACTGGCGTGGGCCAGACCGATAGGTGCGATCGATGAATTCCTGGAGCTCGCGTGGGAGGCGGCCGTCCCAGCGGTGCGTCCTCTGCTGGTGGGCGCAGCGCTCGGCGCTACCGCCGTAGCACATACCGCCACCCATGAACCGGAGACACGGCTCACGGCCATCGCGGTCACGCGGAATGAGGCGTCGAATGCGCTCCGGCATGATCGGCGTGCGGGCGGCTGGACCCCGGCGTGAGGGGGCACCACCAGATCGTGGTGGCTGAACCGGCTGGGACCCATTGGAGGCACGGGCCGGTGTCGAAGCCATCCGCAGCGCGAGGCCGTTGAGAGCAGCTTGCCAATCTGGGCTGTGATAGTCCACGGCGCGGACGGCTTCGTTGAAGTTGCGCCACCAGTGGGGGGAATCGACGAGCAGGTGGGCGAGCGCACGACCGATGAACTGGTTGACAAACATGACCGTCAACATGACGCGTTCATGGGTGTTGTGATCGCGCTCAAGGTTTGCGAGCACGAACCGCTTGACCCGAGAGAGTAGTCGCCGCGCGTGATCATACCAGAGAGCGTCTCCAAACGAAATCAGGCCGCCAATTGCCGCCAAGAGATCCTCGTAGGTCGGGCAGTCAACAGTCGTCGCGGGCAGGGTAGCGCCAGCCCCAAAGTCGGCGGAGAAGTTGGCGTTGCTGGAGCCGCGCTCCAGCTGCTCCATCTCGGACTGCGGCTGGAAATGCATGACCGTCAGGCCTCGGGAGCCTAGACGGCCGCTATACAGCGCCATCAGCACCGCAGGCGGGGCGTCGAACCGCACGCACTCAAGTTCGCGAAGGTGAAGCACGAAAGACATGGGAGAGAGCCACCTACCGGTGTCGGAGGAAAGGTCGCGGAAGAGGCGGTGGGCTACGAGCTGGTGTGCCAAAGGCGGGTAGTACTCGCCCTTGACACGGGTGCGCGGCAGCTGGAAGCTGTCGCACCGCAGCTCGCTCACCTCCGCCGGGGGCATGTCGGCCGAGTTTCCCGACGGGGGCAGCGTCCAGGAACCTGTCGGAGCCGGCGGGGCACCGGCAGGTACGCCGCTGGGTCGAGTCGAAGACTGAGGTGGGAACCCCCTGTCAGGTGATGGGTCCACATGCGGAGGCACGTCCTCGGCCGGCGACTGCAGCTCACGGCGAAGCTCGGTAAACATTCCGAAGAGCTGATCGACCTTGGCCGCGAGCGAGAGGCGCTGCGTGACTGTGGGCGGGTCCGCAGTAACTGGTTCCGGCGTGTAGGCCCGCGCAAAGGCGGCGAGATTAAATGCCGCCGATGCGGCCTGGGACGAGCCGGGCATCAGGCCCGAGCCCAAGACGGCGAACTCGGGGTAGTCAGATGGTCGAAGGGGCTCGACGGTACCGGGGACACGGGCGGAGGCAACGGCAGATAGCGGGGCATCGACATCATGGCCCGGTGCTGTGTCCGGCGCTGGCGCCGCGACTTCCCCAGTGACCATCAAGGAGGAAGCCTCGCTCCCCTCCCCAAGCACCGAACCAAGCAAGTCCCTCGCGAACATGAACCCGCCTGTCGTCGAACCTGCTTCGCCTGTGGTTGCCCCGCGTGAGGACCCGTCGACCGTTGACGCTCCGCCCGCCGTGCCGCTCGCCGCCAACCCGGCCGATGCCGGCGTCCCCGCCACTGCCGCCGGTCGACTGGCCACAGCTCCGCCCGGGTCTGCCAGCTCTGCGCCTCGACCCGCACCAGCGTCGGCCAGTCCTGCTGTGTCCGCCGCCTCGCGTACCGATCCTGGCGCGCCTGGCGAGGCGACTGCTTCGCCGGCGAGTGGACGCCCCTCGACCGCGGACGTCATCGTCGTCGACGACGACGCCGCGTCCACCGCAACGGAGCCCGACTCGGCTGGCCGCGTCAGTGCCCGCCTCCGTGCCAAGCAGGCGGCCCGCGTCGTCCGCGCTGCCGCCCGCAAGGTCAAGCGCGTCGGCCCCGCCAGCGGGGCCTCTCCGAAGCGGCGCAAGTCCAGCACCGCGGCCGCCCTGTCTTCGGAAGCTGGGGCGCCTGCGTCGGCCACGTGCACCCCTCGCCCATCCGCCCGCGCAGACTTCCCGTGTGTGCTGGTGGCGGGTGTCGACCCGGATGGGATAGCGCCGACGAGTCCACCGTCGCCGACGCCAAGCGCGCCAGTGTACTCGGGTGGCCCGCCTGCCTTGTCGGCAGTGCCGCTCCCAGCTCTCGGTCGGTCCGACCCGCCGTCCAGCATGTCTGGAACTGTTGGTCAGCAGGGAACGCTGCCACCAGTGCTAGCTGGACCCGGGTTCAGCAAACCCGACCCAAATCTTCGGTGATCTCCTTCAGCAAAGAAACCAACATTCTTGCCCTATCGGCAAGAATCCCAAATTCTGGTCAGATCAATTACATTCTCGGTAGATTTATTTCATTTTCGGTATGAATACGAATGAGGCCTCAGAGAGATCATTTGCAACCGAAGCGAAGCGAAGGTCTGCAATGGTCGGCGCGTGGGCCGGAGTAGGTGCCCTGACAAGGTGGTTATATCTCTTTCCCGACGCATTGCCCGCCATGAGCGAAGCGAAATTGGCGGTGCAAACGAGGAGCTCACGAGGCCGCGACATCTTATTTGTTAAATTGCAATTGCACCCTACTAAATGAAACGTAGCCAATAAAAAATGAAAAGCAATCATTTTGACCATGAATGGAAAGTAGCCGCGAAAAGAATGAAAAAAAAACCGCCCAGTCGGGTTCACTTGCCTTCGACCGAGAGGGGCATCTGGCGTAAACGTGTATTTATAAGATCGGCGCTACCAGCCCAGCCTTCTGCCCCGTGCACAGGTAACTGGCAAACTAGCAAGTAGGCGAGACAGTGAAGCTAGAGCATAAGGTATCCAATCAGGAGTCCGCCAGTTTTGCGCTAGTCGGTGCGAGAAATTCTATAACTCGTGAATGGCATCATGCGCATTACATTACTATGGATATGTCGCGTGCAGATACTGCGGCTGCGAAGCAGGCGCAGGAGATGCGCAATTTCACGTAAACGTGTATTTATAAGATCGGCGCTACCAGCCCAGCCCTCTAGTAATTGGGCGAAGCCCCATTACGGTGAGATTGCTGGTGACTTGCTTTTGACGTTTTTGGCGTCCCTCACTTTAACTTCTTTACGGTCCGTAACATACTTTTCGTTTCCTTCTGTCTCGTTTCTAGTGGTCTGCAAATCTGACACGGGTTAGGTCGCGTCGTTAAAGGGGGGTTCTGGGACCCTGCGATTTGCCGCGGTGTCCCTCATGGGTATGACTTTAAGAACATTTACGATTATGAGATTAAGGGGGAAAACAGCTAGAACTACGGTGCTCTTATCTGACGATGTCCTTAAACACCCCCCAATCTGGGATGGGAAGCATATTTAGGGCTAGCTAGGATTGAAGCTTCTGGATTCGCTGATGTATTGTCATTTTCACCCAAATTTGTAGAACCTGGAGGGAAATTGGGAGCCCTTTGAATCGATTCCAACTGGTTTTGACCAATCAGAGGTGGCGTAAGTCTCGTGGACTCGGACACACCACGAGATGTGCGCCACCTCAGAATCTGAGTGGTCGATTGGTGACTTCTGATTGGCTGAATATCGTGCGAATCGATTTGAAATCGATTCGCGAAAGCGATTCGATTCAGGCCATCCTTACAAATTCGAATGAAACTCACAATAAGACTGCTGGCATTGAAGCGACTTATAAACCCGCGTATTACAGCACTTCTAATATATATTACAGAACAACCGGAGAATATATTGCGACTGCGCCTCCTTAATATATATTGGCGTTCATTCGCTTTCTCGCGTTCGTCGCTCAGGGCCGCACGCATTCCGGTCTTCATGCCTGCCGCTTGTTGCGCTTCCGCCGTCAGAGCATTGCGGACTACATGTACTTAAGCGTGCTCCTTGAGCTGCTTTAGTTCCTCGTCCTTGTTCTCCACTAGCCGCTGCTCTTTCTCCAGGTATTATGCGCAATGCTTTATCGACCTACATGCGCGACATTACACGACGACACTTTGCATGTAGGTACGGTTGTTTCCGGCACCACTTAAATTAACTGAGTGAACAACACGGAAACCCATTTGCGGAACCCTCACCAAGAACTCTACATGTATTATACTAGAGATCCACCAAATTATTGTTGGAGAGGGGCTGTTCGAACTGTACTTCATAAAGTTAGGACTCGCCCCCCTGCTTCGGAAAAAATATAATAAGTGTATAATACATGTAGAGTTCATTGTGAGGGTTTCGTAAATGGGTTTCCTTGTTGTTCACTCGGTTAATTTAAGTGGTGTCGGAAACAACCGTGCCTACATGCAAAGTGTCGTCGTGTAATGTCGCGCATGTAGGTCGATTAAGCATTGCTCATAATACCAGGAGAAAGAGCAGCGGCTAGTGGAGAACAAGGACGAGGAACTAAAGCAGCTCAAGGAGCACGCTTAAGTAGTCCGCAATGCTCTGACGGCGGAAGCCCAACGAGCGGTAGACATGAAGACCAGAATGCGTCTGGCCCTGAGCGACGAACGCGAGAAAGCTATGAACGGCAATATATACAGTCGCAATATACTCCGGTTGTTCTGTAATATATATTAGTAGTGCTGTAATACGCGGGTTTATAAGTTGCTCCAATGCCAGCAGTCTTACATCAGCGAATCCAGCAGCTTCAATCCTAGCTAGCCCTAAATATACTTCCCATCCCAGATTGGGGGGTGTTTAAGGACATCGTCAGATAAGATCACCGTAGTTCTAGCTGTTTTCCCCCTTAATCTCATAATCGTAAATGTTCTTAAAGTCATACCCATGAGGGACACCACGGCAAATCGCAGGGTCCCAGAGCCCCCCTTTAACGACGCGACCTAACCCGTGTCAGATTTGCAAACGACTAGGAACGGGACAGAAGTAAAAGAAAAGTATGTTACGGACCGTAAGGAAGTTAAAGTGAGGGACGCCAAAAACGTCAAAAGCAAGTCACCAGCAATCTCACCGTAATGGGGCTTCGCCCAATTATATATTTTTTTCCGAAGCAGGGGGGCGAGTCCTAACTTTATGAAGTACAGTTCGAACAGCCCCTCTCCAACAATAATTTGGTGGATCTCTAGTTGGGGCAAAGCCCCCCTATAATGAAACGCATATCATACTTTTTACGTCTGATTTACAACTTCATTTACCCTTCTTACAGGACTCAAACCACGGATATAGAAAACGGGTTAGGGGAGACGATTTATCATTTCACGACATAGAGCGCTTTTTGCGCAAAACTAGAGAATTGGGCTGGTAGTGCGTGGCCGGGCTGAAAGTATTTTCGGTCGTGTGGATGGAAAAATTATGGTTGTTAATGTACTGAATTTTAGAGTCGGATTTTGTTGGGAATAGGCGAATGCTGTCCGGGCCGAGAATTGAGCATATAATAAAGGGTTTCAATTCAGAGCGAAACAATAATAAATATTGCCGCAATTTTTATTGTATTGGTACCGCCTACCCATACAAACTCCAAAAGTGCAGCAAAGTGCTGCAATCAAACTGATGGCTCAACCTCTCTAAACCGATTATGGATATCATCTTTCGATCTCACTTTTCCCCGTATAATTTTATGTGATTCTGTACAAAGCCGCTAGATGCCTGCAATAATAGTAAAATCTGCGATGTCTATGCGAAAACAAAAGTTTTATAAGGGCGTTGTACTTGATATTTGTATTGAAGCGATACCTACTTTTTCTGTGGACCACATTTTTTCATTTGTCGAATTAATCCCTGTTGGGCTGTCCGTTCACAACGTACCGTTGTTGCACTACCAGGAAAACCTCTGTTTAGGAACCATCGATGTCGAATTACTGATATTTTAAACAGGAGCCCCAAACATCGCAGGGACCGAATGGTCTAACAGTCACTAAACTCAGGACGACGTTTTCTGTAACCCGGGAAGGGTCGCTTTGTATCAGCTGGACTCAGATATCAGGTGATTAGCTGATTCCGTCCCGATTTAGCTACGATTTGCAAGCCATGATTTTAGATGTGTACCCACCACACCAAGGCAGCCGACTCTGATTTGCTGCACGGTTCAGTCTGATTTAGTTGATAACAGAGACAAATCAGGCTCCCGAGGCCCCGTAAGAAGTCCGTAAAAAGTGTTGGCTACACCTCCTCAGACGTACTGATTTCATTGTTTGACTTAAGTTATACGCAAATACTGCAGGAAGGTCGCGCGTGAGTCTATAGAAACAAAAGACAAGATGACAGCACTGGTGGAGCTCACCAACGCGCCGCTGGAGCTGCACACTGAGTCGGTGTGCATTGAGCTGCGTGTATTACAATCACGCGAGCGCAGCGGGGAAGCTTAATGGAGTACAGCGAAATGCATACTATACAGCGATAAGGTCGGACGCGATTCTGCTGAGATGAAATACATGACGAGCAGCATTATGCTGGAGAAGGAGCACCCCAGCGCGCAGCCGGATCTTCTGAAGCTGCACACTCAATTGGAACGGATTCTGCCTCCACGATTACATGCGCTCAGCGGACAGCTGAATGAAGCGTGGGTTTGGTTGCCAAGTATGGGAGCTCGTCGGTGGAGAGGTCGAACATTGAGCTTCGGCCTGGAACGGTGTACGAGTTCCATCCAATTGAGCTCGTCGTCAGGGGTTAATAGTAGTGCGTAGTAGTATTACCGGAATTACCGGGGCTTCGAAATTGGAGACATACCAGTAGTAGTAGAGATACCAACAACTGGGTAGTAGTAGTAGTAGTAGTAGTAGTGATAATAGTAGTACTACTTCACTACTACTCGAGCTACACTGGGCATCGTCACGCAAAGCACCCACCGTAATTAATGTAGGAAAAATAATCTTACACGTCTAAAAAAAATCTCAGCGCTTGTCGTATTCCACGTAGTAAATTAATTGATGTGCGGACGAACTCCTGAAGTTGAACCCTAGAAAACTTTAGGTGAGCTTCATTTTCGGACTTTCTACGTAGAATTCACTGCCAGTGAATAACTGATGTTCTCACACACGTTACAAGGATCAAGATTGACCTCGTTGGCTTCCTGACAATCCGTCATGGCACAACCCATATTTCGTTTGTTATGCGGTTTCGAAAATGGTGATCTTCCCCGAGGCCGAAATGAGATCCACTCAAAAAGTATTACTTGAAGAGTACTAGCGAACTTTGAAGATCACTATAGTACTGAGCTGATGATAGAATAGTATCCCTCATATTGAACATCGTACGATACGGTAGTAACGTTAGTATCACTACTACCCCCAAAAATCGGGTACATGTAGTTGTATCTCCGAGGTGTACTATTTCAGCAAGTACTACTAACCCTGCCGAGGCGAGTTCATGAGTAAATGAACACAGCATGTGTGGGATCGATGTAGCTTTAATGATCAAATGAATATATGCTAACGACCTCGAGATTTGTTTATTTTCCGTCGCTTGTCGTCGTCACGTGGGGGCTTGCCGCGAACGGCAACAAATGAATTCCATTGCAGCGCCTCCGCTGCCAGGGTGTGGCGTGGAGGGTTAAACGATGCTCTCTAAAGAGCAGATCTGAAACTAACGCTGCTCCTACGACCTGACCTGCGTTGGTTTCCTTCTCCTGCTCCTGAAAAGCTATTTTCACTCGATCTACTACGTAAAAATAACCATGTTTATAGCAACTACATAAATGATTGAACTAATGTATTTGATACATCGATCAACTTCACAAAGTTGAGGAACTTATGTAGCTGGTGCATGGGGTAGCTTTCGCGAAGCGCAAACGTGCCGTGTACTTGGCATCGAGGGTGCTAGCAGAGAGTTTGAAAACCAAGCGAGCTACCTATCTACGGGTGGATCCGTGGAAATCAATCAGACTAGCGTCTTCGTTGAGGTTGATGGCTTGGAAGCATGAAACGCTTTCGTTGTAATTGCATGGTGATGAAGTATAATGCAGAACGGTTAGTGTCAGTTTTAATGGAGATATATACTGCACAACCGAGCATGAACTCGGTGGTGGTCTAGCACGGTTGCGGATTAAAATCTCGTGTGAAAAGGATGAAGTTCTTGTGAGGCCTCAAAACGGCTGACTTCCGTGTGTTTCGTACCAACACGGATGACTTCCTTAGTTTGTTTTACGTGTTAAAACCACATGTATAGTCGTAGGATGGTGGACGTGTATCGTTATTTACTTATGTGAGCTCCTCGTTTGCACCGCCAATTTCGCTCATGACGGGCAAGGCGTCGGTAAAAATATATAAACTGCTTGTTAGGGCATTTACTCCGGCCCACGCGCCGACCATTGCAGACCTCCGCTTCGCTTCGGTTGCAAACGGTCTCCCTGAGGCCTCAATGACAATACGTTATAGCAGAGTGTAAACATTACCAATACGGATAACTGGCTATACGGGGCTTGTTTACCATTGATCCTATTCTGTCCTTGACGTCCTTCAAGTGTATACACGCTATGTTCATCCTTTTGCTGCACCGCACGAGGAGGTCATCCGTTTTTGTTTCATACACGGTGGTCATCCCTTTCACACTAGCTTTTAATCTTTTCTCGTCTAGCACTGCTTGGTTTTACCGCGGGTTGAATGATCCTGCAAAGTGAGAGCAGCTACTGTTTCACTGTCGCTGACTCATGAAACTTGACACTGCACTAATGCCACAGCAATGGCGACAAAAGCACGAAGATGGGCGCCATCAGCAAAGAGCTCTACGGTTTATCCTTTAGCGCAGAGTCTGGTGATTTTTTACCCTTTCGGATATTTGCTCAATTACGTTATAGCATAAAATATGACTCGTATCCATAGGATAGGGGGCGGTGCTAAAAATATATTGAGAAATATATATTTTAGCTTGGCCCCTTAGCAACCAAAGGCGATCAATCGCCGTCGGATGCTGCCATACTAGTAATATACTATAGTCCCAAGCACTACATGTATCCGGGGGGGGGGGGGCTACGCGTACTTATGTCGGCTGTCTAAGCAGCATATTGGTCGTCATAAAACTTCAATACCGGTTACCGGCTTCAGTTTTACCGGCTTCAGTTTTACCGGCTTCAGTTTTACCGGCTTCAGTTACCGGGCGACCGCCTAATTAATGTGTGTTGGCTGGCCACAGCACTCCCTCCGGGTGACTGCTATCCCAGAAAAACACTTGGTTTAACTAAACAAAAACACTTGGTTTAACTATGCAATTCGCTACAATGTCCCGTTTTTGTGCCATAGAGGCCTCATCGCTCAAACAGGGTTCTATGGAATTATTTCGGAGCTAGAGCTGGCGCTTGTGCAAAATACGTCGCTCGCGGTTGTGAATGGGCTCAAAATGCAGGAGAGGATCCCGTCTTTCTAACCATGTGCACTAGGCTTCGTAGTGAACAGTACTATGGAAGCTGTGCAGTACTTTAGATTTTCTTTTTTGACTTAAGTTTGTATACTGGACACTGACGTCCCGACCATCAACATGTCCAGCGCGGATAGGTTGCAGACGTACACTAGAGTTTGTGCGACCGGAAGGTGGTGTCGCCCATTTTGAACTTGAACTTCTTGCCGCGGAACTGCTCGAGCGCGGCGTCGGCCGGACTGCTGGCGGCTGAAGCGAAGCCTCGTTTTCGATCGTCGTCCGTCTTTCTGCCGAGTCCATTGCCGGCGTCGGGGCCGTTCCCGCCACGACCCGAGCCGTTCATTAGACTCCGGTTCTTGCTGTCTTCCATCATGAGTCGAAGGCTCTCGTAGCCACCGGCCCAGTTCGCTGCCTTGTCTTGGACGATGTGAGCGACAGCGATGGGCGTCGTCTCACCCCACACCTTCCTGTACAGCACAATGAGCGCCACGCGCAGCCTCTGGTCCATCGCAGCAGTCGAGTTCATCAAACTCCACAACTCTTCCACGATGCGCTTGGCCGAGCTGCTGTCGTCACGAAGCTTGCTCAGGTTGGGGCGATCAAACAATCCTAGCACCTTGTCCTTCTCGGGGCTCTTGAGCACAAAGGACGTCGGCTCCTTCATCTCGATATAATTCATCAGCCCCAGTGTGTAGCTGTGGTCCCACGTGGCCAGCACTTCTTTCCCCACACCAGGCGGAAACCCACGCATGCAGTTCAGACACACTTGGACAGCAAACAACCGGATCCCTGGAGATTCTTCTGCCTTCAAGAGCTCGCAAAGCCACAGCATTGCAGCAGTGGCTCCGTAGCTATTCGCTAGAAGGGAAGAGGAGGTTCCTCGTGCTGATCCTCGGCTCGATTTCTGCGAGTAGCTCAGCCCCATCGACGACGAACTGCTGTCGGCACCAGTCGGACCGTTGGGATCTTCTGCGAAATATAAGCGCAGGATGCTTTCGATCGCAGCTTTGCGCACGAGGTTGGAGTGCTTCGGCGATGCAAACGAGTGGAAGTTTACAAGCTTCTCCTCACAGCGCCCAGCCAGCACCAGATTACACAAAGCCTCGAGACAGCACACGGTGATGGTCTTGTTGTAACTTGGCTGGACTTGATCGTAGTGCAGGTAGCGCAGTATTTCACGCACAACATTCCCTTCCTCTAAGCGCGTAGGCCTGTCGACGGTTAACACAGACAGTGACAGCACCAGGTTGCCGATGTAGTAGCAGTCGTCGGCCACTTGAGACTGATCGTCCATCTCCACATAGTTCTTCGAGTTGTCGTTCTCAGTAAGTAGCTGGAGCAAGAAAGTCTCAATCTCTGGCGGTGACTTGCAGTTTTGGGCACGGATCATTGCTAGCGCCTTGGGGATGCTCTTCTTGATCTCGTACTCGCCAGCCGCATAGTCTTGCACCTGAATCTGCTTGCTGGAAATTGACGCCTGCTGTGCTCCTAAGGCCTCGAGGATAACCTTACCACCTGAAGGCAAGAAGTAGTTCGGCAGTGGCATGTCTGTCGCCCGGTCGAAGAAATGCTCTTTGAAGATCCGGACGAGGTTGTGCATTGCCTTCCAAATGGGGAGCTGCGTGTTTGCGTTGGTCAGCGGCGCATGAATTGATTGCCAGATACCGAGAGATTGAGCAGCCTCAGCGCGCAACCGTCGGGAGTGAGTAGTAAGTCCACTCATACACTCGGTGAGCACGCGGCAGGACACTACGTTGGGTTTCTCGTGCGGTCGGTGGAACAGCGCCAATGCACGTGCCGCATGCACACGCGAGCCAACCTTCTTGTCGGACAGGAGCTGCTCCATCCAGTTGAAGTCCGGTTGATGCATCACCACATGCCGTAACCACGCACAGCCCGTATCGATCTTCACCCAGAACACAGGAGTATCATTCAGACCCATGCCTGGGCCACCAACCGACACGGAGTCGTCCGGGTCTGCGAGGCCCTGGCGCTTTCGTCGTTTCTTGCGGACCTTCGAGTGACATGGGAAGTCAAACTTGTGTCGTTTGTGCTCGATCCGTTTCTGGTACGTGTACTCACTCGTATCCTCGACGATCGTAATTGTGATCGGGCCTGTGTACAACTTCCCGCCAGGAGGAATCTCTTGCTGCAGAACCACTTCTGCCTGCGTTTGCTTACGGTTGTACCAGTACCCAACCGTGAAGAACGGCATTCCAGGCTCAATAATCCACGAGGTAAGAAACGATTTCGTAAGGTCCTGTCCCGGAGCCCCTGCGATTGTCTTCACTGTCTTCAGGAACGATAACGTCGTCAGCGGCTCACTCGAAGCCGAAGTTCCAGCGGATTTCCCGGTTGTACCAGCAGTTTCACCGCTAGCATCGGCTGCTTCTTCCTCATCATCGCGCTTCTTGTCATCCTGATTTTTGCCAGTCTCGTCATTATTTCCCTCGCCATTGACAGTAGACGCAGTATCGGCTCCAGCAGCTGCAGCGCTACCCGCTGCAGCACCTGCACCTCCTCCAGAAACCGCCCGCTGAATTGCGATACTCAAGTGCTTGGGACCCACACGCTGCTCGATCATGTGCAGCACGAGCGGCGCTTTCACTTCCAGCAGCGTGAGCGACAACGGATCGTATTCCGAATACACATCCACCTCCGACGACAGCAGCGCTGGCGACTGCTGATCCGTCGTGAGTTCCATCGTCGTAAGCGCGTCCATCGCCAACTGGATGCGGTATCCGTACTCCTCTTCCCCGTAGATCGACCGCACGTACGTGTTCACCAAGTGTCCGATGACTCCAATCAACACCCACGCGTCTTTCGTGCTCTGGATCCCCACCGCACCTCCCACCCAACTGCCCACGAGCCCCTTGACCTGCGCCAAGTGCGACGGCAGCTCACGGTCGATAATCCTCGGTCCGTGCAGCAAATTCTGGTCCATAATCGCTCCTCCAGCGATATACTGCAGCTGATCCGGGAGGTCCTCCACGAACACCTGCTGGTACGTCTTGAAGGGGTACGACGCCCCCAGCGCGCGCTCAAAGTACGTCATAGTCGACGCCAACTTGGCCGTGCAGTGCACGAGGTCCTCGAAGCACTCGGGCAGCGCGAAGTGCGTCATCCGGGGCATCTCCGGCGGCACGTAGAGTCGAAAAGGACCCACCGCGAAGCCCACCGACGAGCAGTTGGTCTTGGGGTTCACCACGTAGCGGAACGTCCGCCACTGCAGACCGTCGGCGTCCGGCTCCGGATTCAGCACCTGCTGCACCATTTGGCCGCTGCACACGGCCACGCACCAGTCGGGCACCGTAAGCTCAAGGCGGAACGTACAGGCGTCCCGCAACGTGTCTCGACACGGCATCCAAGAGCGTGCACCGTCACAAAGTCCGCCGAAAGGTCCACAGTACGTGTACATGTGCGGGGAGCGCTTGGGTTGGGACTGTGCGTCGGGTAGAACGAAGCGTAAGCCACCGGTTGGCTCATTGATGTCGTACTCGACCCGTACGACGATAGGCTTGAAGCCTGTGGAGCTCTTGGGTAGTCTCTCCAGGTCCCAGGCGTCCAGTACCAACTTTTGTTCACTGTGAGTATTAGTACCAACTTCTGTCTCTTGGTCGTCGTCTTGTGACACTTGTTGATCTTGATCCCTTAAGTTGATCGAGTCGTCTTCGTCGTCTTCGTCGTCCTCGTCGAGCTCCTGGAACGTCACGTCCCGCGGGATCTCCACGAGGAGCTCCCCCTCTTTAGAGGCTACGATGGCCCCGCGGTAGAACAGGTCGAACGTCGCCAGGTCGCGGTAGTTCTCGTCCACTACTTCGCCTAAGAAGTTAAGTTGCTCGAAGTGCGCCTCCACACCGTCGATGTGAACCGAACGCACGCGCAACTGACGCGCGTGCAGCCGCAACACACGCAGCTCCGGCGCGCGAGGCGCCAGCACCACCTCCGCCACGCCCGCCACGTGGCGCCGCATCACGTCCACGCGCAGGGCCACGCGCTGCTGCAGGTACTCGAAGTCGCCGATCATCTTATTGAGGCGTGTAGTACCCCCGGGGGCACTAGCAGCAGCTTTCACCCTTCGACAGCAAATTCGAAAGTGACGGGGCACAGCGCACTGAAGTGTGTGGACCACGCAGTTGCGTAAACACGTATGTTGCACAACGGAAGGACGAGCAACTTTGACGAAGTTGAAGTTGCCTTGACCATCGATCTTGATGACTCAGTGCCGGTGAGTGGCGTCGACGCGTGTGCATCACCCGCTGAAGTTGCACATGTATCACCGCTGCATGGACATGTTGCGTGCCACCTCCTGCGACTGGCAGAACGAATGAGCTGCACTCAGTGTCGGATTCGCATCAAACCACCAAGCTCGAGATGGCCCTACAACTGCTGGACGCACTGCCGGTCGACGCGCTGGACGCCGTGAGCTGCTTCTTGACTGGCTGGGACGTCTTTGAGCTGTCCCACGTGAACGCGCAGTGCTGGAGGCACTTCTCGCAGCCCACGCACTGGCGTCCACGACTTCAGAGCGGCAGCTCCAAACGGACGTACGCTCGGTGTCGCTCCTTCGCGTTCTTAGGCCTCGGACTGGACGAGCGGCTGAGCCATTGCGGCGGCACGGACGCGTCCGGCGGCGTCGTGGTGCAAGGCCCTTCGCCACGCGAGTCATTCTCCGACCTCGGCGCCTCCTTCGCAGTGGACGCGTGGTTCAGTCTGCTGGACGGAGAGCGCGATGGCGTCTTGACGGGAGGAGTTTTGTTCGGCGGCCAGTCTGCGATGCTGCGCACGTGTCTGTGGACGAACCACCACGTCGCGTTCGTGGGCGTGGACGGAGACCGCAATTTGCTCTGCTCGGTGCTGGAGGGCGGCGCCAATTGCGTGGCTGCGGGTCTTGACTTGGGTCGATGGTATCACCTGGCGCTGTCGTTCGACTGCGGGGTGCAGAAGGTCTTTCTAGACGGGGAACTCGTGAGTGAGATGACAGGGAGGCTGCGCCATTCGTGGCAAGAACTTGAACAGGTGCAAGTCGGCACGGGCTTCGTGTCGTCCTTTTGGCAGCAGAAGTCGAGTTTTCAGCTGGATACGAGACCCAGAGGCGTTCACACGTTCTGCGGCTGGCACAACTTCCACGGACTGGTGGACGAGTTCCGGGTCTGGCGGAGGGCGCTGAGTGGGCGGGAGGTGCAGGCGCTGGCAAAGTGCCAGGACGAATTCGTGTTGGGAGATGTCTGGTTCTCGTTACAATGTGCAGCAAATTCTTCTGCATCTCGCCCGCAGCGGGTATCGTGCACAAGACCACCAGAACGCGTCGTCGAGCTACACAGAAGCTCGCGGGTTGAGTGGAGGCTTCAAACTGCGTTTCTCGAGTGCTGGCGGAGTTTGCACGGATATTTGAGCTGGTCGCCTTCGCCTCTAGCCACGAGATGAAACCATAGAAGATCATCGTACTTCGTAGTTCATGTTAACCAGTTCTCAATCATAGGCATCACGGGTAGGTGGTCAGTCCACAGTTGACCGAACCTGTTGTAAGGATGTCAAAAGGCTTCGCTTATGTGGAATGGCATTCGGCCTCTCTCACACAAAACAACTCAATAAAACAAACACACAAACAGGAAGCTTCAAATTTATCACACGCATCAAGCGGGTCTACCGCGGTTCGAAAAGTTAACATTCTTGCGGTGAGGGTGGAACACAAGCTGATAACTGTAGGTGAATGCTGTGACCGCTGAACCTGTTGCGATTTTTTGCTCGCCGTCTCTGTATTATTTCTTTCAAAATCACCGGAAACTCACACTTCGGCGTAGCCCAGGATAAATCAGAGCTCTGTTTGATATGTCTGAGTACAATACGTATAGAGAAATATCTGCGTCAATGTCAAAGAAGCCCAAAGCTGACAACTGCTGATCTGAAAATACATAGACTATCAGTACTTTCCACCCGTTAATAGTTTTGATTTTTATAGTTGTCGCTCAAAGCTCAGTCAGGGACATGAAGTGCGCTGCGATATATGGCAACAGCACTGAACGACTGCCGACGGCGGCAAGTTTTAGCGTCACTCGTTCCTGGAAAAGCTCGCGGAGCTGGCCATGACATATCGCTGGTAGGCAACTGAGCTGCGTTCATCTATTTGTTTTCCGCTTGTCGTGCTCACACGCTCGTTTACAACTCGCCTCCAGACTGACTACAGCGGACCGAGTGTGTTTATCCCAGGTCAAAATCAAACACCCGACGATATGAAACAACCGGCACGAAGTGAAGTCGTGCACGAAGAAGATCAGTCCGCTCTTGGTCCTATTGACACCAAGCAAGTGACGCACAGCGATATCCACCACGTCCAGCAGGAGTGGCTAGAACATCAGCAAGAACGGTTTGAAATGTTGCTGCGAAGTCCACGGAGAATAAACCCGCCACGATCGTCTACTGAGCTTCCTAGGGGTAATAATTATTCCACGCCGCTACGACAGCTACACCACATTGAGCGGCTCTTTAAGACGTACGCTATGCTGCATGTAGGTTGTTGTACTACACCGATCTGACAGAAGTGTTTGTGACTGATTTCGTGCACTTAGAGCTGGAGAAAGCTTGCCGATATCGATCGAGACGGCAGATTACCTCGTAGCCTCACAATGTTACGCCATGGTATACGATGGCCAGTCAATCGTGCTATTTATTAGCTTGCTAGGAAACACTACTGACAACCGTTTGCGATTCGATGTCGCTCAGGCCCTCGAGCAGTTGGCAGCTCTAACCAAGTCACTACAAGACCGAAAGGAATAAGGTTCCACCTTCACGACCACAGATTACCAGGTCGTGCAGCGACACACTCGAGTTGCTTTCTGAATAACAAATTCGACTTCCGCTCGGGAGCAAGCGACATTCTATCAAAAAGCAGAGGCCAATTCAAAAATTGTTTTACAGGCGGAGGTTGCAACAGTAAAAGGCTGTGCCGAATTTCTCGAATACTTAAACATATCACTTCAGTAAAACTTGTTGCTTGATACATTGCGCGAGACGATGGAACTTCTTCTGGAACACCCCATCTTACTTCCTGACTACAAAATTTGTAGTACAAATGCGTGTACCGCACTGAAGAACTCGATTAGCTAAGTACATGTACATTACCGGCCATTTGCAACCCGGGTTGTATTTCTCGCATCGCTGGGCTATGATTGGACGGTTGCCCAGTATCGACCAGGATTGTTGCTGACACTGCGCCGAAAAGGCGGGGTGTCTATTGCAACTTACAGACCACGACAGCATCGAGAGGTTTTTTTGCTATAACCTCGTGAGTTTTCATCCGATTTGACTCAGATTTGCTGAGCCGCTATAACTCGTCCTGGATATTATATGGTGTAAATACGGCAATAACAACGTTTTATTTGATGAAACTGCAAGCGAGTTTGTTTGGCGCCTAGCCCTTCGAATATTTTATCCAATCACACAAGCCTATTCTGACTGTGTGAAATGTTACCCTGTCAATGCCGATATGGATAGGATTATCATATTACGGGACAAATCGGGGTTTCAGTCGGCTAAATATGGGTTGGGTAGTAGACCAGACCAGAGCAAGACGGTTCTAATGATATCAACATATGTAGGGGGTAGAAAAACACTCTCGATCGTGTCGGGGACTGTTAGGTTGCGTTTACGGTCGCAGGTACGGAGTAGTTTTGCAACCCAAATCCCATACAAAAACTCAGTCACGGTTGCAAAACGACGCCTCCATACAAAAACTAAGTTATTTTGTTGCGTGCACTGGTGAAGGGTTGCAGAACCAATCCGCACCATGACAAGTCGCAACAAGCCTGAGCTCGTGCAGTTCGTGTATATATATTATATGTATCTTACAAGGACAATGAGGAGTATAGTACATGTAGTAACAGCGTGTTCATCGTGGTGAAGCTTCTCCACCAGACGATTTTTTCTGGCGCTGCGCGCCGACGCAGACCGTCATTTTTTTTACTTTAGCGCCTTCGCATGCTAGTTGCTAGTTGGTCTCGACACGCGGGGTCTCACTCAGTAGGTGAAACAGCCAGCCCATGCAGTCGGCAGTGGTGTCACGGCCGGCGATACAGCGATGTTGTGCACCTCCACGGGTTCACGGGCTGGCCGCTGGCCTCCATCGTGTCGAGCACGATCCAGGCACTGTCCTTGTCGACCAGAGCAGCCGGTCGACCGACCTCCATCTCCTCGACGCGGTGGCGACGACGCTCGATAGCGTCTGCGATAATGCCCATCAAGTGCTCGTCGATCACGCGCACGTTCTCCTTGAGCTTCTTCTCGTCGCCCACGTTGAGCCAGCGACGCAGCTTCCAGTACCACATGGGCTGCTTAAAGCGCTTGCCGGTCAGGAACTGCGCCTCGTCCATCGCCTCTGCGAAGGGCTGGAAGGCTTTCATGCCGTGGACGTCGTGTAGGGCCCAAGTCAAGCCCATTGAAGTGAAATTAGACCAAACTAGCTCGGCGTCCGGTAGAGCTTAGCGAAAGCTTGTGTTACACATTTACTAGAGATAACGAGGTTGTAAAAGCTTGTGCCGCAAACATTAAGCAGCTCTCAGTACTAAATGCTCTTCTAGCAGCCCTAAAAAGCGCGACAGACATCCAAGTCTGCGTGCTTAGGCAAATAAATGTTTACATTACCGGCCATTTGCAACCCGGGTTGTATTTCTCGCATCGCTGGCCGCTGATTGGGCGGTTGCCCAGTATCGACCAGGATTGTTGCTGATACGGCACCGAAAAGACGGGGTATGAATTGCAACTGCGGTTGCGTTTGCGGTAGCATGTACTGAGCCGCTTTGCAACCCAAGTCCCATACAAAAAGTCAGTCAGGGTTGCAAAACGACGCCTCCCATACAAAATCTAAGTATATTTCTACTGTGTACTGTAGCGAAGGTTGCAGAAGCAATCCGCACCATGACAAGTCGTTACAAGCTCGAGCTCGTGTAGTTCATGTCTTACCATAGGAGCAATGTGGAATATAATAGCTACATGTAGTAGCAACAGAGTGCTCTCCGTGATGGAGATCCCCACTAGACAATTTTTCTTCTGGCGCTCCGCGCCAGCGCAGACCGTCCAATTTTTCTTGAGCTCCTTCGCATTCTGGTGGGCTACGCTCCAAGGAGGGTAGCCCACCAGAATGCGCACATGGTACCCCTTCGTCGGCTTCCAGGGCTTCACCTCCGCTGTGCTCGACATGATGAGACAGAAGAGCACAGCGGCGGTGAAGCCCTGGAAGCCGACGAAGGGTAGAACAGTTCCGTCGACCCTATCTTCCGTGCTGCTTGCTGTAGATCAACTCCAATTAGCTTCGAGCCCAAATACACGCTACGTGTCCCATCTTACCTTGAGCCTTTGTCCTCTTTGACTTCGTAGCAAATGTAGAACTGGTCACCCACCAACGTGAGCGGCAGAGCTTAGTGAAAGCTCACGGAGCACTTTTTGCTAGTAATACAGGGCTGAAAAAGTTTGTGCCGCATATAGTAAGCAGCTCTCAGTACTAAATGTTCTTCTAGTAGCCATGTACAATGATAAAAAGCGCGGCAGGCATCCCAGTCTGCGTGCTAGAATATTAAATGGTTTTAACCAATCAAGAGAGAGTAGCAAACCCGTTGCACAACTCGCTGGTATTTATACATTACCGGCCATTTGCAACCCGGGTTGTATTTCTCGCATCGCTGGCCGCTGATTGGGCGGTTGCCCAGTATCGACCAGGATTGTTGCTGATACGGCACCGAAAAGACGGGGTATGAATTGCAACTGCGGTTGCGTTTGCGGTAGCATGTACTGAGCCGCTTTGCAACCCAAGTCCCATACAAAAAGTCAGTCAGGGTTGCAAAACGACGCCTCCCATACAAAATCTAAGTATATTTCTACTGTGTACTGTAGCGAAGGTTGCAGAAGCAATCCGCACCATGACAAGTCGTTACAAGCTCGAGCTCGTGTAGTTCATGTCTTACCATAGGAGCAATGTGGAATATAATAGCTACATGTAGTAGCAACAGAGTGCTCTCCGTGATGGAGATCCCCACTAGACAATTTTTCTTCTGGCGCTCCGCGCCAGCGCAGACCGTCCAATTTTTCTTGAGCTCCTTCGCATTCTGGTGGGCTACGCTCCAAGGAGGGTAGCCCACCAGAATGCGCACATGGTACCCCTTCGTCGGCTTCCAGGGCTTCACCTCCGCTGTGCTCGACATGATGAGACAGAAGAGCACAGCGGCGGTGAAGCCCTGGAAGCCGACGAAGGGTAGAACAGTTCCGTCGACCCTATCTTCCGTGCTGCTTGCTGTAGATCAACTCCAATTAGCTTCGAGCCCAAATACACGCTACGTGTCCCATCTTACCTTGAGCCTTTGTCCTCTTTGACTTCGTAGCAAATGTAGAACTGGTCACCCACCAACGTGAGCGGCAGAGCTTAGTGAAAGCTCACGGAGCACTTTTTGCTAGTAATACAGGGCTGAAAAAGTTTGTGCCGCATATAGTAAGCAGCTCTCAGTACTAAATGTTCTTCTAGTAGCCATGTACAATGATAAAAAGCGCGGCAGGCATCCCAGTCTGCGTGCTAGAATATTAAATGGTTTTAACCAATCAAGAGAGAGTAGCAAACCCGTTGCACAACTCGCTGGTATTTATACATTACCGGCCATTTGCAACCCGGGTTGTATTTCTCGCATCGCTGGCCGCTGATTGGGCGGTTGCCCAGTATCGACCAGGATTGTTGCTGATACGGCACCGAAAAGACGGGGTATGAATTGCAACTGCGGTTGCGTTTGCGGTAGCATGTACTGAGCCGCTTTGCAACCCAAGTCCCATACAAAAAGTCAGTCAGGGTTGCAAAACGACGCCTCCCATACAAAATCTAAGTATATTTCTACTGTGTACTGTAGCGAAGGTTGCAGAAGCAATCCGCACCATGACAAGTCGTTACAAGCTCGAGCTCGTGTAGTTCATGTCTTACCATAGGAGCAATGTGGAATATAATAGCTACATGTAGTAGCAACAGAGTGCTCTCCGTGATGGAGATCCCCACTAGACAATTTTTCTTCTGGCGCTCCGCGCCAGCGCAGACCGTCCAATTTTTCTTGAGCTCCTTCGCATTCTGGTGGGCTACGCTCCAAGGAGGGTAGCCCACCAGAATGCGCACATGGTACCCCTTCGTCGGCTTCCAGGGCTTCACCTCCGCTGTGCTCGACATGATGAGACAGAAGAGCACAGCGGCGGTGAAGCCCTGGAAGCCGACGAAGGGTAGAACAGTTCCGTCGACCCTATCTTCCGTGCTGCTTGCTGTAGATCAACTCCAATTAGCTTCGAGCCCAAATACACGCTACGTGTCCCATCTTACCTTGAGCCTTTGTCCTCTTTGACTTCGTAGCAAATGTAGAACTGGTCACCCACCAACGTGAGCGGCAGAGCTTAGTGAAAGCTCACGGAGCACTTTTTGCTAGTAATACAGGGCTGAAAAAGTTTGTGCCGCATATAGTAAGCAGCTCTCAGTACTAAATGTTCTTCTAGTAGCCATGTACAATGATAAAAAGCGCGGCAGGCATCCCAGTCTGCGTGCTAGAATATTAAATGGTTTTAACCAATCAAGAGAGAGTAGCAAACCCGTTGCACAACTCGCTGGTATTTATACAGTACAGCTTTGTGTGGTTAGGGCCCCAACCGGCGTTGTGCCATAACGCGTGTGTGATGAGTGTGACACATTGATCACGAACCGCAGCATTACGTCAAATGCAGAGAGCCGGCTAAAACAGCAAGCAAGTGTTTCTGCGGTGAGAATGGGAAACACTATTATACAATGTAAGTGACCTGCAAGTACAAGTAAATGTCATTTACTTGTACTTGCAGGTCACTTTCCTATATGTAATACGAGAGATTAATTTTTTGCGGTCCACCGCCAAACTGTTCATATTACACGCACATGTATCATTACAGAACAGTGCATTTTTATAAAGTATGCGCAAGATGAACGCTTCAAATACAACTTAACGGAAGAAGCAGGAAATGCCAACGCAGCCGCACGAGGCAGGGACTTGTTCCTACTGGGCGATGGCGTCGCGGCCTTGGCATTAGCAGGAATCATTTTCTCGGCTCCAATTGACTGCGACTTGTTGCCCCATGAACCTGCACTTGAGAGCACAGTCAACTGCCCACCGAAGGTAGAACCCACTTCAGTCACGGCTGATTTGGATTCGGATTAGACATCCCGACCGGTTTTCACAATATTCGCTCGCAAATAAGTCTACAGTAGAATCACCTTTTCATATTATACATGTACCGGTACACTAGTTTTTCCCATCTTCACCTCAGAAATGGGTGTTTTGCAAGATTGGAAAACCGGTTTTCCGACCGAAGTAGAGTGAACAACGTTCGAGGCCCGATCAAATCGACCATCGCATCCAAGGAGCCAGAAGCTCGGATCTGCAAGGGACCGACCAAACGATTGGCCTCCCTCCAAAACCAAGAACAGATATTTTAGTTTTAGTTTAAGGCGGCGTTCTCGAGTGCCACTGCATACGACGGGGCCTTCCTGGCTTTCGTCACCCACCACACCACACCCGGGCTGCCTCGCTTTGATGCTCTTCGAGCCCACTGCGAGGCATGCCTTGATAAGCAAGAACGACCGCCTTTGCCCCAACGTTTTCACAGATTGATGGTTTGGAAACACTTGCTTGTCATTTCAGCCGGCTCTCTGCATTTGACGTAATGCTGCGGTTCGTGATCAATGTGACACACATTGATCACACACTAACACTCTGTCTGTGGTGTTCCAGTGGAACTTCCACGGTTCACTTTAAAAAATCCTACGGCACCGCCAACTGCGTTGCTACCTACCGGTAGTTAGTACCGCCTCGTTGTAGCACGGCTGAATATGGCGAGATCGACTTCCACGCGCTACTTCACCCTCCTCTTGATCGTGAGCTTCCTGGTCGGCTGCGAAGTTGCATCGGCAGTCGACGAGTCGAAGATCAGCGTTCAAGGCTCGGAAACTAGACGCCTGCTAAGGAGCGATGAAGGGACCGAGCTAAGCCAGGTAAATGAAGAAGAAAGAGCGATTACGGACATCGGCAAGAACCTGAAGACGTGGGCCAAGAACACACACTATGTCAAGAACTGGCAGTTGAAGGTCGACACCAAGAAAGTTGAGAAAGCCAAGGAGCTCTACCAGCAAGGCGCGTCGTATCAACATTACCTGAAAGAAAAGATCTCACCTCGACAGCTCTACAGGGCGCTTGATTTGGAGGACGACGTGGGGAACGCGCTAAAATTCGGTGACAAGATGGCAAAACTGCAGAACAACCCGAGGCACATGATCTGGCGCAAGTATGTTACGGTTTGGACGGCCGCGCAGAACAAGAAAAGGGGAATCGCTGTGTAATCCACAGAAGCAAACGCTGGTACAAGGAAGAAAAGATGGCAGAGACTCGCTATCACTTTATTGTAGTTTCAGAGCTGATGCTGGTAGTATCCATAAAATCCTGGTTTCGTTCCATTGCTCGCTCTGAAATCCCCATCAGAGTCTCCCTCGTCGCGAGCTTCTTTCATTTGCTGACTATAGTTTCGATTCTGTCAGTTCAACTAATGACAAACTTCCAGCACGAGTCTCCATTAATTTCAATTTGTTTTTGCCTCAGTGCAGAGCGTGTTCCACCACGCCTCCCTCTGCCGGTCGAGTGCATGCCACCCACTCTACCCCCAAGCCCATTGTCTTGCGACCTGGGAGCTTCATCGATGCCCATACATCTCGATACTGCGGAGTCCCACCACGAGCCAGCTCTGCTACGTCACTCAGAGAAAGCAGACCTCGCCACACTCGGAACTCGTCGATCAGGCCTCGAAAGTCGTACGCGCCCGAGTAGCCTGGGTACGGGAAGTCTCCGTCTCCAGCGACGACATGGCCAGTGCCGATTTGCTGGTAGGTCATCCGAGTCCACTCACGACGTCTCTCACCCGTAGCAGAGTGCGCATTCACTCCATCCACATAAACTCTCTCAGCTTGTTTTTCTCGGTCGTAAGTCAGAGCGACATGGTGCCAGCGGTTGGTCTGCAATTCGGACGCCACCATCGTCCTCCCGTCTAGCAGCGAGCAGTAGAGATTGCACTTCGAGTCGAGCACCACCGGTTGCCATCGGTCATCTCCGAGGTCGTCACAGTCCAAGCCGTAGATGACCCCTCCAGCACATCGTCCATAGTGTCGCGTAGTCGAGCCCGTCCTAGTGTCCGGCAGCAAGCAGAACCACACGTCCAAGCTGAGACTCGAGTTCCCAGCCAGATACGCCATCGGTCGCTGCTGTCGTGACTCGGTCGAGACATTGTGCTCCAAGTACGCGTAGGGTCCTCGTTGACGTCGGTAGATGAAGTCCTGGGGTCCCATTCCCCGAAAAACTACCGATCGTTCCAGCATATATTTCATCTTCCAGGGCTGCCCCAAGTCTCTTTGGACGATACTTCTCATGCGATGTCTGAGTCGGTGGGCCGAGGCTTTCAAATCTTTCATCCAGGGTGGCGCTTGGATGTCCGCTGAGCTCCTTCCATGAAGACGCTCGTGCCAAAACGTGGGGTCTTCGAGGCGCAACAACCACTCGTGACTGGCGTGCGAGAGCTCGAACGCGTCAAAACCTGTCAGGAACGCCAGCACAGTCTCCAATACGTCGCTAGGCATCAACTCGGGCCTCATTTTTACAAGAAATCAATCAGAAAATGATTGGCGCAGGGGATCCTAGAAGTGGCAGTTGAAGTAGTTGAAGTTCGTGAAAAATCTGCTCAACTTTAGCACTTTTTTGAGCGATACTCGTCCCAGTCGCCCGAGTTCCATGGTAACGCAGGGAAAAGGTGGGTGGGCAATGGTAATCTGCTGTGCTTGAGTCAATTCGGGTTTCACGTAGTTTATGATGCTTCACGTGCGGGTTTCGACGATGATTTTGATCATGATATGGCTCGCTGGGACTCGGGCAGCGCGACCAAGGCGACGGAATGACAACCGCTTAGTGACGCAGTCGGGTCTGAAAATGTGGGTCGACCCCGAGACCCCAGTGGAGTCTTACACGTGGGAGAGCTCGCGCGGGGACTCGTGGGAGCTCGTCATGAGTGACGAGTTCAACCTCCCAGGACGCTCGTTTCGACCTGGAGACGATCACATGTGGACGTCGATCGAGAAACCGGACGGCGTGAACGACGCGATGGAAGTCTACGCACACAATAAAACCACCACGGCGTGTGAGGAGGCCACCGGCGTCTGCAGCTTCCAGATTGAAGTGGAGGACTCGGTCACTCAGCTGCAAGTTTGGAACAGCTTTCAGCAGACGCCGGGCTTCGAGAACGTCACGTTTGTAAGTGCTTCTCTCTCTCTCGATTGTTGGTCTGCGATATCGCTGACGCTTGTTGTTTCTGTAGTTCTACCGTGGGGGAATGGTGCAGTCTTGGAACAAATTCTGTCTGCAAGGCGGTATGATCGAGGTTCGCGCCCAACTTCCCGGAGCCATCTCTGAGTCCTCTGGCAACCCGGACGTGCTGTTGGATTCCAGTGCTCGCGCTCAATCGCAGCGTTATTACCCGACGTGGCCTGGAATCTGGTTGCTAGGGAACCTGGGGAGAGCGATCTTCAGCGGCTCCACGAACAGGATGTGGCCATTCTCGTACGATACTTGCGACCCGGACGAGCTGAAGCCGAGCAACCAGCGCATTAGCGCGTGTGACGCGGACCCTGGCTCCGGGTTGAACCCCTTTCAAGGTCGCGGCGCACCGGAGATCGACATCGTCGAAGGTGGAGGCACCGTCATCTCGTCCTCCATCCAAGTGGGGCCTGGAATGCCGCCGGACTTCCGCGTCGTGACCCCCGTGAACGAGAACAAGCTGTGCATCTACTCGAGTTCATGCAAAACGCCAGGCGCCAACGTCCCCGGGATCCCCGAACGCGTGTACCTCGACGCTCGCGGCCACCCGTCCTGGTACCAGAAGATCCGCTACGCCTCGAACAACTTATGCCAGCAGAACGCCAGTCAGATTCAAAGCTACGTCACGGTGGAAGCCGCACTGGACGCTGGCATTGAAGACAACGTGTGCTCCGTCGACACTTGTCCAGCCTCGCTGGATATCAACTCGGACCTCGACTTCATGCGTGCGGAGGGTGAGGACCGATGGGGCATCAACTCGAACGGCACGTGCTTCGCGGCGTTGAACTCGTACATGGGCGACTTTATCTGCAGCGCGGGGAATCCCAACCCCAGCTGCAAACCGCTCGACGACGCGCCTGTGCTACCCGCGGATGAATCGACCTTCGCCTTCCAAATGGACGCACTATCGGCGAACTGGCTGGTGCACATGGGGGTGTACACAGACTTCGTCAAGTACCAGGTGGAGTGGGTCCCCGGTCCGAGTGGTTACGTCCGCTGGATGCTGGACGGAGACCCGTTGTACGAGATCCCAGCTGAGACCATCACGAACCCCCCGCAAGGAGTAGACACCGACCTGAAGAACCCCCGCAAGATCATGATCGAGGAGCCTTTGTACCTCATTTTCAACGTGGCCATGTCCAGCAAGTGGGGGGCCCAACCGCCCAACCCGAAGCATCCCTGTCGTGGGGACGGCACGGACCCCGTGGCCAACCGCATCTGCGATTCCTTCCCCATGTACTTGAAAATCGACTACGTCCGAGTGTACCAGGACCTGTCACCCGACTCGATCATGAGCGTCGGCTGCGACCCGAAGACGCACCCCACGCGTCAATGGATACTGGACCACCTTGACGAGTACGAGGACGAGGAGAACAAACTCGTTGAAGTGCGTGGGAGGGCCTTCTGTCGGACGGATGAGGACTGCACGGTTCAAACGAAGCACCGCCGACGTGACAGCAGATCCACCGTCATATTCACCGGAAGGTGCGTGAATCAACGCTGTGAGTGCTCAGGCGGCACGTGGACAGGACCGCGCTGCATTGTGCCGAGTCAACCGAGCGCTGTGTCGTTCAGCCCTCCTCTAATTGTGTCTGTCTGCGTTGGTTCGTTGCTCTTTGTGCTGGGGATCGCTTCCTGTGTCGCAATGAGAGTGAAGCGCAAGAAAGACGCAGAGGCTGCTGAAACGGAGCGCAAGGTGAAGCAGCAGCAACGACAGCAGTACGAACTACTGCGCCGCCAGTCCAGTCTGCACCTCCAAAGCGCGTGGTCATCGGAATAGGGCGACGACGCCAGAGCTAGTTCATTTGACTCAATAAGAGGGATTTTGCTTCTTCACTGATCATTGTTTGTACTGTTATCCACTCGCGAACAAGCTGTGCTAGCGTCAGACGAGAAGTCGTTCGGCGGGGTCGTCTACGGCCTGCAGTCTGCGAAGAGAGAAAGTCGACCATGGCCTCAGTATCACCAGCCCATCGTCGTTGTGAACGTTTGCACTGCTCCGTACTATGGTGGCCGTCGAGTCACTCGACTTCAAACTCGACTCGTATCACGTCGTATGGTACTGACCCCGATCACAGACAGAATTCACTTCGTTGCCGTGGGAGAGGAGGCTTCCCTTTAGCGATCTTGGCTGTGATGTTGCGCAAGCAGCGAGAAGTTGGCATTCCGGCAACATCTAATGGGCGCCAGACAGGGCGTTGTGGCGGTAGGTGCCGAGCAGCGAATGCATCGAGTGAAATGCAGTGCACGCAGCTCCGTTTGAGCTGTATATGATCTTAGTTCGATGGGGGTCATGTCCGACATACCGCTGATCTCGCGGAGATGCGGGCCTAATTGCAAACTAGAATTGCAAGATGATAACCGAGTTTGCTCGTTTAGGGTCCTTCATAAGTATTACTTGAAGAGTACTATAGTACTGAGCTGATGATAGAAGCGCGGTAGTAGTATCACTACTACCCACAAAAAAATCGGGTAGTAGTCTTACCGAGGTGTATTATTTCGGCAAGTACTACTAACCCCTGGCTACAATATCAGTACAGTATTTTTGCCACGAAATAAGTCATGACATGTATATATTTATCCAATGAATGGAATGACAGAGGTTTTATTGGTGGAACTGTAGTAACCATCACAAACTATGTCACAACATCGAAGAGGTTATTCATTTTATCGCTTCCTTGGTGAAGGAAAGTACTGTACATTGTCTTAATTGAAGCAGTTCCTTGTCACTATTAGTGACTCATTAAATTGAGACGGCTCCCTCATGATTTGCCTGCCTTCCGCTCGGCCACGACCATTTTGCCGGCGAGACGTCGAACCGCAGGCCCGGGCCCAGCGAGCTCGACTCCGATCGGTTGGCTGGCGTCGCGGGCGGCGGGGGTCCCGGACAGCCAGTCACTCGCCGGGGCTGCCGCCGCCCTCGCCGAAGCTGCTCATTTCCCGATTCGCATCGGCAAGCGCAAGCAGCAACCCAAAATGCTCGCTGCCGCTGCCCCCACCGTCCCAAGCGGGGCGCGCCAAACGAAACCGCGCCAAACCTGGCCTGCCATGTGGCACTGGTTGTCCCATCTGGTTTCGGCGCTGGTGCTCGAGGACCTTTTCCGTCCGGTCGCCACGGTGCCACCACCATATGCATTACACCAATACGTACGCCTTTGTCTCAATTAGGTGCGATTTGGATTGCAAGCTCACTAACCTTACCTTTGCTTAATGACCATTAGCTTCAACAACGACCTCACGCTTTCGCACACCACATCCACTACGACGACTGCTACCGCATCGACTGCATATCCGCTTAGGAGCTGCACAACTACGACAACTGCTGCAGGTTCGGCTGCGTACCCATCAAGGTGCTGAAATATATGACGACTGCTGCCGCATCGACTGCATACACACCGAGGTACTGCACAATTTCGACAACTGCTGCAGCATCGGCTGTGTACCCGCCAAGGTGCTGCACTACAACGACGACTGCTGCAGTATCAGCTCCGGACCCGCCAAGGTGCTGCACTACTACGACGAGTGCTGCAGGCTACCCGCCGAGGTGCTGCACAACTTCGACAAGTGCTGAAGCTTCGGCTGCATACCCGCCGAGGAGCTGCACAACTTCGACAAGTGCTGCAGCTGAAGCTTCGCCGAGGAGCTGCACAACTTCGACAAGTGCTGAAGCTTCATCTGCGTACCCACCAAGGTGCTGCAGTACAACGATGACTGCTGCAGTATCGGCTCCGTACCCGCCAAGGTGCTGCACTACTACGACGAGTGCTGCAGGCTACCCGCCGAGGTGCTGCACAACTTCGACAAGTGCTGAAGCTTCGGCTGCATACCCGCCGAGGAGCTGCACAACTTCGACAAGTGCTGCAGCTGAAGCTTCGCCGAGGAGCTGCACAACTTCGACAAGTGCTGAAGCTTCGGTTGCGTACCCACCAAGGTGCTGCAGTACAACGATGACTGCTGCAGTATCGGCTCCGTACCCGCCAAGGTGCTGCATTCCTACGGTGATTGCTGCAGGCCACCCGCCAAGGGTTGCTGCACTATGCTGCCGCATCGGCTGCACATGGTGCACTACTACGTCAACTGCTGCATCATCGGCTGCGTACCGCCGAGGTGGTGCGAGCCGAACTGCGTCTGCACCTTGTTCACGACGCCCATGTCGCCCTCGAACGCCATCTTGCTGAAGGAGGGCATCTTCTGGCCGCGGTCGAACATGCAGGTCGCCGCCCTTGCGGCTGGACGGTCACTTGCTGTGCTCCTTGGCCAGTTGCGCGAACTTGAGGAACAACCACTACTACGACGGCGTCCGAAGATGCCATCGGCGCCAAGATCTGCTGGCCGTGCTGGCCCCCTCGAGGATCCCGACGAGCGCTGCTGCAGTCCGCGCCAACATTTTGGTGGGAAATGCTCGCCGCTACTGGCGCATTGGCTGCAGGCTTCACCCGCATTGGGTTGACACGTTCAGTCTGCATGCCCGCGTTGGGTCGGCACGTTGAGTCTGCGTACGTGCATGTTGGGCCCCATTCCGTAAACCACAAGTCGAATGTCACCATCGACGACAATCACCAGACGGCTTTTCAGTATTGAATATAGCAGGTCGTCCGGTCAGACAGTTGTTGCCGGTTTAGGGGGCTCGTTGCTCTATTGGATGGGGGGGCAGTTCTTCTAGAGGGAGGGAGGGAATCATTTGCCAATCTTCACGGCTAAAGTGAATTTTGGGTGCAGAGTGGACAACCAACATGCGCGTGTGGAGATGACGACCGAGGCGCCCACGACAAGATTCGACACCAGCGACCGCTTTCTCCATCTCGCCAGGACGCCCAGGACGCTGTCCGTCCAAGTTGCGCCGACGGAGACGCGCTGTGGACGAAGTTCTGGCCGTTAGCAGCTCTGCCGACGCCCCGTGACGCTGACAAAAGGATTAAGTCAGATGCTGTGGCCCACAGAGCTCCCTCCGTGTTACCGCTTTGGCGGTAGATGGATACAGTGCAAGAGCTGTGTTTGGCAGTATTTGGTCGTCGCGGTGGGTCTGTAAGCGGAGATACAGCGCTTCAAGACGACGGCTTGAAATCGGGGCCCGCACCAATTTTCCGACGTGTGAGCAAGCGAGAGCTGTTGAGGCGCAGCAGCAAGTGGGGCAAGATGCGGGAGGACGACACGACTCCGAAAAGCTATGCTGCAGCGCCAACGGTCAGGATTTGGCTTCTCTGTGTGGCAGTTTGCGTCTTCCTGTGATCGGGGTGATAGACGGACATTCGGCCGCCGCTATTTTGCTGGCGGAGATTGGCCTCGACGGTGTGCTATTCCAAGTCGAGTGCATGCAGACGAAGCCGATGCAACCGGTCTGATGTGCTGAAAGGCTCTGTGGGAGGAGCTACCGCAAGAGTTGGTCGTCGTCGACTTCGTGGTCTTGTCGCCGTACTTTGACTGAGCGCCTGATGACGGCAGAACCGAGGCATCCCAGACTTTTGCGTGGCTCCAGTGAACTAGACGCGCTAATTTCTTGCTGGAAACAAGGCAGAAGTCAACGTCAAGGCATAATGGTCGCGATTTCGCTCATGGAGGTGAAAATCGACGGTTTTGCAAGACCTTCTGCGCAACAGCGACTTTGTTTGGGGGGATTGGCGTCGACGGACTCCTGCTGCGAGTCAAGGGCATACAGACGAAGCTATCGCCGTCCGCTTTACGTGCTGGAGTGCTGGGGATGACGGAATATTGCCAGAGGTTTTACACCGACTTCGTCTCGCCCCTGAGAGTGTTTTTCTTGCACGCAACTACTGTACACACCCGCGAGACAGACGCACGTGCTTCCATTGGTGCATGCTCTGGCCTCGTGAATCGATGTTGACGGGCTGGCAAGTCACTTGCCGCAAGTGCGTGGATGAGCTCGTGGCCGATTTCTTGTGAAGGTTCGGTGCGGCGGGAATGAAGTTCTGCGTTTCCAGTCACGCAGCAGGGGCGGGCAGGCTGGGCGAGATCGGGCAGTGCAAGGTGATGGTGGGGGCGCTCACAATGTCGTCCGAACCTTGGCTACGGGTTCCATGACGAGAGATGTGGGCACAGGCGTGGCGAGGGACGCGTCAGAACAGAGCCCAGACGCCACTTTGCAAGCGGAGTGAAGTCACCAGGCCAGCATTGACACGACGACGCTGGAGTTGTGGAGTCCAAGCCGGGTGTGGCACGTTTGAGACTTTCGCCTCGGTGGACATGCAGTGAGGCGTGGTGGCGAAGGATGCGTATGCTGGAAGTGAGACGTTTGACCTCGCGAGTGCAAGTGCCGGTGAAGAGGCCTCCTACTCGGCCGACGGCAAGATCATGCGGAGCTGAGGGCCGTCTGAAGAGGAGGAGGAAGCTGGAGGTGTAAATGTGAGGGAGAGTTGCGGCGAGAGCAGAATCAAGCTGTGCTGTAAGATGAGGTACCGGACGCTCTCTCGTGCTACTCGAGATGATGATGATGCAGAGTCCATGGATCATCCCTCTACTGCAGACGCAAGAGCGCTGGCCACCCCCGTCGCCGCATTTTCCGGTGCTTCAAGAAACCCAGGTGTTCGAGCACGGCAACCGGGCCAGCTTCCTCCACTACACGGGCGTGCAGGACTCGGATCTTGTGTACCTGAACTGCTTCAACTTCGTGTGCAAGAGAAGAAGGTGGGCAGTCTCAGTGGCGGTGAGCGCAGCCGCGTTCACTTGGCCAAAATGCTGCTGGGTGGCCACAACGTGGTGATGCTGGATGAGCCTACAAATGACCTGGATGTTGACACACTGCGCTGCCTGGAAGCTGCCCTCACGGACTTAGACGGCGTCTTCGATGGTGATTTCCCACGACCGATGGTTCTTGGACCGCATTTGCTCCCACATCATCGCGTTCGAGGGCAATGGCCACGTCGAGCTCTTCGACGGCAACTACACCGAGTACGAGCGCGAGCGCAAGTAACCGCTGCCGTAGTTTGCTCTACAAGTATTGCTCACCGTTTGATAGACAAAATGTTGTTTTGACTTTGAGATATCATTCGTACTCTGGAGTTCAGTTTATTCAATTGCTGCAGCTTGACCTGGTGGATACGAATGGAGCCGCCGCCCAGCTCCCAGCCGTTGCACACGATGTCGTAGTGCTGGCGGTGATTTCCAGCAGCTTCTCGGCGATCGACATCGTGTATCTCGACGCTCGCGGGCATCCGTCCTGGTACCAGAAGATCCGCTACGCCTCGAACAACTTGTGCCAGCAGAACGCCAGTCAGATTCAAAGCTACGTCACGGTGGAAGCCGCGCTGGACGCTGGGATTGAAGACAACGTGTGCTCCGTCGACACTTGTCCAGCCTCGCTGGATATCAACTCCGACCTCGACTTCATGCGTGCGGAGGTGAGGACCGGTGGGGCATCAACTCGAACGGCACGTGCTTCGCGGCGTTGAACTCGTACATGGGCGACTTTATCTGCAGCGCGGGGAATCCCAACCCCAGCTGCAAACCGCTCGACGACGCGCCTGTGCTACCCGCGGATGAATCGACCTTCGCCTTCCAAATGGACGCACTATCGGCGAACTGGCTGGTGCACATGGGGGTGTACACAGACTTCGTCAAGTACCAGGTGGAGTGGGTCCCCGGTCCGAGTGGTTACGTCCGCTGGATGCTGGACGGAGACCCGTTGTACGAGATCCCAGCTGAGACCATCACGAACCCCCCGCAAGGAGTAGACACCGACCTGAAGAACCCCCGCAAGATCATGATCGAGGAGCCTTTGTACCTCATTTTCAACGTGGCCATGTCCAGCAAGTGGGGGGCCCAACCGCCCAACCCGAAGCATCCCTGTCGTGGGGACGGCACGGACCCCGTGGCCAACCGCATCTGCGATTCCTTCCCCATGTACTTGAAAATCGACTACGTCCGAGTGTACCAGGACCTGTCACCCGACTCGATCATGAGCGTCGGCTGCGACCCGAAGACGCACCCCACGCGTCAATGGATACTGGACCACCTTGACGAGTACGAGGACGAGGAGAACAAACTCGTTGAAGTGCGTGGGAGGGCCTTCTGTCGGACGGATGAGGACTGCACGGTTCAAACGAAGCACCGCCGACGTGACAGCAGATCCACCGTCATATTCACCGGAAGGTGCGTGAATCAACGCTGTGAGTGCTCAGGCGGCACGTGGACAGGACCGCGCTGCATTGTGCCGAGTCAACCGAGCGCTGTGTCGTTCAGCCCTCCTCTAATTGTGTCTGTCTGCGTTGGTTCGTTGCTCTTTGTGCTGGGGATCGCTTCCTGTGTCGCAATGAGAGTGAAGCGCAAGAAAGACGCAGAGGCTGCTGAAACGGAGCGCAAGGTGAAGCAGCAGCAACGACAGCAGTACGAACTACTGCGCCGCCAGTCCAGTCTGCACCTCCAAAGCGCGTGGTCATCGGAATAGGGCGACGACGCCAGAGCTAGTTCATTTGACTCAATAAGAGGGATTTTGCTTCTTCACTGATCATTGTTTGTACTGTTATCCACTCGCGAACAAGCTGTGCTAGCGTCAGACGAGAAGTCGTTCGGCGGGGTCGTCTACGGCCTGCAGTCTGCGAAGAGAGAAAGTCGACCATGGCCTCAGTATCACCAGCCCATCGTCGTTGTGAACGTTTGCACTGCTCCGTACTATGGTGGCCGTCGAGTCACTCGACTTCAAACTCGACTCGTATCACGTCGTATGGTACTGACCCCGATCACAGACAGAATTCACTTCGTTGCCGTGGGAGAGGAGGCTTCCCTTTAGCGATCTTGGCTGTGATGTTGCGCAAGCAGCGAGAAGTTGGCATTCCGGCAACATCTAATGGGCGCCAGACAGGGCGTTGTGGCGGTAGGTGCCGAGCAGCGAATGCATCGAGTGAAATGCAGTGCACGCAGCTCCGTTTGAGCTGTATATGATCTTAGTTCGATGGGGGTCATGTCCGACATACCGCTGATCTCGCGGAGATGCGGGCCTAATTGCAAACTAGAATTGCAAGATGATAACCGAGTTTGCTCGTTTAGGGTCCTTCATAAGTATTACTTGAAGAGTACTATAGTACTGAGCTGATGATAGAAGCGCGGTAGTAGTATCACTACTACCCACAAAAAAATCGGGTAGTAGTCTTACCGAGGTGTATTATTTCGGCAAGTACTACTAACCCCTGGCTACAATATCAGTACAGTATTTTTGCCACGAAATAAGTCATGACATGTATATATTTATCCAATGAATGGAATGACAGAGGTTTTATTGGTGGAACTGTAGTAACCATCACAAACTATGTCACAACATCGAAGAGGTTATTCATTTTATCGCTTCCTTGGTGAAGGAAAGTACTGTACATTGTCTTAATTGAAGCAGTTCCTTGTCACTATTAGTGACTCATTAAATTGAGACGGCTCCCTCATGATTTGCCTGCCTTCCGCTCGGCCACGACCATTTTGCCGGCGAGACGTCGAACCGCAGGCCCGGGCCCAGCGAGCTCGACTCCGATCGGTTGGCTGGCGTCGCGGGCGGCGGGGGTCCCGGACAGCCAGTCACTCGCCGGGGCTGCCGCCGCCCTCGCCGAAGCTGCTCATTTCCCGATTCGCATCGGCAAGCGCAAGCAGCAACCCAAAATGCTCGCTGCCGCTGCCCCCACCGTCCCAAGCGGGGCGCGCCAAACGAAACCGCGCCAAACCTGGCCTGCCATGTGGCACTGGTTGTCCCATCTGGTTTCGGCGCTGGTGCTCGAGGACCTTTTCCGTCCGGTCGCCACGGTGCCACCACCATATGCATTACACCAATACGTACGCCTTTGTCTCAATTAGGTGCGATTTGGATTGCAAGCTCACTAACCTTACCTTTGCTTAATGACCATTAGCTTCAACAACGACCTCACGCTTTCGCACACCACATCCACTACGACGACTGCTACCGCATCGACTGCATATCCGCTTAGGAGCTGCACAACTACGACAACTGCTGCAGGTTCGGCTGCGTACCCATCAAGGTGCTGAAATATATGACGACTGCTGCCGCATCGACTGCATACACACCGAGGTACTGCACAATTTCGACAACTGCTGCAGCATCGGCTGTGTACCCGCCAAGGTGCTGCACTACAACGACGACTGCTGCAGTATCAGCTCCGGACCCGCCAAGGTGCTGCACTACTACGACGAGTGCTGCAGGCTACCCGCCGAGGTGCTGCACAACTTCGACAAGTGCTGAAGCTTCGGCTGCATACCCGCCGAGGAGCTGCACAACTTCGACAAGTGCTGCAGCTGAAGCTTCGCCGAGGAGCTGCACAACTTCGACAAGTGCTGAAGCTTCATCTGCGTACCCACCAAGGTGCTGCAGTACAACGATGACTGCTGCAGTATCGGCTCCGTACCCGCCAAGGTGCTGCACTACTACGACGAGTGCTGCAGGCTACCCGCCGAGGTGCTGCACAACTTCGACAAGTGCTGAAGCTTCGGCTGCATACCCGCCGAGGAGCTGCACAACTTCGACAAGTGCTGCAGCTGAAGCTTCGCCGAGGAGCTGCACAACTTCGACAAGTGCTGAAGCTTCGGTTGCGTACCCACCAAGGTGCTGCAGTACAACGATGACTGCTGCAGTATCGGCTCCGTACCCGCCAAGGTGCTGCATTCCTACGGTGATTGCTGCAGGCCACCCGCCAAGGGTTGCTGCACTATGCTGCCGCATCGGCTGCACATGGTGCACTACTACGTCAACTGCTGCATCATCGGCTGCGTACCGCCGAGGTGGTGCGAGCCGAACTGCGTCTGCACCTTGTTCACGACGCCCATGTCGCCCTCGAACGCCATCTTGCTGAAGGAGGGCATCTTCTGGCCGCGGTCGAACATGCAGGTCGCCGCCCTTGCGGCTGGACGGTCACTTGCTGTGCTCCTTGGCCAGTTGCGCGAACTTGAGGAACAACCACTACTACAACGGCGTCCGAAGATGCCATCGGCGCCAAGATCTGCTGGCCGTGCTGGCCCCCTCGAGGATCCCGACGAGCGCTGCTGCAGTCCGCGCCAACATTTTGGTGGGAAATGCTCGCCGCTACTGGCGCATTGGCTGCAGGCTTCACCCGCATTGGGTTGACACGTTCAGTCTGCATGCCCGCGTTGGGTCGGCACGTTGAGTCTGCGTACGTGCATGTTGGGCCCCATTCCGTAAACCACAAGTCGAATGTCACCATCGACGACAATCACCAGACGGCTTTTCAGTATTGAATATAGCAGGTCGTCCGGTCAGACAGTTGTTGCCGGTTTAGGGGGCTCGTTGCTCTATTGGATGGGGGGGCAGTTCTTCTAGAGGGAGGGAGGGAATCATTTGCCAATCTTCACGGCTAAAGTGAATTTTGGGTGCAGAGTGGACAACCAACATGCGCGTGTGGAGATGACGACCGAGGCGCCCACGACAAGATTCGACACCAGCGACCGCTTTCTCCATCTCGCCAGGACGCCCAGGACGCTGTCCGTCCAAGTTGCGCCGACGGAGACGCGCTGTGGACGAAGTTCTGGCCGTTAGCAGCTCTGCCGACGCCCCGTGACGCTGACAAAAGGATTAAGTCAGATGCTGTGGCCCACAGAGCTCCCTCCGTGTTACCGCTTTGGCGGTAGATGGATACAGTGCAAGAGCTGTGTTTGGCAGTATTTGGTCGTCGCGGTGGGTCTGTAAGCGGAGATACAGCGCTTCAAGACGACGGCTTGAAATCGGGGCCCGCACCAATTTTCCGACGTGTGAGCAAGCGAGAGCTGTTGAGGCGCAGCAGCAAGTGGGGCAAGATGCGGGAGGACGACACGACTCCGAAAAGCTATGCTGCAGCGCCAACGGTCAGGATTTGGCTTCTCTGTGTGGCAGTTTGCGTCTTCCTGTGATCGGGGTGATAGACGGACATTCGGCCGCCGCTATTTTGCTGGCGGAGATTGGCCTCGACGGTGTGCTATTCCAAGTCGAGTGCATGCAGACGAAGCCGATGCAACCGGTCTGATGTGCTGAAAGGCTCTGTGGGAGGAGCTACCGCAAGAGTTGGTCGTCGTCGACTTCGTGGTCTTGTCGCCGTACTTTGACTGAGCGCCTGATGACGGCAGAACCGAGGCATCCCAGACTTTTGCGTGGCTCCAGTGAACTAGACGCGCTAATTTCTTGCTGGAAACAAGGCAGAAGTCAACGTCAAGGCATAATGGTCGCGATTTCGCTCATGGAGGTGAAAATCGACGGTTTTGCAAGACCTTCTGCGCAACAGCGACTTTGTTTGGGGGGATTGGCGTCGACGGACTCCTGCTGCGAGTCAAGGGCATACAGACGAAGCTATCGCCGTCCGCTTTACGTGCTGGAGTGCTGGGGATGACGGAATATTGCCAGAGGTTTTACACCGACTTCGTCTCGCCCCTGAGAGTGTTTTTCTTGCACGCAACTACTGTACACACCCGCGAGACAGACGCACGTGCTTCCATTGGTGCATGCTCTGGCCTCGTGAATCGATGTTGACGGGCTGGCAAGTCACTTGCCGCAAGTGCGTGGATGAGCTCGTGGCCGATTTCTTGTGAAGGTTCGGTGCGGCGGGAATGAAGTTCTGCGTTTCCAGTCACGCAGCAGGGGCGGGCAGGCTGGGCGAGATCGGGCAGTGCAAGGTGATGGTGGGGGCGCTCACAATGTCGTCCGAACCTTGGCTACGGGTTCCATGACGAGAGATGTGGGCACAGGCGTGGCGAGGGACGCGTCAGAACAGAGCCCAGACGCCACTTTGCAAGCGGAGTGAAGTCACCAGGCCAGCATTGACACGACGACGCTGGAGTTGTGGAGTCCAAGCCGGGTGTGGCACGTTTGAGACTTTCGCCTCGGTGGACATGCAGTGAGGCGTGGTGGCGAAGGATGCGTATGCTGGAAGTGAGACGTTTGACCTCGCGAGTGCAAGTGCCGGTGAAGAGGCCTCCTACTCGGCCGACGGCAAGATCATGCGGAGCTGAGGGCCGTCTGAAGAGGAGGAGGAAGCTGGAGGTGTAAATGTGAGGGAGAGTTGCGGCGAGAGCAGAATCAAGCTGTGCTGTAAGATGAGGTACCGGACGCTCTCTCGTGCTACTCGAGATGATGATGATGCAGAGTCCATGGATCATCCCTCTACTGCAGACGCAAGAGCGCTGGCCACCCCCGTCGCCGCATTTTCCGGTGCTTCAAGAAACCCAGGTGTTCGAGCACGGCAACCGGGCCAGCTTCCTCCACTACACGGGCGTGCAGGACTCGGATCTTGTGTACCTGAACTGCTTCAACTTCGTGTGCAAGAGAAGAAGGTGGGCAGTCTCAGTGGCGGTGAGCGCAGCCGCGTTCACTTGGCCAAAATGCTGCTGGGTGGCCACAACGTGGTGATGCTGGATGAGCCTACAAATGACCTGGATGTTGACACACTGCGCTGCCTGGAAGCTGCCCTCACGGACTTAGACGGCGTCTTCGATGGTGATTTCCCACGACCGATGGTTCTTGGACCGCATTTGCTCCCACATCATCGCGTTCGAGGGCAATGGCCACGTCGAGCTCTTCGACGGCAACTACACCGAGTACGAGCGCGAGCGCAAGTAACCGCTGCCGTAGTTTGCTCTACAAGTATTGCTCACCGTTTGATAGACAAAATGTTGTTTTGACTTTGAGATATCATTCGTACTCTGGAGTTCAGTTTATTCAATTGCTGCAGCTTGACCTGGTGGATACGAATGGAGCCGCCGCCCAGCTCCCAGCCGTTGCACACGATGTCGTAGTGCTGGCGGTGATTTCCAGCAGCTTCTCGGCGATCGACATCGTGTATCTCGACGCTCGCGGGCATCCGTCCTGGTACCAGAAGATCCGCTACGCCTCGAACAACTTGTGCCAGCAGAACGCCAGTCAGATTCAAAGCTACGTCACGGTGGAAGCCGCGCTGGACGCTGGGATTGAAGACAACGTGTGCTCCGTCGACACTTGTCCAGCCTCGCTGGATATCAACTCCGACCTCGACTTCATGCGTGCGGAGGTGAGGACCGGTGGGGCATCAACTCGAACGGCACGTGCTTCGCGGCGTTGAACTCGTACATGGGCGACTTTATCTGCAGCGCGGGGAATCCCAACCCCAGCTGCAAACCGCTCGACGACGCGCCTGTGCTACCCGCGGATGAATCGACCTTCGCCTTCCAAATGGACGCACTATCGGCGAACTGGCTGGTGCACATGGGGGTGTACACAGACTTCGTCAAGTACCAGGTGGAGTGGGTCCCCGGTCCGAGTGGTTACGTCCGCTGGATGCTGGACGGAGACCCGTTGTACGAGATCCCAGCTGAGACCATCACGAACCCCCCGCAAGGAGTAGACACCGACCTGAAGAACCCCCGCAAGATCATGATCGAGGAGCCTTTGTACCTCATTTTCAACGTGGCCATGTCCAGCAAGTGGGGGGCCCAACCGCCCAACCCGAAGCATCCCTGTCGTGGGGACGGCACGGACCCCGTGGCCAACCGCATCTGCGATTCCTTCCCCATGTACTTGAAAATCGACTACGTCCGAGTGTACCAGGACCTGTCACCCGACTCGATCATGAGCGTCGGCTGCGACCCGAAGACGCACCCCACGCGTCAATGGATACTGGACCACCTTGACGAGTACGAGGACGAGGAGAACAAACTCGTTGAAGTGCGTGGGAGGGCCTTCTGTCGGACGGATGAGGACTGCACGGTTCAAACGAAGCACCGCCGACGTGACAGCAGATCCACCGTCATATTCACCGGAAGGTGCGTGAATCAACGCTGTGAGTGCTCAGGCGGCACGTGGACAGGACCGCGCTGCATTGTGCCGAGTCAACCGAGCGCTGTGTCGTTCAGCCCTCCTCTAATTGTGTCTGTCTGCGTTGGTTCGTTGCTCTTTGTGCTGGGGATCGCTTCCTGTGTCGCAATGAGAGTGAAGCGCAAGAAAGACGCAGAGGCTGCTGAAACGGAGCGCAAGGTGAAGCAGCAGCAACGACAGCAGTACGAACTACTGCGCCGCCAGTCCAGTCTGCACCTCCAAAGCGCGTGGTCATCGGAATAGGGCGACGACGCCAGAGCTAGTTCATTTGACTCAATAAGAGGGATTTTGCTTCTTCACTGATCATTGTTTGTACTGTTATCCACTCGCGAACAAGCTGTGCTAGCGTCAGACGAGAAGTCGTTCGGCGGGGTCGTCTACGGCCTGCAGTCTGCGAAGAGAGAAAGTCGACCATGGCCTCAGTATCACCAGCCCATCGTCGTTGTGAACGTTTGCACTGCTCCGTACTATGGTGGCCGTCGAGTCACTCGACTTCAAACTCGACTCGTATCACGTCGTATGGTACTGACCCCGATCACAGACAGAATTCACTTCGTTGCCGTGGGAGAGGAGGCTTCCCTTTAGCGATCTTGGCTGTGATGTTGCGCAAGCAGCGAGAAGTTGGCATTCCGGCAACATCTAATGGGCGCCAGACAGGGCGTTGTGGCGGTAGGTGCCGAGCAGCGAATGCATCGAGTGAAATGCAGTGCACGCAGCTCCGTTTGAGCTGTATATGATCTTAGTTCGATGGGGGTCATGTCCGACATACCGCTGATCTCGCGGAGATGCGGGCCTAATTGCAAACTAGAATTGCAAGATGATAACCGAGTTTGCTCGTTTAGGGTCCTTCATAAGTATTACTTGAAGAGTACTATAGTACTGAGCTGATGATAGAAGCGCGGTAGTAGTATCACTACTACCCACAAAAAAATCGGGTAGTAGTCTTACCGAGGTGTATTATTTCGGCAAGTACTACTAACCCCTGGCTACAATATCAGTACAGTATTTTTGCCACGAAATAAGTCATGACATGTATATATTTATCCAATGAATGGAATGACAGAGGTTTTATTGGTGGAACTGTAGTAACCATCACAAACTATGTCACAACATCGAAGAGGTTATTCATTTTATCGCTTCCTTGGTGAAGGAAAGTACTGTACATTGTCTTAATTGAAGCAGTTCCTTGTCACTATTAGTGACTCATTAAATTGAGACGGCTCCCTCATGATTTGCCTGCCTTCCGCTCGGCCACGACCATTTTGCCGGCGAGACGTCGAACCGCAGGCCCGGGCCCAGCGAGCTCGACTCCGATCGGTTGGCTGGCGTCGCGGGCGGCGGGGGTCCCGGACAGCCAGTCACTCGCCGGGGCTGCCGCCGCCCTCGCCGAAGCTGCTCATTTCCCGATTCGCATCGGCAAGCGCAAGCAGCAACCCAAAATGCTCGCTGCCGCTGCCCCCACCGTCCCAAGCGGGGCGCGCCAAACGAAACCGCGCCAAACCTGGCCTGCCATGTGGCACTGGTTGTCCCATCTGGTTTCGGCGCTGGTGCTCGAGGACCTTTTCCGTCCGGTCGCCACGGTGCCACCACCATATGCATTACACCAATACGTACGCCTTTGTCTCAATTAGGTGCGATTTGGATTGCAAGCTCACTAACCTTACCTTTGCTTAATGACCATTAGCTTCAACAACGACCTCACGCTTTCGCACACCACATCCACTACGACGACTGCTACCGCATCGACTGCATATCCGCTTAGGAGCTGCACAACTACGACAACTGCTGCAGGTTCGGCTGCGTACCCATCAAGGTGCTGAAATATATGACGACTGCTGCCGCATCGACTGCATACACACCGAGGTACTGCACAATTTCGACAACTGCTGCAGCATCGGCTGTGTACCCGCCAAGGTGCTGCACTACAACGACGACTGCTGCAGTATCAGCTCCGGACCCGCCAAGGTGCTGCACTACTACGACGAGTGCTGCAGGCTACCCGCCGAGGTGCTGCACAACTTCGACAAGTGCTGAAGCTTCGGCTGCATACCCGCCGAGGAGCTGCACAACTTCGACAAGTGCTGCAGCTGAAGCTTCGCCGAGGAGCTGCACAACTTCGACAAGTGCTGAAGCTTCATCTGCGTACCCACCAAGGTGCTGCAGTACAACGATGACTGCTGCAGTATCGGCTCCGTACCCGCCAAGGTGCTGCACTACTACGACGAGTGCTGCAGGCTACCCGCCGAGGTGCTGCACAACTTCGACAAGTGCTGAAGCTTCGGCTGCATACCCGCCGAGGAGCTGCACAACTTCGACAAGTGCTGCAGCTGAAGCTTCGCCGAGGAGCTGCACAACTTCGACAAGTGCTGAAGCTTCGGTTGCGTACCCACCAAGGTGCTGCAGTACAACGATGACTGCTGCAGTATCGGCTCCGTACCCGCCAAGGTGCTGCATTCCTACGGTGATTGCTGCAGGCCACCCGCCAAGGGTTGCTGCACTATGCTGCCGCATCGGCTGCACATGGTGCACTACTACGTCAACTGCTGCATCATCGGCTGCGTACCGCCGAGGTGGTGCGAGCCGAACTGCGTCTGCACCTTGTTCACGACGCCCATGTCGCCCTCGAACGCCATCTTGCTGAAGGAGGGCATCTTCTGGCCGCGGTCGAACATGCAGGTCGCCGCCCTTGCGGCTGGACGGTCACTTGCTGTGCTCCTTGGCCAGTTGCGCGAACTTGAGGAACAACCACTACTACGACGGCGTCCGAAGATGCCATCGGCGCCAAGATCTGCTGGCCGTGCTGGCCCCCTCGAGGATCCCGACGAGCGCTGCTGCAGTCCGCGCCAACATTTTGGTGGGAAATGCTCGCCGCTACTGGCGCATTGGCTGCAGGCTTCACCCGCATTGGGTTGACACGTTCAGTCTGCATGCCCGCGTTGGGTCGGCACGTTGAGTCTGCGTACGTGCATGTTGGGCCCCATTCCGTAAACCACAAGTCGAATGTCACCATCGACGACAATCACCAGACGGCTTTTCAGTATTGAATATAGCAGGTCGTCCGGTCAGACAGTTGTTGCCGGTTTAGGGGGCTCGTTGCTCTATTGGATGGGGGGGCAGTTCTTCTAGAGGGAGGGAGGGAATCATTTGCCAATCTTCACGGCTAAAGTGAATTTTGGGTGCAGAGTGGACAACCAACATGCGCGTGTGGAGATGACGACCGAGGCGCCCACGACAAGATTCGACACCAGCGACCGCTTTCTCCATCTCGCCAGGACGCCCAGGACGCTGTCCGTCCAAGTTGCGCCGACGGAGACGCGCTGTGGACGAAGTTCTGGCCGTTAGCAGCTCTGCCGACGCCCCGTGACGCTGACAAAAGGATTAAGTCAGATGCTGTGGCCCACAGAGCTCCCTCCGTGTTACCGCTTTGGCGGTAGATGGATACAGTGCAAGAGCTGTGTTTGGCAGTATTTGGTCGTCGCGGTGGGTCTGTAAGCGGAGATACAGCGCTTCAAGACGACGGCTTGAAATCGGGGCCCGCACCAATTTTCCGACGTGTGAGCAAGCGAGAGCTGTTGAGGCGCAGCAGCAAGTGGGGCAAGATGCGGGAGGACGACACGACTCCGAAAAGCTATGCTGCAGCGCCAACGGTCAGGATTTGGCTTCTCTGTGTGGCAGTTTGCGTCTTCCTGTGATCGGGGTGATAGACGGACATTCGGCCGCCGCTATTTTGCTGGCGGAGATTGGCCTCGACGGTGTGCTATTCCAAGTCGAGTGCATGCAGACGAAGCCGATGCAACCGGTCTGATGTGCTGAAAGGCTCTGTGGGAGGAGCTACCGCAAGAGTTGGTCGTCGTCGACTTCGTGGTCTTGTCGCCGTACTTTGACTGAGCGCCTGATGACGGCAGAACCGAGGCATCCCAGACTTTTGCGTGGCTCCAGTGAACTAGACGCGCTAATTTCTTGCTGGAAACAAGGCAGAAGTCAACGTCAAGGCATAATGGTCGCGATTTCGCTCATGGAGGTGAAAATCGACGGTTTTGCAAGACCTTCTGCGCAACAGCGACTTTGTTTGGGGGGATTGGCGTCGACGGACTCCTGCTGCGAGTCAAGGGCATACAGACGAAGCTATCGCCGTCCGCTTTACGTGCTGGAGTGCTGGGGATGACGGAATATTGCCAGAGGTTTTACACCGACTTCGTCTCGCCCCTGAGAGTGTTTTTCTTGCACGCAACTACTGTACACACCCGCGAGACAGACGCACGTGCTTCCATTGGTGCATGCTCTGGCCTCGTGAATCGATGTTGACGGGCTGGCAAGTCACTTGCCGCAAGTGCGTGGATGAGCTCGTGGCCGATTTCTTGTGAAGGTTCGGTGCGGCGGGAATGAAGTTCTGCGTTTCCAGTCACGCAGCAGGGGCGGGCAGGCTGGGCGAGATCGGGCAGTGCAAGGTGATGGTGGGGGCGCTCACAATGTCGTCCGAACCTTGGCTACGGGTTCCATGACGAGAGATGTGGGCACAGGCGTGGCGAGGGACGCGTCAGAACAGAGCCCAGACGCCACTTTGCAAGCGGAGTGAAGTCACCAGGCCAGCATTGACACGACGACGCTGGAGTTGTGGAGTCCAAGCCGGGTGTGGCACGTTTGAGACTTTCGCCTCGGTGGACATGCAGTGAGGCGTGGTGGCGAAGGATGCGTATGCTGGAAGTGAGACGTTTGACCTCGCGAGTGCAAGTGCCGGTGAAGAGGCCTCCTACTCGGCCGACGGCAAGATCATGCGGAGCTGAGGGCCGTCTGAAGAGGAGGAGGAAGCTGGAGGTGTAAATGTGAGGGAGAGTTGCGGCGAGAGCAGAATCAAGCTGTGCTGTAAGATGAGGTACCGGACGCTCTCTCGTGCTACTCGAGATGATGATGATGCAGAGTCCATGGATCATCCCTCTACTGCAGACGCAAGAGCGCTGGCCACCCCCGTCGCCGCATTTTCCGGTGCTTCAAGAAACCCAGGTGTTCGAGCACGGCAACCGGGCCAGCTTCCTCCACTACACGGGCGTGCAGGACTCGGATCTTGTGTACCTGAACTGCTTCAACTTCGTGTGCAAGAGAAGAAGGTGGGCAGTCTCAGTGGCGGTGAGCGCAGCCGCGTTCACTTGGCCAAAATGCTGCTGGGTGGCCACAACGTGGTGATGCTGGATGAGCCTACAAATGACCTGGATGTTGACACACTGCGCTGCCTGGAAGCTGCCCTCACGGACTTAGACGGCGTCTTCGATGGTGATTTCCCACGACCGATGGTTCTTGGACCGCATTTGCTCCCACATCATCGCGTTCGAGGGCAATGGCCACGTCGAGCTCTTCGACGGCAACTACACCGAGTACGAGCGCGAGCGCAAGTAACCGCTGCCGTAGTTTGCTCTACAAGTATTGCTCACCGTTTGATAGACAAAATGTTGTTTTGACTTTGAGATATCATTCGTACTCTGGAGTTCAGTTTATTCAATTGCTGCAGCTTGACCTGGTGGATACGAATGGAGCCGCCGCCCAGCTCCCAGCCGTTGCACACGATGTCGTAGTGCTGGCGGTGATTTCCAGCAGCTTCTCGGCGATCGACATCGTGTATCTCGACGCTCGCGGGCATCCGTCCTGGTACCAGAAGATCCGCTACGCCTCGAACAACTTGTGCCAGCAGAACGCCAGTCAGATTCAAAGCTACGTCACGGTGGAAGCCGCGCTGGACGCTGGGATTGAAGACAACGTGTGCTCCGTCGACACTTGTCCAGCCTCGCTGGATATCAACTCCGACCTCGACTTCATGCGTGCGGAGGTGAGGACCGGTGGGGCATCAACTCGAACGGCACGTGCTTCGCGGCGTTGAACTCGTACATGGGCGACTTTATCTGCAGCGCGGGGAATCCCAACCCCAGCTGCAAACCGCTCGACGACGCGCCTGTGCTACCCGCGGATGAATCGACCTTCGCCTTCCAAATGGACGCACTATCGGCGAACTGGCTGGTGCACATGGGGGTGTACACAGACTTCGTCAAGTACCAGGTGGAGTGGGTCCCCGGTCCGAGTGGTTACGTCCGCTGGATGCTGGACGGAGACCCGTTGTACGAGATCCCAGCTGAGACCATCACGAACCCCCCGCAAGGAGTAGACACCGACCTGAAGAACCCCCGCAAGATCATGATCGAGGAGCCTTTGTACCTCATTTTCAACGTGGCCATGTCCAGCAAGTGGGGGGCCCAACCGCCCAACCCGAAGAATCCCTGTCGTGGGGACGGCACGGACCCCGTGGCCAACCGCATCTGCGATTCCTTCCCCATGTACTTGAAAATCGACTACGTCCGAGTGTACCAGGACCTGTCACCCGACTCGATCATGAGCGTCGGCTGCGACCCGAAGACGCACCCCACGCGTCAATGGATACTGGACCACCTTGACGAGTACGAGGACGAGGAGAACAAACTCGTTGAAGTGCGTGGGAGGGCCTTCTGTCGGACGGATGAGGACTGCACGGTTCAAACGAAGCACCGCCGACGTGACAGCAGATCCACCGTCATATTCACCGGAAGGTGCGTGAATCAACGCTGTGAGTGCTCAGGCGGCACGTGGACAGGACCGCGCTGCATTGTGCCGAGTCAACCGAGCGCTGTGTCGTTCAGCCCTCCTCTAATTGTGTCTGTCTGCGTTGGTTCGTTGCTCTTTGTGCTGGGGATCGCTTCCTGTGTCGCAATGAGAGTGAAGCGCAAGAAAGACGCAGAGGCTGCTGAAACGGAGCGCAAGGTGAAGCAGCAGCAACGACAGCAGTACGAACTACTGCGCCGCCAGTCCAGTCTGCACCTCCAAAGCGCGTGGTCATCGGAATAGGGCGACGACGCCAGAGCTAGTTCATTTGACTCAATAAGAGGGATTTTGCTTCTTCACTGATCATTGTTTGTACTGTTATCCACTCGCGAACAAGCTGTGCTAGCGTCAGACGAGAAGTCGTTCGGCGGGGTCGTCTACGGCCTGCAGTCTGCGAAGAGAGAAAGTCGACCATGGCCTCAGTATCACCAGCCCATCGTCGTTGTGAACGTTTGCACTGCTCCGTACTATGGTGGCCGTCGAGTCACTCGACTTCAAACTCGACTCGTATCACGTCGTATGGTACTGACCCCGATCACAGACAGAATTCACTTCGTTGCCGTGGGAGAGGAGGCTTCCCTTTAGCGATCTTGGCTGTGATGTTGCGCAAGCAGCGAGAAGTTGGCATTCCGGCAACATCTAATGGGCGCCAGACAGGGCGTTGTGGCGGTAGGTGCCGAGCAGCGAATGCATCGAGTGAAATGCAGTGCACGCAGCTCCGTTTGAGCTGTATATGATCTTAGTTCGATGGGGGTCATGTCCGACATACCGCTGATCTCGCGGAGATGCGGGCCTAATTGCAAACTAGAATTGCAAGATGATAACCGAGTTTGCTCGTTTAGGGTCCTTCATAAGTATTACTTGAAGAGTACTATAGTACTGAGCTGATGATAGAAGCGCGGTAGTAGTATCACTACTACCCACAAAAAAATCGGGTAGTAGTCTTACCGAGGTGTATTATTTCGGCAAGTACTACTAACCCCTGGCTACAATATCAGTACAGTATTTTTGCCACGAAATAAGTCATGACATGTATATATTTATCCAATGAATGGAATGACAGAGGTTTTATTGGTGGAACTGTAGTAACCATCACAAACTATGTCACAACATCGAAGAGGTTATTCATTTTATCGCTTCCTTGGTGAAGGAAAGTACTGTACATTGTCTTAATTGAAGCAGTTCCTTGTCACTATTAGTGACTCATTAAATTGAGACGGCTCCCTCATGATTTGCCTGCCTTCCGCTCGGCCACGACCATTTTGCCGGCGAGACGTCGAACCGCAGGCCCGGGCCCAGCGAGCTCGACTCCGATCGGTTGGCTGGCGTCGCGGGCGGCGGGGGTCCCGGACAGCCAGTCACTCGCCGGGGCTGCCGCCGCCCTCGCCGAAGCTGCTCATTTCCCGATTCGCATCGGCAAGCGCAAGCAGCAACCCAAAATGCTCGCTGCCGCTGCCCCCACCGTCCCAAGCGGGGCGCGCCAAACGAAACCGCGCCAAACCTGGCCTGCCATGTGGCACTGGTTGTCCCATCTGGTTTCGGCGCTGGTGCTCGAGGACCTTTTCCGTCCGGTCGCCACGGTGCCACCACCATATGCATTACACCAATACGTACGCCTTTGTCTCAATTAGGTGCGATTTGGATTGCAAGCTCACTAACCTTACCTTTGCTTAATGACCATTAGCTTCAACAACGACCTCACGCTTTCGCACACCACATCCACTACGACGACTGCTACCGCATCGACTGCATATCCGCTTAGGAGCTGCACAACTACGACAACTGCTGCAGGTTCGGCTGCGTACCCATCAAGGTGCTGAAATATATGACGACTGCTGCCGCATCGACTGCATACACACCGAGGTACTGCACAATTTCGACAACTGCTGCAGCATCGGCTGTGTACCCGCCAAGGTGCTGCACTACAACGACGACTGCTGCAGTATCAGCTCCGGACCCGCCAAGGTGCTGCACTACTACGACGAGTGCTGCAGGCTACCCGCCGAGGTGCTGCACAACTTCGACAAGTGCTGAAGCTTCGGCTGCATACCCGCCGAGGAGCTGCACAACTTCGACAAGTGCTGCAGCTGAAGCTTCGCCGAGGAGCTGCACAACTTCGACAAGTGCTGAAGCTTCATCTGCGTACCCACCAAGGTGCTGCAGTACAACGATGACTGCTGCAGTATCGGCTCCGTACCCGCCAAGGTGCTGCACTACTACGACGAGTGCTGCAGGCTACCCGCCGAGGTGCTGCACAACTTCGACAAGTGCTGAAGCTTCGGCTGCATACCCGCCGAGGAGCTGCACAACTTCGACAAGTGCTGCAGCTGAAGCTTCGCCGAGGAGCTGCACAACTTCGACAAGTGCTGAAGCTTCGGTTGCGTACCCACCAAGGTGCTGCAGTACAACGATGACTGCTGCAGTATCGGCTCCGTACCCGCCAAGGTGCTGCATTCCTACGGTGATTGCTGCAGGCCACCCGCCAAGGGTTGCTGCACTATGCTGCCGCATCGGCTGCACATGGTGCACTACTACGTCAACTGCTGCATCATCGGCTGCGTACCGCCGAGGTGGTGCGAGCCGAACTGCGTCTGCACCTTGTTCACGACGCCCATGTCGCCCTCGAACGCCATCTTGCTGAAGGAGGGCATCTTCTGGCCGCGGTCGAACATGCAGGTCGCCGCCCTTGCGGCTGGACGGTCACTTGCTGTGCTCCTTGGCCAGTTGCGCGAACTTGAGGAACAACCACTACTACGACGGCGTCCGAAGATGCCATCGGCGCCAAGATCTGCTGGCCGTGCTGGCCCCCTCGAGGATCCCGACGAGCGCTGCTGCAGTCCGCGCCAACATTTTGGTGGGAAATGCTCGCCGCTACTGGCGCATTGGCTGCAGGCTTCACCCGCATTGGGTTGACACGTTCAGTCTGCATGCCCGCGTTGGGTCGGCACGTTGAGTCTGCGTACGTGCATGTTGGGCCCCATTCCGTAAACCACAAGTCGAATGTCACCATCGACGACAATCACCAGACGGCTTTTCAGTATTGAATATAGCAGGTCGTCCGGTCAGACAGTTGTTGCCGGTTTAGGGGGCTCGTTGCTCTATTGGATGGGGGGGCAGTTCTTCTAGAGGGAGGGAGGGAATCATTTGCCAATCTTCACGGCTAAAGTGAATTTTGGGTGCAGAGTGGACAACCAACATGCGCGTGTGGAGATGACGACCGAGGCGCCCACGACAAGATTCGACACCAGCGACCGCTTTCTCCATCTCGCCAGGACGCCCAGGACGCTGTCCGTCCAAGTTGCGCCGACGGAGACGCGCTGTGGACGAAGTTCTGGCCGTTAGCAGCTCTGCCGACGCCCCGTGACGCTGACAAAAGGATTAAGTCAGATGCTGTGGCCCACAGAGCTCCCTCCGTGTTACCGCTTTGGCGGTAGATGGATACAGTGCAAGAGCTGTGTTTGGCAGTATTTGGTCGTCGCGGTGGGTCTGTAAGCGGAGATACAGCGCTTCAAGACGACGGCTTGAAATCGGGGCCCGCACCAATTTTCCGACGTGTGAGCAAGCGAGAGCTGTTGAGGCGCAGCAGCAAGTGGGGCAAGATGCGGGAGGACGACACGACTCCGAAAAGCTATGCTGCAGCGCCAACGGTCAGGATTTGGCTTCTCTGTGTGGCAGTTTGCGTCTTCCTGTGATCGGGGTGATAGACGGACATTCGGCCGCCGCTATTTTGCTGGCGGAGATTGGCCTCGACGGTGTGCTATTCCAAGTCGAGTGCATGCAGACGAAGCCGATGCAACCGGTCTGATGTGCTGAAAGGCTCTGTGGGAGGAGCTACCGCAAGAGTTGGTCGTCGTCGACTTCGTGGTCTTGTCGCCGTACTTTGACTGAGCGCCTGATGACGGCAGAACCGAGGCATCCCAGACTTTTGCGTGGCTCCAGTGAACTAGACGCGCTAATTTCTTGCTGGAAACAAGGCAGAAGTCAACGTCAAGGCATAATGGTCGCGATTTCGCTCATGGAGGTGAAAATCGACGGTTTTGCAAGACCTTCTGCGCAACAGCGACTTTGTTTGGGGGGATTGGCGTCGACGGACTCCTGCTGCGAGTCAAGGGCATACAGACGAAGCTATCGCCGTCCGCTTTACGTGCTGGAGTGCTGGGGATGACGGAATATTGCCAGAGGTTTTACACCGACTTCGTCTCGCCCCTGAGAGTGTTTTTCTTGCACGCAACTACTGTACACACCCGCGAGACAGACGCACGTGCTTCCATTGGTGCATGCTCTGGCCTCGTGAATCGATGTTGACGGGCTGGCAAGTCACTTGCCGCAAGTGCGTGGATGAGCTCGTGGCCGATTTCTTGTGAAGGTTCGGTGCGGCGGGAATGAAGTTCTGCGTTTCCAGTCACGCAGCAGGGGCGGGCAGGCTGGGCGAGATCGGGCAGTGCAAGGTGATGGTGGGGGCGCTCACAATGTCGTCCGAACCTTGGCTACGGGTTCCATGACGAGAGATGTGGGCACAGGCGTGGCGAGGGACGCGTCAGAACAGAGCCCAGACGCCACTTTGCAAGCGGAGTGAAGTCACCAGGCCAGCATTGACACGACGACGCTGGAGTTGTGGAGTCCAAGCCGGGTGTGGCACGTTTGAGACTTTCGCCTCGGTGGACATGCAGTGAGGCGTGGTGGCGAAGGATGCGTATGCTGGAAGTGAGACGTTTGACCTCGCGAGTGCAAGTGCCGGTGAAGAGGCCTCCTACTCGGCCGACGGCAAGATCATGCGGAGCTGAGGGCCGTCTGAAGAGGAGGAGGAAGCTGGAGGTGTAAATGTGAGGGAGAGTTGCGGCGAGAGCAGAATCAAGCTGTGCTGTAAGATGAGGTACCGGACGCTCTCTCGTGCTACTCGAGATGATGATGATGCAGAGTCCATGGATCATCCCTCTACTGCAGACGCAAGAGCGCTGGCCACCCCCGTCGCCGCATTTTCCGGTGCTTCAAGAAACCCAGGTGTTCGAGCACGGCAACCGGGCCAGCTTCCTCCACTACACGGGCGTGCAGGACTCGGATCTTGTGTACCTGAACTGCTTCAACTTCGTGTGCAAGAGAAGAAGGTGGGCAGTCTCAGTGGCGGTGAGCGCAGCCGCGTTCACTTGGCCAAAATGCTGCTGGGTGGCCACAACGTGGTGATGCTGGATGAGCCTACAAATGACCTGGATGTTGACACACTGCGCTGCCTGGAAGCTGCCCTCACGGACTTAGACGGCGTCTTCGATGGTGATTTCCCACGACCGATGGTTCTTGGACCGCATTTGCTCCCACATCATCGCGTTCGAGGGCAATGGCCACGTCGAGCTCTTCGACGGCAACTACACCGAGTACGAGCGCGAGCGCAAGTAACCGCTGCCGTAGTTTGCTCTACAAGTATTGCTCACCGTTTGATAGACAAAATGTTGTTTTGACTTTGAGATATCATTCGTACTCTGGAGTTCAGTTTATTCAATTGCTGCAGCTTGACCTGGTGGATACGAATGGAGCCGCCGCCCAGCTCCCAGCCGTTGCACACGATGTCGTAGTGCTGGCGGTGATTTCCAGCAGCTTCTCGGCGATCGACATCGTGTATCTCGACGCTCGCGGGCATCCGTCCTGGTACCAGAAGATCCGCTACGCCTCGAACAACTTGTGCCAGCAGAACGCCAGTCAGATTCAAAGCTACGTCACGGTGGAAGCCGCGCTGGACGCTGGGATTGAAGACAACGTGTGCTCCGTCGACACTTGTCCAGCCTCGCTGGATATCAACTCCGACCTCGACTTCATGCGTGCGGAGGTGAGGACCGGTGGGGCATCAACTCGAACGGCACGTGCTTCGCGGCGTTGAACTCGTACATGGGCGACTTTATCTGCAGCGCGGGGAATCCCAACCCCAGCTGCAAACCGCTCGACGACGCGCCTGTGCTACCCGCGGATGAATCGACCTTCGCCTTCCAAATGGACGCACTGTCGGCGAACTGGCCGGTGCACATGGGGGTGTACACAGACTTCGTCAAGTACCAGGTGGAGTGGGTCCCCGGTCCTAGTGGTTACGTCCGCTGGATGCTGGACGGAGACCCGTTGTACGAGATTCCAGCCGAGACCATCACGAACCCCCCGCAAGGAGTAGACACCGACCTGAAGAACCCCCGCAAGATCATGATCGAGGAGCCTTTGTACCTCATCTTCAACGTGGCCATGTCCAGCAAGTGGGGGGCCCAACCGCCCAACCCGAAGAATCCCTGTCGTGGGGACGGCACGGACCCCGTGGCCAACCGCATCTGCGATTCCTTCCCCATGTACTTGAAAATCGACTACGTCCGAGTGTACCAGGACCTGTCACCCGACTCGATCATGAGCGTCGGCTGCGACCCGAAGACGCACCCCACGCGTCAATGGATACTGGACCACCTTGACGAGTACGAGGACGAGGAGAACAAACTCGTTGAAGTGCGTGGGAGGGCCTTCTGTCGGACGGATGAGGACTGCACGGTTCAAACGAAGCACCGCCGACGTGACAGCAGATCCACCGTCATATTCACCGGAAGGTGCGTGAATCAACGCTGTGAGTGCTCAGGCGGCACGTGGACAGGACCGCGCTGCATTGTGCCGAGTCAACCGAGCGCTGTGTCGTTCAGCCCTCCTCTAATTGTGTCTGTCTGCGTTGGTTCGTTGCTCTTTGTGCTGGGGATCGCTTCCTGTGTCGCAATGAGAGTGAAGCGCAAGAAAGACGCAGAGGCTGCTGAAACGGAGCGCAAGGTGAAGCAGCAGCAACGACAGCAGTACGAACTACTGCGCCGCCAGTCCAGTCTGCACCTCCAAAGCGCGTGGTCATCGGAATAGGGCGACGACGCCAGAGCTAGTTCATTTGACTCAATAAGAGGGATTTTGCTTCTTCACTGATCATTGTTTGTACTGTTATCCACTCGCGAACAAGCTGTGCTAGCGTCAGACGAGAAGTCGTTCGGCGGGGTCGTCTACGGCCTGCAGTCTGCGAAGAGAGAAAGTCGACCATGGCCTCAGTATCACCAGCCCATCGTCGTTGTGAACGTTTGCACTGCTCCGTACTATGGTGGCCGTCGAGTCACTCGACTTCAAACTCGACTCGTATCACGTCGTATGGTACTGACCCCGATCACAGACAGAATTCACTTCGTTGCCGTGGGAGAGGAGGCTTCCCTTTAGCGATCTTGGCTGTGATGTTGCGCAAGCTGCGAGAAGTTGGCATTCCGGCAACATCTAATGGGCGCCAGACAGGGCGTTGTGGCGGTAGGTGCCGAAAAGCGAATGCATCGAGTGAAGTGCAGTGCACGCAGCTCCGTTTGAGCTGTATATGATCTTAGTTCGATGGTGGTCATGTCCGACATACCGCCGATCTCGCGGAGATGCGGGCCTAATTGCAAACTAGAATTGCAAGATGATAACCGAGTTTGCTCGTTTAGGGTCCTTCATAAGTATTACTTGAAGAGTACTATAGTACTGAGCTGATGATAGAAGCGCGGTAGTAGTATCACTACTACCCACAAAAAAATCGGGTAGTAGTCTTACCGAGGTGTATTATTTCGGCAAGTACTACTAACCCCTGGCTACAATATCAGTACAGTATTTTTGCCACGAAATAAGTCATGACATGTATATATTTATCCAATGAATGGAATGACAGAGGTTTTATTGGTGGAACTGTAGTAACCATCACAAACTATGTCACAACATCGAAGAGGTTATTCATTTTATCGCTTCCTTGGTGAAGGAAAGTACTGTACATTGTCTTAATTGAAGCAGTTCCTTGTCACTATTAGTGACTCATTAAATTGAGACGGCTCCCTCATGATTTGCCTGCCTTCCGCTCGGCCACGACCATTTTGCCGGCGAGACGTCGAACCGCAGGCCCGGGCCCAGCGAGCTCGACTCCGATCGGTTGGCTGGCGTCGCGGGCGGCGGGGGTCCCGGACAGCCAGTCACTCGCCGGGGCTGCCGCCGCCCTCGCCGAAGCTGCTCATTTCCCGATTCGCATCGGCAAGCGCAAGCAGCAACCCAAAATGCTCGCTGCCGCTGCCCCCACCGTCCCAAGCGGGGCGCGCCAAACGAAACCGCGCCAAACCTGGCCTGCCATGTGGCACTGGTTGTCCCATCTGGTTTCGGCGCTGGTGCTCGAGGACCTTTTCCGTCCGGTCGCCACGGTGCCACCACCATATGCATTACACCAATACGTACGCCTTTGTCTCAATTAGGTGCGATTTGGATTGCAAGCTCACTAACCTTACCTTTGCTTAATGACCATTAGCTTCAACAACGACCTCACGCTTTCGCACACCACATCCACTACGACGACTGCTACCGCATCGACTGCATATCCGCTTAGGAGCTGCACAACTACGACAACTGCTGCAGGTTCGGCTGCGTACCCATCAAGGTGCTGAAATATATGACGACTGCTGCCGCATCGACTGCATACACACCGAGGTACTGCACAATTTCGACAACTGCTGCAGCATCGGCTGTGTACCCGCCAAGGTGCTGCACTACAACGACGACTGCTGCAGTATCAGCTCCGGACCCGCCAAGGTGCTGCACTACTACGACGAGTGCTGCAGGCTACCCGCCGAGGTGCTGCACAACTTCGACAAGTGCTGAAGCTTCGGCTGCATACCCGCCGAGGAGCTGCACAACTTCGACAAGTGCTGCAGCTGAAGCTTCGCCGAGGAGCTGCACAACTTCGACAAGTGCTGAAGCTTCATCTGCGTACCCACCAAGGTGCTGCAGTACAACGATGACTGCTGCAGTATCGGCTCCGTACCCGCCAAGGTGCTGCACTACTACGACGAGTGCTGCAGGCTACCCGCCGAGGTGCTGCACAACTTCGACAAGTGCTGAAGCTTCGGCTGCATACCCGCCGAGGAGCTGCACAACTTCGACAAGTGCTGCAGCTGAAGCTTCGCCGAGGAGCTGCACAACTTCGACAAGTGCTGAAGCTTCGGTTGCGTACCCACCAAGGTGCTGCAGTACAACGATGACTGCTGCAGTATCGGCTCCGTACCCGCCAAGGTGCTGCATTCCTACGGTGATTGCTGCAGGCCACCCGCCAAGGGTTGCTGCACTATGCTGCCGCATCGGCTGCACATGGTGCACTACTACGTCAACTGCTGCATCATCGGCTGCGTACCGCCGAGGTGGTGCGAGCCGAACTGCGTCTGCACCTTGTTCACGACGCCCATGTCGCCCTCGAACGCCATCTTGCTGAAGGAGGGCATCTTCTGGCCGCGGTCGAACATGCAGGTCGCCGCCCTTGCGGCTGGACGGTCACTTGCTGTGCTCCTTGGCCAGTTGCGCGAACTTGAGGAACAACCACTACTACGACGGCGTCCGAAGATGCCATCGGCGCCAAGATCTGCTGGCCGTGCTGGCCCCCTCGAGGATCCCGACGAGCGCTGCTGCAGTCCGCGCCAACATTTTGGTGGGAAATGCTCGCCGCTACTGGCGCATTGGCTGCAGGCTTCACCCGCATTGGGTTGACACGTTCAGTCTGCATGCCCGCGTTGGGTCGGCACGTTGAGTCTGCGTACGTGCATGTTGGGCCCCATTCCGTAAACCACAAGTCGAATGTCACCATCGACGACAATCACCAGACGGCTTTTCAGTATTGAATATAGCAGGTCGTCCGGTCAGACAGTTGTTGCCGGTTTAGGGGGCTCGTTGCTCTATTGGATGGGGGGGGGCAGTTCTTCTAGAGGGAGGGAGGGAATCATTTGCCAATCTTCACGGCTAAAGTGAATTTTGGGTGCAGAGTGGACAACCAACATGCGCGTGTGGAGATGACGACCGAGGCGCCCACGACAAGATTCGACACCAGCGACCGCTTTCTCCATCTCGCCAGGACGCCCAGGACGCTGTCCGTCCAAGTTGCGCCGACGGAGACGCGCTGTGGACGAAGTTCTGGCCGTTAGCAGCTCTGCCGACGCCCCGTGACGCTGACAAAAGGATTAAGTCAGATGCTGTGGCCCACAGAGCTCCCTCCGTGTTACCGCTTTGGCGGTAGATGGATACAGTGCAAGAGCTGTGTTTGGCAGTATTTGGTCGTCGCGGTGGGTCTGTAAGCGGAGATACAGCGCTTCAAGACGACGGCTTGAAATCGGGGCCCGCACCAATTTTCCGACGTGTGAGCAAGCGAGAGCTGTTGAGGCGCAGCAGCAAGTGGGGCAAGATGCGGGAGGACGACACGACTCCGAAAAGCTATGCTGCAGCGCCAACGGTCAGGATTTGGCTTCTCTGTGTGGCAGTTTGCGTCTTCCTGTGATCGGGGTGATAGACGGACATTCGGCCGCCGCTATTTTGCTGGCGGAGATTGGCCTCGACGGTGTGCTATTCCAAGTCGAGTGCATGCAGACGAAGCCGATGCAACCGGTCTGATGTACTGAAAGGCTCTGTGGGAGGAGCTACCGCAAGAGTTGGTCGTCGTCGACTTCGTGGTCTTGTCGCCGTACTTTGACTGAGCGCCTGATGACGGCAGAACCGAGGCATCCCAGACTTTTGCGTGGCTCCAGTGAACTAGACGCGCTAATTTCTTGCTGGAAACAAGGCAGAAGTCAACGTCAAGGCATAATGGTCGCGATTTCGCTCATGGAGGTGAAAATCGACGGTTTTGCAAGACCTTCTGCGCAACAGCGACTTTGTTTGGGGGGATTGGCGTCGACGGACTCCTGCTGCGAGTCAAGGGCATACAGACGAAGCTATCGCCGTCCGCTTTACGTGCTGGAGTGCTGGGGATGACGGAATATTGCCAGAGGTTTTACACCGACTTCGTCTCGCCCCTGAGAGTGTTTTTCTTGCACGCAACTACTGTACACACCCGCGAGACAGACGCACGTGCTTCCATTGGTGCATGCTCTGGCCTCGTGAATCGATGTTGACGGGCTGGCAAGTCACTTGCCGCAAGTGCGTGGATGAGCTCGTGGCCGATTTCTTGTGAAGGTTCGGTGCGGCGGGAATGAAGTTCTGCGTTTCCAGTCACGCAGCAGGGGCGGGCAGGCTGGGCGAGATCGGGCAGTGCAAGGTGATGGTGGGGGCGCTCACAATGTCGTCCGAACCTTGGCTACGGGTTCCATGACGAGAGATGTGGGCACAGGCGTGGCGAGGGACGCGTCAGAACAGAGCCCAGACGCCACTTTGCAAGCGGAGTGAAGTCACCAGGCCAGCATTGACACGACGACGCTGGAGTTGTGGAGTCCAAGCCGGGTGTGGCACGTTTGAGACTTTCGCCTCGGTGGACATGCAGTGAGGCGTGGTGGCGAAGGATGCGTATGCTGGAAGTGAGACGTTTGACCTCGCGAGTGCAAGTGCCGGTGAAGAGGCCTCCTACTCGGCCGACGGCAAGATCATGCGGAGCTGAGGGCCGTCTGAAGAGGAGGAGGAAGCTGGAGGTGTAAATGTGAGGGAGAGTTGCGGCGAGAGCAGAATCAAGCTGTGCTGTAAGATGAGGTACCGGACGCTCTCTCGTGCTACTCGAGATGATGATGATGCAGAGTCCATGGATCATCCCTCTACTGCAGACGCAAGAGCGCTGGCCACCCCCGTCGCCGCATTTTCCGGTGCTTCAAGAAACCCAGGTGTTCGAGCACGGCAACCGGGCCAGCTTCCTCCACTACACGGGCGTGCAGGACTCGGATCTTGTGTACCTGAACTGCTTCAACTTCGTGTGCAAGAGAAGAAGGTGGGCAGTCTCAGTGGCGGTGAGCGCAGCCGCGTTCACTTGGCCAAAATGCTGCTGGGTGGCCACAACGTGGTGATGCTGGATGAGCCTACAAATGACCTGGATGTTGACACACTGCGCTGCCTGGAAGCTGCCCTCACGGACTTAGACGGCGTCTTCGATGGTGATTTCCCACGACCGATGGTTCTTGGACCGCATTTGCTCCCACATCATCGCGTTCGAGGGCAATGGCCACGTCGAGCTCTTCGACGGCAACTACACCGAGTACGAGCGCGAGCGCAAGTAACCGCTGCCGTAGTTTGCTCTACAAGTATTGCTCACCGTTTGATAGACAAAATGTTGTTTTGACTTTGAGATATCATTCGTACTCTGGAGTTCAGTTTATTCAATTGCTGCAGCTTGACCTGGTGGATACGAATGGAGCCGCCGCCCAGCTCCCAGCCGTTGCACACGATGTCGTAGTGCTGGCGGTGATTTCCAGCAGCTTCTCGGCGATCGACATCGTGTATCTCGACGCTCGCGGGCATCCGTCCTGGTACCAGAAGATCCGCTACGCCTCGAACAACTTGTGCCAGCAGAACGCCAGTCAGATTCAAAGCTACGTCACGGTGGAAGCCGCGCTGGACGCTGGGATTGAAGACAACGTGTGCTCCGTCGACACTTGTCCAGCCTCGCTGGATATCAACTCCGACCTCGACTTCATGCGTGCGGAGGTGAGGACCGGTGGGGCATCAACTCGAACGGCACGTGCTTCGCGGCGTTGAACTCGTACATGGGCGACTTTATCTGCAGCGCGGGGAATCCCAACCCCAGCTGCAAACCGCTCGACGACGCGCCTGTGCTACCCGCGGATGAATCGACCTTCGCCTTCCAAATGGACGCACTATCGGCGAACTGGCTGGTGCACATGGGGGTGTACACAGACTTCGTCAAGTACCAGGTGGAGTGGGTCCCCGGTCCGAGTGGTTACGTCCGCTGGATGCTGGACGGAGACCCGTTGTACGAGATCCCAGCTGAGACCATCACGAACCCCCCGCAAGGAGTAGACACCGACCTGAAGAACCCCCGCAAGATCATGATCGAGGAGCCTTTGTACCTCATTTTCAACGTGGCCATGTCCAGCAAGTGGGGGGCCCAACCGCCCAACCCGAAGAATCCCTGTCGTGGGGACGGCACGGACCCCGTGGCCAACCGCATCTGCGATTCCTTCCCCATGTACTTGAAAATCGACTACGTCCGAGTGTACCAGGACCTGTCACCCGACTCGATCATGAGCGTCGGCTGCGACCCGAAGACGCACCCCACGCGTCAATGGATACTGGACCACCTTGACGAGTACGAGGACGAGGAGAACAAACTCGTTGAAGTGCGTGGGAGGGCCTTCTGTCGGACGGATGAGGACTGCACGGTTCAAACGAAGCACCGCCGACGTGACAGCAGATCCACCGTCATATTCACCGGAAGGTGCGTGAATCAACGCTGTGAGTGCTCAGGCGGCACGTGGACAGGACCGCGCTGCATTGTGCCGAGTCAACCGAGCGCTGTGTCGTTCAGCCCTCCTCTAATTGTGTCTGTCTGCGTTGGTTCGTTGCTCTTTGTGCTGGGGATCGCTTCCTGTGTCGCAATGAGAGTGAAGCGCAAGAAAGACGCAGAGGCTGCTGAAACGGAGCGCAAGGTGAAGCAGCAGCAACGACAGCAGTACGAACTACTGCGCCGCCAGTCCAGTCTGCACCTCCAAAGCGCGTGGTCATCGGAATAGGGCGACGACGCCAGAGCTAGTTCATTTGACTCAATAAGAGGGATTTTGCTTCTTCACTGATCATTGTTTGTACTGTTATCCACTCGCGAACAAGCTGTGCTAGCGTCAGACGAGAAGTCGTTCGGCGGGGTCGTCTACGGCCTGCAGTCTGCGAAGAGAGAAAGTCGACCATGGCCTCAGTATCACCAGCCCATCGTCGTTGTGAACGTTTGCACTGCTCCGTACTATGGTGGCCGTCGAGTCACTCGACTTCAAACTCGACTCGTATCACGTCGTATGGTACTGACCCCGATCACAGACAGAATTCACTTCGTTGCCGTGGGAGAGGAGGCTTCCCTTTAGCGATCTTGGCTGTGATGTTGCGCAAGCAGCGAGAAGTTGGCATTCCGGCAACATCTAATGGGCGCCAGACAGGGCGTTGTGGCGGTAGGTGCCGAGCAGCGAATGCATCGAGTGAAATGCAGTGCACGCAGCTCCGTTTGAGCTGTATATGATCTTAGTTCGATGGGGGTCATGTCCGACATACCGCTGATCTCGCGGAGATGCGGGCCTAATTGCAAACTAGAATTGCAAGATGATAACCGAGTTTGCTCGTTTAGGGTCCTTCATAAGTATTACTTGAAGAGTACTATAGTACTGAGCTGATGATAGAAGCGCGGTAGTAGTATCACTACTACCCACAAAAAAATCGGGTAGTAGTCTTACCGAGGTGTATTATTTCGGCAAGTACTACTAACCCCTGGCTACAATATCAGTACAGTATTTTTGCCACGAAATAAGTCATGACATGTATATATTTATCCAATGAATGGAATGACAGAGGTTTTATTGGTGGAACTGTAGTAACCATCACAAACTATGTCACAACATCGAAGAGGTTATTCATTTTATCGCTTCCTTGGTGAAGGAAAGTACTGTACATTGTCTTAATTGAAGCAGTTCCTTGTCACTATTAGTGACTCATTAAATTGAGACGGCTCCCTCATGATTTGCCTGCCTTCCGCTCGGCCACGACCATTTTGCCGGCGAGACGTCGAACCGCAGGCCCGGGCCCAGCGAGCTCGACTCCGATCGGTTGGCTGGCGTCGCGGGCGGCGGGGGTCCCGGACAGCCAGTCACTCGCCGGGGCTGCCGCCGCCCTCGCCGAAGCTGCTCATTTCCCGATTCGCATCGGCAAGCGCAAGCAGCAACCCAAAATGCTCGCTGCCGCTGCCCCCACCGTCCCAAGCGGGGCGCGCCAAACGAAACCGCGCCAAACCTGGCCTGCCATGTGGCACTGGTTGTCCCATCTGGTTTCGGCGCTGGTGCTCGAGGACCTTTTCCGTCCGGTCGCCACGGTGCCACCACCATATGCATTACACCAATACGTACGCCTTTGTCTCAATTAGGTGCGATTTGGATTGCAAGCTCACTAACCTTACCTTTGCTTAATGACCATTAGCTTCAACAACGACCTCACGCTTTCGCACACCACATCCACTACGACGACTGCTACCGCATCGACTGCATATCCGCTTAGGAGCTGCACAACTACGACAACTGCTGCAGGTTCGGCTGCGTACCCATCAAGGTGCTGAAATATATGACGACTGCTGCCGCATCGACTGCATACACACCGAGGTACTGCACAATTTCGACAACTGCTGCAGCATCGGCTGTGTACCCGCCAAGGTGCTGCACTACAACGACGACTGCTGCAGTATCAGCTCCGGACCCGCCAAGGTGCTGCACTACTACGACGAGTGCTGCAGGCTACCCGCCGAGGTGCTGCACAACTTCGACAAGTGCTGAAGCTTCGGCTGCATACCCGCCGAGGAGCTGCACAACTTCGACAAGTGCTGCAGCTGAAGCTTCGCCGAGGAGCTGCACAACTTCGACAAGTGCTGAAGCTTCATCTGCGTACCCACCAAGGTGCTGCAGTACAACGATGACTGCTGCAGTATCGGCTCCGTACCCGCCAAGGTGCTGCACTACTACGACGAGTGCTGCAGGCTACCCGCCGAGGTGCTGCACAACTTCGACAAGTGCTGAAGCTTCGGCTGCATACCCGCCGAGGAGCTGCACAACTTCGACAAGTGCTGCAGCTGAAGCTTCGCCGAGGAGCTGCACAACTTCGACAAGTGCTGAAGCTTCGGTTGCGTACCCACCAAGGTGCTGCAGTACAACGATGACTGCTGCAGTATCGGCTCCGTACCCGCCAAGGTGCTGCATTCCTACGGTGATTGCTGCAGGCCACCCGCCAAGGGTTGCTGCACTATGCTGCCGCATCGGCTGCACATGGTGCACTACTACGTCAACTGCTGCATCATCGGCTGCGTACCGCCGAGGTGGTGCGAGCCGAACTGCGTCTGCACCTTGTTCACGACGCCCATGTCGCCCTCGAACGCCATCTTGCTGAAGGAGGGCATCTTCTGGCCGCGGTCGAACATGCAGGTCGCCGCCCTTGCGGCTGGACGGTCACTTGCTGTGCTCCTTGGCCAGTTGCGCGAACTTGAGGAACAACCACTACTACGACGGCGTCCGAAGATGCCATCGGCGCCAAGATCTGCTGGCCGTGCTGGCCCCCTCGAGGATCCCGACGAGCGCTGCTGCAGTCCGCGCCAACATTTTGGTGGGAAATGCTCGCCGCTACTGGCGCATTGGCTGCAGGCTTCACCCGCATTGGGTTGACACGTTCAGTCTGCATGCCCGCGTTGGGTCGGCACGTTGAGTCTGCGTACGTGCATGTTGGGCCCCATTCCGTAAACCACAAGTCGAATGTCACCATCGACGACAATCACCAGACGGCTTTTCAGTATTGAATATAGCAGGTCGTCCGGTCAGACAGTTGTTGCCGGTTTAGGGGGCTCGTTGCTCTATTGGATGGGGGGGCAGTTCTTCTAGAGGGAGGGAGGGAATCATTTGCCAATCTTCACGGCTAAAGTGAATTTTGGGTGCAGAGTGGACAACCAACATGCGCGTGTGGAGATGACGACCGAGGCGCCCACGACAAGATTCGACACCAGCGACCGCTTTCTCCATCTCGCCAGGACGCCCAGGACGCTGTCCGTCCAAGTTGCGCCGACGGAGACGCGCTGTGGACGAAGTTCTGGCCGTTAGCAGCTCTGCCGACGCCCCGTGACGCTGACAAAAGGATTAAGTCAGATGCTGTGGCCCACAGAGCTCCCTCCGTGTTACCGCTTTGGCGGTAGATGGATACAGTGCAAGAGCTGTGTTTGGCAGTATTTGGTCGTCGCGGTGGGTCTGTAAGCGGAGATACAGCGCTTCAAGACGACGGCTTGAAATCGGGGCCCGCACCAATTTTCCGACGTGTGAGCAAGCGAGAGCTGTTGAGGCGCAGCAGCAAGTGGGGCAAGATGCGGGAGGACGACACGACTCCGAAAAGCTATGCTGCAGCGCCAACGGTCAGGATTTGGCTTCTCTGTGTGGCAGTTTGCGTCTTCCTGTGATCGGGGTGATAGACGGACATTCGGCCGCCGCTATTTTGCTGGCGGAGATTGGCCTCGACGGTGTGCTATTCCAAGTCGAGTGCATGCAGACGAAGCCGATGCAACCGGTCTGATGTGCTGAAAGGCTCTGTGGGAGGAGCTACCGCAAGAGTTGGTCGTCGTCGACTTCGTGGTCTTGTCGCCGTACTTTGACTGAGCGCCTGATGACGGCAGAACCGAGGCATCCCAGACTTTTGCGTGGCTCCAGTGAACTAGACGCGCTAATTTCTTGCTGGAAACAAGGCAGAAGTCAACGTCAAGGCATAATGGTCGCGATTTCGCTCATGGAGGTGAAAATCGACGGTTTTGCAAGACCTTCTGCGCAACAGCGACTTTGTTTGGGGGGATTGGCGTCGACGGACTCCTGCTGCGAGTCAAGGGCATACAGACGAAGCTATCGCCGTCCGCTTTACGTGCTGGAGTGCTGGGGATGACGGAATATTGCCAGAGGTTTTACACCGACTTCGTCTCGCCCCTGAGAGTGTTTTTCTTGCACGCAACTACTGTACACACCCGCGAGACAGACGCACGTGCTTCCATTGGTGCATGCTCTGGCCTCGTGAATCGATGTTGACGGGCTGGCAAGTCACTTGCCGCAAGTGCGTGGATGAGCTCGTGGCCGATTTCTTGTGAAGGTTCGGTGCGGCGGGAATGAAGTTCTGCGTTTCCAGTCACGCAGCAGGGGCGGGCAGGCTGGGCGAGATCGGGCAGTGCAAGGTGATGGTGGGGGCGCTCACAATGTCGTCCGAACCTTGGCTACGGGTTCCATGACGAGAGATGTGGGCACAGGCGTGGCGAGGGACGCGTCAGAACAGAGCCCAGACGCCACTTTGCAAGCGGAGTGAAGTCACCAGGCCAGCATTGACACGACGACGCTGGAGTTGTGGAGTCCAAGCCGGGTGTGGCACGTTTGAGACTTTCGCCTCGGTGGACATGCAGTGAGGCGTGGTGGCGAAGGATGCGTATGCTGGAAGTGAGACGTTTGACCTCGCGAGTGCAAGTGCCGGTGAAGAGGCCTCCTACTCGGCCGACGGCAAGATCATGCGGAGCTGAGGGCCGTCTGAAGAGGAGGAGGAAGCTGGAGGTGTAAATGTGAGGGAGAGTTGCGGCGAGAGCAGAATCAAGCTGTGCTGTAAGATGAGGTACCGGACGCTCTCTCGTGCTACTCGAGATGATGATGATGCAGAGTCCATGGATCATCCCTCTACTGCAGACGCAAGAGCGCTGGCCACCCCCGTCGCCGCATTTTCCGGTGCTTCAAGAAACCCAGGTGTTCGAGCACGGCAACCGGGCCAGCTTCCTCCACTACACGGGCGTGCAGGACTCGGATCTTGTGTACCTGAACTGCTTCAACTTCGTGTGCAAGAGAAGAAGGTGGGCAGTCTCAGTGGCGGTGAGCGCAGCCGCGTTCACTTGGCCAAAATGCTGCTGGGTGGCCACAACGTGGTGATGCTGGATGAGCCTACAAATGACCTGGATGTTGACACACTGCGCTGCCTGGAAGCTGCCCTCACGGACTTAGACGGCGTCTTCGATGGTGATTTCCCACGACCGATGGTTCTTGGACCGCATTTGCTCCCACATCATCGCGTTCGAGGGCAATGGCCACGTCGAGCTCTTCGACGGCAACTACACCGAGTACGAGCGCGAGCGCAAGTAACCGCTGCCGTAGTTTGCTCTACAAGTATTGCTCACCGTTTGATAGACAAAATGTTGTTTTGACTTTGAGATATCATTCGTACTCTGGAGTTCAGTTTATTCAATTGCTGCAGCTTGACCTGGTGGATACGAATGGAGCCGCCGCCCAGCTCCCAGCCGTTGCACACGATGTCGTAGTGCTGGCGGTGATTTCCAGCAGCTTCTCGGCGATCGACATCGTGTATCTCGACGCTCGCGGGCATCCGTCCTGGTACCAGAAGATCCGCTACGCCTCGAACAACTTGTGCCAGCAGAACGCCAGTCAGATTCAAAGCTACGTCACGGTGGAAGCCGCGCTGGACGCTGGGATTGAAGACAACGTGTGCTCCGTCGACACTTGTCCAGCCTCGCTGGATATCAACTCCGACCTCGACTTCATGCGTGCGGAGGTGAGGACCGGTGGGGCATCAACTCGAACGGCACGTGCTTCGCGGCGTTGAACTCGTACATGGGCGACTTTATCTGCAGCGCGGGGAATCCCAACCCCAGCTGCAAACCGCTCGACGACGCGCCTGTGCTACCCGCGGATGAATCGACCTTCGCCTTCCAAATGGACGCACTGTCGGCGAACTGGCCGGTGCACATGGGGGTGTACACAGACTTCGTCAAGTACCAGGTGGAGTGGGTCCCCGGTCCTAGTGGTTACGTCCGCTGGATGCTGGACGGAGACCCGTTGTACGAGATTCCAGCCGAGACCATCACGAACCCCCCGCAAGGAGTAGACACCGACCTGAAGAACCCCCGCAAGATCATGATCGAGGAGCCTTTGTACCTCATCTTCAACGTGGCCATGTCCAGCAAGTGGGGGGCCCAACCGCCCAACCCGAAGAATCCCTGTCGTGGGGACGGCACGGACCCCGTGGCCAACCGCATCTGCGATTCCTTCCCCATGTACTTGAAAATCGACTACGTCCGAGTGTACCAGGACCTGTCACCCGACTCGATCATGAGCGTCGGCTGCGACCCGAAGACGCACCCCACGCGTCAATGGATACTGGACCACCTTGACGAGTACGAGGACGAGGAGAACAAACTCGTTGAAGTGCGTGGGAGGGCCTTCTGTCGGACGGATGAGGACTGCACGGTTCAAACGAAGCACCGCCGACGTGACAGCAGATCCACCGTCATATTCACCGGAAGGTGCGTGAATCAACGCTGTGAGTGCTCAGGCGGCACGTGGACAGGACCGCGCTGCATTGTGCCGAGTCAACCGAGCGCTGTGTCGTTCAGCCCTCCTCTAATTGTGTCTGTCTGCGTTGGTTCGTTGCTCTTTGTGCTGGGGATCGCTTCCTGTGTCGCAATGAGAGTGAAGCGCAAGAAAGACGCAGAGGCTGCTGAAACGGAGCGCAAGGTGAAGCAGCAGCAACGACAGCAGTACGAACTACTGCGCCGCCAGTCCAGTCTGCACCTCCAAAGCGCGTGGTCATCGGAATAGGGCGACGACGCCAGAGCTAGTTCATTTGACTCAATAAGAGGGATTTTGCTTCTTCACTGATCATTGTTTGTACTGTTATCCACTCGCGAACAAGCTGTGCTAGCGTCAGACGAGAAGTCGTTCGGCGGGGTCGTCTACGGCCTGCAGTCTGCGAAGAGAGAAAGTCGACCATGGCCTCAGTATCACCAGCCCATCGTCGTTGTGAACGTTTGCACTGCTCCGTACTATGGTGGCCGTCGAGTCACTCGACTTCAAACTCGACTCGTATCACGTCGTATGGTACTGACCCCGATCACAGACAGAATTCACTTCGTTGCCGTGGGAGAGGAGGCTTCCCTTTAGCGATCTTGGCTGTGATGTTGCGCAAGCTGCGAGAAGTTGGCATTCCGGCAACATCTAATGGGCGCCAGACAGGGCGTTGTGGCGGTAGGTGCCGAAAAGCGAATGCATCGAGTGAAGTGCAGTGCACGCAGCTCCGTTTGAGCTGTATATGATCTTAGTTCGATGGTGGTCATGTCCGACATACCGCCGATCTCGCGGAGATGCGGGCCTAATTGCAAACTAGAATTGCAAGATGATAACCGAGTTTGCTCGTTTAGGGTCCTTCATAAGTATTACTTGAAGAGTACTATAGTACTGAGCTGATGATAGAAGCGCGGTAGTAGTATCACTACTACCCACAAAAAAATCGGGTAGTAGTCTTACCGAGGTGTATTATTTCGGCAAGTACTACTAACCCCTGGCTACAATATCAGTACAGTATTTTTGCCACGAAATAAGTCATGACATGTATATATTTATCCAATGAATGGAATGACAGAGGTTTTATTGGTGGAACTGTAGTAACCATCACAAACTATGTCACAACATCGAAGAGGTTATTCATTTTATCGCTTCCTTGGTGAAGGAAAGTACTGTACATTGTCTTAATTGAAGCAGTTCCTTGTCACTATTAGTGACTCATTAAATTGAGACGGCTCCCTCATGATTTGCCTGCCTTCCGCTCGGCCACGACCATTTTGCCGGCGAGACGTCGAACCGCAGGCCCGGGCCCAGCGAGCTCGACTCCGATCGGTTGGCTGGCGTCGCGGGCGGCGGGGGTCCCGGACAGCCAGTCACTCGCCGGGGCTGCCGCCGCCCTCGCCGAAGCTGCTCATTTCCCGATTCGCATCGGCAAGCGCAAGCAGCAACCCAAAATGCTCGCTGCCGCTGCCCCCACCGTCCCAAGCGGGGCGCGCCAAACGAAACCGCGCCAAACCTGGCCTGCCATGTGGCACTGGTTGTCCCATCTGGTTTCGGCGCTGGTGCTCGAGGACCTTTTCCGTCCGGTCGCCACGGTGCCACCACCATATGCATTACACCAATACGTACGCCTTTGTCTCAATTAGGTGCGATTTGGATTGCAAGCTCACTAACCTTACCTTTGCTTAATGACCATTAGCTTCAACAACGACCTCACGCTTTCGCACACCACATCCACTACGACGACTGCTACCGCATCGACTGCATATCCGCTTAGGAGCTGCACAACTACGACAACTGCTGCAGGTTCGGCTGCGTACCCATCAAGGTGCTGAAATATATGACGACTGCTGCCGCATCGACTGCATACACACCGAGGTACTGCACAATTTCGACAACTGCTGCAGCATCGGCTGTGTACCCGCCAAGGTGCTGCACTACAACGACGACTGCTGCAGTATCAGCTCCGGACCCGCCAAGGTGCTGCACTACTACGACGAGTGCTGCAGGCTACCCGCCGAGGTGCTGCACAACTTCGACAAGTGCTGAAGCTTCGGCTGCATACCCGCCGAGGAGCTGCACAACTTCGACAAGTGCTGCAGCTGAAGCTTCGCCGAGGAGCTGCACAACTTCGACAAGTGCTGAAGCTTCATCTGCGTACCCACCAAGGTGCTGCAGTACAACGATGACTGCTGCAGTATCGGCTCCGTACCCGCCAAGGTGCTGCACTACTACGACGAGTGCTGCAGGCTACCCGCCGAGGTGCTGCACAACTTCGACAAGTGCTGAAGCTTCGGCTGCATACCCGCCGAGGAGCTGCACAACTTCGACAAGTGCTGCAGCTGAAGCTTCGCCGAGGAGCTGCACAACTTCGACAAGTGCTGAAGCTTCGGTTGCGTACCCACCAAGGTGCTGCAGTACAACGATGACTGCTGCAGTATCGGCTCCGTACCCGCCAAGGTGCTGCATTCCTACGGTGATTGCTGCAGGCCACCCGCCAAGGGTTGCTGCACTATGCTGCCGCATCGGCTGCACATGGTGCACTACTACGTCAACTGCTGCATCATCGGCTGCGTACCGCCGAGGTGGTGCGAGCCGAACTGCGTCTGCACCTTGTTCACGACGCCCATGTCGCCCTCGAACGCCATCTTGCTGAAGGAGGGCATCTTCTGGCCGCGGTCGAACATGCAGGTCGCCGCCCTTGCGGCTGGACGGTCACTTGCTGTGCTCCTTGGCCAGTTGCGCGAACTTGAGGAACAACCACTACTACGACGGCGTCCGAAGATGCCATCGGCGCCAAGATCTGCTGGCCGTGCTGGCCCCCTCGAGGATCCCGACGAGCGCTGCTGCAGTCCGCGCCAACATTTTGGTGGGAAATGCTCGCCGCTACTGGCGCATTGGCTGCAGGCTTCACCCGCATTGGGTTGACACGTTCAGTCTGCATGCCCGCGTTGGGTCGGCACGTTGAGTCTGCGTACGTGCATGTTGGGCCCCATTCCGTAAACCACAAGTCGAATGTCACCATCGACGACAATCACCAGACGGCTTTTCAGTATTGAATATAGCAGGTCGTCCGGTCAGACAGTTGTTGCCGGTTTAGGGGGCTCGTTGCTCTATTGGATGGGGGGGGCAGTTCTTCTAGAGGGAGGGAGGGAATCATTTGCCAATCTTCACGGCTAAAGTGAATTTTGGGTGCAGAGTGGACAACCAACATGCGCGTGTGGAGATGACGACCGAGGCGCCCACGACAAGATTCGACACCAGCGACCGCTTTCTCCATCTCGCCAGGACGCCCAGGACGCTGTCCGTCCAAGTTGCGCCGACGGAGACGCGCTGTGGACGAAGTTCTGGCCGTTAGCAGCTCTGCCGACGCCCCGTGACGCTGACAAAAGGATTAAGTCAGATGCTGTGGCCCACAGAGCTCCCTCCGTGTTACCGCTTTGGCGGTAGATGGATACAGTGCAAGAGCTGTGTTTGGCAGTATTTGGTCGTCGCGGTGGGTCTGTAAGCGGAGATACAGCGCTTCAAGACGACGGCTTGAAATCGGGGCCCGCACCAATTTTCCGACGTGTGAGCAAGCGAGAGCTGTTGAGGCGCAGCAGCAAGTGGGGCAAGATGCGGGAGGACGACACGACTCCGAAAAGCTATGCTGCAGCGCCAACGGTCAGGATTTGGCTTCTCTGTGTGGCAGTTTGCGTCTTCCTGTGATCGGGGTGATAGACGGACATTCGGCCGCCGCTATTTTGCTGGCGGAGATTGGCCTCGACGGTGTGCTATTCCAAGTCGAGTGCATGCAGACGAAGCCGATGCAACCGGTCTGATGTGCTGAAAGGCTCTGTGGGAGGAGCTACCGCAAGAGTTGGTCGTCGTCGACTTCGTGGCCCTGTCGCCGTACTTTGACTGAGCGCCTGATGACGGCAGAGCCGAGGCATCCCAGACTTTTGCGTGGCTCCAGTGAACTAGACGTGCTCATTTCTTGCCGGAAACAAGGCAGAAGTCAACGTCAAGGCATAATGGTCGCGATTTCGCTCGTGGAGGTGAAAATCGACGGTTTTGCAAGACCTTCCGCGCAACAGCGACTTTGTTTGGGGGGATTGGCGTCGACGGACTCCTGCTGCGAGTCAAGGGCATACAGACGAAGCTATCGCCGTCCGCTTTACGTGCTGGAGTGCCGGGGATGACGGAATATTGCCAGAGGTTTTACACCGACTTCGTCTCGCCCCTGAGAGTGTTTTTCTTGCACGCAACTACTGTACACATCGAGAGCGTACCCGCGAGACAGACGCACGTGCTTCCATTGGTGCATGCTCTGGCCTCGTGAATCAATGTTGACGGGCTGGCAAGTCACTTGCCGCAAGTGCGTGGATGAGTTCGTGGCCGATTTCTTGTGAAGGTTCGGTGCGGCGGGAATGAAGTTCTACATTTCCAGTCACGCAGCAGGGGCGGGCAGGCTGGGCGAGATCGGGCAGTGCAAGGTGATGGTGGGGCGCTCACAATGTCGTCCGAACCTTGGCTACGGGTTCCATGACGAGAGATGTGGGCACAGGCGTGGCGAGGGACGCGTCAGAACAGAGCCCAGACGCCACTTTGCAAGCGGAGTGAAGTCACCAGGCCAGCATTGACACGACGACGCTGGAGTTGTGGAGTCCAAGCCAGGTGTGGCACGTTTGAGACTTTCGCCTCGGTGGACATACAGTGAGGCGTGGTGGCGAAGGATGCGTATGCTGGAAGTGAGACGTTTGACCTCGCGAGTGCAAGTGCCGGTGAAGAGGCCTCCTACTCGGCCGACGGCAAGATCATGCGGAGCTGAGGGCCGTCTGAAGAGGAGGAGGAAGCTGGAGGTGTAAATGTGAGGGAGAGTTGCGGCGAGAGCAGAATCAAGCTGTGCTGTAAGATGAGGTACCGGACGCTCTCTCGTGCTACTCGAGATGATGATGATGCAGAGTCCATGGATCAGCCCTCTACCGCAGACGCAAGAGCGCTGGCCACCCCCGTCGCCGCATTTTCGGGTACTTAAAGAAACCCAGGTGCTTCCTCAACTACACGGGCGTGCAGGACTCGGATCTTGTGCACCTGAACTGCTTCAACTTCGTGTGCAAGAGAAGAAGGTGGGCAGTCTCAGTGGCGGTGAGCGCAACCGCGTTCACTTGGCCAAAATGCTGCGGGGTGGCCACAACGTGGTGATGTTGGATGAGCCTACAAATGACCTGGACGTTGACACACTGCGCTGCCTGGAAGCTGCCCTCACGGACTTCGACGGCGTCTTCGATGGTGATTTCCCACGACCGATGGTTCTTGGACCGCATTTGCTCCCACATCATCGCGTTCGAGGGCAATGGCCACGTCGAGCTCTTCGACGGCAACTACACCGAGTACGAGCGCGAACGCAAGTAACCGCTGGCGTAGTTTGCTCTACAAGTATTGCTCACCGTTTGATAGACAAAATGTAGTTTTGACTTTGAGATATCATTCGTACTCTGGAGTTCAGTTTATTCAATTGCTGCAGCTTGACCTGGTGGATACGAATGGAGCCGCCGCCCAGCTCCCAGCCGTTGCACACGATGTCGTAGTGCTGGCGGTGATTTCCAGCAGCTTCTCGGCGATCGACATCGTGTATCTCGACGCTCGCGGGCATCCGTCCTGGTACCAGAAGATCCGCTACGCCTCGAACAACTTGTGCCAGCAGAACGCCAGTCAGATTCAAAGCTACGTCACGGTGGAAGCCGCGCTGGACGCTGGGATTGAAGACAACGTGTGCTCCGTCGACACTTGTCCAGCCTCGCTGGATATCAACTCCGACCTCGACTTCATGCGTGCGGAGGTGAGGACCGGTGGGGCATCAACTCGAACGGCACGTGCTTCGCGGCGTTGAACTCGTACATGGGCGACTTTATCTGCAGCGCGGGGAATCCCAACCCCAGCTGCAAACCGCTCGACGACGCGCCTGTGCTACCCGCGGATGAATCGACCTTCGCCTTCCAAATGGACGCACTGTCGGCGAACTGGCCGGTGCACATGGGGGTGTACACAGACTTCGTCAAGTACCAGGTGGAGTGGGTCCCCGGTCCTAGTGGTTACGTCCGCTGGATGCTGGACGGAGACCCGTTGTACGAGATTCCAGCCGAGACCATCACGAACCCCCCGCAAGGAGTAGACACCGACCTGAAGAACCCCCGCAAGATCATGATCGAGGAGCCTTTGTACCTCATCTTCAACGTGGCCATGTCCAGCAAGTGGGGGGCCCAGCCGCCCAACCCGAAGAATCCCTGTCGTGGGGACGGCACGGACCCCGTGGCCAACCGCATCTGCGATTCCTTCCCCATGTACTTGAAAATCGACTACGTCCGAGTGTACCAGGACCTGTCACCCGACTCGATCATGAGCGTCGGCTGCGACCCGAAGACGCACCCCACGCGTCAATGGATACTGGACCACCTTGACGAGTACGAGGACGAGGAGAACAAACTCGTTGAAGTGCGTGGGAGGGCCTTCTGTCGGACGGATGAGGACTGCACGGTTCAAACGAAGCACCGCCGACGTGACAGCAGATCCACCGTCATATTCACCGGAAGGTGCGTGAATCAACGCTGTGAGTGCTCAGGCGGCACGTGGACAGGACCGCGCTGCATTGTGCCGAGTCAACCGAGCGCTGTGTCGTTCAGCCCTCCTCTAATTGTGTCTGTCTGCGTTGGTTCGTTGCTCTTTGTGCTGGGGATCGCTTCCTGTGTCGCAATGAGAGTGAAGCGCAAGAAAGACGCAGAGGCTGCTGAAACGGAGCGCAAGGTGAAGCAGCAGCAACGACAGCAGTACGAACTACTGCGCCGCCAGTCCAGTCTGCACCTCCAAAGCGCGTGGTCATCGGAATAGGGCGACGACGCCAGAGCTAGTTCATTTGACTCAATAAGAGGGATTTTGCTTCTTCACTGATCATTGTTTGTACTGTTATCCACTCGCGAACAAGCTGTGCTAGCGTCAGACGAGAAGTCGTTCGGCGGGGTCGTCTACGGCCTGCAGTCTGCGAAGAGAGAAAGTCGACCATGGCCTCAGTATCACCAGCCCATCGTCGTTGTGAACGTTTGCACTGCTCCGTACTATGGTGGCCGTCGAGTCACTCGACTTCAAACTCGACTCGTATCACGTCGTATGGTACTGACCCCGATCACAGACAGAATTCACTTCGTTGCCGTGGGAGAGGAGGCTTCCCTTTAGCGATCTTGGCTGTGATGTTGCGCAAGCTGCGAGAAGTTGGCATTCCGGCAACATCTAATGGGCGCCAGACAGGGCGTTGTGGCGGTAGGTGCCGAAAAGCGAATGCATCGAGTGAAGTGCAGTGCACGCAGCTCCGTTTGAGCTGTATATGATCTTAGTTCGATGGTGGTCATGTCCGACATACCGCCGATCTCGCGGAGATGCGGGCCTAATTGCAAACTAGAATTGCAAGATGATAACCGAGTTTGCTCGTTTAGGGTCCTTCATAAGTATTACTTGAAGAGTACTATAGTACTGAGCTGATGATAGAAGCGCGGTAGTAGTATCACTACTACCCACAAAAAAATCGGGTAGTAGTCTTACCGAGGTGTATTATTTCGGCAAGTACTACTAACCCCTGGCTACAATATCAGTACAGTATTTTTGCCACGAAATAAGTCATGACATGTATATATTTATCCAATGAATGGAATGACAGAGGTTTTATTGGTGGAACTGTAGTAACCATCACAAACTATGTCACAACATCGAAGAGGTTATTCATTTTATCGCTTCCTTGGTGAAGGAAAGTACTGTACATTGTCTTAATTGAAGCAGTTCCTTGTCACTATTAGTGACTCATTAAATTGAGACGGCTCCCTCATGATTTGCCTGCCTTCCGCTCGGCCACGACCATTTTGCCGGCGAGACGTCGAACCGCAGGCCCGGGCCCAGCGAGCTCGACTCCGATCGGTTGGCTGGCGTCGCGGGCGGCGGGGGTCCCGGACAGCCAGTCACTCGCCGGGGCTGCCGCCGCCCTCGCCGAAGCTGCTCATTTCCCGATTCGCATCGGCAAGCGCAAGCAGCAACCCAAAATGCTCGCTGCCGCTGCCCCCACCGTCCCAAGCGGGGCGCGCCAAACGAAACCGCGCCAAACCTGGCCTGCCATGTGGCACTGGTTGTCCCATCTGGTTTCGGCGCTGGTGCTCGAGGACCTTTTCCGTCCGGTCGCCACGGTGCCACCACCATATGCATTACACCAATACGTACGCCTTTGTCTCAATTAGGTGCGATTTGGATTGCAAGCTCACTAACCTTACCTTTGCTTAATGACCATTAGCTTCAACAACGACCTCACGCTTTCGCACACCACATCCACTACGACGACTGCTACCGCATCGACTGCATATCCGCTTAGGAGCTGCACAACTACGACAACTGCTGCAGGTTCGGCTGCGTACCCATCAAGGTGCTGAAATATATGACGACTGCTGCCGCATCGACTGCATACACACCGAGGTACTGCACAATTTCGACAACTGCTGCAGCATCGGCTGTGTACCCGCCAAGGTGCTGCACTACAACGACGACTGCTGCAGTATCAGCTCCGGACCCGCCAAGGTGCTGCACTACTACGACGAGTGCTGCAGGCTACCCGCCGAGGTGCTGCACAACTTCGACAAGTGCTGAAGCTTCGGCTGCATACCCGCCGAGGAGCTGCACAACTTCGACAAGTGCTGCAGCTGAAGCTTCGCCGAGGAGCTGCACAACTTCGACAAGTGCTGAAGCTTCATCTGCGTACCCACCAAGGTGCTGCAGTACAACGATGACTGCTGCAGTATCGGCTCCGTACCCGCCAAGGTGCTGCACTACTACGACGAGTGCTGCAGGCTACCCGCCGAGGTGCTGCACAACTTCGACAAGTGCTGAAGCTTCGGCTGCATACCCGCCGAGGAGCTGCACAACTTCGACAAGTGCTGCAGCTGAAGCTTCGCCGAGGAGCTGCACAACTTCGACAAGTGCTGAAGCTTCGGTTGCGTACCCACCAAGGTGCTGCAGTACAACGATGACTGCTGCAGTATCGGCTCCGTACCCGCCAAGGTGCTGCATTCCTACGGTGATTGCTGCAGGCCACCCGCCAAGGGTTGCTGCACTATGCTGCCGCATCGGCTGCACATGGTGCACTACTACGTCAACTGCTGCATCATCGGCTGCGTACCGCCGAGGTGGTGCGAGCCGAACTGCGTCTGCACCTTGTTCACGACGCCCATGTCGCCCTCGAACGCCATCTTGCTGAAGGAGGGCATCTTCTGGCCGCGGTCGAACATGCAGGTCGCCGCCCTTGCGGCTGGACGGTCACTTGCTGTGCTCCTTGGCCAGTTGCGCGAACTTGAGGAACAACCACTACTACGACGGCGTCCGAAGATGCCATCGGCGCCAAGATCTGCTGGCCGTGCTGGCCCCCTCGAGGATCCCGACGAGCGCTGCTGCAGTCCGCGCCAACATTTTGGTGGGAAATGCTCGCCGCTACTGGCGCATTGGCTGCAGGCTTCACCCGCATTGGGTTGACACGTTCAGTCTGCATGCCCGCGTTGGGTCGGCACGTTGAGTCTGCGTACGTGCATGTTGGGCCCCATTCCGTAAACCACAAGTCGAATGTCACCATCGACGACAATCACCAGACGGCTTTTCAGTATTGAATATAGCAGGTCGTCCGGTCAGACAGTTGTTGCCGGTTTAGGGGGCTCGTTGCTCTATTGGATGGGGGGGGCAGTTCTTCTAGAGGGAGGGAGGGAATCATTTGCCAATCTTCACGGCTAAAGTGAATTTTGGGTGCAGAGTGGACAACCAACATGCGCGTGTGGAGATGACGACCGAGGCGCCCACGACAAGATTCGACACCAGCGACCGCTTTCTCCATCTCGCCAGGACGCCCAGGACGCTGTCCGTCCAAGTTGCGCCGACGGAGACGCGCTGTGGACGAAGTTCTGGCCGTTAGCAGCTCTGCCGACGCCCCGTGACGCTGACAAAAGGATTAAGTCAGATGCTGTGGCCCACAGAGCTCCCTCCGTGTTACCGCTTTGGCGGTAGATGGATACAGTGCAAGAGCTGTGTTTGGCAGTATTTGGTCGTCGCGGTGGGTCTGTAAGCGGAGATACAGCGCTTCAAGACGACGGCTTGAAATCGGGGCCCGCACCAATTTTCCGACGTGTGAGCAAGCGAGAGCTGTTGAGGCGCAGCAGCAAGTGGGGCAAGATGCGGGAGGACGACACGACTCCGAAAAGCTATGCTGCAGCGCCAACGGTCAGGATTTGGCTTCTCTGTGTGGCAGTTTGCGTCTTCCTGTGATCGGGGTGATAGACGGACATTCGGCCGCCGCTATTTTGCTGGCGGAGATTGGCCTCGACGGTGTGCTATTCCAAGTCGAGTGCATGCAGACGAAGCCGATGCAACCGGTCTGATGTGCTGAAAGGCTCTGTGGGAGGAGCTACCGCAAGAGTTGGTCGTCGTCGACTTCGTGGCCCTGTCGCCGTACTTTGACTGAGCGCCTGATGACGGCAGAGCCGAGGCATCCCAGACTTTTGCGTGGCTCCAGTGAACTAGACGTGCTCATTTCTTGCCGGAAACAAGGCAGAAGTCAACGTCAAGGCATAATGGTCGCGATTTCGCTCGTGGAGGTGAAAATCGACGGTTTTGCAAGACCTTCCGCGCAACAGCGACTTTGTTTGGGGGGATTGGCGTCGACGGACTCCTGCTGCGAGTCAAGGGCATACAGACGAAGCTATCGCCGTCCGCTTTACGTGCTGGAGTGCCGGGGATGACGGAATATTGCCAGAGGTTTTACACCGACTTCGTCTCGCCCCTGAGAGTGTTTTTCTTGCACGCAACTACTGTACACATCGAGAGCGTACCCGCGAGACAGACGCACGTGCTTCCATTGGTGCATGCTCTGGCCTCGTGAATCAATGTTGACGGGCTGGCAAGTCACTTGCCGCAAGTGCGTGGATGAGTTCGTGGCCGATTTCTTGTGAAGGTTCGGTGCGGCGGGAATGAAGTTCTACATTTCCAGTCACGCAGCAGGGGCGGGCAGGCTGGGCGAGATCGGGCAGTGCAAGGTGATGGTGGGGCGCTCACAATGTCGTCCGAACCTTGGCTACGGGTTCCATGACGAGAGATGTGGGCACAGGCGTGGCGAGGGACGCGTCAGAACAGAGCCCAGACGCCACTTTGCAAGCGGAGTGAAGTCACCAGGCCAGCATTGACACGACGACGCTGGAGTTGTGGAGTCCAAGCCAGGTGTGGCACGTTTGAGACTTTCGCCTCGGTGGACATACAGTGAGGCGTGGTGGCGAAGGATGCGTATGCTGGAAGTGAGACGTTTGACCTCGCGAGTGCAAGTGCCGGTGAAGAGGCCTCCTACTCGGCCGACGGCAAGATCATGCGGAGCTGAGGGCCGTCTGAAGAGGAGGAGGAAGCTGGAGGTGTAAATGTGAGGGAGAGTTGCGGCGAGAGCAGAATCAAGCTGTGCTGTAAGATGAGGTACCGGACGCTCTCTCGTGCTACTCGAGATGATGATGATGCAGAGTCCATGGATCAGCCCTCTACCGCAGACGCAAGAGCGCTGGCCACCCCCGTCGCCGCATTTTCGGGTACTTAAAGAAACCCAGGTGCTTCCTCAACTACACGGGCGTGCAGGACTCGGATCTTGTGCACCTGAACTGCTTCAACTTCGTGTGCAAGAGAAGAAGGTGGGCAGTCTCAGTGGCGGTGAGCGCAACCGCGTTCACTTGGCCAAAATGCTGCGGGGTGGCCACAACGTGGTGATGTTGGATGAGCCTACAAATGACCTGGACGTTGACACACTGCGCTGCCTGGAAGCTGCCCTCACGGACTTCGACGGCGTCTTCGATGGTGATTTCCCACGACCGATGGTTCTTGGACCGCATTTGCTCCCACATCATCGCGTTCGAGGGCAATGGCCACGTCGAGCTCTTCGACGGCAACTACACCGAGTACGAGCGCGAACGCAAGTAACCGCTGGCGTAGTTTGCTCTACAAGTATTGCTCACCGTTTGATAGACAAAATGTAGTTTTGACTTTGAGATATCATTCGTACTCTGGAGTTCAGTTTATTCAATTGCTGCAGCTTGACCTGGTGGATACGAATGGAGCCGCCGCCCAGCTCCCAGCCGTTGCACACGATGTCGTAGTGCTGGCGGTGATTTCCAGCAGCTTCTCGGCGATCGACATCGTGTATCTCGACGCTCGCGGGCATCCGTCCTGGTACCAGAAGATCCGCTACGCCTCGAACAACTTGTGCCAGCAGAACGCCAGTCAGATTCAAAGCTACGTCACGGTGGAAGCCGCGCTGGACGCTGGGATTGAAGACAACGTGTGCTCCGTCGACACTTGTCCAGCCTCGCTGGATATCAACTCCGACCTCGACTTCATGCGTGCGGAGGTGAGGACCGGTGGGGCATCAACTCGAACGGCACGTGCTTCGCGGCGTTGAACTCGTACATGGGCGACTTTATCTGCAGCGCGGGGAATCCCAACCCCAGCTGCAAACCGCTCGACGACGCGCCTGTGCTACCCGCGGATGAATCGACCTTCGCCTTCCAAATGGACGCACTGTCGGCGAACTGGCCGGTGCACATGGGGGTGTACACAGACTTCGTCAAGTACCAGGTGGAGTGGGTCCCCGGTCCTAGTGGTTACGTCCGCTGGATGCTGGACGGAGACCCGTTGTACGAGATTCCAGCCGAGACCATCACGAACCCCCCGCAAGGAGTAGACACCGACCTGAAGAACCCCCGCAAGATCATGATCGAGGAGCCTTTGTACCTCATCTTCAACGTGGCCATGTCCAGCAAGTGGGGGGCCCAGCCGCCCAACCCGAAGAATCCCTGTCGTGGGGACGGCACGGACCCCGTGGCCAACCGCATCTGCGATTCCTTCCCCATGTACTTGAAAATCGACTACGTCCGAGTGTACCAGGACCTGTCACCCGACTCGATCATGAGCGTCGGCTGCGACCCGAAGACGCACCCCACGCGTCAATGGATACTGGACCACCTTGACGAGTACGAGGACGAGGAGAACAAACTCGTTGAAGTGCGTGGGAGGGCCTTCTGTCGGACGGATGAGGACTGCACGGTTCAAACGAAGCACCGCCGACGTGACAGCAGATCCACCGTCATATTCACCGGAAGGTGCGTGAATCAACGCTGTGAGTGCTCAGGCGGCACGTGGACAGGACCGCGCTGCATTGTGCCGAGTCAACCGAGCGCTGTGTCGTTCAGCCCTCCTCTAATTGTGTCTGTCTGCGTTGGTTCGTTGCTCTTTGTGCTGGGGATCGCTTCCTGTGTCGCAATGAGAGTGAAGCGCAAGAAAGACGCAGAGGCTGCTGAAACGGAGCGCAAGGTGAAGCAGCAGCAACGACAGCAGTACGAACTACTGCGCCGCCAGTCCAGTCTGCACCTCCAAAGCGCGTGGTCATCGGAATAGGGCGACGACGCCAGAGCTAGTTCATTTGACTCAATAAGAGGGATTTTGCTTCTTCACTGATCATTGTTTGTACTGTTATCCACTCGCGAACAAGCTGTGCTAGCGTCAGACGAGAAGTCGTTCGGCGGGGTCGTCTACGGCCTGCAGTCTGCGAAGAGAGAAAGTCGACCATGGCCTCAGTATCACCAGCCCATCGTCGTTGTGAACGTTTGCACTGCTCCGTACTATGGTGGCCGTCGAGTCACTCGACTTCAAACTCGACTCGTATCACGTCGTATGGTACTGACCCCGATCACAGACAGAATTCACTTCGTTGCCGTGGGAGAGGAGGCTTCCCTTTAGCGATCTTGGCTGTGATGTTGCGCAAGCTGCGAGAAGTTGGCATTCCGGCAACATCTAATGGGCGCCAGACAGGGCGTTGTGGCGGTAGGTGCCGAAAAGCGAATGCATCGAGTGAAGTGCAGTGCACGCAGCTCCGTTTGAGCTGTATATGATCTTAGTTCGATGGTGGTCATGTCCGACATACCGCCGATCTCGCGGAGATGCGGGCCTAATTGCAAACTAGAATTGCAAGATGATAACCGAGTTTGCTCGTTTAGGGTCCTTCATAAGTATTACTTGAAGAGTACTATAGTACTGAGCTGATGATAGAAGCGCGGTAGTAGTATCACTACTACCCACAAAAAAATCGGGTAGTAGTCTTACCGAGGTGTATTATTTCGGCAAGTACTACTAACCCCTGGCTACAATATCAGTACAGTATTTTTGCCACGAAATAAGTCATGACATGTATATATTTATCCAATGAATGGAATGACAGAGGTTTTATTGGTGGAACTGTAGTAACCATCACAAACTATGTCACAACATCGAAGAGGTTATTCATTTTATCGCTTCCTTGGTGAAGGAAAGTACTGTACATTGTCTTAATTGAAGCAGTTCCTTGTCACTATTAGTGACTCATTAAATTGAGACGGCTCCCTCATGATTTGCCTGCCTTCCGCTCGGCCACGACCATTTTGCCGGCGAGACGTCGAACCGCAGGCCCGGGCCCAGCGAGCTCGACTCCGATCGGTTGGCTGGCGTCGCGGGCGGCGGGGGTCCCGGACAGCCAGTCACTCGCCGGGGCTGCCGCCGCCCTCGCCGAAGCTGCTCATTTCCCGATTCGCATCGGCAAGCGCAAGCAGCAACCCAAAATGCTCGCTGCCGCTGCCCCCACCGTCCCAAGCGGGGCGCGCCAAACGAAACCGCGCCAAACCTGGCCTGCCATGTGGCACTGGTTGTCCCATCTGGTTTCGGCGCTGGTGCTCGAGGACCTTTTCCGTCCGGTCGCCACGGTGCCACCACCATATGCATTACACCAATACGTACGCCTTTGTCTCAATTAGGTGCGATTTGGATTGCAAGCTCACTAACCTTACCTTTGCTTAATGACCATTAGCTTCAACAACGACCTCACGCTTTCGCACACCACATCCACTACGACGACTGCTACCGCATCGACTGCATATCCGCTTAGGAGCTGCACAACTACGACAACTGCTGCAGGTTCGGCTGCGTACCCATCAAGGTGCTGAAATATATGACGACTGCTGCCGCATCGACTGCATACACACCGAGGTACTGCACAATTTCGACAACTGCTGCAGCATCGGCTGTGTACCCGCCAAGGTGCTGCACTACAACGACGACTGCTGCAGTATCAGCTCCGGACCCGCCAAGGTGCTGCACTACTACGACGAGTGCTGCAGGCTACCCGCCGAGGTGCTGCACAACTTCGACAAGTGCTGAAGCTTCGGCTGCATACCCGCCGAGGAGCTGCACAACTTCGACAAGTGCTGCAGCTGAAGCTTCGCCGAGGAGCTGCACAACTTCGACAAGTGCTGAAGCTTCATCTGCGTACCCACCAAGGTGCTGCAGTACAACGATGACTGCTGCAGTATCGGCTCCGTACCCGCCAAGGTGCTGCACTACTACGACGAGTGCTGCAGGCTACCCGCCGAGGTGCTGCACAACTTCGACAAGTGCTGAAGCTTCGGCTGCATACCCGCCGAGGAGCTGCACAACTTCGACAAGTGCTGCAGCTGAAGCTTCGCCGAGGAGCTGCACAACTTCGACAAGTGCTGAAGCTTCGGTTGCGTACCCACCAAGGTGCTGCAGTACAACGATGACTGCTGCAGTATCGGCTCCGTACCCGCCAAGGTGCTGCATTCCTACGGTGATTGCTGCAGGCCACCCGCCAAGGGTTGCTGCACTATGCTGCCGCATCGGCTGCACATGGTGCACTACTACGTCAACTGCTGCATCATCGGCTGCGTACCGCCGAGGTGGTGCGAGCCGAACTGCGTCTGCACCTTGTTCACGACGCCCATGTCGCCCTCGAACGCCATCTTGCTGAAGGAGGGCATCTTCTGGCCGCGGTCGAACATGCAGGTCGCCGCCCTTGCGGCTGGACGGTCACTTGCTGTGCTCCTTGGCCAGTTGCGCGAACTTGAGGAACAACCACTACTACGACGGCGTCCGAAGATGCCATCGGCGCCAAGATCTGCTGGCCGTGCTGGCCCCCTCGAGGATCCCGACGAGCGTTGCTGCAGTCCGCGCCAACATTTTGGTGGGAAATGCTCGCCGCTACTGGCGCATTGGCTGCAGGCTTCACCCGCATTGGGTTGACACGTTCAGTCTGCATGCCCGCGTTGGGTCGGCACGTTGAGTCTGCGTACGTGCATGTTGGGCCCCATTCCGTAAACCACAAGTCGAATGTCACCATCGACGACAATCACCAGACGGCTTTTCAGTATTGAATATAGCAGGTCGTCCGGTCAGACAGTTGTTGCCGGTTTAGGGGGCTCGTTGCTCTATTGGATGGGGGGGGCAGTTCTTCTAGAGGGAGGGAGGGAATCATTTGCCAATCTTCACGGCTAAAGTGAATTTTGGGTGCAGAGTGGACAACCAACATGCGCGTGTGGAGATGACGACCGAGGCGCCCACGACAAGATTCGACACCAGCGACCGCTTTCTCCATCTCGCCAGGACGCCCAGGACGCTGTCCGTCCAAGTTGCGCCGACGGAGACGCGCTGTGGACGAAGTTCTGGCCGTTAGCAGCTCTGCCGACGCCCCGTGACGCTGACAAAAGGATTAAGTCAGATGCTGTGGCCCACAGAGCTCCCTCCGTGTTACCGCTTTGGCGGTAGATGGATACAGTGCAAGAGCTGTGTTTGGCAGTATTTGGTCGTCGCGGTGGGTCTGTAAGCGGAGATACAGCGCTTCAAGACGACGGCTTGAAATCGGGGCCCGCACCAATTTTCCGACGTGTGAGCAAGCGAGAGCTGTTGAGGCGCAGCAGCAAGTGGGGCAAGATGCGGGAGGACGACACGACTCCGAAAAGCTATGCTGCAGCGCCAACGGTCAGGATTTGGCTTCTCTGTGTGGCAGTTTGCGTCTTCCTGTGATCGGGGTGATAGACGGACATTCGGCCGCCGCTATTTTGCTGGCGGAGATTGGCCTCGACGGTGTGCTATTCCAAGTCGAGTGCATGCAGACGAAGCCGATGCAACCGGTCTGATGTGCTGAAAGGCTCTGTGGGAGGAGCTACCGCAAGAGTTGGTCGTCGTCGACTTCGTGGCCCTGTCGCCGTACTTTGACTGAGCGCCTGATGACGGCAGAGCCGAGGCATCCCAGACTTTTGCGTGGCTCCAGTGAACTAGACGTGCTCATTTCTTGCCGGAAACAAGGCAGAAGTCAACGTCAAGGCATAATGGTCGCGATTTCGCTCGTGGAGGTGAAAATCGACGGTTTTGCAAGACCTTCCGCGCAACAGCGACTTTGTTTGGGGGGATTGGCGTCGACGGACTCCTGCTGCGAGTCAAGGGCATACAGACGAAGCTATCGCCGTCCGCTTTACGTGCTGGAGTGCCGGGGATGACGGAATATTGCCAGAGGTTTTACACCGACTTCGTCTCGCCCCTGAGAGTGTTTTTCTTGCACGCAACTACTGTACACATCGAGAGCGTACCCGCGAGACAGACGCACGTGCTTCCATTGGTGCATGCTCTGGCCTCGTGAATCAATGTTGACGGGCTGGCAAGTCACTTGCCGCAAGTGCGTGGATGAGTTCGTGGCCGATTTCTTGTGAAGGTTCGGTGCGGCGGGAATGAAGTTCTACATTTCCAGTCACGCAGCAGGGGCGGGCAGGCTGGGCGAGATCGGGCAGTGCAAGGTGATGGTGGGGCGCTCACAATGTCGTCCGAACCTTGGCTACGGGTTCCATGACGAGAGATGTGGGCACAGGCGTGGCGAGGGACGCGTCAGAACAGAGCCCAGACGCCACTTTGCAAGCGGAGTGAAGTCACCAGGCCAGCATTGACACGACGACGCTGGAGTTGTGGAGTCCAAGCCAGGTGTGGCACGTTTGAGACTTTCGCCTCGGTGGACATACAGTGAGGCGTGGTGGCGAAGGATGCGTATGCTGGAAGTGAGACGTTTGACCTCGCGAGTGCAAGTGCCGGTGAAGAGGCCTCCTACTCGGCCGACGGCAAGATCATGCGGAGCTGAGGGCCGTCTGAAGAGGAGGAGGAAGCTGGAGGTGTAAATGTGAGGGAGAGTTGCGGCGAGAGCAGAATCAAGCTGTGCTGTAAGATGAGGTACCGGACGCTCTCTCGTGCTACTCGAGATGATGATGATGCAGAGTCCATGGATCAGCCCTCTACCGCAGACGCAAGAGCGCTGGCCACCCCCGTCGCCGCATTTTCGGGTACTTAAAGAAACCCAGGTGCTTCCTCAACTACACGGGCGTGCAGGACTCGGATCTTGTGCACCTGAACTGCTTCAACTTCGTGTGCAAGAGAAGAAGGTGGGCAGTCTCAGTGGCGGTGAGCGCAACCGCGTTCACTTGGCCAAAATGCTGCGGGGTGGCCACAACGTGGTGATGTTGGATGAGCCTACAAATGACCTGGACGTTGACACACTGCGCTGCCTGGAAGCTGCCCTCACGGACTTCGACGGCGTCTTCGATGGTGATTTCCCACGACCGATGGTTCTTGGACCGCATTTGCTCCCACATCATCGCGTTCGAGGGCAATGGCCACGTCGAGCTCTTCGACGGCAACTACACCGAGTACGAGCGCGAACGCAAGTAACCGCTGGCGTAGTTTGCTCTACAAGTATTGCTCACCGTTTGATAGACAAAATGTAGTTTTGACTTTGAGATATCATTCGTACTCTGGAGTTCAGTTTATTCAATTGCTGCAGCTTGACCTGGTGGATACGAATGGAGCCGCCGCCCAGCTCCCAGCCGTTGCACACGATGTCGTAGTGCTGGCGGTGATTTCCAGCAGCTTCTCGGCGATCGACATCGTGTATCTCGACGCTCGCGGGCATCCGTCCTGGTACCAGAAGATCCGCTACGCCTCGAACAACTTGTGCCAGCAGAACGCCAGTCAGATTCAAAGCTACGTCACGGTGGAAGCCGCGCTGGACGCTGGGATTGAAGACAACGTGTGCTCCGTCGACACTTGTCCAGCCTCGCTGGATATCAACTCCGACCTCGACTTCATGCGTGCGGAGGTGAGGACCGGTGGGGCATCAACTCGAACGGCACGTGCTTCGCGGCGTTGAACTCGTACATGGGCGACTTTATCTGCAGCGCGGGGAATCCCAACCCCAGCTGCAAACCGCTCGACGACGCGCCTGTGCTACCCGCGGATGAATCGACCTTCGCCTTCCAAATGGACGCACTGTCGGCGAACTGGCCGGTGCACATGGGGGTGTACACAGACTTCGTCAAGTACCAGGTGGAGTGGGTCCCCGGTCCTAGTGGTTACGTCCGCTGGATGCTGGACGGAGACCCGTTGTACGAGATTCCAGCCGAGACCATCACGAACCCCCCGCAAGGAGTAGACACCGACCTGAAGAACCCCCGCAAGATCATGATCGAGGAGCCTTTGTACCTCATCTTCAACGTGGCCATGTCCAGCAAGTGGGGGGCCCAGCCGCCCAACCCGAAGAATCCCTGTCGTGGGGACGGCACGGACCCCGTGGCCAACCGCATCTGCGATTCCTTCCCCATGTACTTGAAAATCGACTACGTCCGAGTGTACCAGGACCTGTCACCCGACTCGATCATGAGCGTCGGCTGCGACCCGAAGACGCACCCCACGCGTCAATGGATACTGGACCACCTTGACGAGTACGAGGACGAGGAGAACAAACTCGTTGAAGTGCGTGGGAGGGCCTTCTGTCGGACGGATGAGGACTGCACGGTTCAAACGAAGCACCGCCGACGTGACAGCAGATCCACCGTCATATTCACCGGAAGGTGCGTGAATCAACGCTGTGAGTGCTCAGGCGGCACGTGGACAGGACCGCGCTGCATTGTGCCGAGTCAACCGAGCGCTGTGTCGTTCAGCCCTCCTCTAATTGTGTCTGTCTGCGTTGGTTCGTTGCTCTTTGTGCTGGGGATCGCTTCCTGTGTCGCAATGAGAGTGAAGCGCAAGAAAGACGCAGAGGCTGCTGAAACGGAGCGCAAGGTGAAGCAGCAGCAACGACAGCAGTACGAACTACTGCGCCGCCAGTCCAGTCTGCACCTCCAAAGCGCGTGGTCATCGGAATAGGGCGACGACGCCAGAGCTAGTTCATTTGACTCAATAAGAGGGATTTTGCTTCTTCACTGATCATTGTTTGTACTGTTATCCACTCGCGAACAAGCTGTGCTAGCGTCAGACGAGAAGTCGTTCGGCGGGGTCGTCTACGGCCTGCAGTCTGCGAAGAGAGAAAGTCGACCATGGCCTCAGTATCACCAGCCCATCGTCGTTGTGAACGTTTGCACTGCTCCGTACTATGGTGGCCGTCGAGTCACTCGACTTCAAACTCGACTCGTATCACGTCGTATGGTACTGACCCCGATCACAGACAGAATTCACTTCGTTGCCGTGGGAGAGGAGGCTTCCCTTTAGCGATCTTGGCTGTGATGTTGCGCAAGCTGCGAGAAGTTGGCATTCCGGCAACATCTAATGGGCGCCAGACAGGGCGTTGTGGCGGTAGGTGCCGAAAAGCGAATGCATCGAGTGAAGTGCAGTGCACGCAGCTCCGTTTGAGCTGTATATGATCTTAGTTCGATGGTGGTCATGTCCGACATACCGCCGATCTCGCGGAGATGCGGGCCTAATTGCAAACTAGAATTGCAAGATGATAACCGAGTTTGCTCGTTTAGGGTCCTTCATAAGTATTACTTGAAGAGTACTATAGTACTGAGCTGATGATAGAAGCGCGGTAGTAGTATCACTACTACCCACAAAAAAATCGGGTAGTAGTCTTACCGAGGTGTATTATTTCGGCAAGTACTACTAACCCCTGGCTACAATATCAGTACAGTATTTTTGCCACGAAATAAGTCATGACATGTATATATTTATCCAATGAATGGAATGACAGAGGTTTTATTGGTGGAACTGTAGTAACCATCACAAACTATGTCACAACATCGAAGAGGTTATTCATTTTATCGCTTCCTTGGTGAAGGAAAGTACTGTACATTGTCTTAATTGAAGCAGTTCCTTGTCACTATTAGTGACTCATTAAATTGAGACGGCTCCCTCATGATTTGCCTGCCTTCCGCTCGGCCACGACCATTTTGCCGGCGAGACGTCGAACCGCAGGCCCGGGCCCAGCGAGCTCGACTCCGATCGGTTGGCTGGCGTCGCGGGCGGCGGGGGTCCCGGACAGCCAGTCACTCGCCGGGGCTGCCGCCGCCCTCGCCGAAGCTGCTCATTTCCCGATTCGCATCGGCAAGCGCAAGCAGCAACCCAAAATGCTCGCTGCCGCTGCCCCCACCGTCCCAAGCGGGGCGCGCCAAACGAAACCGCGCCAAACCTGGCCTGCCATGTGGCACTGGTTGTCCCATCTGGTTTCGGCGCTGGTGCTCGAGGACCTTTTCCGTCCGGTCGCCACGGTGCCACCACCATATGCATTACACCAATACGTACGCCTTTGTCTCAATTAGGTGCGATTTGGATTGCAAGCTCACTAACCTTACCTTTGCTTAATGACCATTAGCTTCAACAACGACCTCACGCTTTCGCACACCACATCCACTACGACGACTGCTACCGCATCGACTGCATATCCGCTTAGGAGCTGCACAACTACGACAACTGCTGCAGGTTCGGCTGCGTACCCATCAAGGTGCTGAAATATATGACGACTGCTGCCGCATCGACTGCATACACACCGAGGTACTGCACAATTTCGACAACTGCTGCAGCATCGGCTGTGTACCCGCCAAGGTGCTGCACTACAACGACGACTGCTGCAGTATCAGCTCCGGACCCGCCAAGGTGCTGCACTACTACGACGAGTGCTGCAGGCTACCCGCCGAGGTGCTGCACAACTTCGACAAGTGCTGAAGCTTCGGCTGCATACCCGCCGAGGAGCTGCACAACTTCGACAAGTGCTGCAGCTGAAGCTTCGCCGAGGAGCTGCACAACTTCGACAAGTGCTGAAGCTTCATCTGCGTACCCACCAAGGTGCTGCAGTACAACGATGACTGCTGCAGTATCGGCTCCGTACCCGCCAAGGTGCTGCACTACTACGACGAGTGCTGCAGGCTACCCGCCGAGGTGCTGCACAACTTCGACAAGTGCTGAAGCTTCGGCTGCATACCCGCCGAGGAGCTGCACAACTTCGACAAGTGCTGCAGCTGAAGCTTCGCCGAGGAGCTGCACAACTTCGACAAGTGCTGAAGCTTCGGTTGCGTACCCACCAAGGTGCTGCAGTACAACGATGACTGCTGCAGTATCGGCTCCGTACCCGCCAAGGTGCTGCATTCCTACGGTGATTGCTGCAGGCCACCCGCCAAGGGTTGCTGCACTATGCTGCCGCATCGGCTGCACATGGTGCACTACTACGTCAACTGCTGCATCATCGGCTGCGTACCGCCGAGGTGGTGCGAGCCGAACTGCGTCTGCACCTTGTTCACGACGCCCATGTCGCCCTCGAACGCCATCTTGCTGAAGGAGGGCATCTTCTGGCCGCGGTCGAACATGCAGGTCGCCGCCCTTGCGGCTGGACGGTCACTTGCTGTGCTCCTTGGCCAGTTGCGCGAACTTGAGGAACAACCACTACTACGACGGCGTCCGAAGATGCCATCGGCGCCAAGATCTGCTGGCCGTGCTGGCCCCCTCGAGGATCCCGACGAGCGTTGCTGCAGTCCGCGCCAACATTTTGGTGGGAAATGCTCGCCGCTACTGGCGCATTGGCTGCAGGCTTCACCCGCATTGGGTTGACACGTTCAGTCTGCATGCCCGCGTTGGGTCGGCACGTTGAGTCTGCGTACGTGCATGTTGGGCCCCATTCCGTAAACCACAAGTCGAATGTCACCATCGACGACAATCACCAGACGGCTTTTCAGTATTGAATATAGCAGGTCGTCCGGTCAGACAGTTGTTGCCGGTTTAGGGGGCTCGTTGCTCTATTGGATGGGGGGGGGGCAGTTCTTCTAGAGGGAGGGAGGGAATCATTTGCCAATCTTCACGGCTAAAGTGAATTTTGGGTGCAGAGTGGACAACCAACATGCGCGTGTGGAGATGACGACCGAGGCGCCCACGACAAGATTCGACACCAGCGACCGCTTTCTCCATCTCGCCAGGACGCCCAGGACGCTGTCCGTCCAAGTTGCGCCGACGGAGACGCGCTGTGGACGAAGTTCTGGCCGTTAGCAGCTCTGCCGACGCCCCGTGACGCTGACAAAAGGATTAAGTCAGATGCTGTGGCCCACAGAGCTCCCTCCGTGTTACCGCTTTGGCGGTAGATGGATACAGTGCAAGAGCTGTGTTTGGCAGTATTTGGTCGTCGCGGTGGGTCTGTAAGCGGAGATACAGCGCTTCAAGACGACGGCTTGAAATCGGGGCCCGCACCAATTTTCCGACGTGTGAGCAAGCGAGAGCTGTTGAGGCGCAGCAGCAAGTGGGGCAAGATGCGGGAGGACGACACGACTCCGAAAAGCTATGCTGCAGCGCCAACGGTCAGGATTTGGCTTCTCTGTGTGGCAGTTTGCGTCTTCCTGTGATCGGGGTGATAGACGGACATTCGGCCGCCGCTATTTTGCTGGCGGAGATTGGCCTCGACGGTGTGCTATTCCAAGTCGAGTGCATGCAGACGAAGCCGATGCAACCGGTCTGATGTGCTGAAAGGCTCTGTGGGAGGAGCTACCGCAAGAGTTGGTCGTCGTCGACTTCGTGGCCCTGTCGCCGTACTTTGACTGAGCGCCTGATGACGGCAGAGCCGAGGCATCCCAGACTTTTGCGTGGCTCCAGTGAACTAGACGTGCTCATTTCTTGCCGGAAACAAGGCAGAAGTCAACGTCAAGGCATAATGGTCGCGATTTCGCTCGTGGAGGTGAAAATCGACGGTTTTGCAAGACCTTCCGCGCAACAGCGACTTTGTTTGGGGGGATTGGCGTCGACGGACTCCTGCTGCGAGTCAAGGGCATACAGACGAAGCTATCGCCGTCCGCTTTACGTGCTGGAGTGCCGGGGATGACGGAATATTGCCAGAGGTTTTACACCGACTTCGTCTCGCCCCTGAGAGTGTTTTTCTTGCACGCAACTACTGTACACATCGAGAGCGTACCCGCGAGACAGACGCACGTGCTTCCATTGGTGCATGCTCTGGCCTCGTGAATCAATGTTGACGGGCTGGCAAGTCACTTGCCGCAAGTGCGTGGATGAGTTCGTGGCCGATTTCTTGTGAAGGTTCGGTGCGGCGGGAATGAAGTTCTACATTTCCAGTCACGCAGCAGGGGCGGGCAGGCTGGGCGAGATCGGGCAGTGCAAGGTGATGGTGGGGCGCTCACAATGTCGTCCGAACCTTGGCTACGGGTTCCATGACGAGAGATGTGGGCACAGGCGTGGCGAGGGACGCGTCAGAACAGAGCCCAGACGCCACTTTGCAAGCGGAGTGAAGTCACCAGGCCAGCATTGACACGACGACGCTGGAGTTGTGGAGTCCAAGCCAGGTGTGGCACGTTTGAGACTTTCGCCTCGGTGGACATACAGTGAGGCGTGGTGGCGAAGGATGCGTATGCTGGAAGTGAGACGTTTGACCTCGCGAGTGCAAGTGCCGGTGAAGAGGCCTCCTACTCGGCCGACGGCAAGATCATGCGGAGCTGAGGGCCGTCTGAAGAGGAGGAGGAAGCTGGAGGTGTAAATGTGAGGGAGAGTTGCGGCGAGAGCAGAATCAAGCTGTGCTGTAAGATGAGGTACCGGACGCTCTCTCGTGCTACTCGAGATGATGATGATGCAGAGTCCATGGATCAGCCCTCTACCGCAGACGCAAGAGCGCTGGCCACCCCCGTCGCCGCATTTTCGGGTACTTAAAGAAACCCAGGTGCTTCCTCAACTACACGGGCGTGCAGGACTCGGATCTTGTGCACCTGAACTGCTTCAACTTCGTGTGCAAGAGAAGAAGGTGGGCAGTCTCAGTGGCGGTGAGCGCAACCGCGTTCACTTGGCCAAAATGCTGCGGGGTGGCCACAACGTGGTGATGTTGGATGAGCCTACAAATGACCTGGACGTTGACACACTGCGCTGCCTGGAAGCTGCCCTCACGGACTTCGACGGCGTCTTCGATGGTGATTTCCCACGACCGATGGTTCTTGGACCGCATTTGCTCCCACATCATCGCGTTCGAGGGCAATGGCCACGTCGAGCTCTTCGACGGCAACTACACCGAGTACGAGCGCGAACGCAAGTAACCGCTGGCGTAGTTTGCTCTACAAGTATTGCTCACCGTTTGATAGACAAAATGTAGTTTTGACTTTGAGATATCATTCGTACTCTGGAGTTCAGTTTATTCAATTGCTGCAGCTTGACCTGGTGGATACGAATGGAGCCGCCGCCCAGCTCCCAGCCGTTGCACACGATGTCGTAGTGCTGGCGGTGATTTCCAGCAGCTTCTCGGCGATCGACATCGTGTATCTCGACGCTCGCGGGCATCCGTCCTGGTACCAGAAGATCCGCTACGCCTCGAACAACTTGTGCCAGCAGAACGCCAGTCAGATTCAAAGCTACGTCACGGTGGAAGCCGCGCTGGACGCTGGGATTGAAGACAACGTGTGCTCCGTCGACACTTGTCCAGCCTCGCTGGATATCAACTCCGACCTCGACTTCATGCGTGCGGAGGTGAGGACCGGTGGGGCATCAACTCGAACGGCACGTGCTTCGCGGCGTTGAACTCGTACATGGGCGACTTTATCTGCAGCGCGGGGAATCCCAACCCCAGCTGCAAACCGCTCGACGACGCGCCTGTGCTACCCGCGGATGAATCGACCTTCGCCTTCCAAATGGACGCACTATCGGCGAACTGGCCGGTGCACATGGGGGTGTACACAGACTTCGTCAAGTACCAGGTGGAGTGGGTCCCCGGTCCGAGTGGTTACGTCCGCTGGATGCTGGACGGAGACCCGTTGTACGAGATCCCAGCTGAGACCATCACGAACCCCCCGCAAGGAGTAGACACCGACCTGAAGAACCCCCGCAAGATCATGATCGAGGAGCCTTTGTACCTCATTTTCAACGTGGCCATGTCCAGCAAGTGGGGGGCCCAACCGCCCAACCCGAAGAATCCCTGTCGTGGGGACGGCACGGACCCCGTGGCCAACCGCATCTGCGATTCCTTCCCCATGTACTTGAAAATCGACTACGTCCGAGTGTACCAGGACCTGTCACCCGACTCGATCATGAGCGTCGGCTGCGACCCGAAGACGCACCCCACGCGTCAATGGATACTGGACCACCTTGACGAGTACGAGGACGAGGAGAACAAACTCGTTGAAGTGCGTGGGAGGGCCTTCTGTCGGACGGATGAGGACTGCACGGTTCAAACGAAGCACCGCCGACGTGACAGCAGATCCACCGTCATATTCACCGGAAGGTGCGTGAATCAACGCTGTGAGTGCTCAGGCGGCACGTGGACAGGACCGCGCTGCATTGTGCCGAGTCAACCGAGCGCTGTGTCGTTCAGCCCTCCTCTAATTGTGTCTGTCTGCGTTGGTTCGTTGCTCTTTGTGCTGGGGATCGCTTCCTGTGTCGCAATGAGAGTGAAGCGCAAGAAAGACGCAGAGGCTGCTGAAACGGAGCGCAAGGTGAAGCAGCAGCAACGACAGCAGTACGAACTACTGCGCCGCCAGTCCAGTCTGCACCTCCAAAGCGCGTGGTCATCGGAATAGGGCGACGACGCCAGAGCTAGTTCATTTGACTCAATAAGAGGGATTTTGCTTCTTCACTGATCATTGTTTGTACTGTTATCCACTCGCGAACAAGCTGTGCTAGCGTCAGACGAGAAGTCGTTCGGCGGGGTCGTCTACGGCCTGCAGTCTGCGAAGAGAGAAAGTCGACCATGGCCTCAGTATCACCAGCCCATCGTCGTTGTGAACGTTTGCACTGCTCCGTACTATGGTGGCCGTCGAGTCACTCGACTTCAAACTCGACTCGTATCACGTCGTATGGTACTGACCCCGATCACAGACAGAATTCACTTCGTTGCCGTGGGAGAGGAGGCTTCCCTTTAGCGATCTTGGCTGTGATGTTGCGCAAGCAGCGAGAAGTTGGCATTCCGGCAACATCTAATGGGCGCCAGACAGGGCGTTGTGGCGGTAGGTGCCGAGCAGCGAATGCATCGAGTGAAATGCAGTGCACGCAGCTCCGTTTGAGCTGTATATGATCTTAGTTCGATGGGGGTCATGTCCGACATACCGCTGATCTCGCGGAGATGCGGGCCTAATTGCAAACTAGAATTGCAAGATGATAACCGAGTTTGCTCGTTTAGGGTCCTTCATAAGTATTACTTGAAGAGTACTATAGTACTGAGCTGATGATAGAAGCGCGGTAGTAGTATCACTACTACCCACAAAAAAATCGGGTAGTAGTCTTACCGAGGTGTATTATTTCGGCAAGTACTACTAACCCCTGGCTACAATATCAGTACAGTATTTTTGCCACGAAATAAGTCATGACATGTATATATTTATCCAATGAATGGAATGACAGAGGTTTTATTGGTGGAACTGTAGTAACCATCACAAACTATGTCACAACATCGAAGAGGTTATTCATTTTATCGCTTCCTTGGTGAAGGAAAGTACTGTACATTGTCTTAATTGAAGCAGTTCCTTGTCACTATTAGTGACTCATTAAATTGAGACGGCTCCCTCATGATTTGCCTGCCTTCCGCTCGGCCACGACCATTTTGCCGGCGAGACGTCGAACCGCAGGCCCGGGCCCAGCGAGCTCGACTCCGATCGGTTGGCTGGCGTCGCGGGCGGCGGGGGTCCCGGACAGCCAGTCACTCGCCGGGGCTGCCGCCGCCCTCGCCGAAGCTGCTCATTTCCCGATTCGCATCGGCAAGCGCAAGCAGCAACCCAAAATGCTCGCTGCCGCTGCCCCCACCGTCCCAAGCGGGGCGCGCCAAACGAAACCGCGCCAAACCTGGCCTGCCATGTGGCACTGGTTGTCCCATCTGGTTTCGGCGCTGGTGCTCGAGGACCTTTTCCGTCCGGTCGCCACGGTGCCACCACCATATGCATTACACCAATACGTACGCCTTTGTCTCAATTAGGTGCGATTTGGATTGCAAGCTCACTAACCTTACCTTTGCTTAATGACCATTAGCTTCAACAACGACCTCACGCTTTCGCACACCACATCCACTACGACGACTGCTACCGCATCGACTGCATATCCGCTTAGGAGCTGCACAACTACGACAACTGCTGCAGGTTCGGCTGCGTACCCATCAAGGTGCTGAAATATATGACGACTGCTGCCGCATCGACTGCATACACACCGAGGTACTGCACAATTTCGACAACTGCTGCAGCATCGGCTGTGTACCCGCCAAGGTGCTGCACTACAACGACGACTGCTGCAGTATCAGCTCCGGACCCGCCAAGGTGCTGCACTACTACGACGAGTGCTGCAGGCTACCCGCCGAGGTGCTGCACAACTTCGACAAGTGCTGAAGCTTCGGCTGCATACCCGCCGAGGAGCTGCACAACTTCGACAAGTGCTGCAGCTGAAGCTTCGCCGAGGAGCTGCACAACTTCGACAAGTGCTGAAGCTTCATCTGCGTACCCACCAAGGTGCTGCAGTACAACGATGACTGCTGCAGTATCGGCTCCGTACCCGCCAAGGTGCTGCACTACTACGACGAGTGCTGCAGGCTACCCGCCGAGGTGCTGCACAACTTCGACAAGTGCTGAAGCTTCGGCTGCATACCCGCCGAGGAGCTGCACAACTTCGACAAGTGCTGCAGCTGAAGCTTCGCCGAGGAGCTGCACAACTTCGACAAGTGCTGAAGCTTCGGTTGCGTACCCACCAAGGTGCTGCAGTACAACGATGACTGCTGCAGTATCGGCTCCGTACCCGCCAAGGTGCTGCATTCCTACGGTGATTGCTGCAGGCCACCCGCCAAGGGTTGCTGCACTATGCTGCCGCATCGGCTGCACATGGTGCACTACTACGTCAACTGCTGCATCATCGGCTGCGTACCGCCGAGGTGGTGCGAGCCGAACTGCGTCTGCACCTTGTTCACGACGCCCATGTCGCCCTCGAACGCCATCTTGCTGAAGGAGGGCATCTTCTGGCCGCGGTCGAACATGCAGGTCGCCGCCCTTGCGGCTGGACGGTCACTTGCTGTGCTCCTTGGCCAGTTGCGCGAACTTGAGGAACAACCACTACTACGACGGCGTCCGAAGATGCCATCGGCGCCAAGATCTGCTGGCCGTGCTGGCCCCCTCGAGGATCCCGACGAGCGCTGCTGCAGTCCGCGCCAACATTTTGGTGGGAAATGCTCGCCGCTACTGGCGCATTGGCTGCAGGCTTCACCCGCATTGGGTTGACACGTTCAGTCTGCATGCCCGCGTTGGGTCGGCACGTTGAGTCTGCGTACGTGCATGTTGGGCCCCATTCCGTAAACCACAAGTCGAATGTCACCATCGACGACAATCACCAGACGGCTTTTCAGTATTGAATATAGCAGGTCGTCCGGTCAGACAGTTGTTGCCGGTTTAGGGGGCTCGTTGCTCTATTGGATGGGGGGGGCAGTTCTTCTAGAGGGAGGGAGGGAATCATTTGCCAATCTTCACGGCTAAAGTGAATTTTGGGTGCAGAGTGGACAACCAACATGCGCGTGTGGAGATGACGACCGAGGCGCCCACGACAAGATTCGACACCAGCGACCGCTTTCTCCATCTCGCCAGGACGCCCAGGACGCTGTCCGTCCAAGTTGCGCCGACGGAGACGCGCTGTGGACGAAGTTCTGGCCGTTAGCAGCTCTGCCGACGCCCCGTGACGCTGACAAAAGGATTAAGTCAGATGCTGTGGCCCACAGAGCTCCCTCCGTGTTACCGCTTTGGCGGTAGATGGATACAGTGCAAGAGCTGTGTTTGGCAGTATTTGGTCGTCGCGGTGGGTCTGTAAGCGGAGATACAGCGCTTCAAGACGACGGCTTGAAATCGGGGCCCGCACCAATTTTCCGACGTGTGAGCAAGCGAGAGCTGTTGAGGCGCAGCAGCAAGTGGGGCAAGATGCGGGAGGACGACACGACTCCGAAAAGCTATGCTGCAGCGCCAACGGTCAGGATTTGGCTTCTCTGTGTGGCAGTTTGCGTCTTCCTGTGATCGGGGTGATAGACGGACATTCGGCCGCCGCTATTTTGCTGGCGGAGATTGGCCTCGACGGTGTGCTATTCCAAGTCGAGTGCATGCAGACGAAGCCGATGCAACCGGTCTGATGTGCTGAAAGGCTCTGTGGGAGGAGCTACCGCAAGAGTTGGTCGTCGTCGACTTCGTGGTCTTGTCGCCGTACTTTGACTGAGCGCCTGATGACGGCAGAACCGAGGCATCCCAGACTTTTGCGTGGCTCCAGTGAACTAGACGCGCTAATTTCTTGCTGGAAACAAGGCAGAAGTCAACGTCAAGGCATAATGGTCGCGATTTCGCTCATGGAGGTGAAAATCGACGGTTTTGCAAGACCTTCTGCGCAACAGCGACTTTGTTTGGGGTCGACGGACTCCTGCTGCGAGTCAAGGGCATACAGACGAAGCTATCGCCGTCCGCTTTACGTGCTGGAGTGCTGGGGATGACGGAATATTGCCAGAGGTTTTACACCGACTTCGTCTCGCCCCTGAGAGTGTTTTTCTTGCACGCAACTACTGTACACACCCGCGAGACAGACGCACGTGCTTCCATTGGTGCATGCTCTGGCCTCGTGAATCGATGTTGACGGGCTGGCAAGTCACTTGCCGCAAGTGCGTGGATGAGCTCGTGGCCGATTTCTTGTGAAGGTTCGGTGCGGCGGGAATGAAGTTCTGCGTTTCCAGTCACGCAGCAGGGGCGGGCAGGCTGGGCGAGATCGGGCAGTGCAAGGTGATGGTGGGGGCGCTCACAATGTCGTCCGAACCTTGGCTACGGGTTCCATGACGAGAGATGTGGGCACAGGCGTGGCGAGGGACGCGTCAGAACAGAGCCCAGACGCCACTTTGCAAGCGGAGTGAAGTCACCAGGCCAGCATTGACACGACGACGCTGGAGTTGTGGAGTCCAAGCCGGGTGTGGCACGTTTGAGACTTTCGCCTCGGTGGACATGCAGTGAGGCGTGGTGGCGAAGGATGCGTATGCTGGAAGTGAGACGTTTGACCTCGCGAGTGCAAGTGCCGGTGAAGAGGCCTCCTACTCGGCCGACGGCAAGATCATGCGGAGCTGAGGGCCGTCTGAAGAGGAGGAGGAAGCTGGAGGTGTAAATGTGAGGGAGAGTTGCGGCGAGAGCAGAATCAAGCTGTGCTGTAAGATGAGGTACCGGACGCTCTCTCGTGCTACTCGAGATGATGATGATGCAGAGTCCATGGATCATCCCTCTACTGCAGACGCAAGAGCGCTGGCCACCCCCGTCGCCGCATTTTCCGGTGCTTCAAGAAACCCAGGTGTTCGAGCACGGCAACCGGGCCAGCTTCCTCCACTACACGGGCGTGCAGGACTCGGATCTTGTGTACCTGAACTGCTTCAACTTCGTGTGCAAGAGAAGAAGGTGGGCAGTCTCAGTGGCGGTGAGCGCA